>OV815308.1:15491671-16841464 GCA_929108375.1 Gymnoscelis rufifasciata | reverse complement strand
CCAAGAATACAACTCGCTAAACTATGGCTAGCAAAAGTAATGTCAACAACAGACTCACCCTGCTGTCGTACACAGGTTGGCACCGTGCCTTGATTGATAATTGAGAGGCCAGATATCAGGGCCCACTCCTCCAAGGCTTCTCCTCTTGCATCTGTAACCGAGGAACCCCATGTTACTGATTTAGCATTAAAATCACCAAGTAATAACACTGGGCGAGGTCGAGTTTGGCCAATGAGATTACCTAAATCAACTAAAAATATTTCGAATTCGGCCAGCACTCTATTTGGAGAAAAATATATCGCAATAATGACGATATCTTTAACAAAAGTTGCAACACACCCCTTGCCTTTCAAAATTTTGTCAAAGACAACGCCACGAGAGACGATAGAAACTAGACTATCCTGATCAGTAGCCCAATTTTCACCGGAAGGAGAAAAATAGGGCTCACAAACTGCAGCAATATTAATAGACCACTCTGCCATGCTCTGGATCAGAAGATCCTGAGCCCTGGCACAGTGGTTCACATTTGTTTGGAGAAAACGAACAGAACCCATTATGAAACCTCCATGCCTAACTCCACACGATCCCGGAGTGGGGAACCTAGATTAGCCGACGTTCTGACCGATCTCCTCCTAGACTGCGATGGAGCAGTGCACGCCTTACCACCAAGCCTGTGGTCAGAAGGCTTATTAAAACCTGCACATACAGGACAATGTGGCTTTGGAGCAGAGCACTCAGAAGCCTTATGTCCAGGCTCCCCACAACGATAACAAAGGCTGCTGCGGTCCACATCAGACGTGCAAAGTGCAGCGACATGTCCGTATTGTAAACATCTGAAACACCGTAATGGTCTGGGAGGGACCATCTCAATGCGAGCTGATACCCACCCAACCAGAAGGCGTCCAGCTGCACACAATTTTTTTGCAGACTCAATAGGACAACTCACCAAAGTTACACCCGTTCCTTGTGGTGAGCGCCTAATTTCGCCAACTTTGACTAGTTCTCCAGAACAATCGCCTTGCCTGGACACCGCAGCGATGACATCTTCCTTAGACACCGAGTCGTCTAGTCCAAAGATCCGGAAACTAGCCATCTTGGTAGGTCTTGACACCCGAGTAACATCAGAATTGAGCACTTCTCTCAACTTCTGCGCTAGCGTATCAGCCTTGGCTCCTCCAGACTGACCTCCTGGAATCTCTAAGATACGTGCTCCAGTAGCAGCTTTGCGAAACCGAACACCGGAGATACCACAACTGGAAATATCAATTTTTTCTCTGGCTTCCGCCAGCACAGATGCATAGGAGATACCTTTCTCCATAGCCCCTGGCTGCAGAGTCAGAACTATTGCTGCTGAACGGGGTGCACGCAGCCTGTTGACATGTGGTCCAGATCTACTTACATTATTCGAATGAGATGCAGTATGAAGTGAGTTCACTCTCTGCCTTCTGCCTTTAGATTTCCTGCTTGCTACAGTAATCCAGTCCTGCCTAGCAGGAACAGGAGCTACAGACTGTCGACTAGAAGGCGTCAGAAGGGAAGCAGATAAATTTTGCTGCTTACCTTTCGGCATTGTCTGCTGAGTCGCTGACCTCACAGAAGTTAATCTTGCCCTATCAGATGCTAAAGGAGGACGAATTCGCTTCTCAGGCAGAAGCCTGTCTTGAATGTTGTCGAATCTTGCATCGATGATATTGCCCACCTGCGTCAAGACCGATCTCGAGAGAGAGTCAACCAAATCCTGACTATTACCACCTAAGGGATTCAGCGAAGCCTGGGAGATCCTAGAATTAATAGAACTCATTTCGCGGCGAAGTTCTGCCATTTCAGCACGCAGCCGATTATTTTCCTCCTGGAGTTGTGCTGTCTCAGCAGAAACTGTACGAGAGCTGAGAACCTCTACCGACTCCTTAATAGTTGCCACAGCTTGTTTCAGGGCAGAAACAAACGTTCCTTTCAAATTACCAGACTTGGTAGCTACTGTTAAAATTAAAGCAGTTGCTTCCTCCACCTTTTTGTTCAGGTCTACAGTGAGACCACCGCCAGAGTTGAGACCAACTCCAGATGTCTGAACTTGGTCAGACTTACGAAGCTGCGCTTCCACCTGCTGCTCAGCTCTAACACGCGACTCCTCGCGTTTCTGAGCACTCTGCTCCGAATGCGTTTTGATGAGGCTAACGCTTTTCGCCGGACGCCCTCTACCTCTTTTTGAGGTATTAGGCCTCACAGGAACAGCCCTAGCCTCATCAGTTGAACCAGCATCCGAGCCCGACTCATGTCTGCGCTTCTGTAAAGAAGTACTCGGCCGCGAATCACAATCAGACTCCACGCTGATGACTTCAAAATTGGAGCACAATCCTCTTTGCCGAGAACTAACGGCACCTGTCGGCGATTCGCAGACGCTCCTATCTGCAAAACTTCGAACAGAGCCATAATCGCTCTCCTCCTCCCTTTCATCGAAATAGCCAGTCAATAAGCCTGGCTTTCGGCTCCTGGGGTCGCCTTGAAAAAGGCGGTTTGGGGTAGAATTTAAAAGGTTTTCCATAATAAATCCCACGAGTACCGGGGAAAGAATATCATCCCGAACAGTGCCCACGTGTATCCGGGAAGGGCTAGGTTAACCTAACCAAGGCGATCCGCCTAGACACAGTAGCGACTGACTAATCCGGCCAGCCCTCCTCCGCTTCTGGAGAAAGGATCTCACGCTGCGTCACCGCTTAACCTTCGAGATTTATTATAGAGGTTATCTCCTCACGGCCCGGGCAACTAAGCCAACACCTTCGGCCATACACGGGTTCAAAACATGACTGAAACCAATGCATGGTTACGACTTTGAGCGGATATAATCAACAGTTTCCACGATGTTAGCACGACAGAAGGGTTAGCTTCTGCCGGCCTCGCTCTGACATAAATAAATAAATAAATACATAAATAAATAAATAAAAGACTAACTAAGTCACGGAAATAATAATAGTGCCACCACGGTTGTGTCACCATCTCACTTTTAAAAGCCACCAAAATTATTAAAAGCAAAAGCAAAATCATCTGTCCTAACACTAACGCACGCACAACCAACGCAACTAAACAATGCTACTAAAACTTAAAACTAACTTACTGACTAACTTACTGACTAATCCTAAGAAGCCTACCCCACCGCTACAAACAGCGGCGCCTGGTTATTTAGTTACGTCTATTTCTTATGAACTAAACCAAAAACGGGCGGCACCACGAGAAGGTCTATAACCAGACTTGCCTTAGAGGATCTCAGCAACCAGCGCTCCTCTCTAAGACCATTGCTACCTTTCCCACTCCCCCCGGGGAAAAGTAAGCTTGTGTTTACAAAAGGTAAACCCAAGCCCGCCCAACCTAACCTAACCTAACCTAACCTAACCTAACCTAACTTAACCTAACCTAACCTAACCTAACCTAACCTAACCTAACCTAACCTAAACTAACCTAACCTAACCTAAACTTTTTTTTTTTTTTTTTTTTTTTTTGTGTCAGGAAACTCTCATGGGTATTAACTTCCCAGGGGAGACGTTTATTATGTCAGACTCTTACTGACTAAAACCTGACAGCGTCCAATCACTGCACCTTCGACTGGGGCCCTGGGTACGCTTGCGCATTCTTCCATTGCCCCAGAATGCTGGCACTCATTTATTATTGTTAAAGGAGTGTTAAATGATAAGAGTCGTTTTATATCTCGTGCGTATTGTTTGATTGATAAATAATGTAATTTTTATGAGTATAGAGAAAAAAATATTAAAATGAAATATATATATATTTAAAAATATGGTTTTAATTTATATATTATATTTTGTAATTAGAATTATCTTTGTTTTGTTTGTTAAAAAGTGTTATTTTAGAGAAAATGTTAGGAGAGTGATTGTTTTTAGATCAGATCAGGGCAAGGTTCTTGTTGTTTGGTGTTTGCTCAAAATTTGGTATTATAAAATTTTAATTTATGTTGTTCTTAATGATAATGTTGTTTAACTTTTATTAATTTTATTATTGATGTTATGAATATGTGTTTTTTAAATTGTTTTGGTGCACCTACTTTGTTAAGCAAAATGGGTTGAACTTTTATAATGTGAATTATATAATTTAAATTTTGTATGGGTTCATAAAATCCTTTTTATATTGTATATTAAATTTTTTTTTTGGCTTGTATATCATTTACCTCATTTATTATTGTTAAAGGAGTTGTAAATGATAAGAGTCGTTATATATATATCCTGTTAGTATTGTTTGTTTGATAAATAATGTAAATTTTTATTTTATATTTATTTTTTGTTAATGTATTGAGTATAAATTTGTTGTACACTATAGAGGTTAGTCGGGGGAAGGTATTAGGTTATGTTATGACTAGTTTAAAGTTATAGGGAAGGGGCCAGTGGGAATTTGATTAAGTTTGGTTGGGGATTAGTTGTTTGGGGTTGATTTTAGTAGGGATTAAATTTGTTTTAGGATTTAACTGTGTTTTGTTTATTTTTGGGGTAAAAATGGGGTTCGTGGGTCGGGTTTAAGATGATGTGAGATGGTAAATTGTTTATTTTATTCATTTTGTAATGGGTTTTCCGATTGCGGAGTGGTCAGGTCACTTGAAAAGTGGGTTAGGCTACAATTTGCAGTTGGGGAATTATTAAATTTAAAGTGTTTTGTTATTGTATAGAGGTTAGTCGGGGGAGGGAACTAGGGGGCCGGGACTAGTTTTAAGTTATGGGGATGGGGCCAGTGGGGATTTGATTAAGTTTGGTTGGGGATTCGTTTTTTGGGGTTGATTTTGGTAGGGATTAAATTTGTTTTAGGATTTAACTGTGATTTGTATTTTTTTTTTTGGGGGTAAAAATGGGGTTCGTGGGGTCGGGTTTCAGATGATGTGAGATAGTTGTAACATAGTTTTAATTTTGTTTATTTTATTCATTTTGTAATGGGTTTTCCGATTGCAAATTGGTCAGGTCACTTGAAAAGTGGGTTGTACTTCAATTTGCAAACGGGGAATCATTTAATTTAAGGTTTTTTTTTGTTGTTTTAAATAAAAATGTTTTTAAGGTTGTCGCAATCAATAGCGACAGTTGTAAGTAGTAAGTAAGGTATCAGCCGACGTCCCTGTCATGGGCAATTGGTAGGCCTACTAGGTATAAAAAAAAAAAAAAAAAAAACCTAACCTAACCTTGCAAAATGGGTGGTTATTTCAGTGAATGTTTAAGTTAGTGATTTTATTTTAGGGTATTTTATTGTTTTTATTCGTTTAGCTAAAGCTAAATTTATTTTAATTTTATTTTGTTCTAATTGAATTTCGTTTTATTTTATTAATAAATATTTATATTTTTGTCAGCTTTTATATAAATGTATTTTATATTGTAGTTGGTACTGCGTACACCCATTTTGTTATGCAAAGTGGGTCGTATTTCCAGTTAATATTTAAGTTTTAGGTAGATTTTGATTTTTAGTTCTGGGTTTTAATTATTTATAATTTTAATTTAAAGTATTGATTGATTTCACTTGTTACTGAATAATCGTCTTTATTTGTGTTAAGATATTTATTATTGTTGTTATTTTTATTGATATTGCTATAACTGTTTTTGTTATATTAGGTCCTTACATATGAAATTGGCGTTTTTCGTACTGGCCACTTTAATCACAAATTTCTCCTCTTTGGTAAGGAATTCCAAATTCAAATTTGTACAGCTATAGACTCATGTATTTGTGCTTCGATGATCGTCATTCATTTGTTTTTTTTCTTCTGTTTTTTTCTGTTTGCGTCACTCATTTTACAAAATGGAAAACTTAAAATATCGCATTATTTACGAGTACGAGTTCCGCCGTGGCACTAGTGCTGCGGAAACAACTCGAAGGGTGAATGATGTGTATGGCGGTCGTGTTGCAAAAGAAAACACAGTTCGTTTTTGGTTCCAACGTTTTCGTTCTGGAAATTTCGACTTGCAGAACAAGCCCCGTGGACGGCCTGAGACTCAAGTTGATAATGAAGAGTTGAAGGCTATTGTGGAAGCGGATCCATCGCAAACCACGTCCGAGTTAGCTGCAGGCTGCGGTGTTAGTGATAAAACTGTTTTAATTCACTTGAAGCAAATTGGGAAGATTAAAAAGCTTGAAAGGTGGGTACCTCACGAATTGACTGAAGCAAACCGGCAAACGCGCGTCGACTGCTGCGTTACATTACTAAACCGGCACAATAATGAAGGTATTTTAAACCGAATCATTACCTGTGATGAAAAATGGGTTCTTTACGATAATCGGAAGCGCTCAGCGCAATGGTTGGATCCTGGCCAGCCAGCCAAATCCTGCCCCAAGCGAAAATTAACCCCAAAAAAGTTACTTGTAAGCGTTTGGTGGACTAGTGCCGGTATTGTTCATTACAGTTTTCTCAAATCTGGCCAGACTATTACGGCTGATGTCTATTGTCAGCAATTGCAAACCATGATGGAAAAGCTAGCGGCTAAACAACCTAGGCTGGTCAATCGCTCCACGCCACTGCTGCTTCACGACAACGCTAGACCACACACTGCGCAACAGACGGCTACTAAATTAGAAGAGCTTCAATTGGAAAGTCTAAGACATCCTCCGTACTCCCCGGACCTTGCTCCAACAGATTACCATTTTTTTCGAAATTTGGATAACTTCTTGCAAGGGAAAAAATTCAACTCCGATGGGGCAGTCCAAATCGCCTTCAAAGATTTTATTGATTCCCGTCCGACTGGTTTTTTTAGTAAAGGGATCAATGAACTACCTATAAGATGGCAAAAGTGCATAGAAAATAATGGTTCATACTTTGATTAATTAAATATATTATATTAAAAAATATTCGACTTTTTGTTCCTCCCATACAAAACGCCAATTTCATATGTAAGGACCTAATATTATCTTTCCTAAAATCCTAAATGAATTATGGTTTTGTTTATTTAGTATAAATTTATTTTTTTGATGATTGTAATTGTTTTTTGGAGTTAGGACACTTTTGATTAACTTTTTACCGAGTTTATTATATTTTTATTCAACTTTGATATAAATTAATGAATTATAAGTTTTAGTTGGTACTGGATACACCAAAATGGGTGGTATTTCCAGTTAATACTTTAGTCATAGATAGATTTTGATATTTAATTTTAGGGTTTTATTTATTTCAGTTTTATTCAGATGAAAGGATTGATTTTAATTTGTCATATTGCATAATGGTTTTATTAGAAATTGTTGTATATATACTAAGTTAATAAGTAAAGTAAATTATAAGTTTTTTTTTTTTCGAAATTAATTGATTAATATAATAAAAATTGATTTTTAATGTTGTTGCATTAAATAGCAACAGGTAAATTAGCTAGTAAGATATCAGTCGTCGACCCTGCCATGTGATTGGTAGGCTTAATAGGCAAAAAAAAAAAAAAAAAAACCTAACCTAACCCAAACCTAACTTTACCTTAACAGATTTTACAGAGGGCTGCGTTTTTGTCTTTTCTGCAAGCTGTTTGTATTTGAGCGTTCAGAGAGTTCAGGTGTTCGATAGCCGTTCCAGCGGACTTCAATAGCCTGCGTTGTTCAACCATGTGCCAGGTGTTGTCAGACATCCAGTGTTGTAGTTTTGTCAGAGTGAATTCAAAACAATTTTTTTGTATTTTTGTTTTTAAGATTTTTTTTTTTTCGCCTGTGAATTTTCAACCAAATCTTTGATGAAAGATTTGGCATTTATCCACAACGTATTTGGGTGTTGATCATCACACACAACCCTCTCTCCAATTACTAACATCGAAGTTCTGTAGGCTTTGTCTTAAACCACAGAATACATAATAGTACAAGTACAGAAGACGCACTCCGAAAAATCAATTAAAGGAATAGCGACCCTTTCTACAACATAATTAAGTTCAATTCAAATCGCACAGCGCTAGTTACCTACAGTTATATTCACCTAGAACTTGCCTCTCTTTCTATCGTGTAACCCTTACCTTTTCTGACGACATCAGGGTTGTCATTACAAGAATATTTTTATCTGACTATTGAATTACCAGCTAGGTGTGTTTAACTCTATTTATGTAAACAAATGACGTGTCAAATAAACCTAGGCTAGGTCTTAGTAGAAAGTGGTAGATTAGTGAACTATTTAATTTTTTTAAATATCTGCATAGGCATAGATTCGTTAGTGGTATGTACCTTGTTTATGAAGTAATTATTTTGTTTTGGTGTGTATGTGTAGGTATATGTATATATATTATACGCGAATAAAATTGGAATGACATATGACGCGAACAAGATAGCCCAGGAGCCAGCACCTTAAAATCATAAAGTTTATTCTCTTTTATACTCAGTAGGTAAAGCAAACTAGGTATATATTATTTTAATTCAGATTATGGTAAAGGTACAGTATAGGAGCTGACCAGCTGATTTGTATTAATTTAAACAGACACAGTAATGTAATATGTGCCCAGATTTACTAATCCGAATAAATAAAATTACATAGTTCATAATTGATTATGTTTTGTTTGACTGACCTGCATACAAAGTAATAATGACATATATACATAATAATCAATAAGAAAATTATAAATGGCTCACTTAATTATATTTTTTAATTCCTTTTTAATAAAAACTAAAAAAAGCTTGCGAAAGGCGCGCGTGACTCCCTAACGGCTACCTGCCAACTGTCCGCAGCGCGTCGTAGGTATGTTTTGATGCTTTAGCGCGGAGTGCGCCAGGCCTGCTTAAACGGTCTTTATCAGAGACTAGCTGACCCCAGCAAACGTTGTTTTGCAAAATGAAAAATAGATAGTAGCCGATTCTCAGACCTACTGAATACGCATATAAAATTTGGCGAAAATCGATAAAGCCGTTTTGGAGGAGTACGGTAACTAACATTGTGACATGGCAATTTTATTTAAAAGATATTGTTAAGGATTAATACCAAGGTACAAATATAGAGCCTTTTCAAGAAGTGGTATTTTAATTTATCTATACTAATATTATAAAGAGGAAAGGTTTGATTTTTTGTTTGTTTGTTTGTTTGTCTCGAATAGGCTCTGAAACTACTGCACCGATTTAAAAAATTCTTTCACCATTCGAAAGCTACACTATCCCTGAGTGACATAGGCTATATTTAGTTTTCAAAAATAATATGATTCCTTACCAAACTCCGATAATGTAACCCATGGTGAAAAAAAAAGAACCCAAAATCTTTCTTTAATGGCGAATGCTGCGAAAACTATTGAATATATAACAAAGTGATGTATTACAACTTCGTAGACCTTATTATTATCTACAATAAACGTCGTTACATCATATCTCTAACTATTATAGTTTTGTGACAATAACCGATTTTTATGAAAATATAAACCTAAAATCTTTCTTTAATCGCGAATGCTGCGAAAACTATTGAATATATAACAAAGTGATGTATTACAACTTTGTAGACCTTATTATTATCTACAATAAACGTCGTTACAACATATTTCTAACTATTATAGTTTTGTGACAATAGCCGATTTTTATGAAAAAATAAACCTAAAATCTTTCTTTAATCGCGAATGCTGCGAAAACTATTGAATATATAACAAAGTGATGTATTACAACTTTGTAGACCTTATTATTATCTACAATAAACGTCGTTACATCATATCTCTAACTATTATAGTTTTGTGACAATAACCGATTTTTATGAAAATATAAACCTAAAATCTCTCTTTAATCGCGAATGCTGCGAAAACTATTGAATATATAACAAAGTGATGTATTACAACTTTGTAGACCTTATTATTATCTACAATAAACGTCGTTACAACATATTTCTAACTATTATAGTTTTGTGACAATAGCCGATTTTTATGAAAAAATAAACCTAAAATCTTTCTTTAATCGCGAATGCTGCGAAAACTATTGAATATATAACAAAGTGATGTATTACAACTTTGTAGACCTTATTATTATCTACAATAAACGTCGTTACAACATATTTCTAACTATTATAGTTTTGTGACAATAGCCGATTTTTATGAAAAAATAAACCTAAAATCTTTCTTTAATCGCGAATGCTGCGAAAACTATTGAATATATAACAAAGTGATGTATTACAACTTTGTAGACCTTATTATTATCTACAATAAACGTCGTTACATCATATCTCTAACTATTATAGTTTTGTGACAATAACCGATTTTTATGAAAAAATAAACCTAAAATCTTTATTTAATCGCGAATGCTGCGAAAACTATTGAATATATAACTAAGTGATGTATTACAACTTTGTAGAACTTATCATCATCTACAAAAAACGTTGTTACATCATATCTCTAACTATTATAGTTTTGTGCCACTATGCGTTGTGGAGTGGCAGGCGTCACTCGGGCACGAAGGTACGGGAGGGGGGTTAAGATCACGAAATAATCTGCCGCGCGATCGGCTCCCTATTGAATGGTCGTGTGCGGAAATAAAAAAATTGTCGCTTGATAATATTTTGTCGCTTAGTTAGTTGTTAATAATTCGTTAACAGGTAACTAATCCCATTCAAAAAGTTATTTTCAGAACTAAACCCTAGCATATAGCATAGATATTGTACATAATATCGTCGGTTGGCAGTTCAATTGGGTTAACCACCAAAACACGTAAAATAAGTTGAGTTTACAGTTTTTTTAGTTTTTTCGAAGAGCATAATAATATAATTCTAACTTTAAAAAAATACAGTTACGCTACACATTTTAACTGTAAATTTTGCAGACTTCCGTCGAAATTATGTTGTAACTGAGTAGGTATGTGATCCATTTACATAAGTCGAATTGTTGTATTCCTATGACCGAAGAAGGTTAAGTTGGTGTATGTATCTTGGCAAACCAGCATTGCTCTTACACTAATTCTTAGCTTGAACGAAAAATTATACACCAATATAAAACCAACTTTCTTCAAAAAACTAACGTTACACAAATTGACCCGAACCAAGTTTATGTTTGTTGTCGGTTACACCAAATTGAAGATTGCAATCAATAGTATGTTTTCTCTTACCTTAATCTTCTTATAAATAATAAATCTAAATTTAAAATATTAGAAAAACCCCCGATTCGAATCCTTCAATTTCTTTAAAAGTAAAACACCATAATAATGTGTAATGTGCACGCAATGCGCTTTCATTTGATACTCGAGTTTTTGCAGATTTTCGGTTTTCCTTCCCCACTCTAACCCCCACAATTTTTAAACGGCCCAACCGATTTTCATGAAACATGTCTAAGAGCACTCGCGCCAGACTCACCTTTTAAACAAAAAAAACTAAGTTGAAATCGCTTCATCCGTTCGGGAGCTATGATGTCCCAGACAGACACGTCAAACATATGACACCCCTCTTTTTTGTCGGGGGTTAAAAATGAATCGCAAAATGTGTTGCTAAGCGCATAACTCAACAACGCCTATACCAATTTAGCCAATTTATTTTTTTAAATGTTCGTTGGAGTGGATGGTTTTTACGGCGAGAAAAATTCGAATCATTTTGAAACAATTTTGAATAATTACCCGTGCAAAGCCGGGGCGTGCCGCTAGTTTTTAAATATAAAAAATAGCTTTTTATCACAAAACTATAATAGTTAGAGATATGATGTTATAAACGTTTTTTGTAGATAATGATGAGTTCTACAAAATTGTAATACATCACTTTGTTATATATTCAATAGTTTTCGCAGCATTCGCGATTTAAGAAAGTTATTAGGTTTTTTTTCACCTTGGGTTACATTATCGGAGGTTTGGTAAGAAATCATTTTTTTTTAACTAAATATAGCCTATGTCACTCAGGGATAGTGTAGCTTTCGAATGGTGAAAGATTTTTTTAAATCGGTGCAGTAGTTTCAGAGCCTATTCGAGACAAACAAACAAACAAAAAATCAAACCTTTCCTCTTTATAATATTAGTATAGACAACAAGGCGTTTGTTTATTGGTCTTTTTATAGAGTTCCGTAGTTTAATTCTAAGATTACATACAAGAAGTTGGTGATCTGAGTGACACTCCGCTCCAGGAAGCGTATGTGAATTTGTGATTGAGCTCCTCCTCTTCCGCTCTTGTGATGGATTTATTAATATTTATTTTGATAAAGTTTCAAACATGCGAGTTGTCCAAGACAAAACGAACGATGACGGAAGCTCATTGTTTACTACAACATGGAGCCGTACTGGAAGGGTTTACAACTACTACCAGCCTACAATAAATTAATATCCCATCAAAAACAATACTTGTCAAAAAAACCAAGTCGCGCAACTCAGTTGTTCTGCGGTAAAAAGTTGTGAGATCCAAGTAAATCCAAGTCTTCAAATTTCGTCTCAAAATTCTTTAATGTTTTATATAAATATATTAAGACTTGGCCATCGCCTGAAAACACGTGTTAATTCAATCGCCTGAAAACACGTGTAAATTCAATTATTTAGCGCGATGGCCAAGTCTCAATAGAAGACTTGGATTTACTTGGATCTCACAACTTTTTACCGCAGAACAACTGAGTTGCGCGACTTGGTTTTTTTGACAAGTATTGTTTTTGATGGGATCTCATTTCTTTTTGTATTTTGTAGACAGTTCTACTTTTTTACTTTTCGGTACCTTCTACTTATTGTATATATAATTTTCTTTTTGCCGGTCTAGATTGGATTTATTTATATTTCGCATTGTTATTACTTTAGTACATATTTCGTATATACGTGACGTTGCGACAGCGCCCTCTATACCGGTCTTTTCTAGATTTTTTAGTTTTTCCTTGATTCATACACCAAACACTACATAAATTCCAAATTTGAAGCTTTTAGGTCTGCTAGAAGTGCCTTAGAATTTTGATGATCGGTGAGTCAATGAGTGACAAAATTTGATTGATGAAATTTGACCCGTTATAATTCTTAAAATACTGGTTCAAATTGAATGAAATTTGAAATATACCGTGTCTTTACAATCCTGCATGGTTACTGAAAATTTCAGTCTTCTAGTTTCATCCACAACGAAGTTACAGGGGGTCGAAAATGGCCTGAATTGCTTCGAGAAAAGGATGGTACGGCCGTGCCGCTTTTTTGCTCGACTTGGTGGGGGCACTGCCGTGCCCCCAGATATAATACATAAACTCCTGATGGTTAATGGTTTTAGATCCCGAGTGTTGAACTGAGGATGTGGGAGACAACTTCGTTATTTTTATGTTCACATAAAGAGAAAAATAACAGGCCATAGCATATTATCGTGTTATAGATACAATTTTGAAATGAGGCTCAAATGATGATGAATAATTCATATTTAATTTGTAGCATAGAACCATTTAGGTCTGGTGGACTTGCAATTTTGTGATATGAAAATATATCGATGATGGGCGAGCAAACAAAACGCCTATTGTTTACAGAAGGAAGCAATAAATAACATATTGGTAAATGTACTCACCGATCTTCATCCAGGGCAAATATTTGGTATAAGCTTTTTGTCTTGGTCTTCTGTCTTCACTTGTCTGCTGTATGAGATTCTTGCAAATTTCGCATCGAATAGAATTTTTATGAATTGTTTTGTTATTCATAATTTTCACAAATTTTTACAAAAGTAGTTATATGTCAATTAAAGGTCAAGTACTAGACTGATAGGTGACAAATTGACAATGATCCATGAAGAATAAAACCTATATAACAAGAAGAAGAAGAATAATAATACCACTTATCTCAGAAGTAGCTAGTTACAAAAAGATTTGCGAACTACTAAAGCGTTTTTAATATTTGGAAGTATTATAGTCGCGATTAGTTTTATTAAGTTGGCATTTTTTTATTAAGGTGGCAAACTTTTTAAAGCAATGCTATAGCAAAGTTTTATGTCAGATTCTATCATAGAGACTTGCACCAGCCTGGCTTCAAGCTCAGAGTCCAATTACAAGAAACCGAACTGAACTCCATGCAAATAAGATGACACTTTGATACGTAGTATGTATCTTGGCAAACCAGCATTGCTCTTACACTAATTCTTAGCTTGAACGAAAAATTATACACCAATATAAAACCAACTTTCTTCAAAAAACTAACGTTACACAAATTGACCCGAACCAAGTTTATGTTTGTTGTCGGTTACACCAAATTGAAGATTGCAATCAATAGTATGTTTTCTCTTACCTTAATCTTCTTATAAATAATAAATCTAAATTTAAAATATTAGAAAAACCCCCGATTCGAATCCTTCAATTTCTTTAAAAGTAAAACACCATAATAATGTGTAATGTGCACGCAATGCGCTTTCATTTGATACTCGAGTTTTTGCAGATTTTCGGTTTTCCTTCCCCACTCTAACCCCCACAATTTTTAAACGGCCCAACCGATTTTCATGAAACATGTCTAAGAGCACTCGCGCCAGACTCACCTTTTAAACAAAAAAAACTAAGTTGAAATCGCTTCATCCGTTCGGGAGCTATGATGTCCCAGACAGACACGTCAAACATATGACACCCCTCTTTTTTGTCGGGGGTTAAAAATGAATCGCAAAATGTGTTGCTAAGCGCATAACTCAACAACGCCTATACCAATTTAGCCAATTTATTTTTTTAAATGTTCGTTGGAGTGGATGGTTTTTACGGCGAGAAAAATTCGAATCATTTTGAAACAATTTTGAATAATTACCCGTGCAAAGCCGGGGCGTGCCGCTAGTTTTTAAATATAAAAAATAGCTTTTTATCACAAAACTATAATAGTTAGAGATATGATGTTATAAACGTTTTTTGTAGATAATGATGAGTTCTACAAAATTGTAATACATCACTTTGTTATATATTCAATAGTTTTCGCAGCATTCGCGATTTAAGAAAGTTATTAGGTTTTTTTTCACCTTGGGTTACATTATCGGAGGTTTGGTAAGAAATCATTTTTTTTTAACTAAATATAGCCTATGTCACTCAGGGATAGTGTAGCTTTCGAATGGTGAAAGATTTTTTTAAATCGGTGCAGTAGTTTCAGAGCCTATTCGAGACAAACAAACAAACAAAAAATCAAACCTTTCCTCTTTATAATATTAGTATAGACAACAAGGCGTTTGTTTATTGGTCTTTTTATAGAGTTCCGTAGTTTAATTCTAAGATTACATACAAGAAGTTGGTGATCTGAGTGACACTCCGCTCCAGGAAGCGTATGTGAATTTGTGATTGAGCTCCTCCTCTTCCGCTCTTGTGATGGATTTATTAATATTTATTTTGATAAAGTTTCAAACATGCGAGTTGTCCAAGACAAAACGAACGATGACGGAAGCTCATTGTTTACTACAACATGGAGCCGTACTGGAAGGGTTTACAACTACTACCAGCCTACAATAAATTAATATCCCATCAAAAACAATACTTGTCAAAAAAACCAAGTCGCGCAACTCAGTTGTTCTGCGGTAAAAAGTTGTGAGATCCAAGTAAATCCAAGTCTTCAAATTTCGTCTCAAAATTCTTTAATGTTTTATATAAATATATTAAGACTTGGCCATCGCCTGAAAACACGTGTTAATTCAATCGCCTGAAAACACGTGTAAATTCAATTATTTAGCGCGATGGCCAAGTCTCAATAGAAGACTTGGATTTACTTGGATCTCACAACTTTTTACCGCAGAACAACTGAGTTGCGCGACTTGGTTTTTTTGACAAGTATTGTTTTTGATGGGATCTCATTTCTTTTTGTATTTTGTAGACAGTTCTACTTTTTTACTTTTCGGTACCTTCTACTTATTGTATATATAATTTTCTTTTTGCCGGTCTAGATTGGATTTATTTATATTTCGCATTGTTATTACTTTAGTACATATTTCGTATATACGTGACGTTGCGACAGCGCCCTCTATACCGGTCTTTTCTAGATTTTTTAGTTTTTCCTTGATTCATACACCAAACACTACATAAATTCCAAATTTGAAGCTTTTAGGTCTGCTAGAAGTGCCTTAGAATTTTGATGATCGGTGAGTCAATGAGTGACAAAATTTGATTGATGAAATTTGACCCGTTATAATTCTTAAAATACTGGTTCAAATTGAATGAAATTTGAAATATACCGTGTCTTTACAATCCTGCATGGTTACTGAAAATTTCAGTCTTCTAGTTTCATCCACAACGAAGTTACAGGGGGTCGAAAATGGCCTGAATTGCTTCGAGAAAAGGATGGTACGGCCGTGCCGCTTTTTTGCTCGACTTGGTGGGGGCACTGCCGTGCCCCCAGATATAATACATAAACTCCTGATGGTTAATGGTTTTAGATCCCGAGTGTTGAACTGAGGATGTGGGAGACAACTTCGTTATTTTTATGTTCACATAAAGAGAAAAATAACAGGCCATAGCATATTATCGTGTTATAGATACAATTTTGAAATGAGGCTCAAATGATGATGAATAATTCATATTTAATTTGTAGCATAGAACCATTTAGGTCTGGTGGACTTGCAATTTTGTGATATGAAAATATATCGATGATGGGCGAGCAAACAAAACGCCTATTGTTTACAGAAGGAAGCAATAAATAACATATTGGTAAATGTACTCACCGATCTTCATCCAGGGCAAATATTTGGTATAAGCTTTTTGTCTTGGTCTTCTGTCTTCACTTGTCTGCTGTATGAGATTCTTGCAAATTTCGCATCGAATAGAATTTTTATGAATTGTTTTGTTATTCATAATTTTCACAAATTTTTACAAAAGTAGTTATATGTCAATTAAAGGTCAAGTACTAGACTGATAGGTGACAAATTGACAATGATCCATGAAGAATAAAACCTATATAACAAGAAGAAGAAGAATAATAATACCACTTATCTCAGAAGTAGCTAGTTACAAAAAGATTTGCGAACTACTAAAGCGTTTTTAATATTTGGAAGTATTATAGTCGCGATTAGTTTTATTAAGTTGGCATTTTTTTATTAAGGTGGCAAACTTTTTAAAGCAATGCTATAGCAAAGTTTTATGTCAGATTCTATCATAGAGACTTGCACCAGCCTGGCTTCAAGCTCAGAGTCCAATTACAAGAAACCGAACTGAACTCCATGCAAATAAGATGACACTTTGATACGTTGACATTGGCAGAGTCGTTGCAAAAAGCAGCGCGACGCCAATTGGCCATGCAATAATTATATTGTTTACCATGAATTCGTACCCCGAAAAATATTCATCAAATATAACCACTTCAACCGTTAACAGGGGTGTGGAAGCCAAAGAAGTTGAAATTGTGAATACTCAGTTAGGTGGGCGGCCGCCTTCAGCCTTTCCCCAAGCATTATCTACCGGAGGCGGCGGGCGCCTCCCGCCCCGGGGCGCGCTCGGCGCGGCGCCGGCTCCGCCTCGAACCCGTGTTCGATTCCGGGCGCGCGGTCTGCTGATACCGACCGCGCATCAATGGATTGACAAAAATGCGTATATTCGGAGGATTATTTGCGTTTTATTGGCATTTGCAGGCGCGGCGCAGCGCGGCGGCGGCGAGGAGGCGGCGGAGTCCACGCGTCCCGACCGCGCCCCCCGCCCGCAGGTGAGCGTCGCACGTCATCCGACCGAGGGTTCCCCGACAACTTTCGAAGCGTCACGGCGCGGCGGTTCCCAGGCGCGGTGCGGCGCGTGCGGCACGGCGGAGCGCATCGAGGTGTATCGCTTCCTGCGCGTCGGGCGCGCGCTCGGCTGCAGCGGCGGGGCGGCGCGCGGCGCGGACGGCGCGGTGGGGCGGCGCGCGCGGCGCTGGGCGCGGGCGGCGCGACGCGCGCGCGGCGAGGCGGGCGCGGCGGCGCGGCTGGCGCTGGGCGCGCCGCTGTCGGGCGCGGTGCTGGCGCTGCGCTGGGCGCTGCGGCTGGCGCGGGACGCGGTGGCGGGGGCGGCGCACGCGGCGGCGGACTACGCGCTGAAGCCGGCGCTGGCGCTGCTGTTCAACGCGGCGCTGCACCCGCTGCTGGTGTTCGCCGGGAACGTGCTGTGGGGGGCGCGCGAGGCGGCGCGCCCGCTGTCGGCGGCGGCCGGCGACTGCGCCGCGCCGCTGGCCGCGGTGCTGGGCTCGGTGCGCCTGCTGGAGGTGCGCTGCGCCTGCCCCGCGCCCCCCCCGCACGCCGCCCCCGCGCCCCCGCACGCCGCCCCCGCGCACCGGACCTAGCTACCGATCACGTTGATTGTCCGTGGACGTGATTGAAACTCGCGTTAAATTTCAAATTAATGTTTATTTAAGGAAATTAACATAAATATACATTTTAACAATATATGTTTGAATACAAAGAAATCCGAGAAATCAAAATTAAATGATGAAAGATTCATCTTGGAAGCTAATCAATGATGAGACTGGTTAATCAGCACCCCGCAGTGAACAGTTAGGGGTTAAAATTATGACAATATCTGTAAGAGATGATCATCCAGATCAAGAATGATATTGCCAATGCTTGAGACAGTTTTTTCAACATTCCGAAAACTGTAACCCAGTCATCAAACTCATCCACTACTAAGGCTTTCGAACTATCGGAGGCATCCGTAGATAAATATGCTGAAGTATTTTGTTTCACTCATGTGACTGCCGGACTGCATAGCGAAAACTATAAAATACGTCAAAATTAAACACATTTATACACGTCATAAAGGACATTCTGTAGAGCCCGTGATGTGTCTGCTTGGTTTTTTACAGCGATGACAAATAATAGCACAATTTGGCTCAGCCCCCTCTCTAGTGCACTCCTGCCGGCGTGGCCGTGCGTCTCCGGGCCTCGCCCGTGCTGTCGGCGTCTACAGCATCTGGTCACTGGGGTGAAGTCTCTGATAGGACAAGAAGAACAATTTATTCCGACCCTTTTAACAAAAGCTCTCCAAATATCTGCAGAAACTTTAATGATGAAATTGCAGGAATCAGATTGTTTCGCAACACATACCTACTTTTGTATTAGTCTAAGATCCGAACCTACATTGACATTCACCGGGTTGATAATACAATCAAACATATCTAGGTTTATAAATAAAAATGAATTGTTGTTCGTTAGTCCGATTAAAACTCGAGAACGGCTGAACGGATTTATCTTATCATAGTCTTGAAATGTTTGTGGAGGTCTAGGGAAGGTTTAAAAGGCGAGAAAAAATCGAATAATTGCCGGGAAAACAAATTGAATAAAAACCCGTGCGAAGCCGGGGCGGGCCACTAGTTTTGTAATAAAATTTCAAATAGGTTGACAAAAAAAATGGACAATATTTTTAATTATTAAAAAAAAATGTTTGTGTGCGATTCACACACGATAGAAGTGAAACTTCAGTAAATCGACAAAACAATAAGAAGATAAAAAAAAACAAAAAAAAGGTGTGTGTGCGATTCACACACGATAGAAGTGAAGCTTCAGTAAATCGACGAAAGAATAAGATGAATAAAAAAAAGTGTGTGTGTGTCAGCTACGACGCACGATTGGAGTCTACTACTTACGAACTATAATTATGATATATATCGAATAGAATAAAAGGGTAAATGAAAGCATCTGCTAAAATGATAAGAGAAACAAACATATATCTGTAATTATTTATATAACTTCAATAAAGCGTATTACATAAAGTATGTCACAAAATAATATAAATAAAATACAGCAATACCTCTTTGCTCTTTGTTTTTTAAATAAAGCATTGTATTTGTGTCTCTTACCATTTCCGTTTCATCTTTTTGCATCCGGTTTGAAATCACTACGATTCTATAGAAGTTTCACTTCAAAAAAAAACTATGCATAAAGATTTTGTTCAGGCGGTCACCCATCCAAGTACTGGCGTCGCGCAAAGTTGCTTAACCTTGTTAGCGTTTAAGATTGGCTTACCCGGCAGGTAAGCCAATCTTATTTCCACTTCCGTTGCATCCGGTTTCAAATCACAACGGTTCTAAAGAAGTTTCACTTCAAAAATATTTCTTTAAATATTGCAACATGAAGATATTAATACAATTTTAAACAGGATTTAAAGTATAAAACATATAGAATGTGCAGACATAGGGTGGACCATTATTTACCTGGACGAACTACTGGGTTGATAGGTATAAACAGGTAAATCGATACCAGTTACTTTCACTTGTTACGTTAACATTATTGTTTAAGCACATTTTGGAGCCTGGGAGAGCGTAGAATTGGTGGTAAAAGCGTGGTGAACTTATTTTATTTTATTTATTTGGGAAACAAAAAGCTTATAACTAAGATAATTAATATGGATAAAGTGACTTGACTAAAGCTATAAACAGTTTCCACATGTAGATATATACCTAACTTTATAAATGTGTAGTAACCATACGTAACGTATGGTTACTACACATTCAGGATTATCAACGGTTGATTATCCTAAATTAAGCAATACAAAATGTAAAACTCATTCATCCAGGGACTCGAATAATATACCACGCGTTTGTATCAATACTACTTTTATTACAGGATATTAAAATTATAGATTAAACATTGGTATTTCTACAATAAACAATATTTGAACTACGCACAACAACCGACAACCGCCGAGAACGCTTGCCGCCCTCGAATGCCCGCCTGCCCGTCACTCGGTCGCTTCGTTCGCGCGAAGCGACCGAGACATTTTTTTGAGTAAAGCAACTTAGAAAATGATCGGTTGTTTGTAGAACGCTAACAGGCGGCCATCCGATTTACAGGAATGTCCCTATTCCTGGATACTCGGCCTTCCTATTATGGGTATGACCTCATACCAGGACCAGTAGTTCTTTAATCTAAGTATTATGTAATAATAATAACATTATTTAATTTTCATTACAAAAAATATTAATAAAATAAGGACATTATTTCCTTACTAACTTATCGATAGGTATTAAAAACAATATTCAAATAGTCTAAATTATAGTCAAAGTCAAGTAATTTTAACTGAATATTTTTACTACGGTATTATTATCTACTACGAAACGTACCTATTTAGGTATACTATTATTAATTGCTTTTTAAAAAAATCACAGATCGTTTCAACGGTTTAACAAATAGTAATATAATTCGTCATTAATAATCATAATAATCATCATTTATTTCAGGCATCTAAGGCCCATTATATACCCATACCTTATAGACAAACATACATAAAAAAATATAAATCTTATAAACTAAAGTACCTATCAGCATCGTGGATCATCTGTTACGGCAGTGTCGCCTTGCAGTGTAGGCGACCGATGAACCGTCGAAGCTTGACCCCTTGCGGCCAAAACTGCTCATTCAGGAACGTCGACAGATGTTTAGTTGGAACCCGTACCATAAATGAACCGAAGCTCACATTATCATTACATGTATTGTAATCATTTGCCATAAGGACTCGGCCTGTTTAACCCGTTCACGCCATATTCGGGATCCGCATGCCTTATGGCCTGTTTTAACTTTAGCACATTAGCTCTATCAGTACAGTGGCCACAAAACACAACACGGCCTGTTTCTACCCATTATAGGGATCCGTATGTATGTCTTTAGAACATTACTTATTGAGCAATAAACTCCAGAATACGGCCTGTTTCTACCCCTTTACTTTCGGGATCCGCTTCCATAGCACGGCCTGTTTATACCCGATAGATTTGGGGATCCGTTTCTGTTTAAGGTTTTATCCATATATCCATATCGCACGATAAGCAAGTCGCTGGGCCTTAACACGACATCAACTCATTATCCCAGCTTGCGAATCTATGCTGCAACTGTGGGGAAAGGGACAGTTAGGATAAGGAAGTGGTAACTTATAACTTAATTGCTTTACTACAACAGGTAATCTAACGACCATCGAGCGTATCGTCACTACTATCACTGTCATCATCGCCACTTTCAGCTAATGGTGGTGATAGTTGAAAAAGTGATCCAGGGCTTTAGATGATCAGCAGGATAAACATTTTAAACATTTTCTTTTGAGTATCAACAATATGTTGTTCGACTTCTCTTATATCGTCACGCTTGTTGTCTACTGTGTCTAATCCCGATTTCAAAATATTTTCTGATTCGCTTAATGTCCTTTGTTTAGCGTATTGTTCAAACTCCATTGCAACTTTTGAACAGATAGATAGATTCCAGTCTTTTTCATCAAGGTTATAGTTCATAGCTGATAGTGAGTTCAATATAGTCCTATTATAACGCTCGATCTGTCCATTTGCTCGACAAGACTGTAAAAATGCTTTGAACTCTCTAGAAGTAAAACCAGTGCCTTGATCGGATATTATATAATCTTTGGGCAGCCAAAATTGGAGAATAAGTCTTCTAGAACTTTAATGGTTGTCTTTGATTTGGTATTTCCTCGGCTTTAATAATAATAAACTTGCTAAATCCATCTATTATTCCTAAGAGATACGTGTTACCATTCCTACTTTTGACAAAAGGACCAAGATGGTCCATGTGTAGTGTATGGAAAATAGATGGCGTCTTAGGGATAGGATGTAAATAACCTGTTTTCTTGCCACTCATTTCTTTGTTGTATGCGCAATTTATACATACTTTTTAACAAAGCGTTTCATAGGAAACCAATAATCTGCGCTTATCTTATCCAATGTTTTTTCGCATGAAAAATGGCCCGACTCGTCATGGTTCATTTGACAAATCCGCCATCTTGCTGTCTGTAGCAATACGATTGCCTAATTCTTTTTGCTGAGGAATGCGGCAATATTGAGCGTGGTGACCCCTACGGAAACATTTTTCACACTCGGTTGGTGGTTTTGGGCATCTTCGTTTTGTATGTCCAAGTTCAGAGCAATTATAACAGCGATAATCTTTAAAATTCTCATTTAAACCAGTGGGAGTTAATTTGAACACATTCGTATGATTCACATAATTATCTCTGTCAGAGCTAGTTGTAGGAACTGGAATAGGTCTTCGGAATGTATTGGTCTTCTTAGAAATACGTCTTAAAAATGTAAGAAGTTGAGACGGTCTCTTCAAATTTGAGCCTTGGGCATTAAGTCTGATGTTACTTTCAAATATTCCATTTACTATGCAGTCTACCTGTTATTCCGCACATTTTTACCAGTCGTACTTTATCGTGGTAATATTCTTCTAGCGACTCATCTCTTCTACTTTTCCTTTCCAGCATCTCATACAAACGGTCAGCGTAGTTACGATCGTCAGGAAAAGTTTTTAATATTTTACGTTGCCATTCATGCCAGCTTAATTTAACAGAACTCCTACTTTGATACCATTTCTTTGCAAATCCTGATAATTTAGGTATGGCATGATATATGATTTGTTTTTCATTCCATCCGTAAATAGCCGCAGTTTCATTAACCTTTCTGATCCAATCAGCAGCCGTTTGTGAGTTAGCGTCGGGATCAAACTCAGGGATGACATTATGAGCACCTTCAAAAGTCCTATTATTTTTAAGACTTATCAAATGTGCTAGCTTTCCATAAACATCCATATCTTTAAGTATAGTTTTTTTTTATTCTTTCTTTTTCTTTCTATTGGTGACTTAGAAGATCTTTGTGATCTTTTTCTTTTTGTAGTTCTTTCGCGAGACTTTTTCCTAGACTGCCGTTTTGTTCTTACGTCACTAGAAGAACTGCTGTCACTAGTTCTTTCATCTAAACTTCTACTTTCAGTACTATAAGTTGCTGTTGACGATAAAGACGTACTAGATTTATATGTCCGATGACTTTTCCGTCTCTTCTGTTTGTACCGTTCGCGTTGTCGACGTTGAACCTCATTCTCGGAAGAGCTGCTGTTATCCATAGTACAGGTGTCTCTACGACGAGAGCGGCTACGCCAGGTTTCGCTTTTACTTCGGGTTTTCTTTACTATTTTATTTGTACGTTTGCGTCTTTTACTGCTTTCCTTACGTATAAGACTTCTAGAGACTCGTTGACTTCTACATATCTCATCATTGAGTGGTGGAGTCAATGATTTATCAGACATACTGAGTTTTTTTTTTTGGAAGACTACAACATATTATGTTAGTAAGAGGAGGGATGTTAGAAAGGAAGAAACAACAATAATACTCATTAGAACATAGTTTTTCAATTTGAACGCAGACTAAAATTAATTAACGAGCAATCAGGACAAAACTATTTCTTTTTAGATTCTAATAGATAAATAGAACATTCATCACATTTTATGTAAGTGAGTAAATATTATTTTCTCGCTATTATCAGAACATAATACGAACACAAAAAAAAAGTATTTGAAGAACACAATAAACACTGATCCGGGAATCGAACCCGTTAGCCCTTGCAATTGGCAGTCAATCCATTTTTTTTTGGATATCATCCACTATCATACATCCGCTTTTCAAATAATAGTCATTTATCTATATCTATATATATATAAAAATGAATCCCTATCTCCCCCGGCCACGGCATCACGCCTGAACGGCTGGACCGACCTCGCAAATTCCCTTTTTGTTCTGTTCATTTTTATCAGGAGAAGGCTCATATGAAAGAAACAATCAAGGAAATTGCGCGGAAAATTAGAAAATTTAAAATTTAACTTTTTTAATGGCCTAATATTAAAAGTTCAATTTAATATTATGAATTATACCAATTCGAATTCAATATTCATAGTCATAACTATCGGGTTAACGTTTTCACCGCCACCGTCGGCTATACTCGATATAACAAATTGAGCTCACTACGCCAGCGTCGTCATATGACGACCAAAACTACTCCAAAAGAAAAACGAAATACACAATCTTTAAACAGTTAGTTCTGCGTTTTATGTATCCTTAAATGAACATTGATTTGGTTATTATACATCTATACTAAAGGTTTATAAGAAAAACCCCTAGTTGTATAAAAATTTCGATGATGAAAAACTGAGTTAAAATCCCGTCAGCGGGCGTGATTCGCCACGCCATTGTCGGCAGGAGCCGACCGCTAGTGTTGTGGTATACAGCTACCAACCGAAGGTGATAAAAAATAGACAATTTAAATTTTAACAAGATATTTATTATTTATATCATGTTCATTCTCATGATAAAAATAATAAATATCTATTATCATATCATAATAAATCCAAACTTAGGTTCGATTACGAGATAGGTATCCGACTCAAGGAAATAATTACGTGGACAGAAAATCAATAAAAGATGTTAGATGGATAGGTAATGCGTAGAAATGTTTTTTTTAAGACAATTTACAATGAATGAAGAATGATGGAAATAAAATACCTACCTAGTAAAATTTCCTAATATGATAATTAATGAGAAGAAATTCTCCAAGTAGCAAGGAAGATAATTAGGTATAAAATACTTCTGCCAATAATCGCTCAGGGTCCAATACCCTCTCCACCTATCGATAATCAGCGACCTATCACATCACTACCTCAGACGTAAGCAAGCTTTCAAACAACGTGCCCGCCGCGCCAATGTCGGCTATTCACGACAACAGATGAAGACGTCTCGTGGGTGAATAGTGATGTGCTGTTGTTATTTGAAAATATTTGTTATCGATCTGATTTCTGGTTTTATATAGTCAAAACACCGGCAACTGCGGCGTAACAAATTATATATTATTGAGTAAATTGGTATCAAGTAAAACTCGAAAATTGAAAATAATGCCTTTAACCTAAAGCCTTTCGTTTTGTAACTTGGATGGCTTGGATAGTTAGATTTTATAATTTTAAGGTGACGTTCAAAAGGTAATAAAACATCCCAGATTTAAAAAAGTTGTTTATTGCATAAAAACCAACGAAATCAAGTCTCCATGTGTTTATCGACAAAATACATTTTATCGACTCTTGGCAGCACTGTTTTATTCGTAGGTATTTTTGATCACTTTGTGCTTTGGCGTAGAGGTTACAAGAATGCGTTTGGGGCGTGGCGGTCAAAAGGATAGATCAACCTGACAACTTTATATAATAAAGCAATTGACTTAATAAAATCAAAAATCTGCTCGTTTATGGCGTCCAAGGCGGAACAAAGTTCGCCGGGTCAGCTAGTCGTTAATAAAATTATACGTCACAATTCCATTTTGGCTACACGGCTCCTTGGTACTAATAATGTCAATACAAATTAATCACCAAACTCAATTACTTAATAAATATGTCAAATTGCAAACACCCAATTTTAGTATAGATAGGCACCATTAAATAACCTTAGAACCCCATGCCTATACCATACTTGATCTAAAGTAGGTAGGTGTAGTAAGTAGGTACCTAATTCGATGTAAAACTGTAAAGTTATTTTGTTTACCAACATAAAACACCTTATATTTAGTTACTTACTAGTGAGCCGCGTTCTAAATCATCATCATTCATGTGTTCTATAGGTATTTCATTTTGTAATTTAATAACATTATAATGAGTGCCTAACTCATTTAGTGATAGTATTATAGAAAATAAATCGTTGTAAAAAACACCAAAACGGTTAACTTATTAGTGTGCGTTCGCCCAGCAAAAAGTATCGGCTTTTCAGGAATCTAATGATGCAGATAATTAGTGCCCTATGCCGTGTAAATGTGCCCGAAATTTTAAATTTGTGCCTCCATAGGCTGCAGAGTTATTTATGAAAAACAGTTTTTGCTGGACGAACGTTCGCCCAGCAAAACTTTTTTTTAAAAAAGGGTTTAGTTGTATTTTTTATATGCAAAAAGATAGCTTAGATACTCGTCTAAATGTGCCGTTAAAGCCAAATTTGTGCCTCTAAAGGTTTTTGAGATATTGAGTTTTTTGCTGGGCGAACGTTTGGGTGATTTCCATATCTCGGAAACGGCTGAACGCACAGTCCTAATTTTTGTACCTACAGATACGGTATAATTTGTGCCTATTTGTGCCATAATTTTCATTAACGTGAGTAGCATGGTTCAGGAGCTATTATTGTTTTTCCTAGAAAACGGAAAAATGCTCTGGCTCTCGAATGACCAAATCGAAGGACTTCGCGTTAGTGCCGACTGGTACCCATTATATATTCACACGATCCTGTAAAGTTTCGCCGGCCTACTACATATAATAGACGAGTTATTAACGATTTTGTCTTTTTTTAGAGGTTATCTTACTTAGGATACAAGAACTCTAGTTTCCTGTAAGCTGGCTTATTACATTCTTCTACAATAATTAGTGCCCTATTTAAAGAATACGTATGCAAAAAATCATCTTTGTATACCCAATACTTTATACAATAATGATAGAAAACATTTCGAAATATTTTTGGTCGCAGACCAAATTCGAAAGTTCATTAAAAAGCGGCCGTACGATACTTCAAGCTATCCTTCCTCGCTTGGTGGCGTTACACGCGGTAACACGCGGTATAGATGCGTACAGAATTGTTAAGAAGAAAATAATATTTATGCTACGAAAAATATTATACATGAAATAAAATGTAAATTATTTTGTTTTTAATAATCTTACTATTAATAATAAATGGAAAAGTCTGTGTGAATGTTCGTTATAAGTAGGTAATCTTTGTTACTACTTAAGTTATTAAAATGAAATTTCGTAGGTAGGTAGGTAGTTTAGGACTTAGAATAGGATTAAATAGGCTATAATAAACGACCTCTGTGTATCTAAGCTATCTTTTTGCATATAAAAAATACAACTAAACCCTTTTTTAAAAAAAAGTTTTGCTGGGCGAACGTTCGTCCAGCAAAAACTGTTTTTCATAAATAACTCTGCAGCCTATGGAGGCACAAATTTAAAATTTCGGGCACATTTACACGGCATAGGGCACTAATTATCTGCATCATTAGATTCCTGAAAAGCCGATACTTTTTGCTGGGCGAACGCACACAACTTATTATATATGTTTTTAGAAATATAAGTAAATATCACCTTTATAAAGCCTAGCATTTATATCTTTGCACTCGTATACTTACGTAAACCGTTCTATAAAACTAAACGGCCAAGTAATTATAAGCTTACGACACAATCAAATGTCGTGTAAATAATATTAAGGTAATAAACATAAATAGATAGTCTTTAGTTAGTCATAAATAGGTAGTATATAGGTAGGTAGTATAGATTGCATTTAAAGAACTAAATATTTATTTTTGCAATTTTGCGGGTATTTGTTAATACGTACAAACGTACGTATCTTGAGTAAAACCATGATATTTCGTTTATGTTTTTTTTTTTTTTTTTTTTTTTATATATTAGCCTGTTACGTCCCACTGCAGGGCAAAGGCCTCCCCCCTATCCTTCCAAGTGTCTCGGTCCTGTGCGGTATTCCACCATTCACGGTCGTACGCATCTAGATCATCTCGCCATCGTTTTCTTGGGCGACCTCTACGTCGAGTACCATCTGGCTGCCAAGGTGTACAAATTTTTGCCCATTTTTCTGATCCCATACGACTGAGATGACCAGCCCGTTTATGTTTATAAACAGGTAAATACTAAGGTAAGATATGCAATATTCTTAAATATAAGCACTCAATTTTATTTCTGTTTAGATTATTAAGTTTAGAACAATGTCATAATCACATACCTGTGGGCTTTCTTCAACGTTCATACCACTTCGGATGTAAAACTCATTCATCCAGGGACTCGAATAATATACCACGCGTTTGTATCAATACTACTTTTATTACAGGATATTAAAATTATAGATTAAACATTGGTATTTCTACAATAAACAATATTTTAACTACGCACAACAACCGACAACCGCCGAGAACGCTTGCCGCCCTCGAATGCCCGCCTGCCCGTCACTCGGTCGCTTCGTTCGCGCGAAGCGACCGAGACATTTTTTTGAGTAAAGCAACTTAGAAAATGATCGGTTGTTTGTAGAACGCTAACAAAAACTAAAACTAATAATAACTATCCGAAATATATACTTGTTCCGCTGCCTGTGTACGATTATATTTGTGTTAAGAGAAAGTAGAAATAAAAAGAATATATACTTGTGCAGATAAATATATTAGGTCCTTACATATGAAATTGGCGTTTTTCGTACTGGCCACTTTAATCACAAATTTCTCCTCTTTGGTAAGGAATTCCAAATTCAAATTTGTACAGCTATAGACTCATGTATTTGTGCTTCGATGATCGTCATTCATTTGTTTTTTTTCTTCTGTTTTTTTCTGTTTGCGTCACTCATTTTACAAAATGGAAAACTTAAAATATCGCATTATTTACGAGTACGAGTTCCGCCGTGGCACTAGTGCTGCGGAAACAACTCGAAGGGTGAATGATGTGTATGGCGGTCGTGTTGCAAAAGAAAACACAGTTCGTTTTTGGTTCCAACGTTTTCGTTCTGGAAATTTCGACTTGCAGAACAAGCCCCGTGGACGGCCTGAGACTCAAGTTGATAATGAAGAGTTGAAGGCTATTGTGGAAGCGGATCCATCGCAAACCACGTCCGAGTTAGCTGCAGGCTGCGGTGTTAGTGATAAAACTGTTTTAATTCACTTGAAGCAAATTGGGAAGATTAAAAAGCTTGAAAGGTGGGTACCTCACGAATTGACTGAAGCAAACCGGCAAACGCGCGTCGACTGCTGCGTTACATTACTAAACCGGCACAATAATGAAGGTATTTTAAACCGAATCATTACCTGTGATGAAAAATGGGTTCTTTACGATAATCGGAAGCGCTCAGCGCAATGGTTGGATCCTGGCCAGCCAGCCAAATCCTGCCCCAAGCGAAAATTAACCCCAAAAAAGTTACTTGTAAGCGTTTGGTGGACTAGTGCCGGTATTGTTCATTACAGTTTTCTCAAATCTGGCCAGACTATTACGGCTGATGTCTATTGTCAGCAATTGCAAACCATGATGGAAAAGCTAGCGGCTAAACAACCTAGGCTGGTCAATCGCTCCACGCCACTGCTGCTTCACGACAACGCTAGACCACACACTGCGCAACAGACGGCTACTAAATTAGAAGAGCTTCAATTGGAAAGTCTAAGACATCCTCCGTACTCCCCGGACCTTGCTCCAACAGATTACCATTTTTTTCGAAATTTGGATAACTTCTTGCAAGGGAAAAAATTCAACTCCGATGGGGCAGTCCAAATCGCCTTCAAAGATTTTATTGATTCCCGTCCGACTGGTTTTTTTAGTAAAGGGATCAATGAACTACCTATAAGATGGCAAAAGTGCATAGAAAATAATGGTTCATACTTTGATTAATTAAATATATTATATTAAAAAATATTCGACTTTTTGTTCCTCCCATACAAAACGCCAATTTCATATGTAAGGACCTAATACTAGGGTATATAAATAGAGGTATATTTATATGCATACTGATATAATAATCAGTTGTTAATTTATGCAGAATTTATTGTTTTTGTGTTTCAATTTTCATTCAATTCAATTCTCTCAAATGTCAAAAACAATCCAATACAAAAATCTTATCGAATGAAATTCTCGGGCTTGTTGAGTCAACAGTGTTCCTAGGTTTACATATTGCTCCTTGTTTTCAATCGCAACCCCAAATTAGAAACCTTGCACGTGGGCTTAGTTCAGCAGCATAGGAGTGCGAACAATAAAATACATCAGGCATCACACATGAAGATAAAGCACGACTGGTTTATTTTAGTTACTTCCATAGTATTTTGTCATTGGTAGCCTACTCTGGGGTGCTGCAGCCAATATTCAAACTATGTTCGAGTTGCAAAGAAGGGCTTTACGTGCAATATATAAATTAAACAGAGGGACTCCTTAAGAGGAAAAAATTGAATTTAACATTCTTACTGTATTCTCGCAAATCTCGCAATATATTTTTGAGAACTGCCGTCAGTGGCGGCGCGGCGCGGCGGTGGTCGATTCCCGCCTGTGTTTGTATGTACTGCAAGCACTTTTGATCCATCCATTGCCGGCTTTACTTCCAACAGTCAACTCAGTCAGGCAGCAACTAGCTAATAGTTATTTTATTGTAAGTAAATAGGTAGTTTAATCTAGAAAATAATAATAATAATTTAAAAAAAAGTATCAATCAATAGGTAATAAATTAAATCGAATTAATAAATATACTCCAGCATAATATTATATACATGGTTTTTTGTATGTTATTATTTTTGTATTGTTCATTATGTCCATCGAGGTGTGTTTACTTTTTGATGTTTAATTTGTGACTATCCGTGAAAATCATTAATTAGCTTTCTGTCGCTACTTGGTTAGTTTGTAGTGATAATCTTAGCTGTTGAATTTCCTTTTAATAAATAAATATAATTTTAATATGGCGCGGGTTCCAACTCAACATCTGTCTGGACTTTCCTGAATGAGCAGTTTTGGCCGAAAGATGTCATGATGATTTGTGACGGTTCATCGGTCGTGTCATCTGTCACGGCGGTGATGATGGTGTCATCTGTCACCGATGATATTTTACTATATATGATTAATATTTATATGTATGCTAGTCATAAGGTTTATGTTTAAATGCGCCTGAGTTGGCTGAATAAATTATATAATATTACTGTTTTACGTTAAGGAAAAAATTACTCATTCCTACCTAGACTAAAATAAAACTAGGCAAATCATTTACCTATGGGTACTGTGTACGCTTCCCTACTCTCCTAATGTGACAGAGCTTCCTGTTAGAAAATTAAAATTATTTATTAAGATATGTATGATAAAATTAACTCGAAAAGTATAAGATGGTTTCATACCTAGGGTTCACGCATACACTTATTGTTATAAAAAGAAACACTATCATAAAAAAAAGTGTGTGCGATTCACACACGATAGAAGTGAAACTTCAGTAAATCGACAAAAGAATGAGATTAATATATATAACGCGGGTAGGATAATTACAAAGTTTAATTGTTTAAAAATGAAAGTATTTTGATTAATTTCAAAATATATTTTATATTTTATTTAACAAATGTTACATAATCTATTGCTCAAGTTCCGTATTTACAGTTTCTGATTTTCTGCTAATTTTATTTTATTTTTTTGCGTCGATATTGACGACACATTTCGGCATTAGTTTACGGCATCTTATAAAATTTATTATTTAGCACAACAAGATATAAAAATAGTCACAAACACACTGTTAGATAATAATAACACACCACGCTGACATCTTACTAAAATGCTGTAATACACAGCCGCATGCAGTGTACAGTGTACCGCACAATCGCAGATCCGCAAGACACTCGAGCGAGTCGCGGTGCAGAGTCGACAAGGTGATACAAATGAAAGACGCGATGCTCATTAAATAGTTTATTGTCTAGCGGAGTCCGGCGGAGGCGCGCGCGGCGGCGCCAGGTGCGCCACCAGCACGTGCGGCGCGGCGGCCGGCGAGGAGCCCGCGCCCGCAGCCGCGCCCGCGCCCCCGCCCACGCCCGCGCCCCCGCCCACGCCCACGCCCGCAGCCGCGCCCGCGCCCGCGGCCGCGCGCCGCAGCGCGAGCTGCTGCAGCTGCAGCTTGCGCAGCGCCGCGGGGTCCAGGCCGCTGCCGCTCTGCGAAACGACGAACGACTTCTTTCGGTTACACTGACGGTGGCCACTATCGCTACTGTGACTTATATTTTAACCTATATATTTGTTATTATAATGAGGGAGCTTACAGGACCGAGATGACATTTTGTGACTCGACGTAATCTGAGGAGTTCGATTTTCGTCGATTTTCGATGGGGTTCGACCGTTTCTCATACAAATATTTATAAGTGATATGTCCAGATTCTGCTACTGTTTTCATGTGATATAAAATTAATAACTGGTTACTTCTAAAATGATTAGAATAAAAATGTTCCGAAACTTCAAATCGCTCTTAATTATATGACTACCACTGTATTAAACAGAAGAACATATAAGTTTCTCCCGTTTGAATTGATTAAAAATAGCGCTCACTTCCGTAGGCAAGGATGTAGTTCCGTACATCGCATCGGCGCGCGGCGCGATCAATGTTTAAGAATAAGAAACATCATGAGCGTATACATGGTGGTGAGTTTAAAAGAGTTGTACGTGTTCGCTTAGAGTATTTCGAGCCGGCTCTCACCTGCTGCGGGTGCTGAGTCGGCGCCTGATGCAGGATCTTGAGATGCCTCCCCGGGAAGGCCTGCTGCCGGTACAGCAGCGGCGCCGGCGCGGCCGCCACCACCAGGCGCGGCGCCGCGGGCGGGGGCGCGGCGGCGGCGGGCGCGGGCGGCGGCGCGGGCGCGGCGGGCGGCGCGCTCGCCTTCAGCTTCTCGCGCGCGATGCGGTCCGCGCGGCGCTCCGCCACCTCCATGGGCGTCGGCGGCGCGTCCGGGTCCAGGCCCAGGTCCGCGAGCACCTGCGCGTGCTTCGGGTTGCGCGGCGGCGCGTCCTCCGGGCGGCGGCGCGGGCGCGCGCGGCGCCGCTCCGCCGCGAGGCGCACCGCCTCCAGGCGCTGCAGGCTGCGGTCGCGCTCGAGGCGGCGGCGCGGCGGCGCGTGGCGCGGGCGGCGGCGGCGCGCGCGCTCCGGGTCCTGCAGCGCCTCGTGGCGGTCGCGGCAGGAGCGCGGCGAGCGGTAGGCGCGCGCCGGCTCCGCGACCAGCTCCGCGACCCACTCCCAGTTGGGCGCGAGCGCGGGCGGCGGCGCGGGCGGCAGGCGCTGCAGGCGGAGCGCGCGGCGCAGCGCGGCGTCCTCGGCGGCGGTCCAGTCGGGCTGCGGCGGCGGCGGCGCGGCGGGCGCGTGCGGCCGCGGCGGTCTTGGCGGGCGCGCGGCGCGGGCGGCGGCCCCGAGCCCGCGCTCGAACAGCGAGAGCGGCGCGTGCGGCTGGCGCGGCGCGTGCCTGGCGCGGGGCGAGGGCCGCGGGCGGGAGCGCTCGCGGCGCGCGGCGGCGGGCAGCAGCGCGTCGGGCGCGCAGCCGGGGCGGTAGAGCGCGCGCGCCCAGGACTCGCGGTACACGTCGCCGTCGCCGGCGGGCGGCGTGGGCGGCCCCCAGGCCTGCGGAGAGGGGAGGGTGAGCGGCGCGAGTGGGGGCCCGGGGCGGGCGGCGGGGGGGGGAGGGGGGTACTCACCGGCATGACGTCGGGCGCGTCGCCGTCGCCGCCGTCGATCCACACCTGCAACAGACGACGGTTACTGACGCGCCGTTGCGGCGGGCGCGCGCATCTCGGTCCGTTCTCCGATACGCCGCGTCCGACGTCCGATGTACTTACGTTATGATTGTGGTTTCGTTGTGATCAGCGCTGGCGAGATCACTTCTTTGCCTTTTAAATTTGTAACCGATCGTTATAAGGTTAACAAGATATGGAGCAACCAAGTTTGGCTTGTAACGTACAAAATAATTATGTAGTTTAAATCACGAAAGCGTTACGCCGCGAAACTTCGATGCACTTTATCATCATTTACGTATTAATCTTAACGACAGACAAATTATATATTTTTTTTATCTTCCCTAATAAGGGAGCTCTGTCTTGTTTTAAAATTGTAATAAATATTTAAAAAAATTCCAAAGAAACGAGTATTTTTCCTCTCCCTCGCTGCATAAATAAATTAATTCTTTACCTTTTATGCAGATCGCAATACCATAAAAAATATCTATAGGTGTTATATTATTATAGCTAAAGTATTCGATTTTTTGCTTTAACGCGCTAATCTAAAAAATCTCAGAAAATACAAAAAAAAGTTTGAAGCCAGCTACAGAAGACGATAATTGGACTGACCAACAATGGCGCTCCCGTGGCCGCGCTACAGGTGGGCGAGTCAACAGAACACCTGGAGAAGGATTCGCGCAGAGTCGCATAAAAGAAAACTCACCAGTCATGGCTTTGGAATAGGTTCCTGAATGGTTTGAGAGGCATTCCAATGACAGCGACAGCAATGACAGAGGGTTAAAGGCAAACCGATACATAGAAGATATGTTAGGGTAATGTCGTGCAGGAGAATGCCCGTCCGCGTACTGCGGGTTCCCTTCGGCAATATTCGCAGCTCGAAATCGCCACTATGGATTGGTCAGAGACTAGCCCGGATTTCAATCCAATACAGAAAGTATTGGATTTAAGTCAAACAAGTAATAATATAATATATTACGGGATGTACAGTTCGGACTAGAAATTCCTACGAAATAGGACCTCAAAACGGTGCTCACTCATAAATTAATTTAGTTAAAATTAAGCCTGTACTTCATTCAGGTACTTTTTATTTGAACCCTTTTATGGGTTCCATACCTAAATGGTAAAACGGGACCCGGGGATAAATATTTAAGGAGGCTCATTTAAGTACTTGGATATACGTTTATTTCTCGGTTGATATTTTTTCTTAACCATAAAAATTCACTTAATAACGACATAGATTATTAAACCAAAACTAATGGCTTCGAGAAGCTAAAATCCCAGATCCTACGCTAGCGACTTTTTAACGCGCGCGTGCGACTTCGTTGGTCGCGAGTGTACGCTGCGCGCTGCGCCCGCGAGATGACCCGTAACACGCCGCCCGCAGTGGAGCGGAAAGCTAGTAATAGCTAGTTTAATATTATATATTTTTAATATACTAGTAGTTCGCCTCGCCTCTAACTCATGAACAAACTTTCTGGCTCTATTGTAATGCGTGGCTTGTGTATAGCGCGTAAGTACTCATATGTCGATGGATTTTTATTTACACGTAGGTAGTGCGATTGGCCTGGATATAACAAACATACATACAAAAAACTGTATTTTGCGCTAAGTTCCCGTAGCTTCGCGCATTCCTTGAATTAATTAGTATGAAAAACTCAGCTGTGATAAATACTACCTACTAACCTAACTTTACCTAAGTGTGATTCAGGTTAAATGTATGATAATATTGTCTAGTACTTTATATTTAATAAAAAAATTGTATGAAAACTACTTTATCTAGTTTTTCTTCGTTTCTGTTTGAGTAAACGGTGTATTTTTTACGGAAAATTAAGGTATTGGAATCGGGGTTTTTTCTTAACTTTTAAATTTAGATTTATATTCAAAAAAAAAAGCCGTGTTGGCTAAGTGGGAGGACACTCGACTTTCATTCCGAAGGTCGTGGGTTCAAACCCCGCCACGCACCTCTGGATTTTTCTTCTTGAGAAATTTATGTGCGCTTTTAACACGTGCTTTAACGGTGAAGGCAAACATCGTGAGGAAACCGGCATGTTCTGAGAACTTTACAAAAAGAGTTTGAAGGGCATGTGACATTCACCAACCCGCACTTGGCCAGCGTGGTGAATTAAGGCCTAATCTCTCTCGTCAAGAGAGAAGTCCCTGTGTCCCAGCAGTGGGAACGTTAATAGGGTGATGAGTAATAGGGTGATGATTCAAAACTAGTGGCCCGCCCCGGCTTAGCACGGGTTTTTATTCAAATTTTTTCCCGGCAGTTTTTCGATTTTTTCTCGCCTTTTAAACCATCCCTAGACCTCCACGAACATTTCAAGACTATGATAAGATAAATCCGTTCAGCCGTTCTCGAGTTTTAATCAGACTAACGAACAACAATTCATTTTTATTTATATATAGAAATGAAATGAAATGAAATTTATTTATTGCTTGAAATATGGTTTACATAGGTGTCAGGTTATTTATACAGTTCTACATACTTCGTCAATTCAGATTTGACATGCAATGTCAATTGTAATTAAGGAAAAAAAAATAATTATATAAATAATAGAATGTCAAATATTTAGGAAGTTAATTTAAATTACAATTTAATATTATGTCTGATGTCTAGTATTTAAATGATCTTTGACATTGTAATACGATTTGTCAATAAGCCATTTCTTAATTTTTGGTACAAATTTGTTTATTGGCAATTCTTTTATATCAATAGGGATATTATTAAAAATGCGTCCACACATTGCCAGACAGCTTTTCTGGTATAGTGCCGTCTTTGGAGTTCTGGATAAGACAATTCTGTCTGGGTTTCTTACCGTTCTTGAATAAATATCGCTCGCTTTTTGAAAAAATTCCGGATGTTCTTTGACAAATTTCGCACATTCAAAAATGTACATACTAGGCAAAGTCAACAATTTAAGCCTCAAAAATTCAGGACGACATGATTCCCATGGCTTTATACCTACGATGGCACGAATACACTTCTTTTGAGTTCGGAATGCTCTATCAAAGTCAGTAGAATTTCCCCAGAGTATAAGACCGTATTTAAGCACCGAGGCTACGTACCCGTGATAAGCCATTAAAACTGTATTGTGGTTCGACGTTTTGCGCAACCTGTAGAGCACATACACAAATTTGTTTAATTTTTGACAAACTTGGTCAATGTGTGATTTCCAATTACAAAATCGGTCTAACATTATTCCTAAGAATTTAGTTTCCTGAACTTCAGCTATTGGTAGTCCATTAAAACTTAAAGAAATATCTACTTGGTTTCTCCTATATGTACTAAATTGTATAAAGTTAGTTTTCGTCACGTTAACAGATAAATTATTGTTTATTAGCCAATTAATAATTGAATTGATGTTATCATTGATTTCCATATTGTAATAATTAATGTCATTTTTTTTGTCGGTAGAAATTAATAATGAAATGTCATCAGCGAATAAATTACATGGATATTTAGTAGTATAGATAGATAGATAGTCTCATTTGAAAGCTAGATATTTTACCTAGCTATGAAAATTAAAAGAAAATACAATTTCTGTACAAAAGCCTATTAAACTTATATTTTTTTGTAGAAATTTAACAATAAATTGACTTTTATTTTATTATTGATCAGTAACTTTTAAAACTAAATTATTAAGGTGTACTTTTTTGCATTTTGTATAAAACCTCATAATTTATTTATATTATACTACAAATCTCTTCAAAAAATTATTTTTGTACAAGGCAGCAAGTACCTATTTCAAATGGCTAAATAACATGACAACGAAAAGAGTTACACCCATACTTTTTGGAAGAGATTTGTAGAATAAATTATGAAATTTTATTAAAACATGCAAAAAAGTACACCTCAATAATAGAGTTTAAAAGTTACAGATCAATTAGCTAAGTAAACTAACTAGCTTTCAAATGAGACTACTTTGAATAAAATGCACCGTTTACTCAAACAGATCCGAAGAAAAAACCAGATAAGTAGTTTTCGTTATAAAAATATTCAATCGGCTTTTTTTTTTTAAGGTCAAGGTTCGAAAATACACATTGTATACTATTATCCCGCGGGAACGACGTATTTTCCCGCGTTGTAAAGTAGTCTATAGCCTCCCTCGATGTGTAGGGAGCCAACGTTGAAAGTGTCACCTGCCGGTTCCCGAGATTAGCGCGTTCAAACAGACAAACCAAACTCTATTTTAGTTTAAGGCGCAAAATGTCGAGTCGCGACTAGTAGTGGAAGACGGTTATTTTTAATTTCTATATTATGCCCTTCATTCGACGAAGATTTTCAACGTTAATATAAAGGGTCAGTGTGCTATGGCACGCTTACTCGTTCGCGCTACGGAAAGCGCCGAGCACCACTCACCGATACGACGAGAACGAAGCGCATCGGCGGCGAGTGTCCGCCGCGGCTTCGTGGTCGTCGCGTCGGTGGCGGCCCCGCGGGCGAGGCCGGGGGGCGGCCGCCGGCCTCGCCCGTAAATGCTCGCACGCGGTACATCCCTGACGTTCATCGACGGCATTTACGGACGAGCGACCGGCGGCGCCGAGGCAAGGAACGTCAGGAATATAAAACGCCAAGCTCGTGTTCGAATCATTTATTGACATCGTCCGGGCGGCGCAGCCACGCGTCCAGCGTGCCGTTGCGCAGCGTCCTGCGCGCGCCGGCGCCGCCCGCGCCGCCGTCCAGCGACCACAGGTCGATGCGCACCGTGCCGCGCGAGCGCGTGCGCGCCGGCGGGGGCGAGGGCGGCGGCGAGGGCGGCGCGGGCGCGGGCGAGGCGGGCGCGGGCGCGGGCGGGGGCGCGCGGCGTCGCCGGGCACGCACCTGCGCGCGCGCGTCGTCGCGGCAGTAGGTGAGCGGGGGGCTGGCGGGGGCTCGCAGGTCGGCGCGCGCACGCTCCCACTCGTGCAGCTGGCGGCGCATGTCGTCGAGCGCGGCGCGCTCCGCCTCGGTGGCCACCTCGCTGCGCTCCACCATGCGCATGGCGTACTTCTCGATGGGGCTCAGCTGAAACAACGCAGAGAGTCACGACCGAGTCCGACCCTAATAATAGCGATCGATTGTCGAACCTGCCGAACCGATTCTGCGAAATAAACGACCGTATCTTTCGATCGCATCGGCCTAGAGGTTCGATTCGTTCACAGATACAACGACAGTAAATCCGAGCGTTCGATATAAATTTCAGCTCGATACCTTCACGCGTTCATGAGAAAAAGTGTCTCTGCAGACAGACAGACGGACAGACCGACGAACAACAAGGGGATCACTTTTTTTTTACCTTTAGAGGTACGAATCCCTAAAAATGTATAAAGCTACGGAAGTACCTGATCCATGAGCGCGGCGAGCTCGTCCTTCTGCTGCGGCGCCGGCGCGGGCGCGTCCTCCTCCAGCGGCAGCGTCTCGTCGAACTCGGCGAGGTCGCGCGAGGCCTCGGCGCGCGCGGCCGCGGCGGCCGCGGCGTCCGCCTCCTCCTCGGCCGCGGCCAGCGCGCGCTCCAGCTCCGCGCCGTCCGCCTCGCGCGCGCCCGCGCCCGCGCCCGCGCTCGCGCTCGCGCCGAACAGCTCGCGGATGCTGGCGCCGCGCAGGTAAGACGTGGTGAAGTGGCCGTGGTCGATCGCGAGGTTCGACAGGCGCCGCTTCTGCTCCGCCTTGCGCAGGATGTTCTCCTCGACGGTCGCCGCGGTCACCAGCCGGTACACGTGCACGTCGCGCGTCTGCCCGATGCGGTGGCAGCGGTCCTGCGCCTGCGCGTCCATCGTCGGGTTCCAGTCCGAGTCGTAGAAGACGACCGAGTCCGCGCCGGTCAGGTTCAGGCCGACGCCGCCGGAGCGCGTCGACAGGATGAACGCGAACACGCGCTCGTCCGCGTTGAAGCGGTCGACGAGCATCTGGCGCGCGTCGAGGCGCGTCGCGCCGTCCAGCCGCAGGTAGGCGTGGCCGTGCATCGAGAGGAACGCCTCGAGCACGTCCAGCACGCGCGTCATCTGCGTGAAGATGAGCACGCGGTGTCCGCCGGCGCGCAGAGAGCGCAGCAGCGCCGCGAGCGTCTGCAGCTTGCCGCAGTCGTACTGCAGCAGGCGCGGCGCGGGGAAGGCGACCCGCTGGCGCGCGAGGCAGGCGTGCAGCGCGCCCAGCAGCGGGCCCGCGGCCGCGCCCGCCGCCGCCTCGAGCCGCGCCCGCGCGCGCCGCCACGCGCCGGCGCCCGCGCCGCACGCCAGCGAGGGCGCCGCGCTCGCGCACGAGAGACCCATCACCGTGAACCTGCAGGTCCATTCCGAAATTCATTTATGTTAAATTATCTACGATGTGTATTTTCGAACCTCGATCGAACGAAATGTGCGGATGCACGTCATAAATTTATAGATAAACTAGCGGCCCGCCCCGGCGTCGCACGGGTATAACATTTTCCCGGAAATTATTCGAATTTTTCTCGCCGTAAAAACCATCCTATCTCTCAAGTTGGATAGAACTGCACATGGTGTGCGAATTTTATTATAATCGGTTAAGTGGTTTAGGAGTCTATTGAGGACAAACATTGTGACACGAGATTTATATACAGGGTTTCCCAGAAATGGTGGATAATCCTGCACGTGCGTGTGCGGGGGGGGGAGGTGGGGCCCCAAATCCCCAAAAAAAAAATCTATTCCCTACAGTCCGCGGTCTACGAATTTTTTTGTAAAATTTAGAAATTTCCCAGTTTTCCTCACATTTGTGGGCATCACGTCCGCTACATGAGGCCTAGTTCGGATTTTTTTCTTTTAACGTATTCCCTAATAATGGTATTCCTAAATTACCTTTAAAAAAACGCAACTACTTAGGATAGTAGTTAACTAGTAGTCCCTAAACATAATTTTTATTTCTGAAATTTATTTTACTGCTAAGTTTGAGCACCTGTGGTATAAAAAAAATGTATTGGAGTTTTATAGCCAACCACATAAAAAAATTACCAACATCATAAGGATTCTAAAAAAGTAGCATAAGTATCTACTTTAATGGTAAAATTACTGAGCTATAGCTACTAATGTGTAAAAGTAGGCGTTTCATTACAAAATTGCAAAAGAAAAAAATAAAACAAGTAATTACCAAAAAAGTATTTATTATAAAAATAATCATAGTAAATGTTCAAATTGGGCTCCTGTTGCCCTTATGCAAGCTCTACACCTTTTTATAAAAGATCTTTGTAATTTGTTATTATAATTTTTTGATGATATAATTCTGGCTGCTTCGGCGACGCGAAGTCGAAGTTCTTCTAATGAGTTTATGGGTTTTTTGTAAACCTGCTCCTTCAAACAGCCCCAATAAAAAAAATCCAGAGGATTTAGGTCTGGGGACCGTGGTGGCCACAATATTGGCCCCAATCGGCCGATCCATCTGTTGGGATAGGCATAATTTAGATAATTCCTTACTTGCACTGCATAATGTGCCGGACAACCGTCGTTCTGGAGCCACATTCCTTGCCGGATGGCTAGTGGCTCATCTTCTAATAATATTTGCAACTGGTTTCGAAGAAATTCTAAATAATTGTTGCCATTTAGGTTGCCCGGCAATTCATAAGGGCCTATAATTTTTCCATTTAATATGCCCGTCCAGTAATTTATTTTAAATTGATACTGGGATTTATCTTCTCTCATCAAATGTGGATTTGTCAATTGCCAACTGTGCAAGTTATGAAGGTTAAGATACCCATCCCTTTTACATGTAGTCTCATCGCTCCATAAAATTTTTCTGAAAAAATCTTGATCTTCTTGAATTCTTGTTAACATTTCACTGCAGAAAACAATCCGTGCTTGGTAGTCTCGTGGTAGCAATGTTTGTACACGTGTCACGTGATAAGGATGCAGTTTAAATTTTTTCACAATACGATGTGCTGTAGATTTTGATATTCCCGTACGGCGTTCGATATCTGGCATCGAAATACTGGGATCTTCATCCACCATGTCAAGGACGATTTCTTCAGTTACAGGATTGTGGGGTCGTCCTCTGCTCCTAGGGCCACCAACGCCAGTACCAGGTATTCTGCCCTCTGAGTAAGCTTGGTGCACTCTTGTAAATACGCGATAGTCGGGGTGACGCGCGTTCGGGTATCTCTCCCGATAAAGTGTTGCGGCAGCACTTGCGTTGCCACTACATTCTCCGTAAATGTAATGCATATTGGAATACTCTTGGGGTGTATAAATTTCACGTGACATCACACAGTCCTGTTGATATACAAAACAAATGTCCAATAGAATGCCGAGTCGTCGCAGTTATCACCAAACAAACAAAATCCAATCAAAATGCACAAATCGAGTCCAGTAGAATGCCAAATGTAGAATTTTGTCACCGAGAATCAGAAAAACAAGAGCACATGCGATGTCGAGAACGTCGAAATACGCACTAAAATTAAAATAGTTTTAACTACGGAGACAAAACAATAACCAAACACGAATTCTACCATACAAAGGAGATTTGTTGACCCTTTCACTCGCAATTTTCCCAAGCACAGTTTGTCTCGCTCACACAGCTTAGAATTCAACTGAATGTGCCGAGCAGGTAGTAAAGTCTAATTTTAGGGTCGACAGCTCTACTTAACTGATAAAAACTAAAAAAAAATATCTGCAAATAATTTTGCAATTTTGTAATGAAACGCCTACTTTTACACATTAGTAGCTATAGCTCAGTAATTTTACCATTAAAGTAGATACTTATGCTACTGTTTTAGAATCCTTATGATGTTGGTAATTTTTTTATGTGGTTGGCTATAAAACTCCAATACATTTTTTTTATACCACAGGTGCTCAAACTTAGCAGTAAAATAAATTTCAGAAATAAAAATTATGTTTAGGGACTACTAGTTAACTACTATCCTAAGTAGTTGCGTTTTTTTAAAGGTAATTTAGGAATACCATTATTAGGGAATACGTTAAAAGAAAAAAATCCGAACTAGGCCTCATGTAGCGGACGTGATGCCCACAAATGTGAGGAAAACTGGGAAATTTCTAAATTTTACAAAAAAATTCGTAGACCGCGGACTGTTGGGAATAGATTTTTTTTTTTGGGATTTGGGGCCCCACCTCCCCCCCCCGCACACGCACGTGCAGGATTATACACCATTTCTGGGAAACCCTGTATATTAAGATATCGGATAAAAAAAAATTATATGTTGGCTATTTAAAACAAAAAGCCGATTTAATATTTTTAGTAATGAAAACAACTTTATCTGGCTACACTGCGCATCGTTTCTTATTCGATTGATGAGTGTGGCTTTACGTGCAACGATATGCATTGAGAAAAATGGTGAACATTTTGCACAAACAATAAATTAATTAATAGTAATAGCTTAAACTTTTGTATTACTTAATCTTATTTTTATCCACCGTTAATATCCCACTGTTGGGCAAAGGCTTCGTTCCGTTTCATCATTACATCATTTAATTTACTTAACTTTACTTTACTAACATGACAACGGAAGAGTTGGACCCATACTTTTTGGAAGAGATTTGTAGAATAAATTATGAAGTTTAAAACAACAGTACACCTCAATAATCGAGTTTAAAAGTTACAGATTAACAAAAAAGTAAAAATATTTTTAGTATGCCATTGTACCGAAATTGTATTTTCTTTTAGCTAGGTTAACTATCTAGCTTTCAAATGAAAGTTTACTTAAAGTTTAAGTACTTTGAATAAAATACTCAAACAGAAAAGAAGAAAAAACCAGATGAAGTAATTTTAATAAATAAAAAATTATTCAGCTTTTTTTTTTAAATATCCAACATAAAAAAAAAAATATCAGATATTAATCGATAAATTTATGTCGTGTATCCGCACATTTCGTTTGATCAAGGTTCGAAAATACACATTGTATAGTTTTAAGACCTGGCAATTCAAATAAACTAGCTGACCCGGTGAACTTCGTATCACCCAGATACAAATCGTACATCTATACTAATATATAAAGCTGAAGAGTTTGTTTGTTTGTTTGTTTGTTTGTTTGAACGCGCTAATCTCCGAAACTACTGGTTCGAATTGAATAATTCTTTTTGTGTTGGATAGTCCAGTTATCGAGGAAGGCTATAGGCTATATAACATCACGCTACGACCAATAGGAGCAAAGATATAGTGGTAAATGTGTAAAAAACGGGAGAAATTGTTCATCTTTGAAGCCTTCCGTTGCGTGCGCCGTGAAAACGGTTCAAGATACACAAAAAATATGTATTAAAGAATAATAGCTCTTTTAATGATCTAAAAAACAGTCAGCGATAGTATATGTCTATCTTTTAAGATTAACTCACAAAAACCGTTTTTATGGTACCTAATTTGGTCGAAATAATTTGTTTAAGTTGTATCAACATAATAATACAATCTTTATTCAAAAAAATATGTTGTTGGTTAAGAGTACTTCATCCATTATAACGCGGGTAGCACCGCAAGGCACAGCTAGTAGTAAATATTATGTTGTTTTACTTTAAGGAAATTAAGGCATTGGATTGGAATCAAAGCTATTTCTTAAATTTTAAATTTAGATTTATTTGATATACAATAATGAGTTGCCACATCTTTATTTATTTATTTATATCAAATCACATCTTGTAAATGATCAACATGAAATTGTATTATTTGCTGATTATTTAAAATAAATCGTCGCAATAATAAGTATGACAAGGTAAATAATGCAATTTCTAAAGTAGTCCATTGGTTTGAATCCAATAATATATTATTGAATGAAAATAAAACCAAATGTATTCGATTTTCACTACCCGTAAAACAAAGTTCTGTTGATAATTGAATAAAGGGCGACAATTTTAGAGCTCGTTTACAAGTCGACTCCTTAATTCAAAACTGCGATAATTCGAACCTCTATTATTCAAAAATAATTGATATTTCGAATTAAATGAATACATTTTTGTCCACTTTGTAGTTCAAGGGAAAAAAACATTGATTCGCAACAAATCGACGCGTTAATTCTATCACAGTGTTAGGTACACATACTCCATCGAAACGGGTTGACCGATTTTCATGAAATCTATATACATATATAAAAATGAATCCCTATTTCCTCCCTTGGTCACGGCATCACGCCTGAATGGCTGGACCGATTTCGCTAATTCTTTTTTTGTTCTGTTCGTTATTATCAGGAGAAGGTTCTTATGAAAGAAAAAATTAAGGAAATTGCGCGGAAAATTAGAAAATTTATAATTACTTAACCACCATATAAAAATATTAAACTTTTTAAATGTAACCTTAAGACATTTGACATAGAATTGACTGAATGCGTGACGTTTAAAACGGATTCTTCTGTCAATCTTATTTTATTGATAAACACTACATTTAAAATAATTATTTTAAAGTATCTAATAAACCTGATTTTCTTAGTTCACATGACGGTTACTTTAGAGCCATCAGGCCTAATATTAAAAGTTCAATTTAATATGGAATTTTGGTAAGTTTGGATAGACTTACATACACGTTCATTTATGGCGTCTAAGGCGGAACAGAGTTCGCCGGGTCAGCTAGTTTTATATAAATATCCTGTAGGGCTGAGAATCGGCTACTATCTATTTTTTGTACCCCCAACCTTAACATTTTTTAAACATTTTTGCACAAACACTTATTATTATTTTTATAATGTAGCATTAAAAATACATACAAATCTAAATTTTCACCCTCCTGTCACCAACCTCTATTTTGAAATAGTTGTGTTAGTAATGTAATCATTTTTAATTTTGAATTAAATAAAATTATATTAAAGATTTCATTATTAAACTAGACTCTAGCTAGACCATACCAATCGAAAGTATGAAGCCCATAGAATATGCAAACGTTGTTATCTCTTCTATTCCAGTCACTACTCTCAGGTTGCTAAGTATAAACAGGTAAATCAGTAGGTCGGTTTTGCAATGGTCTGATAATTTTATAAAGTTTAAATGATTTTTTCACTATGTTGCCTAGGAATAATCAGTCCCGAATTCCGGTTGACGAATTTAGAAAAGTGAAATATTGCCGGCCCGCGAGTGAATAGGTATGTGCGACTGAGAGGTCCTTACCAACCGTCCCATGCGATAGAAGAGGAGAGAGGATAGTAGCTGGTCAACGTTTAAAGAAAGAGTGTGCATGCTATTTTGTTAGTGTAAGTGATAAGGAAAACGGTCGACCTATATATTCTGCGAAAATAGTCACGGCATTAGAAAACATACCATAAGTTATTTTTCACAGTTCAATGCTATGTACATACATTATTATGAAGGATTAAATTTATACTGGATACGAGAAAGTAGTTTGGACTTTTCGGAATCAAAGAAGGACTTAAGCTTAGATAATAATAAAATTTACGGACTAATCACGCAGCATCTCCGCGAAGCTTGTATTAGGTGACTGCCCTTCGGCCGCGTATGATACCAGAGTTTGGTAACCAGTATCATACGAAGAAAAAATGATCGTCATAGGATACCGGTGTCCAATGAAGACGATTTTTTACTTTTCTGATACCGAGTATCAACTCAGGAAAATATCAAATAATTACAAGGGAGTACTTAACAAATCCTCGCATGTAACTGATAAGCATGCCATGTGCATTGATATATCGCCTCTTTTGATATCAATGCACTGGCACTTTAGATAACTGAAGTTTTTATAACAATTGTTGTCAATGCCAGTGTATTAGAATAACAAGTACTGGTACGAACCCTGATCTTCTCGATCTTTTCGTATGGCGCTGAGACGTGGTCTCTGAAAGCTGGAGACCGTAGGCGCATCGACGCTTTTGAGATGTGGTGCTGGAGAAAGATGCTCCGTATTCCGTGGACAGCCTTCCGAACTAATGCGTCAATACTCCAGGAACTCAAAATCTCCACTAGGTTGTCTTCCGAGTGCCTGCGCAGAGTGCTTGAGTACTTCGGTCACATTGCAAGGAAAGACGGGAACAACCTCGAGAGGCTCATTGTGACCGGTAAAGTGGATGGCAAGAGGCCACGTGGACGCAGCCCCGTTCGTTGGTCCGACCAGATCCGCACCACTCTTAACTCGTCCATTCACAACGCCCTTCACACCGCAAGAGACAGAGACAGATGGAAAAAGATCGTACGAGATAAAGTGATTCTTAAGGGTGGTCACGACCCTCAGCATTGAGGTCCACGAAGCTAGGAGGAGGAGAATAACAAGTAAGTAATTATTCATTTCATGATTTTAATATAGGGCATTATATTATACTCTTTATATACTCTTTGATTTTAATCTACAACGAATTAATTTCCGCGTTGCCTGTTATCCAAATGAGTAAAGAAATTGAATTTATCTCTACGAAGAGAGGAGGAAGAGCACTATTACGTGATGGGCGCAAGTACCACAGGAAAAAAACTTACTCAAACGCCTCTACCTTTTGGCTTTGCCACAATAATATAAGCATTTCGTGGCAGCATAGCGAAAACTACCACGAAATGCAGTCGATCTATGTCTTGGACAAATAAGTAGCAATGGCAAGATACAAGATACAAAATTATTTATTTCCATAGTTTGGTTTTACAAAATTTAGACAAGCGCACTTGACGTCGAAAATTCAAGTTTTTCATACAGGTACAATGGGGTTCGTTTATTTATTACACCAAAAAGAAGTGAGGCAAGATACGACGCGAAGACATATTCAGGAGACCGTGGTTATTTATGTATGGAGAAATATGGGAACGTGGTGGAATGGGAAAGCAAAATCGTACGCATGCATTTTGGACGCGTTGTATGAGTTTTTTTGAACGCCCTAACAGACAATTTCCAAAGACATTATCTACATAACTAAACTTAGAAAGAATGAGGGAATCACTTAATGTTATACGCATTTCTGTAGTTAAATGTGGACGGACCTTGTATAAAATAGACAGCCTATAGAAACAATTACGAGCCGTTTGTAGAACATGTTCTTCAAAATGCAAATGTCCATCCATTAATAAACCAAGATTACGAGTAATATCCACGCGATCTATACAAACGTCTGCAACGCGTATTATAGGAGATTTAGATATAATTTGTTGCTGTGTATTTTTGATCCAAGGACTAGAAATTTGGTTTTCTCAGGATTTAAATGCAAGTTATTATTATGGCACCAGCTAGTAAGTCTCACGATACCTTTTAGTTGGTAAGCCCTTCAAGAGCAATGCCCATATTTGTAGGTTTGAAAGATGTGTAGAGTTGCACATCATCAGCATATATTTGATATTAAGAATTTATAAAGTTGTGTACAATGTCAGCGGAGTATAAAATAAATAAAATAGGTCCCAAAATAGATCCTCGTGGGACACCACGCATAACAGATCTTTTATCTGACTGAGCAATGCTACCATTGCCAAAATAGGTAGATACTCAACTCAACTACCGTACGTAGGTACCTTCTTCTGTAATTGTTTTTGTACATTTCCAAAATAAATTATTGGGTGGTTGGGATCGAACCCAAAATCAACCGATTGAAATAAAAGCTGCAATCAAGAACCTTCCTACCCAACACTACATAATGTGAATTATTTTATTTTATTTATTTGGGAAACAAAAAGCTTATTTATAACTAAGATAAATTAATATGGATAAAGTGACTTCACTAAAGCTATAAACAGTTTCCACATGTAGATATAAATTTATAAATGTGTAGTAACCATACGTTGATTATCCTAACCCTAACTTAAGCAATACAAAACTAAAACTAATAATAACTAGCCGAAATATTTACTTGTTCTTGTTTGTTATAGTGTGCAACATAGCGAAAAAACAAAAGCGGTGAAAATATCGTTTAAAATCACCTGTCGATCGTATCGTGCATGTCCCGGAGCACCTCGTCGAGAGTCGGCGGACGCAGGGGCTCCGGCAGCGGCGGCGGCGGCACGCGCACCGCCTCGCGCAGGTCCGCGCCGTACAGCGGCAGGCGCCAGCAGCGCCGCTCGTTGCACGCCGCCAGCCGCCGCAGTGCGCCGCGCCGTCGCGCCGCCAGCCGCGCCTGGGGGGCCGCCGCGCTCTCCGCCGCGCGCGCGCCCGCGCCGGGCGTCGGGCCGCGCGACGCGGGCGGCGCCGGCGCGGGCGGACACGGCGCGGCGCCGGGCTGCGGCGGCGCGCGCGGCACGAGGCGCAGGTGCAGGCGCAGCTCGTGAGGCGGAGGGCGCGGCGCGGCCTCCGGCGCGGCGGCGGGCAGCTCCTCGACGAGGCGGCGCGGCGGCGCGAGGTGCGTGGCGCGGTGCGCGGCGAAGGCGGGCGAGCCGGCCGCCTCGAGCGCGGCGAGGTCGCCGCCGAGGCGCGCGCACAGCTCGAGGCGCCGCTCGGTCCCCGCGCGCAGCACGAGCGCGGGCACGCGGATGCTCAGCGGCGCCAGCTGCAGCGGCGACACGACCGGCCGCGGTTCGAACAGGTCCGGGTGGTTGCACACCTTGCGCAGCTGCATCAGCACGTTGATGACGGACAGCAGGTTGCCGGACGCGAGGCTCTCCTTGGTCCTGCGGGGGAAGGGCGGGGTCAGCGCGGGTGAGGGCGGGTGCGCCGCGGGAGGCGGGGGGCGGTACTCACTTGGCGCGCGACATGAAGTCGTCGTAGAGGAAGCGCTGGCGCTTGGCGAGGCGGCAGAGCAGCACGTGCTCGTACTTGCGCGGCATCTGGCGCTCCACGTCGGCCTTGAGGCGGCGCAGCAGGAAGGGGCGCAGCACGGCGTGCAGGCGGCGCACGAGCGCCTCGTTGTAGCCGGCGCCCTCGGCCATGTCGCTGACCTCGCCGAACCACTCGCGGAACACGGAGTGCGACGCGAACACGTCCGGCATCAGGAAGTGCATGAGCGACCACAGCTCGAGCAGGCTGTTCTGCAGCGGAGTGCCGGTCAGCAGCAGGCGCCGCTCGGTCTGGAAGTTGAGCAGGAGCTGCCAGCGCTGCGACTTGAAGTTCTTTATGTTCTGAGCCTCGTCCAGCACGAGGTACTTCCAGCGCTTCCGCCGGAAACTCTGGTGGTCCTGCACGACCAGCTTATACGAGGTGATGCACACGTGGAAAGAGTTCGCCTTCGTCCAGCCGACTCGCTTCAGCTTGCGCTCCTTGATCGTGCCGTAGTAGGTGAGGATCTTGAAAGCGGGGCACCACTTCTTGAACTCCATCTCCCAGTTGAGCACGACCGAGGTCGGCGCGACCACGAGGTGCGGGCCCCAGTCGCGGCGCTCCAGCGCCAGGTGCGCCAGCAGCGCGATCGTCTGCACCGTCTTGCCGAGCCCCATCTCGTCCGCGAGGATCCCGTTGAGGCCGCGCGCGTACATGGTCGCCAGCCAGTGCAACCCCACGTGCTGGTACTCTCGCAGCTGGTGCCGCAGCAACGCCGGCACCGGCGTGCCCACCGCCGTCTCCGACAGCGTCGTGCCCGTGGGCTGCAGCGACGCGGCCAGCGACGCGGCGCGCTCCACGGCGCCCTCCTGCGACGGCGCCGCCTCGGAGGCCGCCGGGCCGTCCGCCGCGCCCGCCACCAGCGCCTCCAGCGGCACCGCGCCCGAGGAGCACGAGGACGCGGCCGAGGAGAGCGACGAGGAAGAGCGCGTGGACGCGACCGACTCCGCGTCGGAGGAGTCCTCGTCGGCGGGCGCGGGCGCGGGCGCCGCGTAGCGTCGTCGCAGCTCGTCCAGGTCCAGGTCGGCCTCGGCGTGTAGGTCCGCGAGCTCGGCGGCGTGGTCCGGGCGCTCGCGGCGCTCCTGCTCCTCGATCGTCTCCTCGTCGTCCTCGGAGGTGTCGGCGCCGGGCCCGTACTCGAGGTCGCCGGGCGCGGGCGCGTAGCCGGGCGGCAGCAGGTCGGTGAGGTCGCGGCGCGAGTCGCGGCGCAGCGCGTCGAGCTCGGCGCGGTGGTCGGCGGCGCCCTCGCCGGCCTCGCGCTCGGCGGCGGCGATGGTCTCCTCGTCGTCGTCGGAGGCGCCGCGCGGCGTGAACTCGTCGTCGGAGGGCGGCGTGTCGGCGCCGGCGGCGGGCGCGAGGCCGGCGGCGAGCTGCCGCGAGTAGTGCTCGGTGCGGTCCACGATGTAGCTGAGTTGCTCGTCGAGGGCCTCCTTGCGCGCGCGTTCCACCCGTCTCACCCTCTTCCATTCCACAAGCTGTGGATCACAACGGCAGGTTCGTTAATTATGACCGAGTGACCTGCTCCTAAACTATACTTTCGATGCTAAAATATTTTTTTAATAAGTTTAAACTACTTCAAAGTGCAAATCAAATTTGCACTTTGTAATTTTTATCTCTACCTTTTCAACATTATTCCAAAACGTCCGTATTTCTTTGGCAGCGAATGCGGCTATTTTCTTGAGTTGCATCTCCTGGGCCTTTTCCGCTTTCTGTGCAGCCGCAGCTTTATCTTGAAAATACTTTTGCACTGCTCGGGCACACTGTAATAATATACAAATAAAAACGTTTAAATATTTAATGTATGCACACAAAATCTACTACACTTCAATAAATATTTTTTTGTTCATGTTCCCTTCTATTCAGTACATTTCATTTTGGTAGTCAACTCTCCATGTGCTCTTCAATTTTAATGAAAGTTAGTTAATAATAATAATAAAAACATTTATTTTGTGCCACAACAGAAAAACTTAAAACTAGAAATGGGTAAAATTAACACAATTATGCAACAAAAAAGGTAGACGCTCAGCATTTGATCCCGCAGCTCAGAGCTGCCGACCACTGATATTCTGCGTCCCCTTACAAATTAAATTAAAACAATGTTATAAATTTATCAGAAGCTATGAGATCAATAATAAAAAACATGTCAAACAAGAAAAAAACTAAACATAACTACAAAAATTACAGAGATCAAGTAAAAAATATACAAAAATCAATAAAATTAATACATAATAAAGTGAATAATAATAATAACAATAAAACGGCTCAAAACGACTGTTTATGGAGTGGATTCCAGATTGAGTTTCCAACAAGTAATATTTTAGCGATTTCCTTAAAGTCCAGAATGAGTTTTATTTATATTTTATATAAAACCGCCGCCCCCCCCCCCGCTTCGCACCTAGTTGATCGTATTGTGAATTTAAACCCTTCTCGAACCCAGTTAAACACACACAAAAAAATTCATCAAAATCGGTTTAGCCGTTTAGGAGTAGTTCAATGACTAACACACGTGCAGAAGATTTATATGCATAAAGAAAGTATATAACAGTTAATGTATCGGTGTGTCGAAGTCGCATCGTTACCTTCTTAGCGGCCTGTTTCTTCCACTTCCTCTCGTGCGCGAAGTCCTGCGCCAGCCACGCCATCTCCTCCAGCAGGTAGTCCCAGTGCGTCTTGGCGCGCGGCGGCTCCAGCACGCGCGGCAGCCGGCGCTCGGGCCACAGGCCGGCGCGCGCCAGCTCGGCCACGCGGCCCGCCACGTACGCCTCCTGCTTGGCCGCCGCCACCATCTCGTCGGCGGCGCTGGGCGGCGGCGGCGGCGGCGCCACGGCGGGCGGCCGGCGCGCCTCCAGGAAGGCCAGCAGCTGCGGCGCGGGCGGCCGCTTGCGCCACACGACGTAGTCCATCATGTTGCCGCCCGCCTGCAGGAAGTACAGCTCGCTGAGCTGCTCCGTGAAGCGGTCCCGCAGCGCGCGCAGCCGCAGCGCGCCGCTGTCCAGCAGGCGGCGGCGCAGCGGCCCGGCGCCGTCCGCGCCCGCGCCCGGCGCCGGCTTGGCGCGCTTGCGCGGAGGCTCCGCGCCGCACCCATTGAGCGCGCCGTGCCCGCCGGAGCTCGTGACACGCTCCACACCCTGCCGAATGACGTACCACTTTACGTATCATGGCGCAGGCATATTGTTTATAGATGACTAGCTGTGCCCTGCGGTGCTACCCGCGTTATAGTGGATAAAGTACTCTTAACCAACAACATATTTATTTGAATAAAGATTAATATTATTATGTTGATACAACTTAAACAAATTATTTCTTGTGAGTTAATCTTAAAAGATAGACATATATACTATCGCGGACTGTTTTTTAGATCATTAAAAGAGCTATTATTCTTTAATACTACATATTTTTTGTGTATTTGAACCGTTTTCACGGCGCACGCAACGGAAGGCTTCAAAGATGAACAATTTCTCCCGTTTTTTACACATATCACTATATCACTATATCTTTGCTCCTATTGGTCGTAGCGTGATGTTATATATGCCTATAGCCTTCCTCGATAACTGGACTATCCAACACAAAAAGAATTATTCAATTCGAACCAGTAGTTTCGGAGATTAGCGCGTTCAAACAAACAAACAAACTCTTCAGCTTTATATATTAGTATAGATGATGATGATGACGACATGTTCAACTCCTAAAGTGAGGATAAAATTACAACATAGGAAGGTTAGCTTGCAGCATTATTTCATTAGCTCAATAATAACAGGGGAAACAAACAAACTTTTCATCTTTATGATATTTGTACTGTTTATTCTATTTGCATGTGTTTTAAATTGTATGTCACGCTTACAAGGCAACGTTGCGCGACGCCAGTACTTGGATGGGTGACCGTCCGAACAAAATCTTTTTGCACAGTATTTTTTTTTTTTTTATTCATCTCATTTTTTTGTCGATTTACTGAAGTTTCACTACTATCGTGTGTGAATCGCACACACACCTTTTTTTCCTTTCATTTCATGTTTAGCCTTATGAGCAAAAAGCATTCAAAGTTGCATGTGGTGGTGTAGTTACACAAGGTGTGTATTTAAAATATTGCTGGACAATTCACACAACAAAAAACTTCTAGCCCCATGTAGTTAACTAAACTATTATAATATAAAAGTCCCCGTCTTGCGTGTCAGTACGTACACAATATTCTAACAAACCAACTGAAAGAATTACCATGCATTTTACAGCAATAGATAGAGTAAATCAAACAGAGAATGTTTAATTTTATAATTTTACAGGGTGGAATTTGGTAATGCCACCTGGAGGGAAAATACTCTTAATACTGTAGTTAGAAAATTGTACTCAAAGAAAACTTTCCATTAATTTTGAAAAGAAAGAAAACGGCATTCAAAGATTTTCTAAAATTTGCTTGCCACACCTGGGAATCAATCCAACTAATATCTGTAAAAATTACACCCTGTACTTTAATTGCATAGATTGTTAGGGTCAATAATAAGGATGAAATCTTTCTAACAAACTTAAAAAATTAAATGAAAAGAAAACCATGAAATCTTAAATTATTTTAATTATTTACAAAAAGTCAACTAACTAATTGGTTGCTTGAAATGGGCTCCATTTTCTTGGATACACAAATTTATTCTTCTAAAGAACTCATTTCTAGTAACTTTTAATAATTCAAATTCAAATCATTTTATTTCAGACATTAATTGAGTGGGAATACAAATTAAATGTCCATATTAAATTAAAACACATTAAGAATAACAAAAGAAAATAATGTGTTGTGGTGTATATTTTAAATCGTATTCTGAACTTCAACTCTCAACTCGTTTAAATTCACATAAGATTTCATGTAAATTATATTTTTTACATAACCCCCACAAAAAAAAAATAGTATTCTTTCAGTTTGGATACTGTACGATACTACTGTGGATATTTCATTTAATGTTAAGTTGTGGTGTTGCCACACGGGTCCTGGCTGAAAACCAGCGCTCTGTCATAGTGCTCCTACGGGCCCTATGGCAGATGCATTATGCTGAGCCCTTTATTACACAATGTTTAATTTCACATAGTTTTAAGGTATTTTTAATTGTAAGTTTTCTTTGAGTACAATTTTCTAACTACAGTATTAAGAGTACTTTCCCTCCAGGTGGCATTACAAAATTCCATTCCATTCCTGTATATGGGAATTGGTTGAAAATATGTCAGTAATTGTTGAAGGTGGGTAAAGGTTAGCTAGTAACTGGTAACTGTGCATGCACCGCCGAACATTCTCCCTACCATATCGTGCATGCAGGGCTTGTGTATGCACCCCATAAACAGTAACACTACACAAGTATATGCACCGGATGAATGTTAGTTCTTGGAATAGGTATATGAAAGCAGAAGAACACAGTGTGGGCATCAAACTGCTATACCAGGAATAAGTTCATCACTGTACTGTGTGAACCACCGCATGCAAGCACTAGTTCCTTTGTGGGAATCAAACCCACTATCCCTTGCACTAACTAGTAGGTAGGTACCCACTCTTACCCAAATATAGCATATCAACTTACTTTTCATTAAATAAAATTTAGTGGATCAGAAAAGATTCTCATATTGGAACTTTAATTTTGTTTTTGCCTTATATTGGTACATTTGTTAGGCTCTAGTTCATTCTAAACATGAGGGACTCTTTAAAAATAAAGGATTATGAGAAGATAAATGACTCATAAATAACACAAACTTTTATTGATAACAACATTGAACTAACCAAATAAATTAATGAGAAGTAGAGAAGGTAGGTATGTGTCAAACTAATAATTAGCAAAACAATGGCTTGTGTGCGATGATAATGTTCAAGATTAAAATGGTCCTATCTATATATAAAACTATAACTTTGAATTATCAGCTATTTTATGCCAATAAGTTTAAACAACTCTATAAAAATTTAGTTTAAATTTAGAGAGATTTAGGGGAACTTATAAGGTTTTAACTATCAAAGGTTTGAATGATCAAATAAAAGATGTAAACCGAGTAATTACATTTCATTTCATTAATCTGGTAGTAACAAGAATGCAATATATAGTTAGCATGTAACAACTGCTACACAGGATACTCAGTCACCATGCACCGGCTGCTCTAGCACTAGAATGGATATTAACCATTATGCATTATAGTATTGTTCATTATTTGCAGTAACTAACACGATTTTTAAAAACCAATTGCTCTAGTTACTACAGATTGAAACACAATCTTGTAAACAAGATTTCTATGGTAATATTTTTTTTTATTTATTATATCCAAGTACTTAGTATGTTGTATAGCCTAGTATTTATAGGTCAAACCAATAGCTAGACTACCCTAGGATAGTGTGTAACTGAGATGAAGTGAAGAACAATTGCAAGTTAAACAATATAAAATACAAAGAGAGCAAGCATGTGTATGCACAAAATCATAGTCCATATGTACTATGATTATACGACGCGAATGAAGCAATAAGATTTTACATTCATTTTTATTGAATACAATCTGCCTGCGAATTTACTACGGTAGATAGTAAGCACTTACCATGAGAATTTGAGCATTGGCGTTGGATGGCGGGGTGGAATCATCATCGTGATGGTTCATGTTGTGACATTGCGAAACATTAATTTTAATATCCTATTAAACAGATGATTTTTTCATAGGAACCTAGTCGTAAGTAATATTTATACAATCACGTCAATCACAGCTAACTAAAAATCACAATCAACACAACATACACTTATGTACCACTTAGTTTTCATATACTCCTTAAGCTATGAGAATTATTAATCATTTTATACATAACAAATCACTGTTTTAGACATTTATTTGCTGGCGATTGTGTAATAGCATATATTTTTGATCACTTAGCCGCTGTAAACAAAGATCGATCAATGTTAGTCGCCATATTGAATTTATCTGCACAGAAGCCAATCCCAGTTAATCTTCTTTCTGATTTTGAATCGTCCCAAATCATACAAAACTACAGCCATCACTGTTCAAATCATGTTAATTTAGGGTAATTCACTTTTAATGAACGGTAAATTAAATGTATTTTAGAATAATCTTCTACTACAAATTCGTAAAATGCCCGCCAACAGTGCTGCCAGCTACTGAATTTTACTGAAATACGAATTACGGTTCGGTCGGTTCAGAACGTCGGTCGGTCGGACGGATCGTGTTGCCTTGGCGCTGGCGGTTGGCACTTTTTTGCAGTACGCCTAGCCTCTAGCCTGCCTGAGTTCCTTGCCTTGTTTGTTTTTTATTCATTAAATATCAAGCCCTGGTCCACAAAATGATTTTTTTTTTGTAAATAGCATGTTCTTTACCACCATTTGGTATTTTTCGGTGTTGTGTTGGCGGATTTCGTCATTGCCATATTTGCCATGTCAATTATCAGTACCTATCACATTCATCTTATTATTACTGACTCTCCACTTTGTATGTATTGTCCAAAATATTTAGCGCAAACAAGACCATCTTTTTTTAAAGTCCATCGTTCAGTATTCAGCGCCTGTGATTGAGTGATGGTCTTCTTGGAACATATAAAAAACCATGATGAAGTCCAACTTTAATTGAACAAGCAAACAATAAATTAGAAGAATTTAGGAGTAATTCCAATATTCTTCTAGGAGTAATTCCAAAATTCTTCTTATTTCTTTTTAACCCCCGACCAAAAAAGAGGGGTGTTATAAGTTTTACGTGTCTGTCTGTCTGTGGCACCATAGCTCCCGAACGGATGGAGCGATTTCAATTTAGTTTTTTTTGTATGAAAGATGAGTCTGGCACGAGTGTTCTTAGACATGTTTTATGAAAATCGGTTGTGCCGTTTAAAAGTTATGGGGGTGAGAGTGGGTAAGGAAAACCGAAAATCTGCAAATATACTAGTGTGGGGTATCAAATGAAATCGCATCGCGTCCACATTACATAATATTATGTTGTTTTACGTTTAAGGAAATTATGGCATTGGAATCGGGGGTTATTCTTAACTTATAACACCCCTCTTTTTTGGTCGGGGGTTAAAAATCAAAAACGTAACCTTGCAACGGATTCATAATATACGAGTATTATTGGTATTATCAATATTTCTCAGAGTCGCAATGGTAAAAGTGTGTAAAGTATATTAGTTCAAAAATAATGTTTATTGCAATAATGACAAAATAGGGAAATTTAACCATTTACTTTGGTTTTATTAAAGCATTAAAGGTTATTTTAATATAATAAATTGTAATATATTTTCTTAGTTTGGGGTTAGGTGATGTTGTGTGAGTATGAGTAGTAGTCCGGAAATATTTATTTATTTATAATTCTTGTTTTATAATTTGAACGTCAAAATTAATATAAATAGTAGGAATGTACCCAATCGATCAAAGATTAATTAAATTTAATGAACACTTTATTGTTAAAACTCCTACTTTATATAATAGTTCAAAAACTTGTTCAATAAGCGACCGTTACCCTGAAAGCAATTTCTAACCAACGTAAAAATGAAAAATAATAGCGACGAACAATAGGTAGGTATGTAGTGGACATTTACAAAATGAACAATAGAAAGAACTCACAACACCAGGATAATTAATATCAGACACACATAAAACCTCAGTTCAGTTCAGTCAGTTCCTTTTTATGGCTCTACGGTCTGAATTGATGCGCTTTTTGAATTGAATATTTATTTATTTATTTACACTTTTACATTGCCATTACAGTACAAAACTAATGCGACAATGGAAAATAATAAGTACATTTAATTAAATTACTTAGTAATTACAAATATATTGCTCAATTCTTATTGCTATTTTCAATTGATTCTGTTTTTTTGATCTAAGCCCTAAATCAGCTACAATTTACAGATTTAAAACAATACATTACACAATTAGTAGAACATTTTAGTAAAGATTATTTTAATAGAGACCCTCTCAATCCATCTTTATCATAAAATGTCTATGGTAGGTAGTACTTCCGAACCGTAAAAATATAAAAATATTTGAGGGCAGTCTGTCGCGCATCTGTAGCACAGTTACCTATATCGGGGCGGGGCCGGGGGCGCGGGGCGACCGACCGACCTACGTGACGCAACGTCTCGGTCGGTACCTTTTTGCAGGTTCTTAGTTTTTGCAGGCTATTGACGGACGTATAAATAGATAGTTTATTGGTTATTTTAAACGTCACATAAACTTTTGCGTACTTGGTAGACAAAACCATTTTTCCGTGGAATATGCGGCGATGATTGTCATAATGGCAATCTTCAACTACTTTATGCCCGCCTAGTATATAGCAGCTACTTTCTATAGAATTTAATTCAATTATAAAATATGCTCAAACCGCGCACAGGCAGGATTCAAACAAATCGTGCCCACTTTACCATCTTTCTTTGAGTATGCGATCCTGGTAAACATAAGCAAGTTTCTGTGCAATAGTGACACAACTCAAAATTCCATACAAATTAACTCAGTGTCCGCCAGTACCTCTTGGCGCCTTATGTTATCCTGGTGTGGAGTAGTCACTAATGTGAAGTAATAATTTAAAATCGCGAAGGCACGAAGCGTTCGGACACAGAAAGCATGGTCGAAGTCCTTAAGATCGCTTGGGAAATTTATTTTTCAGTGGAATAGTGAGTGACACATAAAATAGTGACACTTCCAAGATTAACGTTCCATAACTCTTCTGAGTTATGCGATCCTGGTTAACATACCAAGTTTCTGTGCAATAGTGACACAACTCAAAATTCCGCTTATCACGCCCAAGCCACGCTCCCCGAAAAAGTAGTTGAAACCGGTTCCGCGGCCATTATTATTTTGCTGTGAATTGAAATTTACCACTCTCCCAAAACCTACTAGGTATTTATTTCCATAGTTGGATATATTTTCGACAAGCAGCAACACTGGTGTTTTATGTGTAACGTAAGTTTGTTCTAGCGGCAGTTTCAAATCACTGTGGCGCCATGGCGGTTAAATTAGGAAAATATAAAATTACATAAAAGTCACTGTGTAGAAGGTCACGCAAATGTTTGTGAGTACAGATTAACACTGTGCACTTGAATTTTTGCAGATATAAACACTAATTTCAACGTAAAACTATTTTTCACGGATATTTTATGAAAGTTATAAAAACGAGAGTTGTTTACTCAAAGAGCGCCATCTGGCGAATTTGAATCTCTTATCAGTTCATGTTCTCCTAGTACATAAAAGTCAAGTTTTGTGGAAGAGTTACACAAAACTATGAGAAATGCACATCTCTTATCAGTTCATGTTCTTCTAGTACATAAAAGTCAAGTTTTCTATAATCAAAAATCTAAATTAAAAATTTAAGTGAACACTTCTGCGCACCTTATGCATGCCTGGTACACAGAACCATTTGCCGTGGAATAATGACGCAACTCAAAAATATGAGTGATGCACATCTGTTCTCAGTTCATGTTCTCCTAGTACATACAAGTCAAGTTTTGTGGAAGAGTGACACAATTTTCAAATTCATTTTTTATACATTATTTATACGTCCACTGCTAAACTGAATGAACACAGGTGGCATCGTCCATCGGTTGTTCGCAACGACTACGGAGCGGAGCGGAGGTTGTCTCTTGTTTCGTACGGTCTGCATCCACTGGCCCGCGCCCAGTTTTGCGGTAGGTATACACTTATCTCGTCGGTGGACGTCACACGTTTCGTCACTGGCTGTGGCTGCGTCGTCGCGTCGGCCGGCGTCTCGGTCGTCTGTCGAGTGTGACCACTTTTTCATCAGTCGATCTACCAAAAACGAGGCTCAAATCTACCAAAATCTACCAAGTTCTATTTATAATTCTACATAAATTCTTCCTTTAATATCTATCACATCTAGGTGGTTAAAATAATATGAACAAAATCTAGTATTTTTATTTATTTATCGTCATAAACATTATATTTTTTTGTAATTTTTCATGAATTTTAGCATGGATGCTTCAAGTTTAAAATTTTTGCAATCTCTAGCGTTTTTTAACCTTCTTTGGCATGTAAGATTGCACAAACATTTTTGTTACAGAATCTGTTACGATCATCAGTCTTGATTATTAGAAAAAATGAAAAACAAAGAATGTGAATCTTTGTTTAGCGCATACAAATCTAATGACTGACAGAGATAGCGATTTCCTAACGTTTTGTTTGCTTAAGTTACGGGAAATCCCCTGAAACAGATTTCTCGTCGTCCTGTATTGCCAGCTTCAGTGACAAAATAATATAAAGTTCGTTTTTTTGGCCTGGATACAATAAATTGTATAATGGACGACCCATTCATTAGAATGTTCGTAAAATACCAATTTTCTACCAAAATCTACTAAACGATATCGCACTACTAAATCATCGTTCTCTTTGCCTCAAATCTACCAAAAAAGTAGAAATCTACTAAAAGTGGTCACGCTGGGGCAGACAGTATGACGACATTGACGTCACGAGCGCAGGAAGTCAAAAGCTGTCACCGTCATTGTCAGATGTCTGTCTGGTCTGCTTGTCATAAAAAAAAATAGGAAAAAAAAACCTTCATCTGAAATGTAATGTAAACTTCCTTCTCATTTCATATTGTTTTTCTGATAAGAAAGTGCAAATTTGCTAATTTTTTATTCAACAAAGGGAATATTTTCTGCAAGTTGTCAATCCTTACTGAATTGTGTTGTTACAATAGCAGTGTGTGCTAGTTCCAGCTCTACTCTAGTTAAGTTAGGTACAGCATATTACGTACGCGGAGTACCCGCTAACATTATAATAAAACGTGTAAATAGATGCGTTGGCATGGAATTTGTTGGCATAGTTGTTTTTAGACATCACTAGATGTAGGTAAGTAACTCATTTATTTTGTTGAATATTCTGATTGTTGTTTGACATATACATACATCATCAATATTATGTACATTCAAACATTCCTAAGAACATTTTCGGGGAACTCTTTTATGCTTCATTAAATGGCTAGTTTAACTTTCGATTTATAGTAATGTACTGACAGAGGGTAGGTAACTAAACCCTTTGTGTGCATTCCCAGTCTTCAATGTGTGCTACTATTTTGTTGTTTATCATCATCACCATCACCCAGTTGTCACTGCTGGGACACAGGGACTTCCCTCCTGGCGAGAGATTAGGCCCTATTCACTATGCTGGCCAAGTGCGGGTTGCAGAATGTCACATTTTTGGAGGTTTTGTCTGTTCACGTCCGTAAGTGGTAACCCTCTGAATCCTTACACGTGACCTCCGGGTGGTGCTAAGAACAGTCTCTGGTGGTAGGCTTCGGCCGCGGCTTGTCACCACCCTCCGGGCTGGGCCATTGCGTGAAGCGATTTTTTCGTGTTTCGTAATGTGGCCCGGAGAAGCCATCTTCTAGGCCTTCATGCTCCATCTTAGACCACATCGTCACTTTACATCAGGTGAGATTGTGGTCAAATGAAGGCTTATCAATAATAAAAAAAAAAAAAAAAAAAAACATATCCTTCAATCTGATCAGTTCTCAGTTCGCCAGTTTCCTCACAATGTTTTTCCTTCACTGTTAAAGCATGTGTTTTAAAGCTCACATATATTTGTCAAGAAGAAAAATCCAGAGAATTTCGCCAACAAGGGTTGTTGTATATAGTTAATGTTTATAATCCCTTTCATCAGATTCTTATTAAGATATAATAAATAACACACATTGACCAAGGACCAATTTCCAAACAAAGCAGGAGAGATTTTATCTTCATTAAAGTAATACTTAAAAGATTCATAAAACCTTCAAAACTGCCTATTTAATTAGCAGAAATCACCATTTACTGTTACTAACCTCATACTGTTGCAATTTCATAATATGCCAAAGCTTCCTCATATTTAGCCTTTGATTATATGACTTAAAATGTTCAAGTTCAAGTTGTATTGACCGGCTATTTACTTGCATGGGGTGTTTCACACGCACAATTGTAGTTTTAAGTTTGCAGAGCTGATTTTTTACAGAAGCATCCTAATTACTTAGAACTTTATTATTTAATCATAAGGTATGTAGCATATAGTTTATGTACAAGTAACTGAAAACCCTTGAGAAACATCAGAGTGTGACCAATTTTATAAGATGGCAATTTTTTTCCAATTCAAGGACCAAACATTTTCAATGATTGTGTTACCAACCAAACATTAAAGAGATGTTATTACGAATGTAAAAAAAAATTTAGCTTGGAGTTTATTATAGGTAATTTACAAATCTCTATCCATTTTACTGTACTTAGTTAATTTAGTGATTAATCTATAGATCAAATGAAATACAGGGTTTTCATGTATTCAATATATTTTTGCTAATTCCAAACCATAAGCACTCCTACTTACATTCCCACTGCTGGGACACAGGGACTTCTCTCTTGATGAGAGAGATAAGGTCTTTTTCACCACGCTGGGCAAGTGCAGTTTGGTGAATGTCGCATGTTCTTCAAAGATCTTAAATCATGTCGGTTTCCTCATGATATTTGCCTTCACTGATAAAGAACGTGTTTAAAGCGCATTTAGTATTTAAACTAGTCTTTAGTGATTATGTATGTGGGTTGGTTGAAATAAAAGAGTTATTGCACTATACTGAATCTATTCATTTAACACGTTATAGGTTATTACAATTATATTATTTATTTAATCCTTATTAGGATATGTCTAAACACGGCTGAGGTTTGAAGAGTGACTGGCGAGGCTCCGCATAACTATGAAAAAGCTGAATTGACGAAACGCGTTTGCGCCGCGTACTTTATTGCTAATCTGTGTCACTACATCAATCCTCCCCTTTTTTCAAAATTTTTTACAATAAAATTTTATTTTATTTAAGTAGTACATTCAAGGTTAAAACATTACAATGAACATTACAATTTCAAAGGCTCATGCCTGCTACACAAATATGCTTACGTTTGAAAACAACATGCGATATGAGCTCGCATTCATTTATGCAGAGGTAAGTACATAGGTAGTTATTTCACAATCAAAGTTCGTTCGAATGACCAAAGTACAGTCAGCTTGTAAAATTACATACATGTTTTTTTTTTAACTTTAAAATACATTTTTAACAATGAAATCTTTTAATAAAGTTGTATAAACAATGAAATAAACTTTGTATGTTAACAAAAAAAACATTTTTAAACTACACATTTTTTTACATCATTCTAATACACTGTAAAATTAATAAAATCTAATTTTGAAAAAAATATTAAATTTCGTATTACTGAGACACACGTGCAAATTCGCTAAGTTGCAAGATCGCTACATTACACTGTTAGTGCGCTCTAGTATCAGGTTACAGTTCGTGATAACGCCAAGTTCTATATATAATTGAATTATTTGCAACACATAAGAATAATGAACGAAACCTAGTTATCATTTCTAATCACTTTGCACTACATCTTGAATTTTGTAGTTATTTTCGGAAGTTCGGTCTCCAGCGGGGTTACACATATTCCAGTCACTCGGCACAAGCAGTGGGAATGAGCCAATATCTCAAATTCCAGCACTGATCCTCCGGCAAGCATGTTTCCTCCAACCGGGCAAATCCTCCGGCAAAAACGCTTCTTCCAACCGGGCAAAACCTCGAGTGAATCTGCAGGTCCAAACTCCATTTTCGTCAGGATTGAATGCACCTCAGATATAAGCTGGCTTTAAAAATATCATGCCGCTTCTATAGAAGACTGTGAACTTCGTTGTCTGGATCGCGGTTTCATAGGATGACATCACTTACTGCGCATTCCGCGTGGCGTTGCTGCGTTGGCATTTTCTGAATGTGCTTGTTTATCCATGTTGTTCTATTATAATTTCCTTCAGCCGCGTTCTTAAAATTGAGTCACTCCTACACGGATAAGTTAAACACAACCCACAATATAAATCACGATAATAACGAATCACGTCGGTTTTATCACGTCGGTTTTATCACGTCGGGAATTTCTATATATCACGTCGTATTTAATCACGTCGGGGTAACCACTTTAGTATTTAAACTAGTCTTTAGTGATTATGTATGTGGGTTGGTTGAAATAAAAGAGTTATTGCACTATACTGAATCTATTCATTTAACACGTTATAGGTTATTACAATTATATTATTTATTTAATCCTTATTAGGATATGTCTAAACACGGCTGAGGTTTGAAGAGTGACTGGCGAGGCTCCGCATAACTATGAAAAAGCTGAATTGACGAAACGCGTTTGCGCCGCGTACTTTATTGCTAATCTGTGTCACTACACGCACATAATTTTTCGAGAAGAAAAATACAGAGGTATATATTTGGTTTGAAACCCCAGCCGCGCACCTGTATTATCTCTGTATATCACGACCTTCAAAATGAAAGTCAAGTGTGCACCCAATTAGCCAACTTAGCTTTTTTTTTAAATAAATTTAAGGCAATTCTCTAAATCGGGCGCAAAGCATCCCAAGCGAGTAGAATAAGTAAGAATTTACACGCAAGTGACAGGTTATAGAAGAATATTATTCCTATGAATTAATATGACAATGTTACACATTATGACACTATTCCTTTAAAATGTGAACCTAGCAAGCTGCATCATACCTTGTTGATGCGCAAAATATTATTGCACATCAACAGACAGAATTAGCAGTAAAATATAATCACATTTAACTTGTTCCAGGAGACAATGACAATTGTTCAATTAAATCGTAAGTTCGTCGATATCATAGCGGGGGGATCGGTCGCGGAGACGAGGGTCGGCGGCTAACCACGCGGGTCTGTTCCGGTTCGCAGAGCGCGGCGCCATGCGGGGCGGGGGCGGGCGGGCGCGCGCGGCGCTGGCGCTGGCCGCGGCCGCGCTGCTGCTGTGGCTGTGGACCACGCGCGTAGCGCACCGCGACGCGCAGGCCCGCCGCGAGGCCGGCGCGCCCGTCGCGGGCCGCGACCTGCCGCTCATCTTCATAGGCGGCGTGCCGCGCTCCGGCACCACGCTCATGCGCGCCATGCTGGACGCGCACCCGGACGTGCGCTGCGGCCAGGAGACGCGCGTCGTGCCGCGCATCCTGCAGATGCGCCAGCACTGGACGCGCTCGCAGCGCGAGAGCGTGCGCCTCGAGCAGGCCGGCGTCTCCAAGGCCGTGCTGGACAACGCCATCGCCGCCTTCTGCCTGGAGGTGGGTCCCGCCCCGCGAGCCCGCCCCCCGCGACCGACCCCCGCTGACCGCTCCTCCCCCCGCAGGTGATCGTGCGCCACGGCGAGGGCGCGCCGCGGCTGTGCAACAAGGACCCGCTGGTGCTGAAGATGGGCAAGTACGTGCTGGAGCTGTTCCCGAACGCCAAGTTCGTGTTCATGGTGCGCGACGGGCGCGCCACCGTGCACTCGATCATCAGCCGCAAGGTGACCATCACCGGGTTCGACCTGTCGTCGTACCGGCAGTGCCTGACGCGCTGGAACCGCGCCGTGGAGACGATGTACCAGCAGTGCCGCGCGCTGGGCCCGGCGCGCTGCCTGCTGGTGCGCTACGAGGCGCTGGTGCTGCGGCCCGAGGAGACGCTGCGCGCCGTGCTGGCCTTCCTGCAGCTGCCGTGGAGCCCGCGCGTGCTGCACCACGAGCGCTACATCAACCAGCCGCACGGCATCATGCTGTCCAAGTGAGTTCCGCCGCCGCATAACGCGAATCGAACAGGAATGCGAATTCCACTGTTCATTCAGTACACTAGGAACTAAAACTTGATTCATCTCGTCTGTCTGTCAGTCCGTCCGCATGTCACAGCCTTTTATCTGAACTATTGCAACTTTTTGCATTATATTTTTTGTTTTTTATAAATTATTGAAGAACAAGGAACCAATCTCATACTTTTCAATTTTATTGTAAGAACTAATGAAAAAAATCCTATTGTCCTGTAGTCCAAAAACGCATATGTCTGTCTATGAACTACGTCTATAGTGATGGACCGTCCGAAGTTCAATGCTTAGTAATTGTAAGAGATGCAAGAGTGCGCGTGCGTATAGCGCACGGCCGAGCGGGGGGTCCGATCGAGCGGCATGATCAGCCGGTCCGGCGCGTGTTGCAGCGTGGAGCGGTCGTCGGACCAGGTGGTGCGGCCGGTGAACCGCGACGCGCTGGACAAGTGGGTGGCGGCGCTGCCGGGCGACGTGCGCGCGGACGCGGCCGAGCTGGCGCCCATGCTGTCGGTGCTGGGCTACGACCCGTGGGCCAACCCGCCGCGCTACGACCGCGCCGAGCCGCCGCGCGCCGCGCCGCTGCCCGCCGAGACCAAGCCGCCCTAAATATACTACACTTACTCAACGCTACTATTATTTTTGTAACCCCCGCACCCCCGTGCCCCCGCACCAGACTCCCCTTCCTCCTATCGCGTATCCTTCGAGCATGTGTCTCGCTCTCCTCACCTGTTGGGAAAAGTCGATGTGATCCGTAATGGGTCAAAAATGTTTGGAAGGTTCCTAACGTAAATGATCTCTTATACGATATCGATTAGTAGGTACTTTGCCAGTGATGATGACGAATTAATAACCTCTTATTACTTTAATTGCTAAATCCAAAGCTATAGCACGGGCTAAGGCTAATCATGTGTCAACTTAGTCTGATATCTTATAAAGTAGTACATAGAAGTACGTAGTACATGCATAAAATTAAGAAGGATATCACGTTCAATGAAGAAAGATTTCACACCAAACTTTTCTCATCTCTCCTACCATGTTTTAATGTAGAATTTTGTGTGTGTGAAGTCGAAAGTTTTAATCGAATGACCTTGCACATTATTGTTTCCTGTTAGAGTATACTAGAGATTTACCTTGGTTTTATCGGAAATATTCTATTGATCAATTACTCGCAGATGAACGCAAACGCAAGCTGGGCTGGGCTTGCCTTAGACGATGTTGTACCGTGGCCGCGTGGGCGTGGGTAAGTTCCGGCTATCCTTTCGTGTAGTTTTTCTTTAACCAAACGCTGTCGTAAGTACCTAGGTATAGCGCGAGCTGAGATTGCTGGAGGGTAGCTTTCATCAGAATATACTTTTCTCAGCTCACCAAAACCCTTATAAGTGGTCTGTTTGAAGTAGTTGTTGCCGTGGAAATGCATCGCAGCGTGGTAAACAATCTTTTTAAAGTAATTTAAATGGTCAACCACATTTATATATGGCCAATTTCCATCAGAAATTATGAAAAATTACCTCCCCTGTCCATTAATCACAACTTTTATTTTTAGTGAGTATATGTACTGCACTGGGTTTAGATTGAACTCGTGTAAACGATTTTAACCCCCGACCAAAAAAGAGGGGTGTTATAAGTTTGACGTGACTGTCTGTCTGTATGTCTGGGACAACATAGCTCCCGAACGGATGGAGCGATTTTAATTATTATTTTTTGTATTAAATGTGATTTTGGCGCGCGTGTTCACAGACATTTTTCATGAAAATTGGTTGAGCCGTTTAAAAGTAATAGGGTAGAGAGTGGAGAAGGAAAACAAAAATCTGCAAATACACTCGAGCGCGGTCTCAAATGAAAGCGTATCGCGTTCGCAAATTACAAAATATTATGGGGTTTTTCCTTTTAAGGAAATTAAAGCACTGGAATGGGAAGTTTTTCTTAAATTTAGATTTATTTATTATTTTTAGTAATCTATACTAATATATAAAGCTGAAGAGTTTGTTTGTTTGTTTGAACGCGCTAATCTTCGAAACTACTGGTTCGAATTGAATAATTCTTTTTGTGTTGGATAGTCCAGTTATCGAGGAAGGCTATAGGCTATATAACATCACGCTACGACCAATAGGAGCAAAGATATAGTGGTAAATGTGTAAAAAACGGGAGAAATTGTTTATCTTTGAAGCCTTCCGTTGCGTGCGCCGTGAAAACGGTTCAAGATACACAAAAAATATGTATTAAAGAATAATAGCTCTTTTAATGATCTAAAAAACAGTCCGCGATAGTATATGTCTATCTTTTAAGATTAACTCACAAAAACCGTTTTTTTGGTACCTAATTTGGTCGAAATAATTTGTCTAAGTTGTATCAACATAATAATATTAATCTTTATTCAAATAAATATGTTGTTGGTTAAGAGTACTTCATCCACTATAACGCGGGTAGCACCGCAGGACACAGCTAGTTCATAATAATAGAGTAATAGAGAGTAGGTATTGCCGTGCTATCTCCGAACGTACCTACCGATAGCGTGGGAGAATATAGTTAGATAATATGATGTTCCCGAGCGTTAAGCGTTCTCAATTAGAGGCCACAACTGTACGCCATCCTAGTAGGTTTGGCGTAATCATTATTGTACTGCCAATTAATTTCATCACTTAAATATAAAGTGGTTAAAGTGGCAGTAGGTATATTACATTTTCGTGTTTCCAATGATAGGTGTATGCTACATAAATAGGTACTTAAGTACCTACTTAATATTCATCATTCGAAACACAAGTTAGTTCCAGCTTACAAAAACAAAATAGGTTAAAAACCTACTTAATACAATTTAAATATTATCTACTTCATCTCACCAAGAACGCGCGCCACCCGTCATTATTAGAAACAGGAATTTGAATTCCTTAAATAGTGAAATACCAGTGTTTACTTTCCCAGTACCTATGTCAAGTTTTTTAGTATCGCAAATGTTAAATTCCTATTATGATGAAATATTACAAATTTGAATTCTTAAAATGTTTGTGAGTACTTACATATACCTATATTTTGCGATTTCAACTTATAAGAACTCCGCTTACTGCACCTAAATTATTATAAGATGTGAGTAGTTACCTCAATTTCCCTACACTGTATACAATGTGTATTTTTGAACCTTGATGAAACGAAATGTGCGGATTCACAACATAAATTTATCGATGAATATTGGATACAAAAATAATATGTTGGCTATTTTAAAAAAAGCCATTAAATTTTTTTTTTTAATGAATACTTCTCCATCTGGTTTTTTTCGTTTCTTTTTGAGTAACCGGTGTATTTAATTCAAAGTAGCTAGGGAAACTATCTAGCTTTCAAATGAGACTACTTTGAATAAAATATACCGGTTACTTCATTTCATTAAAAAAAATTAAATCAGCTTTGTTTTTAATTATATAATTGTTTTTTATCCGATATTTATCAATAAATTTATGTCGTGTATCCACACATTTCGTTTGTGTACACACAATACACATTTTATAACCATTACAATTATTTATGTATCTATAACAAATTATTAGTTATCCATTGATCTTATTTTGTTAATTATGGTCTATTAATATACCGTTGTATATTAAGTATAAGGGGTGTACCGTTGGTGCAAAAAGTGTTATCGTAATCCGTGTTTCAGCACTACGGGGAATAATAAAACAAGCCATAATTAAAAAAATGATAACATTAATTGATAACAGCATTATAAAAAAAAAAATATTGTAATCGTAATCCGTGTCGCAGCACTACGGTGAAAATAATGACTTACCACCGGGGGTATTGCTTGTAGTTATGGCTGGTCAGAAGCGATTTAAGTAATCTGAGTAGGTAGTACTTGCATTAACCCGACTCATTCCTTTAAGTAATAATGACTGCAAAACCAACGTTATGCTAATTCAACATAGGTACCGCCAATAAAACTTTTTCGAACTGTACGTTCTAGGAATCCAACTTCATGCAAAATCAACACGATGCCGATGCTAGTTAAACTGGTTGCAAATTCAACATGTCAGAAATGCAACTTTCTGTTCGTTAATGTACGCGTGCATACCTTACGCGTAAGGTTATGCGACATGAGCGCCTAATATATTCTAAATAGGATCTTTACCTAAAAGGTGTAGTTCACAGTCTTAGTAAGTACCTATTCATAGAATTTCCCCAATTTATTGGATACCGCTGGAAATCACAACTTTCATGGAATGGAATATTCTTATCTGCGATGATTAAGTGGCCTTCATGGTAGCTAGGTAGAATGAGAAATTAATTTAAGTGAATGTTTCAATTATTTTGTGGTATGAAACCTCTAACATTTTGATGTATACTTTCCATAAAAGGCTGCTACCTTTTATGGAATATCTGTATCTCAAGAACCGAGGCAGATGGAGAGTTCATGTATGGAAGGATTATGTTGGTATTTCTGATTCCGCTTACCTAACAACAAACACTAACTAAATATTGAGGTCTCCCATACCATACTACAAACGTGATTATAGGAATAAAATGTTTTCATCTATACTAACGGTGCAACTTAGGTCATGGAACTGCTGAGCAGGTTTGGTACCTACACAGATTCAGTGACAGGCTACTCTGGACAGATTCAGTGACAGGCTACTCTGGACAGATTCAGTGACAGGCTACTCTGGACAACAGTTGGACCACAGCTCCGTAATCGTGATTGCCATTTAAGGGGGTTAACCGTGGGGTACTTAAATTTGGCATTTTTCATAATAACGCAGGTAACGCTGCGAGGAACAGCAATTTGGAGATTATCTACTTATCTTTGTTTTTGATATATATACCATAGAATAATAAATTACTACGTATTGTCTATAATAATATTAAAGCTGGAGAGTGCGTTTGTTTTAACGCGTTAATCTCAGGAACTACTGGTCCCATTTGAAAAAAACATTGTTCGCGCGGGGAAAGCCGTGGAGTGTCATTTATAATAATAATCCATTTATTTCAGGCGTCTAAGGCCCATAAACCTAAACATATCATAACAGACTAACATACATAAAAATATAAATCTTATAAAAAACTAAAGTGTCCGTATCGTGGATCATCTGTTACGGCCGGCGTTGTCGCCTTGCAGTGTATTTATAATGGCAAAATTGGGTTTGCCGGGTCAGCTAGCAGAAAAGTAATAATTTGAGCACGAACCAAAAGTACCCCTCAAAATAAACTCACTCACTCACGACTTACACCAATCTAGATGTAGCAGTAACTAGCCTTATAGCCGCCGCTGTGCCACGCTGTCGGAGGCTTGCTCCACTTGTTCCGCAGGAGCTTGGCTCTTTTCTTGCTGTGGCAATTTGAGTAGGTACGAGTACTCCTCTATTAAGGAGATTATCGCATCGTAACAATTTACGATTCGATAATCACTGTCACTGTTCTTAGTTACTTATGGAAATTCACCCTGACTGTGTATTCCATGACGCCTAAGGAACTTGGGAACAACGCAGCTTTATCAGGTTATAAATTTTTGGTGTTCTTATTAGGTAGGTACCTGCTATAATTTTAAAATCATCATCAAGTTCATCGCACCCCCCGCAAACAGAGTGGCGGCGCGGGGGGATACCAGGCCTCTGGAATGTAGGTATTGGAAATGTCAGTCATGACCTGTAAGTGTCAAATTAATCTTTGAATAAAAGACAGGTCTTTGTTACTGCAAACACTTCGTAGGCCATTATTAACTAATAGGTTAGCTTTTAAATAGAGGAAATGAAATTGTTTAGAAGGTAAATAATTAAGTGACATATATCGGGCAAAGTGTGAAATTATGCCAAAAGATTTTATATTTTTAACATATCTACCAACTGTTAGGGCTGTCGAACGGCGTTCTGTGGCGGGGCGCAGTCAGCAGAGCGCCCTCCACGCGTGCCTTCTGCGCCTTCCATCGCAGCCCATATCGCCACTCGAAAAGAACCAACATGGAAAAACAGCGTTGTCAGATTTTTGTTTGCCTGGTCGGGTTTTAAAACTTAGTGAAAAAGCGGGATTCTTTCGTCGAAAGCAAGACGACATAGCAAAAACGAAAACAATAAAGTAGGTATTTATAATGTATGTATAGTAGGGAACCTGGGGAGGGTCGATCCCTAGGGGACACTTGGTAACTTTTTAACTTGGTAAGTTTTACCAAACGTGATACGTTTTTTTAAGCCAATGATTCCTTCATTCTTAGCTTAACACTCTAGCATAACACTCTTTGACAAATGTCAGTGGTTTGCAAATAGCGGACGGTGAAATATTCGCGTGGTGTGATATTTAATTTTTGGTAAGTTTTAGTCTGATTTATTTATTAAAATATGAAGTAAATGCTTTAAGTGACTATGTTTATTTTGTTATTATGTAGTTTATTTGAGTATACATTAGCTTTGATTCACTTGAAATACGTGTTCATTCATTTTGAGTACGGCATGGTTTATAAACTCACTATGTTTGGGGAGATTTGGTCCTTTTTTTTGGGGGTGACATGATCCCGGGATCATGTGCCCCGAGAGGGATCAAGTCTACCTTGGCGTCGAAAATCAGAGGATTTACAGTCCTGTCATAATTACAAGTATTTTTTTAAGAAAATTTGAAAAATGCTGTAGCTGCAGTATTAGGTGGAAGAACATTGAAGGGAGCTTCAAAGCAATATGGTGTCCCTCTAATGACGTTAAAAAGATACGCAAGATTACAAAAAGCATCAAATGAAGAAATACAAGATAAGATAAGCTTAATTTATAGAAGAAACTATTTTTTTCTATTTTTAATACCGAATGTTAACTTGTTAAATAGTAAAAAAAATATCACTAAAAATGTGTTTTAATTGGAATAATAATACCCTATTCAATCAGTAAAAGACATGAATCACCATGAATTTGATTTCCTCACAAATTCATTTCCTAAGGATTAAGTTAATGAATTAAACAGGAATTACCCTCTGAATTTGACATTCGTGCTAAAAATCTGTTTACCATGTGTCCCTATCATGGGTGATTTGATCCCTGCGGATCAAGTTATCTAACTGCTGGGAATTAAACTTGTAGCAATGGAAGGTATGGTACATAGCTATTTGTTGTGTGTTTTTTTATTTCTATATGCGTTGTAGAGTGCAAATAGAGTTACATAGTCAATGATAATCAGTAGTGAGGAAACACGGTAAAAATCTGTTTACCACGTCTCCCACGCAATTGGGAGACTTGATCCCCCCAGGATCAAGGCTCCCAAACAGGGGTGAAGAAGTCTCCCTAATATCGGGGACACATAGTAAAAGCTTACCATCAGGAGTTTCAATACATAATGTAATGAGTTAAATTGTGACACAATCTGCTTCTTATTCAAACTATCAATAGATAGATAATTTCCAAATCGTATAGCTTAGAGCTGTGTGGTGCCGGCGGCGAATAGTACCAACCCATTCCATCCCGCGGGTGTCGTAAAGGGCGACTGAGGGAATAAAGGAACACAGAAGACGGGCAGCAGCGTCTCTGAGCCGTTTGACATCTTACTGCGATCGCCGACCCGCCTGCCAAGCGTGGCGATTATGGCAATTCCTCCCAAATGTTTGGGAGAGGCCCTTGCCCAGCAGTGGGAACCCTACGGGATACTAAAAAAAAAATAGCTTAAAAAGTTTTCCTATATTATAAAAAATATACAAAATAGAGTGCATAATCAAAGGGGGTGATCAACCCTCCCCAGGTTCCCCTATGTACAATAAGTTTTGAAATGTTTATCTTTTTATTCGAGTTCAAATTTTCAGTAGGTACCTAAGTGTGATTTTAAACTCAAATAATTACCTCGATAGGAACGATTTGATACATAAAAAGATTTCATTCCTGACCACTTTTTGTATTTTGCGTTTCATGACTGGCCGCAAAATCTTTTTTTTTTTTCAAAATGGAAATGGCTAGTTTGTAGTTTTGCCAAAACGTTGGAAACCGGAACTTTTATTACTAGCATCCGACCGTTTTAGATTCATCGGCGAAAAAACGCGTTCCAGGATGTAATAGGTACGCATTCAGTTTGATGTTGGGATACTTATTCATTATGAAATACTAGTTTAAACATATTCCTGGTGTCTTCTTTTGAAAACTGTTGAAGTGAAGTTATTCCCGAACAGCGGGACTGAGCCAGTTCCGCACGCGACATGTTCAATTATATTTTAAAATCAGGACGTCCTGCCAACATCGCATCGGGACGTCTAGCGTGCAACGCTGCTGTCTAGCTGCATAATCATAGCTTTGCTGAAATAATTAGTTACGGTGATAATTAAATTACACAATAACGTGGTTTATATGGAATAAATTGCACAGTATGCCCTGTGCTTCCAGGAAAATAAAGGTTGTGTCTTTGATTTGTAGGTAGGTACTTAGTTATTTGGGAACATGGGATTTTAGATCACTAAAGACTAAGTAGTTCTCTTATTCTTATGTTATCCGCAGGTAGATATCATTGTAGTGTAAGATGACCGGGCGGAGTTTTGAGGCGGGCCCATAAGGGCAGGTACTTAACCATTATAGTTACAATCTCCGACGGCTCTGCTCGAAGGTTACAATGAAACATTCATAAGATATCATCCTAACAAAAAAATATTAAATCTTTCAAATTTAAGGATGGTGTCCCAAGAACGTATGTACTGCCATCATGGATCCATCTCGAAAATCCACTCTGTATACGCACAAAATACATAAATCTAAGATGCTAATACATATTGCCATGCCCTGTCTGGGCTCATGGTGTTAGCACTTATTAATTTTAAGACCAACTGTACACATGAATGCAATAAATGATTTAGATTTTGACATACTGCATGTACCTATGTGTTTCGTGCGTCGCCGCGCCGCCAGCGCCATGCGTAGGTACGTGCTAGACATAATGGTCATAGGAGATTAAAGTGAACGAGGTCGTCGTCAGTAAGGTCTATTTCTAAGTATTTATAGAAAGACGCATTCATTGGGCATCATTAGGTTCCAGGGATCATAGGATTTAATCCAGCTTCCCAGAAACGGTTCTCCATAGTTTAAAACCTAAAGCCTCTCAATGGATTAGTGGATAGTGAGACAATATACATTTACGTACTTACTAAAAAAATTAGTAGTGGATTTTCTTTTAGTTATAAGCTTTTTATTTCCCAATAAAAAAAATGAAAGTAAATAAAGCGTCTAAATAAATTTAATTAAATAATAAGCCAAAAATACGTTAAAATAACTAATACTCAGTATTTCTATAACGAATTATAATATATTATTCATAAATAAATATAAATTAATTGAGCCGGTACCACCCTAAAATAAGTACAAGATATCTAGTTTTCCTGATAATTATGCAATAGGCTTTGTTGCGTTGAGCCTTAAAGACATCCACCAGCACTGGCAGCGGGCGCGGGGCGCGGGGGCGGGGGCGGGGGCAGAGCGGCCGCGCCGCTCGCTCGCCACGCCAGTCTGTCAGCGACGCCGCGGCCGGAGCCCGCGTGTCTCGCGTCTCTCGCGCCAACTCCACGTGCGACTCGGAAAACTTTACGACTTAAGCTTCGACTCACTTTTACGACGACGGAGTCGCACTCTCGAAAATCGCTCCGCCGGCTCGACGACATCGGACCGCTCGGGAGCGGAGGGAGGCCGCGATCCCGGCCCCGGCCGAGGATGGGGGATCGCCGGCGGTGAGCGGCCGCAGCATGCTGCTCGCCCTCCTCGCGCTGCTCGCGTGCGGCGCGGCGCCGGCGCGCGCCGTCCGCCTGCCCGAGGTGGCCGTGCCGCGCTGCTGCGCCGCCGACTCCTCCCTCGACCCCGAGGCGCTCGCGGCCGCCGGCGCCCCCCTGGACGCCGCGGCCGCCGCCGCCGCCTGCCGCCGCGCCGACCCCGCGCCCGCCTTCACGCCGCGCGTGTACGCGCCCGCCCGGGGCGCCTTCCTGCGCGCCGGGCAGCTGCCGGCGCACTGGCGCGTCGCCGCCGGCGCGCTGCCGGACTGCGGCGCGCTGCGCGTGCTGCCCGAGCACACGGCGCTGTACGCGCTGCTCGCCAACAACGGGTCGCTGCTCGAGCGCGGCGCGACGCGGCCCGTGCCGCCGGCGCGGTACTGCGCGGACGCGGCCGCGGCGCTCGTGTGCGCGGACGCGGAGGACTCGGCGGCCGCGCCGGCGCCGCTCAGCAAGTGCTGCGCGGCCACGCAGGTGTTCGAGGGCGCGCACTGCGTGGAGGGCGCCGAGGCGGCGAGCGCGGCGCTGGCCTCGCTGCGCGCCTGGGGGGGGGGCCCGCGCGCGGTGTCGTTCGGCTGGCCGGCGTGCGCCAGCGCGCGCTCGCGCTACGCGGTGGCGGGCGCGCTGGCGGGCGCGGCGCGCGAGGCGGACGGCGCGCTGTCCCTCGGCGCGGAGAGGCTGGCGCGCGGGGCGTGGTGCGCGGAGTGGGCGACGCCGTCGGGCGCGCTGCAGGTGCTGGCGTGCGAGGCGCAGGCGCGCGCGGGCGCGGGCGCGGGCGCGGAGGAGACGCGCGCGCTGCTGTACGGCGCGGGCCTGGCGGTGGGCGCGGCGTTCCTGGCGGCGACGCTGGCGGCGGGGTTCGCGCTGCCCGCGGCGCACCACGCGCTGCACTGGCGCTGCCAGACGCACTACGTGGCGGCGCTGATGCTGGGCGACGCGCTGCTGGCGGGCACGCACCTGGCCCGCAACCACGTGCCGACGGCGCTGTGCCACGCGCTCGGTGAGGCCCCACTCGAGTCCCGGACTCGCTGACGCCCGACTCCGGCGCTCGACTCACGGAAGTGTTCTTTGTTTCATGTGCGGTGCAGCGGTGTGCATGCATTTCTTGTTCCTGTCTGCGTTCTTTTGGCTCAACACGATGTGTTTCAATATTTGGTGGACATTTAGGTGAGAGACGATAGTGATACTGATGGTCGGTGCATGCACGGTAGTACTAACACTGACGGGGCCCGCGCGGCCTGCACGTGCCGAGCGGCTCGCGGGATCCGGACCACAAAAACTCGAGACGCTCGTAAAATGCGGCAGTCGGCATGTGTTTAACTGCTAAACACATGCCGACTGCCAGCTCTTACCGCAATCTAGCTAAAATACAAGTATGTTATATGTATACAAAAATGAAAGTAGAAATAATCACATACATTCGGAAACGATTAATGTAATCCAGGTAGGAAACTAGAGGTAGTGTCTTAAGTAGGTTCGTAGGTACCTACTATTACCTACCTACAGGTCTAAGTTGGTTGTGAATCTCGCAAGTCCAATAGTTTCCTAATCCCTAATGGACCCCTTTGAATATACCTTTTAAAGTGAGTTTCAAGTCGGTACTTTTAACTTTCGCTAGTTACACTATTCATTTTAAAACCGGAAAGTATTAACTCTCGACTTACTCTGGGCTCGTTTGGATTGGAGCAGAAACGCCGGATAATTTATATAAACATAAAATCACAATTTACTTCACACCAGTTTTCAAAATACAGTAAAAAGGTATCATAGGGTTTCTTTAATTAGTTCATGTGTTTTCCCAAAAAGTTGTTAAGTTGAAGAATCTATATGCATGTCGATGTTACTAATTTATAAGGCGCCAGCTTTTCTTGTATTTGACAAGTGAAACATTTGGCGAGTCGTTTATCGTAAAGCTCCCGTATCGCGGGAACAGCACGTTTTCCCGGCACCTGAGTGTGTCCCCGTACTTTATTTTCCCGGCACCTGAGTGTGTCCCCGTACTTTATTTTCCCGGCACCTGAGTGTGTCCCCGTACTTTATTTTCCCGGCACCTGAGTGTGTCCCCGTACTTTATTTTCCCGGCACCTGAGTGTGTCCCCGTACTTTATTTTCCCGGCACCTGAGTGTGTCCCCGTACTTTATTTTCGGTCGCTAATTAAATGCCAAAGGGTCACGCACGAGTAGGGTTAGGAGACTTATGTCACATAAATTAATCTAAATTTAAGAAAAACCCCAGCTTACTAAACTTTTATTTCCTTAAAAGTAAAACACCATAATGTTTTGTAATGTGCAAGCGATACGCTGATACCTACCTCACTCGAGTATATTTGCAAATTTTCGGTTTTCCTCCCCACTCTCACCCCCATAACTTTTAAACGGCACAACAGATTTTCATGAAACGTGTCTAAGAACAAAAGCGCAAAACACACATTTCTTACAAAAAAAAAAAGGTGTGTGTGCGATTCACACACGATAGAAGTGAAACTTCAGTAAATCGACGAAAGAATAAGAAGTATAAAAAAAAGCGTGTGTGTGTCAGCTACGACGCACGATTGGAGTCTACTACTTACGAACTATAATATGATATATATCGAATAGAAAAAAAGGGTAAATGAACGCATCTGCTAAAATGATAAGAGAAACAAACATATATCTGTAATTATTCGGATTATTTATATTACTTCAATAAAGCGTATTACATAAAGTATGTTAAATATACGATACTTCGTAGTCTCAACTACGAAGTATCGCGCAAAGAAATTTAAATAAAGCATTGTATTTGTGTCTCTTACCATTTCCGTTTCATCTTTTTGCATCCGGTTTGAAATCACTACGATTCTATAGAAGTTTCACTTCAAAAAAACTAAGTTAAAATCGCTTTATCCGTTCAGGAGCTACGATGTCCCAGACAGACAGACACGTCAAACTTACAATACCCCTCTTTTTTGGTCCGGGGTTAAAAATAGTAGCACAGTATGTCAATTAATAGAAAGACCATGAAATTGTATGTGTTACGTCTTAAATGTTGTGTTCTCCTTATAATAAATTACAATGCATCCAGTTTAGCAAATGCTCCAAATTGGTTTTCGGCAATAGAAGGAGAAGTGTCTGTGCGAAGCCAGGCCGACCAGCTCCTACTTATTAATGTGTTTATTAGTAAATGACAAATGAGCGTTTATAGTTTTGAATTTGATCACCAAACTCTTGACAGCTGTTTTCTTCCTAAGATCATTCTATTCATGGGTTAGGAAAAAAGTGTATAGATTTATTACCCTTTGGCATGTTGTTAGTGATTTATTCAACATTTAAAGAGCTCATTAACTAACAATAAACAAACTTGATTTCGAATTTATACTTTTAGTTGGGACTTCAATTAAGTACAAATTGTTATGCATGTTGTGCCTCAAATTTCTAACAGGCCATCTTTGCAACATCTCATGTCATTGGCACGGTTTAATCAAGTCGCGCCCTGTTCTAGGAATCATAGGCGATCCGATAGTGTGTTACAATATGAATCTAACTAATAATAAGAAGCTTATTAAGAATTTTTGGTAGTAGGTATTTCACACGTATAGGATATACGTGTGAAATACCTGTATTTTTGATATTAATTCATTATTGAATATGTCTTGGTCGAAACATGCCGTAGGACTGAAGCCCCATTTAACGGTTCGGATGACAGGCATTTGTGCTACTTTTTACGAAATTCCAATAAAGGTAACAAACACCACGAGGCGCTGGTTCGTATTCATAATTAACTGAATAATTCGGTTATTATTACATACGTGTATGATATCAAAGTTTTATTGTCTGGGCCGAAAAAATTGATTGAAATAGATTGAGTGATGCAATGGACAGTTTTTTTTTTAATTAATGTTTAAGAACACTCGCGCCAAACTCACCTTTCATAAACTAAATTGAAATCGTTCCATCCCTTCGGAGCTATGATGTCCCAGACAGACACACAGACAGATAGAGAGACACCCCTCTTTATTGGTCGGTGGTTAAAAATACAAATCTCATTAAAATATACTTTTTTTTAAATAAAATACCAAATTAAATTATCAATAGTTTAATTTATTTATTTACAGTTATTCCTACATTCGTAGTCTGTTTATCGGAGGGCCGCTATAGGCTACTTTTGAAAGTTAGTAAAACACGGATATCGCAGCAACAATCAAATTGTGATTGATTCCGGTTTCTTTATGACAATATACCTTTTTTCGGATATGTACGGACGGAGATTCGGTTTCATACAATAAAAAGATGAGATGACTTAGTCAAGTAAGGCACAGATTCTTTCTTCCAGACAAAGTTCCTTGTTCTAAGGACTAAGTCCATTCGATTAACATAGGGCTTAAAGTGCTACAAGAAGAAGTTGTGGTATAAGTGACAGATCGACCAGACTGACAAATAGACAGAATCAGAATGGAGATTAGTTAGGCAATATAAGGGTTGAGACAGAAACATACCACACGATGTTGGACGATTCACTTGACACTGGCAAATTGACGCTTCGAGCGCAGAGTCCAATAAATCTAAATTTTAAATTTAAGAAAAACCCCCGATTCCAATGCCTTCATTTCCTTAAATGTAAAACAACATAATAGTATGTAATGTGGACGCGATGCGCTTTCATTTGAAACCCCACACTAGTATATTTGCAGATTTTCTGTTTTTCTTCCCCACTCTCACCCCCATAACTTTTGAACGGCTCAACCGATTTTCATGAAACATGAAAGGTGAGTTTGGCCCGGGTGTTCTTAGCACCCGGGCCAAACTCACCTTTCATACAAAATAAACTAAATTGAAATCGCTCCATCCGTTCCGGAGCTATGGTGGAACAGACAGACAGACACGTCAAACTCATAACACCCCTCTTTTTTGGTCGGGGGTTAATGATAAGAAATATAATTGTGTTGAGACATGGGTTGTGAGAGAGTGTCGTGCCGGCAGGGACTTCCGGCCGACGAGCCTGGAGCGCGGGCAGGAGCGCTGGCGGCTGCGCGTGTACATGGTGTACGCGTGGGGCGGGCCGCTGCTGCTGGCCGGCGCCGGCGCGCTGCTGGACGCGCTGCCGGCCGCCGAGCGCGCCCGCCTGCTGCGCCCGCGCTTCGCCGACCACTGCTGGTTCGCCGGCGACATGGAGATCCTCGCCTACTTCTTCGGGCCCGTCGGCGTGCTGCTGCTCATCAACCTGGCGCTGTTCGCGAGCACCGCGCGCCAGCTCACCTGCGGCCTGTGGCGCCGCGACGAGGTCAAGTCCACCTCGGAGCGCGCCGCGCTCGGCCGCGTCTGCGCCAAGCTGGTGGTCGTGATGGGCGTCACGTGGGGCGCCGACGTCGTCTCCTGGGCGGCCGGCGGGCCCGCCTACCTGTGGTACGCCACGGACCTGCTGAACGCGCTGCAGGGCGTGTTCATCTTCCTCGTGGTGGGCTGCCAGCCGCACACGTGGGCCGCGCTGAAGCGCTGCTCGGCGGCGTGCTGGGCGCGCGGCGGCGCGGCGCGCGGCGGCGGCGGCGCGCGCGCCACGCACTCCTCCACGCACCTGCCCTCGTGCGGCGAGTCGCTCACGCACACCACGACCGCGCCCGCCGCGCGCCTGCCCATGGAGACCGTGTGTTGATCTCCGACACGCAGAGACGCTATGTACTACCTAGAGTACACTGTGTATTTATTCTACAGTATTATTTTTGTACGTGATCGCGACGAGGCCGGCGCCGCGCCGCGGACGGTGACAGTGACAGTGACGGCGGCGCGCGAGCGCTAGCGGCCGATTCTTTCCCCTCGATTCGTACCGATCGTTGGAATCTCTTGCCCTTGTTATATTGGCTGTTAAATAAACCGTGAATCTAAACTTTGTATTTCATTCAACGAGTAGGCACTGCGTGCGCATCGATGTGACGCAATTGCGCGCACCATTACCTCCGGTGAAACAGAACCATAGCCTCCCTGCAGACGACGCTGCGGCGCAGTACGTATGCGCAGTACTACGGCGCGGCGTACACGTCTCCACCCCGGCGGCCGGCGTAGGACAGCGCAGCATCGCAGATAGCTCGCACCTTTATTTCCGGACCTTTCAGTGGAGAATATTATGTTATAGAATAATGTTGTGGTTTGTGAAGTCGTACCTATACCTCGTGTCCGGGTTTAGTCGGTGGATAAGGGTGGCTTAGGAACATTATTTCCCTGGTCCATCGTCATCATCCAGAGATGATTTATTTGTGAATACGTGCGCAGCAAACGCTGAGTTTGCTTGCTCATACTGATAATTTAATCAAATGATCACTGGCTATAACATAATTTAACGGATGATTTGATCAAGAATCATAATGGAGAGGAGCATGTCAATGGTTGTATCGAAACCACAATTGTCTCTGTGCTGTTCTCACAGCAGCAACTGAGCCACACTAACATACCTTCTATTGTTAAGCGTTGCAAAAACATGCCGATCCCATTACGATGTTCATCCAAGTACTATGAATGGATGAAAGATAAAGATAATATTATAATAAGTACATAATGGTTCGCAATGTCGGAGCGGGGCGCGGGGCGGGGCGCGGGGGGCGCGGGTCGCCGACCCGCTCTCCGCACGCACTCACTACCACTTACTTTCTCAAACGGAATGCCCCGCGTCTTGTCTCGCCGATAACGCGCGCTCGTTGCGACGCCTCCCTAGGAGGTACCCGCCACGGACGCCGCCGCCTGCGTAACCGCACACCGAGAAGCCGACCGAGAACCTTTCACAAGAACCTTTCACCCAAAACATAAGGCTAATGGAAAATCATAATGTATCTAATTTCCCCTTACTGAAGGTTATATTTGAGATGTGAGACGCGGGCGCATTGTCTCAACTAGATACCTGCTGGTAGGAGCTTCCTCTTCGCAACTGGCTGTCTGCGGGTCTAGTGAACTAGTCGGGGAGCTCACAGCCCTGCGCGATGTGTCAACTGGGCCCGCGGAGGAACGAGTTCCGCGGAATGCCGCGCCCCGCGCCCCGCGCCCCGCGCCCCGTCCCTCGGCCACCCAGCCTCGCAAGGCAAAATAATCCGCACTCATTACCATTAATCTGCCAAGGAGGTTAGATAACTATACTTTATTATTGTTGCAATTCGTGCTCAAATCTCGCTAAACTGCTAACTCTCCTCATAAATTCAACCTCGATGTCCACCTTTCACCGCTGCGCCTTTCATCCCAATATTTGGTAAATTGCACAATGCGCATTAAGATATTTAGCATACATTTTAAAATCTTAGGATTCTTTGTTGTGCTTGTACCCTTTGTGCTACAAATATTCCCAATTTTGAGTTCAGTGTGTAATAGGGTTACTCATTAGTACACATTCACATCTTTTACGCCTGGTCTACCACTACATGATATGTACAAGCAAAGCGTTTAATGCGCCTTTAACAACACTGGTATCTGCAACTAGGTAGGTGTATAGGTAGGTAGGGAGGTGCTCGCTGACAACATAACCAGTTACACTCATTATAGTAATGGTTTGTGTATGCATCGGTATTCATTTTGTATTGAGATGGCGCATGCTGAATATACTAGGTTCATAATTTGATGCGTCACGGAAACTAAGATTGGCGAACGCTGGTACAAGGAGTTTGAATATTTTTGATTTGTTGGTAAAGTGGTTAATAGTTATCGTCCATACAAAGGCACCGGCGAGAAAGTGTATCGCCACCGCCCGCGCGCCGCCACCGCCAGGGGACACCGTGTGCGAGCCTCTCACTGACAGTACAGTACCAATAAGCATACGTATGCATAGATTAGTATTTATTCCATCGCTTTATCTCAAGTTTGCTTACTTTACGCGATAAATGTAGGCGAGATTCTGTGTATATTCTATAATGTATAGGTACCTTACGTTAGGCGATTTCATCCTTAATTGCGAGAGTAGTTCGTTTTATGGATGGAAATATTTCCAAATTTCCGTACTAAATAAGTTTGGGCACCGCTTCTCTCGTCATGCTTTTAGTTCCCGTCATGCTGCCAGTTTTATTATCATCGTAAATAAAGTACCTACTAACTTTCATTGAAGGATAATGTCTTAAACAAAGGGTTGCTTATAAATACTTTCTTCAGTTTGTTACATGACAGAGGTTATAACTTATACAAATAAAGTTTTTTTTTGCTTTTATACTAAATGGAGCTGGACAGATTGAAAAAAATTGTCAAAAGGACGACGTAGTGTGCCCAGAAGGAACAGAAATAGGCTGCTTTCCTTATTGACCGTGTGAACCGCACGCTGCGAATGCGAACTCAGCGAGTGGGTTTAGTTAAAGGTGAAGTACACAGGCTGAGGGCGGGTGCTGTTCGTGACTCACCGCAACTAAGTACTATACCTATCTCAATAAAATGCCGAATTCGTAAACATATGAATGACCTAGTTGAAGTTCCGGCAAATATCCAGTCGCGTTGTTATTGCTGCCGTGGCTGCTCCGCAAAGTACTCCGAACTGCGGGCTTGCGTCACCTGCAGCGATATCACTTACAACTAATCGAGTTCCATCGCTCACCGCTTCGCCTAATTATTAAAATAGCTGAGTAAGGAGCTATTTAACTAGTCTAGAAGTAGGTTTCCTTGCAGTGCTGGCTTAATTATCTAACCAAATCATCATGTTATACAACCACTAGCTGACCCCAGCAAACGTTGTTTTGCAAAATGAAAAATAGATAGTAGCCGATTCTTAGACCTACTGAATACGCATATAAAATTTGGCGAAAATCGCTAAAGCCGTTTTGGAGGAGTACGGTAACTAACATTGTGACATGGCAATTTTATATTTAAGATATTGTTAAGGATTAATACCAAGGTACAAATATAGAGCCTTTTCAAGCAGTGGTATTTTAATGAAAAATTTTAATATAAAAAATCGCTTAATGTCACAAAACTTTAATAGTTAGAGATATGATGTTACGATGTTTTTCGTAGATATTGATAAGTTCTACAAAATTGTAATACATCACACTTTGTTATTAGAACCTCAGGTAGCCATGGAAGACCAGCGCTGTGGTTGGACCCGTTCTGCCGCAGCATATGCTGAATGGTTACCAATTTTTGTCGCAATATAGTTATAAACTAATGTTAATTTATGTTTTTGTTGTATTTTGTGACAAAATAAATGATTCTTATTCTTATTATTACAAATGGTGTTACAAATTATTGTAATTAAAAAATATTCTTAAAGTTAAACGAAATAAAGTTGTTTTTGTGTAATCACAATAATTTGTGAGGCAGACAGCTTGGTAACAGTCAATTGACCTTTTGATTTAGTTCGTAACTCAAAAGGTTGTTAAATTAGAGAAGGATTTTTTCAAAATTGTTACCTCAGAAACATTTTCTCGGACTTTGGTGATTGTTTGGAAATGTTTTGCTTTTAAGTTGGTCCCATTTAAATTTGATAAGTTAGTTCTTTAGTTTCATTGAATATTTTTCTTTGGGTATTTTTTTGTTAAAGTTTTTCTTGGTGTGTAAATATTTATTGTTGGACGGCGCTACACGAAATCAATGAATTTATTCTTACATTAACATAGTTAATAATCGACCTCATGTAGGTCCCCGTATTCAAACCAACAACATAAGTTCATCTCTATCTTCGTGAAGCGGTTAAACTGTAAATAGTAAACCAGTACTTATTTAAATATTCGAATGGACTTTTATGAGAAATAGATGGCTTATTCCCAGTTGCTACCACCTTCGCCGTTCCCACTGGCAACAAACGAGAAAAAAAAACATGTTTTGCCAGTGATGGCGGATAAGTCATTTAATTCCCAGTTGTTGCTACTGATATGAGCTGTACTCGAAGGTGTCGGTCTGACTACTACTGTTTGTTGCAAAGTCAAAAGTAATCGAGTCATGATCTTTGTTCAGAACATACGCGCCAGAAGGGGGCTGCGTGGGCGCGCGTCCGCACTACTCGCTTCATTCAGCTGAAACACATACAGAACCCGCTACATTTATTGCCTCGTATTTACTAAAATAATTTGTAATTTATCACCGCAAGTAGGCGTTTGTTATGTGTAAGAACAGCGCGCCCGAGTGCAACTCCAACAAATAATACGAATATTAGCTTCATCGTTTAAAAGAGTTATTACTCTCATGAGCCGGAAACTTGCAAACAATATCATTTATAAGATTTTTTATAAGTACGTGGTGTGGCGCGGCGTGCGTGCAACCCGCGAGATGAAGTCTCAGATGACCGGAGCATGACGTCACATTGTGCTACACAAACGGTGCACATTGGATACAGAACTATAAATTAATGCTAAAGGTAAATTAACAAAACTACATATTGATCCTATTTAGCTTGTCAAAATTATGTAACTGATGAATAAACTTACGCCATCTTATAATTACTAATAATTATTCACCAACCCGCACTTGGCCAGCGTGATGAATTAAGGCCTAAACTCTCTCGTCAAGAGAGAAGTCCCTGTTTCCCAGCAGTGTGAACGTAAATTAGGATTGCTGTGTATAAAATGAGTTCTCTCAAGAACTACTGGATTGATTACCGAGGAAGGCTTTAAGCTACAAGGTAAACGTCTCGGATAACACTTTATATCCGCGAAATAAATAAATGTCGACAAACCACGACGCAAGTATATATTATTATCAAAACCTATTTGTATAATAAGATAATTTGAGACAATGAACCCCGCGGCCTTTTAGTAGTTCCAATACCTATAGGCTATAGCCTATTAAATCTACTGGATCTCATAGTTTAATGTCGGTTGCAAACGCCGCGCTGGTGCGTCTTATCGTCAAAATTGGTTTTGTGGCGTGCAGGCAAACAGAACAATTGACATAGATATTTATTGATGGTTTTCCAACAAATAAATAAATAGAATCTGATCCACGGCTGCTTGTAGCAGCACTTGTAGTGCGCAGGTGTAGCCATGCGCTTATGTTAGAACGTTTGTGATCGTGTGCATTCGCACGAGGCCCTCGCCGGTAATGGCCGGCCTTCCGTCTGGCGACACCACTATTGCTGCGCGCCTGTTTCCACCAACCTCTCCGTCCCTCCGTCTGCTTAGTATCCACTAGGCACGAGCGACGAGTGATTGACGGTCAGTTCAACAGAGACCAGTTTCTGATCTAACAGACCATTTATCACGTTTGCTGTAAATAAATAAATAAATCATTGCTGATTACTACAACTTATTGATTACTACTTGAACACTTCTTCGTGCATGATAAGCGAATGGGTTCTCGCCTCGTTTATTTAGTAAGTAATTTACAGTTTCTCCCATGAATCCCTCAGTGGCGCAGTGGTGGGCGACCGAAGGACGGTTCGCTTACGGCGCAAGAGGTAGCGGGTTCGATTCCCGCCGAGGAGTCAAGCGTTTGTATGTTCTGCAATCTCTTTGTATGTTCTGCAATGTTTAATAAGTAAAGTAAAAAAATATATAATTATGTATATCTAATACATATATTAAATATATCAGATGTCTAGTACCCGTAACACAAGCTTAGAGCTTACCACGGGGCTGGATGTTGTTGTGGGGTTTGTCCGGATATATTTATTTATTTTATGTCCATAATAAATAAATAAATAAAAAAAATATTGCCGGACAATCCACACAACAACATCCAGCCCATTGCCGTGGTAAGCTAGAACTTGTGTTAGGGGTACTAGACATCTGATAATATCCTTAATATAATAGACATACAAAGATAGATATTTTTATTAAGTATTATGTATACTATGCACTCTATTATGCACTCAAACCAAGGAGAAAATGCTTGCAGAACATACAAGCACTTGACGCCTCGGCGGGAATCGAACCCGTTACCTCTTGCACCGCAATCACCTCCCGAGACTGACGAGATACAAACCACAATCGCAGAAATCAAGTAAATCTCGGCCGTGAATGTTTGATGTGACATTTGACCTACATCCGAGGGTATGCGTGAGTGCGCGACGTTAGCGCGTTTAACGTTAGCGACCGCCCCCCCCCCCCCCCCCCGCCTCTCTCGCTGCACTACAACCTCACACCTACAAGCTAGCAAGAGCTCCTTAAATGTTCTGTGAGGAATGATTATGATAGCGGTTATCAAGAGCCCGTGTAGCTGCCCCGCTAGAAGCCCGCGCCCGCCCGCGCCCGCCCGCGCCCGCCTTTACACTCTATTACCGCTTTACGAGCCGTTTCCTACTGCTATTGAATATATCTGTGCCCTCCATCGCACATGTCCCCGAGAACTGCACTCAAACGTACATTAAAACTCCAGCTTCGCTTTATTTACACAGACAGTTCATTTAGTTAGGTGTATATTATTATGTAATGGCATCATTTAAGCCTTAGATCGTCTACTGCTGTACATTAGTTTTATTATTTAACCTTTTATGTCCCACAGGCAAATGCCTTACCCAATTCCCTCAAATAGGCTCTGTCTTGAATGATTTGAACTTGAATCTTGAAAAATGTGGATTTCAATACTTGTCACGTTTGGCATGCGTGTAGTGAGCGTCCCCTCCCGCGAGCGCCGGCGCCCGAGGACCCGGACAAGGGAAAGAAGTGGCATACAGCGGCGTCAAGTTTACATCTATATTTAATTTTTTGTTGACCTATCAATATTATATCAGTAATTCTATATTTTTTTCTCAAAGTCATTTTATTAATTATCGATCTGTGTGAGCAAGCTTTGGTCACTGTGGTGCTGAGTGGTTGTAGTGTGACGGACAGAGGCACAGCGGCTCAGAGCCGGCCAGGCTGCGAGTGCGCGTGTAACGAGGCGGCGCGAATTTTATTGTCCGCCGCTTTACGACGCAGCTTAGTGCTCGACAACTGACTCAGACCAGTTAATTGATAGAGTTGATTTGCTTCAAATGACATTAAATATCTAGCTAACAGGTCGGCACGGGCGCCCGGCGCGGCCGGCCCGCGCAGCCCGCGGCCGGGACGCACACGCCGGCCGCCCGGTGACCGCTTTTGTTCAGTTTCACTTTCTACATTCAATTCGATTTCTTTGAAAATGTTTGTTGAAACAGCAAATGGATTCTGTGAATTGAACCGTCACATGCGCCCGCCGAGCTCCGCTATAATGCTCGACTTTAATGGATGACGAAATAGAAGCCTTTTACGATTTCGATGTTAGTTTTTTAGATAACAATTAGACTCTATTATTGGCAGTTGTTAGAGCCACAACTGGTAGTTTTCCACTAAAAGTCGATAGAAATTAGCACTCTAAATGACAATGGTTTGTTTCGAGGTCCTAATAGGGCGCTGTGCGTCACCGCGGCGAGCCGAGGCCGAGGCGGACATTTCCATACAAAAGACACCAACACCCCCCAGCTTCGAAGGCTCAGTTCTTTGGATGATAGCTGCCTAGTTAATTGGCCCTTCCAGGATGACTAATATTGTTGAGTTTTAAAAGTCTCAACTAGTAATGCACATGAATAGAGTGTAGGGTAGTACCCCTGTCCCGCGGCGCGCAGCCCCTGGCTTTGAACGGCGCTTTGTGCAAATATAATTACAATACCGGGGCCAGTCAATAAGCGCGACATTGAATGCGTACCCGGCCGCGGCCGCGGGTCCCTTCATATGCAGATGTGGCGAGTGCGCCGGGCGCGTGCGGCGCAATGACCTTCGACCCTTCTAGATCTGTATACTTGTAGCATAACGCACTTTTCGAACTATCTCTTAGGATGTGATGTAACTTCATTGCTATATCAATATTGGATGACCTACGGCGGGCTACATTGACAATTTACTTAAATAAATTATTTTTTTTGTAATTCATTTCTGTTAGATATTTTGTTGTTACTACGTATTGGATTTCTTTTTATTTGATTATGGTATTTTAGCTATTTTAAATTAATGTACAAATTTATAATTTAATTAATTAATTTAATTGGTTTCTAACCGTGTTAATAAAATAAATAATAAAGGAATATATGCGCCGTACTCTGTGCATTAGGTACCTTACCAACCAACCAGGCCAACCTCTAGAGTCGGAATGTCACTTGCATTCAGCCTTATTAAGTGTAAGGACCCCATCCTAACATCCTTAACGAATTGCAGCTGTAAAGTGCGTCACCACACACAATGTAAAACCATCAATCAACCAGTCAATGAATCAAATGTTTATATTTGCAGAATACAATCATGTCAAGATCATATAAATTGGTTATGTGATGCTTACTCGATGGTCAAGGAGCTCGAAGTTAATAATGTTTATAAATTGGAACTATGTATGTAATGGTGGTTTATGTTGATTTAACCATAGTTTTGTAGATTGAACGCAGTATTGGAACAATTGTTAGATCCGTGCGCCCGGGCTGCGGCGGCGCGGGGGACTTCGGAGGCCTGCACCGAATTGGGGACATTACTATTCCATGAACTCATAGACAGTACTAGGGTTGTTTACCGGATTGCTATGCTATCATCATTCTCAATGTGGTCGGTTGGTAAAATTAGTAATGATTGGTCGGAGGAGGTGCGTGGCTCGACTCAGCCTGGCCTGGTCAGTCAGCCGGCACTCAGCGGCCGGCGTCAGAGCGCCACATGTTCTGTGAACTGTCGTAAATCACAGTAACGAGGCTCGAGTGCTGCCGCCGCTGTCTGCGCGGCGCCGGCGCCGATAGCCGATATCTCCCAACTAACATTTTGGTGTCAGTTACAGGTTTTATTATAACTTTTGTCTGTTTAATTGAGTTATAATTATCTCAGTTCCAACTAATAACGTTATAAAGGAGTTAGAAAATAAATTGAGAACCAATAGTGGGTCTAGAACTTTAATGAACTATGTTATATAGCTTTAAGGGTTATATTAGTGCTAATTACAGCAAGTATAGTTAAGATGTTATAGCTTTAACCTGTTTTTAGCACCTCAATCTATACAACAGTGCTCGTTGACACTCGTCAATACTTATTGTTGTTTAGTTGTTACAGTGAAGTGTCTTTTATGTCTTTAGGTATAATATTGACTATAAGGTGCAGACATGGGTTGTAAATCAGAGTTTATCAAGAGTGCAAAAGACACAAACTCTAAAAGTCTCGAATAACTCATTTGTGTAGGTTCAAGCTGTAATTTTAATTTTACTAATACTTATTGTGCTAAGCAGATACACTATAAAGGCATCGTGAGAGTAATGGTGTTAGAAAAAAGATGGATCGCTGTTATCATTCAGAGGCAATCTTATACAAATCGTGTTATATAAAATATAGGTTTGGTTCGCTTGGTTAAATTACTTTAACCGAGTATTATTCATTAACATTAAAAAGAAAAGACTACAAACTTGGAGTAAACAAAAGAAAACAGGTGCAGTAAGAAAAGGATTCGACAGGAATGATTTTTTTTTGGTTTCTATTAATAATGGTCAAATGACACAAACACATCACGTAGTTGTGATGATCCGATTAGATTCTGATATTCCAGTTATAACGAAAAATAAAGAAGATTCGCTGCAACATAAAATATAAATAGTCATGATACGTGTAATTTTGGTCAAGTTCGAGTAGATGCACAAGAGGGTTCTAAAGACGAGAACAAGAAGAAGATCAAGTACATCACAATTTTTTCGATACGATTCTACTTAGTGAGTCAGAAGCAGAAACGGAAGAAAAATCTAGTGATATTGCAAAAATTACTACACTAACAAAAAAATTAAAAACGTAGTTTATAGAAAACAATATTTTATTTATGTAAAAGCTGACTGAATCCTGTGATAAAGGCGTAGTATTATTCGATAAGTTATTTGTTGAATTTGCTTAAATCTCGATATAAGCTACGTCATAGTTCAATTCAATCGGCAAGTCCGCTGACGATGACGCTGAGTCTGTGTTATGATTAGTCAAAATAATACTGCCCATCTGAAAGAAAAAAGAGCCAGTAAATTTTTGCACAAGGGTTTTAAGAAATGTTCCCAAAAACAGACTAAAACTACTATTACCTACCTAAAAAAAAACTCTAACAAAATAGGTATTTAAGTCAGTATCTACTTAGGCAGAGTTTAAAAAAAAAACATATCAAGAGTTTATACCCTCGGGGTCCAGAATTGAGAATAAAAATACCCCCTACAAAATACTTCACAAGTTTTTATAAAAAATTGTTTTTTTGTAACTGTCTAATACTTGCAGGTTTTGATTACCTATTTCATTGAAGAACCCTAATCTACTCGTAGTTCGTTAAATACTGAGCCGGTAATATTGTCTTGGCGAAACTAAGTGTAATAATTTAAGTCTATTAAAGCACTGTTATGTGTACTAAAGCCTGCACAACATTCTTGACTAAAGATGTTGTAACTCAATATGTGTTATAGGTTACTTAAACGAAGAATATAGCTTTAATTTAAGTTCGCCATTGTTTTGGTAAACTATAACCTATAAATTGATTGGTTTATTCAATATTTGACAATAAATACTCCATTTTATAAGTCACTTTTGTTATTCCATTGATGTTAGTTAACTTATCATGCCACTGACTAGGAATAAACATCAAAAAATGATACAAATTTGAGTTGCCTAATTTATGCTTCATAAATTTTATTTCAAATCTTTGTTAAATCCAGAGCGCGTTAAAATTGAGATGGGAAACATAGTATACACTTACCGTAAAATCACAACGCCAGATTGTTTTCACTTCGCAAACAAAAATAACTCAAGTACTTACTTTCTTTATTATTTCTTGGCCATTCGGTGATTGTCACAAAATAAACACACGTATCATAATTATACTCTTATGAAACTCTCAGATAACTCTTACGCGTCAAAGTGTCAAACAACTATTTTTAATAGGTCTAATGAAGTTAAAAGTGTTTATATTATTCTTAGCCGACGTTTTTATATTACCTCTAGTTCTGACAAACCCATCTACAAACACTATTATACCGGTTGAAGTAGTAGCTGAGTACGAATTAACACTCTTGTGCAGGCTCTACACCACCGTTGTACCACTGCTCTACAGGCTTTCTATAACCTTTACCTGTAAAATCGTGGGCCTCTTTCGTGGTTATAAGTAACTTAGAGCACGCTATAACTCCACTGTAAGGGGTATTATTAACACTTTGATACTCGAATGAAACCCATATACGAGTCATATATAGGTTGTTTTAACGCTAGTGTGCTAGTTGGGCTGCGTGTTTAGCAACCATGCACATACAAGAGTGTGCCGTGACTCATACTGGGCCACTTCCAATATCAGTTCCAATGGAATATGGTCACAGCGTATCATTTCTGTTTTGATGAGAGTGTTGGCAGAACACCATCACACCTATAGTAGGTATATCATCAATATTAGTATTTGATATTCTCCCGGCGAGCCCATTTCTGTACTTGATAATGAAATGAAATCATTTACGTATATACGCCTTACACATAGGTTAAAGTAAATAATTTTAAACAATGTATAAACGATTGGTCCCATTTTCTTTTATGAATGTGAAGCTATTAAGATGCGCTATACAGTAGACCAACGGTCAGCAACAGGCGGACCGCGAAAGGTTGAACCTCGGACCGCCAAATATTGTAATGTAGGTATAAATACGTAATATTTTTGAACCAATCTAACTTAGTACCTACCTAATCTAATTAATCTGTTTTACAACATCGACATCGATCAAAAACATCGCGCCGCCGCGCCGTCGAGCCATCACTTCAAATGGAAATAATCGATCTGCAAGAAGATGTGTCTTTGCAAATATATAAAAAGGTGTAAACTGAAGAATTTTGGGTCAATCATGTCCCAGAAATATATGAAAATTGCAAAAAACTTGCTATCAATTTGGCCACTTTGTTTGGCTCGACATACATATTCGAAACATCTTTTTCACAAATGAATTTTTTGAAATACAAATATCGTTCCAGAATAAAAGACACTCTTCGAATTAGCTGTTCTTCACGAGAACCAAACTATAAAAACCTGGCTCAAGACCGCCGCGCCGTTGCAATTTTTCTCACTAATTTTAGGTAATAAAAAGCGGTACTTAATTATTATCAGTTGTTTTTTTTTTCTGGACCTTTTAAAAATTTTCGAAAATTATCCGGACCCTACCTAAAACTACTTGCCGACCCCTGCAGTAGACACTCCACGCCACGAGCCTTAAAGCAATGAAACCTGTTAACGTAGCTCCAGTAGGTGAGAGCCTTGTACCAGGCCAGTACACTAAGGAGATGGTCGGTTAGTAGGCAGTATAAGCTAGCTACATTCTGTTCTGAGTGCAGTTTGGTTGCGGTGACTGTGACTGGCAGAGGGCGGCGGCGACCGCTGACATCACCGCTCTGTTTACATAACCGCGTTGGTACCTTTAGGAATCTCCATTATCCACATGAAAGCAGAACTCAATAGTGTTTTGCGCAGATAGTTCTTACCTTAAACAAAACGAAACGCACTATGATGTAATCCTCCAGTTTGAAATACATGTCAATATCGCAATAAACTGTATATAGCTGTGTTGACATTCACAAACAATGAGTTTACAGGGGCCGTATTTTAGCCTCTTTTACGTGGAATAGCAAGCGTTGAACAAAAACAGTTGACCTTGGGTGGAAACCCTTTTAGGGTGAGTCGGGTGAAGAAATAAGATACTATTCAGAGTCGGGCGGCGGATGCGAGTACGCGTGGAGCGGCGGGATGCTGGGGCGCGCATACTGAATGGACATCATTTGTATATTACACCCTATATTTATTTCATCAATACAAACTAAGTATGTATAAGTCAGCCACGACTGGTTATTGCCTGACAAACTTGAAGACGATAAAGACAGATTTTAAAACTCTGTGTCCGGCTAAAATACATCTGTACGACGGACGTCCCACTACCAGCATTGTGATGATGAGTTTCATGAGTCAACAGAGCTCAGAAGCGGAAGACAAGACTCAATCGAAACAATTATTTAAATTATAAACTGCATAATCTGAATCATAAGGGTTCCTTGTTAACTTGTAAATTGTAGCCCTGAGACCGGAATATCTAGTCAATTCAATGTCTTTTGTGAGATCAATTTGATGTAGATGGCATATTGTGCGGAGCTCAGGAAGGGGAAATACACAGTACGTTGATTTGATTCAGTATTTATTACTAAAGGAAATGTAATTTATTTTTTAGCAAATATTTATAATAATGTTAATAAAGTGCTAAATCTATATCCTCTTAATCTATTTGACTGCAACAAAACTGTATCTTTGTGGCTTAGGTCACAAAATTATGTAATTATAGAGAATATTGTACAAACTATGAGGTTAAAGGAAATTTATTATTTATTGTTATGTTTATTTTGATTCTGTTGTTTTAAGTTCTACTAAGTTTAAGTTATATTTATTTTCTTATTAAAATTATTATGTCATAATGCAGTAGATATGTAGTTTAGTTATGCTGATTGTTAAGAGCGATTCCTCCTAACACAAGCAAACCTTATTGCTTAAAAGGAGAAATCAACCCTGTACCTACTACATAAGAATGTGAAACGCAATAAAATTTTTATTTTATTTTTTAATTTATTTTAATTTAATTGGAAAGATAAAATAATTGACTTAGTGGGATGTTTTAACATTTTCTTAGGCTACGCAATTATAGCGAAGCGTTTCGCGCACGCGTAGCATTTCTAATGAACGTTAAAAGGTATTTTTTTTATGTTCAGGCTTTCAGCAGACATGGGTGGGACAGCGAAAAAAGTTACGGAGATGTCACGAAACTTTTTAATTTACACGGAGCGTTGAAGCAGCTGTCGGCGGCGCGCATGTGTGCGGCGCGCGAGGCCGGCTCAGGTTTCAGGCAATTAGCCAGAAGCGGACATTCGAAACGGTTACTGTTGTAGCGGGCGGGGGCGGGGGCGGGGGGACAGACTTCCCCATGCAGTCCGCGTAAACACGCGGCCGGCTACATAAACACAGCGCTGCTGTTTGTGTTAGTTCTAGCTGCTACTCTCTGAGCAATTATTTGCTGCAAGTGGAGCTAGGTATACCTACAGTTTGTCTACTGTCACCGGCCGCCTTGTCTCATTACTAGGGCGAAGTTGCCGGCAACGTATCCTACATTTCAAACTGCCTAGTTACGTAGCCAGCGACGGCGCTATGGCGTACCAATGAGGCAGCCCCTTATTAGCGCTTATCCTTCTAGCTACTCATATTCATGATATAATGGGCTCGGCGTGGATTGTCAGAAGGTGCTGGCGGGCGGCTGCGGCTCCGCGCGAGGCGCTCAGCCCGCCGCCGCACTTCGCACCTGATCCAGCGCCCCTCGCGCGTGAGTCAACGAGAAACAGACCACACATGGGCCGACGCATTACACTCAAGAGGCTTAACTATTGGAGTCTCCTATTGCTGGCTACAGCTGGCCTCTGAACCTTGATATATTTATTTTCTTAGATTATTGTTATAAAAAGATTCTTTATATTAAATCACTAGCTTTACACGCCATGACGGACGTTGGCGTTGGCGTTGCCCGTATTTGGATTTCCGATTGGTGTATACCGCTGTAAAAGCCTTTAGCATTCCTCGATAAAGGGCTATCGAACGCAGAAAGAATTTATGTAATCAATTGCTCCTGCGATAAGCGCGTTCAAACAAACAAACTCTTCAGCTTTATAATATTAGTATAAATTCCAAATTACTGATATGTTTAGAATTAGAATGCTTTACAATGAAAATTATTGAATGTATCTAGATAATATAACTAGTACCTTGTTTAAATGTGGGGATGATAAATAGGGGTCGCTCTTCTGGCGGAGGGCTCGGGGCTAGGAAAGAGCGAGAATGCTAGTACGAGTATTACAGGCACTATTATTTGCACTATTATTATAAATATAATAGGCACGTCATTGGGACATTAATGGCAAGCTATAAACCGGCCCAGTCGCAATAGGCCGCGGCACACACCACGGCGCGCTCGCCGACATGCGCCGACGCGGGCAGCAACCACACTAATTACCGTAATGATAAGCGACGATCCAATGCCCACAAACTCATTATCATTACCTCGAACCAGTTGATCACAGAATGTGTAATAAATATAATAATAGATTATTATTACACAGAACGCAATACACAAGACCGATACTTATAAATGTATTAGGAACTGAGTGAATCACGTACTGTATGTACATACAATGGGGATAGTTCTGTGAGCCGGATAAGTGGCTGTCTGTTCTCATGCTTGTTAAAGTTCGGTATCCCATTCCGATAATCCGTCATTTGTGTGAGCAGGTACTGTGCGGGGGGCAGTGGGGCGCGGCAAGGCATCCAGCATACAAAGGCATCTTTCTCCTCTTTATATACAAGTAACTCATCTGTATGTACGTACCTGTGACTGTTGCACCACATAATGATTCACGATTACTAACTACCGGCAAAAATGGCGTTCGGAACAGTAGATTAGTAAATTTTATACGAGTTTGTAATTTTAGTATCTGAGTAACACGCTGTTGTTCACTTTCAATCTGGGAAGAACAATACGAAGGTACCTATGTGGATTATGTTCTCTTTGACGTGCACATTGTGCATTAAAATACCAAGAAAATAACATCAAACATGCATTCCGGGATCCTAAGTGAGAGGTAAACACACCACTGTTCACTTCCATTTCTAATACAACGTATATATTTGGTCATCTATCAGAACCGCAGAGAGCGTTCCTAGCTCTGTTCCTCACCACACTGAGGATGGAGAAAAAAAAGGTGTGTGTGCGATTCACACACGATAGAAGTGAAACTTCAGTAAATCGACAAAAGAATGAGATGAATATATACATATAACAAGGGTAGGATAATTACAAAGTTTAATTGTTTAAAAATAAAAGTATTTTGATTAATTTTAAAAGATATTATATTTAACATAATAATATGTTACATAATCTATTGCTCAAGTTGCATATTTTCAGTTTCTGGATTTTTTTTCATTTTAATTTTATTTTCATTTTTTTTGCGTCGATATTGACGACACATTTCGGCATTAGTTTTCGGCATCTTATAAAATGTATTATTTAGCCCAACAAGATATAAAAAACACACTCTGTTAGATAATAACACACAACGCTGACATCTTACTAAAAAGCTGTAATACGCAGCCGCATACAAAGTCAAAGTCAAAGTCAAAACGTTTAATTCCTTAGAAGCCTATGGACATGGACAGGTCAACTTAAAGCTAATTTAAATAAAAACTAAGACTGATCAAGGAAATAACATTGTCTTGACAGTTCTCTTCAATTATTTACTCTGAGTTGAGAAGCGAATAAAACAACTCAGCTTCCATCTCTTATGTTGTTATTATAACAATATTGTTATAGTCTGTACAGTAGTATTAGCTCACATAGTTTTCACATACACACGTTAAATGCTCAAATACAAGCAAGTATTAAACAGTGTGAATATACATACACACCGACATCTGCTCTCTCGCTCTGGCTCACAAATTACAGGCGACTATTGTATTGGTGTCTCTTACCTGTCGTTTTTTCCGTTGCATCCGGTTTGAAATCACATCGATTCTAAAGAAGTTTCACTTCAAAATGTCTAAACCTAATGACCAAAAATATTGTCTATACAAGTTATTGTCGATTTAATGAAAAACTCATACGGCATGATTTAATAAGTCGTTATAATATCGTTTTACTGTGCCGTTTATGTTCATTTAATGTTCTAGAGGCAGAGAATAAAAGTGATGAAGCTAGGTTATTACAATATAATTGTCAGTTCAGTAAATTCCGTTTAAATTCATAGAATAGATTTGAATAGAAATCACTAATAATTTACACCATACAAATTAATAATAAATTTTACAAAAACCTTAATTAATTAAAAACAGGGTACAAAGGGCGGCCTTATAGAGGTATATGGCGCTATGAGCGATCTCTTCCAGGCAACCTTTGGATGGACAGGAAAAAGGGACGAAAAGACAGTGGCGTAAAACAAATTAAAAAAAAGTGTGTGTGTATCAGCTACGACGCACGATTGGAGTTTACTACTTACGAACTATAATTATGATATATATGGAATAGAGAAAAAGGGTAAAGGGTAAGGGTAAAGTAAAAACATTTAAGTAAAATAAATATATAAAGCGAGATATATTAGGTCCTTACATATGAAATTGGCGTTTTGTATGGGAGGAACAAAAAGTCGAATATTTTTTAATATAATATATTTAATTAATCAAAGTATGAACCATTATTTTCTATGCACTTTTGCCATCTTATAGGTAGTTCATTGATCCCTTTACTAAAAAAACCAGTCGGACGGGAATCAATAAAATCTTTGAAGGCGATTTGGACTGCCCCATCGGAGTTGAATTTTTTCCCTTGCAAGAAGTTATCCAAATTTCGAAAAAAATGGTAATCTGTTGGAGCAAGGTCCGGGGAGTACGGAGGATGTCTTAGACTTTCCAATTGAAGCTCTTCTAATTTAGTAGCCGTCTGTTGCGCAGTGTGTGGTCTAGCGTTGTCGTGAAGCAGCAGTGGCGTGGAGCGATTGACCAGCCTAGGTTGTTTAGCCGCTAGCTTTTCCATCATGGTTTGCAATTGCTGACAATAGACATCAGCCGTAATAGTCTGGCCAGATTTGAGAAAACTGTAATGAACAATACCGGCACTAGTCCACCAAACGCTTACAAGTAACTTTTTTGGGGTTAATTTTCGCTTGGGGCAGGATTTGGCTGGCTGGCCAGGATCCAACCATTGCGCTGAGCGCTTCCGATTATCGTAAAGAACCCATTTTTCATCACAGGTAATGATTCGGTTTAAAATACCTTCATTATTGTGCCGGTTTAGTAATGTAACGCAGCAGTCGACGCGCGTTTGCCGGTTTGCTTCAGTCAATTCGTGAGGTACCCACCTTTCAAGCTTTTTAATCTTCCCAATTTGCTTCAAGTGAATTAAAACAGTTTTATCACTAACACCGCAGCCTGCAGCTAACTCGGACGTGGTTTGCGATGGATCCGCTTCCACAATAGCCTTCAACTCTTCATTATCAACTTGAGTCTCAGGCCGTCCACGGGGCTTGTTCTGCAAGTCGAAATTTCCAGAACGAAAACGTTGGAACCAAAAACGAACTGTGTTTTCTTTTGCAACACGACCGCCATACACATCATTCACCCTTCGAGTTGTTTCCGCAGCACTAGTGCCACGGCGGAACTCGTACTCGTAAATAATGCGATATTTTAAGTTTTCCATTTTGTAAAATGAGTGACGCAAACAGAAAAAAACAGAAGAAAAAAAACAAATGAATGACGATCATCGAAGCACAAATACATGAGTCTATAGCTGTACAAATTTGAATTTGGAATTCCTTACCAAAGAGGAGAAATTTGTGATTAAAGTGGCCAGTACGAAAAACGCCAATTTCATATGTAAGGACCTAATATATATGTAAAATAGAATAAGGAAAACTAGTGTGTTATGGAAGACAAATAATGAGCAAAAATATATTTTTTTAAAACGAAAGGAAGAGATTTAGCTTGATACTAACTAATAAATTCCTACAGCATCTTTTGATAGCAAAAAGCCGGGAACGTTATTACGATACGCTCACCTCAGAGACCGAATCACGACCGTAACATTACCCGCCATAGGTACATCCATAATATGTTTTATCTTTAAAGGGAAGTGAAAACGTTTATATCTGTAAAGTGGTAATAGCGAGTTCGGAGTGCGGGAGGTGTTGTGTAACGGCCGGGGGGGGGGGGGGGGGGGGGGGGAATGGCCCTCGCATTAAGCATCACTATTGATGGCCACTCGGCGGACTGCTCGAGGCTCGATCTAATCAATTAAATGCGACGACGAAAGGCTTTTAGCGGCGACAGCCGGCGGGGGCGGGGGCGGGGGCGGGGGCGGGGGCGCGGCGGTGCATCCCGGCTCGCGGCAGCTCCAGCTAGACGTGCGTCCAGTACTCGTGTGTCTTTTAAGAAATAGGGCGAGCCAGATGACATCTAAATATTAAATTGACACCTCAAACTGATCCTTCATTCATTATTCAATCATTACGAGTACTTACTTTAAATTTACTCTTAACGATTGTTACAGTAACATCATTTTTCAAATTTTGTGGACTTTACCTACTAAATTACATAAGTAATTTAATCATTATAATATAACGTCTGTGGTGTGATTGTTAGCAGTGAGGCTATGCTATAAGTAATAAAACAACACATTTTTACGTACCTACCTATTGTGTTATAAATTTCAAAAGGCTATTAAATCGATCGATCCTTTTTTCGATTAAGTATCCCCATCAAGAAACCAGCGCTTAATTAGATAGCAGGGATTCGATACCCTTCAAAGGTTTCAATCCAAGTTAACGACGGGCTTGGGCAGCAACGCTTATTGCAAGTGCGAGTTCACCAACGATCTCTCATTACTATTATGTACCCAAGCAAAGGAATAGGGATATATTGATGTAAGCTAGTCGTCGCCACTATTCAACATTCGACCGTACATACTTACTATTCATCATAAATATTTCTATTATTATCGTGGAATTAGTAACCACATAACCAAATAAGGACTATCATGACTAAATTACAATTAGGTATGACTAATTAAAAACAAGTCTTAATTACATTGTTAAGTTATAGCTTCTATTATCAAATTCAAGTATGGTCATGCCATTAAAACATTACCCGCTCAAATATTCAGCTCAATAAGAACACGGAATGCGTGTACGAGCTTATTGTAAGCTCGTGCAAAAAACTCGGTTAGAGACCTAGATAGGGATAGGATAACTAATTATTTATATGTTATATTAAATATTAAATGCATAAATAATGCACTTTTACGTCCAAAACTTTAACTGTATCAAAATTCAAAGGGGAACCTACGAAGTCTTCCACTAATGAAGACAAGAACATCGCGTATGCCCGGTCGCGATGGTTTGAGGGCGCTATGCGACATTCGCCCGCTGATCCGCACCAGTACACATTATAAACAAATGAAAGGCATGTGACTGCGCGGTGTTACGTTAGACACGCAGTGACGCAGCGCGGCGGGGCTGGACGCAGTCCGGGCTGTGGGAGCCACCCAGTGACACACCGCTCTGTTGTGCAAGGTTTGGGAAACGCCGTGTCCTGGCGCGAGTGATGTGCGTGAGCGGCCGAGGAGGTCACGGCCACGGATCTGTGGTGACTCCGACACCGACAACTTTCTCTCGGACTTGAGCAACGCAATGCGAGTACGAATGAGAGAGGTCTACGTCTCCCTTTGGATGAGCAATTATGAAATAATTATCAATAAATTTTATGACACTAATATTATAAACGTGAAAGTTAGTAAGGACATGAGTATGTGTGTGTTTGTTGCTATTTCACGCAAAAACTACTGGATGGATTTTTATGGAACTTCACAATAATATAGCTTACATATGTGTGTGTGTTAGGCTTTACCGCGGTAAAATACCGTGTCACGAAAAAATTAAATAATGAAAAGCCCGATTTGAGTCAAATTTGGCGTGGGCATAACTGTTTTTCCAGTAAAGATCAAAAGTTACTTTTTACCGCGTGAACTTGATTATGACGCGGGCAGCTAGTTAATAAATAAATTATCAACTAGCGACGAGCTAATAGTTATTTTATTGATAGAATAGTTATGGGTAGTTTTAAAGGTTTTTGGTTTTTTGTATGTTATAATATTGTAATGTTCATTTTGTCCATCTAGGTGTGTTCAATTTTAATGTTTAATATGTGACCATCCGTGAAGATCTGTAATTAGCTTTCTGTTGCTACTAGGTTAGTTATAGTGATAATCTTGGCTTTCGATTTTCATAAATAAATAAATCAATCAATCATGGTAAGTCATCGGCTTGACGAAAGCTTCCTTCAATTATAAGGGGGTTAAAACATAAACCTCCGCGGTGATTAAAAAAAATAAACTTTTTTTGTTTTTTCTGATCGAATCTCTGAATGCTGGATGCTGTTTGACACTCCGTACCCTCATTCCTCAGTGTTGAATGGTGGTGGGTTTGTCAACAGTGGTGAGGTCCGCGCGGGGGTGCGGCGGGGGGCGGTGGGGGCGGTGGGGGGGGCGCCTCATTGCTATTCCGGCGACGCGGCGGCCTTTGTTCCTAGAAGTACGATTTAGCTTGTCTTCATTTCCATCTGTAATAATAGGTAAGACGCCAGTAACTGATGAACTCCAATCCGCGACCATTGTTGTGTTGGCGGCGCCGGCCGCTCCCGGAGCTGTCGGCTGAATGGACGATGTCATCTACTTTCGCAAGGTTTTATAATTACTTTCCTGTTATTCACCCTTATTTCCGTGGGGTTATTTGATGAATTCTTGTCGAAAACAAACTTGTATTTTAAATGTAATATAATGTAATATACATATAATTAAACCAGCATTTAAAATACGTAGTAGGTATGTCATTCAATCTTACCCCCTTTAAAGGGCTAAATTTGACATAATAATGAAAACAAAAACATAAATCTTATTGGTATTATGTTTTTATAAATTTTACCTTTTGCTTTATTGATGTTTGAGTAATCGTAAAATCCGCTAAAATGTCTTTCAAACTTTTACACCGCAATTAACCTATTTATAAAGCTTTGCATAATAAATAAGTTTACCAATACATATTATGTATTAAGATTTTTAAACAGGTTTTCTAAACTTTACCTAACTTTGACCTTCCTGGCATTTCCTGGCCTTCTAATAACTTTCCCTTTATGAAATTGCAAGAAGACAGAAAATTTATTTGTCACAATAATTAATCAATAATGTTTAAATGCAATAATAATAATAATAATTGTTGCATTATGTAACTTATACTTATATAACATACAAGTATGTACCTGTAATTGATCATTGGGTATTGGTAATCGCTAAGTTAAACCACAGATGACATAATAAATGTAAAACACTGTTATGCCGGTGAGAGTGGGACCGCCACCTGTCGCACCTCCGAGGACACCCGCCGCCGGCTCACTCACATCGCTCCATTGTTTCATTTATTTGTGGATTTGATTGAAGAGAACAGCCGAGGTCGGGAGCGCGGGGGGGCGCGGGGGGCGGGGCGGCTGCACCGTGACGTCACGCCGCGTCCTTGAACCGCGCGTGACGTCACAAGGTCGTCGCCCGCGCCCGGGATCACACGTGCGCTCCCGCCTGATCCACTTCAAGTAAATCTCTACAGCCTCATCAAGCTCCATCGTATCCTATCCTATTCCTACAAATAATATAATATTATAAACGCGAAAGTTGCCGAGGATGTAAGTATGTGAATATGTTATTTGCTCCTTCAAGCAAAAACTATGGAATGGATTTTGAATTTATAGCTTACTTATCAGAATAAGTAAAAACGGGAAAATCAATAATTGCGAGTAATGCCCGATTGGGATCAAATCTGGTGTGGACATAGCTGCAGCCCACTAAAGAACACAATATACTTCTTACATCTGAAAAAACTTTGTTACGCGAAAGCTAGTAAGGTCTAAAATATGATGGGTAGATATTGTAGTAAATTCGCAGCAAATGTATAAACTATTTGTAAAGGAATTCGACTGTCTGGCTGTGTCGCTCACAACACATGCTGAATGCTAACAACTCAAATCTCATTATACAGAGAGTTTCTAGAGTTTGTATCAACCCAAATTTTAATTGTACGACCTCCCTAGCATCCTACTTTGTTCCTCTAGATACCTAATAATAATGTGAACACCTTGACATGTCGCTTTGTTCTAAGTTTATGTGTACTTTAAAGAGAACTAGAAGACGGCTAGGACTGCCGTGCGCGTGGAATTTGTTATTTAGCTAAAGGTAAAAAAGGTATTTTTGGTACATCCCCAACCCTCTAAGCCATCTACAGAGCATTTTAAATTTAATCTCTCTTACTTCAAGAACAGGACTTTCATACAACATTCTATCCGCTAGCTAGTCATTAGGCCCACCTTTTTGTACACAATTCAACTTTGTGTAAATAAAGTGTTTTAAATAAATAAAATAAACCATCCCCCGTCTTAACGCCAAAAGGGGGCTGATTTCTAAAGATACGTTATTAGTACAGCTCCGAACCATTTATGGAGCACAGATTTTAAATTTCAAGTCTCTCACTTCAAACACATAGGCTTATCCTACATACTGCCAACCCCCGTAATACACGTTAGGGGATGATTAGTATACAAAAAAAAAACACGTTTAACATATCTTTCAATCGAGAACCTTCATACTGAATTTCATTGGACGTGAACCAACTGAAATACATAGATAAATTAAATAATATTTCAATCCCCGTCTATATTATTAAGCGACATACTATTAAAAACCTACTGCCTAAATTTCAATTTATTTATTTATTTTTAAGTATACTAACACGATTACGAAACCAATTACATTAGTACACAAAATAACAATATAATGATGATACACACAAAAATAAGTAGGTAACAAGTTATAAAATAAAATCAAATAGAATTAATTATTATTATTACAAAGATTTGGTACATTAATTAGAATTAAAATTTAAATAATATTGTCATGAATCATTTAGATTACAAACTAAAAACAAATTAAGCAGACATCCTTCCATTCATTCATCACTCTCGCAAAACTTCAGACATACCAACATTACGCTCTTCCATTCATCTGCGAAGATATCAAGTTATATATCGATATTCAAGTTCCTAAGTATTATAGTTTCTGAGATTTCGTGAGTAATCATATAATCAGTGAGTGGTAAAACAGTTTATTTTATACAAAAAAATATAGATATACATATAGGGATTGCATCATGCGTTAGAAACGTTCGCATGATTATGACTACCTGATATTAATTGGCGCGGGGTCACTGAAGACATTCGCATTGAGGGACGTTTCAATTAATGAAACTGATATAAATTGCAGCGATACCGACACGCGCAGACGGTGGCGCGCCTCCAATTAGCAGCCGCTAATTGTTGAATTGAGCGGGCGGGGGTGAGGCGGGCATGGGGGGGGGGGGGCGAGCTAAGTGGCTCTAGCGCCGATTGTTGACCTAGGTCCGCTCCTGTGGTGCCTGTTCCTGCCCCGTCTTGATATAATAATTGCTGTATCACCTACCTCACAAAAAACCAGCGGAAGCTTAACGGGGCCACGTTAAGATAACATTGCTCTAACGTGCCGTTTAGAATCCACTTCCGAACACAACTGCTACACTCATTCACATTCGAGCTATCAGCGCGCCCGCGCCCGGTACCTACACATAATAATAAAGAGAATTGTTATCAAGCAAATAAGTGGGCATTAAAGAAACTTCGTACTTGTTTATAGAGTTGATTACACATGCGAGTATGTCGGCGGCCTCGCGCCGGCGCGGCGAGCGGGCTCCTGCACCGCGGACACCGCCTGAATGCACAGTGAGAGTTATATACACATAACCTTGATGACCTAAATGACTAACATCACACAACCTTAGCGGGTAATACTGCATGATTTGGCGGTTAGTGAGTTTATTCCGTGACCATGTCGCTTACAACAACGTTGAAATAATGGTGTAACCCGTATTTATAATCATGATTTCCAGTTAGTTCCTTATGGCGCGACCTGCGTTCTCCTATGAATGTCATTTCTAGGCTTAGACTCAGAGCTAAACAAAATACCTTTAGTGGCGCACCAATGGGCCGGATATACTTTTAAGTTTTTACGTTGTGAGGCAAACAGTAATCTGAGGGATTAACGTGAAGTGTTCCGGATTGACTGCATTCCACGACCACTTAATGTCGACTGGATGATTATGGAACCTGCGACCTTCGGTCGAGTAGCCGAGTCCATTGAGGAGGGATTTAATATTATAAGTTTGTTTCTGCGAGAGTTATACTCCGCAAGGATTGGAGGGATAAAATTTACTTTAAAGAGCTAAAATGACTATGTGTCACTATAGACTCGAAAGCCATCCGAAAACGCAGCGTTGGAAGTCCATCAACAAGCTGTAGGAACTGGCGGACAAAGGTAGGAATTTTGAGAATAAGGCGCATGGTGCCGGGTCGAGTCCCGGCGCCGGACTCTCATAGATAAATCTGCATTCTTTGAACGGAATGTGCTAATGGCTCCAGCGCAGTGAACCCCCCCCCCCCCCCCCCCTTCCGACCCGCGCGCGGCGACTGATAACACGCACTTTGTGTTCCTTATCACTCACTTACCCACCTAATATACATCTACCCACTTTCTTATCTATCTCTTCGGAGCTTGAGTCGAGTCTAAATTTAACTTTCCAACATTACGAACATGTCCCATAAATTACATTTAGCAGTAAATGTGTCTTTGAATGTTTATACAATAGACATTATAATTAACTAAACGTTTATCGACTGTCGTATGTCGACATACGCCAGTCGCTACTATTGTATGGTAACTATTATTTATAACCAGTATGTGAGACTGGTCAAGAAGATATCGATATACTCGGATTGTGAAATATTCGTTAAACAGGCTGTCAGTGCGTCTGTAATGTAATGAGATACATATCGATGGCAGCAAAGAATAAAAAGACATCTGCAAAAGTGCAACTTTACAGGAGAGCACATTTAGTAAAAAATTGTCGTCATTTTGAGAGTTATTGGCCGATTTACATGAAACTTCGAATAATGAATTAAAAAAGTGCTTTTTATTGATTATATAAGAGGTTTAATCTATATATTGTTTTTTTACTGAAATAATGTAGATGTCTTTTTATACTTTGAAAATCTTTAGACGTAAATGAAGATATCTGGCAGATATCCGTTTTTATTAAATGATTCTATTTCTAATTTTTCATCCATCTCTATTCGCAAATCACTTGGCTGAATCAATAATTCATTTTCTGTATCAGAATCTAAAAAAAGTTTAATACATAATTAGTTTATAATAAACTGTTCGTATAACTTTTCAGATAATGCACAGTTAGTATTAAAATTCAAGTTATAACGAGAAATAATAAATTAATAAATTGAGTCATCTGAAAAAAGTACGACGTATAAACGGACAAAAGACAGATGTCCGTGTTAACGTGGCAACATAACCTCAAAACTAATGAGACTAGTGACAGATGTCTTTGTTGACGTCTCAATCACTGGTCAAAGTTACGAAGTAATGGCGGGTAAATTCAAATGTCCGGTTCTACAGCGATGTTTTTTGAAAATCAAGTGTAGATGTCTTCATATACGTGCCAGATATTGGCCATTATTATGAAATTCGATTTTATTTTAATGCAGACTTGTAGATAGGATTCATTGGAAGCAAATTTTGAAAAAAAAACTTTTTGCTAAAAATGTAGATGTCCGTTTATTCTTTGCTGCCATCGATATGTTGCCTAGCGCACCGCATTCCGCATCGTCGCTAACCGCGGTCACCGATACGTCGCCGATGGCACGCTGCCAGACCGAGGCCCGCAGTGCACGTACAATAGTACACTTGTTTATTTACGTTGGGAGGACACGCGGCCGGTGCGCGGCTCTCGTCGGAGCTGAGCCGGTGAGCTGGTTCCTCGCGAGCGGCGCGCTGGAGCTCGGCTCCGAGCGCGTTGTGCAGAATGTGGCACGGCCGCTGCGCTGCGCCACTTCCCAGGCGCGCGAGCACGGCCGACCCACACCTACCACGACCACGCCACATCGCAGCCACTAAATATGATCAAGCTGTGGTTACGTGTTGCTTGTAATAACTGATAAAGCAATGTTGTTCTATTCGCTTCTCAACTCAGTATAAAACATTGAAGCGAACTGTCAAGACAATGTTATTTCCTTGATATTTGTTATTTAAGCAATTTAGTTTTATTAATTTTAAGTTGAACTGTCCATGTAGGCTATGTTCTTCTAAGGAAATAAACGTTTTGACTTTGACTTTGACTTTGTAGTGTGTAGCTTTTTGTAGATTGTGAAGTGGTCATATCAGTAAGTGGACATTTCTAGCAGTGTTCATATCGGGAAGTAGACATAAACAACCGAAACTGGTCGCAAGTGGTTGTTCGCCTTGAATTGTGGTTATGTTGTGGTCGGTATTGCTCACGTGGTCAATAACGACTGCAAAATACCGAATGCAGTGTATTAGCAGTGAGGCCGGAGCCAGAGGCCAGTCCACCTGTTGCGCGCTCGCGGCGTGCGCTGGTCTCTAGTACCCGCTTACGGAGCGCCGACCGAGCGAGAACCACTTAGCTATTTCACTAATACCATAATCTCGGAGCTTACAATTGTATCAGAATTCATGGTATCTCAGCCTACCTACCTATGGTACCTATACAATATTATAATGACTCGCTACATTATACGTAGCGTGCCATCCTCGAGGGAGTAGGTGCGCGTTGAATTCTTTTGCTTGCTACGCAGAGGTCCCGCAGCACCGTAGCATGCTACGCACAAAGTGGCGTAGTAGCGTAGCACTATCACGTTATAATGTCGATTTATTTTATTTCAACAAATGGGTGTCCCTAAGATCAATATCTAGTACTAACCAAGTCAATGCTAGAATATATTTCTATTGATTTTAAAACTATAATGACACATTAGCGATAATGACCTGGATGTATGTAGCTCATGCGGTAAATAATATAATGTGGATAAATCACGGCAAAATGTACAGAGGCACGTGAGCAAAGGGAGCTTAGCTGAGCTGGTGAGCGAGTCACGTGGCACATAACGATGGCACTAATGAGGTGAGGCGGAGCGCCGCGCACTCAGCGCAGGCCCACGGGGCTCAGTGCGGCTTATACCACGTCACGCTTCCGATGGACAGATTACTTATACGTTTACAGTAGAATTCAGTTTTAAAGCAATATTGAAAACCCAAAACAGACCCTGCTTCGTAATTATAAACGACTAGCGGCACGCCCCGGCTTCGCATGGGTAATTATTGATCCCGGCAATAATTTGTTTTTTTCTTGCCATAAGACTAGGACTTCTACAAACATAAAAAGAAAAGAATTGGCCAAATTAGTCCAGTCGTTGTTGTTTGCTATTCATTTTTATATATAAGAAGATGAAAAAAGTTGTTGTAGTAACATAACTACAATAGTTGGACATATGCTACACCGGAATTTTTTGTAGACATTATGATGTTCTTCAATATTGTTGTACATTATTTTGTTCTATCGCTAATAGTTTCGGCAGCGCATTCGACGAAAGACATTTTAAGACTCATTTTTCTACACCTACTGTTACATTGTTCAAATTTTACTAAGGATACCTATTTTTTTTCAAAATGAAATGTAGCCTATGTCAAATTGGAAGAATGTAGCATTCTATTGGTGAAATAATTTTTTTAATCGGCCCGGTACTTTTCGAGCCTTTTCATTACAAACATACAAAAATAGGTACAAATCTTTCCTCTTTATAATATTAGTGTAGATTTACCGAGCTGTTAAATCGCTGTCGTCTATCCTTCAGTTTAGATCTCAGTTTAGACGTGAGATAAATATCATGTATCGGTACCATTCTCCTTTTCAAACGAGGTATACTACTTGTAGTGCCAAGAGGAAGAGTTCCAAGACAAAAAATCCCCAATGAGCGCCAATGCTAAAAAAGGTCTATTGATACGTTTCAAATCGAAGGAAAACAAACATTTTATTTGAAGAAATTAAATGTCAATATCAGACATGTTAAATTTTTATCCTAATTTAGTAGACTATGTCCTGATGTTTGTATGTAATCAAATTTGCATGTTTTAACCCCATCCTGGTTTCCGAAGGAGCTATAAGAAGGAGATAATTTATACTGTAAACACTTTGCGTGAAAATATAACAAAATGTTTGTATGAATTAAAAATGTCGTTATTCAATTAGTTTATTTATTTTACTAATTTATTCATAAAACAAATTTACAATTGTATATGATAATTATGTTAAGTAAACACTTTCATTAAATAGATATTAAAATAAATAAAAATTTTATTACATTATAGGAAAAAATAAATAATATTACAAATGTCAAAGGAATAATGATGTCTTGCTCTGTAAAGGTGCGTACGGATTGCGCGTACCCTGGTACGCGTACTCAGTTTACGCGTATCCGGAACGCCTAGTCCATACCTGCAGCTACGCGTTCACTCTTGGGGTACGCGTACCGCGCGAGCCAACTCGCAGCGCGAGCCACCGTCAGTCGGTTTTTGGTCGCGCGTCAAAGAGGACGCACGCGGCCGGCTACGCTATATTTGGACGGCAAAATGAATAAACACGCGTGTTCTTCGAGTTTCAATAATGAAAATATTATTAGCTCCGCGAGCCCCAGCGAATGACTGGGGCTCGCGGAGCGCTCTGGATCGATTGACCTCGCGTACAGGTTCGCGGCGGTCCGTACAAGAGCTGTACGCGTATCCAATGTACGCGTGGACAACTACGCGTAACACAGGAACGCGCTATCCGTACGCACCTTGACAGAAGTGCCCTTAATTTACTTTTGAATATTTAAAGCTGTCAATTGTTTTCAGTTCAGTTGGTAGATTGTTTAAAAGCTTGACAGCCTGATACCGACCACCAAAGACTTCATGCGGAATAATGGTCCTGGTTGGCGGGGAGCGTCCGAGCGCGAGCACGTCGGCCAATCCCCGACGTAGGTACGTTCCATGAAATACTTGCCATGAAAAATAGGATTTAACCTGTTTTGGTGTGTACATGATAAAATGTATCGATTTCTTTGAGTGAAGTGTCGGCTAGACGCGGATAGCTCCTCTCGTTTATCTCGAATGTCCAATGGACTAAGTCTTTTGTTGCTGCGATCCTTTCACGGCAGGCGGGCGCGGGGCGGGCGCGGGGCGCGGGCGGGGCGGCGCGGGGCGCGGGCGGGGCGGCGCGGGGCGCGGGCGGGGCGGCGCGGGGCGCGGGCGGGGCGGCGCGGGGCGCGGGCGGGGCGGCGCGGGGCGCGGGCGGGGCGGCGCGGGGCGCGGGCGGGGCGGCGCGGGGCGCGGGCGGGGCGGCGCGGGCCGGAAGCCGCCGCAGCACAATGCAGCGCTGATACGAGCGCTGTCTCGCTGCTGTCTGCCTGACTGCAGGACTTTGTCGACTGCACTGCATTGTGGCGGACGAACCAACAGGAAATATAACTAGTATCTGCTTCACATAGAGGAAAATCAGGAGTTTGATCTTGATATAGGGTCCCAAGTTACTAACTAATGCCTGGTTTCAATATTCAGCGAACCTTTATCGGTTAAAATTTACACCCGAGAGAAAGTCTAAACCATTTTATGCGGTGTATTATTTATTAAAGTAGTTACTTACTCAAAATATGAATAGAATGCTAGACATTTTATTGTGGAAGCTGTGTTCATAGATAAAATAAATAAAATAAAATATAAATATTTCCGCACAATCCACACAACAACATCTAGCCCTGTCTATATGATTAATCCGTTCTGTTTTACCATAATCCTAAGCTGTAAGATAAAACTTGTTATGTGTTCTATGTGTACGACGTTAAGAAACCAATGATACCCCGCAGGTCGCCGGAGCGCGCCGCGGACTGCACGCACACAATAAGTGTACGAAAGAGATAAGACTTATGAGAATTCATTATACCCGCCTATCCCGCCCTGCACGCCTTATACATGGAATACGTTATTAATTGCCTACTTATGTAAATAGGGACTGAAAAAGTTATGGCCTTACGCAAAACACATGCAATAAGTTATGATTTCTGCATTACATTTCTTTCAATATCCCCTAGTTTTGTATAGTTAATGAACTATGAATATCAATGCATGAATCGAAGCGAATAATAACAGAGTAGAGGCAGGAACCTGGAAGGGAATGCAGACGGGACACGCGCTTGAGTTGCGTGTGTACATGTAAATACGCGGAGATGCGAGTTAATTGGTTGTTTGCATCTCACGCGACGCGCAGTACTGCGGGGCGGGCGCGGCGGGGCGGGGGCCCGTTAGCGGTCCCGTAGCGGACCTCGGAGTCTGCATCTCGATTGCCTTAAACGTCTCGCGATCCAACTGCAATGCGGCGCTGCGCACACACACACACGCACACTCCGGGCCCGCACCGGCTCACGCACACCGCAACGAGCAGCGTCAATGCAAATAAACGCGTAAATATCAAAAAAATCAAACTGAAATTTAATAACAGCTTGAAATGTTAAGACGTCGCGAACCGCGGCGCGCCGCCGATGCCGGCCCCGAGCCGGGTAAATAACAACAAAGATTGAAATCCTTCGCCTTTATAAAATAAACATCAGAGCCATTAGGGGCGAGGATTTACGTCGCGATGTCGAATTTGAATAAAAACTCCCAACATTTACCTCTGTAAGTATATTTCTATTTTCGTATTTTGGACGAGCGCTCTGAAAGCTCGCTAATAAGGACGAAACAAAAAGTAAGTAAAGATACATGTATGTAGGTACAGAGATGGGAGGATGTCTAGTCAGTCGAATGATGTTAGAGAAAGTTATAAAGTAGTTAATAGAGTCCGTGCGTCTGTCCCGGCGAGAACAAAGGCAGGTGCCGTGCCCTGCATGCCTCCGCTGAAAGTCTCGCAGCGATGTGTGTCAAGCAGTCGGTACTCTGCCCAGCGAAACATTGCAGGGTAATTTGAACTCTGCCACGAAGGAATACGATCCAAAGCTTGCTAATGCTTGAGTCAAATTATCGTTCGGTGGTGTGCCCATAGTGGTAACCAAGAATGTCGGCGTTATGAGAAGGAAACGAGAGGGCACAGGTGGTACTGGTGTAATTATTCTCTAGGTAATACTCCAACAATAATATTGAATTATCTTTTTATTAAGGTGAACATTCCTTCAGTTTCCTTAAATCAAATGATTCGTAACTTTTCTTATCAGTTCGGTCACTCAGTCGGTTCCGACATAGTAATTTATTATTGTATGGTTCCGAGATCTATTTTATCTTGGAGCGGTGGGAAGCTCAGCGCCCGGAGAGGACTCGGCTTCACGCCGCTCTGCCGTCTAATTCCTAGGTCAATAAAGCGTGTCTCCTCACCATTATTTATGCAAATCAACCTCGAACTCGTCGCGTCAGACATCATATAAAAGAAAATCCTGTAAAACCACCTCTAGGATTCGTCTCTCGGAATTTCGGATATTATTATAAAGCGTAACGTCCAGGACGTTACATAATTAATATAAAGTTCTTTCAACTGTTGGTAGCTTTTCTACCAGTGAACCGACCAGGAAGAATTGCTTCCGAATTATTACAATTTCGTTACTGAAATTCGCTTTTATTCAATATGCTCCAATTTGACGAGATTCTCGTTAATCTTAATAACAAAAAACGTGGCATTGTGTTTGAAGTTGTCAAAGTCCTAAAGTTGGGTAGTAAGTTTATAAGCTGGTCGGATTGCGTTGCTAATATGTTGAGTTGTGTTTGTGTTTGAGGAGCGCGCAGACGAGCGGCCGGGAGGCGCCGAGGGACGTGCATACGAGCAGCTGCCGGCGTCTCGGGCGGCACTTGAGCGCGGCTCACTGACCTACTCGCCAACTGAACCACGCCGAGAGAGCACAAAGACGCGAGCTGCGACCTCATATTTGCACCATGGAGATCACAGCTTCAATTTTATGCCAAACCAAAGGCACGTTTATCTCTTCACTTATTCAATGTCAACAGTTTGCATGCAGAATATCTAGAGCTGACAGTAACTTTCGAGTTGGTAACTTTGTCGGGCTGTCGCGCCGCGCGGGGGTGGCGGAGGGGGCTGGGGCGGCGGCGGTCGGCTGAGCGGGCTGCGGGAGCGGCAGGTAGCGGCTAACGGCCCGGCCCGCGCTATCCAGCTAGGCTGGTCGCACAGGTTAAATGTCCTACGTTCCACGCTGCTACAGTTATAAGTTTGAACGGCTGCCTGCCTGAGAGCTATTCCCTCGGCCCTCGCGCTCGAGGCCGCGCCGCCGATGGACGCTCTATTTCTGTGCTAATGTTTAATGTTTTATTAGAAAAGTTTGATCTGATTGATGTTGCAAAACAGTCGCCAGATGTGCGCGGCTTCAAACGGGGCACGTGCCGAGTACACGAAACCGCGTGTGATGAAACCTGATGATGCGTGTGCGCCTGTTTGTATAATAGTGCGCACAAAGGCCCAGGCGAAATGTTTGAGAAACGGTACATTGTCCGGCGGGAGGGCGCGGGGAGGGCGCGAGGAGGGACGCTGGACCATTTACTGTTCGACGAGTAAACATCATGTCGCGAAGTTAGCGCCCGCTCCGGCGATGGGCATCGGTCCACGCTTTGACCTGCTGTTGCATTACGTAGGTACGTCTGTATTACGTAGGGTTCTCCCTACATGAAACTAATTTACCAATCAGAGTTGTATTTCGGCAATTATAGTCTCATGACCGTAGAATTGGTTATTCTATTTAATCTATTATTCTTATATCTATCGAGCCCTAAGCTCACACGTGTCAAATTGAAGGGTAAGTTGGACATATTCACATTGAAACCTATTTAAATGCAACGATTCGAATCTAAATATATAAATTCCGATCTATATCGCATAATAATGTCCAAACACTAATTTGAGAGCATGCGACTAAATCGCACTACGGACGTAAGTACAGTCACAGTCGCAGGCACACACAGCATTCTGTAGTACAGGCAGAGAGTTCGTCTGGCCGCGCCGGACCGTCACCGACAAAAGTGTTTAATAGAATCGAACTGGAATGGCGAATAGACACACATTGACAATCGACATCTTCTCAGCCCGAAATAGACACAAAGACACGTTTGTTTGACTTGATATTAAGTTCATAAGATAAGGGATACATTTCGCTCGGAACAACGTCTCGTGGTCGCTAATTTTACTAATGAGAAAGGTGTTATAATACCAGTATATATGTAAATGGAAGTGATCTAATAATTTTGTGTTTACTTACAAATGAGATCACTTTCGTTCACACATTTTTAACTTTTGAATACCTATGGTTCTATTTCCCAGTAATCGATACACACCGTACAAAAATACCAAACATTACTGGGCCGAGTAGCGCCTACTGAATCATTAATACCGTTTGCACGACTGACGGATCCGAAACAACGAGGCAGAAAATAAATATTAGAGTTGTTCTGGTGAGTGTACGCACAGATACGGCTGAGCAGCGGTGACAGGAGATCACGACACGTGCGCTGACCGGCGCCGGTCGACGAACCCGCCACTCCGCTCCGCTCGGCACGGCCGTGCACTGTTCAGAGCAAACAGCTTGCAGCCAGAATCAGAGCAGATTAGTGTTAAATTGGTTGCGACGGCGGCGCAGCGCGACGCGACACGCTCCGCGACCGCCGCTATACCCCGCCCCCTCCCCCTCGCCCCTGCTACGGCACAGCCTCCGTCCCGCGAGGGCAACTGATGCCTCGTCTCGTCACTGTCGCGTCACTGTCGCGTGTCCCTTGCACTCTCCGCTATCGACTGAGTCGCATTAGCCGACGTTAAGCCTAGCAAATACCCCAGAGATTGACCCCTCAGCAGATATATGTATTTATCTGATCGGATGCTTTCTGTAGATACGAGATATCTAGAGACGGCTTAAGCGAAGGAGCAGGTCGCATCAGACATGTTAACCAAATTCAATGACAATTTGCAATAGTCGTATAATTTTACTTTGAGTTCAATACTCAATACAGTAGTGATTTAATAATGATGGCTCGATTCTTTATCTGTAAACTTGTAAAGTAGATATATCTTCTTACCTATATGGAGCACAATAGGGATAATGTAATCCGCGCGGGTCCCGTCGCCGGAGCCGGAGGGGACAGTTATTAGATTGCGCGGACACAAATAGCCGGAGGTACGTCTCCACGCGCCTCCAATTGCTCCTTATTGGGTTTATCATTCGCAATTATTTGCGTGCTCAATGGCCGAGTGCGCGCTACCGCTCTGCCAGCACACAAGCCATGTCTCCATTATGTACTCGCTGTGCGTTTATTGCGCGCTATAAAATAGTAATTTATGGTTGTAAGAATGCCTGCAGCAAGCTAGCGCTCGTTGAGGCGCGCCCGCCTGCTCCCCAGATGGGCGAAACACGAGGTACCTTTATTGTTTAGATATGGACTTCAAAGCCGAAAAGCGGAACCATTTTTTCTCATTTTTCTCCATTGTCTGTTTGTACATTATTTATAGGTTATGTGAAAATACTGGCCCGATGGATTTGATATTTGCTCGTTAACTTATGAGTTTCGCAAGATGGCGATCTAGAGACGGTAGAATGTAAACAACTGATATTTATGCAATGGGGCTGCTTTTGTAGAGTTGAGAAAAATTAAATAAAACATTCTGAATACACCGCGCGAGGAAGGAAACCGTCAATTATTTCAGTATGGGTCGACCTGAACATATGTGTGTTACCGGCTTACCCCAATTTAGGGCAAACTAGTAATTCTCAAGTTAAACTAGTTTTTCTTTCCATAACTAACAAAGAAAAACCTGAATCTTAAAAATGTAGTGTGGATACATGTGTGTGTTTCTGTTAGCGCTCATCAAAGAAATTATTTAGATTTTACCTCGCTTTAGACTTTTTGGCTCTGCATTTTCGCATCTGAGTATCGCATTATAAAAGTGAACCCTACTTCTTCTATTTCGACGGCATCCGTGGCTGGCATATTAATCCTTCTACAAATATAAAATGACGTTTGTCCAGATATTGGGATTATACTGTGACATTGGCATGCCTTCGTCAGATAATTACTTTAGTTAACCCTTATTAAAACATTGGGAGGAGACTTCCCATCTCTCTAATCGTCTTTTATTTGTAAAATTTTACACCAAATTAGTCAACTTATTTCGGAACGCAGTAAACTTAACAGTAACTTGTGGAACTTATTTAAGAAACCTGGTGGGAAAACGCAAAATGGCGTTCAACTGAGTAACATCTTTTACACTTTATAATTTTATTTAACTTGACACTGGCAAACTGACGCTTCATAATCATATCATAATCATATCATAAAAAGTTTATTTGCGTATTAAACACGTTAAACATAGAGTACATAATTATAAACAAACATGAAAGAGAGTAGATAAACAATTAGTCATATCTTAGTTCGAACACAAATAGGTCACCAGCTCAGCATGAAGGCTGTGTCAGCAGGATGATACTGACACAGCGCTGGTTTTCAGTGGTACCTCAGACAATGCAGCGCGCGGCACAAGCGCGCTTCAAGCGCTCCAATTTAATTATAAGGAACTGAATTAAAGAAAAATGATAAAATTGTAACATTTCCTTGATTATTAATGTATGTAGTACCTACTACAAAAATCCAAAACATTATTTCTGCCAGAGAACATGTACTACCGGATATAGGCCTCCCTCAAATTTGAAATAAAAAACACATAATTAAACGAGGTAGGTAATATAAAATTCGGGGAATGAAGATTAGATAAACTCGGCCGGGACTCTCCGCCCGAGTAGATCTCGCAGCGACAGCTCATTTTGGCCTGAAGTTCTCAACTACGTACTAAGGTAAAAGCCTCGGGAACTCCGAGAAATAGGAAATTAATTACCCAATTTTCCAGCCATAATATATTTAATTCATACAGAAAGAGCCAATAAATAATTCATTTCGTATTCGTCAGAACCTTTTATTGGCTTTCTGTTAAGCTATTAAGGCAAAGTTAAGCTACTGCTGCCTTTCCTTTCTGAACAAACAAATACGATAACAAAGGTCTTCCATTAGTAATAAGGAATCTTATTTAAGAACGTAACGCAAATAAGCAAATTTGTAGCAAGTACCTAATGTGTTGGGCGGCGAATCAGCGCGAGCTCAGAGCCGTGACTCTTTGTTCGCGTTTGTTTCTGGAATGCTTTCAGCGAGCGAGTAATTCCTTTGATGTAGACAAGAGATGGGTCTCCGGGGTCTCGACAGAGCTGCCTTGCGACAACGCGGACCAGGCTAAGGCTTATACATATGTAGACCAGCTTATATTCATAAGTACTCTAAAATATTGGGGCGATTGTGGCACCACATCGATTGGGTAAGAGCACGCTCAAGGTGCTTCTAACGAAACACAGAAAATATCTGTTTGTTTTCGTGTATATTTTTAAAATGATTTTCCAATGTGGTGTTGGGAAATCCCGATGGATAGAAGTGATATGTTCGTTATGTTTTTACGAGCCGGCGCGATGAGCGTTTGATTCGGAGCGGCGCAGGATTAATGGCGCTGCGCAACGCGCGCTGGCCGCCCGCCAGCGGTAACATTCACGTACCTGCTAAATGTACATAATGAGGTCCTCTGCAGTGGCGGAAATTTATATTTTCCGTGGCTGTTGTCCGGGGATCAATATATTTGGAAAATCATGCAGCGGTTAAGGTGGCAATTTTGATGAAAAATGTGGTACTTACTCATGTAAATGAAAATAGTGCCTAGTTGCTACTAATAAGCGGAAGCACTAGAGGCGGCCGTAAGCCGGCGGTAACAGCAATAAGTATCGATTAATGCGGCGTGCTGCGCCGCACGCGCACGCCGCATTCCCGCGCGGCGCGGCGGCTGCTCGAAATAGCTCGCTATAAGGCGGCTTTTCTCTAGGCGGAGGCACGTGCACCATTGCAATAATACCGCAGTCCGGCGAGCTTCCGTTTTTGAGTAATGATGCAATGAGCTCGGTGTACACATACCTGATGGTAGCACGCACAGAAGGAATGACATAACAAAGCTTATTTATTGGGTCCGTGAGTAAGAGTATGGCGGGGAGGGTAAGTTGGGGATGCAGAGCTCGTCGGGCTCCATGAGCCTGATCGGGTCTTCCTCGTAGACGAAGGCGCCGCGGTCCGGCGCGCAGGGCAACCTTCAAGAATAAACACAAGCAAAAACATGAAATGGCCCATAACGAGAGTTTCATGAACTCATGTGCATTACTATCTAATGGAGCGGCGGCGCGCGCGCATTCAGCGTGATTTATGACAATTCACTGACGTTATCGTAATTTTCAGCGATGCCAATAAAATACATCTGTTAGGTCGGATCTGCGCGCCACAGCTCACCTCGCTACGAGCCGCTGGCTGTTGCGGGGATCTGTAAGCTAATACTGAATTATCTTAAAATAAATGTGTTTCCGTAAAGGACGTGAGTGCCGTACTTTGTAAAGCTTCGGCGCATCTGAAGGCTTGTTCTGGCTTGATTATTATTCACCCTGTTTAGTAGTTGTTCGACATAACGGTGTATTGGTGAAAACTGCGTGATATTTCTGTTCAATATTTGGCGTTGAGGACGTCGTCAGCGTGAATTTGTCGAGTCGTTTATTATAAATCTCAAGGGAATAGTACATTTTTTCGGGATAAAAGGTCGGTTCTACGTACTCCCAAGCCTCCCAACTATTTGTATGCTAAATTTTATGAAGATTGATAACTTATAGCTCGGAGAGATAAGGGACAAACAATCTAACCGTCGTTATGTAACTTGCTATTATAACTATAAATGGCATATTTCTATAACAACCCGGTAGGTACATGAGCTTTAAAGAGTTTGAAAGACGTTTGACATTCATCAACCCGCACTTGGCCAGCGTAGCGTGGTGAATTAAGGCCTAATCTCTCTCACCTAGAGAGAAGTCCCAGCAGTGGGAACGTGAACAGGGTGATGATGATGAGGTACATGAGCAGGTGCCAGCGCCGCGCAGTGCGGCCCGGGCCGGAAGCCGTTACCTCGCAGTGAGCAGCCGGCCCCCGCCCCGCCCCCGCCCCCGCCCCCGCCCCCGCCTCGCCGGTACTCTGACTACATAATTGAGGATGCACTTAAGCAGTGCCATTAAAACATTAACAGTGTGCTGGACCCGCCGTCCACCGGCCTGCCTGCGGGCCGCGACCGAGCCGCAGCTTCATAGAATGATAGCTTTAACCTCAGAGGTAATGAGATACAATAACAAATATATTATACCCAAAATTCTAATAGATGCATAAGAAAAACAAACGCTTACAACTAAGTGCCAAGTTGAGGGATTATCGCAACTCTATGTGTCGCTTTACATTACATCGGCGATTATTTACTCGTATCCATAATACCTAGGAACATATCAATTTAGTCTATTCAAACTGTAGTTGATAGGTAGGTAATAAGTTCGTACCTGTAGCTGTGGTAGGTTCAGGTGAAAATAAGTCCGACAGGTTAGGTTTCACACACTGTATTTATCACAGCAAACACTACAGTTTTATAAGAAGGAGCGGAAGGCACAGCACAATGAAAGTTACGGTAAACAATTAACACGGACAGAAGATAAACGTTACACAGAGCGAGAAGATAGTTTAACACCAACAGATGTGCAAAATCTATTGTTAACGGTAATAACAGCGAAAGTAAGTAGTGCGCGGTAGGAAGGTTCCATACGACTGTCCTTTGTTTTCGAATTCCGTTGAGAATTAAATAAGTGAAGTTGAGGGTAGAAGAATAAACTATCTAAGAGCCGAAAGTAAGAACGTAGTGGGAGTGTATGAACGGTAAGTTGGAGTTAAGATAAGATGTATAGAAGTATGAACATAAGTATGAACTGAAAGTAAATGTGAAAAGTAGCTAATATGAAAGTAAGTAAGTGTGAAGACAAGGCGTGAATATTATTATGATGAAATTTTAATAATTAAATAAATACGTAATATAATAAATATGTAATAATAAATAAATAGATACATGTGTAACCCACAAAACATTTCATAAGAATGAGATACTACTACACTCATACAACCTAGGGTTCCGTGTGCAGTACAAAAAGTTTTTTCTTTTTAAACTGCTTAAAAATGCTGTTAGAGCGGTCACCCATTAAAGTCCTGAACGCAACGTGAACTTTACATAATATATTAATATGAAACATGTAAATTAATTTCTAGATATCTTTTTTAATCTCCTTTATATTTTTCATAGCTTCATAAATATATAATACCTTAACAATACTAGTTCTCTTGAAATGATAGTAGTATCTTATCTAATATTATCCTGTCCGTGGCTATAAATGGTTGATCTAGCGCGTTCTCAGGCGGCCCTTGGAACCGGTCGCGAGTATCGACCTCTCCGCGCCGCGAAAGGGCAACCAGGAAGCCGCCGCGCCGCGCTCGGCCCTGCACCTCGCCGCAAGGACTACCCTACACCGAGACTCACGGTACGTGCACTGTCACTCACTCCTGCGACGGACGGGCTTTTTGCAGCGCTATTACAAACACTAGGTACTCCTACAAAGTAGTCATTCTGCGTATGTGTGCCCTCAGGGCGTGGGCAGACCGACGGATACTTCGAACTAGAAGTCATTAGACCCTAACGTGAGCCCGCCTTGCCATTCCGACCCTAGCTGTTTAATTTAGCACAAGTCTGTCGCAAACTTCGAAAAGTATTGCTATTTCCCGATAATTGGTCGGTTCGATCCGGCATTAATAATAAAGAGAGTTTCACAAGTATTTAGTGACCCTCCTCGCCCCGCCCGCGGAGACCCGGCTGACGGCGCGCGGCTCTCAGAGCCATCATTAAATGTAATGTCTGGGATGACAGTGTACAGGCTATTAATGGCTAACGGAGAAACATCGCATTGAAGCGAAACTCGCGAACTTGCGAGAGTTATCGTACTCTGTCGGAGTTACAGGCCGCTCCGCAAACAGGCCGAGTACCACCGGAGCGATGTCTAAATAACGGAAGTTCGCCAGCAGGCGGCCCTCAGCGGCGTAACTCATTAAAGCGCAGGGCCCCGCAGGTACTCGTAAAGGCCGCTCGCGCCCGCAATTATGCATGAGAGCCACGCGAGCCCTCTCAAGGCAAGGTCTCACCGTTTTTGGAAATTTTCCCGTTTCCGCAGTTATAATTTTAGCGGTCGCGGCCTGATGTTGGTTCAGCGCAGCGGAGGAGTGTGAACTTACCTGTCAGTGTAATTAGATCGCTAATTGGCCGCGCCGCCCCGCCCGCCCGCCGGCCCGGGGCGGCCGCGGAGGCGATGCAAACAATCTCAGTTCTCCACTATTTGTGAGGCTTCACTTGATTACTCGCACTTGGAACAAACTCATCCATTATAAATAAGAAATTGGAACTAGGTCGGGCCATGGCGACCGGACTTATTTCAGTGTCGAAAGACAAGACAATTTAGTGGTTTCAGAAACTCGGGTAATGACTTACAAGCGCTCTTAAATAATATTGTATTTCGAATACCGGGTAAAACGGGGTGGATAGAATTCAAGGGGTGAATGGAAATGAAACCAAAAAAGTTTTTTTCTGGCAATTATTAACAAACATTTTCTAATAGAAACGCCAAATTCTACTTTTTTGTAAACTACAATATTTTTTTCTTGACATGGCGAGACTGATTTGCTGTTAAGGTTAGAAGTTTAAAAATAAAAACATGTTGAAAGTGAGTCGTCGTGAGACGTTAATTTGTGGTCCTCAAAACTTTATCAATATCTCTTTAGTAAAACGAATTCTTGTAAAATTCAAAGTTGTGGTGTAGTTAGCAGTTCATCGTGGTTCATTTTAATGTAAAGGTAAGTAAAATTATGTTGTATAATTAAATTAAGGGCTAAAATTGTAAACCAAGTCAATTTTATTCAAACTTTGGGGTTAATAGAAATGCCAAAGAGGCGAACAGATACGTAGTATGGGGTCAATAGATATGAAGTACGGGGCTAATAGAAACGGGATAGGTTTTAATAGAAATAAGAAGGGGGTGTATAGAAAATTATGTGCTAGGGCTGTCACCAAAATATTATTAGGTAGGTACATCATTTTTCATAGGATTCAACTGTGTGGTTGTCTGTGGCCTCCTAAACGAATGGACACCTATTGGTGCGGTTTTTTGTGTTCAAAAGCTGACGATATTTTATATATTAGTTATAATTTATGAATATTCGTTCAGGCGTTCAACAACTTATTTTTGGAAAGTGACAGCCCTGACGATTTTTTCCATTCGCCCCATATGACGCTTCTTTTGACCCCAATTGCGGGTAAATAGAAATCTAACATATTTTTACATTTTACGATAAAATCAAAGCATTATCTATATATTTTCATGATAGGATAGTATTAATTGAACTTCGAGACATAATAAAAAACACTATTATGATAGCCAATCATACAAAAATCAATGGAGAAATAAAAACAAACTTCAAAATGAAATAAAGTTTATATAATCTTTAACAACATAAAACGTTCACAAAAAGTAAATTTCTTAGTCGCTAGCTCTTCAACTACATTACGCACACATTGATAGAGCGATGTGACCGGGCAGCTTGCGGACAATGAACAAATTCCACAACTACCCTATTTGTGTTTCAAATTATTTTTTATATTATTATTGTTAAAACTATGCTTTATTATTGTTACATACAAATTTGATGGCTATCTTGTAACTGCGTTTAATCAAAGAGCGTAAACAAGTTATTTTATTATGTTGTTTTATTGTCTTAAGCTAGATAATACTTAGTATAAGTTTTGCATTGATTAATTTAAGGAAGTGAGCGTTTCGCTATAAATAAGAAAAACATGTATTCTCTGTTAAGTGAACTGTATTGTTCTTCTGAGAATAAATATCTTTAAACCTTAAAACCATGTCTATCCACCCCGTTTTACGGTAGTAATTTTTATTTAACAACCGCTGTAGCCACATACAAATGTTGACTTAAAAAACAAAGGAAATTTAAAACTGAAAAGGTCAGCGTTAAATGAAGTCCAGCTAAGTCGAATATAAATAAGTCGGACCCGATAGAACGCCGCGCTTGGACCCCATAAATTGTCGTTTTATAGGGTCCGCGCGTGCTCGGGAGGCGATGCTGCAGATCGCGGCGTGCAGCCGCCGCGTCAGACGGCACGCCCGCGCCGCGTACAACGTGATTACACTTAACTCATATACCTACATCTTATAAATCGATTGACTGAATTACGGCTCCCTTGACAACTCACAGTATATTTAAGTAGAAAAGCGATCCTTTGTATGAATATTTTAGAATATATAAGACCCTGTCTCGTAGAATAATATTTGAGTGACAAGAGTGGGAGAGATATTCATGAAAGATAACGATAAAAATGTGTGTAATAGCCCGTCGTCGCAGCTCCTCGCGCTCGGCCGTTAGAAAGTCGTCGCGCCGGCCGGCGGCCCTTACATTCATATTTATGACGCCGCGCGCCTCCAGCCGACGAGCGCAGAACAATAAACATTTATATAATGCTCCTTCTCATCGCAGAGGTGGACTCGCTAGGGCGCTCGCAATGAAGCATATTGATGAGACGTGGTGCAGCCGTGACCTCGACGGCGAGGTCGTCTCCGAGCTGTGTCCGTGCGGGAACAGCGGGAGCCGAGACAGCCGCGGAATCACAAACATGTAAAGTAGGCCCCAGGGTCAGCTGATAAATGACTCGCCCACGTGCTCGTGACGTGACCCTTATACCTCAGCTGTACCTGTACCAGTTTCCTGCAACTCTGAATAATAAATACTTTCCGAAACTCCGCCAGTCGACTCGAGCTCGCATTGTTGCTGGCGGGCGACAGCGGCCGCTAATTAGTTCCGTTTTCATCTAAAATTCAGGGACGCGGAGCAGATATTTCCGTAATTGCCGCAAATAATTAAACAATTCACAACTTGTTGGCAACTCTTTGGTGTACCTACACCTCGGATTCATCGGTGAGTTAACTTGATTACCCTCGAAATTACATAACTTTGGATTGGTTTCGGCATTTCCCAGTCCTGCCCCGGGCCCGGAGCGGCTCGGGCGCCGACGATCACCTCATTACATCTGCTATTCTGCCCAAATAGACCGAAGTCAAAGTGTTGTCATAACATTTGATAGACCAAACTATATGTAGGGCCCCCAAAACTACTATTCGATTGGTAATTTAGTTTTATGGGTAAAGTTCTGTGAGAATTGCGAATGTCTTTGGTTTATTGATGATATCGATGAACTACAAAGATTACAAGTATAATATATAACCAAATATATAAACATATTTTTAGGTCTAATACCTATGCACGCTCTATGTATGTCTTGACAAATGAGCGCCGTCACTCCGCACACACACCGTCGGTCGCCTGGTCGCGATGAGCACGCGGAACGGATGAAAACAAACAAACACGTTTTAAAGATCATATATATATTTAACTGATGCGTAACGAGTAAAAACGTGTACTGTTTGTAGGCTAAAGGGGTCAACATCCAGCCCAGTTGAGAGGCAGTGCGCTACTTAGCGCACATCACGCCGTGACGCACGCCGGCGCCGGCGCCGCCGACTCCAGTTCAGATGTCATTGCTTCCTGCACTCTCCGCTCGCGCCTCGCAAACGAGGCCCATCTCGTTGAGTGTAAGATAGCAGATAGTCGTTCGAGTCTGTCGGCGCCAGATATCTCGCACACTCGCTTTAAGTATCTATTTAGAGCCATCTGGCAAACACCAGCTTCAATTACACTCTCGTACTCGAAAGCGATTCGTAACATCTCGTTAACACTTAACTTAATCAAATAAGCAACAAAGTCTGCTCGGCGGAGCTGTCGGTCTGAATGCTTGTCGTGTTCGCTAAACAAATACTGCCCTAGAAAATAATTAATTATGAGAGAAACGAGACGTCCATTATAAAACGGCTGGAGATGAGACGTAATCGAGCCAGCCTTCTGTTTACTCACAAAGAAACTAATTAGTTAACCACAAAGGAGCGCGGTCGCTACAATCGAGCAGGCAAATAGTTTGTCGCGAACAGACGTCTCCGGGCGACGCGAACGATGTCGCCAATGACTGGTGATAGCTGCGCCGCTAACTGTCCATTGTTGGGTCGGATGTGGCCCGCGCATACCGCGGCTTATCTCCGCGATAAGATAACAGCCGTCCTCACATCTCATGTCCTATCTGATAGGAGATGAAACTGTTTACCAGAGTCATAAAGTCAGTCATAAAGCGGCACAATGTGGGGCCTACGCGCGGCGTGTGTGCTGTGTGCGTGGAGCCTGTGCGCGAGTGTGTGCGGCGGCGCGCGCGTGCTGCTGGCGGGCGCTGCGCCGGCGCGCGCCGCGCGCGACGCGCTCGCGCGCTCTCTGCTGCGCGCCGGCCATGAAGTACCGCACCTCTCTCTTTACTACTAGTCCTAGGAAAAACAATATACCTGCCACTCAGCGCAATCATCCATAAATTTAATTTGTTATTCTAATAAATGATCTGCATTATGTTTTACATGTTTACTAATACATCCTGTTTATGTGCTTTTATGGACGCGTTGCCCGTTGAATACTAACGGTTAGTGCGAGGGCGCTTTTTATAGTAGGATTGAAATGCAACTGTACGCGTCGGGCTCCGGGGAAGAGGTTTCAAACACCATCCTAGAGGGATTTCAATTATATTCCAGGCCTGTGTCCAGTAGTGGATGTTCCCCGGCTGGTAGTCCAAATAATGATCGTGATGAAAATAAGATGTCCTCCGTGGTGTTGTGCAGGTGACGTACGTGCGACAAGGCAGCGCGTTGGCGCCGCGCGAGCGACTCTCCGTCGTCGAGGCGGGCGGGGCGTGGGACGAGAGCGGTGCGTACGCTTGCGCCCACACAACCAGTTTAAAGCCTTCTTGAAGTGGATGTAAGCTTATTGTGTGCCTTAGAGCCGGAGGAGCCCCGGTCGGCGGCGGCGCTGGTGGCTGCCGGCGCTCCGCCCCTGCGGGCCAGCATCGACCGAGCGGCCCGGCTGCTGCGTCACGAAGCCCTGCAGAGGTTGCTCCACGACAAGGACCACGTATTTGATCTTGTAATAGCGGAATGGGATGACACTGGACTTTTAGCTCCGTAAGTATAACTTACCATTAAAAAAAAAGTGTGTGTGTGTGTCAGCTACGACGCACGATTGGAGTTTACTACTTACGAACGATATTATGATATATGTAAATCGAATAGAAAAAAAGGGTACATGAACGCATCTGCTAAAATGATAAGAGAAACAAACATATATCTTTTACTATTCGGATTGTCTAAATTACTTCAATAAAGCGTATTACATAAAGTATGTTACAAAATAATAATAATTGTGTTCAATTTATACAAATCCAATTTTAGGATGATTGATTTCTTTCACTTTGAATTTATAATATCATTCGTAAATACTGCAAAGAACAAATTAATTAGGTGTCGAAACTATAGCTTCTTTTTAATATTTTAATTAATAAATAACAGAAGGTACTTATTATATGTTCCAACGAAACGCGTTGAGAGGACCATAAATTCGTCAATTGTTTTATTTCTCTGCACAAAAACGTAAAAGCTATCTTTGTAAGACGATATCCAAGTGAAAAAGAAACGTCCGGCCAAATTTTTTTGTAAATATTGATGATTTTACTGAATAACTTTGCACTCTCACCTCTACTCACTGAGAAATTCTAAGTGAATGCTAACGAATACTTTTTCGAACGCGTATTTGAATGTCAAAAATGGTAACTCGCATTCCAGAGACACAACAAACAACCAATCAAAATGCGTTAAAGTTCTTATTTCGAACGTGACGTTTCGACGGTATTCCATCTCATTCTTTTACACGTTGAATCCTACAGATATATATGTTTGTCTCTTTCTACGTAACGCCTCAACTTTTGTTAACACTTGATTTTACTCCCCATAAAATTTCCGTACCGGGCCTTATATCTCAAATCGTTTCTTAAGGAGTAAACTCCAAAAAAACTTGTACAGTTATCGATTATGTAATATTGTAGGTCAGAAGCACACAATTTTACTACGAAACATGATTTATTTATTTATTTGTAAGGAAAATCAACGGCCAAGATTATCACTATAACTAACCTAGTAGTAACAGAAAGCTAATTACAGATCTTCACGGATGGTCACATATTAAACATTAAAAAAGTGAACACACCTAGATGGACACAATGAACATTACAAAATTATAACATAGAAAAAATAACAAAAACCTATAAAACTACCTATATACTATCAATAAAATAACTATTAGTTAGTCGCTGCCTGATCGAGTTGACTCCCGAAGTAAACAGATCCAATCCATTAATGGACGGATCAGGATGCCTACATAGCTTATTAAAAGCGTCACTAGTTCGCCATAAAAATGCATTTTGCCTATAGTTCGTACCGACAATAGAGGTGTGAAGAATAATATTTTGCCTAGTTACCTTGGATGGAGCATGAATGAGAATCTTACTAAGTAGTTCCGGACAGTCAATTAAATTCGAGGTTATTTTATGTAGAAAAGTTATATCAGCAATTTCGCGGCGTTTAAAAAGTGGAAGAATGTGAAACATTTTACATAAGTCATCATAACTGTAAGATCTATAGGGAACTTTTAAACGATAGCACATATATTTCATGAATTTAATTTGAATCCTTTCGATCCTATCAATATACAAATCATACCTGGGGTTCCAGACCTGAGATGCGTATTCCAGAATGCTCCGGACAAAAGTACAATAAAGAATTTTAAAAGTTTTACATTTATTGAAACTAGCAGAACTTCTTATAATAAAACCTAACGCTCGAGATGCCTTGGAGACAATGGCATCAACATGTTTATCAAAAAGTAATTTCGAGTCTTGAGTCACTCCTAAATCTCTAATAATAACGCTCCTTTGCAATTGCTCATGTTTTAGCAGATACGTAGCAGGAATAAGTTTCGTTTTTCTGGTAAAAGTAACAACAGAACACTTTGTTGGATTTAAGTCTAACTTATTTACTGAGCAGTAAGAGTCCAGTCTATTTAGATCAGATTGCAGTAGTAGCACATCCTCAGACGATTTGATAACTCTAAAAATCTTCATGTCATCTGCAAAACAGAGTAAATGACTTTCAATGAAACACTGTGAGAAATCATTTACAAAAATTAAAAATAGAAGAGGACCTAGCAGTGATCCTTGAGGAACGCCGCTGGGAATGGAAACCCAACTAGAAATATAATTATTTATAACGATAGCCTGCGAACGATTTTCAATATATGAAGAAAACCATCTAAGTAAATCCCCCCTTATCCCAAACAGGTGAAGCTTATGCAAAAGAAGTCTATGGTCATGATGTCATGATGTAAATAAAATAAATAATCATATTACGAAATATATTTTTGTAAGTGTTTCAATAAACACATACATAAGTGTTTGAAACGACCACCATACCTATAAAAAGCTCGCCGCAAAAATATACAAATAGTTTCGCCTGGTTTATCGTTATCACCTGGTTAATTTTCCTATGCGAGGTGCTACGCCTTCGACACGATATCTATTGTCTATTTCTTATCTGTACCTCTGTACTCTGTTATCGAAATGATTTGGTTGTGGTCGTGGCATCGTCCAGACTGGCGCACGTACTCGGCTGTCCGCTGGTATGGTACGTGTCGGGCGACGCGTCGTGGCGCAGCCTGCGCCTGGCGGGGCTGGCGGCGCTGACGGCGGAGCCGCGCGCGCGCCGCGCCGCCCCCGACCCCTCCGCAGTCGTCGAGCGCGCCGCGAGGCTCTGGAACCAGGCCTACACCACGGTCTGGATGTAGTGAGTATTATCATGGTATTGTTGAACAGTTTGAGGTGCCGCAGATAGCCCTGGGACTACAAGCGATTATGAAAAAGAGCGTTAGCCGAGTGTATTCTTGGTGGGCAACCAGCTCAATGGGCAAGTCATTGACTGAGGACAATTATTTGGACATGGAATGACGATTGGATGTTAGAATTAGAACTATACTTATTGTTTCATTTAGTTTTCTCATACTGCTGAATCTGGGACTAACTGCAGTTGCACATATCTACGGAATATGTTCTTGGTGTAGTTATCTGACGCACTATGTGGAGGCGCCGCTGTGCGACGAGCTGTACTCCTCGGCGGCGGCGCAGCGAGGAGTGGGCATGCTGGACTACGAGGCGCTGCTGTTCAACGGGTCGCTGCTGCTGCTCGACACGCAGCCCTTCCTCGGCCAGCCGCTGGCCGTGCCCCCCAGCGTGCTGTACATCGGGGGACACCACATTACCCGCCCTACCAAGACCATTCCTCAGGTACCTCTCCTTCACGGGTCCTCTGAACGCTACCAGACCAAATGTTTTGTGTTCTCAGGTTGAAAACCGCTTAAAAATAAATAGAAAATAACATATTTCATCCAAATGTTAATGCAAAACAAAATAAGCAGAAAGCTCAAACTCTTACCATAAACATTGAAATCAACAAAGTGAACCCTGTGTAAACGAAGAGATTTTGCCTCAGTTCAATGTTGCTACCATGCATGATACGAAGTGCGCATTGCAAGATACTCTGTCTGTCTCTATGATCCTCAGTGTTTCTAAAAGAGATGAAAATATACTAGTTTTGTACATACCTATTAAAGCAACAGTCACTGCGCCAATTAGGACAAAATGTTGTATTGAGTTAGCCTAAGGCCGTTGTCCGATGCCGGCCGAGTGGCCGAATTCAATCTGTGATTATGTGTTACCTACAATGGCAACCTAACCACAGGTTAAAAAACATCACTCGTATTCGCCAATGATTACCATAGTTCAATGATAACGGCTTTAGTCCTAGAAGAGAGGTGTTAATTTTACCATGCCTAAAACAAGTAACAAGACCAGCAGCCGAGCTGATAGCTATTAGCTCATAGGTTACATAATTCGCAGGGTCTAGAAAACCTGCTGGACCGCGCTACTAAGGGAGTGATCGTCATGAGCCTGGGCCCCGGCATCAGGAGCTCGGACCTGTCCGAGCGCATGCGCCGTCGGATCTTGGACCTGCTGGGGGGCTTGGAGCAGACCGTGCTGTGGCAGTTCGAGGAGCCGCTGCTGGGAACGCCGCCCAACCTCCACGTCATGAAGACGCTGCCGCTCACGGATATATTAAGTAAGGCTTACTTGATTGCCACTACCGTGCGGGCACTAACGTGGGCCGTGCCGTGGGGGGAATTTTACTAGAAGCTTAGGAAGCTATGTCTTCTACTACTTACATTACTACTCTCGCCAATCTGCGCCCACTGTCAACATCTGTTTGTCCCTTTTGTATAGAGAACGCGCAGATGTTTAATTTTTTTAAATTTTTGGTTTGTGCACTCGGCAGATCACAACAACACGGTGTTGGTGGTGTCGCACGGCAGCTTCCTGTCGTACAGCGAGGCGATGTGGTGGGGCGTGCCGCTGCTGGGCGTGCCGGTCCAAGGAGACGACTTCCTGGCCATGGAGCTGGCGGCGGCGGCCCACCGCGCCATCCGGCTCGACCTCGGGGACCACCTGCCCTACAAACTCTATGATGCTATTCATAAAGTGCTGGGAGACGATAGGTTTGTTTTCTTAGGACTTTAGGATAACTAGATAATCAGTTCAGTTCAGTTTCTTGTAATTGTACTTTGCGCTTGAAGCGACAACTTGCCAGTATCGAGTTAAATAAAATTATAAAGTAAATAAGATGTTACTCAGGATGTTACACGCCATTAGGATCAGCTCCTTCTTCTTAGTCGTAGCCTCATGTCTGAAGGACGTCACTTTGGCGTCTCACATTGTCAACACTTCTCTTCATCAACTCCGGTCCTGAGTCAACAAGATGTTTGAATAAAATAAAATAATATCAGCGATTATTTATATCTTCAAAAAATTTAACTAATTTTGTACTGGGGTCGGGTTTATTTAGAAACATGAGCGAGGCAGTGCGAAATGTTTATTGTAATTATTGAGACTTAATTTTATAACTGTGCACTGAAAAGAGTGATGGTGTTCAATGCCCGGCTACGTGCCCATGCATAAGTTGTGGAGATTATTTATAATAATGCATTTGTTAAGGCTTGACGTTGATTGGCAACATACCGGTCCGGTCCGGTTCAGTACCAGTATTAAAACCCATAGCCTAGAATTAAATATAAAACGTACCACTCGCCACACACCCACCGTTCCGGTCCGGCAAGAAAGAACATTCTGTCAACAAGCAATGAGGGCCTGTTCACCGGATTGACGGGCAGTGGAAACTTTCAAATGGTATTGTTAGTTTTGTAAGTTAAGCCAAAGTTAAGTTCATTCCTGTGAATGAAAATATATAAATCCATGTTGTGCCTGGTTTGTCCTTCACCAGCTACCGCAGGAACGCGCAGCAAGCGTCGGCTCTGCAGCGCACGGCGGGAGCAGCTCGGGCGCTGGGGCGGGCGGTGGCGCGCGCGGCGGGCGGGGGCGCGGCCCTGCTCCGCCCCCGCCCCGCGCCCGCCGCGCCGCAGCAGGCCGGGCTGGACCTCTACTGCCTGCCCCTGCTGCTGCTCTGGTTCCTCTCCAAGGTCGCCAAGGTCTTCAGGGCGCACTGGGACGAGCCGGAACAAGAACATGAAAAGAAACAGCAGTAATAAACCTGGGAGAGTTGTTCACTGTAGTTCTGATTAGTTTATTACTTTTGTTCAGTTGAGTGATGCTGTGTGAAAACTGTAGAAATATTTAGTTAAAACTTAACATTTGTAGAAATGAACCTAAGCTGATATTATACTGGTAAATAATTATAAAATTATGATGAACTACTTGTTACCAATGAATGTATTATTCATAGGCCCCTCCCTTAAAGACAAAATAAAAACAAAAAGTACTACAATTTAACCAGGTAATAATACAAAAAAAACCTTTAGAATATCAGCCAAATGGTGATTTGGCTTTGTGGTGACAAAGCTTACTTGGGATGAATATCTACCAAAGTAATGTCATTTCAACAGTATTACCATAGAATAATAAATTACTATTAATATTAATGTATAATAGCGATTCAATAAGCAACACAATTGTATAGAATCGGCCCAGAAGATATTACAAGTATCTACTTAATCATATTTGGCCGACGCCGGCGGCCACAAAATGATTAATCTTCTAAAATACTTTCTATAATAAGAACAAAACTAATTACGATTCTGTATAGGCGATACGCAAATCAGCAATGATATAATATAAGCAATGAAACATGGAAGAGGAAGGCTTAAAGCTATAAATAGTTTAGTGGTCGATAGCGCGAGCCGCCGAGTTCCCTGCGAGCGGACCCGGCGCCGGCCGCTGGCCGCTGACAGCGGATAAACGACAGCGGAAGGCGGTAACGGACTGCGGCAGGACACAGGGCAGGACCGCGCCCTGCATACACTGATAACTACAAATTACCATTTATTATGCAAAATATAACTGTATCTTTACAATAAATACGGCTACACACACGGCTTGTCACCACCCTTCGGGCTTGGCCATTGCGTGAAGTAATTTTTTCGACCTTTTAGGTCCTCATGCTCCATCTTAGACCACATCGTCACTTTACATCAGGTGAGATTGTGGTCAAATGAGGGCTTATCATTATCAGTCATAAAAAAAAACACAATAGCTTAAACCAACGTCACCTAAGTAGGTACATTATAATTGTACCTACCATCTATACTAATATATAAAGCTGAAGAGTTTGTTTGTTTGTTTGTTTGAACGCGCTACTATATATATATATATTCTACGCGAATAATTCTTTTTGTGTTGGATAGTCCAGTTATCGAGGAAGGCTATAGGCTATATAACATCACGCTACGACCAATAGGAGCAAAGATATAGTGGTAAATGTGTTAAAAACGGGAGAAATTGTTCATCTTTGAAGCCTTCCGTTGCGTGCGCCGTGACCGTTTTTATGACCGTGACCGTACCGTGACCGTACCTAATTTGGTCAAAATTATTATAAATAAATTATAAATTATAAATATTTCCGGACAATCTACACAACAACATCTAGCCCCGTGGTAAGCTCTAAGCTTGTGTTACGGGTACTAGATATCTGATATACTTAATATAATATACATACATATATAGATATTTTTATTATACATATTAAACACCAAAATAATTTGTTTAAGTTGTATCAACATAATAATATTAATCTTTATTCAAATAAATATGTTGTTGGTTAAGAGTACTTCATCCATTATAACGCGGGTAGCACCGCAGGGCACAGCTAGTTTTAAATAAATGTAATATTCGTAGAACCGGTTTGGATATCAATAGAGGGGGTTAGTACGTTCTATGTAGAGATGTATAAAATAAAGTCGAGTAGTAGTTGATTGATAAATGCCAGATGTACCTAATACAGAATTGTTTAACTTACTTTAAGCTAAATATTAATTTTGTCATATCGTCTATTAAAATGGTTTATTTTAATTTTATTAATTTGTCTAAATATTCAGAAAGTCTTTCTTGCTCAATATCTCAATTGTAATTCAAATTAAGGGATTTACTTAAGTTTTTCCTTTGCTGTGTGTAATTGTTTTCGGCCACAACGTAATTAAAATGCCGAGTATTCGATCTCCAATGCACTTTTATACTTAAATTATACACTTACGTATTTATAGAATAGAATGCCTAAGTCCATTCCTGTTCTCCCGCGTGGAGCGTGCTGACAGGGCATACCTGCAGTGCGAATAGTTAGCGCACCGTACACTGCATCCCTGCACTGTACCGTACACTATACTGGTAAACGTACCTACTATAATACTGGGCCCCCTTAGCGCCTGCAGTCCGATACTGACACCTCGGCCGGGCTCCTCGTTAGTAGTGCTCTAATTAACGGCGCAGCTAATTGTTTCATTTTATTTATATTGATTGCGAGGACGATAATATACATCGTTACTGTATAGATGGGTCAACACGGAAAAAACATTCCTGGTTTTCCGTGTTTTGATATATATATATACGTATAAAACAAAAAACAAATAAAGTTCGTGTGAAAGGTGACGTGTGAACGACCGGCGGGACGGGGCGGGCGCGGCGCGGCGCGATGGATGGCCCTTCACGCGTCCCATCCATAACGAATCACCTGTTAATCAACCAGCCGCAAGCACGCCACTCCAACCCTTGCGTCCTTGGATTTAAGGGCTCAAGTCCTCCGCAATAAAATCTCAATATGCTGTCATAAAATATGTAATTTATTTATTCAAATGCGTTCTGAGATTATTCCCGAGCCGGGCGTTTACGAGATGCCCCTAATCCAGGGACGCTCGTAAAAATGAATGCTGTTCAAATATTACATTTTCTTTGTACACTGCAACTCTGTGGGCGGCTGCGATGTCTCTGCCCATCCAGATGCACTCCCTGGGCCCACAGCCGTACACTATAGCAGTTCTCGCCGTAGCCCTAAATGCCAGCAGACCCAGGACTCCGGCCGTCTCTCGCATTCTCTTCAGACGTCTATAACGGCCAATTTTTCAATCCTCAGTTAAGTCGTCGAATAGCTATTTAGCGTATAAAATTATCTGTCTATTTATCGGGCGAATAAGTATTTTCAATTTTTCAATCGTCTATTAACTAAAGAATAACTATCAGTGGTTTTTCCAAACCAACTTCACACCATCTGTGTGCAAGCGAGATACACAGATACTGTATTTAACGTGTTAGTGAAGAATAGCAACAAAACAGTATTTGACAGTTCCGTCAGTTAATTCAAACCGTGCTATTTCTCATTTTAACAATATTTGATTTGTGTTCTTTTGCGAATTAAAAATAAATCAGAATATGGAATTATCCAAGAAACGCGAACGTGCAACAAATTTCAGTAGTTCGGAAGTACGTTTACTCACCGAATTGGTTACCAAATATCGGTCAGTAATCGAAAACAAAAAAACCGATGCCGTGACCAACAAAGACAAAGATGATGCTTGGACCAAAATAGCAACAACATTTAATGCTGCATCTAGTGAAACTGCAGTTCGCACGGCTAAAACATTAAAATTAAAGTACGAAGGCATAAAAAAATTAACAAAGAAAAAGATGACTGTCCATAGACAGGAGTTGTACAGAACAGGTGGCGGACCTTCTACTGCCCCCGATATCAATGATGTTGAAGATAAAGTGCTGGCAATATGTTCCAATATATCTGGACTAGATGCACGTAATGACAGTGATAATATTGCAAGTAGGTTGTGGATGTACTACATTATGTATACTTTTAACTTTTCTTTCTTTTATTTTTACCAGGATTTAACTAATGATTTTTCCAGATGTTCAACCAGTAAAGTGTCCAGATATCTTACCTATTAAAATATTACATACTATTGAAGATGAGATGGTGGAAGAACCCACTGGTATGTATGACTGTTTGTAATACAAATTCATACACTACTAAGTCCCAGCAATGCATACGTTTTGTAGCTTCTATTATTACTATTACATTCCCCTGAAGTTATTCCTGCTGTAGAAGCTGTGCGCCTCTGCTATTTCTATGGACAGTGGAAATAACTTTTAAGCCAAAAGCAGGACTACCAAACCAGCATACTCGTACAGTACGTAGTTTAGTCAATGCCAGTGTTCAAATATATTAATGTATTTTTTAATTTTATGCAGAAAAAGATTAAGACACATCCGCAACCTTCGCGCGCACAGGATTCGAACCTGCATCTCCGGGATAGCGGATTGCAATTTCTGCTCTGGAAGTAGAATAGTCCTTGGATTTTCTACGAGATATCGTTACTCGGGGCTTCACTCGATAATACAAAGGGCAAAAAAAAAATTCGGCCTATCACGTAATGGCGCGTTGGTGTTATCCCAGAGATGCAGGTTCGAATCCTGTGCGTGCGAAGGTTGCGGATGTATCTTAATCTTTTTCTGCATAAAATTTAAAAATAGTTTCACCTGCAAAGTTGAGGTTTATCACTTATTAAAAATCATTGAAATATTAAGGTATATTGTTTATTTATGTTTCAGATTTCAATGTTAATCAAGAAGCCTCTCAGTTGGATGAAACATTTAATTTCAAGTATAATAATAATGAAGATGAAAGAAAAGGTATATATATTGTTTTAGGTCAGGTCAGGTTAGGTAGGTCAAGAATTTGAAGCTTTTACTGCCTTTAGGGCATCAAAACCATGACTTTAGTTAGACATATTACATTATATTATATTATGTACAGTTTGTTTATAATTATTAATTATACATGTTTGTCTGTTTGCTATTATTTTATACCAAGAATTTAACAATGTGATTTGAATCAGTTATTTTTCGCAGATTCACATAAAAAATGGAGCACATGGAACCCAAAATCCTTAAAGTCCAAAGTGTCACAGGTTCTAAAACCAAACAAAGCCAGTGTGACAGCAAAGTTGGATCAGTTAAGCGCAGCACGGTTAGAGTTGGTACAGCTTCAAATGGAAATAGCTAAAAAAGAGCATTCCTTTGTAGAGGAAGAACATAATATAAAAATGTTAAATCTTCGCAATGATGAAACTAGGAAGGAGCAAATACATCAACTGATGCTCAGCACAATGGAACAAAGCTTATCAAAAAAAAGTTAATGGGCCTTTCTTATTTTATGATAATGAAGATATAGAGCATTCTGTCTAAATAAAAATTCATTTGTAAAATTCATAAGTGTTTTATTTTACAAAATTAGCTTCCGAGTGATTCAAAATATTCTAGCATCGTATCCCTTGTGGTGCTTCTTCGTACCTCACTGTATTCAGCAAGTACCCCTGGAAATACTGGCTGGGGTGGTATCTGAACCTCAGGGTCTATCGGTGGATCACCTTCATTTCTCCTATTTTTTTCATTTAAAGAAATGTATCCTTTACGGTTCCTGAAATTTTCTGCAGTATCCCCACCTGAAAAAATTTAATTTCTTATTACAAAATTGATAAAACTCAAAGCAGCAGGACGTTACTAAATAGGTGACTACAAACCTGGTGAAGTTATTTTGATGTGAGTACAATCCAAAGCTGCAATGACTCTTGGGAATCGTCCTATTTTATAAAAGCACTCTTGTGTGGCCAAGACTTCAACACGACTTTTAGGCATTGATACAAAATTTTGTCGCATTGAAGCAATAGCTTCAGTCACCCTTTTTACAATTTTACATAGTGTGGAATTATGCAGTCCTCCAAAATCTCCAATTGTTATATAAAAAGTCCCAGCTGCATAGAATCGTAGCGTAAGTAGTAGTTGTTGCAATGGTGGCACGCAACTATTCCTGAAACATACCAATAAATTAATTGAAAGGTACACCTACTAATTGGAAAGTTCTGGATGTTTACCTAATGAAATGTGAAAAAACTACGTACCTTTCTGTTTTGTGTTTAATTTTATCTTCAATCAATGAAAGTAAGTAGGCTATGGTTTCTTTTTTCAACCGAAATCTTCTCCAAAATTCAGTGTCATCCCATGTGTTTAAATTATCAGGCCTCTCTCGTAAAGTTCGGGGTTTTCTCTCAGAAGGATGTAGATAATTAAGTATTTCTTGTTCTTCCTCGATTGCTAAGTCGTCAATTGCTTCAAACACATCCATTTATAACAAATCACGCGAAGAACCTTTGTCGTTTTACGGTTTTACCAAACAAAAATAAAACGAACGAAACTATACAACATAACCTAAACGTCAAACTTATCGGCGAGATAGAACCTTATCTGGTCCTTCAAGTAGCAGGTAACTTTATTCCTCTGATAGGGACCTTATTCGATAGTTAACTTCTATCTGACCATTGAAAAACCATGAATATTGCTATTCGACGAATAAAGGCTATCTGACTGTTTATCTGACGATTGAAAAATCGGCCCTAAGAAATATAAAATAATAAATTCTTCAAACTAAGGGATTTATTAAAACAATCAACACCAACCCTCAGAGATGTTAATCTAGGATCATTCAAATAACTAATTAATATTCAGGAAATTAAATCTATTTAACTAGAATCAACTCTTAGATTACTTAAGCAATTCCCTGGCCAGGATTATTTACCTAACAATTTTCACAATTGAATATTAATGAGAGAGCTTTATCTACATCTACACAATTGATTTGCATTCTTATCGGAGCTTCAATATTTTAATATCTGCAATACAATAGGAAGGAAAATGATGCTTAAAGCCGCGGAACAGGCCCGCACAAATAACTTTCGAATGAATGCAGCCACGACGTATTGCGTGTGTGTGGGCACGGTACTCGCACACACGCGCGCCGAGTGTGCTGTTGTTCTTGGTGATATCGCTAACTTCGTAACAGCGCGGCGCGGCGGCCGGCGGCGCCGTAAATCAAGTTGTGGTAGCTTTCGCACGAGGACGCGCGTGTTTGTGTACCGCGCTGTGTACACTGTACAATGTACACTGCAGGGCAGGAACCCCGCAAGTACAACTCGACGCAATTCCACGAACGTTGAGCCGCGCTGCTCGGTACACCCGCGGTTTTATTGATGGTAATAAAGTCGCTAGTCGCGCGTCCTGCGCTATTCTGATCATAAATGCATAACTTTTGAAATCCTATTAAGAGTAATTTGTTTTCTGAAATAAGATCCATCCCAAGGGATTTAGTGTTATTTGTATGAGGTAGAGTGGGTCAGGCTGATGGTGCAGTAGGTCACGCCCCGCCCCGCCCCGCCGCGCCGCGCCGTCGCGGTGTTGGGATGCCTCCGCGCGCGCGAGGCATGCGATATTGCTCCGCGGGCGAGGCGCGGATGATTGGAATATCGAATAGTCTCGTGTTTGCTTTCACGAGCGCACTCCACATATTTGACGTCTATACTCGTAGGTGTGGGTACTATCATTATAACATACGCATACGAGACGAGAAGCTGAGAGACTAAGCAGTGCACGTCAGCCTGCGCCGCGCCGTGTGCACCCTCGGCGCGGCGCAGGCTTCCGCAGCGCGCGGGGGGCGCACGTGTATCGCCGTGTTTTGGCACTCCTCCTGTTTTCTCGGCCGGTGGCTGCTCCGCTCAAAATGCTCACTGGCGTGTAAATTATTTCAGTTAGATATTCCGATATACACGTCCTTGAGATAGTGCTCTGCAATAAATCAAATTAAAATATCTTCGGCTTCTGACGTAGGTGAGGCGCGCGATTTTATTTTATTTCGTATAATTTGATGATGAATCGCGCCGCGGCTAACCGCTCGGCTGTTTATAGCTCGTCCATCGGCGCGCTCGGCGCGGCGGCCGGCGCGCTCGGCGCCACTTCCGGCGCACTTCCTCTTTGCGCACTAATTATCGACTTTCACTAACTACATTATGTCGTCAACAGTTTCTCCTTTCGCTCTCAATTAGTTTCCCGCCGCTCACACGGTCCACTTCAGTTTGTATAAATTCTCGATTTGGATAGGTCTTACCGCCAAGTTTGTTTATTATCTCAAGCGTGACTTCGCGTGAGCCGAAGTCACCAAATCCAAAATCCAGCTATTTCATGGGCTTTGGTTCACCAATAGTATTAATTAATATAGTTTAACACACCCACAAATAGCGACATACTATAAAACATTTTATTTCGTGTGCTCACATGGCTTTACTTACAAACTATCTGCGACTCGGCATTGTCCGTGTGTATGGATTTCCCCGGGGAATGTGTATTGGTAAATAGGAGGCTAGCGTCATCAATCAAGTTGGTAGTTCGTTCTGTAGAACACATGCTATTCGAGGCGGTAGTGTTATATTGCTAAATAAGGCAATAAAGTTTAAGAATAGACAAGACATAACATGCTTGTCCGTTGAAAGCCAAATTGAAATAGCATGTGTGGAGTTGGAGCAGAGTTTTGTAGTAAGCGTATACAGACCACCGTCAGCATCATATGAAATATTTGAAAAGGTTATGGATGATGTTTTATTTAAAATGTGTAAAAAAAACAAAAGTATTATTATTTGCGGGGATTTTAATATAGATCTCCTAGAAATCTATTCATTAAGTACTAGAATAAGCAATTTATTTGGTTCCTATAACTTAATACCTTTATTTATGGAACCAACCAGAATAACAGACACATCAGCAAAATGTTTAGATAATATTTTTACCAGCCTAAATGAAAATGTAATCAGCAAAAACATAATAAGTAACCTAAAATCCGATCATCTAGGGCAATATGTAAAATTTAATATAAATTCCAGACAAATTATAAAAAAGAAAATTAGCTTTGTACCAGTGACTACAAATCGATTTGAGAGGTTTAAATGTAGTTGGGATCTACAACTTCCTTTTGATTACTATAACAACAATCCCAATCAACTTTATAGTACATTTTTCAATCAATTTTATAACATTTTTAATGTAATATTTACAACTAAATCAATTGTAGTCTCAGACAAACCTGGTTTTAGTGAGTGGGCAACTGTAGGTATACATAAAAGCAGACAAAAATTGTATGAATTGTATAGCGAAAAGCTATATAACTCCTGTGAAAATTTCAAAGATAAAGTCAAAATATATTCAAAAATTTTCAAAAATGTCTGCCAATTGGCAAAATCAAATTATCTAAGCTCAAAAATTAAAAACAGTAGTAACATAATTAAAACTACCTGGAAAATAATTAATGATGAGACTGGCAAAACTCAGAACAATAACAATGAATACAAACTTAAAGTAAATGAAACAGTTATTAATAATGATTTAGAGATAGCACAAGCTTTTGAAAGTTTTTTTACAGACATTCCTATGTCAACTACAAGCTCTTTAAACTCTTCACATGATCTTGCCGTGTCATTATTAAAAAACAACGTACCTGATTGTAAAAACATCTTTCATTTTAAACATGTCAACGAACAAGACATTGTTAAAGCCTTCAAAATGATAAATGTAAAAAAAACCCAAGATCTCTGGGGTATTTCTGTACACATTCTTAAACCACTAATAGTTACTCTGGCACCTGATTTGGCTAATATATTCAATGAATGCATAGACTCTGGAGTGTTTCCTGACCTAATGAAACATAGTAAAATTGTACCTTTGTTCAAATCGGGCAATACAACGGACCCTACTAACTTTAGACCAATATCAGTTCTGCCTACATTTAGTAAAATATTTGAGAAGCTTATTTTAAGCCAGCTCTCATTACATTTTGATGTAAATAATTTACTACATAACAAGCAATATGGCTTCACTAAATGCAAGTCCACTGCTGATGCTGGTGTTGAGTTACTAACTCATGTTTATGATGCTTGGGAAAAGTCGCAGGATGCAATAGGAATTTTTTGTGATTTATCGAAGGCATTCGATTGCGTGCACCATGAAACATTGATCAGGAAATTGAGCCACTATGGAATTAGGGGCAAATCCTTGGATCTTTTTGCTTCCTATTTAAGCGAAAGAATTCAAAGAGTTGATGTCAACGGGAAACGATCTCCAGGGTCCTTAGTGTCAATGGGTGTACCTCAGGGATCCATATTAGGACCTTACCTTTTTTTGATATACATAAATGACTTGCCACATCTTGTACAGGATCAACATGAAATTGTATTATTTGCTGATGATACTTCACTTCTTTTTAAAATAGATCGTCGCACTAATAACTTTGACAAGGTAAATAATGCAATTTCTAAAGTAGTCCATTGGTTTGAATCCAATAATCTATTATTGAATGAAAATAAAACTAAATGTATTCGATTTTCACTACCTAATGTAAAACAAGGTTCTGTAGATATTAAAATAAAGGGCGACAATTTAGAGCTCGTTGAAAATACTGTATTCCTAGGTATAACTTTAGATAGCAAGCTTCAATGGGACCCTCATATAGATAAATTGTCGAAAAGGCTCAGTTCTGCTGCTTTCGCAGTCAAAAAAATTAGAGTTTTAACTAATATTGCAACATCTAGACTGGTCTACTTTAGTTACTTCCATAGCATTATGTCATACGGTATTTTGCTGTGGGGGAGTGCTGGAGTAGGACGCATAAATACCATATTTGTACTGCAGAAAAGGGCTGTTCGTGCTATCTATAATATGGGTCCCCGAGATTCGCTACGTGATAAATTCAAAGAAATAAACATATTGACCGTCATTTGTCAATATATTTATGAAGCCATTATGTATACGCATAAAAATATTAATTTGTTTACAAAAAATAGTGATAAACACAATGTAAATACAAGAAATAAATATAAACTCGCTTTGCCCACCACTAGGCTGCATAAGGTTAATGTATCATTTAAAGGGCAATGTATACGCTTCTACAACAAGATTCCCAAAGAATTGCAACAGTTGTCAATTACTAAATTTAAGAAAATTGTAAAAAATAATCTTTGTAAAAAAGCTTATTATAATTTATCGGATTACCTTGAGGACAAAACTGCTTGGGACGGAATCTGCTCCAACACAAAATCAAAAACAAGACTAACAAATAATGATTGTAAAGTTTCAATACAAAAATGAGCTAGAGTTTCTAATCGCTTCTTTGCTCTAGTGTAAAAAAAGCGAAGCGACCAGATACCATAAATTTATTTCCTACTTATCTTTAAGCACTTATGATTATTTTGTTTTTTTGTAATTTATTTTGACGTGTCTAAGTTTTGTAAAATCAAACTATGGAAATAAACGATTTTGTATCTTGTATCTTGAATCACTGTACCTATGAAATCGGACCAGTGTTTCCTGATAGTACAATCAAGCAAACAATCTTTTCAGCCTTAGTGGGCAACTGTGTATCACTACTACGTTGTAGTGATAAACGAACGCTAATTAGACAAAGTTTGCGGATCACTCAATTAGGCGAGACATGATGAGCGTCACTTGCCGCCGCCGATAAGAACAAGCTAATATATTGTCCTGTCTGTCCGACACGCGGCGACCGACGGACGACGCATGGAAGTGTCTACTCTCCGCGCGCCTCAGCCCGCCCAGGGGTGACGAGCGAACTAACAACCACTTTAATCTCATTATTAAATATATATTTTTATCGTCATCATCATCATCACCACCCTATTAACGTTCCCACTGCTGGGACACAGGGACTTCTCTCTTGACGAGAGAGATTAGGCCTTAATTCACCACGCTGGCCAAGTGCGGGTTGGTGAATGTCACATGTCCTTCAAACTCTTTTTTTTGAAGTTCTCAGAACATGCCGGTTTCCTCACGATGTTTGCCTTCACCGTTCCTCACGATATTATATTACGATGTTATATTTTTATAGAGAAATCATAATATCATAGCATTTAAGATTATGATAACGATATTAGTCAATAAGATACTCTTATTTTGGGTACGCTCGTAATGGTCTATAAATAAGATACAAGATCACTTATTTCCATTGTTTGAGTTTACTAATCTTAGAAACGTCTAAAAATATACAATAAATAAACAAATTAAATATAAAAAGGAAGACACACAAAGGAAAACAATAAAATTTATCGTTTCTGGTATCGCTTCGCTTTTTTTACAGTAGAGCAAAGCGCAATTCTAACGGCGCTGTATTGTTAATGATTCATTAGGTAGTTATTAATTAGTCATTCTCAATAAGCAAACTGCCAATATTGTAAATAGAAAATTTAGAACTAGCTGCCAACCACCCGCCTAATAATATAAACTTCCCCGTGGTAAAAAGTAGTTTTTGTCGTTCACAGGGAAAACAGCTCGTGCTAAATTTATTCCAAATCGGGCTTTACTCGCATTCATTGTTTTCAAAAGGAGCCTACCTGTGTGTTGTTCTGAAGTAGCCAGTGATTCCGCACTGTTTAAGACTTATTTATCGCACTTTGAAGTCCGCGTACTATAGTATGTATATACGTATACATTTTACGAGTTCTAAAACACTACACAGTATGTATTTCACGATACAGGTAGTGAATGTAGGAAAACTTTATTTTGCATAAATATTGCTGCTAAATATTAATGTTGTGAATACTATTATTTCGCTCTAATTACAGCTGGTAGTAACAGCAACAAGGCTGGAGGCGGTTGCTTTTTGATTATTAGCTGCAGAGTAATAATATACTAGTAATAACCTCCCTTGTTGCCGAGGGCTGGCAGGGCCGGAACTGGAACGGAACACAGCCAGCACGCAAATGGTTTTCGGCCAACAGCGGCCCCAATATGGGCCTCCTAACTTCTCATAATTTTAGTGTCCTCAGATCCGTTCTAATAAATACATCACGCGACATTCGGAACAAAGGCACGTATATGGACTGTTCACTGTTCAAGGTTCAGTGCGAGCACGACAATGGCTCCACACGAACCGTGAATTATTCTTATGAATCAAAACATAGCAGGTAGGCTCGATGCGCAGTTAGATGGAAGTACGTACAAGCCCTCAGCTCTCGAAAGCACGTTCCTCGGTTTACGAGCGCACGCGCTCGTTCCCGGCGGGTACTTGCCCCAAATGTTGCAGAGCTTGCAGCAGGAAGCCGATTTCCAGCAGCTCTTGATCCGCTCCCGCCCCCCTCGGCCTCCTCCCCGCTGCGCTCCCGCCATCTATTTCCAACGCGATGGTATTTATGATCCCGCAAAATCTAAATAAATGGCATTTCCTGCAACCATTCCGCGGTTCGAGTGCGGAGCCAGTCACCTGTGAGCTGTGTGCTGTGGAGAACTGATTCGGCTGAATATTGGTCTTAGTCACTAATTGATCACTATGAAGTAGTTCGCATGCTCTACTTTTGCAGTGTACCAGCTGCTGAACTGTGCTAGAGACATTATAATCATTATCACAATCAGATTCGGGTTTTTTTTTTTAAATCTTTATTTATTTATAGAGGGTTTAATCAACATGATTATGTTACCCTCGACATTATGCTTACATATACTATACACTATCTATCTACGTTTAATCCCTAATTTAACTAATTTTAACATATTAATTGCTTCCTCCGACAATGGAGAAGACAAAATAATGTTACACATGCCAAGAACAAATAAATCAATTTTATATTTAATGCAAAACGACAGTCTTTCCGCCTCGTTCCGGACACATTCCGCCACAATATGATACACATCTTCTATTATGTCACACTCGGTACAATTTGGTGAACTACTTTTACGCATCATAAAGCCGAAACGATTGAGAGGAATATGTCCCGATCGGAGCCGCAGCAAGGTCACGATGTCCGAACTGGCCATTCGCGTAAATTACATTTATTTATTCTGTGCCGTTCATATACATGTAATAATTTTAACAATTAAAAAAAATAACCTGGGCAAAGTTGAGTATTTACAATGGTAACCAGTGAGCAGAGAGTATATAATCACTACGTTTTACCAGTGAGGGCCTCCAGGGATGTCAATTTCCTCGAAGATGATACTGAATAACAAATAGGCCGAAAATATGTACACTATCACAAAATAATCTCTCATTACTTTCAATCAATTTGTGACTACTAATCCATACCACAGATTAGATATTCCATACTCATATCATAAATGCGAAAGTATTCCTCTTTCACGCAAAAACTACGGAAACGATTAGATTTATTTGAAATTTGGTACACCGATTACACATACATTACATTGCAGGTAACTCCGCGGGGCACCACTAGTTAAGTATAAATTAGGTCCGAGTATGAAATAATGACGAAGTTAAAAAACAGTTGTCTAAATAACTAAAATAACAACTCGTAGGTAAGCTATTATTATAGACTATTACTATGGACTGCTGTGGCGATGGAGCGTCTCACTCGGCTATGTCTGTTTGTATGTAAGTTTTGTAAAACCAAACAATGGAAATAAATGATTTTGTATCTTGTATCTTTAGGCTATTCCTGAGGAATAGCTTATAGATGCAGTATAAACATAAAAATATTGCGACACAGATCTTGTGTCGTGTTCATCGCTATGTTTATTTGCGAAACAAGATAACACTGACTTCAAATAGGATGTGCTGAATTGAGTCAAATTATGCAGCCATCGGCAGCGGACAGTGGATACAACTGTCAGTAATGCAGAGTCATGTGGCCATACCACGAGTTGTCACGACTGCTGGAGATCACAACATATTGTAATCCCATACATTTGACAGATAGTTATAAAATTTTAGTAGTGATGGTAGTGAATATAATCTGTCATGGTGCGGTGCAACTTTAGGGCGTCAGCGAGTGACGTCGGTGGTCCTTTGTGCGCGGGGCTCCCGACGACAGGCGTATCAAAGTGGAAAAAAAAACAAAAAAACATTTAACTTACTTTCATAAAGGCCCTTTGACCGCGCAAGACGAACACTTAACTACTAGAAGACTGTTCGATTGAGAATTTAATTATAAAGTTAACAGTTAGAATAAAACTTGTGTGCACTAACTCCACATTAAAAAAAAAAACTAAATTGAAATCGCTCCATCCGTTCGGGAGCTATGGTGACACAGACAGACAGACAGACACACAGACAGACAGACAGACAGACAGACAGACAGACAGACAGACACGTCAAACTTATAACACCCCTCTTTTTTGGTCGGGGGTTAAAAAAACAATTAATCAAGTCATATTTTCCTGAAAATTAAATATGTGTATATAATTGGTTTTGCTGGTTTCCGTAACACAATACAAAGTACTTAAAATAATAGGAAAGTGTTCTTTATTTAAGTACTTTGTATTGCGTCCACGAGCATTCTGACAGCTGGCGATTAGGCATGCTGTAAGTACACCTAATTTCGGAGCCGCTGCTGAGGAATATCTTCCCGTACCTACCTCCGTTAAAACCAGTCTAAATAATATGTTATAACAAGCGCAACTAAAAATATTATTCTGTTTTTTTATTGATCTAACTTTGATCTTCCATAGATCACGGGACTCTAAAATAATAGAATCAGTGATTTGGTTTGTAAAATAATGGTTACGTAATAGTGCAACAGCTACTAACACAGTTTTACCTACTAACCCACATCCTATTTTTGAAAACTCAGCTGCACAGCATGTTTATATTTATTACTTAGCTAGGTTATTTTATTTGTCACAAATATTTTGTTATATTGATGTTTTCATAAATACTGCTTATTAGTTTATTTATCTAGCCAATTGATTATGTGTTTTAGCCTGAGATACAGGATTACCCTAGTTCAGGCTTATGTATTCCATACCTGTTATAAACATTTTATACCTATAGTTTATAGATAAGTGAATTTAGTTAATAATTGAATAAAAAAAATATATTTATGTATTATTTAGCTTATATTTTATTCCAGTTTAACTGCAATTAATACATAAATTTTACACTAGTCCTCCTCCTGAAAAACATTCGCATTTATAAACTGCGCGAGTAAAAGCTAGGTTTGGTTTCTATTCGTCGTATCGGAAACCAGAACCCGTTATGTTGCTAACGGACATGTTATTTGTCCTAAGTAACAAGTCCTCCACGGAGACGGGCTTACATGGGGAAAGTCCCAAGATTCAAGCTTTAAGCCGTTAAGCTTGTTGATACTGAAAATACAGGAATCGTATTGTTACTAATAAATATGTGCATGCCAATCAACTGTGCTCAGAATATAATTACAAATTAAAATGAAATAAATAAATAAAAGCTTGTGTTACGGGTACTAGATATCTGATTTACTTAATATAATAGACATACATAGGTATGTATATGGATATATTCTATTGTACATATTATTAACAATTTTTTGACAACAATCTCACCTGATGTAAAGGTACGCTGTGGTCTAAGACGGGGCATGAAGACCTTGAAGGCTTCAAGGAAAAGTTAAACTTATAATAGTTACCTTTAATAAGAACTCCAAAATTGTAATAACTACAAAATCGTAATAACTGATAAAGCTGTTTTGTTCTATACATAAAATAGACATAAAATAACAAATTACTACGTTATGTTGTAAATGGACACGTTACTTTATAAGGAAAAAGTAGCCCTTTTGCCCTTTCTTAGGACAAGTGCTACATTATAATATGGAAAAAGTCCTAGGATTCAGGCTTAACGGTTAAGCGTAAGACGCCTTTTTTTATGTTAGATAAGCCTTCATTTGACCACAATCTCACTTGATGTAAAGTGAAGATGTGTTGTGATGTGTGTTTGAGAACGTAAACTAGTGTGGGCTATGGCGTAGGTAATGGTTGTCGGCGCGGCCGGCGCGGCGCTCGGCTCCGGCGCCGGCGCTGGAGCACTTCCTGCGCGGCTGGAATTAGCGTGTTTAGCCGCCGCGCACGCCGCCGGCGCCGGCGCTGGAGCACTTCCTGCGCGGCTGGAATTAGCGTGTTTAGCCGCCGCGCACGCCGTCGGCGCCGGCGCTGGAGCACTTCCTGCGCGGCTGGAATTAGCGTGTTTAGCCGCCGCGCACGCCGTCGGCGCCGGCGCTGGAGCACTTCCTGCGCGGCTGGAATTAGCGTGTTTAGCCGCCGCGCACGCCGCCGGCGCCGGCGCTGGAGCACTTCCTGCGCGGCTGGAATTAGCGTGTTTAGCCGCCGCGCACGCCGCCGGCGCCGGCGCTGGAGCACTTCCTGCGCGGCTGGAATTAGCGTGTTTAGCCGCCGCGCACGCCGTCGGCGCCGGCGCTGGAGCACTTCCTGCGCGGCTGGAATTAGCGTGTTTAGCCGCCGCGCACGCCGCCGGCGCCGGCGCTGGAGCACTTCCTGCGCGGCTGGAATTAGCGTGTTTAGCCGCCGCGCACGCCGCCGGCGCTGGAGCACTTCCTGCGCGGCTGGAATTAGCGTGTTTAGCCGCCGCGCACGCCGCCGGCGCCGGCGCTGGAGCACTTCCTGCGCGGCTGGAATTAGCGTGTTTAGCCGCCGCGCACGCCGCCGGCGCCGGCGCTGGAGCACTTCCTGCGCGGCTGGAATTAGCGTGTTTAGCCGCCGCGCACGCCGCCGGCGCCGGCGCTGGAGCACTTCCTGCGCGGCTGGAATTAGCGTGTTTAGCCGCCGCGCACGCCGCCGGCGGGATGTTTGCCTCGCGCCCGCGCAAAGCTACAGAGATGCGAGCCAGCGACATATATCGTCTATAGCATATATCACGAGTAGTTTACACACATGAAAATAGCTTGTATTTGTATCTAGGAAGGAATGGAAGGGCACTTCAATCCACCAGCCACGCGCGGCTACATGGCCACATTAGTATTCTCCGCTCAGCGCAGTCTAACAAGCACTATTAGGAATAGGAATAGTGTTCTCACGTCGTTAATTCCCCGTAATCGCATACTTTCATATTGAAATATATTCCTAGAGCTAGAGAGGCTCTGGCGCGTACTAATGGCGCTCGCCTTCCTGTTTACCTGCGCCCGCGCCTGCGCCCGCGCCTGCGCCTCGTAACGCATGCTAAGCGCTCTGATTACGAGCACTGCGCTAATGCGCCGACTCGCGCAATCCTGCGCAATGCCAGTCAGCTATGAAACAGATCATTCATTATTCATTAAACACGCTCAAAGCGAACATTACCACATGCAACCGCGGCCTTATATTTATTTACATTTAACTATACATCTTGCCTCTAAATGTTTCTGTGAATATTCAACGTTAAAATTTTCCGAGAGATCCGTATTTTTGTGTTTCTATTTTAAATCCTCATTTATATCCGAAGGTAAACATTTCAGTATCAAGATCAATGCTGTTTACCGCGAGCTGCGCGCGCGCCGATGAATCGCGCCGCTAATTCCCATTAAAATAAGCGAATCGGCCGCGTGTTTACATTTGTAAGAGCGGCTACTGAACACGTGGGAATTTCGCTAATATGTTAAAACATGCTCACCTCATCTCCAGTACCAACCTACTATCAACTGCCGGTAGCGGACACGTACCGGCTAACATCTGCAAACGATTAGACCGTTATTGACGACGTCTAGGCACCGGTCCAACCGCGCTCGGCCCCGCGTCCGCGTCCGTCGACGTGTACAAACCGCATCTTCGAAGCTCCCTAATCGCCGGAAACCCTCATAAAAAGCCAGTCACGTATAAACCCGACTTTAATGAGAGCAGTTACAGCCATCTCAAACGAAATGACCGTTTAATTGATTCCGGTCGGTCGCGCTGGTTATCGGCTTTACGGGGACGCGCACAGATTTGACAGCTGATGCAAAAGCAATTTGTGAGAGAGTCGTAAAGTGAACCCTTCGAAAAGTTGGAGAAGTTCCCACTCGCAGCCGCGCGGCATCTGAGGCGCGCCATCCGTCACGGGCGTCCCGCCGCGTCCCGCCGTCGGCTTGTTTATCCGGGCCTGTTTACGCGGGCACCGCCCGACACCTACCACTCACAACTTTTAGCTACCAACTTCCTGTAATAAACCTTGCGAACTTATTTGGGTAATGGGAGAATGTCAGCAATCGGGAACAGGGTACTTAGGTAGGGAACCTTATCATATTTCCGAACATTCTGTTACTAAATAAGCGAGACTTGTTATTTATTAATTCTATGATAATTTAGCCTGTAGAAACATACTTGTGTGAGGTGCTTTACACCCCGACTTAGGTAAAATCAGGTTCAGACTTAGGGAATAAAAACCATATATATTATATATCTAGCTTTTGTCTTAAAATTATTTACATTAATCGATACATTAACTAATTAATCAACTTTAAAAATAGATAGTGATTTATAGATGACCTATGATCAACTCCAAACAAAACTGAAATTTAGTCACAGGATTTTTTACATGTCGGTATAACATGATATCAACATTATGTACATCTATTTTTGCATTTGAATTCATTTTGTCACATATTTAGTGCGCAAATTTTTTATTTTCTTGGTTTCAGGTTTTTGGGCAAACGTTATAGAATGCCCCTTGTCGACTTGATCGGTTGAACTGAATGTTATTAATAGTTATTCAGTTACCGCGCATTTCAGTCAACTTCGTAAACGTTAGGAAGCGACAGAGAAAATTAGTGATGAGAACTTAAAACTTTAAAAAACAGGCTCTGGGGTGTAAAACGCCCCACGCGAGTAATTACGGGTTGATAGGCCCGGACGCGGGTTCCATCTGTCCCGCGTGACTAGCTGCAGTACCCTCTGCTTGACCACGAGGGACACAGTTATTTTGGGTCTAGTTTTTATTTATAAAGGTCGGCCGGCCGGCTCGGCACAGAGCAACATTTTCGACGACTAGTAAATTAGACTGACTGACATGAAAAGCCTAAACGCAAATCTCTTTAAAACCTTCAAAGCTTACTAATTTGTTCGCTATCTCATGATGATTTTGTGCTTGAACAAAGCAACGGGCAAGTACGAGTTATAGAGGCCGACCTCATTTATTCGCAAAGACAACGGTTCAGTATCATACTTCCCAAGCCAGAAAATTACACGTAATCTAATTTCATGTTTAGGAAAGGCTCCATTAGCTGTTATTATGCTTACAAAACAACACAAACTTGGTCACACAGGCCTGAGAAACGTAAACAAATTATAATCCCTTGTTCAAACCAAACTCCGAAAGTGTGATTAGCACCCTGGTAATTTATGACCTTTTCACGGCTAGCGACATCTAGCGAGTAGGTTTCTGAACTAAAACTATTATGCTTCTTTGAACACTCTACGAGCGGTTTCAAGACAAGTAATACCTACCTTACGTTCTGTAGCCAGTGAGAACAGAATGTAGTACCGATCATGATCAAGAGATGGCGTTGCTACACATTCCCAGAAAAATAATGTGACAACATTTGAATTAAGAATACATATGTATCTTTTAAAGATTTGCTGAAAATGTATTAAATAAAATATAAAAAAAAAATGTGTTATATAGTTTTCAATTATGTTTCAGTTTTAGTTATTATATTTAATTATACAACGTGGTAACTGTGGTTACATTGTTTGTTTTTAATTACTATATAAATTATTTGACATAGTAGTGAGAACACGGGGTCATGTAATTAGCGAGATGATCCTTAAGCTTTTATGGTAATAAAGAACTTGAATTTTTAATTTTGTAACCCAGTTTTTTACAATTTTTAGGATATTTATTGTAACTCATAGATATGCTAATGATAATACTAAGTAGTAATAGTTAAATGTAAAATAAATATAGTATTATGTAAGTCCTGTCGCCTTGACCGTCAGCCTCCGTCAGCCGAGTGCCGGGAGGAGTGAGGGAGCGCCACAGAGTGGAGCCTCTACAGAAGGGTCACTTGCAATAATAGTCATGATGACTACAAAAAAGTTGGTTTTCTGTTTATTCCATACGTTAACCCGTCCAAAATAACTGTACACCTATTTTTACTTTATAAATTCAATAATAAAGTGTTAAGATTTAGAACATAAAAGAAAAATCGCACGAAAGCGTTAGGTACATCGCGCGTCTTAATTTTTCGTTTGCAAGAAATCATAAAAATACGTGTATAATATTTGTAAGTCATCCTAGTGACGGACTACTGCACCGACTGTTTGATGTATAAGAGCGACGATATATCTGCCTGTTAGTATATTTTTCAGAAGATAAAACATAACTTTTGCTGATAAATATACGAGTACCTACGTCCGTAAGTGTTAATTAACCCCCTGAATCCGTGACATTACATTAATCACGTTACACGTGATCTCCGGGTGGTGCTAAGGACAGTCTCTGGTGGTAGGCTTCGGCCGCGGCTTGTCACCACCCTCCGGGCTGGGCCAGTGCGTGAAGCGATTTTTTCGTGTTTCGTAATGTGGTCCGGAGAAGCCATCTCTACCTTCTAGGTCTTCATGCCCCATCTTAGACGACATCGTCACTTCACATCAGGTGAGATTGTGGTCTTCGAATGCAACCCCTGCTAGACGTGTTGGTAATTATGTTTCAGTCTTTCAATTTAGCAATGGCGATGCTTGCTTTCTTTTGCCCAGTACAAACGAATTTATATTTTAAATACATACTAATAATTTTTATTATTTTATTTGGTGGTTGCATCTTACAGCTGTAAAATCCTTCTAGCGCCTTTTCAGTATAAAATAAGTACGAATACTAATTCATAGAAAAAACAGAGATTATCTGACTATGAAACTTTAGTAAACTTTTTTGCTGAATTATTGGGATATATCATTATTATTATCATTTTACTAAAATACGTCATCATGTATCAATTATTCATTATATCATCAATTATCCGCCCAAAAGGTAACACACACAGTTGCTAAGAGGATAACATATTAAGCCAATTAACTCAGGTCATTTAAATACGTCATATTTCTTAATTAATCATTTAAAATGAGTGTCAGTCAGTTTATATCATCCACAGATTACACTTGCCTTCGTGGCGATCCTCTGCAAAGCGAATTGCACTTGTCACGCGCGGACTTGGCGAAGGAATGGCGGGATCTTATTTGTAATTTGTCAATTTAATAATCTTATTTGCCACGCTATTGAAATAAAAGTAGTAAGAAAAAAGCCGTGTTGGCTAAGTGGCAGCACACTCGACTTTCATTCCGAAGGTCGTGGGTTCAGACGCCGCCGAGCACCTCTGGATTTTTCTCCTTGAAAAATGTATGTCCGCTTTTAACACGCGCTATAACGGCATCATCGTGAGGAAACCGGCATGTTCTGACAACTTTAAAGAGTTTGAAGGACATGTGACATTCACCAACCCGCACTTGGCCAGCGTGGTGTATCAAGGCTGTGTCCCAGCAGTGGGAACATTAATAGGGTGACGATGATGATGATAAAAAAAATATACAAACAAGCAGACCTCTATCTGCTTTTTTTCATAAGCCTTAGAGGTACATTATTAGTGAAACAACATTTGAATGAAGAGCTTTTTTGCGCATGTATACCTACTGGTCAGGTACCACACTGCAGCTTCACGGGTGTCTCTATGTTTCAATTAAGGTAAAATATATGTATTGGTTAGCTACAAAATCAAATAAATACCTACAATGTGTGAATTAATGACCTTATTAATTTTATGTAAAAGCATTAAAGACAAGACAATGGGAACTATATATGAAATAAGTATTACCACAGATGTAATACTTCAAAATGTGATTATCGTGAGCGCAGTGAGTGGGAGAGTCCGGTTCATTGGTTTCATCTTTGGCTGAGTGCGGGCGGGGAGTGCACCGTCGCCATGGCAACGCGCGCGGCCGACGACCCCGCCCGCCCTACGCGCCGAGCCGCCCAAACATTATTTATAAACAAGTGGTTGAGCTTGTTAAGTGAATGTAGTGGTGTAGTGTGTGCGCGGCGCTGCGGGCGCGAGCACGGCGCGCTGTCTGCTGGCGGGTGCTGGGCTGCTGGCGGGTGCTGGACTGCTGGCGGGTGCTGGACTGCTGGCGGGTGCTGGACTGCTGGCGGGTGCTGGCTGCTGGCACTGTCGTGTCGCTGGGCGCCGCAATGCGAGGCCGGGGGAGCTCTGCACAGGTATTATCACCAAATAGTCATTTAGACTACGCTTCTTTTGTAGATGGCGATCCTTTAATGGTGCACTTCGTAGGTAATACCAAATTATATATAATCTGTGGTACTACTAAGCATAGATAATGTTAATATTTACGTCAGTCGTAATTATGGTTAATAACAATATAATGCGTATCATGATACTGGAATTTCATTATTTACATATTAGTTCCATTGTTTCCAGTCGGAATACCAGTTAGAGAATAGAGTGACGATAGTGGTTACTAGGTACATGTTAGATTATACATTTGGATATTTTATTTAGAGAGGAAAACGAGAGGTGACTTTTCCACGAAACCATGGCCACTCCGCGCCCCCGCACCGCGCACGCAGCGCAGCGCGCCTCGACAGTACAATATTCTGCATTCATTGTCGCCGGAACAACGAATGTAGAATGTTTTTTAATATGCAGATACAATACCTACATACTGGTTTTGTGAGGTTCGATATACAGTATTTATTATAACAGTTTGTTTACTGTTATCAAATAAATGAGATCAATCATTAGTACAATTAATAAAGATTTTGCAATAAAAACAAGATGAGCAAGAAGTTGTTTTTTTGTATTTTAGTGTGTATTATGGTGTTTTGAGTATTTATTGTCATAGCGCAACAGTAATTAATTAGTTATCCCTTAAAATTGGAACTGTCTAGTCTCTACCTGCCACGTTCTTCAGATAAAGCCGGGGGACGGACCCACGAAGAAGTCTCAGCAATAGGATCCCGTTTTACCCTTTGGGTTCCTTAATGACCCTAACTTCCGTCAACAGATGATTTGCTCTTAAACATTACTGATATTAATCAAAATTTAAAATAAAAAAAAACCCATTTCAGAACTTTAGTTCCCTTAAAAGTAAAAAGACATTATATTTTGTATTGTGCACGTGATGCGCTTTCATTTGAGACCCCACTCGAGTATTTTTTTCAGATTTTTGTTTTTACTGCCCCACTTTTACTCTCATAACTTTAAAACGTGTCAACCGATTTTCATCAAATAAGCCTAAGAACACTTGCGCAAAACTCAATTTTTATACCAAAAAAACGTGTTTATGTAATAATATAATCATTGACATAGTGTACGAGGCCCAATGCAAAAAATATTTTTCTAAATATTTTTTTTATATGGTCTTACTGACTTTTAAAGTTGATTCATAAATTCACTTGTTCGTCACGGGAGTTTTTTTATGCATTATGTGGATTCCTCGGATAAAACTTAACCTATGCAATATTACGAGGCGACGGAAATACGATATATATAGTTTGGATATTTAGATTGCAAATTTACAATACAATATTTATATTTGTAAAATGTAATCCTCTTTACGTGTCCATGCTTGTGTTTTTACAGCTAATTTGTTCAACACTTATTATTGTTTTATTATTAAACTCATAGATTGACTACAATCTATTGCAAGGACGAATCATCCGTTTGTACTTAAAGGTTACTTATCTCTGCGTCGCATGACACCATCCTGTTGTGAATGTTCTAGAGTCTAGACTCGAGAACGTTCAGAACTGGATTCAGCTCTGGAATCTGCATAATGATCGGCACCCTTCGAGGCCCCGCATCGACAGCGAGTTGGCCCGGCCGGGGAAGACAGAGATGGCCAGATTAGCTATCGTCATTAAAAGAAGATAAAACATTTAAAGGAGCGAACAGAGTGGAAAAAAATCCTGTAAATAAGCTCATGATTTAAATGGTGATTATGTAAAGGTCAAAGAATATACTATGATACATGCAAGGTCAAGTGCAGATGTTATCTCGCCGTGATCGTAGCTCCACAGCGCGGCTATTCGCAGCGCCGCGTCTGGAGGCTGCAGCAGCCCAGCCTCGCGGCGTCCGACGCGCTATCAAAACAAACACTCGCATCATGAAGAATATTTATTATCGCGCTTCATTAGCAATTGAGAAAGCGATAACTTTTAAACCAGAAGCCATTACGATAACGCTACGGCTACGCGTCTAGGAATATAGTTATAGCAGAGTGTTAGAGAGGCCGCGGCCGGTTGTAACTAGTTTTATTGCCAAAAATAACGCGACTTTCCTAATTTATTATGAAAGGAGTGTTGAATCAAGGTGGGCTATAAGTTATTCTCATAAAAATGCATGAAACCTAGTTTTTTAACACAGTATACTCCATACCAATATTATAAATGCGAAAGTAACTCTGTCTGTCTGTTCCCCTTTCACGCAAAAACTACTGAACCGATTCAAATTAAATTTGGTGCACAGACTCTCTGAAGCCTGAGAAAATATATAGGCGTTTCACCGCGGGAAAATCCATTATAACGCGGGTGACAACGCGGGGCACTACTAGTATGAAATATTTTCGTGACATCAGAAACTTCAAACACTTCAGATTATGCGCGTGGTTAAGACCGCCTTCTGATCTTTATGAATTAAATTTAAAAATAGTTGTATCGGTATCCCGGATACTCCACGGGCGCCGGGCGCGGACGTGGTGAATGCACTCACGAGACAAAAATAAATCTACAACATGTTCCGTGAGAGAGAGAGATAATGCAGAAACTGCGGGCACGTACAGATCTGTATCTTTTGGCTACGCAAAAAGATACAAGGATTGGGAGCGAAAACTCCTCATCAAATTCAAATTGCCAAAGACAAAAAGAGACAGTAATTGAAGTACTGAACGTGCCATAGTTTTTCTTGACACTGAGCCATTAGGAACTTTGTTTGTTTTCAGCGAGATACATTTTGTGTATTTTTATTATGTTGTTACTAATTTGTCGTTGGAATTGTTCAATTATGATGTAGTTAAATAAATAAATAAATATTTCCGGACTAATCACGCAGCATCACCTGAGCCCAAACTAAGCAGAGCTTGTACTATAGGTGTTAGGTGTCTGATATACCATTTAGATACAATTTTTTTTGTAAATGCATATGTATAATACAGATATATGTATATAATATATCAATGATATATTCCATTTATTTCGCGATGAGAAACACAATTAGCAAAATGAAATGTTCATTTTTTTGTCACATCTCTTAGCAGATTGTAAATCATGTATATCCTAAGGTTACAACTTAGTCTATTAGTTTTAAATACCAAGGTGAAATACCTGTTTACAAATTTCACATAGCCAGATATTTGAAAATTAAATTATCTACTAGATTTTTGAGATAAGCGGTTCTCACCAGATATAATATGGGAACTCTCCATGATGTTATTTTCCCTGATAACTGCTAGAGTATCAAGGCAAGAGTGCAGAAGGTACCTTCTAGACCTGTGCCCTTCCATCCATATCCGTCCACATCGCGTCTTACCATCCGGTGAAATGGTGCTCAACAAAAAGACGATAATTAAAAACATAATTATTTAATAAAACCAAAGAAAGTTTTACATAAACACTAAAATATTTCTAAATGCATCAAATTTAAAATCTCTTTTTTATTACAAAATGTATCAGCTGCCTTAATATAAATCTGAAACCCAAGAACATTATAATTAAGCACCTACTACATATGATTATCCCAGATAAATGTCTCCACATGTCGTAGGTACAACATTTATGATAGTGAAGAGGTCAAGTGCATTGAGATATTAGCTCAATGATCAAGTGCCAGTTCGGCGTATGCGGTAATCCCGCGCCGCGCCGATAGCGCGCCGCCCGCGATACACTGCGGTCACTAATCGCAGGGTTCCCTTTGACACTTCACTCAAACGGAACGCTTTTGCCCTCTACAACTCCGTTTACACGAAAAATGTCTGCTATCTTAACAATTAAATGATGACTTTCACAAAGTGATAAAACGTAGGTAAATGTCACTAAGGCTCACTTATTAACATTCTTTTTATGAAGTTTATTTTTCCATATTTATTAAAAATAAAATTAACTGCTTTAATATAACATTTTACACCCATAAGCTAAATTTATAATGTCCGTGTTGCGGAAGTGGGCGCGTTGAGGTCTTATTCATACAAGATGGCTCTCGTAGGTCTCCTAACGGCTCCTAAAATTCACACAAAATATCCACACCCCTTTTATTTGTTGCCCACAGGGCAATCAATTAATTTTATCGAGGACATCCTCAAGTTGTAAATAATCAGCAATAATCTCATAAGAATATTTTAGAGGCAATTACCTAATTCACTTAATCTCCTATTTATTTGCTATATACGGAACCCCGCGTCGCGCTACAGGAGATATGATAACTTTCATTGTCTCGGGGAGCGGTGCCGGCTGCCGGCAGTCGCGCCGCGCCGCCGCCCGCGTCTGTGACCTGTCCGACACGCGCTCGCGAATCGCCGGTACACATTACGACAATACTGTGTCAGCAAAAACTATTTAAAAAAAAACTCGGAGGTTTCCTCTTCAAATACTCTACCACGCATTGAGATAAGCGGGGGATTGCAGCCACGAGGTAAATATTTATATAATATATAATTATGACATTTATGTGGATTTATTTATGTATTGTTGCGGTTTTCCCTTTATCTGTGGGAGATGGAAGTCAAGGGCAGGTTTCGTGCAGCGGCGCGCGCGGCGGGTACACCCTGCACCTACTGTTACTAATTAAATAATTATTACACATGTGCACTTATACCTAAGTAAACTATAATTACACATATTTATTGCCTAACACAATAACTATGTAAACTAACTCTATACTTACTGTTATATACTAAAATCAGATGAAGAACTACAAAAACGACAATGAAATGGTTGCTTTGTGACAACATGGTGAATACGTAGCTTATCTACCATAATTACCTTTTGCTAATCTCATTTTGATAAAGACGATAGCTATATAGTTTTAGAACTATAATCAGGGATTGTCCTCTATGTGCTCTAACATACGAGTATAACACAATGCTTATGAGAGTCCTAAATGTAAAAGGGCAGATGCTTTTGACTATTACTGATATTTCATTAAATATCAATCACATTCAAATTACCTTATCCAGGCACCTAGTTTAGACACGTAAACCAGTTTATTGTATTCAAATGCCGCGGACGCCGAACTTAGTAACTAAGTCTGTATATTTGGTACATCTGCAAACGCTTTCAGTTATACAGTTACAGTTCTTCACACATCTGGAGGAAATATTGTACAGAGATAGACCAGAGTGGGACATTGATAACATTTTGCTGTGAAAAAATACAATATTTGCACGATATTTTTTGTCCACAGAGAAACTCTGATATAAATTATAGCAATCAGTTTCACAATCTCGCCGCGCAATGTTTGATTAAGAGATAAAACTGATAATTGCGCTTATTTGTGAAATAGCTGGTATTCCCCTCACAAACATTAATGATCTTGCCACACAAAAAAACATAAATACGACTTAGATACGTATTTAAAGTTGTTTAACATCTTTTCAATTTAATTAAATTTATTTTAGATTAAAATCTTTTGAACTGTCGGAGCCTTCTGTTCTGTCCGAGCCGTGTTTGTGTTTCATGGTAGAGCGGTAAGTCCCTCACAGTACATATGCTGTCAAGGGAATCCATTACGGCGTCGAGGGGAATCCATTACAGTGTCGAGGAGGCATTGTTATTTACCTGTAAGTTGGAGCAATGGCTGGCTCAATTGACCTGTTTGCAGGACAACCTCGATGTCGTTACGATAACGTAATTGAAAGTGGGCCGAGCAGTAGTAGGTGACAGACAAACACCCTCTGATTAGAATAGAAACAAAGGAACTATTTTGTGTTAATTTGCATAAACTAGGCGTAACACATTTCGGTAATAACGACAAACGGGAGCAATGCTTCGCCTTTGTGGTCGCGCAAGCAGGTCGGCGTAAATGCGTGCGGCACATTTTCGTCTAATCAATTTTTACTTACGAGACTCGTTTAAGTAATTATCTACTCAACGCTTAGGTTACGTAGATACGTGAGACATTATTGTAGGACACTATACCTCTAAACAACGTGTTTCAAAGAAATCGTAAAGGGTGAGAACGGCACGCACCAGGCGAACACACATTTCGATTTGGAGGCCTGTTTTTTTCCGTGACCTAGAAATAGGCCCCCTATTTTTTTAGCCTAATCTAATCTCTAGGTCATTTTGCGTGTGAATGGCATGTACCAATTTAGGAACAACTTGTATAAACTTACCTAATTCCTATATCAATGCTTATTTCGTTGGTATATACCTATCTAAGTGAATTCAACCATCTGAGTCTACCACCTGATTCAAAGCTACAAATGGAATCAACACGTAGTTCTGTCCTTCACGTCCGCCGCAAACAGCCGTAAGCGAATGTGTACGTGTGCGGGCCGGCAACACTTCTACTTACTCCCTTCAGCCGGGAGTCCACGCACACCTGAAAATATCTAATATCTATTCTATAATATTACGTTTCATTGTTTGCCACATTTTACCTTGCTATAACACAGTTTCTAACTAACACAGGAGGTGTACCTATAGACTGCGTTAATTATGTAGGTAAAACTATCTTTGGTTTTTAATGAATAGTTGATTCTGTGGTTATCAATACAATACTCTTTATAGAAACACCAATATTGTAATACACAAATCAATGCAAATCAATTTTATGAAAAAATACTATGAGCGGATCGGTTTGATTCAGTTCAGTTCAGTTTCTTTTAATTGGACTTTGCGCTTGAAGCGACAATTTGCCAGTGTCGAGTTAAATAAAATTATAAAGTGTAAAAGATGTTTCTCAGTTGAACGCCATTTTGACCCTCGGTTTGATTCATTTTAATAATGCGCGAATTCCGGTCGAAATAATATGACAGTGCTTTAAACATTATTTTTCCTGTTTTCGTTTTTAGCTTGACCATAACTTGACAGTCCATATACACAGTAGTTAAGGTTACAGAATAGAATATCTCTCGTATCATAAATACCTTACTCACAGGAAAAATTTAAATTACAATAGAACTCAGAATAACTTGGATAAAATCATTAAATATATGATAAATAATATAATACCTATATGTATTATTTATCAATTAAGGAATACATTGTGGTCGGCCACATGAGTTTAACTGACACTGAAACAGCTCTTCCCTTTCCTACATGAAACTGGCTCTTAACCCTGAATCTTATAAAAAAATGCCAATAGCTATTTTAGTTCGAGACGTCTCGCCGAGTAGGTACACGCATGCGTGTCTAATAATATATACCTGTGCGTGTATTCGGCAACCGACTATTACCAAAAATATACTTCGGTTTAATTAAATAATCCATACTTCTTATTTCACTGCGACTATTAATTAATATGAAAGACAGAAATAAATGTTTTTCTGTCACAAAATAAAATACAAATATACCTTAAAGTTAACACAAAATAATACTAAATGTGAATGTAGTTTTGTCTGATTTTACTTGACACGCTTCTACGATGGAACCCATTGGGTGTTATTTTGTAAGAAGACGAAGAGAAGGATTGCATGATAAGGTTATATCGCGAAGAGAGAGCCCAATTAATGTTTGTCCGAAAAATCAGGAAATATTTTTTTGCATTAACAAGAGAGTAAACAGTCTGATCGGTACTTCGATGATCATTTTGCTTTGATTAATATTTCAACATCGATTAAACGAATTACATGAATGTTGAGTTACAAATCAAAACATTACTTATATGTATGTATACTGAAACAAAATTAATTGACATAAATAGAATAATCAGGGGCCGGCGTTCCCGAGAATCCCGCAGGTTTTCCTGCAGGTGACGTGCGCGCGCGCAGCCCGCTTATCGCGTGTTGTGACTCTGAGCCGCAGAATTCATTGATTATTTGGAACTCCTTCGCCGACCGGAAAGAACTCGTGTATTTTGATTTGCGGAATAGTTGAGTATTTCTGGTATTACTTAAGGATAATATCGTCCCCTCTGTACAAACAACTGACGACTTACCTATTAAATTATAAACAATAGGTTAACATTGCCAGCGTTCTGGTATTTCCAAGGTTTATGTTCTCTTAAACTTATGTCAGATACAAAACAACAGAATGTGCGTATCCTACTTAAATAGAACTAAATCTATTGTTGTCTAATCCGGCCCGCGCGGAACAAAACCTCACAACATATTTATCAATGGTACCGTACTTTTTGTTATCAGTAGTTAATAAGACAATGAATGAGTATTATTTAAAGCATGTTTAAAGCCAGTTCCGCGAAATGGTGGGCTCGCTTCTTTGTGTCAAAATAAGCCCGAGTCGGGTTGTGGAACTTGTTGGTCGGACGAGATGTGCGGAGGCGCGCCAGATGTGCGCGCACCTGCCGCGGGAGGCTGCGGCCATCTGCCTGCGCCTGCGTCTCAGCCTGCCTGATTAGATAGCAACAATATGGAGTCAAGACTCTGAGTACTGCCTCTGATTGTTAGATGCGTTTTAATGGATTTTCCTGTAATTTTCCCGCGTTAGCCCGTGTCCTCTTCAGGCTCTAGAGAATCTTTGTACCGGTTAAGTAGATTTTTGTAAATCGGTTACGTAGTTTTTGCAGAGTTACTTTCGAATTAGTAATTTTTTTTTTTTTATAACAGTAACCTATTAGTAAGGTTTACAATTCAGTTTTTATGTGTCTCCTTTTATGTAAATAATATACCTGTGCTACAAGATCTCCCTCTTCCTTCCTTACTTAATCAAAGTTATAAGTTTATGAGTACGGATAATTACACCATTTTATTTTTTTATGTATTTACACAATTTTTTGAAAACTAACAGCTAGGTTATAAATTACGTATCAAATTATATTATTAATAACATGTGCCAAAACAAATAGGCACATGTAGACTGATGGCCAATTATGTACTAGTTTAAATTAAACATTATGTAGCCTGAAATTCAGAATTTTGTCTACTCTTATGTTATATAGTGCATTGCAATGTTCCGTGCAAACAAACAATTTAGATGTCGTGTACCGTAGCCGAATATTAGGTAAAAAAATTGCGAAGAGTACCATTTATGTAAATGTTTTTTTTTTAATCTAGTATCTATGGTTGTAACTTAACTAATAACGGGTTATTGTTATATTGTATATTTGTCATACCATATAATAAAAAAATAATTATAAACAGCCTCCTCATTTTCTTTCGTCGGTTGTAAACACGTAGACATCAGTTGAGCGACATACTGGTTTCACAAATAATAAATCAATATTATAGTATAATATAAATCCTGGAATTCCCATTTTATACATAGAAAACACCTTTACCGGGAAATGTTATGGGACATTTTATTTAGGTCAAGCGGTGCCTGGCCGCTTGCAGGCATACCTACTCCTTATTTTCCGCAAGTTCTCTTTAGCTATTACTATTTACAATGCATACATAAAAAAAAACATGTATAACTACTTACTGTAAAAAAAATATCAAACGGGGACTCACCGGCCGCGAAGCTTGGGTAGCTAGCTTTTTATTATTAATAGTCATTTGTTGGCAAAAATCATTAGGTACAGATCATTTTTTTTTACATACATATTCTTATTCTTCTTAATTATTAATATTTTTTGTCACTTAATAGTCAAAATAGTATTTATTAATAACAATTGTTACCTGTCATTTCTTATATTATGGATTAAATTATAATACATAATCTTCTTCACGGCAAAGCCCGTTTTTAATGGAATGTATTTTTAATTTTCCTGTGGCAACGACGTGTTATCCCGCGCTAAATAAGCCTAGTAGCCTTCCTAGATAGATAGGCTATATAACAATAGTAGAATAATTCAAATCGGACAAATAGACATGGACATAATTTTATTTACCACAGAAGCACACACAAAAATAATACAGCCTCAAAATCAACATACAAATAGTTCCTCAGTTCCTAATATTAGGTGATATTAGTGTAGGTTTGGTGCGCGGCGGGTGCTCGGCGCGGCCGGCGACAGGTGCCGGGCTCCCCGGCGCGGCGGCGGCAGGTAGCGCCGCGCCGGGGAGCCCGGCAGCCCGGCCCCGGCACAGTGCGCGACCACCCTTCCGACTGGGAGATCGCATCACTGTTGCCGAATTATTGTAACATAGTTATCTGTGTACGAGTGAAACGTTACTAGCAGAGGCGAGGGACCGGGTCGGGAGTGCCGGTGAGTCCGGAACATAGTGTTACTTTCAGGTTTTTCAATCTAGGTTACATTTATCACTAAATGTCTCAGTGCATGAAATAACCAAAAAAAAAAACATAAATAAAAAAACATTATAGCGTATTTTTATGATATTCAAGGGAATATCTGGCTTAGTCAGATGAAGTTCACAAAAAATATATTTAAAGTAAAGGGCATAAATAAACGAAAAATTTGCTTAACTTGTCTATTTAACTATAGGATTCTGAAGATACGGACAAATAATTAAAAATAATAATTGTAAAATTCATCTGTTTTTCCTGGCTCTGCATGAATAATGACAAAATAGCATTTTTTTTATTCTGAGTGATTGGAAAAGAAAATATTATTTTGTAGATCCTGTGCTTCAAATACCTATACCTTAAACTACCGAGTACTTAGCTTGTCAATAATCAAAACGACTATTGACCATATCTCCAGACGCAAAATGGCGTTGAACTGAGTAACATCTTTTTCACTTTATAATTTTATTTAACTTGACACTGGCAAATTGTCGCTTCAAGCGCAAAGTCCAATTACAAGAAACTGAATTGAACTGACCATATCTCCTTTTACCTTGTTAAAACCCGGCATATTTTGATAATATACGAGTTAAATAAATAAATATATCCGGACAATCCACACAACAACATCTAGCCCGTGGTAAGCTCTAAGCTTGTGATACGGGTACTAGACATCCGATATATCTACTTAATATGATAGACATATTAATCACTCAGATCAAGGAGAAAGTGCTTGCAGAACATACAAACACTTGACCCTTCGGCGGGAATCGAACCCGCTACCTCTTGCACCGCAAGCGGACCTCCCCCCACCTCGCCACTGAGACTGACGCAAATATGTTTAACTATAATTTAAAAAGAGTCCCGCATCTCGCGTGAGTCATCCGTAGACTCGTCTTGTTACGCTGATTCTCCGCTTGAGTCTCAGCAAATTCTTTGGTGCTCAGACACCTCTCATGTATATTTATGCACGCCTGTCGCCTGCACCGTGACGGACAGACGGACAGACTGACTGGCAGCCGGCCCTTGTATGACCATCGCAGCGCAGTCGCCAATATGGATAGGTAACTTATCCATAATCTAATTCCGGGACAAAGCATTGGGCATATTCGGTAGAACCAGGCTCATAATGTCGACAATCACAGTTCGGCTAACCGCTCTCTGTTCTCTTTCAACAGATCTGAGCGATATCTAGTGCTAGATAAGCGATGCTACATTATTATCGAATGATTCGTGCTATGTCAAAATTAAGGGTTTCAAGGAGGGAATGAAGCTAAAGATAAGCTATTTGAATAAGAATAAAAATCATTTATTTGCATAAAGCATTTGGTGGAAATAAAATGTGTCTATACGAATGAAGTAAAGATAAAAATATGTTAAGAAAAATAAGTGTAATTCGCAGCAGCGAGCGATTTTGAGCACACTAACCGACCGACTGTGGTTCGAAGCGACCAGATACGACTTATTTATTTCCTATTTATCTATAAAAAAAGGTATAAATAAATATTTCTAAACAATTCATACAGCGTCCCCTTCCCCCCAACTGACCACAGCCTGGACTGTGGGTGTATACTACACTACGTATATATATATATATTGTAAATACATACTTAAGATGGATAGAAAACACCCAGACCCGAAACTGTAGATCGTACAAAATCTGGTCTTCGGTGGGAATTGAACCCGCAAGCTCTTGCGCCTCAGGCAGATCTACGCCCACTAAAGCAAAGAAGTCGTCAATGTTACAATTTGTTTGTGTTTTCTTAACTTTTCCTAAGATTTGTAATATATAACGAAGAAAATATAACTTGGCCGGCGCGATTGAGGCCGAACCGCTCTCGCTAAGAGAGAAGTCCCTATGTCCCAGCAGTGGGAACGTTAATAGGGTGATGATGATGAAAGAATGAAATAAATGAATTATGCCATGTATTGATTTATGTACTCTATTTAACGTTATAACTGTTTGATTAGAAAAACGTGCCTTAGGAGGTTTGACTAATAAATAAATATTTTACGGACAATCTACACAACAATAACATCTAGCCCCGTCGTAAGCTCTTAGCTTGCGTTACGGGTACTAGACATCTGATATACTTAATATAATAGACATACATACATAGATATCTTTTTACTATACATTTTAAACACCCAGACCAAGGAGAAAGTGCTTACAGAACATACAAACACTTGACCCCTCGGCGGGAACCGAACCCGCTACCTCTTGCAGCGCAAGCCACTGAGGCAGTCTAGTACCTACCTACTACTGTGTTTGTTATACCTAAATTTGCTTGCCCTAATCTCCCTCTTTGAACTATAATTCCCAGAAAGCAAATTACTAGGTTATTTAAGTTCGGATTTCCTCGAATATGGCTTCAAATAACTAAAAACAAATGGAGTTCTATCGTACCTTCCTTAAGTTCTGGGTAGGGCTGGCCTGTGCGGCACACGTACGACAAAATAACGTCAATTTGACGTCAACACACAGGAAAACAAATTCCTGTCAAATCGTTACAAAATAATCCATACAAACAAGTGATTTATATTATTTTTGCATTTAGACTAAGTAATAAAAATTATAAACTACTAATATGTATGAACAAGAATTAACCATATATAATTATAATAAATATATTTTGTTTTAAGTAGCCTATACCTAGCCAAAGATCTTACATAAATCACTACCAGAGAGTATATTATCACTACGTATCACTACCTGTGGCCTGTGCTATGGCACAGATTAAGAGAAAAAAGTTATCTTTGGCCCATACCGTCAGAAAGTCTATAACAAAGTCATAGATTTTATAAGATAATAATACAATCATAAAATTAAGTTATCACTTTATTGGTGATGCAAAGATTCTAACTAGCGCCTCTAGTGTCAAAATTGTGAAGCTGTCTAAGAACGATACTTTGACAGGTGTCGTTACAATAAACGTCAGGGAAAAACATAAATAATAAATACAAATCAGATTTATCTTCGAACTGAATAATATCTTTTTCACTTTATAATTTTATTTAACTCGACACTGGCAAATTGTCGCTTCAAGCGCAAAGCCCAATTACAAGAAACTGAACTGAACTGATTTATCTTCAACAAATAAACAAAGTGTCGTTCTTAGACAGTTTCTAAATTTCGCCGCTAGAGGAGTGCGGATAATCTTTGCATCGCCAATAGCCGCAGATAAAAAAAATATTATTTAAAATTCAAATAGATTGCCCTTGTCAATACGTTAGCATTTTTAGGTCTTTCGTCGGAGAAGTGATTATATACTCTCTGGTCGGAGAGATCAAAATGTAATCGAACGTCAATAGCAGGAAGATTGTGGAAAAAATATATTGAACACGTAGTGATTATATACTGTCCGATATTGAAAACATACGGGAGGACGTACTCTCTGAAGATACGGTGTCCATAAATATAAAATGGAAAGGAGTAGGTAGGTACAGAGAAGTGTGGGCAGTTGTAAGCTCATAGGTGAGACCGCAAGCGACACGCGCCGGCCACAGGAATGCGCCAGCCTAGGGTGCATTATGTTGCATAACGTAGTTTTCCGGGATCTATTTATATCCCCCAGCTGTCAGCAGGCAGAGGTAAAATCATTATCGGATGCGTAACCGCAAACTAATTATATATGGTTTGCCTCATTACTCGAGTGCCAGGAATTCGGGATTTCCAAATCAGGATTGTCCTGTATCGCGACTATAAATGAGGAAACTCGCCCACAGTCTGACACAAATCCTTGTCGCTCGCAGGAGGGACGACGTAGCATGAGCCCCGCGTAGAGACATGGGAGCAGCATGCCTCCTCAAGCAGAGGACTGCGAGAGCGCGCGACTGTACAGCGACGGCGCGCCGGCGCCGGTGCACGGCGGGCGAGTAGGGCCGGCGCGGGGCGCCGCGCCGCCGCCGGCCCGCGCCTGGCTGCAGCACGAGGAGCGCCGCCTGCTGGCGTCCCCCGCGCCGCGCCTTCAGGCCGGCCTCACGCTCGGCCTCCACTCGGACTACCCGCAGAAGCCCTGCCCGGAGCCCGTCGCTCAGACCAAGTTTCAGAAGAGGAAGCAAAAGTTGATCGAAGTTCTGAGGCCGCCCTACTTCATCCTCTCGATGATACTACTGATCGTGAGTATTGATTACATTCTCGGCATATTGCGATGCTGTTCCACTTTGATTAGAAGCTAAACAAGTGTTTGTGTGACAGATCCTGGTGCACCTGTGCGGGTCGCAGGGGGCGCGCGGCGCGCTGGAGTGGGCGCCGGCGGCGTGGCGCGCGCAGCCCTGGCGCCTGCTCACCTACGGGCTCGTGCACGCGCACGCCACGCACCTCGCGCTCAACGCGCTCGTCGCTCTCGCTGTAAGAACGCACACGTCATCTATTCAACGGCTATCCTGCATTTTGACCACGGGACAGCTATCCTTCATTTTGTTCACCGCTGGACATGAAAAATAAGGGAAGAATAGACCATAAATCACCACGCTCAGGTCCAATACGCCTTGTTGGGCGTGGTGTTTCTTCATTCGTTGTTTGCAGGGGATCTTCACGAATTTGGCTTTGGATATCTAAGATCGTGTTTTAAATCACGGATCCCCCTAAGCTTAGCTAAGGTCTAAAATAGACCGAGGCACATTATTGCCGTATAAATTGCCCTGCGCCCCCGTCGTATTTCGATCACGCTACTTAATAAGTGGCTAATCGTCATCTTTATAAGATTTCTTCATTTCAATCAGCTATAAAAATGTGTTGACTGCAGGTGGGCTGGCAGCTGGAGCGCGAGCAGGGCTGGTGGCGCGTGGCGCTGGTGTGGGCGGGCGGCGTGGCGGGCGGCGCGCTGGGCGCGGGCGCGCTGCAGCCCCGGGTGCACGTGGTGGGCGCCTCGGCGGCGGTCTACGCGCTGCTCACCGCGCACCTCTCCAATGTGGCCCTCAGGTAACTCACTACATCTAGTTGGCTCACGACACAGACAGATAATTGACACTGACTAGCGCGATCAAGGTGTAAGCACTATTCACAATAATATATTAAGGTTCCCGTGACTTACGGAACTATCGTCGCTTGAGAAAATTCAGTTGTATAATATAAACTCCAGCATCTGAGCAGCCGGATGGATCTTCAGTGTCCCATTATCAAGTAACTTGTCCTGACTATAAAAAAATGTAGATAGTCCTAAAATAATTTTTGACATGGTCAACGACTACGCTATGATGACATTTACATCTATAACCTTTTGTTCTTTTTACAGATTCGGACACATCCCGCTGTGGTGGTTCCGTCCGCTGTCGGTGCTGGTACTGGGTGCCTCGGAGGGCGCCTGGGCGCTGGTGCGCGAGGGCGGCGAGGTGGGCGAGGGCGCGGTGGCGGCCCACGCGCCGCCCGGCGACCACGTGGCGTGGTCAGCCCACGTGCTGGGCGCCACGGTCGGAGTACCGCTCGCTTTCATAATCTTTACCGGTAAGGATCTCATAATATCTATGCTAATTAATCATAGGTGCTTCGAATAGATTAAGACTGCGTTTCAACCATGTTTTTATAAAAGAGTCTTACATTATTGTCAAAATTAATTTTCATCGTTGCAGGGGAACACGAGAACCGTGGATACGTGTGGTGGACGCGCGTTGCTTCCGCGTTCGTGCTGGCGGCGCTGGCGATGCTCGCGACGCTCTACTATTGTGTTTGGGAGGAGGCGCCTTGAGCAAGAAACCAACAGGAGTTACCAAGACTTCAGGAGTTAACTAGAAATAGTCCTTCGTGTGTTGGAAACGTCGCGTGAATCTGTGGCTTCATCCAATCCGTCCATCTCGTTAGTCCTACACGAAATGGAATGATAAGCAATGTGTTTTAAATATCATGATATTTCGTGTCCTGGGCAGGAATCACGAAGCGACGAAAACGCCAATTTCCATACCAAAGTTATTGCCTCTATCACTCACTGTCGAGTGATGATTCCTCGTAGGTAGGTAGGAACAGGTTTATAAATATTAGTACATAGGGAGATATTTCATCAGTTAAGGTTCAAAGTAAGGTGCAATGCCCATCTCCGTCCGTGAGTGTTCATTTCGATAGATTTATACACTTTAACTGACTGTACTTTATTATTGTACCGGTAAACCGACTGACTATGGATGCTAAGTAAGGAATTATTGTCTCTTAACTGTTTTTGCGATCGCTGCTTTGTTTATAAGTTGCGTTAGATTGTCTGCGAACTATTTCGACAACGGTGATTATTACCGATTTATATTGATCAAACATTTTCACGTTTAATTTTCAATCGTCCGATACCCTAGTGCCTGATTGTCCATGTAATTAATACAGGTATCAGGGTATTGAAAACTCGGCCTCTATATAACTTTGGGTTAACAAAAATGTTTCGGTACTGTTGATATGTATGTTTTTGATTTTATGATGTAAGGAAAAAGGCTTCGTGCTAATTTGTTACTATGTTGATTTCAATGAAATCTGAATATGTTTTGTATCAAAACAAGCTACTTTAGTTTAAGTTTATTACGCTTAAGTGTTATAGTTGTAGGCACCTGTTTGTGCCCGCCCGTGCTCTCGTCGGCGGCGCTGGTCCGCGCGCAGATGTTGCCACATATCATAAATGTAATGTGATTCATTGGAATTGTTCAATTATTTTGCTTGTAAGTGATGTGGCGTCGTCCAAACCATGTCTCCTGTCGCTGATAAGTAATAAGTTAAGGTCTGAATCAGCGACACTAATGGCTCGAGGCCATTGGAGGGTATTTGTGATGTTAATAAATTCTTGTAAAGCTCGCTTTTGTACAACTGTGATTTTGATTAAAGTATAATAAGTACCTATTAATATGGAATGACTAGTTTTCTTTAAACGAATCCCTAAAAGTAGAACAATATCCCTAAAGCAGTAAAATTCACACCCGAATTTAGGTTAAGAGGTTGGCCAATAATTTAAGCGTAGAATGGAAAATAAAAATATACAAATTAACTTAAAATAAATACTTTAATACATTTTAATAATTATTGTCTATTCTACATTAAACACCTACCATAATACTATTCCTTATTATATCGCCTATACTCATAAATAGACAAGAGTAAATAAATGCATCGAGTTCCTGAAACGCTTGCTAGAAAGTGAGGTGAGGAGCGGCGGCGGCGCCCTGGCCGCCCGTCTGCGGGGTCTGGTTGAGATCATCGCGCGGGGCCAACTGACTATACAGAACTACGGGCGGCGGAACTAGCACTTGAGGTCCTTGCACTGCACGCCGAGCTCCGTGCACCAGCACTCCTGGCAGGGCGTGGACAGCTCGGTGATGATGCGCCCCACGCGGTACATGCGGCCGTAGATGTTGCAGCCCGCCAGCTTCAATAGCCCGCCACCAGCTAAGTCGAACCGCGGGGGCTCCGGCCTCGGGGGCTCCGGCCTCGGGGGCTCCGGTGATGGCCTCGTGCCCGCGACCCGCGTGGTCGTACTCACGGGCCGCATCGTGGTCCGCTTGATCGCCGTCGCCTCCCCCAGCACGAGGTGGTCTATCCTGTTGATAGGGTTCTGCGGCAGCTTCGAGGGCGTGAACGGAACCATCGGCATGGGCACGAATGGAGCGACCGCGGGCCGCGGCGCGGGGGGCAGGGTAGGCCGCGGCCGCCTGGCGGTGGTCGTCGCTGGAGGTCTGGTGGTGGGCGGGGGCCGGGGCGCGGCGGTGGTGGTCTCGTAGCTCTCCCCGCTGAGCAGCAGCTTGAGCACGTTCCCGAAGGAGAAGCCCTCGTCCTCCTCCTCCTCGTACTCCGGCGGCTCGTCGGCGGGCGGCGCGCTGCTCGGCGCCGCGCCCGTGCCGGCTGTACTCGACTGCTCAAAGTTCTCAGGGATGGTGGCAGCTGTGGCAGTGCTCTGCGCCTCTGTGTAAGTGTTAGTCACGGTTCCTACAGAATGGTTGTGGACTGTAGGAGTTGTGTCTTGTTTTTTGTTGGTAAACGGCACTTCCGCCGCAGCCGGGGTTACTCCAAGCTCGGTGCTGATGACTGTCTCCGCAGAGTCCTTCGATGTAGTGTTATACGTAGCAATGGCCTCCGTGGTGGTCGTCTGTTTCACTGTCGTGGTGTCCGGCGTCGTTGTTAGCTTATTATCTGCAATAGATTATGAAATATGTAAATAAGTGTTGATATAGTCTTGTGCTGAACTCCCTACATCCGTTTCTACTTCCGTGACACTGCAAATGCTGAGTTTAGAACTCATTTGGGTATGATGAACAAACATAATTATTACTAAGATTACTTTAGTGTTATTTGTAATTTTATATACACAAATAAACAGGTTTGTCATTCTATTCCAGAGAGCTGTGCTCCGAAAGACAGACCGATCGGTAAGGGTTCAATTTTGTGGCATTTGGCTACGGAGCCCTAAAAAGTGGTGCCTAAAGGACAAATTAGAGTCAGACCTTCGTCACAGACGATCTCCCCGCAACAGATGTCGGCGGAGGGCGCGGCGGCGGCGCGGCGGCTGCAGCGCGGCGGCGGCGGCGGGCAGGCGCGCGGCGCGCACGCCAGGCGGCCCCACGCGCACGCGCACGTGGCGCACGCCACGCTCAGCGTGCCGCCCTCGCGCACGCGCCGCCCGTCGCTCGACACGCACTCGCCTGACAAACATTCACCACACTCATTTATTATCATTATTTAGATTTTTTAAACTTTCTAGAAATGTTGCCAGACAGACTGCTCGTGGTCAGTAAGAGTTTTGTCTGCATAGCACCCGAAGCTACCAAAAGACATTGATCTCTAGACGAAGAACGGTTTAAATACAAATTGATACAATCATTTTAATAATAATTTGAATGATTTATTTTATTCTTCTTTTTAATTGTTTGACATCTTGGATTATGAAATAATATGTTATGATGACATTATGTAATAAATAAATAAACACTTTTGCATGCTTAACCCTCTCGTAAGTAGAGTATAATTTAAACCACGATATTTGTAAGAGTATATTTTGTGCAAATAAATATTGTTATTGTTATTCATACCGTTAGGATGGATGTCCAGTTGCATGGAGGTGGTGAGGCGCGGCGCGGGCGGGCCGCGCGGCGTGCTCGCGTACGCCGGGTAGTAATCCTCTATGAGCCCCGAAGGCCCTTTCGGCACAAATCCGCCTGGATCAAAAACATGACAGCAATGTTATGATTGCTATTTAAATTGTTTGAGGTGGATGTGGAGCAAGAATAAGGGCGCTTTCAAATTGGGTCTTACAAGATGTAGGTTTGCGGCGCGGCAAACGGACCGTTTGGTGTACTTGAAATGCCCAATTTGAAAGCAAGGGTCTTGTCGGACAGAGAGTGGTCAAACGGTTAAGCGTTTCGCGTTCTGTTTTTTTTATTTTGTGTTTATATTCTTCCGACGCGGAACGCTTGAACTCTGGATCGCTCGCAACCGCTTGACCTGAAAGTGATCTGTTACCTTCAGTTTCTACTGGGGGTGAGAACAAGTTGACTTTCGGTGACTCCATCTTGAACGTGGTCCTGGGTATCGGTTGGGGAGTAACCGCTGCTTTGTTCGTGTCGCGACTCTCGAGGCTGGCGGAGACTGTGTACTCAGTGTCTTCAGGCCCAGTATCGTCCTGGGGCAGTGCGGGATCGGCACGGTCCGTGATAAACACGGGGTACTGCGTGGACCGGTACCCGTCCTGGCGGGGGAAGGCCGGCTCCTCGGGCTCGGGGTAGTACACCGGGAACTTGTCCACGCGCTCGCTGACGCCCCCGTACGCGGGTTCCTTGCTGGGCTCTTCTACCACCGCGTCCGCCGCTACGAACGGGATGATCCTAAAACAAGTTTAGATATGAACCTTCTGTTTAAGTAATGTAAAATGAAAAGCTGAATGTTAGGCGATTGCTTACTTCAGGTTCGGTAAGGAAGGCGGTAAGGTCGGTTCATTGTAGTCAAAATCATAGTCTCCTTTAGTTTTCTTGGAACCGTTCAAAGCTTCGGGCGTAGGGTCCGCCGGCAGTGCTAGCTTCGTGAGAACCGGCGCGGACTTGGTCGTGGGCGGAGGTGCGGTGGTGGTCGTGCGGCTGGTGTTGGTGAGCAGCGAGCTCGTCACGTTGATGACGAAGGTGTCCTCATCGAAGTCGTCGTACACGCTGCGGTCGGTGATGATGTCGTTAGCGGAGAAGGTGTGGTCCTCGAGGCTGCTGACGTCGATGAGCGGCACACGGGGGTGCGTCTCCATCGTGATTTTCTCCTGCGTGGCGGTGTCGTTGAGGGTGAAGTTGAGGGGTTGCGAAGTGGAGGACAACTCCGCGGTGCAGTTGATGGTGCCGTTGATGACGATGCGCACGGATCCCTCGGGCTGCTCCGTCGTGGGTGACTCCGATGCGGGCTCCGCTGTGGTGGAAGGCGCTAGGGTCGTCACCGGTTGGCCTTCAGTCGTCAGCTCTTTTGGAGTCTCCGAGACGGTGCTTGTGGTCGCATTGAGACCGGAGACACTGGAAGTCTCCAGCGGAGGCAGGTCATTGGTCTTCCTCTTGACCTTCGTGGTGCTGACGAGGTTGTTCGCGGCGGACGTGATGCGGGTGTTCTTCACTAGATAAATGCTCGCTAAGGTAGTTTTGGTCGTTATGTCCTTTTTGGGCGGCAGGTTATTAGTTTTGACGCTTTTAGCGGCCGTAAGGGGTTTGCTCGTGAGGGTCAGGAACTGTGATGAATCTGCAAGTTGAAACGCATAACAGTTTGTAAGAGGTAAATATATATGGATGTAGTCGTACACAACAATGGGCATTCTACATGAATGTAATTGTCTACCTCGGTTCCTGTGGCAGTGGTACTGGTGCGCGCAGCAGTCCCCGGGGCGCAGGCGCGGCGTGCAGCCGAGCAGCGGCGGCGCGCACGCGAGCGGCTGGCACGTCGCCTGCCCGCGCAGACAGAAGCACACCGTGCAGTTTCCCTCTCGGGCCTGCAGTCTCGCTGACACTATCTTCTCGCCTTCCGGGACCCACTTGCCATCAATTTTGCAGTCTGAAACATGAACATGGCGAAGTTAAGTCAATTCAAGCAAAGTGGGAGTAGGTTGAACTGTGATTCAAGTCTGTAATTAAATGTGGGTAAAAATAATCACGTATTATTGGACTAGTATTAAAGCAGTAGGATTATTTAATTAAAAACTGTTAAAAAAGATCACCATGAACGAAGGAGCTGTCTGCAATCTTCCAGGTTATGGAGTGGCACATCAACAACAATAGGTATATAAATAAAAAAAAGCAGACAATCCACAAAACAACATCTAGCCTCTTGGTAAGCTCTAAGCTTGTGTTACAAGTATGGTTACCGTGTTTGTGGTTGTGCGGTGGGTGCACGCTGGTGGAGGGGGTGGTGGCGGCGGGCGGGTCGCGGTCGCAGTAGTAGCGCGGCGGGCAGCAGGCGCCGGGCGCGGGCGGCGCGCGGCAGCCGGCGGGCGGCGGCAGGCAGGCGGGCCGCACGCAGCGCCGCGCGCCGCCGAGGCAGAAGCACTGCTCGCACGCGCGCCCCGACCGCATCGCCGAGCCGGCCGCGTACACGGAGCCGCCCTCCACGCACGCCGGGAGCACTGGACATCACACCACACGCTTATATCACTCATCGAAGGAACAAAGGACGAAGAATTTTCTACAGAACTAGAGTTTACAGTTATAATCCAACAACTACGTTAACCTACATCTCACGTGATTTAAATGACCACGGGAGGGTTATTATAGTCTATATTTTACTCACTGTAGTCTTGAAAGAGTGAAGTTATGGTTATCAGAGCATAGCTGTGTGTTGTAAACTAAACGATTTCGAGTAATAGTTATGGTTATTTGGCCTGAGATGAAAGAGACCCGACCGCTGGCTACTGACCGTGTGCGACGGAGGCGGGCTCCACAATATCTTCCTCATCGTCGAAGGCTGCAGTCGTCTCATCTTCCTCAGGCTTTATTCCATCTGGAAAGTAATTCAAAATTCGATTAGTTCAAAGCCATATGCCATATCTCTCACATTGTGATGTGCACTATTGGATGCTTAGTGGCTGTTTAAGCGTGGACAGCGGCTCTTATAGAATGTGCCTACTGAGGTAGTGGTTGTGATAGTAGTGAGTGGTATACCGGGGCAGTGTACGTGCGGGCAGCAGGCGGCGGCGCCGTGCTGCAGGCGGCAGCGCGGCGGCGGCGCGAGCGGCGCGCAGGCGCGGCGGCGGCACGAGAGCGCGCCGGCGTGGCACGCGCAGCGCAGGCAGGCGCCGGCGGCGGGCGCGCGCTGCTCTCCCACGAACCAGCGCCCCTCCCACAGGCACCCGCCCGGCAGACCTGCTCCACACAACATACATGTCATGTTCGATTCACTTCGAACACCTCAGCAGCATCGGCGATTTGTCTTATGTAAGTCGCACGGTTACTACCTTGGACCAAGCGAATCTACGTAAGACAGTGCTTAATAAGCGTGCATCCGCGTCGCACTCATTATCAATGGAGTCGTAAATTACTTAATGTCATCACTTTTATTATGTGTTATTTTTTTTGTTGGGTACTACATTTGTTTACTAATCTTAAGATTTTTCTTTGTTTTTAATTATGTGGGCTAATAAACATATTCTATTCAATTATGGCATTCATCTTACTATCCATTGTACTTCTAATTTATTTTGTATTTTATTTCCATCTATGTTGCGACTCGTGTACAAAAAAGTGTTAATTGATTGATTGACGATGGTTCGCTATCTCGCTGAGCGAAACAGCTCTATATTTTAACCACCAACTTGAATCGGAGATGGTGAAACGGGCCCTTATACTTCTTAGTCGGAGTTAAAGAGCTTTTTGAAAATCATATGAACTGATATTGCAGGTTTAAAGTTATGAACAGTGGTTAGATACCGTGTAAGCTGGTTCCGGAGCGGGCGAGCGCGGTGGAGGCGGCCTCGGCTGCGGGGCTTCCTGCGGACGAGAGGAAACATGGAGCGGTTCAGTCAGGAGCACCCTCCGACTAACACACTCACTAACCCGAAGCTAGCCCTGCGAACGTTACTACTGCCCAATTCTTTACCGACCTATCAAAACTATTTAATCATCTTACTAAACCTTTTTGACGCAAAAAGGTCAGAAAATTGCATAGGTAGCCTTTATCTAGATCGAGCAAATGGAGAAAACATGAATAGGTCTTTGGAGTCACTTGAGAGAGTAATCATCATCTTGTTATAATTTATTTATTAAAAAAAAGCCTCATCCCTTTATAAATACATTTATACACAGTCTGTGATATCTTAAAACCGAAAAACGGAATTACCTACAGTACAAAAAATTATTCAAGTAAAAATCCAATTAATCACAGATTAAACGCTATATTTTCAACCTGGATCACCACATAGACTTCTTTTTATCGCTGGAAATAATTATTTACAGGCGAATTTCATTATAACTTGGGCAAGCCCGTGGAGCGCTGCTAGTCTGATAATAAATATCTCTGTAGAAAGGACAGGGTTCATTGAGAAGCATCATCAGATCGCGCCGCGCGCAACCGGTTACCACTGACACCGCGCTGCGCCGGCGCAGATCTTTGCACTCGCGGGGTTCTCATAATCCTGCGTTACCCAACGCTCATTTGTCAACGTCTTACTTAAATGATGCTGAATTAAGATATACTGCTGTTGACATAAAGTCATTGATTAAAAATAGTCTGTAAATAGAAAAGTATAAAGTTTTCATCCATTCGTGTTCCCCGATTGTTCCTTTTGAATCCCCCAAGGGAGTCGTATGCACACACCATACACTTTTAGGGGTTTAACATCCAAAAGCTCGACTTGATTTGAAAACATCGTTTTAATCGCGTCGCTTTCAGAGACAGGTTACACAAACACCCACCATTCTGTCACTGACTAATATTACTGATATTCAAATACCAAGCAAATAATATCCGTGCCATCATAAAAGTACTGTTTAAAACAAAGGCAAAATCTTTACGAGGACTCTTGTAGGTAAGGTTCCCTCACACTGTCTACCACCTATATGCTGTATTTTTAACCCCCGACGAAAAAAGAGGAGCGTTATAAGCATGACGTGTCTGTCTGTCTGTCTGTGAGTATGCCTATCTGTCTGGGACATCATGGCTTCCAAACGGATGAAGCGATTTGCTGACTGCTGGAATACAGGTAAAGCCAAACACACTGTACAAATACAAGAGCGTATCTTACAGCTTTGAATTATGGTAAAACAGACAGGTCGTAAGCAAATATGTATGCATATATCAGGTGGTCCCTCTCGTCCGTGCGTAGACGCCGGCGCGGGCCGTGAATGGACCGGCCGGCCGGCGACCACGCGCGGGGCAATGACACACTGCGAGCGGCAACAAAACAAACATATTATAATGAGGCGGGATTCATTCAATAAACAAGTCCATAGATTCCACTTCACTGTCGTTTAAGTACTTATGTGTCTAGATAAATACGCATAACATTCAGTGGCGCGGTGGGCGAAGGCGGACCTTCGCCGGCGCGCTAGGTAGCCAGTTCGATTCCCGCCGAGAGCTCAAGTTTTTGTATGTTATCATATCACATGCATGCAATCACTTTCTCCTTGGTATGGGTGGTTAATATGTATGATAAAAAATTTATATATCTATATAATATGACTAATTATATTGAGTATATCTAGTACCTGTAACACAAGCTTATAGCTTACCCTGGGGCTAGATGTTGTTGTCTGGATTGACCGGAAATATTTTAATGTTTATTTTATTAATCTGGGGAGTCAAATCTTGTCGTTTATGATTGAAATATTTTCGACCATATAGATCCTTATACCATTTTGGACCGGGCGCATGAGGGACTGGAGTATGTAATGAGTATGCAAAATATGTATGTGGATCAAATATGTACATTATTTTGTACAGTCAACAGCAAAAGAAGGTGAAATCTACGTTACAAAACATGTTCTAGCACGACGCGTCAGATGTATCAAATGTACAACGTACAACGTACGAAAGTGTCAATTTCAAGTGAAGCTTTATTTAGTCAAAAGAAAAATATTATTACAGCACCGAGGATAGAAAAATATGTAATCCAATTACTTACAAATTACACTTTAACTTTAGACTTTATTTATTGCATAAATTTTCTTAGGGCCCTATTTGTTAATAAGTAAATAAATAATTCACCTACAGGAATCGAACCCGCAACCTCTTGCGCCTCAAGCGGACCTACTACTTAATAAATAATCGTAATATATTTTGCTGTTGACTTTACGAACAAATATTCATATCTTTCAAATGGCTAAACCGATTAACATAAAACTTGCTGTACCCTGATGTACTTAATAGTTATGATTATGACCTTTCATTTTATAGCCAACACGGGTATAATAGTAAAAACAAGGTTTTTAAGTGCCATTCATTCATTTCTCTCCTCATATCTTCCAAATGGCATATGAACTACATAGTTAAGAACACTTTTGACTTAGATCAAAGTTTAAGGCAACCAAGCTTTTATTGTTTCTGATATCTCAGCTTTTTCAGATCATATTCTCACATTTTACATACGCAAGTAATTTTAACGGCTTCTTTATTCAACAAATGTTAAGATAAACACAAGATATTTTGCTTAAAGCTTCATTGAAAACAAAGAGATTCAAATTAAGGCACTTTGATTAAAAATGGAGTTTTGCTTTGACAGGAAAATGTTATCTCGTAGTCTTGCCAAAGTCCTTACACTTCTTATATAAAATACCTAGACTATTCAAGGACTTTATGACATGTTTTATGGACACGCTCTTAGCCGGGCACATGTTTGGAGCGAAACTCTGCCTCAACGGGTGTCATCGGTCCGAGCGTGCGGTCACAAAACCACGGAGTCATATTTCATGGCACCGGCTGATATGGACTAGCATTACAGAACCTCCGGAGCAGAGGCCCGCGACCTGCCAGCACGCCAGCACACAAGGAAAGTGCTGGCGGAACGGACAAACACCTCTCTAATGCAAATACACAAATATTACACTCACTTTCCTGCGATGATGGCCGCTCAACTCATGCGCATGCTTTATGAGCCGCGCCGTAATGGCCGCCGGGAATTTTCATTAATTGAAAGTTCAATTAAAGAAAATAAGTACGCAGGTAAAGATGAATTATTAATTTTTGATGAAAATCTGGTAGAAAGCGTGTCGGACGACGCTGTGTATGATTAGCCGTAGTCGTTGGAGCCGGGCTGTGGGTGGGCGGCGGCGGGCGCTCAGCGGCTGATCCAAGCTAAGACTCTACTCGATTATTCGTACTATGCTAGGATTGCTCGGGCTAACCTATCAATACAGCTTGCATTCAGAATGTATGATAAACTTGTGGTCGCATTATGTACAGTCGCAGAATAAAAGGTTGGCGACCTTAAGATATATTAAAGCTTGGTACTTTAACGGTCAAGTGTGTATCACACTTACCTATAAAACTAATAATTCATAATGGTTGTCATTTCTTATCGAAGTGATCAAGATTATCTTTGGTCATATCGATCGAATTCATCTCAATCAGTTAAGTAGTTTCTGAGAGTTTTAACATAACATACAGACACACGAGGAATTGGATGTTTATTTCCTTGATATTTGTTATTTAAGCAATTTAGTTTTATTAATTTTAAGTTGACCTGTCCATGTAGGCTATGTGCTTCTAAGGGAATTAATGTTTTGACTTTGTCTTTGTTTATCGATAACACGTTTAGTATAAAAATAGAGTTCTAAAAATGTTGGGTTATTTCTAATTACTATTTTTAACTTATTACACAAATAAACCTTTTTTGATATTTTATACTCCTTTGAATATTACGTTATTTCTTTATTACTCATTTTGCTACTTATTTGAAATAATATCGTCATTAAATTATATATTTACCGCTTCCGTGTGAGCGAATGATAGAAAGCCATTTTTTGTAGTGGAACGCGATTCTTTTAACGACGCTCCCACGTCGGCGCGGCGCGGCTTTGTTGAGTAACTTTATGTTTAACATGTAGAAAAAACTCTAGAATGATAGGTAATGGGCATTTTACAGGTTGCATAAAGACAATGCAAATTATGTGTGGTTCTCAAGACGTGCTCCAGTTGGACAAGCGGCCGCAGGGCTGCCACTGCGCGTGCGCGGAATCAAAGCTTCTTATAATTAATTACCTACTTTTGGTGTTGGAAATTAGGAACATAGATATTTCCAAAATAAGTATATTTGAAATACCTTCTCTAGTTCATGAGCTGTTTGAACTCAATTCACATGTAGTTTTGCGCACAATAAAAAGCTCAATCGAGCAGCCCTAGGGTGAAGTCAAATGTAATTAGCATAGACCAGTGGCTCGTCATAACTGTCCGTGAGACAATGCCGGGCGAGTGGAGCGGCGAGGCGAGTGGCACGGGCCAGTGCGCGGCCTGGGAATCGGCCTGCCGATGACCTTTGCTCTTAGTACTATCTCACTCTGCACACCAGATTGATGTAATTAGCATTGACTAGTGGCTCGTCATTATTGTCAGGGCGACAATGGTACAGAGAGGCGAGTGGCGCGGGCCAGTGCCCGCCGGGGATTCGGCCTGCCGATGAGTTCTGCTCCCTTACTTAGATCAATACACCAGATTGATGATCTGCACTTAATCAATGTGGAAGAGAACAATATTAATAAATTTTATTAAACTAAATTAATTTTTAGAAAATTTACTAATTTGGCGGCTGTCAAAACCAATGTGTACCACAATTAAAATACGTATTCTGAAAAACTGTATTAAAATCTGCCTTTTTACACGGCACAACAAAATATAAATGAGGTATGGTTGCATACATGGTTTGTATTATGGGGTATAATGGGAGCTGTTAAGCCCGGGAGAGTAATCTTGTCTCCGTGCTCGTTTTAACTTTGATACAATATTTTTTTGATTTTATAATTATTCTAAATTGCACAGAATCTATTTAATTGGTCTTAAAAGTGGCGATTTTTGTAACACCACGTTGGCAAAGCCGCGGTCATTAGATGAGATGGACTCAAATTACATCTAGGATTCTAATATACTCTTCCAAAAAAAAACTAACGAAAGGAAGTGAAAAAAAGTGCAAATCTACATCATTTGCACTTTTGTTGGCCAGAGCGGCCGAGCGCAACGTAGCCTTACTTATAAAAAACTTACTATAAAATGCACGTTGGTTACATGGGAGCCCCTTTAATTTTGAGAATTTTCGACTTTACTATGAGTTTTTAGAAATTGTTGTAATAGCGGCAACATAAATACATATTTCCTCGTAACTTCTCTCGATCTATCATACGTTACTTGAGATACAGTCTAGTGACGGACGGACAAACAACGAAGTGTGAGTAGAAGGTCCCGGTTGACGCTCACTTGTAAACGCAACTCAACCACACGCATTGCGAATGCTTCTGCTTCTGCGGTAGAACCAACCTCAGCTATTACAGCGATGGTTTTTCAACTCTGCTTTTTCACATGTGAAATTACAATTCAAGTACTAAATCAAATCAAATCAATGACAAATCATGCGGTATATAAATGTGTGCTGTTTTCATTAATTCCGAAAATTTCTTTGTGTATCAAAATGTTTGAATTATTGCATTATTCCAGTTCAAGTTTGCAGGCACAACTACATATATTTTTGCGTAACATGACTTTCATATTTCACACACCGGCTCCACACCCGCCTCTAGATTACAGTTATCTTAATTTTTGGAGTTGACTCAGACAGAAGAAGTAGGCGACTAAGCAACGGCATTTGCTTCACAAGATACAAGATCATTTATTTCCATTGTTTGATTTACATATCTTAGAAACACAGTAACATAATACCGTCCTCGTCGGGGGTAATGGAACACACCTAACACTTTCTTGAAGAGAAGGAGTTTCACGTCGTCGTTTTAAAGAAAGGCAAATAACAGTTTAAGAACATAACATTTATAACAGTTCTAATTTTACTACATCTACATACGTACGTACGTAGTAAAATTAGAATTAGAAGGAAAACCGAAAATCTGCTAATATACTCGAGTGGGGTATTAAATGAAAGAGCATCGCGTGAACATTACTAAATATTATGGTGTTTTACTTTTAAGGAAAATAAAACATTGGAATCGGGGGATTTTCTCAAATTTTAAATTTAGATTTATACTTATTGAATCGTTATTATCTCAGAAACGGTGGCTCGTAAGAAAAAAAGTATTCATACATTTTGTCTCAGGTACTTTTATGATAAAACTTACCGTTTTGCTGAAAATCGCGATAAACTCATTATTGTAACCTTTGACCTTGAATAATAAAATTTCCTTACATGGGAATGATGGAGAACTTCTAGACATTGTTTATAATTATGTTTTAAACAATTTTACTGAAATTCAGCTTGTTGGGACTTTATGTAACTTCGAATGTCTTTTGAATTATAGAATAGATCTTTTTTTTTATACTCGATAAGCCTTCATTTGACCACAATCTCACCTGATGTAAAGTGATGATGTGGTCTAAGATGGAGCATAAAGACTTAGAATGTATATGGCTTCTCCAGGCCACATTTTGAAACACGAAAAAATCGCTTCACGTACTGGCCCAGCCCGGAGGGTGATGACAAGCCGCGTCTAATTGTAGAGCCTAACCTTCTTATGCAAAATGGATAGCAAACCTATTCTATTTTAGCTTGAATGTTGTCTCTTTCTAACAAACACATAATGTCAACGTGATGGATAAGGACGATCGAATGCTAGCGACATGTTATCTTACAATAGGTTTAGTTAATTATTTCGCATGAGGGCCATAGAGTTTAAAAAAACTTGTAGCAAGAACTTGTTCAAGAGAAGAGATCTCTTCTTTCTATTGATCATCGATGACATAATTTTATTTTATATTATCTCAAAATATTATAAGATTTATGATTATACTACTTTATACTAGCTGACCCCAGCAAACGTTGTTTTGCAAAATGAAAAATAGATAGTAGCCGAATACGCATATAAAATTTGGTAAAAATCGGTAAATCCGTTTCGGAGGAGTACGGTAACTAACATTCTGACATGGAAATTTGATATATTAGATTGATGAACTTGTATATGAGTGTTTATGGTATATCGATTCTTAGCTTAGAGAGGCCAGACTGAATAGAAAATCTTTTTTTTTGTTTGTCCAACATATTATTTTTTATTTATACACTTATGCACGAATATATCGCACATCATAAAAAAAAGTAATAATTTAAGTTGCAATACTTCGAACATTTGGTCCCTGCTCCATACATTATTTATTTAAGCATACATATTTTAACCCCCCACCGAAAACCGAAAAGAGGGGTGATATATAATAAGTTTCACGTATCTGTATGTCTGCGGCATCAAAGCTCCCGGATGAAGCTACATTTTTTTAACCGACTTCCAAAACGGAGGAGGTTTCTTAATTCGACCGTATATATATATATATATTGTGCGAGTGATTTTAGACATATTTGATAAAAATTGGTTGAGCCGTTTAGTCAAGTTGTGGGGGTAATAATAAATGAAAAAAAACCGAATATGTGCAGTTACTGAGTGGGTCTCACATCAATGCGTATCAAGTGCACATTGCAAATTAATAAGATTGTTTAATTTTAAGATAACTAATTATTTTAAAAAGGTTTTATTTATTATTAGTTAAGATAATGAACCAAGCACCACAGGTAAGCTGATGCGAGGCGGAATCAGGCGGAATGGACCCTGGGACTGGGAGCCGCGATGACCGCACGCCCCATGACTTATTATGATTATGAATTACCATTTATACATTAACCGCTGCGCTCTCACGCTTCAAATGCAAATAATTACTCCGAGATATTCATATGCAGATTTCTAAGTGAATTCATTTACTACTAGCTAGCGCGTTTCGGCTTTGTTCGGATGCGAAAACCTTCGTTTTGAGTCACTCTACATGTTGCAGAACATCGCATAAAGATCCGTTCAGTAGTTTTTGAGTTTATTCCGAACTGTCTGACTTTACAGAAAGATAAAGAAATATTTGATTATTAAGAAGCGGCCGTCTAGTACTAGCAATTCAAACATAATTCATCAAATAAAATAAAGCTTTATGCACTAGTATTTCCTTCGCTTTGTCAAGGGCAAGCAAATTTTATCTGCATTTTAACTAAAAAATAGGTGGAGTGGGCATGCTTACGGGACAAACGTTGATGTTTAAATGTGGGTCTCACATCACCTTTTACCGACAACAAAAAACCAAAACTTCGAACATCATCAAAAGATAATCCCGCCTTAAAACATCGCAAACGCATCATTCGTTTTTGCAATCCCAGTTTTATATCAACACTAATGGAACAAATTATTTCATCAATCCATCGTGACTTGTGGCGTACCTTCTGAGGTGCTCATATCAACCTTTAATGCATAATGATTAATGACTCGTCAGCTGTTACCATTAATTGAATTGTATAATTATAAGCTTTAGTTCTTAGGCTAGTTCAAACCGCAGGCGCGTGCGCGTTGACATCTTCCGGAGGCGATGCGCGGGCGCCGCGACACCTCCGACGTGCGACAGCTCGCGTGCTAGCTGTCACTCGCACATCACTCGCTTAGCTCCGTTAGCTTAACGATGCGTTTGTTTGTACTATGATGAAACAATGGGACCGGACGATATTGTAACTTGAAGCGGGAACATACGTACCGTAATATCGGAAAACTCAAAAAACCGTCAAATCATGGTATGTTACCCGTTTCAAGTTATAATGTTGTTAAAGATCATGAAAATTTTAAAAATGTAATGAGGTTAGACATTTTGAAAACAAACAAACCGTTGTAACACATTTGTTAACTTACATCTAAAGAAGTGTTAACACATGCCAAAAAAAAAAAAACAATTATTACATACATATGTCTTTAGAAGACTCTCTAAATCGCAATCTGGAATACGCATATTCTGTCAATAAATTATTGATTTATAGTCTCATAAGACCGACAGGTTACGAAAATTTCAAGTGGAATATAAAAAGGATGATCTGTATAAGTATTACTTTAACGGACATATTTGAACTTGTGATCGTCGAAATCAAGTTTTCCGGTAAGACATTGAACTTCAAATAAAATGTAAATAAGTGTAAAAGCGCGAATCGAGCAGCCTTCTCAATGAGCCCATAAATTAGGCTCGTTCAAACGTAAAAGGTAATAAAAAATGGGCGGTAATATCCTTCGCATATAGCGGGGTCGGCGACCGGCGGCGGACCTGTGAGCGCGAGCACGAGCAGCGCGGCGAGCGGGGCGGGCGGGGCGCGCGCGGCGGACATGGCGGGCGGCGCGCGCGGCGGGTCGGGCGGCACTGCCGGCGCGCGCCGCTCCGCGGGACTATACCTCCGTGCCGCCCGCCACACGCCGCAGACACACCAACTGCTAGACCTGCCAGCCTGCCTCTAAGGAATATTGGAACATGCAGCCTGCGTCTGTGGCTTCATCCTGGCGGTCACTTCAAGAGAAGAGAAGACTATATAAAAGCCTTCTTTGCATTCATACTCCATCTTAGACCGAATCTTCACTTTACGTCAAATGAAGATATATCGACCATTAAAACCTAAAAGAAAAATATTGTATAATACAAATAACATATAAGCAATTCTTAACATGACTGATCTTGAAGTGAACTTCGAAATTGATAAACAACGTCGTATAAAACTGTTGTTGGTAACCATAGGTAAAACATTGGCTCAGAGTAAATACTAATATGGTTATATCTATAGCCCCCTGGAAATTCATATAATTCATGTATGACTCACTTAATTATATTAACCTTTATATCAAATCTTAGCAGGATTAATTTTCCTATAATTATACACATGTACAATTGATACTACCTCAACGTTAAAATACCTAACTATGTAAATTATCATGTTTCTTTCATAAGATAAAGTTGTGGAATCTCTGCAAGTTCCGAAGTCTGCGCGCAAGGGCGAGGCTGCGCGCGCGTCACTGAAGCCTCGCCGACCGCGCTGAAACAGTCTCCCACGCGCCTCGCTTCCGAGCTGGACCTCCGCAATAAGGTATACCTGAAGGCTTTGTTGTGTTTCATTATGTCGATAATAAACATATTTTTATCAGAAACCATTGAAAAGATAAGTTATTAAGTCATCTTATAGGAATCGAATGATGATGGATGAATAAAATTTGTCTTACAGCAGTACGTTCAGTTTTGGTAGACGAATGGCGCTTGATAACAGAAATAAAAGAAAATCCTATAAATGGAAATGGTGGGAATGGCTCGTAGTTAATGATAATTTTCTGACTTCCTCAGTGGCGCGTTGGGTGAACGGCGCGGCGCAAGAGGGTTCGATTTCCGCCGAGAGTCAAGTGTTTTTATGTTCTGCAAGCACTTTCTCCTTGGTCTGGGTGTTTAATCTTAATATATATAAATCTCGTGTCACAATGTTTGTCCTCAATGGACTCCTAAACCACTTAACCGATTATAATAAAATTCGCACACCATGTGCAGTTCGATCCAACTTGAGAGATAGGATGGTTTTTACGGCGAGAAAAATTCGAATAATTTCCGGGAAAATTTTATACCCGTGCGACGCCGGGGCGGGCCGCTAGTATGTATATACATATGTATAATAAAAAAATATCGTCTATCGTAATATGTCCATTATATTGAGTATATCAAATGTAATGAATTACCCGTAACACAAGCTTAGAGCATACCACGGGGCTAGATGTTGTTGTGTAAATTTTCCGGAAATATTTATTATTATTATTTTCCAAGTTGATATCTTTTAAGATAGTTTGTGTTTTTTTACTTTTAATGTTTCTGACTCTGTGCCTGTAATCGATAGTAATTTTATATTAACTTTAAAACATTTCAAAGATGGTATTTTTGCAAGTTTTACTTGAACATATGAAGAAAGCCTGCATGAACTTTAAATAGTTACAAAAGTGATAGCAACACTAGTTATATGACCTGATAGAGTCGTGAAAGTGTAACCGCGGCGCATGCGGGCCGCGCGCGGCCGTCTGCGCGGGCGCCGGGCGGGACTGAAGCGACTTGAACTATATTTTATTAACCCCCGACGCAAAAATTACGAGTTACAAGTTATAGTTTAAGACCCGAAAACACCCAGACCTTTAATTGAGGTTTTGTTGGTGCTGACTTTTAGAACTATGGGTCAATAAAGGACTCTTAAAGTATTACTTAATTCTGTTTCATAATTATGCTCCATTATGCATCCATATTTTATATGAACATTATTAATCACGTCATTGACAAACAAAACAAAATTGAATGAGTACATTACAAGTCAACACATAGCTGAGACTAAACCCATTTCAGCCACTCGGGGCATCGACACCACATCTACATCTTTTATGCAAATAAATGATTCTTATTCTTAAAAAGTGTTTTTATGTGCACCTGTGATTTTTTTTATTCCTATTTGTGTTGTTGTCTTTTACTGTTAATCTCTTATATTTAGCAGGTAATGTTTTGCTTTTTATTCTGTTATATATTTTTTTTAATCACTTATATTATGTAACTTAGGCAATTCTTTTTTCATGTAATGTCTGTGCTGTACCGAAATAAATGCATATCCATCTAAGTCAGGAAACATATATGTCGGGATTATGATTATAGTTTATTAATTACCTACTAAACTTTGTCATACCATTACATAGTAATCAATATTACAAAACAAAAACCAGCAGCTGTGTTGCGATAAAATATGAACGCAATTCATGAAGTGATGAGTGATGGTGTGTGCGGCGTACACGGCGCGCGGTGTCGGCCCGTCCGCTCCCCGCACCGCTGCGCTGCGCTCCCAGCGACCGGGTACGGGGAAGCGGCCGTGCATCAAAGCGCCGCATATCGAACAATCGTTTTTGTGCCAATCAAGAGTCCTGCGTAAGGCCGGCCTCACACGGCGCGACCGTTACTTCCGCGACGCGCTGACACTCACAGCCAATTATAATTAACGACGCGTAGAAAAACGCACTGTCCTCACGTACAGCCCCGCTGTAATTACCCTTAATAGTAATAATTCTAGGAGCGCTAATGCTCTAAGTGAGATAAACCGTGTTAATTCTATTAGGAGCTGCGTTGTTTATTAACTGTTCCTCCTCGACCCGCGCTCTACCCGCCTGCTTCTGCGCAGCGCACGCGGCAATTGTCAAATATATAAATGATAAGGCAAGGACCTCGGAAATAAGTAGGTAGGGTAGATTGGATTAGTGTACAGCTTTAAATAGACCAGATTATTGAACGATTCATTACATTTGAATAACAATCATATATATATATATATAGCCTTATAGTACGTAAAATAATTCGAATAAAAGTTTTATTATCATAAATTAAGATAATAAAACTTTTATTCGAATAATAATTGTGACTACAAAAGCCTTTGTAAGTGTGCAGTCCTTCTTGAGCCCGCTTGTGTTAATGGCATCTCGTAACGCGCCCGCACCGCGCCGCAGCACGCCGGCCGTGTAGACGAGCCCTTAGCGCATTCCTCGCTGCTCCCTGCGCGGGGTAATTGCGCAAATGATCTGGGAGCTGCACTCCAATATTTCATAATTAAAGGAAATGAAACTCCCGTGCCCTTAAACAGTCGCGGATCCATCATGTGCTATTTGCCAGTTTTTATTCATTAACTACTACGATCTATTGCCACCATTGATTCATGTGACTTTACAGACCCCCACCGCGCTGGCTGGTCCAATGCGGATTGCAATGGTACCAGACCCTCGTACATTATTCGGCAGGGGTAACCTCGCACCGCGCCCGGTGAGGTTAGCAGAGAAATATGAAAGAAAATAAATATATATTTACGGACTGAAATTAGAAACTATAGTCGGCAAAAAATCTGGTCCCTCTGTGGGAATCGAACCCATAACCTCTTGCGCCTCAGGTCGTTGTCGTCGTAAATGATGCGAAAGATTTACGAACTCGTAATAGTTTTAGAGAACGCCATCTGTGAGCGGACTAGAGGACACACCGTGCCAGCTGTCAACGGTTATAAACGCGCCAGGGCCGCATTTAACAGCAGGCATCCATATTGTAGTTCCCAAAACGGTGACTAGGTGGCGCTACTTACAGAAGGCTTTAAGTTAAATGTTGAAATTCTATTAAGCTATGGCCAATGAGGCAGAGGATTGTAATAAAATATTTTTTTATAGATTTTCGATATTAGATAATTATAGGTAGGTTATATCATTGTTTTATTAACATTTTATTTAAAAAAAAAGTTTAATTAACTTAAAAGGAAAAACGTTTGTTCCATTGCAATTATTATATTCTGATCTAATGCTGATTATACGATTTAGGTACTTAATATAATAACCTATGGTCATACAATAATCTCCTACTACTTTTGTTTTTTTTTTTATTTTATATTTATTGCTAATACAAAATGATTTTACGGCAACATCTATATAAAATTAAATCCTATTATATAATAGGATATTCTCAACTGTAAAAACCTTAACCAAACCCGAACAAACTAGAACACTTACATATTTATAGAATTCAAATCTATTCAAACTGTACTTATAGCCATTGCCCCAAAATTGAATGGATATCTAAATTTTGATTGATGATAAGCATAATAAACCATAATTAATATACTCAAAGATATCATTTGATTATAAATGGCAATAAATAATAAGTACATAATTAAGAATTATAAATAGATGTAATAATAATTTACTTACAGCTAATAGTTAAATTATTAAAATTAATATTAATATTTTAATGATTTTTAATAAGTGAAAAACCCCACTTTGCATGTTAAACTATTTTTAAATAGTATGCAGAAAACATTAAGACACATCCGCAACTTCCGCGCATACAATATTAATATGTAATAAATTCATATAAATAATTATTAATGTAACATTTCAATATAATATTGAAACGCCTGTAAAGGTCGGTTTCATTAGAGCAGTATTTTCATAACAAGACCATTGTATTACCCGAAATTTATTGAATATAAACATTTGATTTGATTCGTTACTGAGCAGGAATAGCAAAAATACATACAATATGCTGTAATAGCATAGCAGGCTGAGCTAACGGAGTTTACGATTAACTCTATAGTTCATGTTTTTAATTCGTAATGCAAATTTATGTTTCTTGGGTCAGCAGCCGTATTTTAAAATTGTGATATTAACATAAACATATCAATCGGTATGTATTAATAATAATCTAAATAAAAAATGTTTATCAGATGACCCACCGCCCGGCCGCCCTGGATCCGGCCCTGCATTCACATTTGACGTTTGTCGACTTCGGAAGTATTCGAGAGCTCGCTATCGACTATTTACTTTCATCTCACTTACTCGTCAGCAAGAAGACAGAGACAAAGATACAGCGTAGAGTGAAAAGGACACCGTTGCATCCTGCTTACTCGTCCCGCAAAGAGAGAGATAAACATGAATACTTCACACTATTCACAGTAAACATCAAAATATTGTCGTTACAGTCTGCGTTCTACAAAGCGAAAAATGAATAATAGGACATCGGCAAGCCAATTTCAAACTATGACAGAATACATGGAGAAGTATGTAATGGCTATAAAACAAAATGTGTTATGGTAGGTTTTATGAGATGAAATAATAATATAATGTATTGTGACATTGCAGGCACGGGGACCTTAGCAGGTGGACGAAAGACGCCATAGGCCGGGACCGGCACTGGAGCGCGCTGGCCGCCGCCCTCAACAGCGACACCTCGGGCACTTCGAGGTCCGTCACAAAATGGAAAAGGGTATATTTAATGATAATTAATTTACTATTCACGATTATGTGCTTCGGATCAGGTTTTCTACAGCTTCTTGTTTTTATTTTCGTGGCTCTGTGGTTAGGTTGTCACCACTCTACCAAAGTTGGGCGACTTCTTTTTAGCTAATTTATGGTTTATGGCCTTCGCGACTGGCTATTTCGCCGTAACAGCCAACGCCATATTATTATGTCACGAGATTGACGTTTTGCTCGTTTTTGGCAACTACTGTCACTATCATTGGTAGATTCAAGCGTTACTTTTCGGAAATGTACTATACTGTCTGACTGTCCGTTGCCATTTTATATTGTACTCGACGTGTTTTTTTTAAATAAAAATCATATATTTAGAAAACAATGCACCTAAATAATAGGATATGATGACAGTTCCGAAGTTTTACAACTATGTGGTAGTATCAAATAGTGATTTATTATTTATTTGATGCCCTGTTATTACGAGTACACGTATCATTTTATTAATTTTAGTCATGTTCCTAATAAGACAAATGGATGGATCTTGATTTTTGTCCGCTGCGCTTGTTATAGGATAGATGACGTCGCGTTAAAATGCCTATAGCGCCCTCTAGGAGACATAAAGTAAACAAGTTTATAATCTTTTTGGAGCTTACTCCTTAGGAAACGATTTGAGTTATAAGGCTCGGTACGGAAATTTTATGAGGAGTAAAATCAAGTGTAACACGAAAAGTTGAGGCGTTACGTAGAAAGAGACAAACATATATATCTGTAGGATTGAACGTGTAAAAGAATGAGATGGAATACATTAAACAGCGTATCTCATTCTCGGGGTCTCCTCTTTGCGCGATACTTCGTAGTCTCACTGTATTTTATATATACATATTATTTTGTAAAATTACTTTATGTACCTAATACGCTTTATTGAAGTAATATAAATAATCCGAATAATTACAGATATATGTTTGTTTCTCTTATAATTTTAGCAGATGTGTTCATTTACCCTTTTTTTCTATTCGATATATATCATAATATCGTTCGTAAGGAGTAAACTCCGATCGTGCGTCGTAGCTGACACACACACACTTTTTTCGTTGGTCAGATTTGGACGGACCACAAGATGAACATCAAGAAGAAGGAGATAAAGGTGAAGCGGCAGGCGGCGCTGGGGGCGGGCGGCCTCGCGCTGTCGCCGCTGGAGCAGCGCCTGCTGAACCTGCTGGCGGCGCAGGCCAACCAGCGCGTCGCCGACACACACCAATATAAGGTAGGCAATACCTACCGAACACTTTTTTGTATTTTTACATATAGGTATTTTGCTTTTTACTGGAAAATAATAGCTAAACATAATCGAGGTAATCATCAGTTTATATTCACTAGTTTGAAATTCAAATTAAATTAAAATCAACCGTCGTTGGCACTGTGCGACGTCACGACTGTGTTGTCGTGTGTGTGAAAGTAAAAACGAACCCGTGACCGTACACGCCTGGTGGATCCGAGCCAACGAAATCGACCTTACTTTGTAAAGTAAATATTAAACGATGTTTTAAGAGACGGTAATTGTTGAAAGTAATATTTGGTTTGTTATGCAATGTTGTATAATGATTGTACAACCTATAGAAAATAAATTGCCTGCGTTTGCTTCTTTTAACTGCAAGTCAGTTAAAAGATCCGTCGAGCATGTAAGAACTCTATGCAAGTACGTGGATGTAATTGCACTGCAGGAAACCTGGTTACTACCAAGCGACTTAGGATTTATCAACGAAATAGATAAAGAGTTTGCCTGCTGCGCCAAATCTGCAGTAGACACATCAGCTGGTGTGTTGCGCGGCCGTCCGTATGGAGGAACAGCGATAATGTGGAGGTCCGACCTATTCACGAACGCTAGCGTTATAAAATGCGAGAGTGATCGGCTAACTGCCGTGCGCCTGGAAAGTGGGGATAGGAATGTGTTAGTGTTTTGTGTATACATGCCTGTGAACTGTGAAGACAACCTTCCCGAATTTAGCGAATGCCTTGCGCAAATGAGGGCGATCATTGAGAACTCAGATGTTGAATGTGTGTTCATAATGGGAGACTTCCGGAGAGCACGTACACGTATGTAAGTGACGCGCACGGCACGTGTCGATGGCTCGACCATTGCGTCGTGACGGCGGCGGCCGCTGCCGTAGTGACTGACGTTCGAGTGCAGTATGACTCATTTTGGTCAGATCATCTACCCCTTATCATAACATGTGATTTAAAATTAATAAGAACTAAATCTACATTGCTTACAGAACCATTGTCACGTAATCATGTGTGGGGGGTAAGGGATGAGGTACAAATAGAAAAATATGGTTTATTATGTACAGAAAAGCTGTCTAGTCATTTACAAAATTTTAATTTCAATGTTTTTAACTGTCCTAGTAAAATAAGATGTACTAATTGTGATCACTGTGAATATATAGATAATTATTATAATGATATTATACATATATTACAGACAAGTGCAGCAATGAGTGTTAAAACGAAACGTAACAGTAATAAAAAGTTAGTAGGATGGAACTATCACGTTAGAGATTTGTACAAAGCTGCCCGAAATAGCTTCTGTGAATGGGTTTCGTACAATAAACCATGTTCAGGTTTTTATTATAATAAAATGAAAGACTGTAAAAGGGATTTTAAAAGAGCACTTAAATATACACAAAATAATCAGCATAAAATAAAAATGGATATCTTGGCGCGACAGCATGCATCGGGCAACTTTGTTCAGTTTTGGAGAGAAACTAAGAAGTTAGAGAGTAAAAATAGTTTGGCTAATAATATTGAAGGGGAAGGGGATAGAATAAAGATAGCTAACTTATTTAAAAATCATTTTAATGTGGAAAGTAAAGTAAATGAACCTAAAAATTCTTATTCTTACTCAGAGGGACATAGAATGGGTGCTAATAGTAACAGTGCGCTTTTAACTATAACAGCAGAAGATGTGGAACTCGTGCTCAAAAGAACAAAACGTGGAAAGTCCCCCGGCCACGACGGGTTAAGTATTGAGCATTTGCTGTATGCTGGCCCAGATATCTGTTTAACACTAAGTAGATTTTTTAATCTGTGCATTAGTCATTGCTATTTGCCAGCAGAGATGATTAAAACTATAGTAGTTCCTATTATTAAGAATAAAACAGGTGACTTATCTAGTATATCTAATTATAGACCCATATCGCTAGCTACGATAGTGGCTAAGGTGCTTGAACGAATCCTACAAATTAACATCATGCCGTCATTGTCAATAGATGATGGACAATTTGGCTTTAGACCTCACGTAGGAACAGACATGGCAGTATTTTCCCTGAAACAAGTCGTGGACTACTATAGATCGGGAAACACTAGTGTTTATGCCTGTTTTCTTGATCTTAGTCGAGCATTTGACACGATAAATCACGATCTACTTTGGGCCAAGATAAGACGTTCAAATGCTCCTGATGATGCGGTTGGTCTGCTTGCGTACTGGTATCGCAATCAGACGAACAGCATTAGATGGGGACAGGAATACTCGGAGAGCTATAGGCTAGCCTGTGGAGTGCGCCAAGGCGGTTTAACCTCTCCGGATCTTTTTAATGTTTATGTCAACGATCTGATCTTGCAGCTAAGCAGCACCCCAGTTGGTATTAAGTTGGATGGTCGGTATGTGAACAATCTAAGTTATGCTGACGATATGGTGCTGCTTAGCCCCACGATCAAGGGATTACGGAAACTTGTTGGTATATGTGAAGGTTATGCTAGAGATCATAACCTGACATATAACGTGAAGAAGACTGAAATGGTAGTTTTTTAGAGCCGGAAAAGGTCCAGACAATATTCCCGAGGTTACGCTTAGTGGGCAGCCTATTAAAAATGTAGATAAGTTCAAGTACCTTGGCCATGTCGTGACAGCGAGTGGCAAGGATGACGAAGACATCGAGAGGCAACGTAGAGCACTATATGTGGTTGGTAATATGATTATCCGGAAATTTACTAAATCATCAAAAGATGTTAAACTGACATTGTTCCGCTCATTCTGTCAGACTTTTTATACCTGTCAACTCTGGATAAATTACACTAACAAGGCACACGATGGTATACGAGTTGCCTATAACAATATCTTTAGGCAACTCATGGGGCTAGATCGACATTGTAGTGCTTCAGGGATGTTCTTTGAAGCACGAGTAGACTCTTTCAACGCCATCCAAAGGAACCGGATTGCTAACTTTATGTCCAGAGTTGACCGGTCTAAGAATTCTATTATAGCCAGTTTAGCGGACAGAATAATAATGACCAATACCTGGAAAAAGTGGATGCATATTGCATCTTAAATAGTTTTATTGCAATATAATTTTATGTGTGTGTATTTTTGTGTGATTAGGTTAAGAATTTAATGGATCATGTGTCTGACAAATAAATATATAATAATAATAATAATAATATTGCAGAGCGCCGAGCCCGCGCGCGAGCCGAAAGCGGAGCCCGACACGGCCGAGTCGGACTCCGACTCGGGCTCGGACTTTAGCGAGCCGCCGCCGGAGCCCGACCCCTTGAATGCCAGAGGACTAGGTGAGTAATAACACAACCTAAGCACGGTCACCTTTTAAAATATTTTAAGTACCCTATTACTAACCGAACAAAGAGTTAAAGACGCTTTTAAATGAGTATCTCAGTCTGAACGTCACCATGAGCTAAAATATAAGCTTGTATGTATTACTTCTGAATACTATGGCTAATTGGTTTCCTTGCTCCCGCCAATAACTGCGGGCGTGCGCCAACCACACCCCGGCGCGAAATGTATGCTGAGCTTGTCTCCAGACGAGGCGGCCAGCTCGGCCAGTGGCTCCAGCCACAGCTCGTCGTCCTCGGAGGAGGCGCCGGCGCGCGACGTGAAGCCGGCGCCCAGCGGGCCGCGCACGCGCCGGCGCCGCCGCGCCGCCTCGCTGCCGTCCTCCGGCCGGCGCCGCCACGCCGCCTCGCTGCCGTCCTCCGGCTGGCGCCGCCTGGCGACGCGCTTCGTCAACGAGCACCTGCGGCTGAGGAGGCTCGAGCTGCAGCAGCAGGCGCGATGGCAGACACTTTTCAGCAGAGCCACTGATATATTAGAGAAAATAATAAAATAGATTTTATGGTTAACATTTGTTTCGAATCCTTCCGTTATTTGATACCACAGGCGAGTGAGGTTTGCTAGAGTTGCTAAAATCAATCAATCAATCTTTTTTTTTAATCAAAATAAGTATTACAAAGTCGACCTCCCGTGCTAGTTAGAAACTGTGTTACACTCAGGTAAACTAAATACCCATATATCCAAACCTTTGAAGCTCCGACACACCTGCCCACCAGACCCTCATCGGACCAGGTCGAGGTCTGTTTAGCACTAGTTGGTTATGTTCACACCCCCAATTTTTTTGAGTTATGCCTATCTCCAACAGGGGATGTACTGTGGCTGAAACGATCATAATAATAGTACTAATTTTAACCTACTGCTTTAATTCTAAAAAAAATTCATCATAATCATCGCCATTCCCGCCGTAGGACGTCCAAGCTGGACAAAAACCTCCCTCAATAACCGTTCCTCCGGTAGCGGCAACCGTAAAAAAGAATCTTTCACCATTTGTTCATCTCAATAATTATCTGCATTTTCACGCTCTGCAAAACGCAAAACATTATATATTTAGACATTTCACGTTATTACACCGACATTGCGTTTAGACTAATTGACGAGTTGGTGTCGCAATGCGCATAAGACCTTCCCTCGAGTAATGAAGAGCCAAGAATTGCTGAATACGAGATGTCTAAGCCGGCTCCGGCCGCCACTTGCAACACACTTGTAGAGCTGCTAGCAGCTACTTGTGAGAATTTACGAGCCGTTTCAAACACCCGCCTCAGTAATGGTTTGCGTTATGAAAATTAATTGTCAGTGTGTTTATGTGCACGCTATAAACTGAAAGCTTCAGTATTATTATGCAATTACATTTTTTATAAGTTTTGTTAAGTTATAATACCTATTTCAGACTTCATTATTTTTCCAAGGACTTATTTAGTTATGTGTATATGTATGTATATAATTTTTAATTTTGTTTAGATAAAATGTTTTTTAATTGTTAATCCCCATAAATAAAACTTAATTAAGACAATCTGGGAAGAGCATGAATGCCTAGCACAAGTGTTCTTTAACACTTAAAAAGTTGTTCATCACTATGATTAAAAACACTATGTACCTATTATTACTGAATAAAAAACCTTTTCAATTTCATTTCATATAATGGTAAGTTATGTGAATAATATGTATCTATGTTAATTATGTCAAAAGCTATCTGAAGAGTCAAGAGCTTTGTCCCATGTGACTGAAAAAATGGACGCAAAATGGCGTTCAACTGAAGTAACATCTTATTCACTTTATAATTTTATTTAACTCGACACTGGCAAACTGACGCTTCAAGCGTAGAGTCCAATTATAAGGAATTGAATTGAATTGACTGGAAAAAAAAGCTCTATATTTAACCATTGTCTAATTTTGCTCGGAAGATGGTACAACAGGCCTTTAGCCTAATCCTAAACGTATTATACGTGTCGTTTCTTTTCGTACTGTCGGAATAAGCATTGTTTTTCTACGTCAAAGGAAAACAGATCTTTTCACGCATAATGAGATCAGATAAGACCAAGATTCCAAGCCTAACGACTTATTTCCGTATCAGAAGGAAGGTGATATAGGGGACCTATTACGTCATGTGCGTTGCGTGTCGTGTGTCGCGGGGGCGTCGACCTCTGCTTGCTCTTCATCTGACAGACTTGCCTTCATTATACTTACCTGTATCTCAACCACACTGATACAAAGGTATCGACTGGAATGACCACATATCATTGAAGGGTTCATTATTGATATCTCGTTGCGCAACCTCGTTACGACCGCGCTGACAACTCTGGAAGTCATAGGTAATCTCGATTGGTATGTTATAAATTGTTTCCAATGAAAGGCAATGTGTATTCATCGGATTAACTATTATGTAAGCGAGAACACGTCCGCGACATCCCGCCTTAAGCGGCCGGATCACGGCCCACTATCGCCCGCGCCGCCCGCCGCCCTCGGGTTACGTAAAACAAAACCAGCTGGTGGACATCGCGACCAAATTTATTACATTACTTAAATACAAAGGTATAAAAGATGTTGCACAATATCACATTCACGGTCTGGACTTGCATCACCAATAAATAAGAGCTCATCTTTAAAAGTAACGGTGATAATACTATTATAACAGTTCCGGCGCTGCTCGGAGCACCTCTTCTAGCCTAGGGGGAGGGGGAGGGGGGAATTTAGTGGCGGCCGACGTGGTCGATCTGGCCCTGCAGGTTGTTGATGACCTCGGAGGGCACGTGGTCTCCCAGGATCTCGAACAGGTTGATGCGCTGGTTTCCGGGGATGGACTCGTACGCGGCCAGCTCGATGCCTTCCTGCACCTAGAACCATAACAACAATGGCTGATTACGATCGACAGACGATGGAGCCATCACGACACTCGATGGAAAGTTCAGATAGGCTGTGCGGCCGAGCTGCGTGACGGATACCGTATCTAAATCACATCGTGCCTGCTTCCTCGAATGCTTTCTACTTCAACTAAACACAAGTGCTACTAATTACCCACAATTACCATCTAGTGACACTTCTAATTACCAGTGTCGTGTTAGGTACAGATTAATCATATCATTTTCAGTTACTTTGCTCCAAAGTATCTATAATCTCATCAAATCGTCGTCATCAAAATATGATTGTTTTAGACCTTTACTTCAACCACGCTGGACCTGTAAAGGTGTGTATGACGGAGTCATAGAATAAAATTAATTAACGGTCTTAGCCTTGCTCGCTATTCGCCAGAGGCTACCACTGACTGTTGAGGTTGGCTTGAGTTAAGATAATGGTATTCGAAATCCCTTATCCCATCCAATAATAACACATTCAGAGCCGTGTAAGTATCTATTCACGAGGCAGACACCGCTGGTGTTCTAATGCGTTGGAGGCCATGTCGCACTAACGTTGGCGTTATTGCACCAGGATAGTAGATCTTGAAGGAGTGTGTGAGGGTCTTACCTTCTGGATGACAGCGTCAGCGGGGATGAGACGCGTGTTCTGGGCCTGCTTGATGGCCTCGTTGGAGTAGGCGGCGCCCTCGCGCGCGCCGCCCGGCGCCGCCGCCGCCGCCGCCACCAACAACAGGCACACCACCAGGGACTGCATTATCACTCACTCTGCGAACAACCACACACTATGAAACAAAAGTTATAGTGAATAAGCTAATGGTTAACTTGTTGAAAATACAGACATGACAGAAAACAAATGCAGTGTGCAGTTTGTATCGCGAGGGTGTGGAGATGTGCGTTCAGATAAGCATATAGCTTTGATGAAAACATTATGGGAAAATGCAAAGATATCCCTTGGAAAAAACCATCTGAACCATGGAGGGAGATAAGCATCTGCTGCGTTTAATATCTTCCTTCAGACATGGGACGGGATAGCAGATAGGCCAAGCTATTTGGTTGGTCTTTAGATTCAGCTACATAACACATTTCTAATGGCAAAGCAGGCTAATTGGCTCTGTTCGAGTTCAAAGTTGCGTCAGTATAATCACGTTACATTATCTGCAAGGCGCGCCTTTCGGGTCAAAGGAGCATCTATGATTCACAGCGAGTGCAAGCGCGGTCCTTTCACAGTTACAACACGCGTGACGCGGGACTTATATAAACGTATGGAAAGTGCTCTAATCGCCTCGCACTCTAAACCCGCGAGTGACGTCACTAATGCGCGAGATTCAATACTCTATCATGTTTGCAATATTACTGGGCAAGTTACATCGGCCTAACTGTGGTGTTGATGTGGAGAATATAGTATGTTTTAGAAGGCGTCACATAACACATTAGACCTTATAAAACAAATAGGTTCTAAAACAAACAAAAAGCCTCACAGCTTCTAAGAATAATTTACTAAAATATAACACAATCAGCTTCAACCGTTAAAAAAGTAAACAAAGATCACATACAAACACAATATCGCCAAAAGCGCGCGAAGTGCACACCCAGAAATATATCACCAGCTGTATAATAGGTATCAATAACACAAGATATGTTTGTTTGTTAGAGTGGAGTGTAAGATGACCTATTTATGAGAGGTCTCACCTGTAGGCTAGGGCGGGAGTGAGCGCGCGCGCCGCGGCCCCGCTCATATAGCGCCCCCCCCAACAACTTTCACTGCGAGGAGCGCCTGCGCAACTGTCCTGACCATCTCGCGAGGCTGCTAAACTAGCGAGTATCTCACATTTCAATTAGTGTATTCCAAACGGAAGGATAATTGATTGTGATTGCATGATTAATGCTTGTTTGATGAGCAGTCGGTAGGTGGTAAATGTAGGCAGTAGCTTCTAAACTGAATAAAATGGAACAAGGAATCTAAGACTGCCTCAGTGGCGCGGTGGCCGAGAGCCCGCTTGCGGCCCAAGAGGTAACGGGTTCGAATCCCGCCGAGGGGGCAAGTGTTTGTATGTTCTGCGAGCACTTTCTCCTTGGTCTGGGTGTTTATTATGTATAATAAAAAATATCTATGTATGTATGTCTATTATATTAAGTATACCAGATGTCTAGTACCCGTAACACAAGCTTAGAGCTTACCACGGGGCTAGATGTTGTTGTGTGGATTGTCAGACAATATTTATTATATTTATGATGGAGGCCTCAGTCCTTTGGTGGACTTCCTACGGCTGAAATAAAGATGATGATTGTTGACTTTATTATTGCCGAGTAGATTGCTTTGTTGAATGTTCTAATCTCTGGAACTACTTGATCTATGTTTGAGATAATATATTATTTATAAACATTCCATCTACATTTATTTCGCAATCATATTTGAAGTATAGAGTATGTCGTTTTCTGGTTCTATATGGATTTGCAAAATTCTAACTCAACCTGGTCCAGTTATTTTGCAAGTTGTCAACTAGATATCATAGATAGTGTGTATGGTGTCCGCTGAGTTCGTGGCCCGCACGGATGAGGATCGGCGCCGGCGCACGCTCCTCGCGCTTGAAACCGTCGCGTCAGATCGATAATGTGATCGATACACTTCCGGATTACGAAACTGACAGATACTAATCAATTCCACTCAGATAGACGCCATTCACAATAGAAAGTAATGATGCGCTAGAAACAAATAACAAATTTCAAATATTTTATTCAATATAGTAGGTAATACAAATAATAGTATTTATTTAAATTATTATTTATTATGGTTATTATAAAAATACTTTTTGAAAAAACAATTATAATCTATTGATTCCAATAAAAAAAGAATTCTCAAAATCAACTTCTAAGAAAAAAGTAAAAAATGAAAAAATCTATATTGTCGAATTGAGAACCACCTCCCTTTTATTCGTCGGTTGCAAAATGCTGCTCGACCGAAAGCTACCACACAGGTGTTTAAATATAACTACGTCGGCAGACTGCGGCACTATCTGCGAGCCTTCCTCAGTCTCCAGGTTCATTCACGAATCATAATAACATTTCTCAGATGTGTAAAATCAAACAATAGAAATAAATGATTTTGTATCTTGTATCATAATTTCAGCTTCAGCCGTCTTTCTGAAAAAAAAATCAAGTCTTGCCGGCTGTACTGTACACCCTACGCGACAAATTTATGTCTCTTCTTTTAAATCCATAGGACTTTCATACAAACTTTCAAACCCCGTTTTACCCCTTTAAGGTAGAATTTCGTAATATCGTAATAATTAGCCGAATTCTACACTATATACATAAAACTACCTTCCAAATTTCAAGTTCCTCGGTATTCTAGTTTCTGATATTTCGTGATTGATCAGTGCGTGGTAAATAAGTCTTTTGTATATTTATCTATTTTCATTATTTATTTAATATAATAGAAGAAACTATATAATATTATAAATGCGAAAGTAACTCTTGTCTCCCAGAAAATCAGTAGAGGTACTAGACCAGAGTACTATATGTATACTGAAAATTGTTTGACTAATAAGTTTAATTTCACTAAAACAAAATGTTATGAAGATGTTGTTTTATTAGAATAGTTGAATAGTTGAACTTAAACCTTTTTAATTGTTGTCTCTTTCACGCAAAATCTACTGAACTGATTTAAATGAAATTTACTGTACAGATTCTCTAGAGCCTGAGAAAGGACATAGGCTAGATTTACCGCGGGAAAAACCATAATAACGCGGGTGACACCGCGGGGCAATACTAGTGTATATATTGTCCAATCGAGTAATAGTCATGCTGATCTATTGTTAATATCTTGAAAGTTGCTTTTAGTTTGAAAGATCAACGAGTTATAAAACGTTGCAGATGACTTTATAAGTACGTGAACATTTGCATCACCTCTCCTCGCCTCCTCGCGCCTCGGTGCAAACGAACAAACAGACCGAACCCACTGCATTTGATCATCTTTTCACGTATCTTGCGGGACCTCTATACCGTCGTTATATGATTTTCTTATAACATCGTTTAGATAACTGCGAGCTTTCCTTTACCCTTTAATCCCGGAATGAAAAGGTTTATCAAGTTTAAAATTATTACATTTGAGCTTCGCAAGCACACGCAGTAGAGGTTAACTTTTTACACTCAGTGCTAGACGAGAGTACTATACAATGTTTATTTTCGAACCTTGATCGACACGACATAAATTTATCGATATATATCAAATAAAAAAAATGTAGGTAATGTAAAACTGCTTCCTGGGTTTCACGCAGATGTCTTCAGCCCAGTTATTCGGAGAGAGGACGGTCTCTAAAAACTTCATTGGACCGTCTAACGTAGATGATGCGTAGTTTCCACGCGATTTTAAAGCATGAACTGTGCAACCTTCGTCTCCACATATGGTCTTTAGATGCTCTAGAACCGTATCTACATTATATAGAGGTATATATAGATGATGATGAAGTATATATGTTGGCTATTTAAAAAAAAAACTATTTAATATTTTTTGTAATGAGAACTGCAATGAGTATCCGCACATTTCGTTTGATCAAGGTTCAAAAATACACATTGTATACTGAAAATTGTTTGACAACAAAGTTTAATTTCACTTAAACAAAATGTTTTGTAGATGTCGTTTTAATAGAATAGTTGAACCAAAACCTTTTTGATTGTTTGATGTTGGCATTACTTTGTGTCAAGTTTGATAAATTCAATGATTACCTTCTATGTATACTATTAATATTAAAGTTTGTTTGTTCTCATGATCTAAAAAAATATATTATTATTAAAGAGCCCATTTCATGAGAAAGGCTGTAAGGCTACTTTCCCCGCGGCAAAATACATTGCTCCCGCGTGAAAATACAAAAAAACGGGCTACGCCTTTGGCTAGAATTCTAATAACAGATACAATTATTTAATATCGAAAAATATCATCGAAATATCTTTGTTTTTCTTTATCTTTGTTTGCAAAAAGCCGTCTTGGCTAAGTGGGAGGACACTCGACTTTCATTCCGAAGGTCGTGGGTTCACCTCTGGATTTTTCTTCTTGAGACATTTATGTGCGCTTAAACACGTGCTTTAAAATAGGCGCGAGAATTGCCCCCCCAGAACCTACCTAATCAAGGATATTATTAGCTCTTTTAAGGATAAATGGAATCATGTGCCCTTTATTGGCTGCCTCAGCGACGCAGCGGGTGAAGGTCCGCTTCCGGCGCGTGGGGTAGCGGGTTCGCTTCCCTCCTTGGAGTCAAGTGTTTGTATATTCTGCAAGCACTTTCTCTTTGTTTTGAGAACACACAATGTATAGTAAAAAATGTATGTATGTCTACTATATTAAGTAGGTATATCAGATGTCTAGTACCCGTAACTCAAGCTAACTAGATGTTGTTGTGTGGATTGTCCGCAAATATTTATTTTATTTTATTAATTATACTACATAATTATAATTATGTTCTACATAATTATAATTATGTAGAACAGTTTTCAATGAACTTCCAGACGTATTTCTGTCGTAAATATACATATATTGTTAGCCTATACACGCAGCAATTTCTAACGCCTATGCAATGATATTTAAGACTTAATAGTCCATATTAACTAACATGGTCATATAAAATTGTATATTTTTTAAGATTTCTTTTCTCACAATAATATATCTAGTTTCGCGTTGGTTTCCGTTTCGAATTAGCAAGCAGTGACATTAGAAAGCCACAAGTGGTTATGTTTTATACCCTCCTGACATGTTTGTTTACATAACAGATCGTTCTTTAACAAGCGTAGGCTCTAAACAAATGTCGCTTTAATAATCTTGAAGTGATCTTTAACAATTGATATTAAGTATGCAAAGTACACTCACAGAATAATAAGGTTGACCACCTTAAAGTTTATTGCTTGCAACTTTATCGCGATTGACTACATTATTTTATATGTTTTTTTTCTTATTTTTCTTTTACTGCATAAAAATTAAAAACAATAGTTTCACACTTTTTAAAAATCATTATTTCATAATATTTGTCATTTATAAAAAGTTTTGTCATTTAATATCGATTTTCTGTTTTTGGTACATTATATTTAAATTTCGCGTCATTATAGAACATAAACTTATACAGGTGATTCAGTTCATGTAGTCCAAATATAATGCGCGATGGAGGAGGCCGTCATAAATCAAATAAGAAAGTGCCAAGATAACAAGCATCAAACTGGGGGCTTTTGGCGTAGAAATTTAGTACAAATCGCTAGTTAAGTTACCCAGGAAACTTCAGGCAGGTATCGTCTTGATTTTTCGTTTACGAGAAAAAGAAAAAAATACATATGTGTATTAGAATAGAATAGAATAAAATATACTTTATTACACACCAAATGAACAATACAATATGAAATTAAAACTAAACCTAGAATGCGTAATGGGCGGTCTTATTGCTAAAAGCAATTTCTTCCTTACAACTGTGGATGGAGAGAAAAAAGATTACATATTTTATATAAAAGTGTTTTTTTTTCGTAATTTGAGTGACGGTCTTTTTTTTTTGTTATATACCCTATTGTAAGTTCAATCTCATATTTTGAGGCAAGTGAAAAGTATCTTCTTTGTTTAAATGTATATATTTATCATCAATGTTAGCCGAAATTAGTCCAGTAAAATACTTACGTTCCTAAAATAAACATCTAAAATATTACACCAACAGCTTTCCTATGTATGCCCTCTCATCAAGTCCATACAACTGTATGATCAGCGCCTCGTAGTGATAGAGTACCTACGTATGGCAGTGACGTTGGAGGTCGGAGGTTGGCTCGCTGCGCTGGCGCAAGCTTACCTGCCGGGGGGCGGGGGGGGGGGAGGGCGGTCACGGTCGCGTTGGGCAACCCCGCACTCGGCGATAATTTCACATTGCAAGTACCATCCACCATTTAGCTCAGCCCCGCGTTGGACCTTGAAGATCTGATGATGAATGCAGTTATAACAAGTGAAGATCAGAAGTGAGTAAAGACATTTAATAAAATATATATTTTTCCGCACAACCCACACAACAACATAGCTCTGTGGTAAGCTCTGAGCTTGTGTTACGGGTATTAGACATTTTTTTTTTAATGATAGATAGGCCTTCATTTGACCACAATCTCACCTGATGTAAAGTGACGATGTGGTCTAAGATGGAGCATGAAGACCTAGAAGGTAGATGGCTTCTCCGGACCACATTACGAAACACGAAAAAATCGCTTCACGCACTGGCCCCGCCCGGAGGGTGGTGACAAGCCGCGGCCGAAGCCTCCCACCAGAGACTGTTCTTAGCACCACCCGGAGGTCACGTGTAAGGATTCAGAGGGTTACCACTTACGAACGTGAACAGACAAAACCTCCATAAACAAACATTTGATATAATAGGCAATTATTACATAATTATATCAATATTTTTATTAAACATATGTAATTGCGGCCAGTACCTACGAGTACATATCATTGGCCCTAAAGGTAGCGGGAACCCACTTCCTTGCGCGCCGCCAGCAGACCTTCGCCCAGCTCAGCAAGGCGGCAGCCTATTTTTATTGTTTATTCAGTTTATACTATTTTGTATCCACCTTCGTCCAATTTGGACCATCAGGTGAGATTGTGGTGAAACAAAGGTCAATTTGAATTAAAGATATAGGTTTTCTACGACCTCATTTACAGTTAAATGTTTCAATGTATATGGGATAAGGAATTCCAGCACCACCACTGATACACATAAGACTACCTCAACGACTTCTGGTATCCCCTTGCGCGACCAGGCCCTGGTGACTGGTGTACCCCCTGACCCGCATTGTTCCAGCGCAGGAAATACAGAATTACATACAGTGCATTCATAGAGAGCGTGGCGTTGCCATAAAGGAACTGAAACTTCAATAAATCCTGAAATGGCGTAAAGCGGGCGTAGGAGGAATCACATTTGTTCAAAAAAAGCACGTCCGCGTAATGCAGCGTCAGATGTGATAAATTTTCTCAAATCACTCTGCATATATACGATGACAGTACACTAGTAACGGGACATCTAGCAACACTTAGCTCAGGATTTCTAAATCATCATCATCATCATTTCACATAGGACATCCACTGGACATATGGACTCAAAAAATAGATAGTCTAGAATCCCTAAGGTGGCGTTTGACGCCCTTATTCTCCATTTCTTTATGTATTTTTATGTAAGTTCACTAATTGTTTAGGTATTGTAAGTGTGTCCTAAATAATACCGCTGCGTGTCTCAATCGGGTCGAGTATTCACAAATGGTCGCAGCGCGCATGCGCGACCTTCTCAGCCTCTTGTATGGAACTCATACACACGTTTCAATATGTACCTTATGAACTTTCATGATTACGCAGTAATTTACTATTCAGTGCTGAGGCTATGCACCTAACCATGTTTGTACCTTTACTGAATACATTACTTGCAGTCAGCCAGTTGGGTGAGCGGATGAATAAAACTCATATATCAGTCTAGGTTTCTTTTATTTGTAAAAAACAATAGAATTAAATAAAGAGTGAGCAATGCGCTTATTGCTGCGGAAAAGGACCGTCTTCCGGAGCAACAAGACGCACTCGGCCGACTGAACCGACCGAACCGAACCGAAAAACTCAACTCACGTACACAATAAATAGAACTTAGTCTACGCTTGAGCCTCCACTCAACTCCGGCACTACGGGTACGGGTAGGTGCGCTCTAAACGTAAGTGCGATCACATTCAACTCTAATCTAATGAATTACAAGATCATGGAGTTCGATACATTCATATTACAGGGACATTTGTACGAAGTCAGATCAGCTAGCGCTCGGTGAGGCGCGGCGATGAGGCATGGCAACGCGCGGGCCCGCGGGCTCGTCGCACGGTGACTAGCTTGGTTGCTTACTTATCGATCACTCATCGCGATTATGTCGCTAAACAAATAAATAACTTACCCTAACACATAAGGCTACAAACTATTCTCGCATAATTTGACACAATGCGAGCGGCGCGTGGCGCGCCCCTCGCTCCTATGGCTAGATTACAAATAATTTGTCCGGCTATACACTTGTCGGGTCGCGCCCGCCTCCGCCGGCTTCGACGGCTTACCTTCAACCTGGAAACTCTTTCCGAATCGACAAGTTCTGATAAACTATAACCTAATAGTCTCTACGTTAACTTATAGTTTCAACAACGAAACATATTTACTAGAAAATGCTGATAGCTGAGGTTTTATCGACGTACTCCGGCGAGGTTACCGCACATTACACGGAGTCCGAGTCAGTGTGCTGGTCGGCGGAGGGCGTCGTGCTCTCTGCGGCGGCGGGCGCGGGCGTCGTCGTCTCGCCGGCACCGGGAGCCAGCGTCGTCGCCGCCGGCGGCGTTGTTATTTCGGCAGTTGTTGGCGGCGCCAAAGTCGTGGTTGTGGTGGCAGTCGGCGGCGCCGAAGTCGTGGTTGCGGCGGCAGGTGTTGACGCCAGCGTTGTGGTCTCGGAGACCGGTGGCGTAGTGGTCTCTGCGGAGTTGGGGGTCGGCGCCGCGGTCGTCGTCTCGGCGGAGGCGCCGCCCTGCGTCTGCTCCGGCTCGGTCTCCTCCAGGATGACTTTTGTCGGCCGCCGGTTGATGGTCGGCACGTAGGACTGCGTTATGATCTCGATGTCCTTCTTGTTCGTGCCGGAGTGGTGCGCGGCTGGCAGGTCGTCAGATACGTTGTCGATGATGGCGCGGCGCGTCGTCGGCTCCGCGCGGTCGTTAGGCGGCGGAGAGTCGGTAATGCTTGACTCTTCATCGTCCTCAATTTCGATCACTTTCTGCTTGTTGACCGTAGCACTCTTGCTCTTAAATGGAATTTCTGTGATTGAGTTTTGGTTAGCATTGCTATTTTTGCTCTTGTAACCGGCGCTGATAGGTAGCAGCTCCTCGGAGTCCACGGGCGAGTGCTGGGTGGTCGCCGCTGGCTCCACGTGGTCGCTCATCGAAGCCACATCTTTCACTAAGCTGATAAAATCTGTCAGAGCATTGTTGGTGCTCTCGCCTCGATCAATGATCGCTGCGTTTTGGCCGGCATCTCCTGGGATTTTGATGATTTCAACTGCGTCAGTTGAGGTTTCCGAGGAGCCGAAATTACTTATGATAAATTCTGTTGTCTCAACATTTTCAAAGGATCTAACTTCCGATGAACTAGCGAGTGTTTCCGAGCTGGTTGGCTTCAAAGTGGTGGCGCTCGGTTCGGTCTGTGCGGCGGGGGTGGAGACGCCGTCGAGGGAGTCCTTGGAGACGGCCTCGGAGAGCGAGGACTCGTGCGGGTTTTGGTCACTCGTCTCGATCGGCAGCGAGCTGAGGAGCTCCGTCTGAGAGGTTACCTCTGTAGCGATATTAGACTTAGCTATGTAGTTGGTTGACTGTTCTTGAGGAGTACTCGGCGTTGTTTCGCCGGTGGTGACGGAGTCTAGTACTTTTTGCGTTGAAATCTGTGATTCCGCTGCAGACGCATCGGATTCTGACTCCGGATTAATGAAACTTACTCTTTCAATTGGTAATACTAGTCCCGGAGTAGTAGCCACATCCAGAATTGTTGTGCTTTCTTCAGATTTGCTGGATTCGCCAACATTGATTTCTTCAGATTTCAATATTTCCTGCGATTTGCCATATTCTTCAGAATTAATTATATCGTCATACTTCGTGATCTCGGCAGACTTCGTCGTTTCTTCGTACGCTAACGTTGTTATAAATGGGGTAGTCGTTTCTGTTCTATCCATTTTGGTTGTAGCTTCTGTGGTAGTAGTACTAAACACTGTAGTTAATTCAGTTGGACGAGCCGTGGATGTTTGTGTTGTTATTTCTCGGCTGTTTTCAGTAGAAGTGATTTTGTTTATTGTTTCTTCAGATGATACACTGAATGAATCGGATGGAATAGCCGATCTGAGTTTAATGATAGGAGTTTCTCTTAAAGTTGATGCAACTGTGCTTGCAGGTTCTGTGACAGTGCTGGTCTCAGTAATTGGAGGTTTTACTGTTGTTTCTGAATCGGGAACATTTTTGTGAGTAGTCGTCGAAGTTTCTGCAGACGCTGTAATACTGAGTGGATTCACTTGGGGTTCTGAACTGTGTTGTACTGGTATGTGATCGGCATCAATAGACGGTTCCTGAACGATTTCCTCTCCGTGGTTGCTGAGGTCATCGGGCAGAGGCGGGAATGCCGGGTTGTGATCAAACAACGATGGATCCTCTTCATCGAGCGCAGGTGCTTTGGTAGAGCTCGAGGCAGATAAGGTTTCGATGCTGATAGGGACTCCCATGGTAGCGACGATAGGTATAGTTGGATAAATCTCACTATTGATAGAATCTTGTGTAGATAAACTGATTTTGGACGGTGCACGTGCTGTTGCACCGTCCGTAGCGCTCTGAGCGTGGTCCGAAGCCACAGCTTCGGGGAAAGAGTGAACTTCCACAACCGAAGGCATTTCTTGCTCTGGCTTAAATGTTTCGTCAGTATTCGATTTTTGTGAAGTGGCCTCTCTCGGTATCAAGGGAGACTTGGAAGATGAGTATTCGGCCACTTCGATGCTGGGTGAGGGCAGGATCTCCTTGATCTTCACCTCGGTGATGATCGGGATCTCGGACTTGGGCGTGATCTCCTTGATGGTGATGGCGGGCGCGGCGGAGCTCGCGGGGGCGGGGGGGAGGCTCGCGGCGCTGGGCGCGGGAGACGTCGCTAGAGATGTCAGATCGGGCATTGATGTAACTCCTGAAATTAATAAATATAATAGGTTTATTTTCAGTCTTTTTAAATGTACGGCCATTTTACCCTTTCGGGTTTTTCATGTATACGTAGAATTATAAACTAGAAAATTACAATGAGCGCACATCTTTAAAAAAAAAATATGCAGGCTAAGGCATTTGTGAATAAGCTGTACCCTATGGATGTATGTCACAAATTGTTTGCCAATTTTCTAGTCTAATTTTGCGCCCCTCGCATCACTTACACCATTGAAAAGTCTGGATTGGGCTTTGCAAACTTCGACGACTTTTAGCTTAATCTCGGAAATATCGAAAATACCGGATTATCGGTATTGGCTCCAGACCAAAATATCGGTATTGCTTAATTGATTCGGTATTTCGACTCCTATTCCCGATATGACAAGCATTTTTTTTTATATAAGATCATTTCATTTCTAATCATTTTCAGTTTCTTGAAGCGACAATTGCCAGTGTCGAGTTAAATAAAATCATAAAGTGAAAAAGATGTTTTTCAGTTGAACGCCATTTTTTTATTTTAGATTTATAATCGGTTCTTATAAGTAAGAACTTCAAAATTGTAGAAACTGATAAAGCGGTGTTGTTCTATTCGTTTCTCAACACAGTAAATCATCAAAAAATTAAGCGCACTGTCATGACAATGTTAAAAATTGTCTGTCCTGTCTTTCTAAGGAAATTTTTGACTTTCACTTGACTTTGACTAAGACTCTTCACGAGGTAAAGCAACTAAGATATTTCGAGGATCAAAGGGGCCGAGAAAACACAACCGTTGGAAACTGAATAAATTGAGCAAACGGTTAAACTCCTGTCATTCACCCGTCATAACTGGTGCCGAAAACCTTGACAAGGGGCCTCAAGAAACTGTGGATGAAGCATATGTGTGATGATGAGTAACCTCTGAGCGGGCAGTTGTCGTACTCGGGGCAGCAGCGGCCGGGCACGCGGCGCGGCGTGCAGTCGTCGCGCTGGAAGCACGCGATGCGGCGGCAGACCACCTCGCCGCCCTGGCAGTAGCACACGCGGCACGGGTCCAAGGGGTCCACCAGCTTCTCGCCGTTGCCGTACACGCGCCCCTCTTGCTCACATTCTGGAACAATTCGTAAGGTTATACACCAGCCGCTATACATATTTCATTCATCATACCTATTAAGAACTCATCAGTACACGTTCGCCCGTTGACCTATGTATCACTAGCATTAAATCTATCTATCAATTAAAATCATCTCTTTGTCATTTATGAAATCATCTAAAGGTGTAAAGGGTCCCCCATCATCATCCCGGTCATGGGTCCACATACAGATTCTCAAAAGAAGAAATGTCAGCTTCAAATTGGTGCTATGCTTGTTAAAAAGGGAGACGCAAAATGGCGTTCAACTGAGTAACATCTTTTTAACTTTATAATTTTATTTAACTCGACACTGGCAAATTGTCGCTTCAAGCGCAAAGTCCAATTACAAGAAACTGAATTGAAAAGTAAACATTAGTAAACAAAGCAATATAGCTCCGAAAAGTTGTTCAAATTTTTTTCGTAATTTAAATTGTAATCATTTTTAGCATGGTGTGTACTCACCGCACTGGTAGAGAGGGCAGCAGTGGTCGGGGCGGTGCAGCGCCTTGCAGCCGGGGCGCGGCTCGCAGGCCTGCGTGCTGCAGCGCACGCCGCCGCCCCGGCAGCGGCAGCGCTCGCAGGGGCTCGACCCCGGGAACTCGTCCCCGGCCATGTACACCACGTCGTACTCACCGCACTGGTAGAGAGGGCAGCAGTGGTCGGGGCGGTGCAGCGCCTTGCAGCCGGGGCGCGGCTCGCAGGCCTGCGTGCTGCAGCGCACGCCGCCGCCCCGGCAGCGGCAGCGCTCGCAGGGGCTCGACCCCGGGAACTCGTCCCCGGCCATGTACACCACGTCGTACTCACCGCACTGGTAGAGAGGGCAGCAGTGGTCGGGGCGGTGCAGCGCCTTGCAGCCGGGGCGCGGCTCGCAGGCCTGCGTGCTGCAGCGCACGCCGCCGCCCCGGCAGCGGCAGCGCTCGCAGGGGCTCGACCCCGGGAACTCGTCCCCGGCCATGTACACCACGTCGTACTCACCGCACTGGTAGAGAGGGCAGCAGTGGTCGGGGCGGTGCAGCGCCTTGCAGCCGGGGCGCGGCTCGCAGGCCTGCGTGCTGCAGCGCACGCCGCCGCCCCGGCAGCGGCAGCGCTCGCAGGGGCTCGACCCCGGGAACTCGTCCCCGGCCATGTACACCACGTCGTACTCACCGCACTGGTAGAGAGGGCAGCAGTGGTCGGGGCGGTGCAGCGCCTTGCAGCCGGGGCGCGGCTCGCAGGCCTGCGTGCTGCAGCGCACGCCGCCGCCCCGGCAGCGGCAGCGCTCGCAGGGGCTCGACCCCGGGAACTCGTCCCCGGCCATGTACACCACGTCGTACTCACCGCACTGGTAGAGAGGGCAGCAGTGGTCGGGGCGGTGCAGCGCCTTGCAGCCGGGGCGCGGCTCGCAGGCCTGCGTGCTGCAGCGCACGCCGCCGCCCCGGCAGCGGCAGCGCTCGCAGGGGCTCGACCCCGGGAACTCGTCCCCGGCCATGTACACCACGTCGTACTCACCGCACTGGTAGAGAGGGCAGCAGTGGTCGGGGCGGTGCAGCGCCTTGCAGCCGGGGCGCGGCTCGCAGGCCTGCGTGCTGCAGCGCACGCCGCCGCCCCGGCAGCGGCAGCGCTCGCAGGGGCTCGACCCCGGGAACTCGTCCCCGGCCATGTACACCACGTCGTACTCACCGCACTGGTAGAGAGGGCAGCAGTGGTCGGGGCGGTGCAGCGCCTTGCAGCCGGGGCGCGGCTCGCAGGCCTGCGTGCTGCAGCGCACGCCGCCGCCCCGGCAGCGGCAGCGCTCGCAGGGGCTCGACCCCGGGAACTCGTCCCCGGCCATGTACACCACGTCGCCTAGCGCGCAGCTTTCTGCTAATTGTATAAAGCTCATGTTACGAGATGCTCTATGACCTGTTTGAAACCTAGAGTACATATTTTTCAGTCGCATGATAGAAAGGCTCTTTATTAGACCACGCCCATCAGAACAGAACAGGCGTGCAAAATAATGAAGGACTGAACCCACAAGTCTATTTAACATGTGTAAAAAAAACCGCACCTTCTTTGAGTCCCATGTCTGCCGCCGTGAGGTTGTGCATCGGCAGCGGGCCCAGCGGTCCTGGAACATAACAAAAACAACGTCACAAATAATAGAAAATAGTCTTAATCATTGTCATTATTAAGGGGACATCGGTAAACTGTTCATAAGTATAATTAAAAGTTAAATACAATTAAAGAAGTTACAATTAGTACTGCTAGAGTACCGCTAGAATCTGTGTACTAAATTTCATTAAAATCAGATCAGAGATTACCCGCTACAACTACAACGACATAAGAGAGAGAGAGAGAGAAAACATTTATTGACACAACACACACATATACAGTAAAATACAGTTAAATACAATTAAAGAAGAATAATAATAAGATATTTATATAATACTTAAGTAATACTAGACATAAATAAATGCATGTGTTGTGCCAAAAGGTCTCGCCTCAGCATAAGCAGATCCACATTGGGTGGATTTGCGCTGGTTTTCAGACGAGACCTAATGACAAACAACCTCACGAGCGACAAACAGAACAGAACTTAAATTAAATTAAACTAAATTATACACGTAATAATGCAATACAAATACAAATAAAATTAAAAAAACAATATGATAATAAAAAATATTAAAAAAAATTATAGAACACGGTAAACACACCAGAAAGAAGAAGAAAGAAAAAACGACAGTGACAGTAATAAGAGCCATAGCGCCCTATGACGCGTACATTCACTCATTCACCCATTCATTACTCACTACATGAGCTAACCCACGAGCTGAAAAAATGAATGACGCCTGGCTTGTCATAGGACGCTGATGGCTCAAAGTTTTAATTTTGAGAGCAAATTAATTTAACCAGTCATTAAAATCATGTGCTGACATCCGTGACAAACACCTAAAAATTTATAAAGCTAAGTGTGCATGTGGGGGAAACGTCACGGCCGGTGAGGCGTCAGCGTCGCGTCGTCGGCGTCAAGGCGTCAAGTAAGTACCCATAAACATAAACATTCTCACAAACTTTACCTTCTTCTAATATCAGTATAGAAGTATTGATAGACTATGTTTCAACGCATTACATTTGGTATAATGCATTGAAACATAGTTTAGTACCATTTGATGACCTATTCGAGGGAGTTAAGCAAATATTCGGTGGAAAACGCCCGCAACAGACCTCGGAATCCGAAGCCCGAGGCACGAAAATAGCGTTCTTAAGGGTTCTTATTACTTCCGCATGCCTTAGGCGAATCCTTCCTTACGTGGCTCACTCGTTACAACGACAGTCAAACTTTAGCGACAACACATCATGCAGTAAAGGTGTAAAGAAGAGTCCTACAGTACCGTTAAGGTTTATCCACAATTTAAACTAAATAAATAACATGCTATATATTAGGTCCTTACATATGAAATTGGCGTTTTTCGTACTGGCCACTTTAATCACAAATTTCTCCTCTTTGGTAAGGAATTCCAAATTCAAATTTGTACAGCTATAGACTCATGTATTTGTGCTTCGATGATCGTCATTCATTTGTTTTTTTTCTTCTGTTTTTTTCTGTTTGCGTCACTCATTTTACAAAATGGAAAACTTAAAATATCGCATTATTTACGAGTACGAGTTCCGCCGTGGCACTAGTGCTGCGGAAACAACTCGAAGGGTGAATGATGTGTATGGCGGTCGTGTTGCAAAAGAAAACACAGTTCGTTTTTGGTTCCAACGTTTTCGTTCTGGAAATTTCGACTTGCAGAACAAGCCCCGTGGACGGCCTGAGACTCAAGTTGATAATGAAGAGTTGAAGGCTATTGTGGAAGCGGATCCATCGCAAACCACGTCCGAGTTAGCTGCAGGCTGCGGTGTTAGTGATAAAACTGTTTTAATTCACTTGAAGCAAATTGGGAAGATTAAAAAGCTTGAAAGGTGGGTACCTCACGAATTGACTGAAGCAAACCGGCAAACGCGCGTCGACTGCTGCGTTACATTACTAAACCGGCACAATAATGAAGGTATTTTAAACCGAATCATTACCTGTGATGAAAAATGGGTTCTTTACGATAATCGGAAGCGCTCAGCGCAATGGTTGGATCCTGGCCAGCCAGCCAAATCCTGCCCCAAGCGAAAATTAACCCCAAAAAAGTTACTTGTAAGCGTTTGGTGGACTAGTGCCGGTATTGTTCATTACAGTTTTCTCAAATCTGGCCAGACTATTACGGCTGATGTCTATTGTCAGCAATTGCAAACCATGATGGAAAAGCTAGCGGCTAAACAACCTAGGCTGGTCAATCGCTCCACGCCACTGCTGCTTCACGACAACGCTAGACCACACACTGCGCAACAGACGGCTACTAAATTAGAAGAGCTTCAATTGGAAAGTCTAAGACATCCTCCGTACTCCCCGGACCTTGCTCCAACAGATTACCATTTTTTTCGAAATTTGGATAACTTCTTGCAAGGGAAAAAATTCAACTCCGATGGGGCAGTCCAAATCGCCTTCAAAGATTTTATTGATTCCCGTCCGACTGGTTTTTTTAGTAAAGGGATCAATGAACTACCTATAAGATGGCAAAAGTGCATAGAAAATAATGGTTCATACTTTGATTAATTAAATATATTATATTAAAAAATATTCGACTTTTTGTTCCTCCCATACAAAACGCCAATTTCATATGTAAGGACCTAATATTAGAGAACTATGGCCTATTAACAAAAATTACGATATGAATAAAAAATAAGTAACTTTATTGATGAAATCATTTTATTAATTTTTCATTTTATTAATTTTTTTTGACATTTAGTATTATTTGCACATCTGCTTGCGGGTTGAATACAATTGACATCACTAGTTTATAAGATCTTGACATGTTCGTAATAATGTATTCTGCAAATAAATGATTTGATTTGATTTGAAATTCAAATACTAGGGAAAATGAGACTAAAAAAAAGGCCGCCAGTACCGTCCCGTAACTTTGTAAAGATTTTTACAATTCAGAATAGCTACAATATGTGCACCTGCCTCATATTACATTTCAGTCCTTTTCGTGTGGCTCACTCAATGCACTAAAACTTTCTTCGAAAGGTTTATAAAGACGACTACGCGACGTAGGATTTTGTTTTCTTATTATTTAAGTGATAAAACGCTTTCTGTCCACGGAATCATACTTAATATCCTAGGTGCACCTTTTTCTGAAACCATAATTTCATTTTAACAATGTTTATTTAATAAAAAATATGTGTATTTTAGAACTATTTAAGTAGAATCAACCTTTTGAAAAATTCTTTCATTAGTTACTGGTTCTACAAGATAACATGGTATTGGACGAAACAAAACATAAAAATAAATAGATTTCAGAAATAATAACGTGCGTAGGTAGCTATCGTTTTCGGTTTCTATTAGTCATGTAAGCATACCTCTACTATGCTAACCAGAAGTTATTTGTTACAAATTTAATTTCTGAACTTCAAAAATCATCATCACATGTTTAGTTTAACAGCAAATTTCCATCGCGTGCAACAGAGATATTTGCGCTGACAACACTCCAATCGCGATAGCTTAACAACACTCGGGACATAAACTTGTACTAATATAAGTTAAAAAGGTTAGCGGTATGTATTAAAGAATTTGAGATAAGACAAGTGGCCGGAACAGAATGCCGGCCGGTACTGTAGGAGTCTCTCATAATAGGGAAATAAGTCATTGGTCCGGGTGTTTAATATGTATAATAAAAAAATACCTATGTATATTATGTATGTCTGATAAATTATGTATATCAGATGTATTATAGTACCCGAAACACAAGCTAAGAGCTGACCACGGGGCTAAATGTTGTTGTGTGGATTGTCCGGAAATATTTATTTATTTATTATTATATTTAGTTAGGCGAATGAGATTGATGGAGCTTACTTTGAGGGTCTCATTCGTTATGAATGAGCACCAAATACATTTCCATTTGAAAATTCGAAGCAGAATCAATAAAAAGGGATGAACAAACAAAGAAAAACACTCAGTCACTGACTTCTTTTCATATAACTCCCCCGGCCATTAGCGAAAGTGTTGTATTTCTGCGCGCCGCTCTGTTCGCCTCGTGTAGGGCGGTCTAGGGCGGGCGGAACCGGGCCGTAACCCTTGCTTTGATTTACGCCCGAACCGAGAAGGGCTGCCGGGTTCTTGTCCGATGTGAAATATCGCGCCTTCTGGGGTGTACGACTCCCAAGATGGGAATTTACCTTGTTCCCTGAATCTGGTAATATTACGCCTCAATTTACAAAATAAATTATTTAATTTCGAGAAATCTAGATAGGTAATTTAGTATCGTTACTTTTACCAAGCATTTCAATTGAATGAGATCTGTGAAGCATAAGGACGGTGAAGTGTAATGACCTCCTAACTTAAATGTTTGCCTATTCGAGATATTTCAAACAATGAAAATAAATAATTGTGTATCTTGTATTTAGTATATGCATTTAAAATACGATTTCGCAAGTACATATATTCCAGTATTAGGTCAGATATTCAAAAATGTTAATATATCGCCGTAGAAAAATCAATTAAACATTATAATAATTTTAAAGCGTTATCTCCTAACAACCCTATATAAGTAACTTGCAAGATTTTATTACATTGTATCTCATACAATAAAGTTTCTGATGAAAGATAAAATAAATAAAAAAGTTTAAGTAGACACTAAAATTATTAATTTTAATAAGGAAACTTTTGGTCTCCAGTAAAATTAACATTTGTAGCACAAATTGTGTAGTCAATAAATACCTACAAATCCAAATATTTTTTTATTTTTTTAAGGTATTGTTATTTTTTCCTTATGGTGCTCCTTCACCGGGAGCATACTCGTGTAATGTAGCTTTAATGATCCGAGCAAAACAGCAGTGATGGACGTAATATTGTAATGTAATGTGCAAAGTCGAATCAACAATGTGACATTACACGCGAACGCTCGTCAGATAAATCTAAATTTAAAATTAAGGAAATAACTTCTGATTACAATGCCTTATAAAAAAAATAGATAATAAACAAACTTTAACTTTCTTAGTTTCCCTAAACGTAAAACACCATAATATTTTGTAATGTGCACGCGATGCGCTTTCATTTGATACCCCACTCGAGTATTTTTGCAGATTTTCGGTTTTGCTTCCCCACTCTCTCACAACTTTTAAACGGCACAACCGATTTGCATAAAACATGTCTAAGAACACTCGCTAAACTAACATTTTATACAAAAAAAAACTAAATTAAAATCGCTCCATTCGTTCGGGAGCTATGATGTCCCAGACAGACAGACAGACAGACACGTCAAACTTATAACACCCCTCTTTTTTGGTCGGGGGTTAACAAGGAGGAATTAGTGTAATATACCTAATGCTCATAGTCGAATCTACAATGACACATTAAAGTCGTCAAAGTCAAAGTAAAAAAAAATATTTCCTTACAAGCACAGGGCATATATGGACAGGTCAACTTAAAGTTAAGTCAACTAAAACTTAAAGTTTTAAATTCTCATAGTATTGAGGAACGCCGGCGAGTGCGTGACGTTTAAGTGGTGCAAATAACCTCACCGTGGCACTCCTGGCCACGTGGCTACGACGCGACCTTATCTTAGAGTCTTATATAATCGATTCGCGTATTTCAGGTGTCAGGTCATTTGAGAAATGGACCACTTTAAGGTGAATAGACAGACCATTGTTTTATTAGTGACTTGCTGACTCGGCAAACGTCAGAATAATAGAAGTCATGATCGTTGTTCCCGCTCCTATTCCTTTCCTACGAATTCGTTCTTTATGCAGGCAAAGGTCACTTGACCATACATCCTAAAGTTCAGTTCTTATTATACAGCCTCGTATAGTAGACGAAAACGGATAACGTGGCTGTATGGTCAAGGGACTTTTGCCCGAGGTTGTATGGTTAATGGACTTTTACCTGCCTACAGACAGGGCGAATTAAAAAAGTATACCTACAATTATTATGAGGATTTAGAAATCAAATTTTAACAAAAAGTATAATTTTTGATATTACTTTATTTTATACTTGTTCAAAAAAATAAGAAACACGAAATAATTAATCAAATACTTTCTTTATTGCAGTGCAAGTGCAAGTTCAGAAGTTATGCGCGTACATAAATTTCTGCGATTAATTTTAATATATACCTACATTCAACGTGGTTCAAAATACATATTCACTACGAAGCACTTGTATACAAGTAACTGAATTGATCTGTTGTAGAAATTTCCCAAAATATGTATTTTCTAATTTTCATACAAAAATGAATGTTGAATGTATTGACCAATTAAGTGACATCACTACAAGACGTAAACAATATACGCATAAAGGAATATGTATATCATAGCATTATTCTACAAGTTATCTACTAAAACTCGTAATGGACCTTCCAAGCCAAAAATATGAATATAAGCTTCTTTATCAAATATTTACTGTACTTTTTAAACTTGATTGCCCATTTTCACACTTACACAGTGCGCATGGAGTGCATGGTGGAGTACAGCCAGTCATTCACTAGGGAATATGTTATTCAATGAGTTAGTATGTGTGTGAGAGTCTGGCAGTGGCAGTGGTCGGCGGTGGCGGGGGCGCGGCGGGACCGGGGGCCGCGACCTCGGCCTTCGCGGCCGGCGCGGCGCGCTGGTAACGGTACACTCACCCCGGGAACACCTCACTTATAACCTACTTAGACTAACTGAACTTATTAAAGTTTCTCGCTTATTTTCAGCAAAATCATGAGTAGGAAGGTTTCGTTTTAAAAAAAGGTATACAAATCCACCAACTAAATGAAAGAATAACTTATAGGTTGACGGTAGATGAAAGTCGCCTCCAGCCTCAACAACTGGAAATCTATGAGACACGCGGGTTTCAGCACTAGAGGTCCTCAGCCTTAAACATTAACGTTAAGGGATATCACTTTTAGTTATACCGCTTAACTCAGTTTAAATTGCATAGGTTGAACTACACGTTAGTCTGTGAGGTATTTATTTATAAGCCTTTGTAAGGTATTTTATATATATGTATAGGTACATGGTTTTCGGGGCATTACCTTGCTGTAACACACAGACAACTAGCACAGAAGGTAAAGTCTGCGTTAATTATGTAATACTTTCTTTGATTTTTACTAATTTTTGATTAAATTATTTATCTTGGTTTCATAAAACTCGATTTATAGCATAAAGGGTGCCATTAGGCCTGAAACTATCTCTAAAAGTTGTCCCTAGTAGGATAGTGATATTTGATCCGCGAGAATCTTGTGTCTTGCAGCTTCCCTCCCTTTGATTGGCCCGACCCCGGCACCTTCACAGCGCCGTCACAGTCCGTGAAGTGAAAACAAGCAAAAGAGTGAATAAAAAAAGCAACTAGTTCACCTATTTAATATATTTAACTAAGTATAGATAGACATAGATGTATAGATAAAGTTATAGTTCTAATATCTCTGCTGGTCATCATTTTTTGGGTCAAATGTCGAATTTGCGTATTTAATTATTTGTTTATGCAATCGAGATAAAAATATCGATAGGGAGGTACTGCGGTAGATAAGGCGTCGCCAACACTAGAAGAATTTTGTATTATATCTGTGACACGGCACGACTACTTTTAATTGCATCTCATCTCATCCTATTGTTTGAATAATCACTTTATTTGCAAACAATGTCTACAATGAAGAGTAGAAAAACCGGACTACGAAAGGTGAAAGGGTTTCCCTATTTACTTAATACTACACCACACTATGTGGGCATGTCTACATTGTTTAGATTTATAACGGGATATTTTCCATGACAGTGTTCATGGCGCATGAAACTGCGCCGAGGTATCGGGAAACTCGAAAGACAAACAATCATGGTAGCTATCCCGTTTTAAATCTAAATAGATCAACATTGTTTAGATTAACCATGGTAGACTCAAAAGTTATATCAATTTTAATTTAACTTAGTGATTCCCTGAGCAATACGAGGCGACACGTGAGCGCGCGCATTGCTTTCCTCGTGAGCGATTCGTTCAGCAACCATTTACTTAGATTGAAACTCAAATGAGATTTTCTAATAAAATCTGTGAACCAAAATAAACACCGTTTTATGATTATTCGAGATTGGCGACTTGTTTACGAAGGTAGGTGCTTATTTTTGTGGTTAGTGCCTTTGACTGTTGAAATGAAAAGCGAATTTAGTAAGACTTGTATGGGGTAGTGGAAGCCCCCTCCCGCCGCAGGCTCTATTATATTTCCTCCCACAAAGACTCGACGCCGACGTGACAAATTGTCGTCCCAAATTTTTTATGATGAAACTTTATCAAGGTAAAACGTTTCGGGTTTCCCTGTGTATATTTTTTTCAATAAATATTTTCCTTTTAGGTAAAACCAATTTGTTTAACGTCGCGCAAAATGTTTCGTTTATATCGATCAATTTTACATTTTATTGGTCAGTAAATTTAAAGAGTGGGTTATGTAAACTACCATTTTTCACGTTAGAATTTCCTTAGTGTATAGAGTATTGGATACGTAAAGCTATGAAATAAAATTATGTTCAGGAAAATTTTAAATTATTTGAAATAGAGGTCGGTTCGAAATATGGGGACTAAAAAATTTAATAATGTACCTACCTAAAAGTAAATATGTACTTATTGCATGTACAACCACAGATGACTAGCTCATATTATCTCGCCATAAAAGGAATCTACACGTATCATAGGATCTTTAATATAATATTCCATAAATATATAACAATTTGTATTAAAATGCATTCGGCACAGAGTATTTGTATTTTTGTATAATCATTCGGCACTTTTACACAATATAATGTTTGTTATAAAATTAATTTTGACATTTTGTACGCGCATGCTATGATTTACTATGCTAATCATATTCTGTCTAAAAAGATTTAATGTAGAATCGCATGCAGACCAGTATAGTTAAACTTCATTCATTTGTACAATATGGCGAACAATTGTCTCGACTCTCCTACACTTATCAGTAGACTAAACTTTAGTGTACCAAATAGACGTACCCGACATACTAAATTATTTTCGATTCCCTCTCACATCACTAATTATGCCAAGAACGCAACAATGAATAAGAATTTGTGCAGTTTATAATAAGCGTTTCTCTAGCTTAGATATTTTTAACTCTTCTAAGCAACAATTCAGAAAATAGTTTAATTTGCAAAGTGAGTTTTATCACTCATTAAAAATCATTATACTTCAGAAAAGGTACTATAAATCTTATTCTGAATATGCAATTAGATGTACAATAATAAAAATATAACCATTTCTTAGATGCTTACAAAGTTTATTTGTTTTGATTTAAGTTTAACTGTAACCATCTTATTTTGTTTATTCTTAACTTATTTTACTTATTTTATACAGCTAATAATAATAAATAATAACATTTCTTTATTGTTTAAATTCCATGTACAAAATACAATGGGGTTCTGACTCCGAAACGAGGGTTACCTGTGTGTCAGGAGTCAGCTCCTTCCTTACAAGCTAAGTCGCTAACTTATCTGTACAATTTAGAAATACCTATAATGGGGCAATTTTATTTTCACTCATATATTTTATAAGTTTATTTAAGATAAACTGTTGGTATTTAAATAAATAAATAAAAAAAAATGCTTAGAAGTTAATGTTATGTAAATGCTCCAGCAATATTAACACATTTTTAATTTTCGTGGTGGAGCCAATTTTGGTTAATATTGCTAAATAAGGCACAATATGCAGACATGCAGGTGCAGACAGGCGCGAGGCCCTGAGGCCGGGCGGGCGGCGATGGCGCGGCGAGCCCGGATCGATACCCGCCCGCCGCCGCCGCCGCCGCCCTACGCTCCGCTCTGACGCGCGACATCCTGACCTGTCCTCTGTCCGCAGTGAAAGGACAATCTCATCTCACACGGCATTTGTTTCTAGCTTACTAGCTAGCGGAGATATGTACCAAGAATCAAAAACCAACGCTCATAATTAATGTAAGTTCATGTATAGGTATATTATAAAACTTAACACCTAAATTGTAACCACATGAAACAACGAATAAATGAATATGAATATAATATATTTTTGTAATAAATAATTGAATATTTTGTAGCCGCTTGTTTTAAAAGGTAATGTTTAAAACATTAGAAACTTGCTGAACATATAAATGTATTACAACGCGGGCAACACCCGATAACAACTCAACTAGTTAATATAACAATCCTTCTTCTTAAATCTTTTCCTGAAAGTGGAGTAGTTTAAGAAACCCCCGAACACAGCTAAACTTACTTATTAATTTTGTATACTATGTAAAGAAAAGTTGTTGTCACCCTGTCCGACTAAAATAAGACTTTAATTCAAATATAAAAAAGCAACATACTTCGCTCAGTGTCATGTGACTACGCGAGATAGCTCTTATCTCTCGGATTTTGTAAAATAAGTCCTCAATTTAATTTAAAGTGTCTCGATATCTTGTGCGAGTATTTTATTTGGAAGCTGTCGTTTTCGAAACGTCACTGTCGGTCGGCTGTCTACTGCGCAATAAAAATATAAGTCAAAATGTGGTTGCCATATAGCCAGTCACGGACGCCATCTAATAAAAGAAGAAGAAAAACAACAAAATGTGGTTGTTGTAAACACACCACAATAAAAGAGATCACATGTTACTGATGTGTCAAACATTTTCTACCCATATTATAATGTTAAAAATCGAAATGGTTGAAAGTTTAATGATTTCTTACTAGGACATAATCCGAGTAGGAAATTCCACTTTTCTTCGCCATAACCCCAGGCGCACATTTTATTCCTCGAGATTAAACATTTCCAGCGCCTTCCCTGTTCCGGGCAAACTTTACAACTTTGTAAAACATTTTTAAGAATTCCCGACTCAACCAGTCTCTATAATCCCACAATTACTTCGGAGAATTACTTCTAGAGAACTTCATTCAACGTAATGAGAAGGTGGGATTATGCATTTATAAGATGTATGAACAAGGTAAACATTATCACAATTATATGAGTATTGAATGATAATAATGTATACTACTTAAAAATTTCACCTTAATTACAGATACAAACATTACCACCACCAAAATAACGTTACACATTACTAAAGTATCTTACTTAATTTGAGACAAACCACGAGAAAAAAAAAACAAAAAGGTAATGAAGCATTAGCCGCGGCATGTATCAATTCGGCATACAATTGACATTAAGCGAGTGCTCGGAGGGGCGGCGCCGGAGCCCTAGACAGGCCGGCTGCGCCCGCGGCCCGCGGCATTCCGCGCCTGACTCACGCGGACGCTGCGAGGTAGCACGCCGCATCGCAACTTTGTAACTAAACGTTTCCAACAAGTACTTACAAAAGATCAATTTGTTGTCTCACTTTTAAAATTTGAGAATTGTTATTGAAATAAATTTTTTGGTGAATTTTATATAAATATAGAATAATAAATATTTTCAGATATTTCACACAACAACATCTAGCCCCGTGGTAAGCTCTAAGCTTGTGTTACGGGTACTAGATATCTGATATACTTAATATAATAGTCATACATAATATATAGATATTTTTTATTATACATATTAAACACCCAGACCAAGGAGATCGTGCTTGCAGAACATACAAACACTTTCACCCTCGGCGGGAATCGAACCCTTTACCTCTGGGGCCGCAAGCGGACCCTCGCCCACCGCGCCAGTAAAGCAGTCACTTTACAGTTTTAGCTTTTTACTCTAGGTTAAAAAAGTAGAATGACCAAAATCAAAATTAAAATGATGTCCTTCTAGGCCCAGCCTAGTGAGGAAACTGATAGATGGAAATCTCATAAACATAAACATCTGCGAATGATAACTTAGCATAAGCTTGTACCTTATTGTTTTATATAATATATTGTTTTTTTCATGAAACAGTTGTGTGTGAGGCAAAATAAACGATCCCAAACAAACCAACCTATGAAAATCTAAATGGCAGACCCGGCTCATTAATGGGGTGTAATAGGCCGGCTCCCTGGTGGTTAGTATGTTTCAGGCACATTTCGATAACAGTAATGTCATTACAAAGCCTTGCTCAGGCGCAGTCAGGGCAATTATTATGCAAATTCGACACAATAGCCATTGACCGCGCTCGCCGCTATCGCACGCTTCTATCTGATATTCTCTACTTTAATGTTGCGAATACAACACATTTATTTTTTGCACGGCTTTGTTACTCAGGGCTGAGCTCGGGGTTCCTTTAAAAAATCAATCATTATCAATCAATCACCAATCACTTATTAAATAAAAGCGGTCAAGTGTGAGTGCTTATTCGCGCACTGAAGATTTGTACAAACTTGTAGGTATAATAAAGAAAGGTAAATATTTAATTTATACACTAGCAGTGTAAGTTAGTAAGTTCAATTTTTCAATGGAATGACATCATTCCATAGTTATTTTTTTACAGTTAAAAGTTTGCCCTAACTTATATATATTACATTTTTTTTCTTGAATTAAGATAGTGGGTTAGCAAGCGCAGGGTAGTCTATCTTCCAACGAGGTCGACGCATATTACTGTAGAACTCCGAATCACAGTGCATTCAAACTGCTTCCAGCTACGGCTGTATTAGTGATGGTACCTTACACGAGGTAGCTCATACCTCAGCGCACCCGAGGATGCGGTTCGTACTAATAAGAAACTCGTGGTGCCCGCGGCTTCGCGGAATTTGCAGAAGTATGCTAAATACTATATATATCTAAGTAGGTTACACATCATCATCGCCACCCTTTTAAAGTTCCCACTGCTGGGACACAGGGACTACTGTCTTGGCGAGAGAAATTAGGTCTTAATTCACTACGCCAGCCAAGCGGGTTGGTGAATGTCACATGTCCTTCAATCTCTTTTAATTTCTCAGTCCATGCCGGTTACACGTATTGGGTTGTAAGTTGTATGTGATAGATTAGCTCGGGGCTATCGTACATCGCACAGAAACATCAGATGAGTGCTAGATAGGTGACACGTTTCATGTATTTGTCCCCGAGTATGTGATAGATTAGTTTGGGGCTATCGGCGCGCCGCGAACGTGACTGCTCTGCTCTCCCGATAAGCCTCCAAACTCACTGATGTAAGCTTGTATCGAGTGCTGGAGAAGCTACTTTTTCTAAGTGAAGCAATATTCAAAAGAAGTGAGATGTTATTTAAAATCTTAAATGTGTCGTGAACGCATGTTTAGCTATGTAAATAGGCATTTCTGTTGAATAAATTAAATTTGAACGTGAATGCATATTAACACTGATTTACGGGCAAAATCATTATAATTTAAGGTGATTTCGTTTATATTTAGTTACCTTTAATATCAATAAATCAAGCATTTATAAAAACCAAAAAAAGTATAACTTAATTTACGCAGTCTTTAGGACTGTAGCTCCTGTGCTAGTTACAAACTGTTACAGCAAGAATTAAAATAAAAAATAAACTCCATTTATTTGTATAAGTATGGTGCAAAAATGGTACGCTAACTTGTTTAACGTTTCACTTTTATTACCGTAAAACGGGGTGGATAGACATGGTTTTGAAGTTTGTTTTTATTTCTCCATTGATTTTTGTATGATTGGCTATCATAATAGTGTTTTTTATTATGTCTCGAAGTTCAATTAATACTATCCTATCATGAAAATATATAGATAATGCTTTGATTTTATCGTAAAATGTAAAAATATGTTAGATTTCTATTTACCCGCAATTGGGGTCAAAAGAAGCGTCATATGGGGCGAATAGAAAAAATCGTCAGGGCTGTCACTTTCCAAAAATAAGTTGTTGAACGCCTGAACGAATATTCATAAATTATAACTAATATATAAAATATCGTCAGCTTTTGAACACAAAAAACCGCACCAATAGGTGTCCATTCGTTTAGGAGGCCACAGACAACCACACAGTTGAATTCTATGAAAAATGATGTACCTACCTAATAATATTTTGGTGGCAGCCCTAGCACATAATTTTCTATACACCCCCTTCTTATTTCTATTAAAACCTATCCCGTTTCTATTAGCCCCGTACTTCATATCTATTGACCCCATACTACGTATCTGTTCGCCTCTTTGGCATTTCTATTAACCCCAAAGTTTGAATAAAATTGACTTGGTTTACAATTTTAGCCCTTAATTTAATTATACAACATAATTTTACTTACCTTTACATTAAAATGAACCACGATGAACTGCCAACTACACCACAACTTTGAATTTTACAAGAATTCGTTTTACTAAAGAGATATTGATAAAGTTTTTAGGACTACAAATTAACGTCTCACGACGACTCACTTTCAACGTGTTTTTATTTTTAAACTTCTAACCTTAACAGCAAATCAGTCTCGCCATGTCAAGAAAAAAATATTGTAGTTTACAAAAAAGTAGAATTTGGCGTTTCTATTAGAAAATGTTTGTTAATAATTGCCAGAAAAAAACTTTTTTGGTTTCATTTCCATTCACCCCTTGAATTCTATCCACCCCGTTTTACCCGGTATACAAGCGTATTAAATGATATTTTTCTAATGGTTTTTTCTTTCTTGGAAAACCTGACATCTCATCAAAGCAATAGTGACCGAGAACAAAATCAAACATTAATAATTATTAAGTAAGTAATTTTCGTTCTCAGTGTAATTTACCATACCAATGTAATTTCGTAAAAGCTAAATCCAGTTTCATACCTATCATACTAACATCTATTGGGAATTGTGTTTGTGTTCGCAGATAATGTATATATGTAATGGCGTATGTGGTCGTATTATGTAGATATGGCCGGAGGCTGGCTCCACTGGGATGCTCGTCTCGGCACGTGCCCTGCCTGCCGAGGGCCGAATCAAACGTGCCCAAATGGGTACAATGCGATACGCGATAATGACATGGAAAATTTGGAACAGCTTAATTATTATGTAAATAGCTTCTCACGCTACTGTACTTTCCGAGTATTATGAATTGTTTCTTTGCATATATAAAACACGAGGAATAACTGCTTCCTTGTGTGTTTTACGAGCAATGCTTGCCTCAGTGGTCCGCGCCGCAGCGGGTTCGAATCCCGGTCATGTGTTTGAATGTTCTGCAAGCACTTTCTCCTGGGTCTGGGTGTTTAATATCAAAATATCTATGTATGTATGTCTATTATATTAAGTATATCAGATGTTTAGTACCCGTAACACAAGCATAAAGCTTTATGCTTAAGATTATCCAGATTTTTTATTAGCCTGTGGTGCCCCACTGATGGGCAAACGCCATGAAATTGAAATTTAAAATGTATGATCCTTAGCAAGAATCAAACCCGTTACACCGAAAGCCAGCCATCACCTCTGGTGTTCAAATGAGATAGAAGCATATCGCACAGGAGTATTTAAAAACAAACATAAATACTATCGTCTTGTTCGTGTGACGCCACATAATCCCCGACCTCCGCTCCTCGTGACTCACTCCAAAAAACTCAAACCAACAAGACGCTCGCAGATTCGTAGAAAACGATCGAATCCCGAGATTATACGATGTCTTAATGGAGCTATTACCATAAGAATTTAATTTGTTATTCCAAAGAGCAATTAAAATATTCCCGTTTATTTTTTGCGGCCCACGTGTTGTTTTACTAATTAGTATAAAAAGTTTGTTTATATGAGTACCTATGTTTGTTTCTTTTTACGTTCAAACGACTGAACAGATTTTACTCAAATTTATAATATTACTAGCTGACCCCAGCAAACGTTGTTTTGCAAAATGAATGGCCGACTCTCAGACCTACTCAATATGGTCACAAAATTTCATCAGAATCGGTCAAGCCGTTTCGGAGGAGTATGGCAACGAAAACTGTGACACGAGAATTATATATATAAGATGTAAGATGTAAAATAAACCACCGAATAAAAAATCCTACTAATATTATAAACGCGAAAGTTTGTAAAGATGCAAGTGTGTTTGCTGCTCTTTCACGCTAAAACCACTGAAGGGATTTTGATAAAAGTTTAAACTAATATAGGTTTTATATCAGAATAACACATACCTAGGCCTATTTTTAACCGCGGTAATAAAACACATTTCGCGGGGAAAATATTGCGAACGAAGCCCGATTTAAAACAAATAAAAAATTTAAAAAAAAACGTTTATTGTACAACACAGTGATATAAAAATCTTAATATAATGGTTTCCAAACTAGGCACAGCCTGTATCTTATCCTGTAGCAAAGCCTCGGGTGCAAAGCTAGTATTATTATAATAGGAATTAAATGTTGTTTTCAGAATAGTTTATTTAATATGGTTACTGTTTGCGCAAGGCTGAGAGAAATTTTACCAGATAAATGATAATATAATATTAGAGAACTCTTTATAATGACAAGTCCGTTGACAAAATTTGACATTAGGTACTATTTTAATTATGTGATGAAATTATTGACATTGAACTGGTACATGATTGATTGTTAATTTAATTTCAATTATTATGATAAGATGACTCTTTTTATGGAACAAATGAAATTGCATGCTCAATGGGTACCTAGTTAACATTGATACAAATTTCTATATTTAAGATCTTTTATGTACATGTAAATGCAATAAATGTCTACTTTACCTTACTTAAGGTCCTGATATTCAGTTTTAACCGTTAAAATCAAACGGTTAAAACTGAATATCAGCGCCTCTGCTTTTAGTAGCTGGCATTATGCTGAGCTATATCCCTTTTGCTACAGAGCATTTTTAGGTAATTTCTGTATTTTTAACCCCCGACCAAAAAAGAGGGGTGTTATAAGTTTGACGTGTCTGTCTGTCTGTCTGTCTGTCTGTGTCACCATAGCTCCCGAACGGATGGAGCGATTTCAATTTAGTTTTTTTTGTATAAAAGGTGAGTCTTGCGCGAGTGTTCTTAGTCATGTTTCATGAAAATCGGTTGGGCCGTTTAAAAGTTATGGGGGTGAGAGTGGGGAAGCAAAACCGAAAATCTGCAAATATACTAGTGTGGGGTATCAAATGAAAACACATCGCGTCCACATTACATAATATTAATGTTGTTTTATATTTAAGGAAATTAAGGCATTGGAATCGGGGGTTCTTCTTAAATTTTAAATTTAGATTTATTGTTTGTATAATTTAATTTGTTTTGTTTGCACTATTAATTTACCGCTCATTTGTGTATTTGTGCTTGCTTGTACGTTTTTGTAGCAAATAAACGATATCATCTACCTTCTAGGTCTTCATGCTTCATCTTAGACCACTTCGTCACTTTACACCAGGTGAGATTGTGGACAAATGAAGGCTTATCTAACACAATAAAAAAATTCTATGTAGCTTGATTATAGAGGAAATTTATATGAAATGCATGTTAAGTCGGAGCGAGTCGCTAGTATGTATAAAGGAATATTTGGATAGAGTTAACGAGGCCCATTAGTACATTCCATGCTGCGAATGGAAGGTCAACATCCAGGAACATGGTTTGTACATGTTTGAGATATTGGCTGTGTGCTCACACAGCGGGGCGCCCGGAGTACAAAGTTCAAGTTCTTATTAGTAGACATTGAATTCAAGTGAACTCCGAACAGCACCTAAGCTCTCAACTCTTTCAGTTAAGTTCGGTTTCTGATCTGCGCGTGATAAATCCTCTTTTTCGTTTAGTTTCTTCGTATGGCTGCGCGCGTGATAAAACCTTTTTCAACTATTGCTTTACTTGTCAAATGTCGTTTACTCAATGACTGTTTGCGCAGTATTTATAATGTATTTTTAGAATGTCAAAATGGCGTTCAACTTAATAACATCTTTTTTACTTTATAATTTTATTTAACTCGACACTGGCAAATTGTCTCATCAAGCGCAAAGTCCAATTACAAGAAACTGAACTATAATGTATTTTTTTATTTTGAACTTGAATTAAAAACTAGTTTATATGGGTGACATAATTTACAAAACCATGTTTAAATAATTCAATAATAAATAATAAAAAAACTGTAACTTTTTATCACTGTGGTCTAAAAGGTTTATTGACTGTTAAATTTGATTTTAAACATTTTGTATGGGCAAATGTTTATTTCATTTATTATTCAGACAAGTTCAATTTTTAACCCCCGACCAAAAAAGAGGGGTGTTATAAGTTTTACGTGTCTGTCTGTCTGTCTGTGTGTCTGTCTGTCTGTCTGTGGCATCATAGCTCCCGATCGGATGGAGCGATTTTAATTTAGTTTTTTTTTTGTATGAAAGGTGAGTTTGGCCCTGGTGTTCTTAGACATGTTTCCTGAAAATGTGTTGAGCTGTTCAAAAGTTATGGGGGTGAGAGTGGGGAAGGAAAACCGAAAATCTGCAAATATACTCGAATGGAGTATCAAAAATGAAAGATCATCGCGTACCCTAACTATATTATGGTGTTTTACTTATAAGGAAATTAAGGCATTGGAATCGGGGGTTTTACTTAAATTTTAAATTTAGATTTTTTTAATATTTATTCTGCTAATACTGACGGAGACAAATCGAATAAATCATAAACTATTGAAAGGTTCAGTCGTTCTTCAATTACAGGTGGTGTAACACACGACTCTGTTTAGTATTTATTATAGAAGATTTACATAATACCACTTCAGTTTGATGTGTTACCGACTACAACAGCATGCAAAATCTAGTTAAATCCAAAATTGGTACATTCTACACCAAACGTCACTAGCGGCCTTTACATAACAATTCGTTCGTGCCAGTCTAAACTTAGAAATGGAAATATAAATGTATATTTTTAGTCTGTCTGTGTGAACGTACCTGCGCTGGTGTAAGCTACTAGACAAAGCGTCGCGAGCAGGCTGAGGGGGCTTCGCAAGGACCCCATGCTGTAGTTTGACCTGAAACAAACAAACACGCAAACATATATAATAATTAATATTACAACTCAAGAGGAACATTTCAAAGAAACATAAGATTTTTTTTTTGCGCCCCCTGACTTGGTTTAATTGTGACACGGATATACATAGCTGCTGTTCCGGTAAAGAACAACTTCTTTTTACCGCGGAAAATCTATTATTACGCGGGAAAAGCAAATTATTATATGCTAAACCTGGGGACTACCAAATAAAAACCATGTTGCGCCCCTCACATCCCAACAAAGTGAAACATTTTTCAGGTCAATAACTATCATAGTTTTTAGACCTACACACTAAAAGTGATGGAGATAAAATTTGACAGGATTGCATTCGTGAATGTACGTGTAATCAGCAGGTTGCTATTTGCGCGAATCATCGAAAATAAGTAGAATGCAAGTTGCGCCGGCGCAGGCGCGTGCGGGGTCGCTGACCCGGCTTGTGCAACCCCAGCACTCCAAATATACTTAATCATATTTTTAACCGATTGCGATGAAAGAGTTTTACTCGTATGACCCGCATTTTTGGACGTATATTGTATATATTTAGTGACTCAATGGCTAAAGTGATTTTTAATAGATGATACGTCATTGGATTTGTCTTAATGACATTAGTGACACTGGGTTCAAGAAGTTTTTGAAGAATAAAATGTCATATATTCATAGCCAAATAGGGAGCCCTAAATAGGATTTTTTCGAGTAATCGAATATATAAAATTCTTGTGTCACAGTTTTCGTTGCCATACTCCTCCGAAACGGCTTTACCGATTTTTACCAAATTTTATATACTTATTCAGTAGGTCTGAGAATCGGCTACTATCTATTTTTCATTTTGCAAAAAAAGGTTTGCCGGGGTCAGCTAGTGTTTTTAAATAAGATTATCTTAATACATTAGTAGGTTTTCTTTCGTCATACTTGTACTAACAATAGTTGTGCAGCTGATACAATAGGCGATTTTGAAACAAGCAGACCCATTTGTCCAGAAAGATAAGACACACAGAGCCTATCACAGACTCCCGTGTACCTGCTCTAAGTGGAGCAACCCATGCGTCAGACACCAGTTTGTTACTAGCTACGTGCCCTGACTTCGCACGGTTGTACATTATGCGTTCCTCTCGAATAATCTAACTATTTCTAAAACTGCATTCAAATTCGTTTAGTTAAAAATAACCTATGTCCTTTTAGATCAAATTTTTATTAACTTTCTTATAGATTGACCTTAAAATCTACGAATATAATAATGAGTTCAGAGTAAAAATATGTCATGCGCCAAAATGAAATTCATTTCGAAGCTCATGATATCGTACAGAACAGTAAAAACTAGTAAAAAGCAATCACAATATCTCTAAATTGGTTCAACATTAAGTCGCGATAGAGCAGAGCGATAGCGCTGATGGGAGCGCGATTGGCCCCGGTCCGGCGCCGGCTATTGCCTCGGGGCCGAGACAATATCCTCTAATGCCACGCACGTCCCGCATTGCCTAGGACTCCCCCGAGGCCGTAGAGGCCACAGCGGCCTCTCTCGATGTAGCTATACTATGTATATGAACATACCCGACCCACACCCCTATAGCCGCGAATGGGACGGAGTAATTTTTAGGCGGATACTGCCATACTGAACTCAATAAGGTCAAAAGTCTACATTTAAAATCGGATAGTCTTTGGGCATTTTTCGTATATATAGTTATTTTATTTGACAGTTAGCATTTCAGTTGAACTATTATAAGTACCTACTTTTGTTGCTAAAGCAAACAACTCATAACCTCATACGTGATGTATTCCTTCCGAATGAACCCCTGAGAAACATTTCGACTTTTCTTGAAAAACAGTAGTAATAAAATCAACGATGTGCGAAAAGTGTATGCAGCATTTAACTCTTGTATGAATTGACTGGCTCTTAGTGGTATTATGAGCAAAAGTATACCTAGTTTGTAAGATGAAAAGATTTAACGCGAGCTGATTGGTGACCAACGATGAACTTAATAGTTAATAATAAATAAATAAACTCACAGGAAAGACCAAAGTCCTAGTTTCACAGAATGGCAACGAGCTTAGCGTCAGTGACAGCAGTCAGAGTCGGGTGAGAGCGGTCATTTTCCAATCATGCGCTCTCAATAGGATAATGGAGGCGGCGACAAGACGCGTGTGAAAGTATCCTTCGCCGCGGCTACAGCCCGGGACCACCACAGTGCCGCGAGCGCTTCCGTTCCCAATCACACACCATCCATCTTCATACAATAACATTGCTCTCAATGGTCTCGATCCTATCAGGAAGCGAACTGCTCGTAGTTATCGCGTCAGATAAGCAAAAATGCAGACTTGAGGACATGCCGCAGCATCAACGAGCCTTATCTTACCATACGTGAGGCTTTTTACATGATTCTGCATCCGGATGCTAATGAGACACATCTTGGCAAGACTATGACTGTCACTGTTACGTATAGGAAGTATATAATTTAGACCACCAAGTGAATCAGAGCCGCCTTGGCCTAAAGTCAATAAAAGCCCGCATAGCCTTCGCTGTACAAAAACTCGAGAGAGGATAATTTTCCTGTTAGCGCCGAGAGGTTTTTTGTTGGCAGCAGACTCCGATGGCCGGTGGCCGGTGCTAATAGACATGATGGTCCGGGGTGGGTCAACGCTCGCGGGGTACCGTTCGGTTGGCTGGCCCGTGTCCGCGCCTGTACACGGCTGTTGGCAGCCCTGCCAACTGTCGACACTGGCGTGCCTTGGGTTTACCTTCATGTGCAATCAGCTGTGCCCTAACTTGTTTCATTGCCAAAACGCTCCATTAGAAACTTAAATTGATTCTGTCTGGCTAAACCTCAACATTGTATGTTTCAGTACTTTACGGTATTGCCGAAACACATTTGAAAAACTGTTAATAACGTTGTGCTAGATACATCGACTGAGTCGTCTTTGCCTTTGACGCTATTTTATTACTTTTAGCATAAAGGATGGAGCCCGTGTATTTGCTCGTCGCAAATGTACTCTTTAGTTAATATTAAGGATCAGCGGAAGATCAATATTGGTTGAGCGGCGCGACCAGAGTCGATTGTGAGCTTTGCCTCTAGAGCTCTTAATTCACTAAACATCGTTATAAAGTTACCTACATACCTATCTCAGGCTAGCCATCTACACCGCGGCGTTACCCCATTAAATATTATAGAACAGGAACAAAAACACTAAGGAAATATAATCCGTTATTAAGATTATAAAAATATCGACCGGTTTTCTAATATTTTTTTTTGAAAATGTTATATCAAGACTTTTGTATGTGTTAAAGTTTAGCGTGGTGTTATTTGTACTTAATTCTGCAGTGACAAGCCCCCACTTTCTTATTAAATTCATAAAGCAATAAAACAAAATTAATAATTTAAGAAAGACCCCCGAATCCAATGCTTTAATTTCCTTAAAAGTAAAAACCGAAAATCTGCATTTATACTCGAGTGGGGTATCAAATTAAAGCATTATGAAAGCAATTTGATACCCCACTCGAGTATATTTGAGATTTTCGGTTTTCCTTCCCCACTCTCCCCTTAACTTTTAAACGACACAACCGATTTTTATAAAACATGTCTAAGAACACTCGCGCCAAACTCACTTTTTATACGAAAAAAATAATTGAAATCGCTCTACCCGTTCGGGAGCTCTGATGTCCCAGACAGACAGACACAGTCGGGGGTTAAAGAACAGGTCTCCAGTATTTTTGGTCCGGCTAGCAGACGGAATAAACAGAACACCAATTTGTTTCGTAGACATCATGAGTATTGTTATTGACACTATAACTTCTAAAACAACTGTTCTTTCTCAATATTTAAGCTTTAAAAACACTTATTTTTTATCGCTTTGGTTTATTCCTCACTCAATATGTTATATCGATAGGATATCATAATTCACAAATCTTATCTTTTTATATTATTAGTACAAATACGAGCAGATGTATTCGTATAAAATGCAGTGTTACATTCAGCAATGTACAACCTATATTTCGCTATCCTCCTGCATTTTAGGTGGATATCGTATCGACAAAATATAGGTAGTTACGTGGAAACGGACAGGCTTGTTGATGTTATGATCGGCCGGCTGCTGTTGAAATCCAACACGCCGCCCCTCCCGCCGGCCCCCTCGCCTCCCCTGCCCATAACAAAGCCCTTTGCCTTCACTCGATAATGTGGTTCCAGTACTCATAACCACAAGCGCTGAGGCTGCGATACACACCTGAGGCGTGAATGCGAGCGGCGGTGAATCAGCTGATAGCATTGTTCTACTGCCCCACTGACGGCGAATAAAAGCAATAGGCTCATTGTTTGATAGCACCACTTTTACTATAATAGAAAGTATCCTGAATTCAGGTGATCAGCGCACGGGTGTAGTTGTTGGCACAGCTGATGACGCTACGTTATCCAAACAGTACAAGATATAAACTGCGAAGTTTCATGTATGTTCACCGCGCAAGCCAAGCGTCAGTGCTGCGCGTGACGTATACGCACGTTCCAAAATATTTACTAGCATCAACTTTAGGAATATTATTTGAAACGAGAATTGAATGTATGTATACCAAGTATAATGCGAGTACTTATAGTGTATAATAGGCATTGGTTAGACCACCTGTTAGCCCGGCCAAAAATACTAGACACCTATCTTTTTCGATTTATTATCTAGTTTAATTAGAAAATTCGAAGATATGGAACATCAAAGTTCTGGAGTGGAAGCTTGTGAATCTAGTTATAATCGCACGAAAGCGTTACGTCTCGCAAAACTACAATGCACTGTATAATCGTGATTAATCGTTTGCAACAAAAAAAAACGGTTTTCATTTTTTAATAAGTAAAATGACAGACAAACTTTTTTTTAGTTTGGGAACTTAAGCCAGTTCTGTGGTCTTATTATCTATAAGCACGGCTAACAGTTACGAAATAAGTTCCGTAAAGGAATCATCACACCGGTTAGTTATACGAGTAAAATGTGACACGTAACGTATTAAGGATCGGGTGGTGCGGGGAGGAGGACTCCACGTCATCAGCAGTGGGCGACACCGCCTCCGCCCCCGCCCCCGCCGACCGCGACCCTCTTCCCGAGACATCACGCCCGTGGGCGGCGGGTTAACGACCTCGCCGTGCAAACCTCTCACAACTATTCCACCACTTTTCGCCAAAAACCAGATTTCGTCCAAATTGCCCTTTTATGACCCCGTTTCGTCGTCCTTCACAGCAATCGACCCGTGGAAAATCGCGCATCCGTGGTATTTAAGGAACCCGACGCAATATTATCGGCTTTCATCATCGCACGGCGCATCAGCAAAACCAGTTGTTCAACCCTATAAAAAGATATGGTTATGGCCAGCTGATGTCTGTGTTTGGCCGCGGTGCGCGCGCGCATTCCGGCCATTACCGAGCGAGCGAACTCCTAGGGCGGCCGGCCACAGCTGCATAAGTGTCCATTATACCATCCTTATGACTTAACCGTACAAAAAGCGACGAGGTCTTAAACGACTGACGTGTACAACATAACAGGGCGATAAATGTAAATACATATGTAATCAAGACCTGGAGAAGACTAATGCCAGGATCACGAGGAGTTTAGAATGCGTTGCGTTGCGCATTGAATAGGGTTAAAGACACTGGGCACATTGATTTGACCAACATCGTAAAATTGTCTTATTTAACTTGCTCACTATTTTTTAAAGGTAAATAGAGCAGAGAGCATTGTTTCCAAAGAAGAACATGACCATCGCTGTATATTAGTATAGTAAGTATTGTAAATTATCCGTATTGTTGTATTGTGATGAAGAATCTCGAGAAACTTCAATGTCAATGCTGGCATGTTTATTCATCGGCCCGGCGACCTCGCGGCAATCGCCAATTTGTTTCACTTAAACAAACATAATTAAACGTATAAAATAAACAATTTCGAGGCGTAATATCTCTATCGACACAAGCACTAAACGACGAATTTAGTTGAGATATTGAATCACCCAGTAGCGTAAGGATTACATTGTAAGGGGGAAAAAACCGGCGCTCTGACAGATACTTACTTGCAAGTAGCCCAGCCGAGGGCTCGTCATTGCACAGACGACCGCAGAATCACCATTTATATAAAATATTAGAGTCAGTTTTACATAACGAGCTGCAACAGTGTGCCGCGGTCTACTGAAACCAGCGAGCGGTAGTTGCCGAGATGTCCGCAGATACGGTGAAGTGGGCCGCGCGGCCATTCCCACCATTGTCCCGCTTCTTATACCCACTGTTATTAACTATGTGTTAATTCAATTGGGATGCTAATGTTGTACTAATTAGATTTTTTATCGAGGAAGAGCAAAGTCAATATGAATTTTATGAAGATGAATACTAATTGTTGTTAATGCTGCGTAACGTTTAGGACGGAGCTTGCTTGCCCAAACGCTGCACTTCACGCGGCGCCGGCGCAGCGCGGTTACCTAACCGCACCGCAATCCTCGAGCATTGCCAATCCGCTGGAAATGTATCTTCCGATACGATCAACACGCCGTTCATGTTTTTACCCCCGACGCAAAAAGGTGTTGTGTTTTAGCGCCTGCCCCGGGAATTAGACTTTTTCCCAGTTTTTTTCGATCAGCAGTCCAATTATTTCCTGTTGCATCAATTTACTCTTTATATTATTTAAACGTTATGACAATTGAAGTTCAAACCTTTGATTTTAAATAATAGGCTAGCATAATACTCTAGAAAACAATGGACCGACGAAGCATAAACACTGGATCTCTTCGTTCTAAGAACTTTTAGCATAATCACATGCGAGATGCAAAGAACTGCGCTTGATTTAATGAAGCCGTCCCTAGCACAAAGCTGTGCGTCAAAGGGCGAGGCAGCCGCCTGCTCCGGAACCAGGCGGTGGAAGTGAGCTCAAACAGATGTCAAGGCGAGATTGCATGACTTTCAGACGTTGAGATTGTGAGTTATCTATTGGTGTTGACTTTCACAACATATATTAACATTTTAATGGTTATAATATGTATTGCAGATGTATTTTAAAGGATTTACAGTAAGAAGATGAAAAAAAATCAGGATCGGATTGAGTACCTCCTTTTTTCGTTGAAAGTCGGTTATATTATAACCCACATAGTTTATTGAGTAGACATTCTCATAAATTAAAATCACTTCTTCATCTTGTTTATTTAACACACTGATTATAAAAATAATCATTAAATGATCGCACAAAAGACAGATGAAACTAATGGTGAGTTTGCGAGTTCGATATGCGATTCATAATAGAAATATTACATTCCTTAGAGGATAATGATTGTAGGACACGGCCGTTGGCCCAAAGTCATAGACGATGACACATGTCACCGTCCGTTCTAGGAACCCGCGTTCAGTTGACATAACGGCTTTGAAGAACGCTCGCGGATGCTTTTAGCAATTTGCTAATCAATTGCGGAAAACCATTCTAGGCTAAGAGAAACATCCTCTCGGAGCCGTGAACTTTGCTGTGACTAATAGAATAATAGAACCTCGGCAATATCTCCGTTATCCTTGTAGGAAAATGAGTTCGCTGAGACAATGGGGCTGCGGCCTTGTCGGGATCCTGCCCAGAATGTCGTTGCCCAAACATGAGGGAGCCTGGGAGCCGCCATTTGCATTCAATCACCGATTACGTGATAGTCGTGGAACCCGTGTCACGCACCGCCCGCGACCCGCGCGCGCTGTCCCCGCACTACTGCTCATTAGTCAACTCCACTGCACCTTACATGATAGATTCAAATTCTGAATTCTGCCGGGGAATAGCTGCTTGGTATTCTCTATGAATGGAAGTAAAACAGACGTGTATTTGGTAATTGTCGCGAGGCGCCGCGCCTGACTCGCGTGCATACCTCCTCATTGTCACTCGCACTGTCTTTTCTTACATAACATTCGACCGAAGTGCTTAATACTTAAGTTGTCATTTCAAACCTAACACTCCTGCACCTAGCTGTTACCTTTTCTCATTTCTATTGTGACGCGGGGCGAGTTATCAAATGCAATATATATTTAGATGTTCTTAGTTCCGCAAGTCATCCTAAATTTAGACCATAGGCAACGGAGATAATATTAATCGAGATGATACAATACTAACCTGTGAGTTGAAATGAATATTCTTTATATTTATTTCAACTTAACAAATGAATGACTAACGAAGGAGCCAAGTGAAGATAATAAAATAAGTAATTATATCAGCGAAACTACCTCAACTCGGAATGAGCACGTCCTAATTGACTGGAATGATTCAGCTTCTCGGAAAAAAAACAAATAAAATGAATTGGTTAAGTTCGCAATAACGATGAGGATGAGGAAAGTTGGAGCAAGGCTCTGCGATGCCTTAGCTCGAGCAAACTGGGACCGAGTCACGTGACTTGCCGCTATGCTGACTCCTAGTTCCCACATACCCACTGGATAAATACGAAACAAGCTTGAGTATTGGAAGAAATGTTGCATTAAAAAATAGACCAATTATTATATTTTCTTAGTATTAAAATGACCGTCGATTAAAATCTAAAAGTCATACATTTGAATTGGTGTGGGTGTTTAATTTGTATATCAGATATATAGTACCCATAACCGGGCTTAGAGTTTATTAGTTGTATAGGTTGTCCGGAAATATATATATGTTTTTATTAAGAATGTAATTTTCTGAAAGTCATTAATAAGTATGCAATTTTAGCAAAAGTTTTTTATTCCTAATCTAATAAAATATAAGTTATCTTATCTAAGTTAGTTCTTAATACACCGATTGCATATTTCTCATAAGAAAACACACTATTGTAATTTTACTCAAGTATGCTTATACTATGGCCAACATGATATACTAAACAATGACGTAACATAATGTCACAGCTACCGAACACTCTACTAACTTGAAATAACACAGTTGTCACTAGATATAGTAGATTATGTATCTGTTAAAGAATGTAAACAAAGAGTGTCAGCGAGGAAAACCCTGGTTAGTCACAGCTTCCAGACGCGACCTACATCTCATCTCGCGGCCGTGATGCCAACGAGACATTTGCATAATTTATTCTTTGTATGTAGCTACTCTACCTATTTAAAACATGCCTACCTAATTAAAAAAGATAAAAAACCGTGACTTGTATAAGTAGTTCCGTACAACAATTTTGACTACAATGCTCATTAAGACTTGAAAAGAAGACAAGTAGTAACATTATAGGTACCATGATTCGAAGATATTTGATATTTCCTACATTTCTACGCTTTTGCAAGATATGCAAGATACAAAATCATTTATTTACAGAATGTTGGAAGCGTTGGATTTCAACTGGAGGCTATGGATTTTGACCATTTGACCTCAGAGGGCCATAAAAATTCCACGGTCCGGTAAACAAACTATAGTTTTATGTAATCATTACGTACATCTTTAAAAGGACTACAAACAGTCCAAATGTGTGAGACAAAGTCAAGGCCCCAGCGACTGACCACGAAGGCCAATGTCGCGGTCCGACACTGCGCCGCGCCGGCCGGGGCACTCGCTAAATGGACTATATCAGATTAACTATTACAATGGCCTCAATAAAAACACAGTAAGTGCTTCCGTCTTCCATGTAAAAAAAAAGGAGAACTATATTCTGAACTGTAACTGTATGTAAGAAGCTATATTGACTTAATTTGTATAGTTCGTGGTCATCAGTAATCGACCTTTGTGATTCATAGGTGTGTTATAATAAAAATAATAGTTGTTTAAAAAATATGTAGTTTAGAACATAGAGCTATGACCAGCGCGCGCGCAGAGCCGACCAAAGTCCCGTACACTTTCACCCGCGGCCGCCGTCAATCACGGCGGCCTCCTTGCGCACGCGCACAATGCAAAACAAATCATACCTGCCTGACAATAAAACTGAAATTGCGATAGCGGGCGAGTAACGGGGATTCAGATGCATTAGTGATTCTGATTACAACTAATATCTGATACAGTTAGGCGAGTGCAGCGGCCCCCATCCGTCACTCAGCCTCCTGCCACTTTCTCGAGGTTTCCGTGTCACCCCGCCCGCCCCGCGCCGCCCCCCGCCGCCGCCCGGCTCGCACGTGACTCACCGCTTACCAAGTTTTGGGTATTTCCCAGTCACATTCCTGTGACAAATTCCATTAAACAGTCTATAAACTGGTACTGGTCCACTATTGCCATGCCACGTGTCGACACAACCTTGACCGTCTAAGTAAGTCAGAATTGCTGACGCTCATGTAAATTGATATATCTCAAACGCAATTCGTTAAATGTCGAATGAGTGATAAAGGGGCGACAATGGTAATAGGGCGGACCCATCTGCGTCCATCAGGGAGATTGCCAACGTGATGGGTCACCGGTGGACTGCCAAGAAAAGCCGGTGCGAACATAGCTGTGGAAGTGATTGATTGCAGGTATTTAAGGTGTTCGGATTCCTGATTGAGCATTATCACTTAAGACTTCAGTGGAATTTACACGGGTTTTGGTTTTGAGTAGGGATGTCATTAAAGCTTATTGATAACTTTTATCTTAGAGTATATAGGTAACTTGGTTGTTTTTACTTCAATAACATTACAATATTTAACCATTAATGGAATAAATATATTAAAAATATATATATTTACAGACAATTCACACAACAACATCTAGCCCCGTAGTAAGCTCTGAGCTTGTGTTACGGGTACAAGATATCTGATATACCTACTTAATATAATAGGCATACATAATATAGATATTTTTTTACTATACATATTAAACACCCAGACCAAGGAGAAAGTGCTTGCAGAACATACAAACACTTTCAAGCTCGGCGGGAATCGAACCCGCTACCTCTTGCGCCGCAAGCGGACCCTCGCCCACCGCGCCACTGAAGCAGTCTTTAGATAATAGATGATGATGACCTTACACAAGGCATAGACTAATAAATAACTACGTAAAAGTAATAAATTTAATAAAATAATAAGAAGATAATGAATTGTTAAAACTGTGTGCAAAGTTGTGAAACTACAGTTGCCCAAATTGGTGTACAACAACATTGCTTGTTCTATGAGAACAATCTAATGGGACTAGCTAGACTTTTATGTCCTTTCTGATTCACATCGGCTCTTAGCATCTGGTGAGATGGTAGTCAAAAGATCAAAAACATGAACACAATATTGCAAAAAGTGTCCCCGGCACAAATCTGGCCGCATTAGCAGTGGAGCAGATGAGCCCACGAACCGAGATGAAAGGGAGGCTGTGCTAATTACAGCCGGGAACATTCACAGCTGATTAATTAAGCCTCATTCATTATTATCAAAAGGGCAGCCTTATTTACGGACAGTCTAAACAGGCTCCTCAAAAATGTTTGCATGAATGCTTGAATGACGCTTGAGGGCAGCGCTGATTTTACGGACTTGGGAATTTGTAGATCACGTTGTGCGACATTTGCCTTGTAAAAAACATTATACCTTTTATTACTTTCTGGTTTTATTATCAGTTTAGTAGTTTTACTCTATTTAGATATATTTGCCCTACTTATCTTTATTATTACGAGCAGAATAATAAATATTATCCATCACCTCATGACAGCCATATTGTCGGAGACAAAAGCACGAGGTCGACGAATTCTATGATAGAACGAGTTTCATAGACCCATATTTAGATATTGAAATGGAACATAAAAGTTGTAATAATTTGTCCCTGGCTACGCGTGAGTCACTCTCAGCGTCATCGGTTAGCGGGCCGCCTGAAAATGCCTGTTCAAAAAGCCTCTATATTACCTACACAGTACAGCTATTTATATATCTTTAGGACAGTCAATACTGATTCTAAATAACCAATTTAAGTATACACAATCAAATATATGTACAATTCGAATATACAATAGCGCTATTACGCTTCACATGTCGCCGCTTGTGATGAAGCAATCAATATTTTATTGCTTTTAAAATGTTCTGTTTAGCGTAATATTTATGATTCTGTTGTTTTTATGAATTTGTAATTTGTGTGCTTAAAGTAAGCATGTACTTCAATAGTAATCTGTTGTATGGCGTATTAGTTGACCTTGGCGACTTCGTGGACCAATCGTGTAGATGACTAAAAAATTTGACTAAAATAATTAGTCCGTCGTTAAGATTATTTAATAATATTGTATCTACACATACATTTTCTGGAAACGAATAATCAAGGCGATAAAGCGCATTGAAGTTTCGCGTGACGTAATGATTCAGTGCTCATTGTACGAAATGTATCAGCCTCAATCCCCAATCCGAAACTTTGATGATCCATTTCTTGACACTTCATTAGATACTAAATTGAAAAAGCTAAAAATAAGCGTCCAGTTTTTTTGGAAGAGCTTACAGACGGACAAAATACCATTTTTAAGGGCCCCTTATACCGCAAATGCTGTTTTTAAAATCAATATGAATCAGTCAAAAATTGACGTAAAATTTTGAAAAAAATATATGTTTCAGTTGAGGATCTTACAGAGTGCAATTCGCTTACATTTACACAATAAGATGAACTTCGCTCGATAGAAAAAAATACCAAAGTTGCCTCTTTTTAAAAAACATTTTCAATACTGTGCCTAAAATAATAAATTTATTGACCTTATTTTTACACCAATCTGTAGATAAATCATTTTTCTAGTGCAAATCGCTGAGGTGCGTGTTGTAGTGTTATTTTCCTATTAATTATGCCTAAATACCTACAAACCCGCGAGCGGCGCGACGCCCGCGGGCTTCGTCAGTCGCGCGGTGGCGCTTACCGACGACGGACCTGTGCCAGTGCTCTTCCCGCCCGACGAGCGACGTGCGACGTGAAAAAAAAGGTGTGTGTGCGATTCACACACGACAGAAGTGAAACTACAACAATTAATAAAAACCGTAATTGGTTTTACAAGGACAACAGCGCGACATTGCCGTCGCGACGGCAATGTCTATTTGGTATTTGGGCCGGGGAAAAAGAACCAGTCAAAGTATCTTTATTGCATTATTACATGTAGTTTAAATGGTAGGTATTATATAAGGTTTTGTATCAATGTAATTTGCCCATTGGAGCGTGCAACATTTTGATTAACAACAATTTAATAATAAGAAATTTTAAATTATTAATTATTATAATTTTGTATATAATAAAAAAATAAACATGTCAATAATTTTATAAATTAGATTAAATTAAATAAAATTATATTAGTAAATGATTAAAAATAATTACACATTACATTTATTTACCAATGGGTTTGTCATTTAAATATTCGGCAACTGTATAATAACAGTACATATCGAAAGAATCGAAAAAGATGATGAATTTTGGAAATCAAAGATGGAATCAAAATTATCACACTTTTACCACCTGTCCAATGTCTGCTGCCAGAAATCGTCAACCCCAGACACACTCGTGGTATGCCTCTATACGGAATCTGACACTTGAATGCTAATCCACCGAATCCGAAAATAAAGAAAAAGAGATTTTTTTTTCACAAAACATTATTAATTTGCAATCAGGACCTAGCACTAGAACTCTAAATTACAATGAAATAAAAAAGCATTTTATTCCTCATATAAAATATATATTTTATTATAAATGAGAATAAATATTGTAAATAACAATTATTTTTGTTTTCATTTTGTTGTTTGTATTCTTTACCACAAACTCTTCAATCATCATTATCACCTCACTAATTCAAAAAGTTTAGTAAGAAAAATTATGTTTACATTCAATACCTACATACCTACTACAATAAACTTTCATTTCAATCAAATAAAATAATCAATATACTAAAAGAATACCGTCAATAAAATTAAAACCACCGTAGCTACTGCATTATGTTTTACTGTGGCGTTCTTGCTGCCGACAAATGTCGCCGGAGTTCATATCAAGTCGGCTCCCGCGTAACGCGCATGCAAGTCGACTGGGCGAGTAAAATGCCTAAATCTTCGAAACAAGGTGGCCTTAAGTAGTCATCATGCCTATTAGATTCCTTTGCGGGACAATTAATTTTTTTGGTCTAAATTTCTAGTTCTGCAAGTTGTCTATGTATTTATATCTGGCATAATGTAAAGGCCCTGCTTTGGTGATGATTAGAACAAGCTATATGACGAATTGGAATATGTTCTAATTCTAAGACAATATGGCTTTTTCTTTACAAATAAGTCAATTAACAGCCACCACATCCGTCTAGGTACCTATCAAATTGTAGAGAAGTTTTGAGAACCATTTCATATAGAAATTCAAGAAAATCCTGCTTAAACTATTCCGAGATTTTGACAGTTCAATGACAGATGCCTATTTCAATTTATTCGGTGACCCGCATGGTCTTGTAATGTGTCTCTATTATTCTGTGATGCGGTAGTGCCGCATGCCGGCGAGATGCGCAGACGCCGATAGCCGTGAGAAGCGCACGCGCATCCATTGTGCGCAGGAATGCGATCGCACCAGATAGAACACTGCCGGCTACCTGCCTCTACACTCCTCATAGAGCCTTAGCGGCCTCACGAACATTATGGATAATTGTGTAAAAGTTTTTTGACACAATTATCTGATCAAGAGAATTCACGGCTGATATCCATATTGATTTGAAATAAAAATAAACTACATTAGATAATGATTTTAATTAACTTTCCGATTTGTAAGTTTTCCCCAAAGGGAAACCAATTCAAGAAAATTACGTAATTAGTAAATGTATTTTTCTTGAACTATTTTGGCGAAAAAACACAAACATTAGCATTTATATCCGATTTTTTTAACCAAATATTCCAGAAAACCTGCAATACAACCTCTAAATTCCTGCAAACAACATATCCAAATTAAGCAACGTTTATTGACCGACAAATTCTAGACGATGAGTGTTAGTTGGCGGCCACAGGTCGCAAAACAAACGGAGATCTAATGCGAATGCCACAGTAATTATTCACCTTACGGAATTCATAACGGCTCTATATATTGATATTAAATTTCCAAACACGGCCATTATTCGCAGACGCAGGCTACTCAAAGACAAGGAAACTTCTGTTAAGATTGCGATTTGTCGCGTGCCGAATTAATACAAAACATATGCATTGTTGATTATACTGGACAATTACTAGGCTTTCATAATAAAAATGAATCAACAATATTTCAGAAAGTTTTAAGATAACGAACGCGTGAATTGTGAATTTGCTCCCTTCTTTATACCTTTTGAAACTATCATGGTTACCAATACTATTTTTCATTTCAACCGTAATCATGGCGCATGGTGCGATTGCTTGTATGGAAATTACAAAAAGTTGTCATTGTGCTACAAGTCAAAACAAAAAAAATGGCTTTGTGCGCTACTTGGCAACACGCTTCTTAACCGTATCAATATCGGAAACTCATAGGACAATACATCATAACTCCTTCCTATTTTTCAATTTACGCAGATTCTGTTTTAAGGAAAAAGTTTAATGAAGATAATGTAGGAATGAAACAACTAACCAATTTTATTAACAAATACCGAATGGCGCAGTTTTTTAATCATTCTCAGATTATTAATTTACGTATCTCTGCAACCTAAGGTTGTCTGAAAGAAATAGCTTTAACCATATTATATTATTACTTTTTGCCTATTACGCATTTTGTATTTAGTTGTTTTATCTTGGTGTGTTATAAAGAGATAGATATATAATAATTACTTTTTCAGAATCTTTTCTGCTCGACTTTGAGTCGGGATATTAAAATTCGTTCGGGCCTAAGCCAAGTGCGTATTAATTCAGCAATTAATATATTATTATCTTTATTTCATTTTAAACACGTCAAAAAAATATTTTTTCATTAGCGTCTTTCTTTCTAACAGCCTGTTTACACCCACTGCTAAGTAAAGGCCTCCTCTTCATCACAATGAACATTAGATTACATAAAAATTATTATTATCATCGACAAAAATAAAACATTTTAGCGTCGTTCGGCAGTCAATACCGCGAATGAGACATTCAACAAAAATTTACAGGAGACATAAAAAACGTGTGAATGATTCTGTACGCTTACTATTCTTTTACAAGAAAGTATTTTAAGCTACACTAGTTTGTTAGGACACAATACATGTTTTTTCAATTTCATTGTAGTATTTGCTAGATAAATTCACGTTCGCGGTTTTTACCTACTATTTTTGGTAAAATCTTATCATATTGGCGGTTTTGTTCTAGATCTAGAATTTTAAGAAACAACATTTTTCTATTGACTAATTTTATTATACTCAACTCATAATTATAAGTTTTTAACTGTTTTTAATAATTTATAAAAATCTTACAAAAAAGAATAATCAAAAGGTGTTCTTTCAAATAGCTCTAAAATATAGTAGGTAGTATAGTGTAGTAGTATTTGCATATTATGCAGATTAGACAGTAGACAAAAGACAGTAGCGGACGAGTGGAGAGCGCACGCGCCCACTCCTTCATATTCCGACCGCACCGCACACGCGAAAGTAGTCTTACTATATGAATATACTATCACTCATACAAAACCCTAACACATGCAATGTCACTTTATCATCGACTTTGTCCATTTCTCTTAAAATCAAGTCGTAAAAGCTACATACATTTAATTTTCTCTCTATTATTTGTCATCACAGCATCACTCTTTTTCTCCATTCATCCTTCAAGAAAAAAGAAATGGAGGGGTCCATTGTTTTTTTGCCTAGCTCTCACCACACATAACCAACGACATTATAATTGCAAAGTGACTCTTAGGACTTTAATAAAACAACGGTATGGTGAAGTTGACTCATTCAGAAATACGCGTAACGCAATCTTAAATGCGGAAAGCACAATTTACTTATCAACAAAATTATATGAGCATTACGGAGAGGTCATGCAGAAATGTCAAGTTACCTGTAATGCGATCTGTCTGCGCGCAGTTTTATAGGCATGTCTGACATGTACATCTAAGATATATGCATCTTTGTTAAAACTCATACAAATTTATTTAAAAAAAAATGTGATGATATAATACACAAAAAAAAATCGTTTCGTGCGCTCAGGAACCGATGGAATGATTATTTAACTGTATGAATACTATTAATCGAGGAAAACCATAAAACACGGGAACTAGTAAGCTGAATGCATTGAATTTTACATTTAAGACCTCACATGAAGTCATTATTACGTATTCTCGCAATTAAATAATTTCATTTCATCTAAAGCCTCAAGCCTTATGTCGTGTGCGCGACGCGACGGTATGAAGCTACAAGTGGAAAGACAATTGCATAGCTCGATATCTCAAATTACTAAACGGAGGAGCACTAAAACTGCAGAAACTAGACATAGGCTGACGCAACCCGAGCACTTTCACTTCCTCGTGGACAATGGGCCGAGTGCTCCTCTTCTTGCTGCCATTGTTCTCCACAATGTCGTTGCTGCAGGCGCAGCAGCCTGGCGCGTCACTGCGACAATACATACAAACACACAAAGACCACCGAAGTCACTCTAAACAAAAATAAACAAGAGCATAATGTAAACTTCGAACAGAGGAGACCAGAGACAAGAAGAGATTAGTTTGACACACAAAGGTTGAGGAACAATTGTAAGCAATAACTGGAACTTATTGTTTTTTTGGGGTCTGGTTACACCTCGTCGCATTCCTTCTATTATAAAACCAGCAGTACCCCGCGGTGTTACCCGCGTTTAATGGATTCTCCCGCGGTATCTCATATTTTTCCGCAACAAAAAGTAGATTATGTCACTTCTCAATCTTTAGAGAAATTGTGTACCAAATTTCGTTGAGTAGATCCAGGGATTACCCCCTACAACGCAACGTCACAAACATTCTCTTAAAGATTCTTAGTAAAGATAACTATATAAATAGTCAACGCTATAAAAAGTAGCAAGCAATAAAAAGTCAAAAACGTTTATTTCCTTAGAAGCCCGGGGCTTACATGGACAGTTACACTGTTCTATATGTTTTTGGCAATCTATTTTGGCCTTTACTGAAACTAATTAATACGCAATTGTCGATTTTCCTGGTCAATTGTAAACAAATAGTTTTGGTACACTGTGTCTAACCAATAATTTGATAACAAAGACAGGAGATGTTTAACAATTCTACGGTTATTAACAAGCAGCGAAGCGACCGCGAAAATACCTAAATCTGTCGATCAATGGTGATTGTGGAAATTAGACAAAATGTTGTTGAAGGATGGAGGTTAGATGCCATACAGATGTTCACCGCAATATACAAGTTGTATACCGATAAGTAAAAGATGGAAGGTCATGCTGATTTTTTGATAACTTAAGTTCCTAACTGTCTGTGCACCGTTGGCGATTCTCTCGGCGCACGGGCGATTACATTGCGCAAGTCTCCGTATGCACGAAACTTAGTTATTCGCCTCGCGCCCGCCGCGGCACGATAATTCGACGATCTTAATTGCATAAGGTACGCAGCCGGCATACTCCGCGCCCCTCATGCCCACTACAATAGCAACAGGGCACGACGGATGATTCTGCCACTACGAGATTCATTGAATCCCGTGAAACTGTAAGGTCTACAAACTCGATGTGGAGTGATCTACAAGCGCGCGGGGGTGACGACTCCAGCGCAGCCTGCCTAGGAGCAGCCCTATGCGGGAATCTATTTCTGTCCCGTCGCTCCTCCAAGGATAACCGGCCTGACTCACGCATTACTGCGACTTTTTGCAACGATGATACAACAGGTTATTGCATTGTTTTTTGATCGTTACGCAAAAAAGCTAGCTGAGGTCATTGCGTCACCAATCAAGATTCCTTGCTACGCGGCGTCGCGCCGTCCGGCGAAGGATCGCGCATGCCGCCTTGGACGTGGGCGCGCCGCAAACACGCGCGCATCGCCGGCGCCCGCCGCGCTCTATGCTCTTCCGATAATTATATGTGCGTGCATCTAATGAGCATAAGCTTTCTATAGGATATCATAATTAAATATTATTTATAACCGTAATATCCTATTGTATATAAACGCTCAAAACATATAACAAACTTGTATATATACAATCGCAAGGACTACCCCGGGCAAACGGCTCCCGGCCGGCCCCTGCAGGACTCTACGCACCTTCAAATATTCATTTCTCAACCGGCAGCCGTATTAGCACATTCTTTGCAAGGGATCGAACTGATTACAATTAACCTGCACATTTGCAAATTGCAAACACGAAATGCCGACAGGATTCAATTTTCCGGCGAGAAAGAGAAATAATTTAGGTAATTGTAGGTGATTGATAATTTAGAGTTGGTTGGAGGACTCACCGGCTCATGATGTAGTGTCACTGGCACTGGCACTGGCACTGACGATCACTCGCGGGCGGTTGGCCGCGGGAGGCACGGGCGTGCGCGCGGGGCCGAGCTCGAGGCGCGAGTGCCGTGCCGCCGCGCCGGGCGACCGCGCCGCCGCGCCGCCGCGCCGCCGCCGCCTCGTGATCACTCGCCACATCCTGACCCGGCACACTGCACACTGACACGGTCAATATCGGTAATAGCTTAATCAGTTAATACTTGGTATTAGAAAAATACATATATTTATTAGCATATAGAACCATGATTTGATGAATTAAATCGTGATTGCGGGGTTTTGCTACATTGGTAAAATATTGGAATTATTACAATCGGTGGCCTTATCGGGGTTGTTATGTCAAGACCCCTCTGCTGGGCTTGTTACACACTGAGCACAATAGCTCTATATTATAACCATCGTCTAATTTTACTCGGAGATGGTGAAGCAGGGTTTCAATGTTGTTAAAACCGTGATAATTTCAGATTTATTTGTGATTAATAAACTCTCATATCCCTAATTGCAGTAAATCCTTTGCATAATTTTGTTTTTGGATTTCTTTATGTAAAAACCTAATAGTTTGCTTTATGTTATTAGATTCTGCATCATTAGATCTCCTGATTTTTTTTTTGTGCTCACATAAGTTTATGATAGGTGGAGCTTATAAAGACTCAGGTTAATCTTAAAAATGTCGGGTCATCCCAATTTAGACGGGATTCTCTAGTAGCGAATAGAAAGTATCTTCGGTTTTAACAGAGGGAAAAATAATACATAATGCGATTGAAAACAAAAAAAAACAACCTTTTCCACTAGGTAAAATGTTTTAAGATAATATTTTAAGAATAAAATATTTCTAAGATAATTATTTAAGTAATGAGATTTATTTAAACGAGTTAGTATGTGTACATATATGTACTTATTTGTGTTTTATTGGCGACTCTATAAGGCCGGAATTCATAGTAGCACATGATCTCTGATTACTTTCAATTAGGTATTATATTTCAATGGTCTGTCTGATTCAAGCCGCTTTCTCTATATTTAGGTGCGAAATATCGGGATATCCAACCAAATCCAGGAAGGCACGGGAATTGTCCTGACAGTAAAAGCACAGCTGTTCTTATTCACGATTTATTGCGATACTGAATAAATCTTAATCTACCCACTTATTACTACGTTAATAATAAACTACCTACATTACAGAAGGCATTTTCGTAGCGAGGCGAGGGTTCTTAGAAAATCGTATGGGTCCAGCCGTTTTGAACCAGTAAGCGTGAAAAGCGGGATCGATTTAATATCGGTCGTTTATCACTATGAATCGGTTCAGCTGTTTATGATAGTGGAAATCGAATCTAGAAGATCTTACTTACTAACTTACAAATATTTTCTCTCTGTCTATGTAACTGTAAGAAATAATAATATAATATTCAAATATAATTTCTCAGAGTTCACTATAGTTTGCTCATGCGCAAGTGATTCGCGTTGAAGTCTTTTGTTTTAAAGTTAGTAATTATTTTTTAGTACACAGCACATATAAAATGATTTGTCTAATTGCGTAATTTTAAATGAATTTTATAGCATAGATACAAATAGAAAATATCTAACTAATTGATAAATAAAACTAGGTGAACTCAAAAAGTGGCGTGTTTAGCGCACGCGCCGAGTCACTGCTGACGAGATAGTTTACATTTATGCAATGTTTCTAACATTTATGCAATATTCTTTTCACGCCTTTTTGTGCTTTTTTCATTATGGTGATTAATTTGTTGTCAATCACACATTCTCCTATCATCATCATCGTTGTAGCTATGTGTCTACTGCTGGTCTTAGTTAGTGGTTAGGATCTCAAACAAATTTGACAAGTATGAGATAGACAAAATTGTAATAACTGATAAAGCTATGTTCTATTCGCTTCTCAACTCAGTATAAAATATTACTGACAAGACAATGTTATTTCCTTGATATTTTTTTAGTTTAATTAATTTAAGTTGACCTGTCCATGTAGGCCATGTTCTTCTAAGGAAATAAACGTGTTGACTTTGACTTTAACTTTGACTCATACCACTCCGTTCCGTGTACAGTTTATACACATTTTGTAATCAAAAATAAGGAAAAATAAAATAAAATATAAATAAATAAATAAAATATAAATAAATATTTTTGTTTATATTTTATTATATATTGTATAGAAGGGGTCTCGGCGCTAATGTTTGCTCCCTTCACTCACGCTGCGTTCACACGGAGTCGTGTGTTACTGTCGGGTCAGAATTTTTGTAGGATCCGGGTCAGTGGCGACAGTATTTCAATGCTAGTGTTCATACGAGCATTCGGTTTTAAAATCCGACAAAATCGAATGAAACACGATTTTACATGAAATCTGATTTAACAAGAGTAGGTCACGAGAAAGGGTAAGAAAATGTGCATTGAGATATTGAGATTTATTTATAACGGGATATTTACCATGATTGATTGTCTTTAAGTTTTCGGATGTTTCGGCTAGATCACGGTCTAATATACAGTTATAAATCAAAATATTAAGATAAGCATGATAGTTTCAAAAGTTATTAATGTGAATTTCCTCAAAATGTTGAAGAGGAAAATGATCATTTGCAATGTGCGAGTTACTTGTGCTCGTGGAGACTCCTGTATGCCTATCAGCATCATGAGGAAGCGGCGGCGCCGGCGCTGCGGTGACTCAGATTAAATGCAAATCTTTTCCCGAAACTCTCATTAATAATCGTCTCACCTTTAACGAAATTATTAACTTATTTGACCTGGTTATCATAATCCTTTTGAATTAATCATCATCATCATCGAATTGAATGTATACTAAGTATTATTATTATAATTCTTGTTTGATTGGTTGTTTGTTTGTAAACTGACAAATGTACTAGTTTTAAAATATATAAATAAAAACTTAAGGCTTGGTACGAGAACTAGGTACATTACTTCTACGAAAACTCCAATAAATACGAAAGAAGCCCTACGAAAAAAAACAGGCTTAATAATATAGTCATGGTCAAAGTCAAAAAGTAAAGTAATTCTTAGATACCTATACAAATAGTTTCGAAGCAATCGCATTTTACGTAAAAAGTAGTAAATGTTTAGAATGTTAGTGGAGTGTGTTTTTCAACAAGACATTCCAGAGCCGTGTAATAGCAGTGTCCGGCGCGGCGCGAACAATGGGAGGAAGCCTGCGCCGGCGCACGCCGCGCGCCGCGCCTGCCCCTCCGCCCCACCGCCCCACCCCACCACTACGCTACAATATATATCATATATTATTTAAATTAGAGCTCAGGTTCCAAAGACTATAAATAAATTAATATTTTAGGACTTATGACTAAACATTTTTAAATATAATAAATATTTAATCTTTTTGGAACAAATTATCAATCCTAAAAATATATTATATTTGTTTTTTTTTTACTTTATTATCGGAACCCGGTTATTTAAAGTAATTATTATTTTATAAAGTACACTAAATGTTTTTATATAATACTCGGCGAGTTTGTATATTATACATTAAGCGTTAATAGTCTCATAACTTCATAGATACATTTCTTAAGAAATAAATCACATACATAAATATGAAACAAAGACCCAGACCAGGAACCAGAAATTCTAGATCGTACAAAGTCTGTTCCCCAAACGGGAATCGAACACGCAACATTAATGCCTCACGCGAATCTCCGTCCAAGCCAAGCGTAAATATCTTACTATACCTTTGTGTATAGTAAGATATTTACGGTCCCCATATTCTCCTTACAATACATCTTCAATTTTAAAACGTTGGAAAATCCGAACAAATGCATTGTAATCTTATTTGTAGTGTTTCAAAGTATTCCCTCTCTAGTGGCGCGCCGACCTATATCCCCGCAGCCGCCGCACGAACTGGGAAATGAACGGAGCTGGCAACTCCGAGAAAACCAATTTACTTTTCCGAAGGTACCGGCCGCGGGGACTCCCTCACAGGGTTAACTAAACTAGATTCCTTACGGCTCCTGAACATTTTTAAACTTACACAGAAATACAGGAGATCGAGTTTTCCGAACGAGATATCTCAACTCCTAACCAGTATCTTCTTTAAAAATATTGTGTTTGTGGCCAGATTTAGATGTTTGTGATAAATTAGCATAATTCTTCAGTTCAAATCAAACCAAATAGTAACACTGTAAAATTTAAGAACTGTAACATTGTACATAAGACAATTACAAAATAATATGTATAATAAAAATATCTATAGTATATCAGATATCTAGTACCTGTAACACAAACTTAGACCTTACCACAGAGCTAGAAGTTATTGTGTAAATTGTTTAAAAAAAAAAGTTAAAATCTTAACTAAGGGAAGGAGCACTTCTCCCATCTGGAAAGAATTTGTAATGAAAATAATTTAATTGTGTAATTTGTATTAATTTAATTTATTTATATTTTATTTTGTTGTAATTTGCTTAAATTTGATTTGATTTAATTTAATTTACTTCGTTTCAATTTTAATTTAATGGAATATAATTTGATTTGATTTAGTAAAATTTGGTGTAAATTAATTTTATTTGATTAAATTTAACTTAGTTTTGTTTAATTTAATGTAATTTAATGTATGATCTGATTTAATTTCGTTGAAGGAATTATATCATTTAATTTGAATATTTATGTTAAATACAGCACATTATTTTTTGTCACATTTGACCGGTTCGATTCCCGACTGAGGCAAGCGATTTTTCATAAATCCTTTAATGCAGTATTGATTGTTTTTAAAATCAAAGGAAAGTCTCCCTTACACAAAATGTGCTATCCTACTACTTTTATAAAGGCGAAAGTTTGTATGTATGGATGTATGGATGTTTGTTACTCTTTCACGCGAAAACTACTGAACCGATTTAAATGAAATTTGGTACACAGAATCTCTAGAGCCTGAAAAATAACATAGGCTACTTTTTACCGCGGGAAAACGTCATTCCGCGGGAAAATCCATTATAACGCGGGTAACACCGCGGGGCACAGCTAGTTTACAATATTTTAGGTAGTTGCCATCCATGTGGCATTCGATTTTTCCACCCTGTATACATGCCAAGTTTGACCAAATCGCTCTTTGTTCGCTATATTTGCTTTTTCAAACAAAAACTACGTAATCTGAATTATATTATATTGTGTAATTGGTCAATACGTATTACATTGTTTTCATATTCTCCGACCCGATATCTGGGACGGATTCAGAAAGGCGACTTCTTTATAGGTACCTAAGTAAAGTGTATGAACTATGTAGGCCTGCTCTAACATTGTCCGGGCCCTGTTGTTTAAACACAATCTCACCTGATGTAAAGAGACGATGTGGTCTAAGATGGGGCATGAAGAGCTAGAAGGTGATAGGCGAAATCAAAGATTTTCAAACCGACCATTTCAAACCAATATACATATGATAAACAGTTTACAGCAGCAGCCAGTGGGCTGTCGCAGGAATATGAGGGAAGTTATGAAGGTACTGTCAGGTTACGGAGATAAGTGCGGTAGCGCGGCGCCGACCCTTCATTAGAAGCCGGCCGATCGGGCGGAGTGGCGCCACCGTTATTAATACTGACTGCTTTATTTTTTTGCATTCTGATTAAGCTTATTAAAAAATATTTATCATTATGCTCTTAATAAAACTTGTAGGTAGTTTCGTGCTCTTTAGGGTTCCTTACCCAAAAAGTGAAAATGTAACCCATAACATTTGACATAGTAGAACTTTTTTGTTCTCCCGTCGGTCTGTCTGTCACTTGAGTCTTAAATACTGCTCGAGAAACTATTCTGGCAAATAAATATATTAGATTGTTTGATTTAAAAGAGTTCCATTTATTATGTTCACTTACAACTATTTTACAAGCTTAACCTAATATAATATTGTGCTTATCTAAATTTATCATAGCATAATTAATATATGGTTATCCTAGTTTATTCGTTCTGACGTTTAATTATTCATGAGTATTATGTAAAAGCATAGAATAATAAATTACTACATAACTAAAGGTATAATATTTCGTCTTCTATATTTAATGAGTAGAGTTCTCTTGAAACTAGCGAAACTCACTTTTATCATCTGAAAGGTATGCCAATGATACTCCTACCTCTCGTATTATACCTTAGCCCGCACTAATGCGAATCCTTGAATAAATTAAATGTGATTGAAAAAGAAGCAGTGCATTATCTTATAAAGATCAGTAATCATCCTTAAATTGGAGCTTTTATTAGTGCTGTCATTAGGAGGTTTTGGATACGAGGCACCTAGGTAATGCAAAGTATGTTCCTAAGTACGAGAAATGTTAAAGGCAGGCTGCTTCCAAATAGGAAGTACACCATTTCAGCTGAGAGCCCAAATTTTGATTTGAAAGTTCAGATGTCGCATAAAATGAAACTCATTATCTGAAAACCATAAAATGACCCGCCTCCGTGAGGACTGCGAGTTGGAGAGTTCACGTGCAAGTATTCCTGTGCCGAGGTCGCTAATGCATTCCACTTGGGGAATGCCGGGTCCGACGGCTCTGGAAGGGGAATGCAGGCCCCGATGTAATCCTGTCAGATAATGCAGTTGCCAAGAACTCATTCCGCGCTTTAAGCTTGCCATAAAATGTTACACAGTTTCCCCTTTAAGTGAGGAATTTGTGAGGTTACGGTAAAAGGATCTCGAGAGAGATGCATTTAGTGAGTCTTGTGCGAATTACTTTAGGAACATTATTTAGTTTTGTAGATAGAGTTAGGCAGTGGTCAAGTCTCCCCAGCTAATTAGCCTAATAGCTAGTATTTATTTTGCTGCTACGCCGTTGCCCGGGTTTTATGGATTTTAGCGCGAGAACGACTTTTTTTCCCGCGATAAATAGGCTATCTAGTATCTAGTCTACCAGTGTAGTTCCCTAAAATAAGCGCGTCCAAACAAACAAACTTTTCAGTTTTATAAAACTTAGACTTTAGATTAGTATAGATATTTTTGACCATTATGTTTATAAACACATAATTATAAGGAAATAAATGTTTTTTTTTACATTTTAGTGAAATGTGATACATTTAATAGACTATTGCTAAGCGTTTTAAAAAGTTTTCCTTTCCCTTTATCTACCGTTGCGCCTTAAAGAACTGTAATCTGTCTTGTTCCCTTTATGGTGTCAAAGAAAAGATCAGGAAATGGCTTCTCACTCTAGATTACGACTCCACCGAAAAACTTTTAACTATCGTTAGATAATTTAAAAAACAATAATAATAATAATTTAACGTAAATTCAATTCCCAGCTTCCTAATTTATCCCCTTCCCTTTCCTTTATTGAGTGTTTTTCCTACATAAATATAAATTAAATAAATTGTATTGATGATGTTGAATGTAATCTTAGGTTATATTATTATAATTTCTCCTATTTTGTCTCCTTTGTTTTACATGCACTTTTTCTATACCCGGTTAATTCCAATTTGTAATAGGTCTCCCGCAATACAGGCTTGCCTCGTGCGGGGACCGCTGCTAAGTGAAATTGTAATGTGTGAGTTGTTAAATAAATATTTTTGTATTTTGTTTTTTTTGTATTTTGTATTGCAGCCCTCTAACACTAAACATCTTGATTACTTCGCAGGTTCATGATTTTATGAACATAAACTGAATTCATACCTTGCAGATCCAGAACATTCCGAGCTAATAAGACTTCATCTCTAGGCATCATCATCATCATCACCCTATATACGTTCCCACTGCTGGGACACAGGGACTTCTGTCTAAGCGAGAGAGATTAGGCCTTAATTCACCACGATGGCCAAGTGCGGGTTGGTGAATGTCACATGTCCTTCAAACTATTATTATCTGTTCGCCAGCTTTTCATAATGAGCACTGTTCTGAAACAACACGCATCTATTCCACCGGATATTACTATTAAAAGAAGATATGATAGTGTTTGTCCAAAGCTTCTAGGCAAAAGGCATGCTTTTTCTCACAGATTTTACAGTTTTCTAGGACCTTTTTTGTACAATAAATTAAATAGAGCAATACACATGCATTCGTGTAATTTATATAAATGCAAAAAAGTAGTTCAAGGTTATCTACAAAGTTTGTCATACGATGACACTGAAAACCTCTTATCCGTTATAAAATAAGTAGTTTTTTTGTAAGTCAGCAATTTGTATTTGTAATCTAGGTTAAGATATGTAAGTGTACTAATCCAACAACTATGTCAGAGCAACATGTGCATTAATTTAGATATAAACATTGTTATACAGAATAAACTTAGGAAATAATTTATGCCTGAAAAACAGGATTCTCCTAGTTCAGGCACAATAAATGCAGCATAGCTCTAATTAAATTTTAAGGATTTTTGTCAACTTTAGCTTTAAGTGATTTTCTAAATAAATATTTTATTTAAGTGATTTTCTAAATAAATATTTTATTTATTATTATTATATTATTTATTATTATTAAACTCTTTAAAGTTCTCAGAACATGCCGGTTTCCTCACGATGTTTGCCTTTACCGTTAAAGCACGCATTAAAGTGCACATAAATGTCACAAGAAGAAAAATCCAGAGGTGCGTGGCGGGGTTTGAACCCGACCTTCGGAATGAAAGTCGAGTGTCCTCCCACTTAGCCAACACGGCTTTTTTTTAGGCATCATTGCATTAAATTCATACAAGACCATTAGCACAAACGTTCAAATTGCAGCCAATTCAGGAAACAAATGCAAGTTTCGGGTGTTAAGCTAGGTCGAATTAAATACCAGTGTACAAGTGGCAGTGTAGAGGCAATCCCGCCGCCGCGAGCGGGTTCATTTGATTCTCCATCGATCCCGCCCGCCCGCCGCCCGCCGCCCGCCGCCCCCGCCCAAGCTTATTACTCCTTATCTCACTACCCTCTTGATATCCGGATTAGATTCCATATCGGAAATTACTTCTTCGATCGCTTTATCCAACAAAAATATTTCAAAATTTTTGAGCAGGTAAATTACAAATTTTGTCACGTTAGTGGCAAGGGTTTATCTAAAACATAAAGAATAATATGAAGGTAAAAATGTAGATGGGTTAACAGATTAAAGAGCACAAATAAGTAGAATTTTGGGCTTGATAGTCCAAGCCTTGAGCTCTGCCACGGAACAATAGGTAATTACTACCGGCTGATGTAAACATCCAAGAACTGGAGATTTTATAACAAATAATTAAGTAGTTCGCCGAATGGTTTTGCTAACTTTTTTAACCCCATACAGGTAGGTAGACAGTTAGGTAAATAGATTTCCCCATGGGTATAGGTAAGTTATAAATAAGTACATTATGTATATTAACGTGATCGATTCCATTATAATCGTTATATTTGTGAATATTAATGTACATAAACGAACTTTTATTTTAGTTAAATTAACTTGAAGTTTACCTGATGTACATGTATGCCACGTTATTCTAAGGAAATAAAAGTTTTCGACTTTGATACAAGATGCTTTTTTCACCTTTATGTTTACTTTAAAATATATTAAACATAATTAGTAAATACGCCCGCAGGTATGCGGCAAATCCACAGGAACCTAATATATAATTTTCTACGGATAAAGAATTAAAGACAAATATACTCTTCCTAGTGCGCACCTAAGCTTGCTCTTTTGTAACGGAGCCTAACAAAGACATTACAGTTTCAGGTCGAAAACAAACGCTTTCTTGCTTTGTTTCGCAGTTTCCTAGCGCCACATCTGTGTCAATATAAATGTACTACTACCGGGCTGTTTAATACTCGTGGAACAACATAGCCTCACGAATAACACACACAAAAGTAGCGAAAATATTGAGACATGATATACTTCCACAAATTGTACAACTAATAACTAAGTAGGCTTTTAAGGCCTTTAAACTTGGTTAACTAACAACCCAGCTTTCATCTAACTGAAACGAACAGAACAACCCAGCTTTCATCTCTTATGCTGTTATTATATAACAATTTTGGTGTACAACATGGTTACCACATATATATAAACATGTACAGCTGATTCTTGATTACGATAAACGTTTTCTTTATAAATATACATTTTTATAAACTTTATTGTTTTGTATTAAAGACAAGCTAGCAAAACGCGAGTAGTTAAACCCGTATGCTTATGTGTGCAAACTCCTACATATCCTCCTTGGTCTGGGTGTGTTAAATGTATAATAACCATAGATATTGTTTATTATATGTTTAACCTTATAGAGCGTTTAAAACACCCAGACCAAGGAGGATATGTAGGAGGTTGTATAATAATATTATATTAGGTAAGTAGGTATATCAGATGTTTACTACCCGTAACACAAGCCTAAGCTTGCACACAACAACATCTAGCCCTCTATCTATCTATATATCAATCTAGTAGCTTTAGAGCTTACCACGAGGCTAGATTTTGTTGTGTGAATTGTTTAATATAAATATATAGGCCGGGCCACTGATTACCTAGATACTCCGTGGCCCAGAGCTGGTGCTCACGGATGGAGCGATTTCAATTTAGTTTTTTGCGCGCGTGTTTTTAGACATGTTTGATAAAATCGGTTGTGCCGTTTAAAAGTTATGCGAGTTAGAGTGGGGAAGGAAAACCGAAAATCTGCAAATATACTCGACTGGTGTATCAAATGAAAGCGCATCGCGTGCACATCACAAAATATTATGCTATTTTACTATTAAGGAAATTAAGGCATAGGAATCAAGGGGTTTTCTTAAATTTTAATTTTAGATTTATTTCTTTTAAATCAGTTTTAGACGTGGTGCTTAGTGGTGAATTACGTTTTGAAAACCTTGACAGGTTTTCTATTCGGCTTATTTCATCATCTTCGTTTACTATAATTCTATGAATATGATGCAATATTGCTGATTCACTATTAGTGACATGTAGTAGGTAACGACACCAACAACTAAAAAGATGACATTACAAAAGAGATAATAAATATTGTAACATCAATAATGATTTGTTTATATTGCCAATAGTGGGGAATACCCACTTTTTGTATAATTTGCATAATTAAAATATGTTTTCGCTTTCTCAAATACAGACCTATTATTTTTGCAATCTCCTACCTTCCTACCTTTTATTTGAACTTTCTTATTTAGGTAGCTATGTTTAGGTTTTGTTATTAGTCATAACTTATGACTAATAACAGATATTTTCTGGTTTTAAGGATTCATAGCTTTCTAATAATATATTACGCCACCTATTTATAATTTCTGCGAAGTGACCCCGCACTTTTTCTCGAGAAATCTGAAACAAGCCTAACCATAAACAAAAAGAGACAGCTCACAGATTTATTTAATAATCTACAGATACATTCATCATCACCATTTTCAGCCGTTGGACGTCCACTGCTGGACATATGCCTCCTTCAAAGATTTCCAGTAATGTCGGCTGGCAGCGGCCTGCATCCACCGTGAGCCCGCGGCCTTCACCAGAAAGTCCGTCATGTAGTTGGTGGACGTCCTACGCTGCGCTTGCCGCCGATCCGTTATCTCCGTTCTAGAACTTTTCGGCCCACTGTCACTTCAAAGAGCTAATCCGTTTGGCCATGTCTGCCACCCGCGAAAAATTATAAATGTTATTTAAGCAGCTATTATTTTGTATAAAAAAAGCGAAGCGACCAGATACCATAAATTTATTTCCTACTTATCTTTAAGCACCTATGATTTTTTTATTTTGTAATTTATTTTGACGTGTCGTTAGTTTTGTAAAACCAAACAATGGAAATAAATGATTTTGTATCTTGTTTGGTGTAATATATTATAATGTTTACTCTGTGAACTAAATATGAGCTACTATTTATTGCTGTGAAGAATTGTGAAGATCGTCTGTTTGTCTGTCTGTCTGTGTGTCTGTCTGTGACATCGTAGCTCCCGAACGGATGGAGCGATTTCAATTTAGTTTTTTTTGTATGAAAGGTGTGTTTGGCGCGAGTGTTCTTAGACATGAAAATCGGTTGTGCCGTTTAAAAGTTATGGGGGTGAGAGTGGGGAAGGAAAACCGAAAATCTGCAAATATACTCGAGTGGGGTATCAAATGAAAGCGCATCGCGTGCACATTATAAAATATTATGGTGTTTTAATTTTAAGGAAATTAAGGCATTGGAATCGGGGGTTTTTCTTAATACCAAATTGATGACGACATCGCAGCTTCGTATAAATCTTAATATATATAAATCTCGTGTCACAATGTTTGTTCTGAATGGACTCCTAAACTACTTAACCGATTATAATAAAATTCGTACACCATGTGCAGTTCGATCCAACTTGAGAGATAGGATGGTTTTTACGGCGAGAAAAATTCGAATAATTTTCTGGAAAATCTTATAGCCGTGCGACGCCGGGGCGGGCCGCTAGTATAAAATACATTTTCAGCTTTAAATAAGAAACATTTTGACGTCGCGAAGTGCACTCGCGCTGAGAGGCGTTCACAACATGTCCTGGGAGTATTTGAGGGTCGCCACTCAAGCACACTCCGAAACATCTTGTTCATTCGTTTTGTGAGAGAAGTGTAACAATTTCAATTCGTTCATCCTATTAGAATAAAAAAAAACCTTTATAACACTTAAAATTAAATACACAATCCTATCATAATGGTTGCTATTATCAGCAAGGCCAATAAAAACATAGAAAAATACCAGAATGAATCGTTTCTTTATAAACCAAATAAAAAAAATTAAACCATCAAAAAGAACGCTGAGGACAGGATTCGAACCTGCGCGGGTAGAACCCATTGGATTTCAAGTCCAACTCCTTAACCACTCGGACACCTCAGCTGATGATGCAATGGTTGAAATTTTTTATATTTACATCGAAGCTACATTGTTTAAAAGTATATACTCGTAGAAGGTACAGTTTTCACAACGAATGGGAAAAACATCGAACTATGAGAATACTGAAGAAAAATTTGTATATTATTAATTTTATATATAGATATGTTGTGTTCTGTTACCACATTTCAAAACATACAACATCTAAATCAATATGTATAATAAATGAATGCATGACTTAATTCACGAACAATTTTAGCATTTTTTTCGCGATTCATAAACCAGACACCTAAGATAAAGAGCACAATTAAATAGGTACCTCTCACTTATTAAGGGCATAAAATTTTTATCTAGATTATGAAACCAGGTAGCTAGTTTTATGTAAACATACCTACGAAGTACATTTACTTTTGAAAAGTTACTAATTATGATTAGAGATTATATAATACCTACTAATTTGTAATGAATATTGGTATAAATTAAAACTGGTTTAAAGATATTTATTCTCAGAAGAACAATACAGTTCACTTAACAGAGAATACATGTTTTTCTTATTTATAGCGAAACGCTCACTTCCTTAAATTAAACAATGCAAAACTTATACTAAGTATTATCTAGCTAAAGACAATAAAACAACATAATAAAATAACTTATTTACGCTCTTTGATTAAACGCAGTTACAAGATAGCCATTAAATTTGTATGTAACAATATTATAGCATAGTTTTAACAATAATAATATATAAAATAATTAGAAACACAAATAGGGTAGTTGTGGAATTTGTTAATTGTCCGCAAGCCGCCCGGTCGCATCGCTCTATCAATGTGTGCGTAATGTAGTTGAAGAGCTAGCGACTAAGAAATTTACTTTTTGTGAACGTTTTATGTTGTTAATGATTATATAAACTTTATTTCATTGTAATTTAAATTTAGAATAACAATATATATATAATAAATGAATACATATATAATTTTACACATTATGTGGTATAGTTAAATTATATATATATATATACATATTGTTTTTCTTCTTTCTAATTATCATGAAAAAGGTATTGTCTTACTTTCTTTTTGAATATATTTATATTTTGAGAATCTTTTATTTCTTGGGTTAACTTATTGTACAATAATACTCCTTCATATAATATATTCCTTTTTCCGTAGTTAACCGTCCGGGGTGGTCGAATATATAATTTGTTAGTGTTTCTTAGATTATATTTATATTTCTTTTTTATGAGTGTTATTTTTGTCTGTATTTTATTATCTAAAATTTTTTTAATTAGTGCACAGGTATTAAGTTGAAAAATTTGTGATATTTGCAGTAGCTGCGTTTTTTTGTACAAAGTGCTAGTTGGAGTCAAATAATCGTAATTGTGAAGTCGCTAAATCACTTTATTTTGTGCAGTTTGCAATAATTGGATTGTGGTTTTAGGAGCAGCACCCCAAATTTCAATTAGATAGTCTAGATGAGGTTTAACAAGTGAATTATAGATTAATTTTCTTATGCTTAGGGGTAAGCATTTACTGATGTTACGCATAGCCCCGGTAAGTGATGTTAATTTAGATTTAATTTTTTCAATGTGAGGCTTCCATGATAATTTGTCATCCAAAAGCAATCCGAGATATTTTTCTGTATTAGCACGTTTAATTGGTATGTTGTTTACGGTAAGTGGATTACAAGTAGGTATACATTTGTTTTTTGCTGCAAAAATCATATACGATGTTTTGGAGGTATTGATAGTTAGAAGGTTATGTAAGAACCATTCATTAAGAGTGTTGAGATCTTTCTGCGCCCTCTCAAATACTTCCCTCAGACATGGACCATAATAAAAAAGACAAGTGTCATCTGCATAGAGCGTTACGCTACCCTCAAGCTTAAGGTTAGTTATACTATTGACGTATATGAGAAACAAGAGAGGGCCCAAGATTGACCCTTGTGGGACACCGTATGTAATTTTTTGCATGCTGCTAGTGTATTCACCGATTTTAACTCTTTGTGATCTGTTACTTATGTATGATTCCAGTAGATTGTAAGCATTTCCTTTAATTCCTATATTATTAAGTTTTTTTAAGAGTTTTTGGTGGCTTACCGTATCAAAAGCTTTTTTCAAGTCAATGAAAATTCCGAGACATACATTTATTTTGTCTATATTATTTTTGATATCAGTAACCAGGTCTATAGTTGCAGCTAGAGTGTTTGACTGTTTACGAAATCCGTACTGTTCAGGAATCAAGAATTTCTTTGAGTTTAAGTATGTATCGAGTCTAGAGTAAATGACCTTCTCAAAAATTTTAGACACTATTGGGAGAACAGAGATAGGCCTGTAATTGTTAGGATCGGTTCTGGCCCCGCTTTTATAAATAGGTAACACTTTAGCAATTTTTAAGTTGCTGGGAAATATACCTCTTTTTAAATATTCATTAATACAATTTGTGAGGGGGGTTACTAGGAAGTCTTTAATACATTTAATTGTTTTAGTGTTAATTTCGTCAAACCCGGTGCTGGAATCGTTTTTGAGCTGGGTTATGATTCTTGTAACTTCTTTGGGTGAGCAAGGCTTCAGGTCAGTCAGTAAAATGTCATGTTTATAACCTGGTTCATACATCAAGGAGTTACCTTCCTGGAGGTGATATACAGTTGGTATTTGATTTGCTAAATTGGAACCAATATTTGCGAAAAAATCATTGAAAACAGAGCAAATTTCAAGGCTATTTGTAACTGTATGTGCATTTACTACTAGTTTAGATGGCGTTGTATTGGCTTTAGTTTTGTTTAAGGATAATGTGTTGATTAGGCTCCACATTTTCTTAGGGTTATTATCGCACTTTTTGAATTCTTTGTGGTAGTAGTTCCTTTTTTCGTTTTTTATCATCTTTCCAACTTCGTTTCTCTCTTCTATAAACTTTTTCTTAAGTTCCTCGTTTTCTTTATCTAGTATACATTTTTGCCATATTTCATTCCTATTATTTATCATATTTATCACTTCCCTGTTGATCCAGTCGTCCCTCGGCAAATTTGCTATCTTTATTTTAGTTATTTTACTGCTTGTTATGTGAGTTCTAATAAAAGTTTCTAAGTATTCGTAGTCATTATTGACATTTGTATAATTACTTTCTTTAATGTTTTTGTATAGTTTTTCATAATCTATAGCATCGTATTTTGTGCTTTTTTTTACCTTTGGAGTTATTTTTGAAATTTCTACGACTATCTGTTTGTGGTCAGATAGTGATGATTCTAATAAAGTGAACTGAAAATCATTATTTGTCAGGTCTGTTGACACATGATCCAGAATTGTGTTTGTTTTGTCTGTCTGTCGTGTTGAAAAGGTTTTGCAGAGTTTGTTCAAAATAGTGTAATTTTCTTCTTTTAAAGCATCCAAGTATTGTCTATTGTTGTTAATGTCACACATTAAATCCAGATTGAAGTCACCAAAGATAATTGTACGTTTTTTCCTTGCTAATTGTTGTGTAAATATGTCCATGAAGTTTTTAAAGTTAGTATCTCCTGGTTTATATTAGGTCCTTACATATGAAATTGGCGTTTTGTATGGGAGGAACAAAAAGTCGAATATTTTTTAATATAATATATTTAATTAATCAAAGTATGAACCATTATTTTCTATGCACTTTTGCCATCTTATAGGTAGTTCATTGATCCCTTTACTAAAAAAACCAGTCGGACGGGAATCAATAAAATCTTTGAAGGCGATTTGGACTGCCCCATCGGAGTTGAATTTTTTCCCTTGCAAGAAGTTATCCAAATTTCGAAAAAAATGGTAATCTGTTGGAGCAAGGTCCGGGGAGTACGGAGGATGTCTTAGACTTTCCAATTGAAGCTCTTCTAATTTAGTAGCCGTCTGTTGCGCAGTGTGTGGTCTAGCGTTGTCGTGAAGCAGCAGTGGCGTGGAGCGATTGACCAGCCTAGGTTGTTTAGCCGCTAGCTTTTCCATCTTGGTTTGCAATTGCTGACAATAGACATCAGCCGTAATAGTCTGGCCAGATTTGAGAAAACTGTAATGAACAATACCGGCACTAGTCCACCAAACGCTTACAAGTAACTTTTTTGGGGTTAATTTTCGCTTGGGGCAGGATTTGGCTGGCTGGCCAGGATCCAACCATTGCGCTGAGCGCTTCCGATTATCGCAAAGAACCCATTTTTCATCACAGGTAATGATTCGGTTTAAAATACCTTCATTATTGTGCCGGTTTAGTAATGTAACGCAGCAGTCGACGCGCGTTTGCCGGTTTGCTTCAGTCAATTCGTGAGGTGGGTAACCTTTCAAGCTTTTTAATCTTCCCAATTTGCTTCAAGTGAATTAAAACAGTTTTATCACTAACACCGCAGCCTGCAGCTAACTCGGACGTGGTTTGCGATGGATCCGCTTCCACAATAGCCTTCAACTCTTCATTATCAACTTGAGTCTCAGGCCGTCCACGGGGCTTGTTCTGCAAGTCGAAATTTCCAGAACGAAAACGTTGGAACCAAAAACGAACTGTGTTTTCTTTTGCAACACGACCGCCATACACATCATTCACCCTTCGAGTTGTTTCCGCAGCACTAGTGCCACGGCGGAACTCGTACTCGTAAATAATGCGATATTTTAAGTTTTCCATTTTGTAAAATGAGTGACGCAAACAGAAAAAAACAGAAGAAAAAAAACAAATGAATGACGATCATCGAAGCACAAATACATGAGTCTATAGCTGTACAAATTTGAATTTGGAATTCCTTACCAAAGAGGAGAAATTTGTGATTAAAGTGGCCAGTACGAAAAACGCCAATTTCATATGTAAGGACCTAATATATACCTCCTACATTTAGTGCTAGCTGGGGTAAATATATCCATAAGTAGTGGTTACCTTCTTTGTACAGTTCTTCTTTAGCTTCAAACTTGATGCTGTTGTGGATGTAAATGGATACACCACCACCTTTGGAGTCATGCCTAAAATTGTATATATGAGCATAGTTAGGGATATTGTAGGTTTTTGCTTCTTCTTCAGTGCTGAGCCACGTTTCAGTAAGAATTATAATATGTATCTTCGTCGGAAACGCTTTCAGTATACATTGTAGTTCTTCAAACTTTCCGGACTTTCTTATACTTCTAATATTTGTGTAAAAAATTTTTAAAAATGCTAAGTTACTAGGCAAGTTTTCATATTTGTTTATTAGATGATATTTAATATTTATACCTGAGCTTAGACAATTGTTCTCTGTCTTTTTCTTTAGTTTTTTGACTCTTGTTTAACAATTTTAGGATTTCCTTTTACAAATAAATAAAAAATAAATTAAAACTGAACGAAGGAAACTGACCTATTTAGTAAACACGAGATTCTGTGACTCGAGATAAGGATTCCCTCTCCGCGCCGCGTCGCGCATCAAATTGCTCTATCGAAACGTCAGGGGCTATTAACTAATCGGCGACCCAGAACTGGAAGGTAGGGCCCGTCTGACTCTCGCTAATAGTGATAATAACGATGATTGATTTCAAACGACTCAATCCAATCCGATAGTCATCCAGCAAAGGCTTGGATTTTTTTTTTTTTTTTTTAATGCTGGATAGGCCTTCATTTGACCACAATCTCACCTGATGTAAAGTGACGATGTGGTTTAAGATGGAGCATGAAGGCCTAGAAGATGGCTTCTCCGGACCACATTACGAAACACGAATAAAATCGCTTCACGCACTGGCCCAGCCCGGAGGGTGGTGACAAGCCGCGGCCGAAGCCTACCACCAGAGACTGTTCTTAGCACCACCCGGAGGTCACGTGTAAAAATCGGTATCAACGCCGGACAACTGCGCTGACAAGCACTTGACAAGACTAGTGTATTATGTTTCTGGTCGAGCATACAACTCATTTTCTTGTATGTACATAGGTTATATTTTTTTTTCTATACAGGCTTAGCCTAGCGAGGAAACTGTCATATAATATTTTCTCTAGTAGATGTTAAACTGCTCTACGAAACGATTTTTCTGTAGTCTAATAAAGTTATTTATTGAGGATGTTTTGTTGCTTAAAATAACTTTTCATTTATAATGTAAACCACGTCTTAATCGTATGTACACTGCGTTAAGTCGCCCTGTTTACATCTTAAAAAATGTTTCACTTGACTGTAAACTTAAGACTCTCAGAGGACTCATCTCACATACAATGTAAGAAACATTTGATAGTGGGTCGGCGGCGGCGCGGCGGCGCGGAAGGCCGAGCTAAGTAGTTTTCCCACTCGACAGCCGCGGGACTCAGCGCGAGTGCCGAGACGAGAACTTGAAAGTATCATTTGCAAATGGCGCGAAATCCGGGTCGCAATAAGCGCGGGAAAATTCCTGAGTGCGGCGGGAAACCTGGCTATGCTAAATGTTGCTAGGTAGAAGCACACTACAGTGGTAGGTCTGGGGAGAGGCCGCGCTGAGCGCTCTCCACTGGCAACACTGCACTGCAATGCATATTCCGAGTTACAAAGAGCTTTGAATGAATGTTGGTTGGAGTTGGAGTACTGCTGCTCTGACTCTAGCGTTTAGCGTTTATTCGTAAGTGCTCACAAAATGTTTCCTAAACACCGCTTCGAATAGTGTTCATTCTAGTTATATCAATCGCTACTCTCGTCTCATTCGTGCTTTATGATCTGTGTCTATTCTAAGGTTGCCTGTAAGAGATCACTGTGAGCAATAAGGCCGCACATTGGTTTACAAGTATTTTTCATCTTTCTCTTTTTTGTGTTTGTACAATGTTGGGTTTAATTAAGAGTATTTATTGTATTGTATAGGTAGGTAATACAATACAATAAATACTAGGTTATAGTATAGGTTACATTCAAATCGATTGAATTTTGAACATATTCTGCTCAGTGCATGTTTTGACAAATTTGTAATCTTATTTTGAATTATATAATGTTATGTAACCTTAGAAATAGTACCTTAAGTTAATTAAGGCACAACAATAATCCTGTGTTGTTCTATAAGCTTCTCAACGTAGCGTTCAAAAAGGGAAGTGTAGGTATTATCATGACAACTTGCATTCCATCTAGGTATTGACATTCCATCTTTGACTTTGACTTTGACTTTGATTGGATTATTTTACTAGATTCATTTAAGTTTATTTTTTATGATTTACTATGTAAACTTCTTCTGACGAAGGGTAGCCGGAGGATCCTTAGGATTTAATGGAAATAAATGTCTTGTATTCTATTTTAGAATTCTATTGAAATAGAAGTTTATATGCGCTTTCACAATCGAGTCAATACTTACAATACTTACTAATATTCTTCGATTTCAATTAAAATATACTAACTATTGCTCTTAATTATACCTATAACCAGCTAGTTAGTAGTACATTAGTATTAGTACTATTATTATTATTTTGTTTCGTCACTTATGTCTATCAACGAATGTACCGATAGTGTGGGAAAAAATTGGAATAACTACAGAGAGCATTGCAATAAAACACACACACACTTATTTTCTTGTTAGATAAAATGTAAAGCATTAAAACTTAGTAATAAGTGGTCACAATTGAACTTAAAAGCAGTTTCGTATCTTTTCAAAAATAAAGAAATATTACTTTCGTTATAATAAAAGCTAGAGCTATCTTGGCGCAGCTCGGCAGGCAGGAACTTTTGGAAATCAATATGAACATTTTAAGCACGCTCATACCTACTAGCAACCGTGCTGCATGTGACAGTGACAGAACATAGCAGTTGGTCCAACGTTACGCCAGGGTTTTACGGGACGTTCGAATGGCGTTCAACTGAACAACATCTTTTTCACTTTATAATTTTATTTAACTCGATACTGGCAAATTGTCGCTTCAGGCGCAAAGTCCAATTACAAGAAACTGAACTGAATCAGGGTTTTACGATCATGTCATTTTTACCGTTGTACGAACGTAGAAATATTTCTGACGTGGTTTAACTAATAAACATTGCAAATGGCTCCGTTGACTGCCCTGAGCTTTTGGCGTAGTTGGGCCTTCGCACGCCTAGGGCTGCATTGAGGAGAACGGATTTATTAAAAGTCCCATTTGCCCGTACAAATTATAGGCAAAACTCGTTTTTAATTCGTGCGTGCAGCTCCCTTAATGCATTAGTAAGCGCAGATGTTAACATCGATATTTTTAATACGCCAGTGTTCAGGCTTAGGAATAATCTTAATAATAGTTTTTGAAGTGAAACTTCTATAGAATCGTTGTGATTTTAAACCGGATGCAAAAAGATGAAACGGAAATGGTAAGAGACACAAATACAATGCTTTATTTAAATTTCTTTGCGCGATACTTCGTGGTTGAGTAGTATAAGTAGTAGTAGTTGAAGTAATGTAAATAATCCGAATAATCACAGATATATGTTTGTTTCTCTTATCATTTTAGCAGATGCGTTCATTTACCCTTTTTTTCTATTCGATATATATCATAATTATAGTTCGTAAGTAGTAGACTCCAATCGTGCGTCGTAGCTGACACACACACACTTTTTTTTTATTCTTCTTATTCTTTCGTCGATTTACTGAAGTTTCACTTCTATCATGTGTGAATCGCACACACACCTTTTTTTTTTTTATCTTCCGTTAGTAACTAGATATATGAATTTTAATTTGTTTTTATTTGTTTAGAAAGTATTTAATTAATGTGTTTTGTTATTTGCTAACTGTTGTCCATTTTCCTTTCTTTGTATTGTATTTTATTTCATTATATATGAACACTTTTAAATGTCCTTCAGTGTGCACATATTTTATGTGTATCTTTATTGTGTATATTATATACTAGCGAGCTGTAAGTTTTCCTAAAATCTTAAAATAAAATAAATAAATAAAATATAAACCGAATGAATTGAATGCCGTTTACATGACATGATCGTAAAACTAACGTAACACTAAGAGCCGGGCATTCTCTTAGTGGTACGGTGCCGGTGGTACGGTAATATTGAGGTGAAGCGGTGTTTAGCAGTCGTCGATAACCGAAAAACTTTTCTAAAATTTGCTAGGTAGGTATGTTAAATACTTGGAAAGAATTTCGGTTAAAGTCGTTTATAATATTGATAAGTACGTATAAGATAGACTCATGCCTTGGCTTCCGTATACAGTTTGTCAATAGATACACATCTTGCAATAAAAGAAACACAACTAATGTTTTTTTTAAATTGCAATAAGATGCAGTCAGATTGGTATTGGACCTATCCAAGTATAGGCCTCGCGCAACGTTGCTTAACTTTATACAAATTACGTTTGTTGTATGAGAGCACCCAAACGTTTATTAATTATTTTTTGTTAAAGCGGCATAAGAAATACACCAACCCTCAAAATTTCTACTCCTAAAATATATTTTAATAGTAATGAATGAATATTTTGTAGTAATTAATATTAAAAATTTAAGAAAATAAGATTTAGTAATATAAAAATTAATAACTAATTTTGTGCCAGCAGTTGCGGTTATACAAAAATTAATTTAAACTTTTTTTAGATATTAATTAATAAAAAAATCACTAATTTGTGTTTATTTTAATATTGTAACTGTACACTTAACCCTAGGGTGTGGTATGAGCCTATGCCATACTTATTATTCTATTACAATACAAATACAAATACAAAACGTTTATTGTACAACACAATGATATAAAAATCTTAATATAATGGTTTCCAAACTAGGCACAGCCTGTATCTTGGAAACCTCCTTCCTAATGAATCCAAATAAAGTACTAATAAAATAATATACGTTTACATTTTATAGAGAAGACAATTAAAGTTAAAATACAAAATTGAAAGTAGTTAATTAAAGGTATACGCGCAAAGTATTACATACGCGCTAAGTAGTAAAAAGTGTGTTAAGAGATCTATATTTAATTTAAGTAAATGTGTGTCACCTATGTGTGTGTAATAATAATAAAAAAAAAAAAAAATTTAATTATTAGGTGAAATTTTAATTAAACATAATTTATTTTTATATGAATTAATAAATTTAAATTATAAACTAGGAGTTTAACCTAATCTGTTCGCGTTCATGCCCAATGGTGAAAAGGGCTAAGTCTCAGTAAAAAGATCCCGTATTACCCTTTGGGTACGGAACTCTAAAAAGAAGGCACTTAGTAGTTGATCACATCAAATTTACGTACCTATTTAACGTTTCTTATGAGAACTTAGAATTCGAACTTGCGGTTGAGTTTGATTAATAGGTAGGTACTTAAGGGCCATTAAATATGATCCTTGACTGACGCCAGACCTAACCTTTCAGCCTTAAAGTATCTATCTAGTATCTAGATAACCTAAGCTTTCAGCTAATATGTACATTTTTTGAAGTAATAATAAATAAATAAAATAAAATAAAATGTATTTATTTCAAGCAAACTAAACTACTCATATTTGACAAATAAAACCTTAAGAACTAACAAAAAGCATTGCTGGGAAGGTGGCGTTCACAACAATGCCTGGTGTAAGGGCAGTCCATCCTCCCAGCTATCATTAATAGGACGGTGTTGGAGCTGGCCCGCAACCTGCGCACCAGGGAGGCGGCGCGTTTGCGCATAGTGGTATGGAAACAGTCGACGCGCGCCGCCGCAAACATCCCTGAAGCGCTGCAGTAGCGGGGCAGCCCCAGCACCGCTCTCAGCGCATTATTATACTGGACGCGGATGGCGCTGTACGTCGCACGCGTATACTTCGCCCACAGGCTGCAAGTATACAGAGAGGTGCAGTATGCTCTGAAGAGTGTTAACTTTACTTGCTCTGAGCTACGCGCAAACCTCCTGGCAACCATATTCGCCCGTACCGACAGCGCCCTCCGCTCCCGTTCGATGTCCTGATTGTCTTTGAGGTCGGCAGTTACTATGTGGCCTAAGTACTTAAAAGAGTACACCCTCTCTAAGCTCACACCGTTCAATCGAACGGGAGGGACGTTAATTAGCCTCCTTGTACCAACCTCAAAGACCATAAACTGACTCTTTTTTGAGTTGTACACCAGTCCGTGACCACAGGCGTAATCCTCACATATCTTCATGAGCTCCCTCAACCCGCAGATCGAGGCGCTCAACAGAACCATATCATCCGCATAACTGAGGTTGTTTAAACAAACATCATCAATATGACATCCGATATGGCGACCACTGAGCTCCCCGATCAGCGCGTTTAAGTAGAGGTTAAACAAAGTCGGCGAGCTCAACCCCCCCTGTCTCACTCCACATTCCAGAAGAAGTGAAACTTCTTTAGAATCGTTGTGATTTCAGACCGGATGCAACGGAAATACGTCAGGTAAGCCAATCTTAAACGCTAACAAGGTTAAGCAACTTTCCGGAACGCCATACTTGGATGGGTGACCGCCCGAACAAAATCTTTTTGCACAGTATTTTTTTTTATTTATCTCATACTTTTGTTGATTTACTGAAGTTTCACTTCTACCGTGTGTGAATCGCACATACACTTTTTTTTTGTAATCTGCTTAATTGCTATGTGAGCTTTAGGTTTAATAATCCAATCTTCTGGTTTGTCATTGTTATGTCGAGTATTTGTATGTAAGAGAGCCAAGTCCAGTGACCTAGCTCTCAGTCCTTCTTAGTGTATCTTATTCCTAGTTTAGAGATGTCACTTCAATCTGGAGAAGAGGAAGCTGCCGGATCCCTGTAGCAGGGCAATAAGCTAAGTAAGTATGAGACGTAGCGACTAGCGAAGTAGCGACCAAACCAACTCACAAGCTTCCGATTCGCTTTCCGCGATAGGTAGGTAGTTAAATCACATTTTTATTGCACACCATTTCTTACAAATTTTAATAAGAATACCTACCCTACTAATTACTACTATTTCCTTCAAATATAGCCGATAACGTATGTACGTGTGTATGGATCTGGTCCTATATGTAGGAGTAGTTACATCCCGCAAGACTTAGAGGTAGTAAATAAAAGATCTACTCCATTAAAAACTAACTTGATGGTCCCTGCTAACCGTTCCTGATAGACATTTTTTTACTTTGATAATGAGTGCTGCGTTGAAGGGAACGTAAAGTGACATTTTATTAAAGGGCTGCCACAGGAAGTCATTTTACAGATAACGCTGGAAATTTTTTTTCAATATTTCAATTTCCAAATCAATTTGTAAATTAAATACCATAGAAATAATAAAAAAAGGTTTGAGAACCATAAGATTAATATTATAACAGTCAAGAGAGAAGTATCTATGTCCCAGCAATAGGCAGTATAGGGTTATGTCCGCCTTGTGTATGATCAACATCTAGCTGCGGAATGCGGATTTAGGAGTTTATGTATCATTCAATATTGCTCGTATTTTCTATAGGTATGTATTTTTTAAATGTTAACTCTCCATTTATTTATTTGTTGTGCATATGGTTTACATCTTTGTTGAATCACATAGGTTGCCAACACTTATCAAAAACATAAAATAAAACAAATTGAGCGTCTCGGGACGCCAGACACAATCTTATAATAATAGCTAATAACTCTAGCGCTAAGGGTTATAATGGGAGAGAAGTCTGATTACAGCTGCCGTATCCATCAGAGAAAAGGAAGCCGGACTGGCGCCTTAACATCTCAGCACATAACACAAAGTTAGTCAATTATTTATTTTTTAAAATAAAGTATTTTATTATTTATATATATTTATAAATAAATATATTTTTTTAATTTTAATATTAATGTCAGATGTAGAAAGCCGTAATTTTCAGATCATAATGTACCTAATTATTCTATAAGTTTTACTAAAATAAGATTGAAGTGTTCTTGTGTGGGAAGCTCAATAAATAAATGGGGCTTATTATCCCAATAGGCAGTTATAACTTCTAATACATAAAATATTATAGTCGTGATTAGACAATCACATTTTGATTAGAAACGGTGTTCAGCATCTAACAATTTTTAATAGAGTGGTAATGGATGATTCAGCAATTTTTTATTGGAAACATGGATATTATTATGAGTTGGCAGCCCCAATTCAAAATGGCAGAATTGTCAATATCATCATATGTTTTGCTTTATTAAAAACACGTCATAAATATACCAAATGCATCGCAATAATAGGAAAAAAACATCGGTTTCGGTATCTCAGTCCTGTGGTATGTTCGTGTGATACAGTTCAGCGAGCGGCGGAGCATGATACGCGCTAAATGATCTCGGGAGGTCGCGCAGTTCGGGCAGGCTCAGGGTCAGTCGGCAAGATGCCGTGCGAGAGCTGCGGGGTGCAGTTCAGCGTGTTCAAGCGCAAGCGCGTGTGCGGGGAGTGCTCGCGGTACTACTGCAGCGGCTGCCTGCGGCGCGGCGGCGGCCAGATGTGCGCGCCCTGCCGCCTGCTGTCCACCCGCCCGCTGCAGCGCCTCAGCATCGCGCACCTGAAGGCGCGGGACCTGCAGTGCTTCCTGCAGCGACAGAACGTCTCCACCAGAGGATGTGTCGGTCAGTCCACACCCCCGCTCTCAGCTGGGAACTCATAACAAACATTACAATCACTACTGTACTTTGAACTCCTGCGGTGGTTTCTAGAATATGCAATTCACTATTGATATTGTTTCAACATTGCTTATTATTCCCTATCCCTCATCATTCATCCAAACTATGCAGTAAGACAAAATTAATGAGAGCCTTTTGAGCTAATCTATATATATATATAAGTATAATATATTAAAACAGATGAGTTTGATTGCTAAATTGTGTCCGATGATTAAAGACAAAATCAGAGATGTTATTGATTGCCCATATAATGAGGAATGTTTGTACATGTAGGTTGTATAATGAGCATAATTGTGTTGCAATAGAACACCTACCATAGAGCCCTTGGTACCTACTTTATCATTAGTATCAAAATTATAGGTAGGTACTTGATATTCTATTGGTCATTGTTATTTACAGAATATTACAGAAATAGTTTGGAATAAATAATTAAAATTGAATTTTTAACCAATATATATTTATATTAAAAGGATATCTAAATAAGATTGATAAGATATTCAGGTTTTGTGAATAATATCAGATATAACATAAATCTGAATTTCATGGATTTTTTATTAAGTAAATAAAAAATAAATTATGGGAAAAGCTGAGTTACAGATGATCAGAATCTTCCTGTTACAGAGTTGTAGAGTTCAGGATACAACTTTATATAAAGAGAGAGCAAACTTATGAACTTAATTAGATTATATAATTATTAACGAGCTCCCTCAAATCATACGAAACGCTAAATCGCTTCCCATCTTCAAAAAACTGCTTCACGAACACTTATTTTTATCTATCATATAGTCTATTATTATTCTTTATTTATTTATCTATTTATTTTTTAATATCGCTCTTATTAGGATATAGTTTATGAATTATGTAAGTTTATTTTTATTTTTAAGTTAATTTTATTTGAAAATAGTTTTGAATAGTTTATTTGGTATTTATTTATTTTCCTTTTATATCTTCTTTACGTTACGCCACTGTCTATGTCGTTCTATTTCTTTCCTGTCCATCCAAAGGTTGCCTGGAAGAGATCGCTCACAGCGATAAGGCCGCCCTTTGTACTCCAATGTATTGTCTTGTTATTGTTTGCAGTTTGTATTTTATTTGTGGTGTACAATAAAGAGTTATCTATCTATCTATCTAACTTAATTAGTTCTTAAAACTAGGTTAAATAATATAATATGCTTTATATAAAGGTTTTATGTTAACAGAATTATATGTACAGTATGTGTATGGAGGTTACCAGTTAGCAATGCATAAATTAACTATTTTCTTCTGTCTGTTCGCTTAAATCTGAAATATACTTAAGAATAAGAGCTCAATGGATTCAGAGATTAAAAGGGTTTTAATTATTTTCATTCATGCAGAGCTGAAACAAAATAGCCGTGTTGGCTAAGTGGGAGGACACTCGACTTTCATTCCGAAGGTCGTGGGTTCAAACCCCGCCACGCACCTCTGGATTTTTCTTCTTGAGAAATTTATGTGCGCTTTAAACACGTGCTTTAACGGTGAAGGCAAACATCGTGAGGAAACCGGCATGTTCTGAGAACTTTAAAAGAGTTTGAAGGACATGTGACATTCACCAACCCGCACTTGGCCAGCGTGGTGAATTAAGGCCTAATCTCTCTCGTCAAGAGAGAAGTCCCTGTGTCCCAGCAGTGGGAACGTTAATAGGGTGATGATGATGATGAGCTGAAACAGGCTACTGTGTCACTAAACAAGTGTCTTTATAAATTAAGCTGTATATTTAAGTAACTAGTAAAACTTACGAAAACCTATGTATAAATTTGGGAATGTAAACGTTTCAGAAAAGGATGAGCTGGTGAGCCTGTGCGTGTCCCACGTGAACAGCGCGGCGTACCGGCGGCGCGCAGGCGCCGGCGCGGCAGCCGGCGGCGGCCCGCGTGCCGGCGGCGCCTTCACGCTGAAGGGCTTCACCAACAACATAAACGAGTTCATCAACTCCGCCTTCGACCTGCGCGCGCCGGGCCCGCAGCCCGCGCCGCCGCCGCCGCCGCCGCAGACACGTACGTCACACATTGTGGATTTTAACGTCCTTTAGACAGAGAGCATCACTACAATAATCAAAAATGCTCTGAATACGGAAGGCTTGAATACCTGACCGCTCTGTCTAACTAGACCCCTATCTATATCTACCTATGTTTATCTTAGCAATAGCTTAACGCACAACAACATCTAAAATAGTGGCGAGATTTGCACTATATTTCTGATTAACTATTCTAAGATTAACTTTGGCTGGTAAGGCTTAGGCCAAAGAAACGCTACCTCTTAAAATAACTTATAAATTTTATAAACTGTTATAATGTTTGTATGCTCCTGTAGCAGAAGCAATTGTCCTAATCTAGTCTTACTATCTGACTCCATATAACACTGTAATTGATTCACGAACAATAAATGATTATTACTGATTATTATCACAAGCCTAATGTAAGTGATGCCTCATCGCCGACCTCTTCTCTGCCCACGGGCATAGATAGCCCATTTCTCGTGGCTACCGCTTAAAATACGTTTAAATGGTAACATGTTTGTTACTAAAAATGTATTGCTTACTGTGGCAATATAACTAAATGCTGTAAATAAAAAGTGTGTTTCTCTGTTGTGTTTCAGGTTCTGGGTGCTGCAACACCACACATGTACATATCGTGATCCCCACACAGCCTTGTTCACACACTGAGTTTAGGCATGAAAGATTTACTGTTACACCTGGTAAGATTGATTTATTTATTGGAAAACCAAAAACTAACAAGAACAAAATAACCATTCAATGTAACACTAGAAAGCTTAATTAAGGTTTTCACGTTTATAAAACAAAACAGAAAAACAACTTTGTGAACAAAAACCACAGCAACGGTCCATACAAAGCCACTTACATACATAGATTTATTTTACTCTAGACTTTCCCAAGCGCAATGCACTGCTGAGGCAACTTATGATGTCCATCAAAACATCATAAGTTGCCTCAGCAGTTGTGCGGAGATAAACACTTCCAGTTGAGCTATAAACATTTTTACTATTTGTAACTGCGTGTACGGGGTTAAGCGGTCAAAATACAATGTCGGGGGTTTTATTCCGGGCGGCGAGCGCGATTCAAAGTCCCTAAATTAAAACAATACATAATTAATTATTGCGTAAGTATTTCCTTCCTGAAGTTGCGGTGTTCCGGAAATTCTGTCAATCATTCGGTAATCGTTGTAAACTTATTTTTAGAGACCACCTAATCTGTTTAGGAAAACAACTTTGGAAGTTAGTTCTTTCTTGCTTATGAAAAACATTTGTTCTGTTTGTAATGTACGGGGTTAAGAGGTCAAGACACAAGGTTGGCGTGTTATTTCCGGCGAGGTGTGCGTGACTTGCGCTGATTTCATAGGATTGCCGAAATAAACACGTCCAGATTGACTATATAATCATCATCCTCACATAAGTCGCAGGATATCCACTGCCGAAGGTAGGCCTCTCTTAAAAAATATGGGGCGAGTGCTGTAATTGAAGAAGAGTGGTAAAAGGCACTCTTCAAGAGGCGAGTCCGCCGTCTCCGGAATGATATGGGGGGCAACATCATCCAACCGGTGCCGCACAAATCGGAATACTTAGCTTAGCTTTTTACATTTTCAGGTACCCAAGCGAACCTCAACGATCCGTCGGCCTGAGACGCCTCCAAATCTTTTACTTTTGTGGCCGAATTGTTATGGCTGGTTTCTTGTGTAGCTCTGTGTGTGTTCCAGGCGGGGAGCGCGACGTGCGCGTGCCCCCGGCGCAGGCGCAGGCGGAGTCGCCGGGCGGGGAGGGCGGCGTGTCGCGCGCGTCGTCGCGGGACAGCACGCGCGTGGAGTCCGCCGACTGTTTCGAGATCGAGGACGTGGACGACGCGGGCTGGGAGTTCGTCAACCGGCCCGCGGATCCTCTGCCCAACGGTACCAACTACTCTGTCTTACACCCTACTGTAGATGTCTAAAAAAAAACAATAAGTCCGTCATTTCGATTATTTAAAAATAATATTGAAAAGCAAACGAAACCTTAAGACTACAGTGCATTGAAGTAACGCGTGCCGTAACGCTTTCGTGCGATTTGTACTAAATTTATCCTTCACAAGCCACTCCGAAACTTTGAATCTTTATATCTTGGCACTTTCTTATTATTTATTTTTATTGATGAAGCAAAAAATAGGACTCCAGTATTTTGGACGCACTAAACAGAATACCTATTTTTTTATGTAGTCATCATGCCATTTGAGTTATCTCGATCAGTCCAATGCATCAATTTCTGGACATTGCTGTTCGATCGGTTCTCAAATTTTAATTTCGATTTTTTGGGTGCTGTCATCCGATTTGGACAGTTATTTGCTATCCCGTTGAATAATTTTATCATCAGTCGGGTAAAAACAAGCTTCATCGCTCTGCTCGGAAGCAGCTATGGATCATTCATCATCATCTTATGCATTTGCTTCCGTGTTGCGGTAAGGAATTAACTTTAGTCGATGCATCTGACAGCAGGCGAGATGTCAACTAGATGTCAGATTAAAACGAGAAGAGATTCCTTCGCGTGTGAACGGATGTTTTATTTGTATATCAGACTCGGAGGTGCTGCTCAGCGTGCCGGAGGGCGGCCCGGCCGCGCCGCCCGCCCGCCCGCGCGCCGCCAGGGACCTGTTACACCCGGGTTCGTATACTCCACCCTTGGAACTTCTACTAGAAGGCGAAGGCGCAATCATTGTGCAACTCAAGCCGTGCACCAACCAAATTTGAAAAGTTTGGATGTACCTCTATACTATACTGTGTGGTGTTGCAGAGGCATACGGCGAGGACATGGGCGCGGGCGTGCCGCGCGCCGCCTCGGAGCTGGAGCTGCGCAGCTCGGCCTCCGCGGGCAGCCTCGACTCGGCCTCCGCGGACACCGCCAGCCTCCAGGACGAGCCGCTCATGGACGTGCCGCAGCCCGGTCAGTTTCCCCGCACCTCCGCTGAACAATATGTGGTTTATTTAGAACCACTCTGTGTAAATTTTGATCATCCGTTAAATATTCTAAATATTGTGGTCACAGGCCTACCGGTCCATTCGGATACAACCTAGAACAGTTAGCATACAATACAAAACTTGTCACAGGGGCCCGGCGGCCCGAACTGTCAAAAACTGACGTCCCAACGTAGAACAAGTAGTAGTAGTAGTAGAAAAGGTCGGCCGTAAATCCAAAACTTATGCATGTTCTCACCGAAAATTCGAATATGACCTACTTCTCGTTTCTATTCTGTTCTAGGTAGTACATAATAGAACTGAACTGGGCCGGTAGTCCATGGCCAGCCTTTTGATACTAGACTTTACCGCAGAATAAAGAAGGGACCCTCGGAATGAAGTAGTAATGTTTGTGTGGTGCAGGCACGCCGCGCGCGGTGACGCTGGACGCGCTGCGGTCGGCGGCGGAGCTGGAGCTGCTGAGCGTGCGCCAGCTGAAGGAGCTGCTGCTGCGGAACCGCGTGGAGTTCCGCGGCTGCCTGGAGCGCCAGGACCTGCTCACGCGCGCGCAGATGCTCTACAAGGACCACGCCAAGTACAGGGAAGGTACGCGCAAATCTACAGATACTCTGTATCAACCGGCAACCCTTGCTGTAGTACTAATGTCACATCTTAGGCTATATTTCTTGTAGTCTGACCTTTTGTTTCTATATAAAATAGTTCAACATAGTTTATGGACTGTTGAAACGAATAGCGAGGACTGTTAATTAATCTGTCTGTAGAACGCGGGTACAAACGTCAGCCCACAACAACTATTGCAACCTCAGAGTATCTATAGTAAACAGAGCGCGCATATCACTAAAACTTCATTGTGCAGAACGTGGACAGCTATCATAGACAAACGTAAAAAATTGATTGACAGGTAGAGATGGGGCGTGCCGATGGGGAAAAAGCTATCGATAAATTACATTAATTAGGTTCTCTGTTAGGTAATTAGTTACACACTCATTATGTTATTTACTTGTTCTCTGGTTCATTATATAAAACATCTAGTAATTTACCCAATTATAATGATAGTTCTACCATTTACATAATCATTTTCTGGTTGTTTCAAGTGGTTACATTTATTATTATTATAAATGTAACCACAAGAATATAAATAATTGTACTGTACGGTACGAAGGTCCGAAAGGTGTGCTTAATTTAGGTATTACATAGTAGTAAGATTCTGACATTACCGATAATAATAAGAAGATAAAAATGTGCCGGTATTTTTTTTATCTATACTTCTATACTAATATACTAATAATATTATAAAGAGGAAAGGTTTGATTTTTTGTTTGTTTGTTTGTTTGTCTCGAATAGGCTCTGAAACTACTGCACCGATTTAAAAAATTCTTTCACCATTCTAAAGCTACACTATCCCTGAGGACATAGGCTATATTTAATTTTCAAAAATAATATGATTCCTTACCAAACTCCGATAATGTAACCCATGAAAAAAGAACCCAAAATCTTTCTTTAATCGCGAATGCTGCGAAAACTATTGAATATATAACAAAGTGATGTATTACAACTTTGTAGAACTTATCATTATCTACAAAAAACGTTGTTACATCATATCTCTAACTATTATAGTTTTGTGACAATAACCGATTTTTATGAAAAAATAAACCTAAAATCTTTATTTAATCGCGAATGCTGCGAAAACTATTGAATATATAACAAAGTGATGTATTACAACTTTGTAGAACTTATCATCATCTACAATAAACGTCGTTACATCATATCTCTAACTATTATAGTTTTGTGACAATAACCGATTTTTATGAAAAAATAAACCTAAAATCTTTCTTTAATCGCGAATGCTGCGAAAACTATTGAATATATAACAAAGTGATGTATTACAACTTTGTAGAACTTATCATCATCTACAAAGACGTCGTTACATCATATCTCTAACTATTAGGTCCTTACATATGAAATTGGCGTTTTGTATGGGAGGAACAAAAAGTCGAATATTTTTTAATATAATATATTTAATTAATCAAAGTATGAACCATTATTTTCTATGCACTTTTGCCATCTTATAGGTAGTTCATTGATCCCTTTACTAAAAAAACCAGTCGGACGGGAATCAATAAAATCTTTGAAGGCGATTTGGACTGCCCCATCGGAGTTGAATTTTTTCCCTTGCAAGAAGTTATCCAAATTTCGAAAAAAATGGTAATCTGTTGGAGCAAGGTCCGGGGAGTACGGAGGATGTCTTAGACTTTCCAATTGAAGCTCTTCTAATTTAGTAGCCGTCTGTTGCGCAGTGTGTGGTCTAGCGTTGTCGTGAAGCAGCAGTGGCGTGGAGCGATTGACCAGCCTAGGTTGTTTAGCCGCTAGCTTTTCCATCATGGTTTGCAATTGCTGACAATAGACATCAGCCGTAATAGTCTGGCCAGATTTGAGAAAACTGTAATGAACAATACCGGCACTAGTCCACCAAACGCTTACAAGTAACTTTTTTGGGGTTAATTTTCGCTTGGGGCAGGATTTGGCTGGCTGGCCAGGATCCAACCATTGCGCTGAGCGCTTCCGATTATCGTAAAGAACCCATTTTTCATCACAGGTAATGATTCGGTTTAAAATACCTTCATTATTGTGCCGGTTTAGTAATGTAACGCAGCAGTCGACGCGCGTTTGCCGGTTTGCTTCAGTCAATTCGTGAGGTACCCACCTTTCAAGCTTTTTAATCTTCCCAATTTGCTTCAAGTGAATTAAAACAGTTTTATCACTAACACCGCAGCCTGCAGCTAACTCGGACGTGGTTTGCGATGGATCCGCTTCCACAATAGCCTTCAACCCTTCATTATCAACTTGAGTCTCAGGCCGTCCACGGGGCTTGTTCTGCAAGTCGAAATTTCCAGAACGAAAACGTTGGAACCAAAAACGAACTGTGTTTTCTTTTGCAACACGACCGCCATACACATCATTCACCCTTCGAGTTGTTTCCGCAGCACTAGTGCCACGGCGGAACTCGTACTCGTAAATAATGCGATATTTTAAGTTTTCCATTTTGTAAAATGAGTGACGCAAACAGAAAAAAACAGAAGAAAAAAAACAAATGAATGACGATCATCGAAGCACAAATACATGAGTCTATAGCTGTACAAATTTGAATTTGGAATTCCTTACCAAAGAGGAGAAATTTGTGATTAAAGTGGCCAGTACGAAAAACGCCAATTTCATATGTAAGGACCTAATATTATAATTTAGTGACACTATGCGTTGTGGAGTGGCAGGCGTCACTCGGGCACGAAGGTACGGGAGGGGGGTTAACACCAAATAATCACGAAATAATCTGCCGCGCGATCGGCTCCCTACTGAATGGTCGAGTGCGGAAATAAAAAAATTGTCGCATGATAATATTTTGTCGCTTAGTTAGTAGTTAATAATTCGTTAACAGGTAACTAATCCCATTCAAAAAGTTATTTTCAGAACTAAACCCTACCATTATAGCATAGATATTGTACATATCGTCGGTTGGCAGTTCAATTGGGTTAACCACCAAAACACGTAAAATAAGTTGAGTATACAGTTTTTTTAGTTTTTTTCTGCTCTTTCGAATAGCATAATAATATAATTCTAACTTTAAAAAAATACAGTTACGCTACACATTTTAACTGTAAATTTTGCAGACTTCCGTCGAAATTATGTTGTAACTGAGTAGGTATGTGATCCATTTACATAAGTCGAATTGTTGTATTCCTTTGACCGAAGAAGGTTAAGTTGGTGTATGTATCTTGGCAAACCAGCATTGCTCTTACACTAATTCTTAGCTTGAACGAAAAATTATACACCAATATAAAACTAACGTTACACAAATTGACCCGAACCAAGTTTAAGTTTGTTGTCGGTTACACCAAATTGAAGATTGCAATCAATAGTATGTTTTCTCTTACCTTAATCTTCTTATAAATAATAAATCTAAATTTAAAATATAGGAAAAACCCCCGATTCGAATCCTTCAATTTCCTTAAAAGTAAAACACCATAATAATGTGTAATGTGCACGCAATGCACTTTCATTTGATACTCGAGTTTTTGCAGATTTTCGGTTTTCCTTCCCCACTCTAACCCCCACAATTTTTAAACAGCACAACCGTTTTTCATGAAACATGTCTAAGAGCACTCGCGCCATACTCACCTTTTAAACAAAAGAAACTAAGTTGAAATCGCTTCATCCGTTCGGGAGCTATGATGTCCCAGACAGACAGACACGTCAAACATATGACACCCCTCAATTTCGTCGGGGGTTAAAAATGTATCGCAAAATGTGTTGCTAAGCGCATAACTCAACAACGCCTATACCAATTTAGCCAATTTATTTTTTTAAATGTTCGTTGGAGTTTAAGGATGGTTTTTACGGCGAGAAAAAATCGAATAATTTTGAAACAATTTTGAATAATTACCCGTGCAAAGCCGGGGCCTGCCGCTATCTTATATAAATTATCGAAGAAAAACCCTACTCCCAACTAACATATATATTTTTTAAAACATCGACTACAATCGATCGCATCCCATCACTATACTTTTGACAGTCGGTGCGGTGCGCTCGATCCACGACTGCGAATGCTCACTGCGCAAACGTCATGTTGTTCTTAGACGTGTCTAATGTTCGCAATTCAATAGGCTCACTCTATTCTTACCATAGATAGATACTCTAAGATTGCAACCTATAAATCCTACATCTTATTCTATGGACGCTTTTAAACCTTAAATATAAACATAGTCTTCGTCGCTAACAGTTTTACATGACCTCCCTAAAGCTAAGCCACCCTCGAACATACTGTACGATGTCCTTCCAGAAGTGGACAGCCTGCCGATCTCGGAGTGCTGCAAGATCTGCATGGCGGCGCCGCTGGAGTGCGTGCTGCTGGAGTGCGGGCACATCGCCGCGTGCACCGCCTGCGCCAAGCAGCTCGCCGAGTGCCCCATCTGCCGCCAGTACGTGGTGCGCGCCGTGCGCTTCTTCCGCTCCTGAACGCGCACTCCACTCCGCTGCGGTGGGATATACGATGCTGAAATTGCCTAAGAGTCGGTTCACTCGTGCCCGTTCGGATGTCGAAGGCCGGGTTCCGACTGCGATCAACGGTGCAGTGTGCGATATATGATGCGAAAATTGCCTATGATGGTTAACATCAATGCTACGTTAGGATGTCGAAGACCGTATCAACCGAGTGCAGTGTGCGATATATGTATGATGTTAAAATTACCTGTGCTAGTTCACATCCATGCGATTTGACTGTGACTGTAAAATTATAGAATGTGTTAGATCAAATCTATGCTCCGATCCGAAAAAAGAGACTGGTCCTGAGCAGGGCCAAATGAGTGCAGTGTGTCATAATTATGTCATATATAATACTTAAATGTTGTTTTAGTTAACATTTATTCATTATATTGCCAATGTCGGTGGTTGAATGTTAGCCTCCACTGACATCTGTGTGTTTCAACTCTATGGTTATTCGATCTCATGATTCTTGTGCTTATTCTAACTAGGTACTACTCTTTTTCTGGTTCTATAGAACTTTAAAATATGTATTTTTGTAATTTGATAAATTTGTTGATGTAAAGAAACAATCTACCTACTTGTTTAGCATTCATTTACATGAAATAAAGTATATGCAATGTATGTAATAATTTGTATTTGTATCATAATCTAGTCCAATGCAGTATAATTTGATGAAGGGAGTAGGTAAGGCTGGGGGGGGGGGGGGGGGGGGGGGGGGCTCCTCTGCAGAAATGAGTGATTTGATATATTGCTTTCTTTGTATAGTTGTCTTGGTGGCTAGTGATAGTGACCAGTTGGGTTCAACTTATCACTATAGTTCTGTGTGCTACTAATTTGGAACATGATGAGTATGAAACGGAACAATAGAGAATGCTGCTGAGTAGTAATTGAATCACTACTCAGCAGCAGCAAATGCTTGCAACTCGACAATACTTACAGCCAAATGTAATGGATTGTGTAAATAGTTTTGTACTGGTGGTATTAATTACCCTGGCTATCATAGGTAAATTGATGTGTAAGAATGCTTATATTATAAAATGTTTTCTGCAGTTATTTGATTTGGCAGTAGACACAGGTACTATTTTATAAATCTTTAAGGCCATTAGAGAAATGTAAATACTATTTTATTTGTGATTAGTTTCATATTTTATTAAATTTCATTCCAACTTATACTAAATATATAATTTGCAATTTTAGTTATATTTAATTTGCAAAATTAAATTGAAAATAAAATCAATTATGAACATGTTGTTGGCTGTGCGCTGCTTCAATTTATTTTTTTATAATAATTGTTATAGGGTTACGTAATGTAAGAACATAATTGTTTGAATTCGATGTGGGGTCGACTTTGGCAAAAACTTGCTCAGTATGTTGCATAGTGTTCAAGTTTGTCACCTTTTTTTCTGAAAATAAAATTGTAAGGTGTCTCAGGACAAGGGCCACATCTTCCTGACGGGTTTATAGGAAGGATGTTCCCTTATATAAGGCAAACTCGTCCAGTTAGATTTGAAATAAGTGTTAAACCCTCGACATACATTATTTTAATATTTTTTTGTATGGAATACTGATAAATTATATGTTTCCCAAATTTAATTAACTATTATAATATTCTATAAATCTCTTTCCCCAATAAAATATGTGTGTCATACAGATCTATTAATCTTAAATTAATATTCAATCTGATAAATCAGTATGTATGTACAAGATATAAATGTTTAGTCATATTGTATTGATGTATTATGAATAATAAATACAGCAAACATTTCACGTAACTTTTATTAACAAATCAATAACAACTTACTGTATTCAACTGAATTTCAACTTTGTAGCCTAGGACAAATAAGAAAAAACATTTTAAATATACATGGCTTAAAATAAATCTTGTCTTCCTTGACTGAGTCGGCTGCCGGCGACACGACAAGCACAAAGTAAGCGCCTTTTGTCTCTTTTGTTGAGAGGGAATACTGAGAATGTTTCTGAGTCTCGCAGTGAATCTGTATCGACCAAGTTGTGCCTTGTACAAGTAAGTCGTGTGAGGTGCAATGTATGAGTAGCCTAGTCTCGTCCGAGCTGGTGCGTCTCGGTTGGCGGGTCTATTCGCAGCACGGAGCCGGCCAGCGCGAAGTACCCCTCGTAGTGGGCGTCCTCCGGCGTCGTGTCGTAGTGGTAGTGGCCGCCCTCGCCGTGCGCGCTGAACCCGTGGAAGTGCTGCACGCGCAGGTCCAGCTCCTGCAACACCACGGGTATGAGCCCTCAGTACGAGCACGTGTAGGTAAGTACAGTGCGACCGCAAGGTTGGGAGCGAGCAGTTACCAGGTCGCCGGTGACGAGCGTGCCGAGGTGCACGATGGGCGCGCGCATCTCGAAGAAGCGCAGCCAGCCGTCCACGTCGGCGTCCGAGCACAGCGCCGTCGCCGAGAAGTCCGGCATCACGTGGAACCTCACCTTGCCAGCGCGCAGCAGGAACGTGCCGCCCAGTCCTGGAGGCACGACAAATACGCGTTAAGGTGGCTCCTGATATTCGCTTCTTCTTCGAGGTAGAAAAACTTTGGCCCTGCGCTAGCAGAAATGATGCAAAAAAACGTATACGGGCGCTTGGGAAGAGGCTTGAAATCTGAGCAGCTTTCACCTTCAGCGCATTTAGAAAGGCAATTTTTAGAATCGACAAGCTATCGTGTACCTTATGCAAATTGTGGTCGAACACGGCTACTTCGCCAAGTACACAGAATCGGCCGGTAATGGACTCTCCGAGCAGAGCAATAAATCATAGCTAAATTTCCCGCAGGTCATCTATGTGAATTTTCGGCGTGTTACGTATAGCCCGCGCTACCTCACCGCACGCCCTTCAAGGGTAAGGTCCGGTTATGTTGTGCGACGAGGTACTTACCGACGACTTTCTGACCGTAGTGGTTCTTCAACGCCTCTCTGATAGCCGTGATGAAATTGGACTGGCCTTTCCTTTTCTTAGCCACTACTTTGATGACCTGTGGACACAAATAATTTTTTAAAAAGCAAATTTAAATACTAATTTAATTATAAATATTACTTCTTTCTACGCTACGACGGCGCCTGCATAATTCATTGACACAAAATATCATGAGATTTTTTTTTTAATTTTTATGCTAAATATGCCTTCATTTGACCACAATCTCACCTGATATTAAGAGACGATGTGGTCTAAGATGGAGCATGAAGACCTAGAAGGTAGAAGATGGCTTCTCCGGGCCACATTACGAAACACGAAAAAATCGTTTCACGCACTGGCCCAGCCCGGAGGGTGGTGACAAGCCGCGGCCGAAGCTTACCACCAGAGACTGTTCTTAGCACCACCGTGGTCAAGTGTAAGGATTCAGAGGTTCACCACTTACGGACGTGAACAGACAAAACTCCTCGTCAACAACAACTCCTTATCTTTATATAGGCTACACAACACATGTAAATGACCAACTATTGGTCGATTGAAAGACGCCGAAATAACGAGAAACACAAAAATAATTTAAATCATTTTAATTATTCCGCTGTATAGCCCGTTTACCAACTGAGATTATCCAGCTCGATGAATAGTAGGTGGTTACGCGCCAACGCATAAAAAAATATATATTATTATATAATTATTTATTCGTACTTATGTATATTTATTATGTCCCCTAACTTTTGAGAGTTGGTATTGACTAACGTATAGAAGTTATGGCAGACATTCAAAAATCACGCGCCCAGTGGATGCAAATATGTATATCCATCTGCGCGCCACTGATTGGCTAGCGAACCGCGCTATGATTGGACGAGACGCCACTTCAAAAACAAGAATGCACCGTTGAGGGCTCTCTGTCTTCAAATTTGGAATCGCCCATACGCACATCTTCGCAGTCTCGCTATAAATGTAATAAATCACGCAAAATCTTTAACGATTAGGTATTTACCGAAACGGATTTGGTGGAATATAGGGATCCCTAATAAAGTCTGAGTGCTTTGTGAGAAGTGAAACAACAGTTGGATGCAGAGTCTGGAGCTGATATCAGGTACGTGGGTTTTGATTGTTTTCGCCAGGACTTCTGCCTTAGTCTCAATACCAGCTACATACTTCTTATAATATTATTAGCCTTCCCTTAATTTTCTATCAAAATCCTGTGGAATGCGTTCCCGCAGCAGTCGGCTATTTACACGCCTTCTGCCACCCCAGTAGGCATCTGACCTGTCCTGGTCGTCCGTCGCTGAGCAGGTAGTTCCCGAGCAGCGCCGTGCGCGTCTCGTCGCGCGGCAGGCGCCGCTGCAGGAAGCCGCCCGCCGGCTGCACGGACACCACGCGCGTGCCCTGCTCCACAGACCCGTTGCGCACCGACAGGTTGATGATACCCTGCACGCGACACATTCATCCGTCAATAACATAAGACTATTCCATTTTTTTGTTCAAAACATGTAGGTACCTACTTCGCATATGAAATTGTTTCCTCGTAAGGGCCAATGGCATCACATATTTCAGGTTCTAATTCAAAGGTGTTTTTTGTGAGCTTGTGGTGTCTCACTGGAGGGCAAAGGCTTCCTTACAGTATACTAATGTATATTTATTCTTTTCAAATATAGCGACCACCGCTTTGAATAATTCAAGCATTGATGAATATTTGTAAATTGGCGCTTGGAGCACCAGTTATTTGCAGGTTGGTTCGGTGGGTACCTCGCAGTTGACGCCGAGGTAGGGCCAGGGCCCGGCGCCGGCGCCGCCGAGGAAGGCGGGGTCGCGGCGCAGGTGCTGCAGCAGCAGGCGCAGGTCGTAGACCTTGTCGCGCCGCACCAGCGGCACCAGGTACGGAGGCCCGCCCAACTCCACCAGCTTGGCGTCGCCTGACAGACCTAATGCAGAACTTGATTATAAGTTCACAGGTTATTTCTTTCTTCCTCTAATCTATCTATCTATCTAACAGCCTGTTTACACCCACTGCTGAGTAAAGGCCTCCTCTTCATCACGCCAGATTCTGCGGTCCTGTGCGAGCCTCCACCAGTGCCTTCCTACTAGCCCGACGATGTCGTCGTCCCATCGGGTGGTGGTCTGCCGCGACGGCGCTTGGCTCCCACTGGCCACCATTCTGTTATCGCCCTGGTCCATCGGTCGTCATTCCGCCTTGCATTGCAACATGTCCTTAACAGTATTTACAAATTTCTTCAAATGTTCCTCTAATAGTACTTACAAATTTCTAGGCATTTCAAGCTGCTGTATAAGCGTGTTATTTCCTTGGTATTTTTTGTTTAAACAATTTAGTTTTATTAATTTAAAGTTGACCTGTCCATGTAGGCCATGTGCTTATAAGGGAATAAACGTTTTGACTTTGACTTTGCATCCATACTTATATTGTAATGGGATAATGTGTATCTGTTTGATTGAACCGTCTTGCACGGCAAAACGGCTGAACTCATTAGACTATAAATGTAAATTTAAAATTTAAGAAAAACCCCCGTTTCCAATGCCTTAATTTCCTTAATGTGGACGCGATGCGATTTCATTTGATACCCCACACTAGTATATTTGCAGATTTTCAGTTTTCCTTACCCACTCTCACCCCCATAACTTTTAAACGGCACAACCGATTTTCATGAAACATGTCTAAGAAAGAACACTCGCGCCAGACTCACCTTTCATTCAAAAAATCTAAATTGAAATCGCTCCATCCGTTCGGGAGCTATGGTGCCACAGACAGACAGACACACAGACAGACACACAGACAGACAGACAGACACGTCAAAATTATAACACCCCTCTTTTTTGGTCGGGGGTTAAAAATTAGGTTTGGTGATGGGTTATACATTGGATTAGAACATTGGCTACTTTTAATAGATAAATATGGTCCTTTCACGGGAATGTATATTATGTATGTATGTTATAAAACGTTAATTTTGTACGATTTCATTTAATTTTTGTAAGTTAGTAGTTAAGTACCCGTGTAGTTTTTGTATTTCTTCATTAGCACAGGTTTGATGTAATAAAACTCTTAGGGTTTAGCTCGCCTTTGTAGATGACCATTGTAACAAAACCTTCATGTATCTATTTTGTGTACAATATAGAATTTATGAATTTTGTTCAACATTATTCAAAAGTTTAATAGCTATACCTATTATTATTTAATATCATAATTTTGAGAGGTAGAATATTTCGATAACATTAAATAAGGTTTATTAAGATTTGTAAAATCAAACAATGGAATGATTTTGTTTTTTGTATCTTGAATAATAATTATGACGCGTGACTTATTTAAACACTCAACAAGTTCAAGAGCAACCCAGATAACATTAACACCGGCAGATAACGAGTCGTAAATAAATCAAAGCAGCCATGATTGTTTGCTGACTCGGAGAGATGAACAATTTGTTTTGTAATAATAGATAATGAGACTGTGAGATAGACACTTTCTTGTTCTAAACTAACGCTTTACTTACCTGAGACTATTCTTCTTATCCAACATTTCTTTATTCCTATGGATTTCAGGCTTTTTTTTTTATGGACAAGTGTAAATAGGAGTTACTGTACCTACTGATTAAATTTATTCCAATCAGCGTTTTAATTTTATGAAAAAATAGATAGGACACGTCAATGTGACTGTTATGCCAGGTCACTATTAACTTCTCAAATTAAGGGAGACTTTCTGTATGTTTACCAAGGCAGTTTGAGGAGATCGTATAGGTAAATGGTACGTATACCAACTTACCAGAGGTCGTGAGGCCAAACGGCTCCTGCGTGAGGTCGGGGCAGTCCACCACAGACACGCTGACCGCCTCGAACGTGTCTGGCAGGCCGCGCGCCAGCACTGCAACAGAATGCAAACAAATTATAATGTTAAAGTATCATTTGATTTGATTCTTGATTTGAATAAGTGATAAACCTCACTTTTCCTGCGTGCGAAGGTTACGGATGCTTAATACTTTTCTGCATTTGATGGTGCTGACTACAGTTAAGTGTTATTGTTCTATGTACGTATTTCTAAGCAGGTACTGACCGTCTACCACCTCCTGCAAGGGCGGGACGTGCAGGGCCTTTTCCTGGATAGACACATTCGAGTAGTCCACGGACGTCATGCTGGAATAATCGTAAAATAAACTATTAGGTACATGAAATAACGTAAACACAATAATACTGAGCGGATTGTATGAAATAACCTTAATTAAGAAACACTGACTACCTGCTTGCCTATTTCCTCCCGATGCAACTTTTATACAAGAACATTGCAGATGAAAACTAGGAGTAGATTAATCAAATGTTTAACAAATATTATAAATTGAGGTCATTGGCGTATAATAACAGGTAAAACCTACATTGTTGAGTTGTTATCCTTTTATTAACACGACGTCTACCGGTGCGATGGTTGTTATTGTCACTGACCGCTCGCGAGCAATCTCGGCGCGCGACTGAATGAAATTACTTTTACTTTACTCACTTCACCTCCACGGCCGGCGTCACGTCCGACACTGCCGCGGCTATAAACACACTAACAATCTTAGCTAGTTTCACGTACATTGTGACACAGGTTCGAGATAAAACTAGACCTTAGAAGCAAAAAATCACCAAATTGTGTTACGCAAGCTGTGAGCTCAATCTGTGACCGGTTAAGGTCACGAAAAGGTATAAGTACTGGGTAGCCTGGGCACTCCACCGTTGCGCTCGCCACTACAAAACCATTTTGTACTGATTTTGCCTTGCAAGTAAAACCTGATTTGCGAATCGAAAGTCAATGTAAAAATATGGAAGAACTGGTTAGTTTAATGGACTAGGAACTATTAAAATAAAAATAGTAACTTACTGTAAAGTCTGTTGTCAGTTTAGTGTCTCTGTTTTTTTCTATGATTTAAGAAACCAATTACAACTTATCCAATAATATATTAGTTCAGTTATGTACTGATTTTGTGATCAAAACAATCCGTGTGCACTAACCTTTTTCATCAACGTAGACCTCGCAGTTGACACAGCGTTAGACCCTGGCCTTAACTAAAATTTCATACTTCGATTGTTTCATATACATCTAAGCTGACAAGGTGTTATTTTGACCACTTTGGGCGCATACAATATTATAATGAGTTTAAATGCTGAAATCGGTTTAGTGAAATGTTTTTCATGTTATTTCGACAACTCTGGACACCTATATCAATTTGACGCTAACTGTACCACCACTAACATGAACATGTCCATGAATAGGCCAAAATTATAATGAAAAAAAAAAACACTTCGTTAAAATTTATAATTTTATTGCTTCAGTCGTTGTTACAATAACAATCTACTATAAATAAACCACAAACTCTGAGCAACATTATATAACTTAGACAAATTAAATTAGAACATAAATAGACGCTTAAATAAATCTTTAACTTTGGCAAACAGGAATAAGACTTTAGTTGATTATTTCGAGAATGATGACATCAATCTTAGAACATTTTAAGAAAAAGCCTAACCATATGAAATAGTTTAGATAAAATTAAATTCCTCTTAAGGGCATTCTCCCGCCAATCTTCTTTTTAGGTCTCCTCTAAGGTCGCACTGCGGACGTTGTGACAAGGAGCGACTCACACACAGTTTCCTACACATTTAAACATTACGTGGCACTCAAACATTCCTTGATATGAAAATAAATATACATATTTATTTATACATAATCTGAACATCAAATTCCACACAATACGCACTCGGTGCTCTGTTCTGTATCACAGCCTAAGTTTTAGATCCAACTAACCACTGGTTCACGCGCCCGCTATTAAATAACACTTACATAACATAGGCAATATAATGATGTATTATCATCATGTGTTTATGAAAACAGTTTGACAAATGAATGTAGACTTTTTAACCAACGAAAAATTATCAATTAATTATTGCAACACAGAATAAGTATAAATAATTGCATTTTCTTTATAAATTTAATAATTATTATTAATTGCATGTTCAAATACATACACTTGTACATACTTCGAAATATAATACAATAGCATTTACGCCCAACGTTGTTTTATGGTACCAACTTAATATAATATAGCTCACTCAATAATTTTCATTGCGAATTTCCGAAGCATATCTCCATTCGTTACAAGTATACAACTCTAATGAACTACTAAGTAATTAGGTACAGTTATCACAACGACTTGTAATTGGAAAATTATCAAAATAGTTAACTATTTAAGAGGGATACAAATACATTGTATAAACGTAGAAATACAGACTAGACTGAGTTACTGGTTGTTCAAACACTATTGTGATACGATACGTAGATGAGCTCCTTACGAATGTCCGCGACAAAGCTTGCCTGATATCAATCTTAAATCTATAATTTCTAACAGTCAAATATTACAATTACTTTGCTCAGTTCTGTGAGGGAATATATGAACTATCACTATCTTAAGCTATCAATACGAGGCGTAGGCCCGCGATGGAACTATGGCCGTCAAACATCAACTTAGCAACTGTCTTTTCCATGATTAAAGTCTTTCTCATTCCAATCATCCAAGTATCAGAATAATATCGGATTGATTGTCTCCAATATTCTTACTCCTATGCGGTACTCGAATCGATGTGATACTCGAGGGACTCGCACGTGATAATTTGAAGGCTATAAATAATACAACTCCGTCGAATCGATTCGTCGGGCGATGTGATGCTCCCCCGGAGGCGGCCGGAGGCGACTACAGGTCCGCGATGGGGTGCAGCGTGTGCTCCTGCTCGTGGTAGAGCTGGCGCGCGTAGGCGGCGTGGCGCGCCACCCAGGCGGCCAGCGCGCGCGAGTCGCACTGCACGCGCGGCCGCCGCACGCCCTCCGCGCCGCGCACGCCCAGCTCCACGTAGAACGCCTCGCCCGCCGCCACCACCGCGCACGACACCAGGCCGCTCAGGTGCGTCTCCATCACCACGTGCGGCGCGCCGTTCTTGCACGTGATCACGCGCAGGTGCGTGTCGGACAGCAGCGCGCGGATGTCGTGCGGCGTGTCGCGCACGCAGCGGTGCGCCAGGAAGCGCTCGCGGCCCTCCGGCGCGGACAGCGCGTGCAGCAGCGCGACGCCCTGCGCGTGCGCCGGGCAGTAGCGCGGCAGCAGGCCGCCGGCGCCCCACACGCAGCGCGAGGGGCGCAGGCGCTGCGGCGCGGCGCGGCCCGCGCGGCGGCTCGTCTCGCGCAGCGCGGTGGCGGTCTCCGCGGCGAGGTCGAGCACGCCGATGACCGGCTTGGTGACGGTGCCGACGAGCCCCTTGCCGACGCCGGCGAGGAAGCCGCCGAGCCCCTCGCTGGCGGCGCCCTCGTACGAGTGCTTGACGAGCGAGGTCATGCCGCCGAGGATGCCGAGCCCGAGCCCGCGCAGCCCGGCCGCGAGGTGCGCGCCGCCCGCCGCGCTGCGGATGCGCCGCCGTGTCTCCTCGTGCGACTCGTCGCCCACCACGCGCTCCAGGCCGTCGCCCAGGGACTCTGCGACATCAATGAAACTCAAACATCGACCTCGAACACGAAACGGAATCGAACTGTCTTTAAAGTAATTAAGAATAAAGTGAGGACTTGACGACGGTTCCGCGCACCTGTGACCTTGGCGGCAGAGTTGGAGATGCCGTGCGTGACGTTCTGCAGCAGCGCGGCCACGTTGCCCTCCAGCAGCAGCCCCGACACGCCCTCCGACACGTCGGCCACGAACCCCAGCGGGTTGCCCAGGAAGTCCACCGAGCCCAGGATCTTCGCCGCTTGCCATTTCAGCTCCTACGACATATATTGTCCAGTAAAAATAAAATAAACAAGTGTGTGTGTGTCAGCTACGACGCACGATTGGAGTTTACTCCTTACGAACGATAATTATGATATATATCGAATAGAAAAAATTAAAAAAATGAAAGCAACAAACACATATCTGTAATTATCGGGCCTTAACTCAAATCGTTTCATAAGGAGTAAGCTCCAATAAGATAAATAGACAATTTATGATTAACTGATTTTATTATCTGTGCGAATGTCCCTGAGCAACAAAGCATGCTTGTTTTATATGATTAAGTACTTCATTTAATAGTTGACTATTGATTTTAATAATATTAGAGTGCTGAACTAAAAATGGCAAGTAAATATAACCGAATGAACTTGCGCACGTCATTTATTAGATTTCCCAAAATTATTAAGACAGTGTGCTTATAGCTTTTGACCGATACATCGTAAATATTGATTATATTTATAACCGACCATACTCGTAAAATAACGATATTATTATTATATAAATGTAATGGCTATGGAATATTTTTGCATTTCACTTCAGAAATATAACAGTAGATTTTTATTTGTCATAAGCAGGCAAAAGTCACTTGACCATAAAGCCAAGTGATATAATATTACATACAGCCTCGTGTTCTGTTTTCAAAAAGTAAAAGAACCTTCTTTAGTTTTAAATATCGTAAGAACAGCATACAACCTTTTTATTTTTAAATGCCGTCATGGAACCTTTTTACAAGCAATAATTATGAGAAATGAGATACGCTGTGTAATGTATTCCATATTATCATTCTTTTACACGTTCAATCCTACAGATATATATGTTTGTCTCTTTCTACGTAACGACTCAACTTTTCGTGTTACACTTGATTTTCATTTAACTCCTCATAAAATTTCCGTACCGGGCCTTATAACTCAAATCGTTTCTTAAGGAGTAACTCCAAAAACTTAAAAACAAAATCATAAAGGATCGGCGCAGCCAATACTGCTGTATGGGATCGCAGTGTGGGGCGAGACTCACGTCCTTGAAGTGCGCGAGCATCTGCCTGGACAGGAAGGCGGCCGTGTCGAACACGTGCGCGCGCACGAAGGGCTCCAGCTCCACGGCCGCGTCCTCGAACTTGATGAGCGTCAGCCCGAGCCGCCGCTTCAGCGCCGCCTGCGACCCCTCCAGCTTGTTGGCCGTGCACATCGACAGCCGGATCTACACGCATCGTTTTATTTAAAATTTATTATTCTAATATAATAAATAAAACACGGTTTATGAAGTTCACACAATGAAAGTACAGTCAAAAGTTAGCTATGTTATAAGGATTATGGTATTTGTGTCATGAGATGTCTAGAATTTTTTGACACCAATGGTAATAGACTGAAATAGCGAGCATAATGTAAACCAGCTCTAACCTGCTTATCTTTCACCTTAGGTAAGTAAGCCAACGAAAATAAAATATAAAAATTATTAAGTGTAAAAAAACGTTGAGAGAGAGTCGAGAGTTTTCCGGGAGACGGCCGTCTCACCTGGCTCGGGATGATCTCGATGCGCGCGAAGTAGTATCTGGTGGCGTGCAGCGCGCACAGCTCGTCCAGCATGCGGCGCGTCTCCCACTCCGCCTCGTCGGGCTGGTCGCGCGGCCCCGCGCCGCCGCCGCCCAGCTCCCACAGCTGCAGGATCAGCCGCTCCTCCAGCCGCACGGCCAGCGGCCGCAGCGCCACCACCAGGTGCTTGAAGAAGTACGCGTTGTAGCGGCGCGTCGGCGCGCGCTGCAGCTCCAGCGCCGCGTGCAGCGCCGCCCCGCCGCCGCCCGCCAGGCAGTGCAGCAGCACGGGGCTCGGCGTGCCCAGCAGCTGGTTGTCCCACTGCATGTCCGCGATGGCGAGCGTCGCGGCGCGCGCGCCCGGCGCCTGGCTCAGGTCGAGCCGCACGCCCGCGAAGTGCGCGTGCACGAGCTCCGCGCGCGCCACCAGCGACACGGACAGGCCCCCGAGCGCCACGCGCACGCCCCACTCGCGCCCGCCGCGCGCGCCCTCCGCCCGCTCCTCGTCCTCCGCGCCGCCCTCCAGCCAGCCGGCGTCGGGCGAGCTCTGGTCGCGGATGGTGATCAGCCGCGTGGGCCCGTCCGCCGCGAGCGACACGCCGAGGCGGCCGGAGCCGGGGCGCAGCGAGTGCCAGGCGACCGCCTGGTCCGGCGGCGGCGCCTCGTCGCCCGCGTAGCAGGAGGCGAGCACGAGGCGCGCGCCGGCCGCCAGCGCCATGCGGCCGGCGCCGTCGGGCTGCACGCACAGGTTGCGGTGCGCGCACAGCATGCGGCCCGCCTGCAGCCGCCACGCCTGCGTGCTGGCGCGCCGCCCGTCCGCGCGCCGCAGCACCAGCGCGGACGCGCGCCCGGGCCGCGGCGCCGCGTCCTCGATGTCCAGCACCTGCACGCGCATACATTGAGACGCGCCCTCATAGTGTTTTTTGTACAGGTAGTGCTAACGAGAGCTCACCATGGAGTGCGGCGAGAGCGGGGCGTCATCCGACAGGAGTACATCCGTAGGTTGCGGCACGGAGCTGCCCTCGTGGATAAGCTGGCCGCTCGGGCCACGGCGCCACAGCTGGGATCTGCGCAACCATACTCCGTTAGAACAGGTTACCTATTTATCGGAATGAAGTACACTAGCTGGTATTGTGGGCCGGTGACTCACCGGTCCCCGTATCTCTTGTTGGCGAGCACGACTCGCGTGGAGCCGAGCGGCACCTCCAGCACTAGGATCCCGTCGTCGCCCGGCCCGCCCTGCATGCCGCCGCTCCCCACGGACCCGTCCCGAGAACTGCGGAAAAAACATCGGTGCTCGTAAATCATTGAATAGGTGCGGGCGTCGATAGCCACAACACAAGTAAGAAACACAAGTGTCACACTAACACAGTTAACGGAATAAATATATTTAATATGATTGTTCGTCATTAAAAGCAAGCGAGGAGAAGTGGACTCCCACGGCGGCGCGGCCTGCGCTGCAAGTACGGGAACGCGCACCTGTGCCGCGAGTGCAGGAAGGCCACGTAGATGAAGTTCTGGTAGAGCAGCAGGTGGCGCTCGTGCAGCGCGTGCAGCTGCAGCGTGGTGCGCGGGCCGCCGGGCGCGCGCAGGGCCAGCGCGGGCGCGCCCTCCGCCTGCGGCAGCGCCCAGCGCGCGCGCCCGTGCGCGCCCACCACGCTCTCCTCCGTGCACCCCACCTGGAAGGTCCCGCGTATACATTTTGTTTTTGTACTTTATGCGTTTGATAATATATAATACTAGCTGACCCGAACACACGTTGTTTTGCAAAATCAAAAATAGATGTTGGCCGATTCTCAGACCTACTCAATATGCTCACAAAATTTCATGAGATTCGGTCAAGCCGTTTCGGAGGAGTACGGGAACGAAAACTGTGACACGAGAATTTTATATATAAGATAATAGTGACCAATTATAATAGTTTCAATAGTTAGAATTGTCATTATAAGTTAGTGTATTGTTATTTCTGTGTTTTTTTTAAATAAATGTTTAGATAGATAGATAGATAGATAGATAGATAACTCTTTATTGTACACCACAAATAAAATACAAACTGCAAACAATAACAAGACAATACATTGGAGTACAAAGGGCGGCCTTATCGCTGTGAGCGATCTCTTCCAGGCAACCTTTGGATGGACAGGAAAGAAATAGAACGACATAGACAGTGGCGTAACGTAAAGAAGATATAAAAGGAAAATAAATAAATACCAAATAAACTATTCAAAACTATTTTCAAATAAAATTAACTTAAAAATAAAAATAAACTTACACCTTACTTACTTACTTATGTTTATTTTACTTTTAATAATATGTTGTAATCTAATTCGTATTTTAAGATTTAGTTTCATTGGGGTAATAGGCCCAGCCGTGCAAATTAATTAAGTAAATAAATTATAGAGTGATCCTCTAAATTTGGCATAATTTGATTTTGAACATAAAAAATATAACCCGTCAAGAGTAAACATTCTTCCTAAATTGTCCTATTAAAAAAATATCGATAAACAAGCTCTAAAAGTGAAAAGGACTAATCAGTCATTCTAGCAGGTAGGTAGACGTAAACTGCGTGGACGTTGCGTGGAGCACAGTGGCGGGACACTGCAGGTACATGATGGAGACGGGCGAGTAGTTGTGGATGGCGATGGGCGGCGGCGCGCTCTCCGCGTCCGTCAGCACCACGAACAGCGTGGCGCCCTGCGCGGCCACCTCCACGCGGATCAGCTGGTACGAGCCCCCGGGCTCTCTGCGGACGTAAACTGCGTGGAGCACAGTGGCGGGACACTGCAGGTACCTGGTGGAACATGATGGAGACGGGCGAGTAGTTGTGGATGGCGATGGGCGGCGGCGCGCTCTCCGCGTCCGTCAGCACCACGAACAGCGTGGCGCCCTGCGCGGCCACCTCCACGCGGATCAGCTGGTACGAGCCCCCGGGCTCTCTGCGGACGTAAACTGCGTGGAGCACAGTGGCGGGACACTGCAGGTACCTGGTGGAACATGATGGAGACGGGCGAGTAGTTGTGGATGGCGATGGGCGGCGGCGCGCTCTCCGCGTCCGTCAGCACCACGAACAGCGTGGCGCCCTGCGCGGCCACCTCCACGCGGATCAGCTGGTACGAGCCCCCGGGCTCTCTGCGGACGTAAACTGCGTGGAGCACAGTGGCGGGACACTGCAGGTACCTGGTGGAACATGATGGAGACGGGCGAGTAGTTGTGGATGGCGATGGGCGGCGGCGCGCTCTCCGCGTCCGTCAGCACCACGAACAGCGTGGCGCCCTGCGCGGCCACCTCCACGCGGATCAGCTGGTACGAGCCCCCGGGCTCTCTGCGGACGTAAACTGCGTGGAGCACAGTGGCGGGACACTGCAGGTACCTGGTGGAACATGATGGAGACGGGCGAGTAGTTGTGGATGGCGATGGGCGGCGGCGCGCTCTCCGCGTCCGTCAGCACCACGAACAGCGTGGCGCCCTGCGCGGCCACCTCCACGCGGATCAGCTGGTACGAGCCCCCGGGCTCTCTGCGGACGTAAACTGCGTGGAGCACAGTGGCGGGACACTGCAGGTACCTGGTGGAACATGATGGAGACGGGCGAGTAGTTGTGGATGGCGATGGGCGGCGGCGCGCTCTCCGCGTCCGTCAGCACCACGAACAGCGTGGCGCCCTGCGCGGCCACCTCCACGCGGATCAGCTGGTACGAGCCCCCGGGCTCTCTGCGGACGTAAACTGCGTGGAGCACAGTGGCGGGACACTGCAGGTACCTGGTGGAACATGATGGAGACGGGCGAGTAGTTGTGGATGGCGATGGGCGGCGGCGCGCTCTCCGCGTCCGTCAGCACCACGAACAGCGTGGCGCCCTGCGCGGCCACCTCCACGCGGATCAGCTGGTACGAGCCCCCGGGCTCTCTGCGGACGTAAACTGCGTGGAGCACAGTGGCGGGACACTGCAGGTACCTGGTGGAACATGATGGAGACGGGCGAGTAGTTGTGGATGGCGATGGGCGGCGGCGCGCTCTCCGCGTCCGTCAGCACCACGAACAGCGTGGCGCCCTGCGCGGCCACCTCCACGCGGATCAGCTGGTACGAGCCCCCGGGCTCTCTGCGGACGTAAACTGCGTGGAGCACAGTGGCGGGACACTGCAGGTACCTGGTGGAACATGATGGAGACGGGCGAGTAGTTGTGGATGGCGATGGGCGGCGGCGCGCTCTCCGCGTCCGTCAGCACCACGAACAGCGTGGCGCCCTGCGCGGCCACCTCCACGCGGATCAGCTGGTACGAGCCCCCGGGCTCTCTGCGGACGTAAACTGCGTGGAGCACAGTGGCGGGACACTGCAGGTACCTGGTGGAACATGATGGAGACGGGCGAGTAGTTGTGGATGGCGATGGGCGGCGGCGCGCTCTCCGCGTCCGTCAGCACCACGAACAGCGTGGCGCCCTGCGCGGCCACCTCCACGCGGATCAGCTGGTACGAGCCCCCGGGCTCTCTGCGGACGCACCATACCAAATTACTTAAAATCCTAAAGATTTAATTAGAACTATGATGTATTATTCTGCCTGAACTAGGTGTAGGGATGTTGGTTGTAGTGTGGGTTTAAGCCCCACATAATAGAAACGTCCATATAAAGAAAGAAAGAAAAGAAAGAAATGTTCCTACAAGTTTATTTTATATTGCTGTTTTAACTAATTTAATGCTGACGTTGCTCAAACATAGTTGTTGAACTCATACAACGTTGTACAGTTACATATCTTAATTTAGAATGTAAATGAATAATATTATAATAATAATAAGACATTATAAAGAAATGTGAAGCCGAAAAACAGAAATGAGCGGTGGTCACCTGCAGGCCAGGGTCAGAGCGCGGGGCGCGTGCAGGCGGAAGCCGGCGGCCCAGGCGGTGGCGGGCGCGCCCGGCCCCAGCACGCGCACGCACAGCAGCTGCTCCCGCTCCCAGCGCGCCCACTGCCACGGCAGGTAGCACCCCGCCACCGCCGACACGTGCGTGCCGCGCGCGCCCGGGTCTTTCTGCGCACAACGCACACGTCCGTTAGCCATGGCCACCTGCGCGACGACGTCACGCGGCTGCGAGCACTCACCAGCGTGGTGGCCGCGCACTGCTGCGCGAACTGCAGGTGGTGGCGCGTGTTGTTGTGCAGCTGGTAGCGCGGCGTGAAGGTGACGATGTTGGTGTGGCGGTAGCGGCCGCGGCCCGCGCGCACGGCCACGCCCACGGCCAGCACGCGCTCCTCGCCGCCCGCGCCGCGCGCCTCCAGCTTCTTCACGCCCACGCCCGGGCCCAGCCCGAAGGGGGAGCACCACTGGGGAAATTATTATCATACTAATCATGACAACTTGAACGCGTTAATGTTTTTCGCAGTAGATAAAGAGGAAGTCACGTTTGCTGCTTTATATGGGTTGGCCTTGGGCTATCTTGATAACATTTTGTATACCTCTCTACTCAAATTGACTACTGCATAATGGTGAACACTCAAATTTACTGAGACACAAATTGACTATAACAATCTCATAAGCCTAGTTCTAGGCAGCCCTTTATACAATTAGGCCTTAAAAATGTGTGTACCTGCGGGTCGAGCCCCTTGGCGCGGCCGAGGCGCACCTGCACGGTGGGCGCGGCGTCCCCGTCGAAGGCGAACAGCAGCGGGGCCACGGCGCGCGCCACCTCGTGCTCCGCGAACTGCCCCGCCGCCTCCGCGCCGCCCTCCGCGCGGAACACCAGCGCCAGCCCCGTGCGGTTCACCAGCCAGTACGCGCAGTACACGCACACCTGCCACACGCGCACCATCATCACTCAACCATTCAATCTAACCAGCGTAAGGTATATTATATATTTTTATATCTTCCTAAGATCACGAGAGGAGGTCAGAAGTAACTTCAGGTTCCATAATAATACATTCTTTATAATTCTACTTGATTACAATATTTATACATGAATGTAATACTTACGCGTCAGCCCAAACACTGTCCGCTTCACCAGGAATGGTTCAGAAACTGTTTATGGCACAGGCCAACGTGGATTTTGGGAAGGTGTTCTAATTGTCATTCAGACTCTATTTGACGCATCGATCGCGGAGCCAAAGAGGCACCTTAATTTATACAGTTTATTAAGAAAATAATAATGAATCTATTGGCGATAGCGGACGAGACAGCCTACCTTGACCCCGTCGTTCTTCTTGACGGTGACCTTGGCGTTGAGGTAGAGGCGGCGCGCCAGCGAGTCGCGCAGCTTGAGGCGCGCGCCAAAGGAGGCCGGCGCCGCCGCCCCGCCGCCGATCACCAGCGGCGTCGACCACCCGAACCCTTCCAGCTTCACGCTCAGCTCCACGCCTTCCTCCACGTTCACCTGCCCACGCAGAATAATGTACATTATAAACTTTTCCCTTCCTCCCGGACCTCGACACCGAGTAGACGTGCCTCTGAACTTATTTTAATTTTTTGAATTATTTAAATTCAAATTTTAAAACAATAATTCGATCAAAATATTCGGAGCTCATAACCAGCGAAGAGTTTGAAAGAAGCGCTCGCGTAGCACCGCCGCCATCACTACATTTTAGCCGCCATTACTGTTCGGTAAGCCGCCATTGGTCTCTTGCTGTTACTACGTAACTAAGTCACGCCCATCCGACACGACGCCACGCCCCGTGCCTGCTAATTGGACTCTCGCGCACCAATCAGCTACTACGCTGCTCCGGCTTTCTTCTACCCACATCTTCTAACTTATGCTCGCCTGGTAGATTGAACACGAGTTTACCTACAACCTGCAAAACGGAACCTCGCCTCAACGCTTACCAATTGCCTACTCCCAGCTTATGGTAGCCTGGTACTAATTTGCTTGGACTTAGCTATTACACATTGAAGCTTAAAATGCCTTTGAAACGTAAGCAGCTACAGACTCCATCTCCACAGCCACAGACCGCGAGATCTGCTGCTCCAGCTCCTGCGCCACTCTCAGCTCGTCCTGCTTCTCTGTTACATCTAAGTACATCAGAACCGAACTTACTGGACAATGAACAAGTGTTTGGCACGCCTAGGGGTTCCACCCCAGTCACAAAACTCACGTCCAAAAGAAAGAGGTTCGAACTTGAAGAAGATGCCCTAGCAGTGTTCATGGAAGACATGACAAAAATGATACACGATTTTAAAACTGACCAAAACGAGAAATATTCGACCCTAATATCTGCTGTCGAGGATTTTAGAACCACCGTTGATTTTCTGCGTGGCAATAATGATCAACTACTGGCTCAGGTAAAAAAATTCAGTATATCTCGTCCCTGGAAAGTAAACTTGATGCCTTTGAAAGTAATGCCAGAGCCACTTGCTTGGAAAAACGAAACCTACCCTCCGCTGAAAACGAGACAAAAACTTCTCTGGCGGAGACGGTATTGAATGTAGCTAGGATTCCTTATGTGTCGACCCAAGCATCAGAAATAAAAGACGTCTTTAGGATCAAAAGCAAAAACCCTAACAGCAAAACTATCATTGTTGATTTCACCAGCGTCTTGCTCAAAGAGAAATTCATCCATAAATATAGATTGGCTAACAAGGCGAATAACAAATTGACTACAGACAGATTGAGAATATCCGGACCATCAAAACCAACTTTTATTTCTGAAAATCTTACACCTAAAGCCAAGAAACTTTTTTATTTGACGCGTGAGTACGCAAAGGCTTACAAAGGTGTCCCCGGGCGCGGCGGCCCCGGCGGGGTGTACCTGGTGGAAGGGCGTGGTGTCCCCGGGCGCGGCGGCCCCGGCGGCGTGTACCTGGTGGAAGGGCGTGGTGTCCCCGGGCGCGGCGACCCGGCGGCGTGTACCTGGTGGAAGGGCGTGGTGTCCCCGGGCGCGGCGGCCCCGGCGGCGTGTACCTGGTGGAAGGGCGTGGTGTCCCCGGGCGCGGCGGCCCCGGCGGCGTGTACCTGGTGGAAGGGCGTGGTGTCCCCGGGCGCGGCGGCCCCGGCGGCGCCTGGTGGAAGGGCGTGGTGTCCCCGGGCGCGGCGGCCCCGGCGGGGTGTACCTGGTGGAAGGGCGTGGTGTCCCCGGGCGCGGCGGCCCCGGCGGCGTGTACCTGGAGGAAGGGCGTGGTGTCCCCGGGAGCGGCGGCCCCGGCGGCGTGTACCTGGTGGAAGGGCGTGGTGTCCCCGGGCGCGGCGGCCCCGGCGGCGTGTACCTGGTGGAAGGGCGTGGTGTCCCCGGGCGCGGCGGCCCAGGCGGCGTGTACCTGGTGGAAGGGCGTGGTGTCCCCGGGCGCGGCGGCCCCGGCGGCGGAGCGCGCGCCGGCCGCGGCCCGGTACTGCAGCTCCAGCGGCAGCAGGTTCTCCAGGCGCAGCGCCGGCACCAGCGTCAGCGTGTGGCCCGCGATGGGCGTGCCCTTGTCCGGCGGGAACCGCTCCCGGGTTATCACGCAGCAGAATCTGTACACAATATAATTATTATTTTCTGTGATCGACATAAATGTCGGGAAATCTCCGACGCACACGGGGAATCGGCATCAGAATCCGGCGTCCGCTGTAGGTACACTTTGTTAATGGTATTTGTTTTCGGATTATTATAATGTACGTAAAACGGCAAGTAGTTTTTTAGATTGTTGCATAAGTGTATATGTGTTTTAAAAGTAAATTTTTGAGTAATTTACTGTTCATCTTTATTACACCCGTGGACGCAAGAACAATAACCTATTGTATTCTGAAGGTCGTAGTGTTAGGGATGGCTTATTTTTATGAGCCATTCGTGTCCCACAGCTGGACAAAGGCCTCCCATTTGCAAATTATATTTCGATCAAACAACATGTAAATAAATAAATAAATGCAACGATTAGCCTCCCGTTTCCGCCTTCTTACAAAGGTATCGACGTCGTTCGGTACACCTGGCAGCGTTTATTCCGGCATGCGGGAAAGGACCGGCAGCAGTGTACCTGTAGATGTGGTCGGGCGGCGCGCGGCACTCGTAGTGCTGCAGCGGCTTGGAGACGCGCCAGTCGATGGCGGCGGGCGCGGGCGGCGGCGCGCTGCCGGCCAGCGGCCGCGTCCACAGCGCGCCGCCCACCGCGCCCAGCGGCGCCGCCCAGCGCGCGCCCGCCGCCACGCCGGCGCTGCGTACCTGTAGATGTGGTCGGGCGGCGCGCGGCACTCGTAGTGCTGCAGTGGCTTGGAGACGCGCCAGTCGATGGCGGCGGGCGCGGGCGGCGGCGCGCTGCCGGCCAGCGGCCGCGTCCACAGCGCGCCGCCCACCGCGCCCAGCGGCGCCGCCCAGCGCGCGCCCGCCGCCACGCCGGCGCTGCGCACGCCGCTGCCCGTCCACTGGGCTGCGCACACCGGTACGACGAAATCAGATTCACGTGCAAACATTTCGCCGTCATCAAATTGAAAGAAAGAAAGAAAGAAAGAAAGAAAAATATTTATTTGTGTACAAAAATAAGACAGATAACATTATTAAATGAAACTTAGATTAAAGTACACAAATGGGTCGACACTCAGCATGTGCTGTATCTGCACGAATGTAGACAAAGCGCTGGTTTTCAGTGCCGCCCGTCCGGGTGTTGAGCACAGTACTGCCAACACACATTTATAAAAACATATTTTAATACATACTTAGAACATTAATTACACAGGCATACATTTTTAAAATTAAATAACAGCTTTTCTAAATATTATATAATAACTAAACGCACGTATACATAGGTAAGACAACCTTTACAGGACTTAGTACTACTTATCTCTATATAATAGCAAATAAAATATTCACATCAATAACAATACTTATAATTAGCCAAAAACGACCATCATGGGAGATTTAACTGAGAATTAAACAAGTAACTTTTTAAATTATATTTAAAAGAGAACAGACTTTTTGAATTTCTGACTGGAGGTGGAAGATTATTCCAGCATTTCGTGGCAGCGTAACGAAAACTTCCACGAAAAGCGGCCGTTCTATGGCTAGGACACAGCAATCGAGTCGCAAACCGTACATGTCTATTTGAAAATGTTAGTTTTTCAAATAAATAAATGGGACATTGTTTTTGTATAACTCCAAAAAGTAGAGTAGCAAATTGTAGCATGCGGCGTGACTTCATGTTTAGAAGCCTGTAAGAATTAATAAATGGCGTTATGTGTGATCGACGTGGGATAGAAAAACAAAAACGCATGCAGGCATTTTGAACTCTTTGTATCAAATTATCAACAGGGCACTAACTTCTAAATGATTTTTAGATTTTCTAATCGTGAATCATTCATTGTACGTATTTTTTTATCCTCTGAAACACATTTAAAAAGTATATTTAAAAGCAGCTCTACCGCGATTCAGGAATTAAGAATCAACCTGTTATAATATTTAGCTTAAATTTTAGCTGACTGAATATTACAAGCGCGAATTACTTGCAAAGTTACCGCTACAATTATCGCTTACGAGTTAGTACTTAATTTGAATACACCGAATTACATACGCATAAAATGTATCTCAACTATTCTTTAACTATACTGAGGGAATAGAAGCTGCAGAGAATACAGTAGTATAAATCGGGTGGTAGTACCGCAGTTGACAAACATGGGGTGCATCTGCGTCGCGTGCGGCGGCGGCAGCGCGCAGGCGGCGCGGCGGGCCCGCGCGCGCTGCAGCACGGCGCACGCGGCGCGCGTCTGCCGCACGGCGCACGCGGCGCGCGTCTGCCGCGTCGCGCCCGCGCCCGCGCCCCGCGCCCCGCGCTCTGCGCCACACTAACACTGCACCTAACCGAGCACTCGCACCCCGCTCCGGGGATAGCGCTATCAACAGGCCCAAATGGCCCGGCGTGCTGAATATTTATTTATTTAAAGGAAAATCAACAGCCGAGATTATCACTATAAACCAAACCAGTAGCGACAGAAAGCTAATTGCAGACCTACTCGGATGGTCATAAATTCGCAGCAGAATTGAAATTGAATTGGAATCCTAACTTAAATATCTTACCCGATGATAACCTGCAGTTTTCCCCGATGTATAGGAGTGCTTATATTAATTGCTACCGTTTTCCACAAACAATAATATACAGACGAGTATAATGCGCCGAGAGACAAGCAAGACCGAAGGTTCCCTCGTTGACAAAGCCCGGTCTGTTGGCTTCACTAGCCAAAATTATTATTTGAAAAGCACGCGTGCTCGCAGCGAGTCACTTCACTGTGGACGTCCGCCGCTGGAGCGAGCACGCCAGGCTGGGCGCCGGGCCGCAGCGGGAGTATGCTCACCGGCGGAGGGCGCGTGGTCGACGCGCACCTCGACGGGGTGCGGCAGGTTGTTGACGAGCTGCAGCGCCGAGCGCACCGTCACCAGCTTGCGCGCGGACCCCTCCAGGGATACCTCGAACACCAGCCACGCCGCCTCGCCAGTTTTCTGCATACCGGTAAAGCATTCCACTTAGTCTATTATTGAAGTGCAATTTGCGTTTTCGATAAAATAATGTTTTTTGTTTTGGTAATCATAATAATTATAGAAAGTTTCGTTTCATGAGAGTCAAGCCACCTAGGGAGATCTCGAGCAATATTTAAATTATGGAGCCCATTAAATTCCATGATAAAATTAATTAAAATTAGGCATAAAATTTAATTTCAAATAAGATGTAATAACATAAAAAAAACACTAGGTGAACATTACAAATTATTAAGAACTTGATTCTAACACACAAAATTACTTTTATATAAATATTTATTTCATTTAAAATTAATTTAAAAAACCAGATTGAATTATGTCAAACAAAAAAAAATATTACTCATGATCAGTATAATCTACCTACGCATAACATGAAATGAATGTCACAACCTCAGCAAGTTCGCTCATGGGATTATGAAATATGGCAACTCTCTCGACCAGCAAATATATTTTTTTTAATGTTGGATAATTAAGGCTTCAGTCTCATCCGATGTAAAGTGACGATGCGGTCTAAGATGGGGCACGAAGACCTTAGAAGGTACGTGTAGGAATTCGCGCTAGCCTGGGCTGGGTACCCAGGTTGTAAACTAAAGGCGCGACGGATGCAGGTACGCATATAAAAGAAAGAAAGAAAGGTGGCATATAAAGAAGAAATCGGTGTTGGTTCGGTTAAAGGATGCGCACTGGGCCCCATCGTTCCTAGTACGTACGGAATGCGTGAGGTGGCGGAAGAAGACGCCGACGCGGTCGACGCAGACGGGGTCGGGCGGCCGCCAGGGCTCGAGGCGCAGCGCCAGCTGGTGCAGCGTGTGCGAGGGCGGCCGCGCGCCGCGCCCGCGCCCGCGCCGCGCGCCGAACGAGAAGGGCTCCGTGTCGCCCGCGCGCACCGCCACCCACGAGTCGTCCGGGCCCGCCCAGCTGCTGCTCTCCTCGCGCAGCCTGCACCCACACACACAACTATATTATGTATTTAATATCTCGCCTTTGACGACTCTCTCTGTAAATCATCATCGTGATTTCGGTGACGGGACATTTACATTTGGATATGGGCCTTCCACAGAAATCGATAAGGGCGTTAGACGATAACTCACCGCGCTGGTCCGATGCGGGTCGGCGGGTGCCTGGAAATTCGGTGAGGAGACCGGGAGGTTGACTCGGTTCTCTGAGATAATATTTGAAATGAATATACAGTGAGCGTACAGTAGTATTGAGATGGTACGTACACGTCGGAGGTGGTGACGAGCGTGGTGAACCAGAGGCGGTGGCCGGTGTGGTTGCGCAGCGCGTAGGGCACGAAGGGCGAGCGGCGCCGGTGCCCCGCCGGGCTGCCCTTCGGGGACTGCTCCGGGCCTCCGCCCTGGTGCGCACAAACAGAATAACTAAGTATACGGAGTGATTAATTTTCTATAGTCCAAAATGAAATGGGTGGCTTTAACTAATTTGTAACTCATAATAGTAATTTTGAAACCTTTTACAAGCTTTAAACTCAAAGTACAAAACAATAACTTATGGAATATTTTTAGTTGCGTCGACTGACCTGCGGCGCGTAGTAGTCGGCGGCCCAGTTGGCGCGCACCAGCTGCGCCAGCTCCAGCAGCGACGACGTGACGTTGGTGTTGAGCACGTCGCCCGACGACACCGCCACCTGCGCGCGCCCCAGCGACAGCGACGACGACAGCGTGTACTCCCACGTGCTCTCGTAACTACAACGTTGCGTCGACTGACCTGCGGCGCGTAGTAGTCGGCGGCCCAGTTGGCGCGCACCAGCTGCGCCAGCTCCAGCAGCGACGACGTGACGTTGGTGTTGAGCACGTCGCCCGACGACACCGCCACCTGCGCGCGCCCCAGCGACAGCGACGACGACAGCGTGTACTCCCACGTGCTCTCGAATCTTTAAGGCGATAGGTGCTCACGGTGAATAGATAGGAATGTTGGAAACACATTTTATTTAATTTTTAGTCGGATATGTGAATTTCGACTTGATTATTTCAATTTCTTCTCTTGACCGGGTACGATATTGATCACAGAAACGTTCGATGATTTTCAGTAAACGCAAGCGCGTGCGGGTCCGGTGGACTTACCTCCAGGGCTCCACCATGGGCTCCCAGCCGGACAGCGTGCGGTTGTAGTAGTCGACGGAGAGCAGCGCCGCCAGGCGGCCGCCGCCCGCCGCGGCCGCGCCGCGCGCCGGGGGCCCGAGCGGGGTCTGCACCAGCACCGGGTCCTCGAACGCCTCCTCCACTTTGCGCAGGTCCTGGTGTATTAGATACAAGTGAATTTAGACCAAAACAAAAAACCAACTGTAAAAGTTCCAATTAAGTGCCAATTTTAAATAAAGAACGATAACTAAGACCATACATTTAAATTATTTTAAAACAATATCGCCTGTTGTCCAGACCTACGAGAATAAAAAAAAAAAAAGTGTGTGTGCTATTCACACAAGATAGAAGTGAAACTTCAGTAAATCGACCAAAGAAAAAGAAGAATAAAAAAAAAACAAAAAATACTATGCAAAAAGATTTTGTTCGGGCGGTCACCCATCCAAGTACTGGCGTCGCGCAAAGTTGCTTAACCTTGTTAGCGTTTAAGATAAGCCAATCTTATTTCCATTTCCGTTGCATCCGGTTTCAAACCACAACGATTCTAAAGAAGTTTCACTTCAATAAATGCGTTGTCGCGGGTACCTGTTCCACCTGCAGCTCGCTCATGGACACCTCCAGCAGCGGCACGTCCGAGTCCAGGCAGTCGTCGATGACGCACAGCGTGATGCACTCCGCGGTCACCTACACCACACACATTTACAATAACGACAACCAGTTCTTCATATTCCCCAAAACTGAATCAGAGCCACGTAAATATAGGTATATCACATGCTTGGGAATCATTACCTTACAAATAGGTAAACTCTTATTTTTAGTGGCAATATGCTAAATGTGGCAGATATTTCTCGGACAGAGATAATGATTGGATAGACTCCTTCTTTTCACGGTTTATGGAATACGACACTGGTTATTTCGCAGCTAAAAGCCAACTTAACCTCAAAGATCAAGCATCTCTTTTCTCGAAACTACATGTTCTTGTCATATTTCATCACGCTTCGAAAAGTCGTCATAATTTAAACTGATTAAATAGAATCAAGAAACAACTTTTACCAGATGTAGTTCCTCGGCAGCCAGTTACCACCGAGTATTTCAAGATAATGTAATGTTAATAGGAAGTCCGTACCTGCACCGCCTTGAGGGGGAAAACGGGCGAGATCTGCGGCGGCGCGGGCGGCGGCGGCGCGGAGGCCGGCGCGTGCCGCATCCAGCGCGGCGCCACCACCCACGCCGCGCCACCGCCCGCCGCGCCCGCCCGCATGTGCGACACGTTGGCCGGCGCGTGCGACCCGGCCTCCGACCCCGACTGGCCTGCGGAACACACGACTAATTAACTCGATTCAATTCATTCGGTCACCAACTATAACACGGGGTGTTATACGAGGCTAAGTGTTAGGTTCACTTATCCGCGTACTCCTAAGTTAGAGCTGGAAACTAGCACGCTCGGAGTGACCATGATAAACTCGGTGACGCTCGAGAGGAACTAAACATGGCGAGCGATCGAATAGTCCTTAAACTAATAAAATTCTATTATTGTAATATTTATTATCACTAATAGATCCACTCCGTTCGCGGTAAAATCGCGGTGGCATTGATGTTCGGTCGGCCCGCGACGAACAAGCGTCGCACGCTCACCCTTACCTCTCCCGCGTACCATAAAACTGAATTCTAAGAAATAATGCGGAACCCGGGACGTTTAGGACGACAAAGTGTTATTAGGACGTGCACTGACCGGAGAGCGCGGCGCGCGCCTGCTCGGGCAGCGACCGCAGCATGCTCGCGAACATGCGCATGTCGTGGTACGACAGCCGCAGGTCCAGCGTGCTCAGCGCCACCTGCGACAAAACTCATATTCATTCTAGCTCCGGTCGACTCATACCTAAGTAGGTAAGACTCGTCTACTAAACTTAATATACAATAACCACCCACGTTCCCAACTTTGAAAATATCACGTTTAATAGCGCCATCTAGTTCAAACTGTGACAAAACCATGTTTTATGTTTTTTTATTGGAAAAATAATATAGAGTTGATCTTTATTCGCCTCTGGTCAGAGGATACATTTAAGGTTACAGTGTGTGTACGTCATGTAGAAAGTGTTGCAATGTCATCTAAAATTAGAATGTAGGAGGAAGGGGGTAGGATGTAGGAGGTAGTGGGTAGAAAGTGGCCTGTACTGACGTGCAGCACGCGCTGCGCGTCGATGGAGGCGTGCAGGGCGGCGGGCTCCACGATGGACAGCGCGGTCTCCTCCTCCAGCCCCAGCACGCACGAGAACACCTCCAGCTCCGTCAGCGAGCACGACACCGGCTTCTCCGCGTCCGCGCCGCGGTACGTGATCACCGTGGTACTCTGCGCCAATGCAAATCAAATTATTAAACAAACAAAACAAAATACGCAAGTCACAAAGTCATAAGAACCGGATATTTTGGTCGGATCAATATCTATCACTATGAACGGCTACATAGCCGCTCCCGTAGGCTCCAATCCGCTATGAATACGATGAAAGTGGGGACGCACCCTGAGGATGACCGCGTTGGTGTCCCACACGGAGGGCTCCTCCACCAGCACCAGCTGCGAGTCGGTGACGTTCAGCTTCAGCTCCATCTGCTGCGGCGGCTCCGGCGCGCGCGGCTCCGACCCGCCGCGTGCGCCCGCCATGCCCCCAGAACTACACAAAACAACAAGAGTTAAGACAGAAAATCATAGGTAAGCAAGTAGTTAATAAGCTTCTAATTCAATTTGTGTATGTAAAGATTAAAACGCATCCCGTAGCCTTCGCCTGTGGGATTTGAACTTGCACCTCTGATGATACGCACCCATGTGCTACGCGTTACACCAGCGCGTCTGGCACATGACTAGCCTGCTTGTTCGTTCTACAGTCTGCGTGCGGTAGTTACCGTGGCGGCGGCGGCGGCGCGGCGCGGTCGGCGGGCGGCAGCGGCGGCTGCGCCAGGAAGTGGTGCGCGCGCTCCCACCACTCCAGGATGGCCATCAGCCGCATGTTGTTGATGAGGACCGTGTACGCACACGTGTCAGCGCGACGCCTGTAAAACGACGCAATTATATTAAGCTGTGATTCGAGCTTGTCAGGGAAGCGATAACCGAGCCCCGTGTGACGCACCTCGAACGTAGGTTGTCGCGGTCGAACACTGCGACAGCCTCGCGAAGTCGATACATAGCTGTACTCGCCGTAACTATCCACATTTAACGTCGTAACGTATCAACGTCTTTGAAGCCATAACGCCTTTTCTTTTGTTGTCTTTTCTCATACCTTAAGTATTATGCCAAAATTGAGATTCGAATAGCTAACCTATAACTTCCTTTAAGTCACCATGGTGACTTTAACGAGGGAATAGGCTAAACACCACTTTGTTTAAACATATACAGCCTATAACCCTATACGTCATAGTTAATTAATATTATTTATTTACAGAAAATATGAATCATGTCAGGTTATTTTTTGAACCCTAATGTGATGAAATATTTTATTAATTTGTATGTTCATTTTGAGACTGCATTATTTATGTTTGTGTTTCAAAATAAGCAATAGCACATAAATACAAATTAGTTCATACACATCACCGCAATGGACACATTTTGTATCAATAACACACACACTGTACAGTCAATTTGGGTAATTTTGATTGATTAGAGTAACATTGACATAAGGACCTCAAGTATTTTTATTGAAGTGAAACTTCTATAGAATCGTAGTGATTTCAAACCGGATGCAAAAAGATGAAACGGAAATGGTAAGAGACACAAATACAATGTTTTATTTAAATTTAATAAAAAGTATCGCGCAAAGAGGTATTGCTGTATTTTATTTATATTATTTTGTAACATATTTTATGTAATAGGTACGCTTTATTGAAGTAATATAAATAATCCGAATAATTACAGATATATGTTTGTTTCTCTTATCATTTTAGCAGATGCGTTCATTTACCCTTTTTTTCTATTCGATATATATCATAATTATAGTTCGTAAGTAGTAGACTCCAATCGTGCGTCGTAGCTGACACACACACACTTTTTTTTTATTCATCTTATTCTTTCGTCGATTTACTGAAGTTTCACTTCTATCGTGTGTGAATCGCACACACACCTTTTTTTTTTTTGTTCTGTGGAAACCAGCAATTTTTTTGTATGGATATTTTTGATTAGTAAGACCAACTTCTTAAACACACCTATAAAAAATTAAGTGATCAAACAAACTTGAAAAACAAACTTGAATAAGAAGTTTTTCCAAAGCTTGCTTGCGTATTTTGTGTTCCCGACCAGTGAATAGTAACCCAATGTTCCAGAAGATCAAATAAATAATTAAGAACCAAATTTCTAGGACTGGTTTACCCCGTGTCCTAAATCAATATTCGGGTACTACTCCGAGAACACTATTAAAGTGCAGTCTTATTTACGACGAAAGACGTCCGCTAATAATATCTAAAAAAGTTTATGTTGACTGTACCATTTGTAGTTGTTTCGGCGGGTTGCTGTGTTCTCATTCTGTATGCAGATTATTGAAAACTAAAGATTTATTTATTGACTAGCCGACCCCAGCAAACGTTGTTTTGCAAAATGAAAAATAGATGTTGGCCGATTTTCAGACCTACTACTCTCAGACCAATACTCAAAAAATTTCATGAGAATCAGTCAAGCCGTTTCGGAGGAGTATGGCGACGAAAACTGAAACTGTGAAAACACGAGAATGTTAGATATTCGATCGTGAGAGTTACCTGGCGTGCACCTCGGCCTGCACGCTGTGGCGCTGCTCGGCCATGGGCTGGATGATGTGGCTGAACACGTTCCCGCGCCGGTTGGCCGGCTCGTGCGCGAACCGCGTGTCGCTCACCAGGATCTCCTGCAACACGCGCGCGTCGCCTCAACATTACGCGTGCCTTAAGGCATAGGCAATTCGGCAAATCTTATAATGACAATACAAGAGATGAATGCTTCCAGTGTCTTAATTTCCTTAAAAGTAAAACACTATAATATTTAGTAATGTGCACGCGATGCTCTTTCATTTAATACCCCATTCGAGTATATTTGAAGTTTTTTGGATTTCCTTCCCCACTCTCACCCCCATAACTTTTAAACGGCTCAAACTCACCTTTCATACAAAAACAGACTAAATTGAAATCGCTCCATCCGTTCGGGAGCTATGATGTCCCAGACAGACAGACAGACAGAGAGACAGACAGACACGTCACCTCTCTTTTTTTGGTCGGGGGTTAAAAATTGAAGCGAACTGTCAAGACAATGCTATTTCCTTGAGTGTTCTTGGTTTTTAAATAAATGAACTTTAAGTTGACCTGTCCGTGTCCATGTATGTCCCGTGCGTCTAAGGAAATAAACGTTGTGACTTAGATTTTGAATCAAACGGGGCAAGATAAGCACAGTTTGAATGCGAACGCCAGCTGTAATACTTTTGTACTGCATCACACCAAAGTGCGGAGTAATTTGCAGTAGTATTAAAATACTCCTGAAATGGTGAAACATTTCAGTCGTGATACGATATGTCTTCTTCACATTTTATTAACTTAATGTCGGTGATAGTACAGCATGTACAGACCTGCGACACCAGGTCGATATCCTGCCCCATGTCGGAGTAGGTCTCCAGCACCAGGCGCGACTTGATGAAGTTGATGCAGGCCAGCGAGGACACGCCGTGCACCGGCTCCAGGTGCACCGTCACGTCCTGCAGGTCCAGCTTTATGGAGCTGGTCGTCCACACCTGGGAACACATCACAAGGTTACCAATCAATATTTAACTTTTAAATCTAAAGTGAGTTAAAGAAATCAATTAATTTAAAGCCGCGGTTCGCGCGCAAGAGATGAAGAGACGGAGCTCGCGCCTATAACACCTCTCCAAACATAGGACTTCTCTTGTTGACGTAAACTATTATGGCGGTTGCGACCCCGCCTACTGGCCCGTGGCCTGAAACTGTGTTACTTTAAATTTCGGACTGGGGAGAGTCTGCGCTAGGCAGAGACCGTTAGCGCTCTTTTGTGTTTGAGGCCAAGATTCCTCGACTGAGGAGCCAGGACAGTAGGTAAATAATAATAATAATTTATTAATTGTGCATAGTTATTTAACAATTTTTCACTAATCGTAACTATCTTAGACTAACTCACAATTTAGACTTAATTATAAGACGCAGAAAGCAAAGAATAGTAGTTAGTAGTAGGCGGTACCTCCTGCTGGGTGGCGCGGTGCTGCGGCGGCTGCAGCTCGTCCAGCGCCTCGCCCAGGTTGTGCGCCAGCACGCCGCGCACCAGGCGGTACTGCGCCGGGTCCAGCGCGCACTCCAGCGTCGCCAGCGTGCCCTGGATGGTCATGTCAAAGAATAGTAGTAGTAAGCGGTACCTCCTGCTGGGTGGCGCGGTGCTGCGGCGGCTGCAGCTCGTCCACCGCCTCGCCCAGGTTGTGCGCCAGCACGCCGCGCACCAGGCGGTACTGCGCCGGGTCCAGCGCGCACTCCAGCGTCGCCAGCGTGCCCTGGATCGTCATGTCCGGCACTGCGGACCAACACAATTTCAATAACATCGCGATTTTGGGACTGAGGGTATGTAACGAAAGTAGTCTTTATTAGAATCAATTTTATTTGATGCAACGATTCATGTTATTAACATATTATCAACCCTATCATGCTATCCGATATAAAAAAAAATTCATTTATTTATTTTTTGGCGTTGCTGAATAAAGTGTTTTTATTGACTTTCAACCCCCTCAATACTTTAGTTCAGCCCCGCCTATCCATTGTGAAAACATTTCTAGCTTAATGCGGGTTGCAGACCAAGAGCTAAGCTAAGTTAGTTTAGCTTAGCTCGCATAGCTGACGCAGTTTTCCATACTTGTGTGCAGACCGCAAACTATGTGAACTAAGCTATCTGAGCTAACTAAAATATGCGAAGCTAAGTTAGTTGTGTATGCCGATGCGCAGCTACGCGAGCTAAGCTATCTCCCTCCCGCCTTCCCCGCACGCCCTTCGCACATCCTTCGCCAGTGCTGTCCAGTGTCCTTTGTCGGACGCACGGTCGTTTCGTAGCGAATATGGAGCAATTTATCGAAGTCGTTAAACAGTTTCCTGTGTTATGGAACACATAGTTAGAGATTTAATGTGTTGACATATCCAAGGTCTAGAATGTCGTTTTCTTAAATAATAATAAGTCAGTGTACGGTTCGTACAATAAGTATAGTATACAGAAATGCAACGCAGCATTTCTGTTGCCGTGGGACCGCCGGGCGCGGGATGCGGCGCCCGCGTCAGTCCACATTACCATCGCGGCTCATCAACACGTCATTCATTACATTTAAGTATTTCTAAATAAATTGTGCAGTGTTCAAATATAACTCTCTTTTCCTTGATGTCCTCTACATCAATGGTCCTTCGAGCAACCGAAGGCGGGGCCTATCGCGAATTGTGAATTTTGTGATTGTGCCTAAACTGGATTGCCCAAGGTCACAGCATACAACTGTGGCTCTAGGTGAGATAGCAGTCTTCGGTGAGTCAGTGCATTCTCTATTCGCTAAAAGCTATCAAATTAGTCAGAATGGAAGAACTTTTGGCAAATCAAAGCACCATCATCGGTGCGCTGGATCAGCTCCTGACTAACTTCAAAAAAGACGGTGCTGAACGGAAGACTCAGCAATATATCAAAAAGAGACTGAGTACTCTAGAGGCATACTGGCAGGAGTTTCAATCCAACCATATAAAATTGTGCGAATTTGACGATAAGACGCATGAATATTTTGTAGGTGACGCTTATAAACGTACATCAGGTTTTTACATTGAAACACGTGCATATATACAGAAATACTTATCCCCTGACACCAAGCCAGAGGAAAAATCACTTCTACGTCCCGCTACACCCTTAGCAACAGCAGGGGGGCAAGCATCGCCACGTCCCGGGACACCAGAGGTACGGCAGCAGCCACCATCGTCCGGATTTCAGGCTCCGCGCAGCAGCAGCGGGCAGGGAACCAGCAGCAAGCTGGATGAGATGCTGAGGAAGCAACAGAGTAATTTCAAGGCATTCTCCAGGACGATTAAAGCAATCAGCGTCGACGATATCACCAGCAGGTGGGAACTTGAAGACGCTCTACGGTCAGTGCAGTCTCGCTGGTCCGTAGTTGATGCCCTACATTGGGAAATCGATAGCGAGCTCTATGAGGAAAACTTCGAGTACGAGCAAAGCTATAGTAGGTATGAACAGCAGTTCAACCAAATAAAAAGAACTCTTAACGAGAAAATGTGGTCTCAACAACATCGCGAAAGATCGACGCCGCAGATGGATATACCAAGCTTTAGCGGGAACTATCATCAGTGGGTTTCCTTCAAGGATCTCTTCGTAGAGTCTATACACAAAAATCAGGCTCTATCGAACGCCCAGAAAATGCAGTTCCTTAAAAGCAAACTGAAAGGTGAGAGTGAAAAATTGGTGCAACATTTACCAATCAGCTCTGAAAATTACGAGGTAAGCTGGGAAATACTTACTCATCGTTACGATAATCACAAGCTGATATTCAACAGCTATATGAATACCTTGACAGGCCTACCTATATTGCAGCAGCAATCAGCAGCAGCCATCAAAAAGGTATATGATACGACGAACGAATGCCTCAACGCGATCAAAGCCCTGGGAATCGATACAAGTTCCTGGGACCCAATCATCGTTTATTTAATATCTAACAAACTGGATGCCGACACACATACAGACTACAACGAGTCTTTAAAAAATCCTCGAAATTTACCTACTCTGAAAGACTTATTAGAATTTTTGGAACTCAAATTTACGTCATTAGAAGCATCTAAGCGTAAAGGCGAGTCTAAACAACAACATGAGCCATCGACCAGCAAGAAAACGCATTTTTACAAAGCATTTACTACTCACAAGAGAATTGATGAAAATAATGAAAATAAAAAATTTAATTACGAAATTACTAAATGCGCAGTTTGTAATTCAACGAAACAGCATGGAATTTTCAGTTGCGAATCATTCTTAGAAATGAATCCTCGCATGAGACAGGAAACCGTCGATAAGCTTTCCTTATGTAAAATATGCCTTAAGTCACATCGCAATAAGAATTGTTTTTCAAACAAGAAATGTCGCGAGTGCGAGGGAGAACACAACACTTTGCTGCATACTGCAACAAGCGATCGTGTTACATCTCATCCAACACCGTGTGAAGAGAAGCGTTCTCGGCCGAGTCAGCAGACAGGTGCAGCTCATGTTTTGCAGGGGGAGACGGGGGAAATTCTGCTAGCGACAGCGTTGGTCAACGTTACTAAGGCCGATGGATCTCACCAAATTTTACGAGCGCTGATCGATCAGGGTTCACAAACGTCCTTGATTTCAGAAAAAGCTGCTCAAATTTTGGGAATAAAACGTAAAAAATGCAAAGGTATTATTTTTGGAGTAGGTGCTAAAGAAATGATATGTAAAGGGATTTTAGGTATTTCAATCTCGTCGCTTCATTCTAATTATGAGATGAATATAGATGTTTTCATAATGAAACAAGTGGTCAACAATTTGCCAAAGCAAACGTTCACGGCACTTTCATGTCCTCTTTTGGATAATATTCAGTTAGCTGATCCAGAATATTATAAGAGTCGCTCCGTAGACCTACTGTTGGGAGCGGACGTTTACTCTGAGGTGATAATGAGCGGTATCATAAAAGATAACCCATCTATGCCAATAGCTCAGCAGACGCGGTTTGGCTGGATATTGTGTGGCAGCGCAAATGTCACTAATTTGTCTAAAGGCAAAAGGGCTTTAGGCCGAGGTATAAAGCTCCATTCTGGGAAGGATAATACGGTTCGTGTGGTCAGCCTAACAACAAATAGAGGGATCATCAAAAGACCCGTTATTAAAGCTTCAATCCTGCCGGTAAATCATGAGGACACACAGGAAGTACCTTCTGTTACGGAGAAGAAGGATGAAGTTGGTCCAGCGGAGCCATCACAAAAAAGACGGAAAAATAAACCGAACGTAATATCGTCGTGCATCAACATAATGATGATGATATTATTCTTATCAATGTTTTGTGTAAACACAACAGTGCACGGAGCTTACAACGTCACATCTGTTGAAAGCAATAACGGTATTTATTTTGATAAAGTTTCTAACATGCAAGTCGGGGATAAGTTTGTAAGTATAACAGCAAAAGCGGCTTACTTTGCTTTAAACCTGCAAAAAGATACCTACTTACCAATTTCGGAGAATGAATTGTACCAAAAATGCACAAATTTCGAAGAAAATCTACGCCTATGCGACCTTCAGAAGCCGGTGTACCAGAACGCTAATGGAGAGAATCTATGCGTAAAAGATCCTGAAAAACATCAATGTAGAACCAAAATAATTAAGTGTCAATCAACTTACACAGAGCTTATCAAATTAAACTCATTCATGCTCACCTGTTGCGGTCAATGTACTGTAAGGTTTATCTGTGGCTATCAAGTTACACAGGTACAACTAACAGGTGTAAGTCTTATCGCACTAGGGAATGACTGCGTCATCAAGGGCGAGACCTTCACTATTACGTCACATAAACAACACTCCAGCAAAATAAACTCTGAGCCAGATGTGTACCCAATAGAGATCGCACCAGTCAATGCCATGATAAATCTGACTATCCCAGTGAGTCACCTTGATAGAAGCAGCAGCGACTTCAAGGGATCGATAGAGCGTTTAGATAAACGTATCACGGAGATGAAGGCGGCGACGGATCAGTTGGAGCAGGAAGACGACATGTCTTCTCACGACGTACACCACTACGCAGCTATCTACATCGTAGCAGCAGCAGCGGCGGAGGCGGGCGCGGTCGCCTGGTGTCGATCGCGCCGCGCCGCCGCCCCGCCCGGCGCGGAGCGCGCCACGCCCGTGTCGTGCGCGCCGCCCGCGCCCTCCGGGGACGGCAGTGCTTCAGAGTTTAGTGCAGTGTGTGATGGTGATGAAGTTAACACTTTAAACACTGGACTTACGCACTTTCTGACTGTCATGGGCGCGGGCGGCGCGCACGACACGGGCGTGGCGCGCTCCGCGCCGGGCGGGGCGGCGGCGCGGCGCGATCGACACCAGGCGACCGCGCCCGCCTCCGCCGCTGCTGCTGCTACGATGTAGATAGCTGCGTAGTGGTGTACGTCGTGAGAAGACATGTCGTCTTCCTGCTCCAACTGATCCGTCGCCGCCTTCATCTCCGTGATACGTTTATCTAAACGCTCTATCGATCCCTTGAAGTCGCTGCTGCTTCTATCAAGGTGACTCACTGGGATAGTCAGATTTATCATGGCATTGACTGGTGCGATCTCTATTGGGTACACATCCGGCTCGAAGGACCATTGATGTAGAGGACATCAAGGAAAAGAGAGTTATATTTGAACACTGCACAATTTATTTAGAAATACTTAAATGTAATGAATGACGTGTTGATGAGCCGCGATGGTAATGTGGACTGACGCGGGCGCCGCATCCCGCGCCCGGCGGTCCCACGGCAACAGAAATGCTGCGTTGCATTTCTGTATACTATACTTATTGTACGAACCGTACAGTCAGTATTAATCTTCTTTTTCTATGTGTAACGTATTCATCATCGGATTTTTCTACATCCTACTACTATTATAAAGGCGAAAGTTTGTAAGTATGGATGTATGGATGTTTGTTACTCTTTCACGTAAAAACTACTGAACCGATTTAAATGAAATTTGGTACACAGAATCTCTAGAGCCTGAAAAATAACATAGGCTACTTTTTACCGCGGGAAAACGTCATTCCGCGGGAAAATACATTATAACGCGGGTAACACCGCGGGGCACAGCTAGTCGATTATATTCATAGCAATCGCCTGACGTCCGTCTAATTGAACTCCGCAACACTAACTGAGCTTTGGCTTAGCTCTTTGTATGCACGCCATTTATTTCTATCTTAGCTTAGTTTGGCTTAGCCTAGCTTCCCTAGCTTAGCTTTGGAATAGCTTAGTTTTCGGTCTGCAACCGGCTTTATGCGGGATTCGGAGCTGCGATTTATAAATCGGGGAAAACATTTTTAGGCGGTGGCTCAATACCACCACTACTGCTGTACAAACAAAACATACCGTTGTGCGTCGCGCTCATGTTCAGCTCGATCTGCAGAGTGAGCTGCGCCGGCGCCGTGAGCAGCGGCGGGCCGAGGCGCAGGCCGCCGCCGCTCGTGCCGCGCGCGCCGTGCAGCGTCAGCGACTCCAGCTGCACCGTGCGCACGTCCAGCAGCTCGCGGCCACCTGCGGGGGACGGGCGGTTTAGGCGTATCCGGCGATGGAGCACGGTCGGGAGACGGCGGAGAGCAGCGGGCGGTACCTCGCTGCGGGTCGGTGAGCGAGCTGACGCAGCCGTCGTCGCCGGCGCGCCGGAAGCAGTTGGCGAGGCGCAGGCGCGCGGCCTGCACGGCGAGCGCGGCGCGCGCGCGCCCCGACACCGGCACCACGATCTCGGGCCGCGAGCACGCCAGCGCCAGCCGCATGCGCGCCGGACGCGCCGCGTCGCCCGCGCTGCCCACCGACACCTGCAATCGCATACTGCATTAGCGTTGTCGTTGTGCTACGCCCCCGTGTTATGAATATTCCCGATTGATTCCTGTCAAAAGTCACCGTAGCGATGCGCCGTATCCGCCGGTTAATTATAAGTGCGCGCATGCATACACGGATACTTTGCGTGTAATGTCTCAGCTGTTTTCCAATAAATAAAAGAGCCAACCGTGAGAAGCACCCCGATGTGCCGCGTACCTTGAGTCGGGCCTGCGTGATGACGCGGCGCAGCAGGCCGAAGTCGCGCGTGAAGGCCTGCAGCTCGTGCACGAAGCGCTTCGTGTGCACGTACGTGACCGGGCCCATGTCGATGCTGAGGCTGGTCTCGTGGCCCGCCGCCGCCGCCTCCGCCGCGCTCAGCCTGGACACAACGTAAGCTCATTCTTACTTTCTACTACACTCATGTGGATATTATCACTTTGTCGTTTGAGTATTTTATAGGTCTTTTTGATTTTCCTATTTCATGCAACTAGCGTACAATGATGAGTATTAAAACACAGATCTCTCGTATGCGGGACAAGACGCGTTCTATAATGGAATCGTGCGAAGTTTTTTATTTCTCTCCAGTATATTTTTTCCACTATGTATACGGAGGCATACACCATTTTATCTATTTTATAATAACTCCATTGACCCCGATATTATATTTTTTTCATAAATTCTTCTTCATTCATTCATTCATTTTTAAATTTTTCTTCTTTATTGTACACAAAAAGGATACATGAAGGTTTAGAAACAATGGTCATGTAAAAAGGCGAGCTTAACCCTATAAGAGTTTTCTTACAGCAAACCTGTGGTGATGGAGAAATTTGAAACAAATAAGAGTAGGCAGAGATGCAGTTTACATACAAGTAATTTATTAGATATATAGATTTGATTTTCGCAAAATAACTCACGAATCTATTTTAGTCTAAGATGCGACAGTAGTTTGAAACAGTACATTAAAACTAGCAAGGTGTTTTTCCAGGATCGAATAAAAGAAACTACAAATAGCACACCTGTTATAGTGGATAGTGAGCGCCCGATGCGTGTGCGTCCTCAAGGTGTCCCTCCAGAGCGGGTTGTGTGGCGTGAGGTCGCGCAGCGCGAGCGCGCCGAGGCGCAGGCGCAGGGCGGAGGTGCGGCGCGCCGGGTCGCGGCGGGCGGCGGCGCGCACGCGGGCCACGCGCGCGCCGCACCACTCGCCGCGCGCCGACACCACCACGGCCGACAGCGACCGCACCGACATCTCCGTCACCTCCGTGCCCGCCCCGTCCGCCCCCTCCGCCGCGCGCGCCCCGCACGAGGCGCCGTCTGACGGACCGAGCCGTTGGTTATTTGCACAATAACTTATGTAAGCGCATGAGATTTCGTGAACGATTGTAGGCACACTTCGATCGCAAGCGAGCCTGGTGCAGCGCCGCCAGAATAACAGATCACGTCGGTGATAAGACAAAATGTAGACAATTTTGAAGCATACGCACAATTTCCCCCTTTTTTTTTTATACTTTGCCTTTAGACTTGAGTAATATACGTATGTGTTGAGTATTAATTAATTAGGTGGAAATACCCACATCTATCGAGGATTTTTTTTCCTCCCAAGGTCAGAGGTATCTCACCCGCGGCGGGGTCGCCCGGCGGCGGCGGCTCGGGCGGCTCGTCGCCGGCGATGCCGAAGAAGTCCAGCACGGCCACCCAGCTGTCGATGTTCACCACCAGGTTGAGGCTGTTGAACTCCACCTTCGTCAGCTTCGACACCTGTTCCGTATAAACGGATTTTAATATTGCGCAACATATTTTATACATCATTCAGAAAATTTGGTCTTACAATTACATAGAGTACTAACAAAACTTACCTTTCTAGAGGTGTATGAATATAATTATTAGTAATCATAATTCTAAAAAGTTATTAAGTGGAAAATAATTCATTTGACAAAAAATAACAGAAAATTAAATAGATTAGAAATGTATTTTGATTTGCTTATCTATTCATTTTTATGTGACAGATGCAAACTTAAAGAACTGTTCATAAAATTGCCTTGTTAGTGCACTACGATGCGCGCCGCGCGGGTTGCTGAGAACCATAAAATGATTGAATCCTTGTAGGTACCTTGTGGAAGGTGTCGTGGAAGCGCGGGTGGCGCGGGTCGCGCGTGTGCACCCACACCCACACGAGGTTGTCGTCCGCGGCGCCGCCCCCCTCCTCCTCCGACTCCGAGTCCTGCCCGTCCCGGGCGCACTTGTCCCTGTCCCTGCCCCTCTCCCTGTCCCTGTCCCTGTCCCTCTCCCTGTCCCTGTCTGCCGGCGCGCCGCACTCGGGCGAGCACGGCGGCGTGGGGCCGCACTTGCTGTCCTGTCGCTTGTTTGCTTTCTCTTTGTTCTGAAATACGTGTTTATTTACATTTTACAATATTTTAATATATCATAAATAATTGAACGAGCATAGCTAACAAGTTCTCTCTCAGAACTTAAAACTACCACTTGCATTGTAATTATTGTTTTTGTGTTGTTTGCTACTTCAAAGATTGTTTCCATTTATTCTACTGGACACGAATTATGAGTCACGTGACAAATTTCAACGGTTAGACGCATTTTAAAAACGTAAACCTAGATTTCCAGATAAGGTTAGCGCAATGTAGGCGCAGATATACCTACTATCGATAAACATCTCAAACACCTTTAAACATCAGCATTAAGTTACGTTTCCAAATACTATAAAATCGCATTTGACATATTTCTACCTCGGCTATAACATGCAACTGCCCAGGCAGCGAACTATAGTGGTTCCTGGCGAAGTGCAGCGAGCTGATGCTGGCGAGGTCCTCGGCGCCCGCGTCCAGGAAGTCGGGGCACGACTTGGACACGAACACGGCCTTGGGCGGCATTTGAGGGGTGTGGGAGACCATCAGCATGCGGTGCTTGGAGTCGGGCGGCTTGGTCAGGTCCTCCATCGTGATAGAGTGGAGAGACACCTAGGAATGGAACGACATATTATATTTATATGAGGTTTCAAGGTTATATTATGAACTAGCCTATCATTGTTTTCAATAATCTAAATACCCTCAAATGTGTTAGAAGGCAAGTTATATTTTTAATAAAATAAAAGTCGCTTTATGGGCCCCACTTTGTTTTCCCCAGGGCCCTTGTACAAAGTACAATGTGTTTAGAGCGAAGGTACGTGCAAGAGCTAGTTCACTTCCTATAGCTCAGCAATAATATCTACGTGATGTTTACTGATAATTACATCTTCATGTTAACTTTAATCTTATAAATTACTCCTTATAGCTCAGCAATAATACCTACGTGATGTTATTGTTTTACGTGATTTATAGGTTCCGTATTATATCTTCGTGTTAACTTTAATCTTATTAATAAACCAGTTGCGAATTATCATCGTTAGAGTTATCATTTCCTATACCTTGGTACCTCTAACATTCTTCGAGCCGGATTCACAGTCTAAATCCGCGTCGCACTCAATACTGTCTGTCGAAGGACAAAGTGATAACGTCCGTTACTAAAACGTTATCCTAACGTACTACGTCGCGTTCACACGTAGTACTAGTGTTCCATTCAGTGACATTTGGGACCAGAAAGTATCCTGCTATCTCAAGTAAGATCTTTCAATTTATTTAATAACCATGGAGAGCGTGCTGGCTACCCTAAGCGGAATCCTCGAAGACATAAAGGTTATCGACAGGAACATCCGCAAAGATTCAGCTAGCCGTAAGACATCAGAGTACATTCAGATACGTTTGGACAGGTTAGATAAACTATGGGCAGAGTTTAAAGTAAATCACGGGAAGTTAGTTGGGCTAGTTGGAGACTCAGAACATCCATATTTTGTAGAAAATCAATATGAACGAGCCAGGAGCTTTTACGAGAGTGTTAGAAGGACAATATCATCATCTCTTGCTGCGGATGATAATCTATCAGGATCATCCACCGAATCGCCAAGTCCAGCAGAAAAAGCCTCTGAGTTACTGAAAATGCAGCGTTCATTTTTTAGAGGATTTTCTCGCTATACCAACAGCTTCAAGGTAGAGGAGATTAAGGTGAAGTGGGAGCTTGAAGATAGGTTGCAGAGTATGCAGAAGAAATGGGCGAAAATTGAGTCACATCATTATCAAATAGATGCTGTCTTGCAAGGATCGGATGTTGAATACGAAGAGGAATTTATCTTCCATGAGAAAACCTACGAAGCTTTAAAGAAAGCCCTCAACAACAGGTTAGCGTCCACTTCTCATCTTCATCATTCCACTCCAACGCTAGAAGTGCCAATATTTTCCGGCAGCTATACTCAATGGCCCGGATTTTTAGATCTATTCTCCGAAAGCATCCATAACAATCACCTCTTGACGAACTGCCAGAAAATGCAGCATTTGAAGGGTAGGCTAAAGGGAGAGCCAGAACGGCTCGTGCAGCATCTCCACATTTCATCCGAGAACTACGAGACCGCGTGGGAGCTCTTAAACCACAGATACAACAACCCTCAGGTACTGTTTACAAAGCACATAGAATTATTTTTAAATCAGTCTAGCGCCACCAAACAAACGTTCAAGGATTTGAAACGCATTTACGACACCTCCATGGAGAATATTCACGCCATACAGAATCTCGGGTTCGACACGACAGCATGGGGGCCCATGTTGGCCCATCTCATTTGTAAAAAGCTCGACCCCGAAACAGTGGCAGATTTCAGAGAAAATCGCAAAGCGCCGCGAGAAGTATCTACGCTCCAAGAGCTTATGAACTTTTTAGAAAATAAGTTTATATCATTAGAACCATTATCTCAGAAAGAGAGTTTTACAATAACGTCGCCACAGCCCACTAAATCCTATTCCTCTCAGTCGAATAATAAATTTTTTTCAAGGGCTAATAAGTCGTTTCATAATAAAAACTCTCATTTAAATTATAACCAGTCAAGCAAGCGTGAATTGAGTTCCGCTGCCTGCACTTTAACTTGTCCGTATTGTAAAAATAATCACTTAATTTATCGATGCGATACTTTTAAAAAACTCAGTTCTGAAGAGAAGCTTAGTGCGGTGACGAAGTTAGGTATGTGTCAAAACTGCTTACTTCCGCACGAAGTAGGTCAGTGCCGTTCTAAGCGTGTATGCAGGGCCTGTGAGGCTAAACACAATACTATGTTGCATGACGCATTTATAGCTTTAAATCAGTCCGGATCGACGAAATCCTTTCCAACGCATTTATCGTCCCCGAATAAGGATCATAAGGCAAATCATGTGGCCGGAGGAGGCGAGGAAATCTTACTCACAACACTATCCCTTAGGGCGAGGTCAGTTGATGGAACATACGTCACATTAAGGGCTTTACTCGACCAAGGTTCTCAGATTTCGCTGATATCTGAGAATGCAGTTCAGCTATTGGGACTGCCTAGGAAGAGTTTTCACGCCTCAGTCAGTGGGATAGGTGAGGGATCCAAGCAAAGCCGGGGGATTGTTACGATTGATGCCGAGTCAATTTATGGTGATTACAAGTTCACCACTCAGGCTATAGTGATTCCGCGAGTCGTTAATAATTTACCCAATACTTCGTTCCCGAAGCAGACATGGGCACATCTTGGAAATATCCAGCTAGGGGACCCGGACTACAACGTATCAAAGCCAATCGATCTCCTTCTGGACGCCAGTGTTTATTCGGAGATTTTAATGAGTGGACTCATTAGGGGACCACCTGGAGGACCCATAGCCCAACAAACACGGCTAGGTTGGATTTTGTCAGGTAGCGTGAAACATTTCAAATGTAACGTTGTTTTAAGTGATATACCAGAGCTTTCTCAGTATTGGGAATTTGAAGAAATAAGCGAAGTTCATTCTGACCTCAGCACATCAGATAAGTATTGCGAAGACCTCTATCAGGCTACAACAAAACGATTAGCCAATGGTAGTTATGAGGTAGCAATACCCATGAAAGCTTATTTCGAACGAGACCTAGGCACATCAAAGGGAAAGGCTATTGCGCAATTTCATAATACGGAGAGAAAACTCGCCAGCAACGAGCGATTTGCTGAGAGTTACAAAAAAATCATGGCAGATTATGAAGAACTAGGGCATATGCAACGATTGCAAGGTCGCAGTAACATTGTGTGCTATCTTCCGCATCACGGCGGTTTTAGAGCTGACTCAACGACAACTAAGCTACGGGTTGTTTTCAATGCATCATCAAAAACGTCTACCGGAAGCAGCCTCAATGACCTTATGGAGCGGGGTCCTAATTTGCAAAAGGATCTACAAGCTCTTATCCTGACTTGGCGCCTTCACAAATACGTCATAACAGCAGACATAGAAAAGATGTTTAGAACAATTTTTGTACGAGAGGCAGATCAATCGTTGCAGAGTATCGTCTGGAGGTCATCATCACAAAATCCAATTGAGGTGTATTCCCTTACAACCCTTACGTATGGGACCAAATCTGCGCCCTACCTTGCCATGAGGACCCTTAAACAAATTGCGATGGACTATAGTAAAACCAATAAATATCCTTTAGCTATAAAGCCATTACAGGAGTCGTTTTATATGGATGACTTACTAGAAGGGGGTGAAACGATTGAAAGTACCCGAGACTTACAACAGCAAATCATTTCTATCCTAGGCGAAGCAGGAATGAATATACGTAAGTGGTCGAGTAACACACAGGAGCTCACCAAGGATTTACCTGAAGAGAGCGTAGATTTACCTCTCAACTTTAAGAGCGGAGACTCGAAAAAAACGCTTGGAATCAGCTGGAGGTCAAGCACGGACACCTTTACATATCAGGATAAGTTTAAGGAGATAAGTGATGATGACAAACTAACGAAACGACAGTTATTATCTCATATTTCCAAGATATTTGATCCATTAGGATGGATTTCCCCGCTCACGATAAAGGCAAAACTTTTATTCCAAAGAACATGGTTGGAAGCTAAAGATGTTTGGGATGAACCATTAAACGAGGAACTTACCAGAGAATGGCATCTCTTAAAAACAGACTTCCATAACCTGCATCTATTAGAGATACCTAGGCATTTAGGAAACAAAAATAGCAAGTTTCAAATACACGGATTTTGTGATGCGTCAGAGAAAGCTTACGCCTGCGTTATTTACTTTGTAACAATTAATGATAAAGGCGAGTACACATCGAGATTGATTGCCGCCAAGACGAAGGTAGCACCGGTTAAAACTAAGCTGAGCTTACCAAAGTTGGAACTGTCTGGGGCACTACTTTTGTCCCGGCTAATGGAAAGGGTCTTAAGTACATTCTCTGAAAATGAAATAAACATGTTCGCCTGGACTGATTCGATGATTGTTCTGGGATGGATACACGGTGGCGTCAATAAATGGAAACAATTCGTAGCCAACAGAGTATCGTCTATTCTTAAAGTCATCCCAGCAACAAAATGGCGTCATGTTCGTTCAGAAGACAACGCCGCTGACTGCGCCACAAGAGGACTAAGTGTAACCCAGCTAGCGGATCACTCCTTGTGGTGGGAAGGCCCTCAATGGCTTCAGAACTTTGACTTTAATCGTCACAATACAGAGGCATACCAATCTCCGTCCATTGAAGCGAAAAAGATAAGTGTAAACACAGCTTTAGATCATAGGCAAAACAATTTAATATTAAGACTATTAAATGAGTGTGGGTCAATACAGCACGTAGCGATAAAAATCGGCTGGCTCTTGCGTTTCATTATGTGGTTGCGCAACAAGCGAATAAATAAACAACGTTATCTTACTATAAGAGAAATGACTCATTCTTATAATTTAATTGTCAAAACAGTGCAATGCATTGAATTCGCGGAGGACATTGAACGTTTAAAGAAAAAGAAACCGCTGAAAGGATGTAGCAAACTTTTATGTCTGAATCCATTCATAGATGAGCAAGATGGATTATTGAAAGTTGGTGGGCGACTTAACAATTCGATTCTTAAACAATCGGTTAAGAATCCTATAATATTAGCAAGTCACAGTCGTCTCACTGAGCTAATCATCAGTCAAGCGCACCAAATCACGCTTCACGGGGGTCCTAGTCTCACCCTAGCCTATACAAGAGATAGATTTTGGATAATTAGTGGACTACGGACTGTCAAACGTGAACTCAACAAGTGCGTTAGGTGTAAAAGACACAGCGATCACAGCAAACCGCAGATGTTAGCAGACCTTCCTGAATCAAGGGTAACTCCCTCCTTACGAGCTTTTACGCACACAGGAATTGATTTCACGGGACATTTTGACATAAAAGCGAACAAAGGACGTGGAGTAAGGACTCTGAAGGGATACGTATGTGTATTCGTGTGCATGTCGACGAAGGCAGTACATTTGGAACTTGTATCAGATCTTAGCACTCCGGGATTCATAGCTGCGCTTTCTCGATTTTGTTCCCGCCGTGGTACGCCTAGCCACATCTATAGTGATAATGGAACGAATTTCGTAGGTGCGGACAGATTACTAAAGAAAGAGTATGACGCAATCCTACAGAGCATAAATCCAAACATCAATCATAGCGTGAGTGAGCTTCAAATACAATGGCATTTCAATGCGCCGGCATATCCTTCTGCGGGCGGATTGTGGGAAGCAGCAGTTAGGCGGATGAAGTACCACTTGAAGAGAGTTGTAGGAGAGCAAAAGCTCACATATGAAGAATTCATTACGGTACTCCATCAAATAGAAGCTTGTCTTAATTCAAGACCTCTGATCGCCCTCACGGAAAGTCCCGACGACATCTACCTTACGCCCGGCCATTTTTTGATTGGAAGCTCTTTGTTGTCAAGGCCTCCACCTGATCCGGAACATGTCAATCTGACCACCAGGTGGCATATGGTGCAGGCAATAAATAAGGATATATGGAAGGCGTGGTCGTTTGATTATTTACTTCAATTACAAGTACGGTCAAAGTGGAGAACGACATCAAGGAACATAGAAATTGATGACATTGTTATTGTAAAGGAGGAGAATCTGCCACCTGGGAAGTGGCTCATGGGGAGAGTGACAGAAGTTCACCCTGGGAGGGATGGACGCGTACGAGTGGCCTCTGTCAAGACAAAAAACGGAATTATTAAGAGACCCTGCTTGAAGCTTTCAGTCCTTCCTGTAAAGGAAAAGGAAACTCAGGATCCTGTCCAAGAAAAGGATGACGATGTGCCAGAACAACGTCCATCAAAACAAAAACGTACGACAAGGTCAGGGTTCTGCCATCTCATCACAATGACGCTTATGTTGTTCTTGACAGTACTCTCTTCGGCACAAGCGTCAACTTCCTATAATATAACTTACTTAGATCAACACCAAAATATATACTTTGAAAAAATAGCCAATTTGAACCTTATTCGGGACGAGTGGAAGCTCGTCGTTTATTTTAATATGTCTTCATATTGGACTGGTTTAAACAATATTAACAATTACGTTTCCCATATAAATCAGTACTTAACTTCGTCATCGACACCGCTTCCGTCACAATACAAGGGTATCGTTGACCAGTTACAGCAAGAGATATTAGAAATTGAGCATTATAATAAAATTTTAACGAACAATCAAATCGGTAAGCGACAAAAGAGAGGATTAGTAAATGGAGTGGGTTATTTGGCTAATGCGTTATTCGGTGTCCTTGATGACTCATTCGCGAAACAATATGAAAAGGACATTGAGAAAATATCACAGAACGAAGGTCATCTAAGCCTATTAATAAAAAATCAGACTAGCGTTTTAGAAGCTCAATATAATATCATGAAAAGAAATGAGGACATAATGAATAGTAATTTTAAATCCATTACTCAGCAGATGGAGAATATGCGTAGCAAAATGCGTCAAATACAAATGGAGCAGACAAGTGAACTTAATTTATTATCACTATCCTTGACAGCTAATATTATTATAACAAGCCTAAGACGCATTCAAGATAGTTTAATAGATATCTTAACTGATATATCACACGGTCATTTAGATATGAACCTGCTCCCACCAGAACAGCTAGAGAAACAAGTCAGCATTATATCCAGTCACTTACGGGGAGAGCTCACGCTGGCAGTTGATAAGCAGAGCTTATACGAGCTCTATCAACAAATGAAGGCAAGCGCTAGAGTTGGAGAAAAATTTTTAATCATACAGATAAAGATTCCCCTCATTAGCAAGGAAGCGTTAGAACTGGACAGCGTAGTAAGTCTGCCCCATCAAAATCACGTGGTCAGGTTTATAGCGCCATTTATAGCTTTCAATATACAGAGAGATATTTTTATTCTAATGACAACCGAGGATCTACATTCATGTACGCACACTTCAACTAATAGGATGCTATGCCCTTATGATAAACCTATCATCGAACTACCAATAACAAAGGCGATTTGCAATACCAGCATAAACCACAATGCGAAGCTATGCAAAACCGAGGCATTGACCTGTCAAGAACGGTGGGTCAAACTTCACAATAATAATAGGTGGTTATTTTCATGTTGCGACGACGAATGCACAGTGCGCATTTTTTGCGCTGACACCGACATTCAGATAGAGTCATTGACAGGCAATGGCTTACTTAGTGTAGGTCAAGGTTGCGTGGTGAAGAGTGATGACTTTGCAATCTACGGTCACAACAACTATCTGAGTCAAGTTCAAATTGAAGGAGATGTGCCAACGGTACCGGAGTTTTCTGTCCTCAACAAAATCGTAAACACCTCCGTAATAGCAGAATTTGTACCAGACAACCACGTAGAAGAGTGGACAAACATGAAAACCCAACTAGAAGACATAAAGGCCCAAACGAACGTATCTCTGAATGTACACGACATCCACCAGTACACGCTGATGTACGCTATACTAGCTTTACTTGTACTGGCTGTTGTATGCTACTACATCGTTCGACGAAGGAGGAAGGCGCGGAATGCAGCAGTTGTAGTACAGCGGACGGCGTCGGTCGCCTCGGCGGCCCTGGAGAGAGGCCCCAAGGCCTCACAGCAGCAACCAGGGTGTGATGAACAGTTTGTGTTACCAGTGTGTGATACGCGATTTAAAAACGGTTTAAATATCCCAACGGTGAAGTGCGAATAGATTAGGATGTAAAAATCAAGATCAATTATATAGTTTACATTTAAGATTCGTTGTTAATAGCTTTACTCAGTCTTACTGTTATAATATTAATACTTATCTACATACATATAATTTTATATACATTTTACTCGATACATTGTAAGACTAGTTTACATTCACATCTTTGAACATATTGATTTATTTTCTGTTTCCCTTTTTTGAGTGGCCAGGATGTACAAAGTACAATGTGTTTAGAGCGAAGGTACGTGCAAGAGCTAGTTCACTTCCTATAGCTCAGCAATAATATCTACGTGATGTTTACTGATAATTACATCTTCATGTTAACTTTAATCTTATAAATTACTCCTTATAGCTCAGCAATAATACCTACGTGATGTTATTGTTTTACGTGATTTATAGGTTCCGTATTATATCTTCGTGTTAACTTTAATCTTATTAATAAACCAGTTGCGAATTATCATCGTTAGAGTTATCATTTCCTATACCTTGGTACCTCTAACAGCCCTTGACCACCTAGCTATGTCAGTGTTCCCAGTGTTTTTTTTATTTATTTATGGAAATGTTACAGCCGAAATTACAAGTTTTCACGATAAGTGACGGTAAAATTATAAAAATTTTGAACAGCAAATACCCACGTTGTGTTTCGACGATAACGGTTATAAATAAAATAAAAAATAAAATAAAATAATGGTAAACATAACAATTTATAAATACACATTAATTCGTTTAAAAGAATCAGCGTTCTAAAAACGTGTGTGTTTGTGTGTGTGTGTGTGTTACCTGAAGCGTAGTCTCGAACTCGTTGGTCTTCTTGTAGCTGAGCGAGAACTCCCGGAAGGAGAGCTCCACGAGGCTGCGCTCGCCCTCGCCCAGGTCGGCCTGCAGCTCCACGCGCAGTAGCGGCAGCTCGAACTTCACTGAACCACGGTAAATTACATTATACCTTGTGATACTATCACGGCTAGAATATTTTGCTTACGCATGATATTACGCGGAAATATCGGGTTACATATAGATTTAAATTAATTAAAAATGGTCATATAGTAAATATAAATAAATTAATGCCTTTGTGGACTCGACGAATAAAATTAATGTTATAAATATGGAAAATTGTCCGGGTATCTTTTTGGTTTGTTACTTTTTCCCTACGAAATAATCTGAAAATCAAGATTTACCATGTAATATAAATACTTTGCAAGCGGAGCGAAGACACTATTGAATTTTTCTGATTCAATGGGTGCATCGTTGCAACGCAAAATATTCGAGCGAAGTCGGTGTTCGACGCGGTCTGGCTACAATGACGTCCCTTCAGGATCTCGTAGCGCGCGCTAAACGAAATGACTCTTTGTGCGCTAATGTAGACAAGAACGCCGTTTATTGCTGTTATTGCAGCGCGCCAATGCGACACGAATCTCTGCCCGCTGATGTAGACGCACCATTACACAGTAATGATGCACGTTACCTATGAGCAAGGGCGCGGCGCCGCCGGTGGCTGACGGCGCGGGCGGCGGCGCGGCCAGCGCGGCGGCGCGCACGGCCGGGTCCAGGCGCAGCGTGGGCACCGCCGGCTCCACCACCGCCGCAGGGATCTATGCCCGCCAGTAATGATGCACGTTACCTATGAGCAAGGGCGCGGCGCCGCCGGCGGCTGACGGCGCAGGCGGCGGCGCGGCCAGCGCGGCGGCGCGCACGGCCGGGTCCAGGCGCAGCGTGGGCACCGCCGGCTCCACCACCGCCGCAGGGATCTATGCCCGCCAGTAATGATGCACGTTACCTATGAGCAAGGGCGCGGCGCCGCCGGCGGCTGACGGCGCGGGCGGCGGCGCGGCCAGCGCGGCGGCGCGCACGGCCGGGTCCAGGCGCAGCGTGGGCACCGCCGGCTCCACCACCGCCGCAGGGATCTATGCCCGCCAGTAATGATGCACGTTACCTATGAGCAAGGGCGCGGCGCCTCCGGCGGCTGACGGCGCAGGCGGCGGCGCGGCCAGCGCGGCGGCGCGCACGGCCGGGTCCAGGCGCAGCGTGGGCACCGCCGGCTCCACCACCGCCGCAGGGATCTATGCCCGCCAGTAATGATGCACGTTACCTATGAGCAAGGGCGCGGCACCGCCGGCGGCTGACGGCGCAGGCGGCGGCGCGGCACCGCCGGCGGCTGACGGCGCAGGCGGCGGCGCGGCCAGCGCGGCGGCGCGCACGGCCGGGTCCAGGCGCAGCGTGGGCACCGCCGGTTCCACCACCGCCGCAGGGATCTATGCCCGCCAGTAATGATGCACGTTACCTATGAGCAAGGGCGCGGCGCCGCCGGCAGCTGACGGCGCGGGCGGCGGCGCGGCCAGCGCGGCGGCGCGCACGGCCGGGTCCAGGCGCAGCGTGGGCACCGCCGGTTTCACCACCGCCGCAGGGATCTATGCCCGCCAGTAATGATGCACGTTACCTATGAGCAAGGGCGCGGCGCCGCCGGCGGCTGACGGCGCGGGCGGCGGCGCGGCCAGCGCGGCGGCGCGCACGGCCGGGTCCAGGCGCAGCGTGGGCACCGCCGGTTCCACCACCGCCGCAGGGATCTATGCCCGCCAGTAATGATGCACGTTACCTATGAGCAAGGGCGCGGCGCCGCCGGCGGCTGACGGCGCGGGCGGCGGCGCGGCCAGCGCGGCGGCGCGCACGGCCGGGTCCAGGCGCAGCGTGGGCACCGCCGGCTCCACCACCGCCGCAGGGATCTGCGGATCAAACGTTGCAGATTACAGACCCGTGCAATACATCTATTAAAAACTTCAAATACCACTATGACAATAATTATACTAGACGACAAAGTAGAAATTAAAAAAATATTTAACCCGACTGCGACTTAACTTTTTTATTTTATTTTATTTTATTTTTATTTTATTTTATTTATTTGGGAAACAAAAAGCTTATAACTAAGATAAATTAATATGGATAATGTGATTTCACTAAAGCTAAAAACAGTTTCCACATGTAGATACAAATTTATAAATGTGTAGTAACCATATGTTGATTATCCTAACTTAAGCAATACAAAACTAAAACTAATAATAACTAGACGAAACATTTACTTAAGTACATAATAAACATAATACACATTTCTTTTAAAGAAGGATAATAAGAGGGAACAAATATAATTAGTACACAGGCACAAACATCATCATAGCCTAGTAGTAGTCACTGTAACTTTGCCAGATCTTCTTTAGTCAGGATTTGTATGACAGGTGATTTGTCGCCTTTTCTTGTCATTGATCTTGCAGTTCAGCACCCACACGTATTTATGGCCCTTCTCCCGAGCCACCTGCTTGGTTCGCGATAGAAGGCGCCTGTTGGCGGCCGTCAGGTGGTCATTCACGAACACCCGGGTGCTATCCCCTGGGAAGCCGATCTCTTGTGCAGATAGCTTTTTGAACGCTCTTGCACTAGCGACAAAATTTTCCTTCATATACCTGTTGACGAAGCCTACGATGATCGACTTCTGTTTAGTAGACGAGCGTGCTCTCGTAATGAAGTTTATGTCACTTTTACACGTAGGTTGGCCGATTACTTCACCTACTTTCATTATGATATTGAAGAGGTTTTCATTGTTCTTGTCTGGAACACCTTTTAGTTCAATGTTGTTTTGCCTTAACAACTGATCCTTGGTGGCTAGATCTGATGTTACTTGTGCTAATCTAGTATTGACCTCGTCGAAGCTGACAGTGGTGCCTTGTGGGCGAACCTCCAGTTCCTGCAGCCGTTTATCCAGAGCGGCAATCTTGTCGTCGTGGTGGTTCAGGTCAGTTTTGATGTCACTTATAGATCCTTCGATACCAGCTAGGTTTTCTTTTATTTCCTTCACTTCACAAATGAGGGTAGGGATTTGCGAGTCCAAACGGCTGTTGATGCTGCTGATTCCTGTGCGTAACTCGGCCAAGATATGATCCAGCGTTGTGGCGGAATGACCACTAATGGTACTTGAAGCCGAGGGTCTTGGCGATGACGTTGCCGACGAGGAGTTCTTACATGAACCGCATAGAAGAGAGGCTTGTCTCGCTGCTCCGAGTTTTCTGTAGTTAGTTTCAGTGATATTTGCACACGAAAAACAGTAAATTTGTTTACATTTGGAGCAATTAACTCCATCCGAATAATCAACATTACATCCGGGACATTTGTACATTGTTTGGGTAAAAAATAATTCCGATCCGAAATGAGACACAGCGGAGTAATTGCGTACGTGCTCACGGTAAGCGTTCGCGGAGCGGACTGAACTTTTATGAACTTTTACAATCTGTGCGAGCCTCCACCAGTGCCTTCCTACTAGCCCGACGATGTCGTCGTCCCATCGGGTAGGTGGTCTGCCGCGACGACGCTTGGCTCCCACTGGCCACCATTCTGTTATCGCCCTGGTCCATCGGTCGTCATTCCGCCTCGCAACATGTCCTGCCCACTTCCACTTAAGGCTCGCGATCCGCAAACCTAAGTCTACAACTTTTGTAGATCGCCGTATTTCTACGTTCGGTATACGGTCAACGAGCGATATGCCGAGCATGGCGCGCTCCATTGCTCTTTGAGTTATTTTAATTTTTTGCATGTATTCCTTTGTGAGCGGCCATGTCTCAGCACCATAAGTGAGAATAGGCAGCACGCATTGGTTAAACACCTTGGTCTTAAGGTTCTGAGGAATTTTAGACTTGAATATGTCTTCCAACTTTCCAAAGGCGGCCCACCCTAATTGAATCTTCCGCGAGATCTCTTTGACATGTGAGGCTCGGCTAAAAGACAAACAGTGACCAAGATATATGTATTCGTCAACGGTATCGAGTTGGGTGTTCCCTATTACGATAATGGGTTTGGGACCCGGACGGTTTGTCATAATCTTGGTTTTCGCCTCATTCATCTTAAGGCCGTCAGTCGTAGAAGCCTCATGCAGATCCGAAAGCATGGTCTGTAGATCAGCGGAGTTTTCAGCTACAAGAATTAGGTCATCAGCGAAGCGAAAATGCGACAAGTGTCGGCCATCGATGTTCACACCATTCTTTTCCCAATTGAGTGTTTACATGATGTCTTCTAACACACACGTGAATCAGAATCTGGCGTGATGAAGAGGAGGCCTTTACTCAGCAGTGGGTGTAAACAGGCTGTTAGATAGATAGCTTATAGATTTACAATCTATAAGCGTAGGTAGTGAGAATAAGGTGAGAATGGTCGATACGCAACTTTAGTTCGATATTCATAGATCCCAAACGGTCACCCATATCGAAAAAAGTTGAAAGAAAACTAAAAAATATTTTTATATCCTATTTGACATAGTTTGTTGACTATTTCTTTTTAGTTTTACAAAATGGCGTCGAATAGTCGCCATGTTGAATTTTCACCAACGACATGTCTTTAGTGACACTCGCTGTACTAAAAGGAATCGATTGACGTGCGAATCAGAGAAATCGGCCCAGGCGTTTGGTCTGCAAGTGGGACAAAGGAACATAATACAAACATAGGCTGTTGAACACATTACCACTCCTTTGCGTTGCGCAGTCGGGTTAAAAGAAGAAGTGCAAACGTCCGCCTCCGCTAAATCTAGGAGTTGAGCTTATTAGAATGAGATGAGATGAGCTGAGCGAAATACTAGTGCTGATTAGAACAGTGAATAAAATTTGATGTGATTGACATGACGTCCATTGATGCTTGAACTTGATTTAAATTAAGAATTAATTTTTTTGTAAGCCGTCTCTGACAGGCACGATGACTTCATGAAAAAATGGGTATTCTGCTTAGTCCGTTACCTATTTTTCGTTTAATCAATTTACTAAGATAGTGCAAAGATATAGAACATAAAATTTTCGAAGTGTAGAGGCTTTTGATATCTAAGAATTTAGTACAAATCGTACAAAAGCGCTTAAGTCACGCGAAAACTCAATGCATTGTGTCGTCTCAATTTTTCATTTGCTAGAAAAAAATGGTGTACATTTTTTTAATATTATAAATGATTAAAATATTGTTTATTTTGTGTCATCTACCCTATCCTAACTCTTAGCGCAAATATAATATAAGCAGTAAACAGTAATAAGACAATACATCGGAGTACAAATATTACTGCGCATGCCAGAGAAATGGGCTCATACCAACAGTTTCTATCACCTATTTGTACCATACAGTAGTCGTACCTGCGTCGCGGCGGCGGGGGGCGCGGCGGGCGCGGGGGGCGCGGCGTTGGACAGCCAGTGCAGCGTGTCCAGCAGCTGCTCGTACTGCTCCCGACGCGCCGTCACCTGCAGCTCGCCCACCACGGACCCGCTCACTGACCACTGCAACGAACGAACTCTTCAGCATAACTAGTGGCGACATCTATCACGAGAAAACTACACTGTGGAATCCAGCCACGTGACCTAGAGGATTCTTAGGAATTAACACAGAAATTGGCACGAAACCCCAGCCTCGACGCCTTACTCGCGTGAAAACTCCAACATGAGGGTAGATATTTTAAAAAATTTACAGAGATAATATAATTTTACCAGATACTCGTAGGTGTATCTGGTAAATTTGTTATTTAATTGCACTTGCAATTAAAAGAATGTAAAAACGATAATGTTCAACATGCCTTATGTTGAACATTGTCGTTTTTGCGCAGCCGCAAAATAATAATTTATGAGTCATTTTGACCGAGACACGCCCACTGCTGGACATTGAGATTCCTCATAATGGAATAGATTATTTCTCATATTGGTTAGACCATAATCCACTACTGATCCAATATCTTAATAAGTATCATTTTAGTCCGTTTTGTTTGTTTGTTTTTGATTAATTTTATAACTTTTGTATCTCTTTTTTTATGTTTATCATTTAGTCGTCGCTCGTGATGTTTTGTGTTCCAAGGTCTCGTCTGAAAATCAGCGCACCTCCGCGCTCTAAGTGTGGGGTTGCATTATGCTGAGACGGGGCCTTTTGACACATCACAAAATTATGTGGTTAAGTATTTGTTGTTTTTCTTTGTTTTATTGTATTTTGTGTAGTGATGTGTCAATAAATGTTTCTCTTTCTCTTAACACGTTGGACGCCACGCAAAAAAAGCAGTCTTTTCATTTGAGCCATGGGGGACACCGGTGGGCCAAATCATACTGTACTGTTCAGGCCATGTTGGTCACCGGTGAGCCAAATCAGGAGTTCGTTTCAAACGAGATTCACAGGCCACGAGATTCAGATATCATAGTAAAATATTATGGAAGTGGGCCAGGTGGCCCTGTAGATCATTCAGTCCGCTTGGATCTTATGTGTCGCAAAGAACTTAGAATTTATTTAAGATTTTCTTTAATTTTTAGGGCTGTTCTCAACTTCACCAAATAAACTAAATATAAAACCGATAAAAGGATGTTTGCTGGTAAATAAAAGAAATAAATATAGTTATAAAATCTTTTTTTTTTTTTGGTATGCGGGGGTTGCGCTGGGTGGGCCGCGGTGTGCGGCCGCGCCGCAGGAAATATGCAAATCCTTCCACTGCGGCCACCGGGGACACCCGTGGGTGAAGTTACGGTTTTTAGTGTTTTTTGGAAAGAATACAGCCCAAGTTTTAGTGTACAGTGCATAATAACATATTTTTAATCATTTACTGCAATAAAACAAAATTGCAAAAAATAGGAAATATGTGATTTCGTGGTGGCCTCAACAGGCTTATATAGGTTGGCCCACATGGTGGGCCACGCGGCGTTCAACGTGTTAATCTTAAACTATGTGTATTATTAATTTTACAATTAATAATAACTATTATTTAATTACATTTATAATTATATACTATTTCAATATAATAAAATATAATGTGTCATTGTGGGTACCTGACAGGAGTCGTCCTTGTCGGCCAAGTCGATGTTGAACTGCAGCGCCGTGTTGTGCAGCACGGGCTTGCCGCGCGCCACGTCGTACATCTGCTGCATGCTGAGCGGCGACACGCGGTGCTTCTCCAGCTTCTCGCCCACGTCCAGCTGAAACACACCATCTTAATATCCACCATCTTACCAATGCTTTAAATCCTAAATATTATATGCCCTGATATGTGAGCGCATGTTTAATTAATGCACATCTAGATACCGAGATGAACTAATCAAACTTGATAGCTTTGATTCCTTAAAAAAAAAGTTCCGTGTCACATAATGCTATCAAGTGTCGGAATGTTACAAATATAAAAAAGAAAACATCCAAAAACATTGAGAGTAAAGTTATAAACAAAAATTACTTTCTATCCGAGCAAGAAAAAAGATAAATAAATTACAAAATAAATTAAAGAATGGTGTTAAATCAAGACAAGACAAACATCAGTCCCACAGATTCGGTGTTTGTTATATTAGTTAGACGGAGAGAACGGGAATACACAAAGTCCTCACCGTCGCCAGCGAGATATCCCGGACCCGCACTTTGTAGGTGGTGTTCCGGGGCTCGCCGGGCCGGTTGGCCAGGCTCATGCGGCCCAGGTGCGCCACCATCACCTGCGAGCTGCGCGCGCCGCGCGGGATCACCACCACCGGAGACTCCAGCTCGACGCTCACGCTGCAACAGTATGCAAAAGAAGAATGGTACTTGTTTGAATGGTGCAGTCCAGACGTGGAATGGAAGACCCGTTGAATGTTGTCGACTTACAATTTAGTTCTGGTAATTGTGTTCTTGTAACTGTTAATACGGTACAAATAATATGGGATATTGCGCGAAACTCAGCGACTCCCTCAACTTTATTTTAAATTATTATGAAATTGTTATTGTTTATAGCGAATATAAGTATACAAATATATCATCGCTTAAGTGCCAAAAAAAATATCTGTAATGATGTTGTATTGAACTGTTAATAAATAAATGATCAAGAAACTCTTTTCTCTTAAAGTCGCATCATGTCCTCATAGAGTCTTTATATAAAAAATGCTAACTTAAAATCAAGTTCTTTACTGTTTTCGCTAATGCTGCATTTACATTCTATCTATTCTCAATAAGTCTGAAATATTAAGGTAACATTGTCATTACCTGAGCACGATGTTGTCGGGGCGCCTGTCGCCGGGGTCGTCCAGCGAGGCGCCGAGGCTGACGGTGCGGCGCCGCGGGGACACGCCCTCCATGGACTGCGACAGTCGCGGGTTCATGTCATTACCTGAGCACGATGTTGTCGGGGCGCCTGTCGCCGGGGTCGTCCAGCGAGGCGCCGAGGCTGACGGTGCGGCGCCGCGGGGACACGCCCTCCATGGACTGCGACAGTCGCGGGTTCATGTCATTACCTGAGCACGATGTTGTCGGGGCGCCTGTCGCCGGGGTCGTCCAGCGAGGCGCCGAGGCTGACGGTGCGGCGCCGCGGGGACACGCCCTCCATGGACTGCGACAGTCGCGGGTTCATGTCATTACCTGAGCACGATGTTGTCGGGGCGCCTGTCGCCGGGGTCGTCCAGCGAGGCGCCGAGGCTGACGGTGCGGCGCCGCGGGGACACGCCCTTCATGGACTGCGACAGTCGCGGGTTCATGTCATTACCTGAGCATGATGTTGTCGGGGCGCCTGTCGCCGGGGTCGTCCAGCGAGGCGCCGAGGCTGACGGTGCGGCGCCGCGGGGACACGCCCTCCATGGACTGCGACAGTCGCGGGTTCATGTACAGCGACTCTCTGCACAAAATATAGAGCAACAACAGATAACAAACATTCTAAAACTGATATTACACCTCCAACGCTTTAAACAGCCTGTATTACCGCCGCAAGAATGGATAAGATATCTGATTATTTTGAAACAGACAAAACTTCCATCCCAAAATCCCAAATCCTACACAATAGGTATTTTTCGTTTTATCAATTCAATAAGAAAAAGTTTCTTGGCAAGCGTATAAGATATGGAGTAGGTACTGTGAGTAGTCTGGTAATATTAATTATATATTTTGATATAGGGCATCATAGTTCCGGAATGCGGTCTTGTGCTGTAGAAATTTGTTCAAACCGCACGAAAACGTTACGCCATGCGAAATTTCTAATTATTCGCTGCCAAAGAAAAAAACGTAACGTAATTTTTTTAAGTAACGATTTTTTTTTTAACGTAATATGCCCTATTATTGTCCTCTCTGCAACTGCCTGCGGACCGGAGAACGCGAGACCAACTCGGAGCGTCGCGGGTGTGTTACCTGGCGTGCGCCAGGCCCAGCGCCATGTCGGCGGCGGCGGCGGCGGCGGCCCGCAGCGAGCGCGCCAGGTTGGCCAGGTACGTGTTGAACTCGCGCACGCACGACCCCAGCTCCCGCAGCAGCGCCGGCTGGTGCGTGTACCACACGCGCGCCACGCGCACCGACACCGACGTCTCCACGCTCACCGACCCTGCCGACCGTACACGCCAAACAGTTTTTTAGAGTAGTTCGAATACTGTGTGCACCACCGGCGCCATCTTCGCCGAGATTCGCGTTATATTACTGGGCGGATTGAACGGGTCAGGATATGAAAGATCACCTGGCGTGTCGGCTACGGCGCCGGCCAGCACGCTGCGGTGTATGTCGAAGTGCAGCGCCTTGTCGTCGAGCGGCGCGGCGTGCGGCGTGTCGCGCCCCGCCGCCAGCACGCGCCGCGCCGCGCCCGCGCCCAGCGACACCACCTGCACGCCGCCCAGCGACCCGCCGCACGAGATCACGCCGCCGTCTGCAACGTATACGTGTCGGAATCATCGATCGATAGTCATGATCATCACGTAAAATGTATGCATTTTTGAACCCTTAAATCCGCATTAAATATATATTTTGCTATGCTAACTATCCTGATGATATAATTGGCGAACGGCAGCCTCGCTCCACTTGTTATGAATGAGTATTGGTAATGACAGCACGTTGAAGCGTTTGGCACTGCGTGCTTTTACCGAGTGATCTAAACCTAAGTGGATAAGGTGAACCGATGCCTATACGATACCGATGCGGTGAGCGCTTACAGCGAACACCCGTATGACACCCCTGTGTCCCGGTGGAGCTGGAAGGGGTGGCGGAGGCTCACCGAGCGTGGCCTGTATCTTGGCCTCGGAGAGCGTGGCGGTGGCGATCTTGCGCGCCACCGTAGCGCCGTCCTCCGCCGCGGCGCGCAGCAGCAGCACGCCCAGGCGGTGGAAGTCGAACGTGATCTCCGTGCGGACTTCCTTCTGAGAATACATAATAACTTTAACAAAAACCTCTAAAATCTATTAAAGAACTCGCCCGATGCTATTACGTAACCCTGCCCATGAAGCGGACTCGGTGTTATAAGACCCATAATTATATGTCAGCTGTATAATAAACTATTGTATCGATACTTACTCTTGAACTGCATATCACATCAAAAACTATAGATACCTTTATCTCGTCAACATCATCATCAAGCGAAGCCGATTTCTGTTCATTTTCGGGCTCATTCCTCGGCGCTTCTGCGGGCTTATTGGTCCTCGGACCGAACACCCTCTGCGTGAATCCGATCAGTTCCACAATTGTTTCTTGATTTGCTACAAAAAAAACATTTTTAATCTTCTATACTTTACCCGAATAATATGACTGAATTAATTAAAGTTCTAAGAACTTACAATATATGGCTCAACGCAATCAATTATGTGATTTAGAATTCAGTTATGGGATACCCACCTATGATGTCCAGATTATTGAACAGTATGTTCGCTATCCTCAAGTCCTCGGAATCTCCTTCCCCCTTCACCATGCAGAGCTCCACGGCGATGAGCGCCTCGCTGTCCACCAGCCCGGCCGCCCCCCACGTGGGCGCGCCGCCCGCGAACGTGCTGTTGGCCCAGCTGCCGCCGGCGCCCCAGGGGTTGGGGTTGCTGGTGTTGTTGCTCATCCAAGTGGGGATTGGGCTCGTTGCTCTTTCGGCGGGCTCAGCGCCACCTGTATCAATAACATTAATTTTCATAAATTAGTTTCTATAATACCATTTCGCAATTTCGAAAATGATTGTCATTAATTAATGTCATTAATCTTTGTCGGTTGGTGCCCGGCGCTGAGTCCCTGCCACTAATACTCACCGGTAGAGCGATGCAGGGAGAAGAGCGCCTGCGACAGGGCGTGCGGGTGAGCCGCGCGCGTGGCGCCCAGCGGCGACGTCGGCGACTGCGGGGACTGCGGCGACGTGGGCTCCGAGCCGCGGATGCTGCCTGATGCTGTGTCCATGCTGCGGAGAGAACACATTCTTATACGACAATAAGCAAGAGAGTGGGCCCATAGTTGCTGCCCTAGGGCGTTCCCTGCTAAAGTAATGAGCCTCTTGAGTATTCCTATATAAGGTTTTTGAAGCTCTTCTTTTGTCAACCGGCGATTGCCGCCGCGCGCACGCCCATCACCTGCCCCTCGGCGTGCAGCGCACACATACCCCACGTGCTTGTGACTGGCCACCAGCAGCTCGAAGTCCGGGCCGTAGGTCTGCAGCGCGTCCACCAGCAGCAGCGAGTGCACGGACAGCGCGAGGGACGCGTCCCGCCAGCGCCAGCACAGCGCCGCGCGCACGCCCATCACCTGCACCTCGGCGATGCTGCGTCCGCGGGATTGCACCTAAACACAAACAAGGAATGTAATACCTGACGACATGCGTACCTTCATCCGCAACTTAGATCTGCAGTATTGGGCATAGTAGTCTCTACATGCTTCCGCCACTTACAACGGCCCTGTGCCTATTGCGCCCTGCGACTTTAAATGTCGTCTTATACGTCTCGTCAGAGAGCAGCACAATTCTAAACTTCACTCACTCATTAAAGGCATATCTATCACGACCCAGCCCCAAGGATTTTCCCGCAACACAGATAGAATACATAGAAGCTACTATGGAAAATCAGCTGCCTTTTGAGTCAAACTTGACTTACCTATCTTATTTATATATATGTATGATACATGTATATTAAAGTCAAACCTCCAAAGAGAGCTGGTCGATCGCGAACTGCAGCATGAGCAGCGTGGACAGATGGTGCGCCGACAGCTCGGAGCGGTCCGTCTCCGAGCTGGAGCTGACTTCGTCCTCCGCCGCGTCCACCGCGTCTTGCCCCGCCTCGGACCTCGACCTGGGAATGTCACATATGTAGGGTCACTTCAGAATATTACGGTAACTATTTTACTTGAACGATCGAAGGCCTTTCACAGTTTACACTATGACGCGTAATAAATATTGACCATTTGGTCAATACGTATTAAACTAAATAGTTCGATACTTAAAGGCGTTCAGGTTTAAATGAAATTAAATGGAATGAAATCGTTTATTTGCGATTTTAATTAATAATACATGTCAGATCTTAAATAATAGTTTGTGTCACTGTATTCAGCCTGCAAGCAGGCGTGCAATTATTTTGTCAAAGATGTCATAATAAAAAATTACATACTAGACATGTGTAGTTCACGAATGAATCCTTCAAAAGATATACTTCAGTTGTGCTCCTTCCTTCTCTCTCTCGTTCACTTACAATTCAACTAGCTCACTAACTCTTTTAGCTCAGTTGTCTTCATCGCATCGGGACGAATGAAAGATAGATAGCCCGCGCGGATAGATTATGCTGTCACGCTCTGTTGTAAGTACTGAAGTGATTGTCTGTTTACTCGGTCACGTTCGTATATGATCGTAAAAGACTTCGTCGTTATTCGTAAAGTCGAAGTTGTTTACCAGTTTACGTATATAACTCTTTCATTAGAATAATAATAACAACAATAAAGTATCTGCCTCAACTTTACCAAAAATAAACAGGATGGAAGTAATTACGCGCGAACCTCAGCATTGTTTTCTTTAGTCTTTTTATTTATATTGACATAAAATATATCTTTGTGATAAAAACTGTATACCTTTCTATACTTTACTATTTATTTTCACGTAACTTTTTTTATAAGCCAGTATACCTATACGTAGGTATGTTAAAAACTCATGGATCTGCAATAGTAGGTAAATATTCAATTAATTTAAATATAAATAATGAATTACTACCAACTATATTTAGGTACATTTCAATTCATTTTTAAACAAACTCGTGTCTTGACTCATCGCATTAGCTGAGATAATATCATTGATTGAACTGTTGTTTTATATCCCATTCTATATCTCTTGATGAACTAGTGAAAGAAAACCGAACGACAACAACATTTGATACTGTTGAGCAAGTGAACTAACTGAACTACTGAGCTAGAAGATAGATATAGTTCACTCCAATGAAAAGATATGTACATATCTTTTCATTTCAGTGACACATTCTGCGCAACGCTATTACATACATCCATCATCATAATTCAAATACTCATTCACATTATAGAAACATTAAATAATGACAATTATACCTAGTGCTCAAGGAATAAATATTTGGTCCCTCACTTTCCTGATTGACACAGCAGGAGTTGCAACTCACGTGTGGAATATGTCGGAGGCGTCGAGCACGGCCCGCACGGCGCGCAGCTTGTGCTCGGAGAGGTGGCCCACGAGCGCCGGCAGCGAGCCGCGCAGCGTGGCGCTCGGGTACTGCGGGTCCAGCGTCTGCACCACGCGCCTCTCCGCCTGGCGACAACAACATCAACTGACTGGTGAACATTTCGCATGCCGTTTACACTAACACTCATCAACACTGATTCTATAACAGCTGATCGCCGGCTTTCACCTCAGAGCTTCACGGTTGATCGTCACCGCCTAGAACGAAATGGTATGCGGTGCGGTAACTAAGTGTTCATTTCAGCAGTACCTTTCAAGCGCTACTTACAGTTTGTGAGTAAATAAATATACAATTGCAGCGACAATAGTCATGCTAACGCCTCGAGTTACTTCAGAAAATCAGTTGAATGATAGGTTACCAGCAGAGAGATGCTGAACCGGTCCAGCAGGTGCAGCGAGGAGGTGGACTTGGTGTGCGCGTACTGCCAGTTGTCTCGAGCACGCCCCACCAGGATCTGAAGGTCGCTCAGCTCTATGTTGTATCTGCGAAGGATGTTTTGTTAATATTATAAATAATGAAAAATACTGGAGTGGCGAAGGCCATTCCGACGGGTATACCTTCATCGATATTAAATTAAATTACAATATAAGAAACATCCGGGTATGTAACAATTGATTGTTCTGCAAATAGGTCCAATGTGTGGATCGGTGAGCCATAACTTTACTCAAGAGATTGCTTATTATTTTGATCACGGGACGTCTCCCTCTCTGGACACTGAACACAGTCTTTCCTTCCTAAGGAGATTCTCAAAACCGACCTTGGCCTGTTGGATAGTCTCTATAATGATAATTAAATCTTATTTGTCTTTTTTTGTACAATAAAATGAAACGGATAACACCGACCTGTCATACAGGCGATCATGCAGGTCGTTCTGTTGCAGCGCGCGGTGGTCGGCGTGCGGCGCGCTCGCGCCGGGCGGGTCGGCGGGCGACAGCAGGCTGGCGGGCGGCGTGGAGCACGGCGTCATGAACGTCTCCTCCTCCTCGGCCTCCGCCGCGCCCTCCCCGCCCTCCGCGCCCTCCGCCCCCTCGGCCCCGGCGCGCGCGCTGTTCGCGAGCCGGAGACGCCCGAAGTCAATGAGCAGCACGCCGCCCTCGCGTGAGGACATGTCCTCGGCGAACAGGATTTGGGGTGCGGAAATATCCAGCTCCACGTGCCAGGAGAGGCGGTCGCCCTGTTACAAAAGTAACTAATTGATGGATTCCGGATATTATAAAAAACCTGACCGAAAAATGCAGATATTGCAGCGAAGCGGGGAAGCGGTAGGTACGCTCTCCGCTGTAAGATGGCGCTAGTCACCGACTCAGAGATCACTATCATCATCGTAAACAATAAAATCGATACAATTTAAGTGAGTAAATATTTCTGTTTAAAATGGCTCATATTTTACTGTATGATTTTTCTTATTTTATATTTTAAAATCTATTTTTTAACCCCCAACCAAAATAAGAGGGGTGTTATAAGTTTTACGTGTCTGTCTGTCTGTCTGTCTGGGACATCATAGCTCCCAAACGGATGGAGCGATTTCAATTTAGTTTTTTTGGTATTAAAGGTGAGTTTGGCGCGCGTGTTCTTAGACATGTTTCATAGAAATCGGTTGTGCCGTTTAAAAGTTATGGGGGAGAGAATGGGGAAGGTAAACCAAATATCTGCAAATATACTTGAGTGGGGTATCATTTGAAAGCGCAGCGCGTGCACATTACAAAATATTATGGTGTTTTACTTTTAAGGGAAAAAAGGCATTGGAATCGGGGGTTTTTCTTAAATTTTTAATTTAGAATTTATATTAATATTATTTCCTGTCCATATGATATGATCAATATGATGTTGTGTAAAAATTCGGACCAATAAGCAAAAACTAATTTAAATTTACATTTTTGGAATCTAAAACAAACTCTCATACAAAATCGACAAAACCTAATAACACTAAAATAATAACATAGCGGTTATAGCACACTATTTCAGTATGGGTCAGTGGTGGTTAATTACCGGTCCAGCCCGCATTATATCCTCCCAGTGCGTGATCAACTTCGCCCGAGTAGAGTCGCGCACGTGATGCAGTGCGTGCAGTGGGCCAACGCCCACGTCCGCGTGGGCAGTGGGCGCTCCACCCACCCCAGCCCACGGGGCACACGCCCACGCGCGCGCCCACCGCGCCAGCTCTGCGCAGTACACCACCTCTACTGAACCTGACTTCACCCACAGTCTGTGAACAAACATGGAGATATTTTCGCTTCAAGATGCAATTTTAGTGAGTAATTCTTTAAGAGTAGTTTAAGTAATCCAAAGTGAGTTTTTAAATATTGTTAATGATATCATATTACACATTTTAAACATACTATATCAATACTTCGGTAAAAGTACTGAATCATTAAGTTTAAATTGTCAAACGTGCGCCATAAACGCTAACTTGCAAAATGGCGTCGATGCACGAGGAGTGTGATGCCATTTGCTTCTCAAAAACTGTCCTGATTCTTAAATTTCTAGAGCAGTTTTCCAAAATAAGAGATTTGAATGTAGCAGGTATAATATTAACGTACTTGTAATCGCAGTTGAGTCCGGGCGGCTTCTTCTCATAGGTGAGCTGGAAGAGTGGCTCGTCCGTGGGCGGGGCCTGCGGGGAGGCGGCGCCGCGCCACGCCCCGCCCCCCGCCAGGTTCAGGCCCTCTCGGATCACCCCCTGCAACGTTACTTCGTTACAACTACATAGTATACGATGGATAAACACATGATGGATACGATGGATTAACATATGATGGATTAAAAGGCCGTTAAAGCACTATGAATAAAATAAAATAGATTCGTCTGCCTGTCCGCTTCGATCTTTTGAACTAAGTACTCAAGAGCAGGCAGACTCGCGTTCGTTGCTGATGTGGACACACACGGTACAGATACCTGCGGCGCGGCCACGATGGGGAAGAGCGTGTTGGCCGTGACGCGGTCCCGCAGCGTGAGCGCGCCCAGCGCCACGCGCAGCGCGTGCGAGCCGCCGCGCGGCCGCGACTCCACGCCCAGCGACACCGTGCTGAACTGCAGCTCCACGCAGCCGCCACCACCCGCTCCCGCCCTGACAGAACACAAACAGTTATGCGAAACAGAACCCAGAGTTTATACATTTTAATCGAAACTTTTGTCGCCTGTTCTACAAAATCGGACGGTGTTTTACGACCCACCACTATATTCCAGATATTTATCTTATGATGTCTTTCTATCTTATCTTATCTTACCCTTCCCTATACATACACCATCTAAATATCAGTGGGACCTCAACAAGTTTATATTATTGTAGTATGAAGCCATTTGTGACCAGTAACTCTAGGTCAATCAAACTAAACTGAATGAACTAATTTATGTGCCTACCCCCTTGCATTATTTAAAAACATAAAAATTTACTTGTTATTGTAATTTTGTGATTTTCTTTCATTGTTTTGATTCTGTTGTTGTCATTTGTAATATTTATAAACATCATACTTATGCGATCATCATACTTCAATTAAATCTACACGCTACTGTACGTAAAAATATATAGTTATAAGTTGGTTTCTCATGTAAGCGAATTATTGTAAATTCTTAATGAGAAATAAAGATTTTCAAACTTTAAACTATCAAATACTCACGCATCACCCCCAGCCTCACTATCCATGCGCAGCGTCAACGAGCCCTTGTTCAGCACAAACTCAAACTTGCCGAACACCGTATCCCTCTTCAGCATCGTGTTGTTATCTAAGGAATCCGTGATGACGTCCAGGATCTCCTCCTCCAGGTCCGGGGCGCCGGGCGCGGGCGGGGGCGCGGGGCGCGCGGGGTCGTCGCCCCCGTACCAGCCCCACCACTGCGGGAACCAGTGCACCAGCATGCTGCGCCCCGATGACGGCTTCTCCGGCGTCGATGCGGGGGTGGATTTTGGCACTTGACGCATCGCCACCTAAGAATACACGCAAGTTACGAATGGAGAGACTTTAGGAGGACATTATGGGTTTCAAATAAGCAGAATAAATTCGAACTAAACTCACGTGGAGATATTAAGGCCGATCTAGTCTTTAAAAAGCATAGTAACGAGTTATGTTCGTCAATGGCGAGCTGTAGGGCTTAGGCACTGAATGACAGCTATCAAAGCGCCGATCAAAATTATTAACACGACAAGCTTGCGCGTGTAGTGTAGAGATGTTTTACGCCTTATTTCGTTGTGGCTCGTTATTCAAACTGCATGTGCACGGTGGCCATTCCAGTAGATTAAGCCTAATCCGCGGATAGTACCTCTCTGAGCGGGCGCAGCACGTGCAGCGGCGTGCGCCACTCGAACTCGTCCCGCAGCGCCTTGCGCTCGGGCGGCAGCGTGGCCGCGGGCTGGCTCAGCGTCTCCAGGCAGGTGGCCACGTACTGCCTGCTGGCGCGCGCCGCCTCCAGGCAGGACTCCCACGTCGGCTTCGGCTCCGTCCCTACGAAGGTTATATACAATTATCGAGAGGCTATATCGTGACGAATATTCCGCTTCTTAGGTGAGCACGCAACCACAGGTATACTGACAGGGGTGGTGCGGGTGGTGGCAGGCGAGCGCGTACAGCCACCAGAGGCGCGCGTTGCCCCGCAGCGGCGCGGCGGGGCGGCGCGCGCGGAACTCGCGCAGGCGCTGCACGCGCGCCAGCCCCGCCCAGCACCGCACCGCCGCGCTGTACTGCCGCTGCAACACACGACACAATCTATTGATGGATACAATAAAAGTCAAAGTCAAAGTCAAAACGTTTATTTCCTTAGAAGCACATAGCCTACATGGACAGGTCAACTTAAAATTAATAAAACTAAATTGCTTAAATAACAAATATCAAGGAAATAACATTGTCTTGACAGTTCGCTTCAATGTTTTATACTGAGTTGAGAAGCGAATAGAACAACACAGCTATATCAGTTATTACAATTTTGTAGTTATTACAATTTTGGAGTTCTTATTTATAGGTAACTATTATAAGTTTAACATTTACAATAAAAAAAAATGTTTGTCATATAAGGAAGCTATTATAACATGAGCATATCAGTCCTGGTCAACCAGAATTATTAGAGCCTGTTACTGTGGAACTAAGCAACATCTATCCAAGCTGCATCATCCTTTATATAATCATTTATAGAGTAATACGCTTTTTTCATTAGACTTCTCTTAATAAATGATTTAAATTTTCTAATAGGAAGCTCTGTTACATTATGAGGAAGCTTATTATAAAAACGTACAGAGTTACCCATAAATGATTTGCCTAGTTTTTTTAGTCTGTAAGTAGGAATTAGTAATTTTCCTTTACTTCTCGTGTTAATACTATGTACGTCACTTTTTCTTAAAAACAAGTGCTTATTCTTGTGGGTGAACATCAAGTTCTCAAAAATGTACTGTGAGATTACAGTTAGAATGTTAATCTCTTTGAATTTTTCTTTGAGGGAGTCACGTGGTTTCATTTTATATATTGCACGTACAGCCCTTTTTTGCAGCACGAATATAGTTTGAATATCGGCTGCAGCACCCCAGAGTAGGATACCATATGACATAATACTATGAAAGTAACTAAAATAAACCAGTCTAGCTGTACCCTCATCTGTGATATATCTCATTGTTCGCACTGCATAAGCGGCTGAACTAAGTCTACCTGCAAGGTTTGTAATTTGGGGTTTCCATTGTAGACGAGAATCAATATGTAAACCTAGGAACACTGTTGAGTCAACGAGCTCGAGAATTTCATCGTTTAATATGATTTTTGTAGGAAATTCTTTAACATTAGGGAGTTTGAATTTAATACATTTAGTTTTTTTTGCGTTTAGCAGTAAGTTATTAACCGTAAACCAATTTAGTACTAGTGACAGTGAGTTATTTACATCGTCAAAATTATTTTTATTCCTATCAACTTTAAATAATAAAGAAGTATCATCAGCAAATAAGACTATGTCACAAAGGTCTTTAGCAAAATACGGGAGATCATTTACATATACTAAAAACAAAAAAGGCCCAAGTATTGATCCTTGTGGAACCCCTAATTCGATTTTTGATCCTGAGGATCTTTCATTACCTACTTGAACCATTTGAATTCTATCGGTCAAGTAGGAATGTAGTAGCTCAAGGGCTTTGTTGTGAATGCCGTAATGCTTTAATTTATTTATAAGTGTTGCATGGCAGACACAATCAAAAGCCTTGGAGAGATCACAGAACACGCCGATAGTATTTTGCGCCAATGAACAGAAACACCCCCAGACATAACATAATTGAATCGCGCGCATTAGCCGCATATGTCACGCACGTTCACCGCCTGCATCATCCTAATGGTGGTACATTTAGAGACGTAACTTTTTGTACAACAGGTATGGTACTAACCTCCGTGAGGTCCAGCGTGACGGTGTCGAGCGTGAGGAAGGCGGCGAGGCGGGGGCGCGCGCGGCTGCGCAGCGGCGCCTCGGTGCGCTCGCGCCGCACGCGCGCGCGCCCCGACACCGGCGACACCACGTAGCGGTGTCCGTGTGCGCTCTCCGGGGACATACGCTCCTACACACACAGAATCGAGGGTCGGGCTTTAAACAACGCGACTGAAGGGAAAACAATTGTGAGATTATTTCCAGATTTCCATTGTGAGATACCTTAATAAAGTTTCTTTGTTCATTTGGGTGAACACCCCAATGCAGGCAACTCTAGGATCGTCTTTAAAACTTTCATCGCATTGTTTAAACGAAAAAATATTTGACTTCAAAGAAAAGATAAACAAAGCGTTGCAGATTAAAACAAGGGTCGGGTAACGTTAGGTCAAAATAATCAGGAAAATGAATACATGATAATCATCTATCAGCAAAGACTATATCTAATAAGAATACTGTTTGCTTTTTAATTTAACCGTAAGCTCAGCAATATTGCAGTTAGCCAGCATGCCGTGCGGCACCGGCATGGCGTCCCAGTAGAGCGCGAGCTGGTGCAGCTCCAGCAGCTTGTAGGAGCAGTGGTCGGGCGCCAGCAGCGTGAAGCCGCGCCGCCACTCGCTGTCGCAGGACTCGGCCGCGAGCGCCGCGAGCGTGAGCCCGCACGCGAACGGCGCGCCGCCCGTCACGCCGTCCTCGAAGCGGATGTGCACGTCTGTTACTTTTAACTGGAAAACCAAGGAATATTATGTAGGCTATAACGAATATTTTAATATTTTTTTTTATTATCTTGAGTACAGTCAACAGCAATAGTAAGTGATCAAAATGAACGTTTCAAAACATTATCTAGTGGGACGTGCTAGAACAAGCGGGTAACAAGTAATACCAATTTTGCCTCTTCCGTCTTTTATCATTTATTCCAGTCCATCTAAAGGTTGTCTGGTAGAGATCACTTTTAGTGATCATTGTGACAATATTATAGGTAAATTTAATTATTTGTTAATGTTTTGTTTTGTAAATTGGTGTTCAATAAAAAGTATTTACAAGATACAAGATACAAAATCATTTATTTCCATTGTTTGGTTTTACAAAACTTGGACACGTCAAAATAAAATACAAAAAAACAAAAAAAAAATAATCATAGGTGCTTAAAGATAAGTAGGAAATAAATTTATGGTATCTGGTCGCTTCGCTTTTTTTACACTAGAGCAAAGAAGCGATTAGAAACTCTAGCTCATTTTTGCACTTTACAATCATTATTTGTTAGTCTTGTTTTTGATTTTGTGTTGGAGCAGATTTCGTCCCAAGCAGTTTTGTCCTCAAGGTAATCCGATATTTTATAATAAGCTTTTTTACAAAGATTATTTTTTACAATATTCTTAAATTTAGTAATTGACAACTGTTGCAATTCTTTGGGAATCTTGTTGTAGAAGCGTATACATTGCCCTTTGAATGATACATTAACCTTATGCAGCCTATTGTATTGTATTGTACCAAAGTGTCAACTTTATAAGAAATTTTATGTATTTGGCCAAAAGATAATGATTAAAATAAACTAACAAATGATACGTTATTTGTTCCTTTACTTCTAACAAACTGCAATAGTCCTTAACTTTTAACATTATTTACTGTTTATATTATTTTGGGACACTATTTCATCAGTTTATTTTGCTGATGACTGTACATGCGTTTCTAACTCCATAATCATGAAGAAAACTTCATCGGGAGGAGTTATGGACGGCGCAAGCTTTGTTTCTTTCCAGGTCCTTTATTTCCGTGTTCAACAAACCCAACCCCTTAGAAATCCTCTGTGTTGGCATAAAACTCGCGTCTAGGCGAGATTTGTAGGCCAAGCAATAAATCATGTATATATACTGACAATACTTTTTTTAATGATACGTTCTTTGGATGCACTCTGAATATAGGCACATTCTGCAACAGCATGGACCGCAGAAGGAATTTGCAAACGATTTCTGGTACAAAAGCGGTGGCAAGACGATTTATAGGACTTATGGGAAGGCTGGTGCAAAAAAATATTGTTAGAAAGACTTGGGATTTGCACAGTAGGAATGAACATACTCAAAAATATACTTAAGTAATAGAAATCAGCTGTCAATAAATTACTACGTAAACTAATAACGTTCTAATAACTGCGGACTCGGATGCTAGAACGGACTGCGCCTCGGTCTTTGCTATCCAGCCCGTTAGGGCCGGCACAGTTACCTGCAGGTTCTCCACGATGTTGGCGAGCAGGCCGGTGCCGTAGCTGAGCCAGGAGGAGTAGGAGGCGGCATAGTAGCCCGCGTCGGTCTGCGCCTCGGTCTCGGCGCGCCACTGCGCCTCCAGCCCGTCCAGAAGCGCCACCTTCCGCTCGTGGGCATAGTGCGCCTCCGCGCCCGCATCCCACTGCATGACACATTTTTACTTACTTTGTGTGTTTATACTTGCCTGGGAGCAAGTTTAAGAACAGACAACATGATAAAGTATGACATGCAGTTATTATTTTTTAGTTTTTTGTATAGACTCTTGAAGATTTTACTTGGCACAGGAGGCCAATTAAACTATAAAAAACTGAAACTGTATACTTCTCCATTCTCATTATAGTATGTGATAGATATTTCATGAAACATAGTGATTAATAGAACTTGTATTAGTACAAAACATGTTTATAAAATCAGAAGGATTCTCAGGATCAAGTCAAAAGAAGTTAACATAATAAAAAATAGATAACAGTATAAAAAAATAAACTAAACCTAATTTAAATCTTAATGATTTTTAATAAGTGATAATGATAACCTAGGTTAAGTTGTTTTAAAATAAAAAAGCATCATATAAATACTAATGTATCACATCCATGGCAGGGGTTGGCAATAAGCCCACTAGTTGTGTCTATAGAATGTATTTCTTTGTTGAAATAAATAATAATAGTAAACAAACATTTAATACATTCAAAGGAAAAATTTACAAACAATGTTATCACATTTATCAGTTATAATCTGCAACAAAGCCACGGGTTCAAGGTTCCATCAATCATATAACAGATAATACTTAGACATCAGACTTATCTATGTTACAAAGTTTGTGAAGTATTCCTCGTAAACTGAGTCATGTTTAGCAGTAATAACTATTATTAAGTTATTAATATTAAGTAACAATAACAACATTTATCAACAATATTATAAACAACACATAATAAATTAACAAGAGTATTACTTACCTCATCTAAATTGACTGGAGCAGCAACCAAATATAACTTTTCAATGGCAATAAGCCAGGGGGCAGATCGGATCTGCCTCACTGGTACTTGCAGCTGCACTTTTCCGATAAATCCTGCCTTGATCTCAACTGGCAAGCCAAGGTGTCTAAGTGCATCTTTCTTTAAAGGCAGATTCTCTAGTTCTACTTTGCCTGTAAAACATTTTACATAGTTAGACTTTAATCGGTTTTAATAATACAAAATTGACAACAACATTTTATCTTTTATATACCTGAAAGCAAAGCAACACTGAGCTGATCTGTATTCAAGTTCTCCACATATTTCCCCAAATAGTTGTTCAAAACCCAAGCTACTAAGCCTTCCAACATCGTGCATGGTGCTTAGTACACAGGTAGATCAGGCAGAATCCTTGCGGCTCGACACTTTGTCATAGAACAAACAGACTATTTAATCAATTGTTGATCTACACCCTAACAATAAAAGACTATAAAAACAAGATATTCAATCTTTTATAACAATTACTTAAATGGAAAGAAACAATTTATTACATGGAATCATACATTCACAGTACTTCTAAAAATGTTTGCGTTCTGATCTAATAAAATTACTATTTTTTTTTTGTTGTTACGAACGATTACGCCAACCAGCTGATTGACATGACATGTGCTTGACAAACAACGGTAAATGACAATGACATTGATTGATTGCTCTAAAAACGTTTCGATACACGCCTTATCATCAAACCTAACATATCCAGCTGATTGTGATTGCTGTTAATTGAATGCAGCAAATTATGTTTATTTCATGCGGGATGGATAAAAAATGTTGGCTGGAGATAAAACAAACGGAACGTAACAAATATTCGACCAAAATAAGATTTGCATGTATTGTGCTATTGTAATATTAAATTCTAAAATTTAAAATGAGAGCAGCACGGCTCTCTAAACGACTACATGGATCCTATACAAGCAACTTTGGTGTATGTTGCCGACCTACCTTCACTAAGTTGCAAGTACGACACAGCACCTCTTTGGATCGTTCGCAGTTTAAAATAACATCATTATCAGTTCAAAATGTTCAAACTCGCAATTTAGGACTTGGACCCACGAGTAAAGACTTTGAAGAGCCAACGCAGATCACTGCGCCAATGACAAAAGCCCACGCCACCGAACTGGTGCTCCACTTGACTGATGATGAACGAAAAATGTTGCACACAGCCCTCGTAGAATACGATTCAAATAGGATAAAAGAAGAACTTGAAGGTAAGATTAAGTCATACTATCAAGTAACAAAGAGCTGTTCTAGACTAAAGCTTTGCACTGTTTTTTGTAGATCAACTAGCGGGGCAACGGTGGAGAAGTAAGCTCGGGAGACCCAGCAAAGTGCCCACTTTGGGAGATGTTGACCCCACAGGCTCATACTGCCCAGTCCCAGAAGATTGGCTCAAAAAAAAATATGGTAAGAAAACCTGGAATCAAACAGGTGGTATCTGGTTAGGTCCGGTGTTTACAAGATGATGTCATTGACACTCTCATAGATGCTGTATTATCTGTGTATGATTTTTTGGGTTTAATTACTACTTGTAGTAACATTCCAATGATTCATTCATCATTATACTTGTAATATTTGTTGTTGGTATGATGTCATACATTAGCATTAGCTGAGAATAATGATTAATTATTTAGACATTAAGTGGCCTTGTAATTGTAGACATGATCATATACATAATGTATTATTTTGACCACAGATAAAACACACAAAGAAAAGATAAAAGCTCAAAATAGAACATTAATTTCGAATGTTATTGTTTTTAGCGGAAACAGTACCAAAGCCTTCTACAAGGGAACTATTACATTGTAAGTACACATATCATTATGATATTGGTTATAGCTTATACCTATTGAAGATTAGTCATGGTTTGATTTGTTTTTGTTTCAGTATCCATGGCAAATTCTATTCCTTTCATAGGTTTTGGTTTCTTGGACAACTTTATTATGTTGCTTGCTGTGAGTATAAATACACTATGATTTAATAAAAACATCATGTTTACTAGAAATAATTGATGGATGGAATAAAAAAATCTTAATGTTTACTTGGACAGGTTAAATATAAGGTAATGAAAACTCTACCTATCAATCAATCTATGTTCAAAAAATAATTTGGGGGCTCCTAGAATACACCCTTGGCCATGACGATCTAATAACGCCAATTTGGCAGCCATGTTATACTTTTTTTAATGATATTTATTTTTTAGTCAAAGTTCTCATTGAGAGAGAGAGATGAGACATTGAATATAGCTGCAGTGGCACAGATTCGATAACATATTAAATTTGGCTATACAGGGTGACCAGATAGAGAGCTCGATGAGCGCATACATCACGCTGTCGACGATGGGCGCGGCGGCGCTCGGCAACACCATCAGCGACGTCATCGGCATCGGCTCCTCGTACTACGTGGAGCGCGCCGCCGCCTTGGTGGGGCTCGGCGCGCCCGCGCTGTCGCCCGTGCAGCTCGACATGCCCGTCACCCGGCGCTTCGCCAACTTCGTGAGTACCTTGCCCTCGCAGTCCCTCACACCGGCTCCTCGCACTACGTGGAGCGCGCCGCCGCCTTGGTGGGGCTCGGCGCGCCCGCGCTGTCGCCCGTGCAGCTCGACATGCCCGTCACCCGGCGCTTCGCCAACTTCGTGAGTACCTTGCCCTCGCAGTCCCTCACACCGGCTCCTCGCACTACGTGGAGCGCGCCGCCGCCTTGGTGGGGCTCGGCGCGCCCGCGCTGTCGCCCGTGCAGCTCGACATGCCCGTCACCCGGCGCTTCGCCAACTTCGTGAGTACCTTGCCCTCGCAGTCCCTCACACCGGCTCCTCGCACTACGTGGAGCGCGCCGCCGCCTTGGTGGGGCTCGGCGCGCCCGCGCTGTCGCCCGTGCAGCTCGACATGCCCGTCACCCGGCGCTTCGCCAACTTCGTGAGTACCTTGCCCTCGCAGTCCCTCACACCGGCTCCTCGCACTACGTGGAGCGCGCCGCCGCCTTGGTGGGGCTCGGCGCGCCCGCGCTGTCGCCCGTGCAGCTCGACATGCCCGTCACCCGGCGCTTCGCCAACTTCGTGAGTACCTTGCCCTCGCAGTCCCTCACACCGGCTCCTCGCACTAAGTGGAGCGCGCCGCCGCCTTGGTGGGGCTCGGCGCGCCCGCGCTGTCGCCCGTGCAGCTCGACATGCCCGTCACCCGGCGCTTCGCCAACTTCGTGAGTACCTTGCCCTCGCAGTCCCTCACACCGGCTCCTCGCACTACGTGGAGCGCGCCGCCGCCTTGGTGGGGCTCGGCGCGCCCGCGCTGTCGCCCGTGCAGCTCGACATGCCCGTCACCCGGCGCTTCGCCAACTTCGTGAGTACCTTGCCCTCGCAGTCCCTCACACCGGCTCCTCGCACTACGTGGAGCGCGCCGCCGCCTTGGTGGGGCTCGGCGCGCCCGCGCTGTCGCCCGTGCAGCTCGACATGCCCGTCACCCGGCGCTTCGCCAACTTCGTGAGTACCTTGCCCTCGCAGTCCCTCACACCGGCTCCTCGCACTACGTGGAGCGCGCCGCCGCCTTGGTGGGGCTCGGCGCGCCCGCGCTGTCGCCCGTGCAGCTCGACATGCCCGTCACCCGGCGCTTCGCCAACTTCGTGAGTACCTTGCCCTCGCAGTCCCTCACACCGGCTCCTCGCACTACGTGGAGCGCGCCGCCGCCTTGGTGGGGCTCGGCGCGCCCGCGCTGTCGCCCGTGCAGCTCGACATGCCCGTCACCCGGCGCTTCGCCAACTTCGTGAGTACCTTGCCCTCGCAGTCCCTCACACCGGCTCCTCGCACTACGTGGAGCGCGCCGCCGCCTTGGTGGGGCTCGGCGCGCCCGCGCTGTCGCCCGTGCAGCTCGACATGCCCGTCACCCGGCGCTTCGCCAACTTCGTGAGTACCTTGCCCTCGCAGTCCCTCACACCGGCTCCTCGTACTACGTGGAGCGCGCTGTCGCCCATGTCGTATTTTTGTAACGTGAGGAGCTATTCAACAGAGTTACATTCCTTACTATTATGCATATGATCGCATTAATTACGACTTCATTCACGTGCGCGGGCACCAGCATATTAATATTGCTCCCATCTCCTTCCGTGGGCGCAGTAAAACCTAGCCAAGCCAAGCAAAGTTTTAACCAGAAGGCCAACAGGCATCTTCCATCACACTTAATACATGTTGTGATTGATGGGATATTTACAGGACTTCCTACGCCCGAAACGAACGAACATTATTATTACAATACAATACAAAAACGCTTTATTGTAGGTACACAACACAGGAACATAAACACGTAAAACAAAATAAAAAACCGCTGTTTTCTAGTGGTCCCAGGATTTTGTCCCATTAATGGGACCACAAGGGAGAACTGTTTCTCGTAGTCCCATTCCTATGCTCAGTAAAGTATTTATCCTCCTGTATATAGGTATTCTTCTTAAAACTTTAAAAGTACCCTTTATTAAAACGTAATAAAAATTGCTACCAGTAAATCAACAGCATCATAATAGGATGGGGGAGGCCTTGTGGTGTCTATCGACATGCTGCACTACAATATACATAGATAATATAGGATTTAAAGTGATATAATAACAAGTACATTACATAAGTAGGATAACGGATATTAAAGTAGTAAAAAAGTAAAAGAAAAATTATTTATTTGGAACATAAACATAGGTACAAATAAAATAGGAAGCAATTTGACCTGCAGAAGTAAAGAATACTGTGTCGCAGATCATAACGCCCACCTCCGGGATAAGAATTGGTGAAATGGATTTTTTTTGGGAAATTATTAATTTCTTTAAGTTTATCTATGTAAGAAGAATACCTATATACAGGAGGATAAATACTTTACTGAGCATAGGAATGGGACTACGAGAAACAGTTCTCCCTTGTGGTCCCATTAATGGGACAAAATCCTGGGACCACTAGAAAACAGCGTAAAAAACTTGAGAGGTGTCAAGGGACACCCGGATGGAACGAAGTTCCTTTCGATTAATTAGTGGAGGAATTGTTATAAATTTTTTTAAAATGTAATTTGAACTAATAATAACTTACAAATAAAACTGTATTTTACCCAAAACTAAATTTTTGAAACACAAAAAGCATTGACCCCGACGTAATTTGAACTCGCAACCTTCTGATCTGGAGTCAGACGCGCTACCGTTGCGCCACGGAGTCGATGACGAGAAGCGCGAAATAAGCAACAGCTTATCAAAAGATGTTGTGATTCAAAAAGTGTCGTGTCGCGTGTCGTGACAACTTTTCGTAAGATTTTTTTCCGTCTAGCCCCCTTTCACAACGCGCGATAAGGAACTTCGTTCCAAAAACAAGCGGTACAATTGGGCGGCCTTATCGCTAAAAAGCGATCTCTTCCAGGCAATGGAAAATACTTTACTTATAATAATAAATCTAAATTTAAAATTTAAGAAAAATCCCCGATTTTATGCCTTTATTTCCTTAAATGTAAAACAACATAATATTATGAAATGTGGACGCGATGCGCTTTCATTTGATACCCCACACTAGTATATTTGCACATTTTCTGTTTTCCTTCCTCACTCTTTTAACTTTTAAACGGCTAAACTGATTTTCATGAAATATATCTAAGAACTCCCGGGCCAAACTCACCTTTCATACAAAAAAACTAAATTGCAATCGCTCCATCCGTTCGGGAGCTAAGATGTAACAGAAAGACAGACAGACAGACTCGTCAAACTTATAACACCCCTCATTTTTGGTCGGGGGTTAAAAAGGAGGCAATGGTGTACTATCATCAATATCTACATAAAAATATAGTTTTAAAATGCGGATAGGTATAAGTTTGACTGTAACAAAGCTATATCTGACGGCGGCAGGGACGTGTGGCCGGCATCACGCTGGGCTGCTTCCTCGGCATGACGCCGCTGCTGTTCCGCGACGACGAGAAGAAAGACAAAACGGACGCCTGATCCGGCGCTGCCGACCGGACCACCACCGCGACCGGAACGTGCACAATGAACGCATTCATACTTTATAGTAGCCAATATCTACTAACGTATTGTAAAATAAGGCTGTAAGTTTTCCTAGTAAAATTATATTTTATTTAACTAGATTCCGATCGGCCTAAGCGTTTTTTATTATATTTAAGAATTATATATTTACTCTTTTAAATGTTATATACTTTTTAATGATTATGGAAATCAACACACTTATTATTTTTAAATCAAAGTCAATAAAATAATGTTTGTATGGCAATCGTAATCTCAAACTAATGTTATTTTTAATAATTATTTGTATAATGGTGGGTTTGAGGGGCGATATACGTAGGTATGTAATTAGTTTTAACAAATATTTCAAAGTGAATATTAAAATAGCACCAAATTAGGCAGCGTAAAGTAAACATATGAAATAAATCTTGCCAATTGCAGCTCTCTTACTTTTTAGCTTGTAATCGGCAATCGCACAATAATAAATAACATAACTACTATTCTGTAAGTAATCTTCAGGACTGTGTAGGAAAAGTTTGTGATAGATAAAATATGTTTTTTGTCTGTGGATTAAATAATTATGTAGTGATTGAAGATCTTAATTTTAAACTTTTTATAAATGTAATGGGTTCTGACTTGATTCAAAAGAGCACAAAAAGTTGCATCTAGTCAATGCACAGTTAGAGTAATTAGGTTCAATCGCAATACATATTGAAAGCAAATGAGTTCCTCGTTATCAAGTATATTGAGAATTACTTTTATGAATAATGCTATCTAGATTAAGACTTAGCTGGATTTTTGTTTTTAAAGGTTTAACAGAGTTGACTGATCAGCTGATTCAGCTCCTGTTATTGTATGGACTGACGTAGGTATTCGTCGCTAATTGGCAACACTTTCTGCACACAAACCACCACCACCGATGAAAAGGGGAGACCAGTTAACGACGCATACTGTACATTAAATGCTTTCATTTTTATTGTTTCGACGATGTTTGTTTTGTTTATATTTGGTGATGAAACTGGACTGCTAACTTGATTTTACTTTTTGTATGAGACATAGATAGTATGTATGTATTTAGTAGGTACTTACTATATTTGATGCAGCAATAAGGCACGGCCCAGTATTAAGTAGTGCCAATAGTTGTAAGTGTCGTTTATTTCTGATGTTCTTCTGTTGTATGTTGAATCAGATTCTACTTTAATAGTGAATGAATTTAATAATGTTATTTTATTAAAATTAATTAAAATATAATCGCATTGTTCTTTTTATTTCATGGAGTTATCTATTAATTATTAAAGGATTCTGAAGTCTAGGAATGTAGCATTGATCTTTTTGAGGTAGCTTAGCTTATTTCCTTCAAATCCAGGTCCACTCATAGCATAAAAAAATATATATTTACGAATTATTTAAAACAATATAGTACAGGCTTATCCTAAGTTATCATTCTTAGACGTTTAGTACATTTGTGGGAGCTGGGCATGTATCGAGGAAACTCAGAGAATTTACAATGTACGTAAATTGGACTTTCTATAAGATAGTCTACGCCATACGACGGAAGCGTTAATGACGCTCTCAAGTTGAGAAATATAATATATTTGAACAAATATTGTTGAGAGTCTCAACAATATTTGTGCCAAACGCAACCTTGTAGTGTAACCCGCAGCATGCGCGGCGAGCGTGCAGCGTGCGTCGCTCAGATACGGACGCGTTGTTTTCGTCGAAGCTACCAGCGCAGCTTCTAAACACAGACAGCGTACCTAAAGTAGGGTACATTGATTGTTGCAAATGCGTCGTTGCTGGTGTGTGAACGCCTACTTCCAATCATGTTGTATCGCTTTTTTTAATTTATATATATATAAATGCAAAAATCACCGATCGAATTAAATACATCGCGCCGCTAGGCGCCTCAGGTAAGATCTCCACTGAGCGGCGCGCGGCGGCACACATTTTATTAACAGTTCCTAATGTCATAATTGTTTCAAAACACAGTACTATCTATAGTACTATGGATACTCTAAGGTACTTTACATATATTCAAAATAAATGCTATTGTTTATACATACAAAAGAAAAATATTACGAGAATTTGCGAAAAACTGCTCATTAATTAAACGATTTACAGGCTTAGAGAGAGTTAAATATATCAATCTTACGAATCGATCTTACGTTGTTGAGTTAAAACAGATCAATATCAAGGCCATCCTTGATCAACGAATTGTGAGTTACTGCCTCTAATTATAAATAAATACTTAAATATCTCACGGTATCACTTAACCCCTAAACTAAACAGAGCTTGTGCTATGCGCTAGGCGACTGATTAGATTATACCTACTACATATATATATTTTTTGTTATTACATCATACTTATTGTATACATAGAAAACACCCAGATCCGAAACTAAAAATTGTAGATAGTACAAAATTTGGTCCACCGGCGGGAATCGAACCCGCAATCTCTTGCGTCTCAGGCGGACCTTTGCCAAACGAGCCACAGAGGTCGTAAAAAAAGTGAAATCATTGCTTCTTTAATTGGTTGTAGTTGTAACTATCAGAGTGAATTGAGTGCTAGGTTTTTCAAAAAGGCTCGTTTACAAGCAACGCAACGCAACCTGACCAAGTATTTCAGAACAGTCTACGGACGGAGCCATTACAAATATTATACAGAAAAACGAAGTCTGCTATTTCTCTACGGTAAGGTAGTGGAATTAAATCAAATTTACGACATCTGGTAGGAATTCTTCTGCCCTTTGTATTATGGAGTGAAGCCCCGAGTAACGACATCTCGTAGAAAATCCAAGGGCTATTCTACTTCCATAGGTTACGGATGTTTATTAATTTTTTCTGCATAAAATTTAAAAATAGTTTAACCTGCAAAATGAGGTTTATCACTTATTAAAAATCATAAAAATTTAATAATAAGCAAGAGCGCCATCGTTTCCATTGAATCTGAATTGCAATTTCAGCTATGGAAGAAGAATAGTCCTTGGATTTTCTACGAGATCTCGTTACTTCACTCGATCGACCTATCACGTGATGGCTCGTTGATGTAATTGGCTATCACGTCGCGTCGTCGGGGCGCTATCCCGGAGATGCAAGGTCACCGTCATGTCTTGATTTTTTCTGCAAAGAATTTAAAAATAGTTTAACCAGCAAAGTGAGGTTTATCACTTATAAAAATCTGGTAGGAACATTTTAGCCCTATACTGCAGGTATCGCAACAATTTCTCCTGTATTCCAGGCGTTCAGAATATGTACTATACCACGGATTCTTACCGACAATATTTAATATTTTTTAAATTATCAAACTTAGATGAGCCTTCCTAGCAATATCTTCAATGTGTAATAATAATTTGTAGTGAAAAGTTAAACCTTCTTTTGTCCACCCGCACAACAGGAGTGTTAAAAAATGTGTATATATTTTACTAGATAATTACGACTTTATGTGCTGTTAATTTTAAGTCTTTGGTATTTGGTAAAACCACGGCGTATAGTATATACTGTTTAGTCTGGCACTATTCTATAAAACAATCTACCTACATAACATTAATATAACACTCTTTTATTTGCGGCTTTGTAAGAGCGCGCCGCCGCTGGGATCTAATAATATCCATAAAATACCAGAAGCGCAGTAGCGAGAACTTCTAGTATTTTTGCAAAATACTTCAGCGGCTAACAACTGCAGTTAAAAATCCCTGTAGCCTTAGTATTCAAAACCTACCTTTGAAAGGAAGAGGTGAAAAGAAATGAAAAAATATTGAATTAATCATCATTTATTAAACCATTCTCAATTATTGAAATATATAAATGAGATATGCAAATTTAGTAGCAGTAACTACAAGTTTGAATTAAATTTTGAAATTGCTGGCTTCAAAACATGTTGTGATAAGCCATTTCCCATTATGTGTACAAATCATTAGCACAACGCAATGATATTATAATCCAATGCAAATATTCGTATATAACTGTTGTAATATATAAAAATGCTGTAATATTTCCCTATGTACATACTTGTATTATAAACATTACACAATAACTTGTACTTTTATTCTTAAATCGTCATAAATATGACATTGTGGAACTTGTATAAACGCGTTACAGGATTTAAGTTAATTGCTTAAGTACCATGCTAATTTGTCCTACTCTCAAATGTTTTCATGTAATACACTGCTCAACTATTGACCAATATAAAATGATCGGCGACTGCGCTGACGACATCTGTTTGCAGGCGGATGATAAGCTACCTAATCGGTGAACTGTGGATGACATTCAAATTCAGAGGATTCCTCTACTTACGATAAAATAGCTATGTAATAAAAAAATAGTAAAATAGAGGCCATACATAAAATTAACAATTCTTACATACAAAGACAGAACAGTAACGTAAATTGTGGGATGGCATTAAGCCACATGTGTGCGTTTTTATGAGGTATGGATTCTCTACATCTATAATATAAAAATGAATCGCAAAATGTGTTGGTAAGCGCATAACTCAACAACGCCTGGACCAATTTGGCCAAATCTTTTTTTAAAATGTTCGTTGAAGTTCAAGGATGGTTTTTAGTCGAGAAAAAATAGAATTATTGCTGGAAAAACCCTAAAAATAGCCCTTTTCTTTTTCCCATACAAATGATTTGTAACTAAAACGTAGTCAATTTGAGCTTTATTGCTATGGTATAAAGTTCATATTAAATTACAAGCACTCACTGTTGTCTGTTTGTAAAAAGCCGTGTTGGCTAAAGTGGGAGGACACTCGACTTTCATTCCGAAGGTCGTGGGTTCAAACCCCGCCACGCACCTCTAGATTTTTCTTCTTGAGAAATTAATGTGTTCTTTAAACACGTGCTTTAACGGTGAAGGCAAACATCGTGAGGAAACCGGCATGTTCTGAGAACTTTAAAAGAGTTTGAAGGGAATGTGACATTCACCAACCCGCACTTGGCCAGCGTGGTGAATTAAGGCCTAATCTCTCTCGTCAAGAAAGAAGTCCCTGTGTCCCAGCAGTGGGAACCTTAATAGGGTGATGATGATGACTGTTGTCTAAGCAATGTAGGTGTGTTCCTAACGTCAAAGATCATTATCTATCAAAAGTATATAAAATTTTCATGTCACAATGTTAGTTACCGTACTCCTCCGAAACTGCTTTACCGATTTTTACCAAATTTTATATGCGTATACAGTAGGTCTGGAGAATCAGCTACTATCAATTTTTCATTTTGCAAAACAACGTTTGCTGGCCAGTGGCGCGCTGTTCGTTATCGAGAGTGCACGTGTTTACGCCTATAAATCTCTTATCTAACCCGAGCGCGCCGCCGCGCTCGCGCGGCAATTGCATTATGGACGAAGTTGAAATGGATGAGCGAGAATCATTAAAATCCCCTGAAAATATTTTATCCGACAGTTCTCTGTCACGCCTAAAACGGTTGAACAATGAAGAAAGTGACACGGAGACAGAATTTACACAAGTGGAAAGAAATAACAAACGACGGCGTTATAAAAATGGCGCTGATAAGAAACCGGAAAAGACAATAGGCGAGAGTAGGCTATCACAGTCGCCCGCCTCCGAGCTGTACGAAGTTAGCGTGACGTCAGCAGAGCCGTTACCCAAGCAGATGGCCATGGCGAAATTATTAAGAGAATACAATATCCAGGGTATTGAAAGAATTAAATATAGAAGTAGCTATAAGGTCGTTTTAACATTTAAGAACAAAATTCAAGCAAATGAAATGTTGAATAATAAAGACTTTGAAAAAAAAGGGTTTAAATGTAATGGCATGGAAGACTTAGAAACCCGTTTTGGAATAGTAAAACGAGTAGATCTGGATATTGATGAGAATGAACTTAAGGGCATTTTTGAGAGTGTATATGAGATCACTTCCATCGTACGTTTGAAGAGACAAAATACAGAAGGCAAATGGGTCGATAGTGAAACAGTTCGACTATGCTTTAAGGGACCTACAATTCCTCCCTATGTCGAAGCATATGGATGTCGCTTTGTAGTGGAACCTTACATATTTCCTGTTTCGCAATGCTCTGGGTGTTGGAGATATGGACACAGAATTAAGTTTTGTCCACTGAAAAAAATATTTTGTCCAAAGTGCGGATCTAATCATTCCAACTGCGAGGTGAAAGAGTTCAAATGCATTAATTGTAAAGGTGATCATATGTCACTTGAAAAGTCCAAATGCCCGGTATTCCATAGAGAAAAAAGGATAAGAATTATTATGAAAGATGAAAATCTTTCATACAAAAAAGCTTTTGAGATGGAAAAAAAGCAATCAGAACAACAAGATTATTATGTTATAGACCTAGAATCCTTGGAGGTGACTGAACAGTCTACTGAACAAGTTCGTGGAAGACGTTTTGAAGCGGCGCATTTGTCAAAACACGCTCCGCAAAGAGAGGATAGTGAAGGGGACAATATAGAATCAAGTTCCGTTATTGAATGGCCCTCTTTAAGGAGAAAAACAAAGAATAAAGAAAATAAAAAGGATATAGAACAAGAGAATATTAATGTAGTAGAAAAAGAGAGATCAAATACCGAAGAAATTGGGCAGAAATCAAAAAAAGAGAAGGGGTTTAATTTTATGAGACTTTTAAATAGAATTAGGGAAATATTTTGTTCTGAAAAATCACTGGAGACGAAGGTCAGTAGTTTATTGTTTGTATTATTTGAAGAGTGTTATGTGCATATTGCCGAGTTTTTTAAGTTAGAGGGTTCCCTTACTAAAATCCTTTCCATTTTTCAAAATGGTTAGTCATTTTGTAGGTCAGGGTTTTATTAATATTATACAGTGGAACGCTCGGAGTATAAAGCCTAAGCAGTCAGAATTAGAATGTTTTTTGTTTCAACATAAAGTACACATTGCCATTATAAGCGAAACATGGTTAAATGAAAATATTAACCTAAATATAAGTGGCTACAACCTGATAAGGAAGGATCGTGATGACTCATACGGTGGTGTAGGTATCCTCGTGCACAGATCCATTCGAATAGAGGTATGTCCGATTCATTTGTCCAATTTAGGTATAGAAATAATAGGGGTTAAAATTAAGAATTGTAAATATCTATCCAATATTTTAAGTATTTATTGTCCTTCATCAATCCACACTATTCAAGCTGATTGGGATGAAATTTTTACTAAATTTAGTAAGAAAACAATTATAGCTGGGGATTTTAATGCGCATCATAGGAATTGGTCTTACAAAAATGATTCCCGAGGATTTCAAATTCAGGATTCGTCTTTGGAGCATGGGTTTATCTATTTGAACGACGGCAGCACGACGCGAGCCGAGTACGTGGATAATTTTTTACAACAATCCTCGCCCGACATAACTTTTGCGTCTTCTGACATAATTATTCACTATTCTTGGACAGTTTTAAACGAATGTCTTGGCAGCGATCACTTCATCATAAAATTAAACAGTCATATAGAAAAATCTGGTAAAATTATCAAAAAACGTAGCTATAAAAAAGCTAACTGGTCTGACTATTCAAATGAAATAGAAAATAAAATTAACAGCTTAGTCCATAATCTTCATAATGACATTCAAAGTAGGTACAATTCTTTTGTTGAGATAATAAACACGTCCGCTGATAACAACATTCCTTACATAAAAATCAATAGTGATCCGCAAAGTAATTTTAAACCGAAACCATATTGGAATGCTGAATTGTCAAAAGTAGTGGCTCAGCGACGTTTAGCTCTAAGTACTTTTCGCCGAAATCCTACACCTGATAATTATACAATTTTGGAAAAAAGAAATATAATTGTTAGGAATGAATTATCGCGTGCTAATTTTAATAACTGGAAGGAATTTTGTGATGAAACGAATGAGTCAACTAGTTCGGCAGATATGTGGCGGAGGATGCGGTGGATAAAGGGTTACCGTAACAACAGGTTTGAAGCGCCTACTGATAAGAAACTGGAATTATTACGTAGCCTAGCTCCCGACTTTGTTAGAACAACAAGACCTTGTTTTATGTCAAATAACCACTTATTAGAACAGAAGTTTACCTTGCAGGAATTTGAAGTCTGTTTAAAGAAAAAAGATTCGGCCCCAGGAAATGATGAAATTACTTACTCTATGATTTTCCATTTACCTACTATAGGAAAAAAGTATTTAGTAGATTTATATAATGATATTTTAATCTCAGCATACGTACCTCAACAATGGCGGGATATTACTGTAGTGCCTATCCCCAAAGCGGGATCTAACCCTAACAATATGAAATTGAGACCCATTTCTTTAATCTCGTGTGTATGTAAGATCTTTCATTCGATGTTAGCCAAGAGACTGGAATGGTTTATTGAAAATAATTCTATTTTATCAAAACACACAACCGGTTTCAGAAAAGCACAATCATGCTTGGATTCCGTAGCCAGATTGACATCATTCATTCAAATAGGTTTATCCGATAATATACCTACGTTGGCATGCTACCTAGACATAGAGAATGCATATAACAATGTTTGTGTGGATAAATTAGTTTTAACATTAGATAATTTGAATGTAGGAAGTTTAATTTGCAATTATTTTTGGGAATTCCTTAGTGATCGCCATTTAAGAATAAGTAATGTAACAAACGAACTTGATGATAATAACGATGCAATGAGATGGACTTCTAAAGGATTATCCCAAGGAGACCCGATATCTCCATTGTTATTTAATATTATAAGTTATGAAATTTGTAAAAAAGTTCCTTCACAAATTGCACAATATGCAGATGATTTCGTTATCTTTGTTAGTGATAAGAGTATAGATAATTGCGTTTTAACGATTCAAAATTCTTTAGATATAATTACAGATATTTTATTTGAAATTGGTTTAGATATATCGGCAAACAAATCGAATTATTGTTTGTATAGTAGGGGTCGACGACGAAATGATATAAATTTAGTAGTCAATAATAATTTAACGTTAAATTGTCAAAATAATATTAGATACTTAGGTATCTGGCTTGATCGGTCATTGCGGTGGGGAAGGCATGTTAACGAAGTTTGTGAAAAGTCACAAAAATTCTTAAATATTTTAAAAGTACTGTCGGGGTCCGGGTGGGGAGTTCATCCTAAACATTTAAGAAGACTTTATATAAACTTAATTAGAAGTCGAATCGATTTTGGCAGCTTTTTATACGACAATAGTGCTAATTCACACACTTATAAAATTGACAAAATTCAGAATCAAGCGCTGAGAATTATTGGTGGATTTATCAAAACAACGCCCATCCATGTAATGGAGAGCGAGCTGTGTATACCCCCACTGTCAGTTAGGAGAAAATTTTTAGCCTATAAATTTTGCCTTAAAATTAAATCCTGGACAAATAGTATTACAGAAAATTGCTTAAAGAAACTGTGTTCTCTTTCTGATAAAAGATATTGGTTAAATAAAAAATCTCCATTACTAGCTATTTCTTATAATGTGGTAAAAGAAGAAAGAATATCTTCCTCTTACCCGCTCAACATGTTTAAATTTAGTAAATGGGTATCCAAATTTGAAATTAAAAACATAATTATAGATAGTTTAGAATCCGTACTAAAGTCTAAAAAAGAATATGACCAGAATGTTTTAAAAAATAATATACTGTGTGAAATATATCTTAAATATAATGGTTGGAACAAAATATATACAGATGGCTCAAAAAGCGCAGGCTCGTCCGGCGCCGCGTTTTATGACTCGCAGACAAAACACGGCGAATGCTATAGCAACACATCTTGTATATCTATTATGTCAGTAGAACTGTACGCAATATCACAGGCCTTAACTTACATACAATACTCTACAGATTTTCGTCCCAAATATGTTATTTTTACTGATAGTAAGAGCTCCTTACAACATTTAACTAGTTGCATTCATGGACATCGCGGTACTGCGATTGCCTTTGATATCATACGCAAACTCGATGAATGCAATAGAAACGGAAGAACAATAGTTTTGCAATGGATTCCGTCGCACATAGGAGTGTCGGGCAACGAGGAGGCGGACCGCTTGGCTCGGGCAGCCATTTCAGACGGAGCGGAAACATTTATTATACCTACGTATTCTGAACTAATACCAAAATATAAAAGAATATGTTATGATTTCTGGCGAGAATATTTTGATGAGCGCTCAAAAACTAAAGGAATATGGTATAAAATAATACAAAGTCAGCCTCCTCGTCTCCCATGGTTTACGGGAGACATACGTAGGAAAGATATTGTAACCGCTCATAGGCTTCGTTCCGGACACATGCCACTCAGAAAATTCGCCTATCTTATGAGAAAAGTACCATCACCTAATTGCGAGGAGTGTGACCGACTGGAGGACGTGTACCACGTGCTGACGGAGTGTGTCCGGAACCAGGTCGAGCGGCGGCAGGTTCTCCACGAGCTCAATATAAATGTCTTAGATGTGGGCTCAATTCAACAAATATTATCCTACCCTAATAGTAAAGAGGCAGCTTTATTGTATGATTTAGTTAATATTAAGTAGGTAGTAGTTATTTATGTTTAGTTATTATTTATAGATAATTGTTTTGTTTTTTCTTTTGTATATGAATATGTTCTTTTAAGTTAACCTAGTATTAGTTTAATTTAGTCAACCGACATAAACTCTGTTTAAAGGTTGTAAAAACTGAATAAAAAAAAAAAAAAAAAAAAAAAACGTTTGCTGGGGTCAGCTAGTACAAAATAATATCGTGAGCGCAGTCGCAGTAAATAAATACTTTGAGAACATACTTGGTAAAGTTTCACAATTCTCTAGTAGTTGTCGACAGCTCGCCAATATCAAACTAATTAAAACTATAAATATAAATACGAAGATTTCCAAATATTATTTGTATTTGGTACAATATCGACTAGATTTACATTACAATAAATACTCCGCAATATTACAAAGATGCCTTCAATTCGAACAAAGAAATAACCTACCGTCGTTTCATCAAGAAAGTTAAAACAGGTGATACAATCTCACATATTAAAATCTATTGATTTAAATTGCAAGCGTTCATTAACTTATTATAATACAATTTGGTCATTAATTCTAATCTTATAGATTACACTGAGATCCTTCACCGCGCGACCAACCTTGCTCATGATTTGCTCCTGGGATTTGGACATGGCAGTTTGTGGTATACGAACATAATGTGCGACAACCCGAATAGCGGACAGTTACAGGTGCCCATCTCACGGCGCCGGCGCGGGGCCCCCTCGCCAACGACGCGGGCCATCGGTCGCGCAACCGCTTCACAATTTAAGTATATCACATTGTACTTTACAAACTAAGTAGATAACTGTACTAAACCGGCGAAACACCCCAACTTACTCACAACCCTCAGTCGTGGCGCTCTTTTAGTGAAACGGGGAATAGTTCGTGTACACGATGCAGAAGCAAAAGAAAATAAAAAGCAGCGATTAACGATACATGGAACAAATAACACCAATTATCAAATGGAATGTGAAGCATTTCATAAAAGACACTTTATTTCAAAGGAACATAATTATAAAGGAATCTTACGTTCGGTAGGTGTGAGCGATTAATCTCCACTAGATTATAATTTTGTTCAAGATCGCAATCAATATCCATTCACGCACTCGCACCTTATTTTGTGCACTGGACCTTAAACACTAATGAGTATCGCGGGTTTCAACGAACGACATCACATCCGAACTTCTCTCAAAACAATATCTACAAAATAAAGCAACCAACTTAACACTCACGAACATATTTACAAAACTTAGTCCGAGCACAGCTCCGCCTCGACGAAACGAACGTTCTCAATTTACTTACAAAACAATTCAACAAACAATAGCGATCAACAATGTCACGGTTCACGGAGCGAACGCAAGTCGGCGGCGGGCGAGGGACGCCTCCGAGGGCCGCGCGGGCCCGTCCGGCGCGGATGTAAACAATCACAAGGTACATCGTTACAAAAATTAAATGGAGTACAACGCGTACATAGCGTAGTTTCACAGGCGCGTAACAAATCTACATAGGGAGCATGAAAGGGTAAAGTAGATCAGAGAGGATCAGGTTCCGGGAGCGAGTGCGGCGCGGGGGTGGTGGCGTTGCGCAGCAGCAGCGCCAGGTCGGCGCGCGCGTCGCCCGCCGCCGCGCGCCGCCACGCGCCCGCGCCCGCCGCGTACTGCGCCTCCTCGAACCCGGAGCGCAGCCCCAGCAGGATGCTGAGCGCCGACGCGTCGCGCTCGTGGCAGCCCGAGTACCGGTACTGCGGCTTCTTGTCGAAGCGGCACCCGCCCGACTGCGCGCCTGCAAACGACTATATACTTTAGCTACATCTACTACATCAATTGTAAAATAAAACGCTTTCAAAAACCGATGGAAAATTACCAGTTTATGCATGCCCACTCACATGATGACAAGTCTAATGTAATGACTGAATATTTTGATACAGTGTTAGAATGTTTGCTTTGTAACGTTGCGACATTTATTTGATAACTAAACTTCATTGCCTTACTATAACTGTTGTTAGGACAAAAATGTGAAAAATTGTATGGTTGTTTACGTTGGTTCTGAATCTGAATTTGTAGGCTCTTCCAATCCTACAAATTCAGAAAATATACCTAAGTTTTTGCAGGCCATGGGGTTTTACGAAGAGGATTTCCTCTTATATAAAGAGGAATAAACAACAATAATTTTAAGTTCTAATTATTCGTAGTCTTAAATTTTACCAACACGTCAAAATGTATGGTCATCCACGTAATGATTGAAAAGCCATGTTATAAATTCATAATTGAGTTTCAAGTTTTGAACAGTTGTTCTAAGGCAAAACTTGTGTTTTGTTTTACCACATCTTATATATAAAATTCTCGGGTCACAGTTTTCGTTCCCGTACTCCTCCGAAACGGCTTGACCGATTCTCATGAAATTTTGTAAGCATATTGAGTAGGTCTAAGAATCGGCCAACATCTATTTTTCATTTTGCATAACAACGTTTGCTGGGGTCAGCAAGTATTATATAATATTTTTACCAATAAGATATTACGGACTCTGCGTTAGTGTGCCAGTGAGAAACATGCTATAAGAAACTAAGTAACTCACCAAACAGTGGGTTGAATTACACTTATCCCGTAACGACACACCTGTGGAATGAACGGCGCCGTTCATTCCACCACCGTTCGGTTCAATACACACACCAGTCGTTACATACACGAACCTGAAACCTACGGCCTCACAGGCCAGTAATTTCCCCTGCCGACCAACGAATGAGGTTATGGCCCGCCCACTAACTCGTACCTACTCGACTCGAACGGGTTTGGTGGTTTATGGTCTAACCCATTTTGAGGGTGGCTATGTCCAGCATTACATGTTTCATGTCCGAAATGATGATGGGTTCTATTCGGTAGGACGCATGCAGGAGGACGACAAGGTAACAGAGTGCAGGGTTCGGTCGGTTACCTAGCGGCATGATGCAGTCGAGCGTGAGCGCGCAGGCGGTCCAGGCGCGCATGAGGTCGTTGGCGGGCGGCGAGGCGGCCAGCACGAGGCGGTCGGCGTCCACCATCTGCACGAAGAGGAAGTCGTCCGGCGCGGCGTGCAGGTGCCGGAACATGCGCGGGTGCGTCAGCGACGTGACGGCGGCGCGCCGCGGCCACGCCAGCACGCCGCCCGCCTCCGGCCGCGCCGCGCGCGCCCACAGCGCGCCCAGCTCCGCCGCGCTGCCGCGCCACCGCTGCCACGCTTCCAGGAAGATCACGCCGCCCACGCGGCTCAGCGCGTGCTGAAACGTAACACTCCACTTACACCACCACCACTACGAAATAGCATCTATCGAAATCTAATAAGTAGCGGCTTTAACGATGCGTTAACGCAACCAGAGGGAAACCGCTGATGATGAAACGAAGCTACAAGTGTGATGCTACACATACCCCAAGTGATTCGCACACGAGACTAAAATAGACCCTCGTTACAGTTCTTCTTTTTAGTAGAAAAATGTAACTCAGCGGAAAGATCTCCGTTGGCACTAACTAGCATCGACTGTGTTAATGATAATAGTAATTACTTCGTAATCAATTGAAATCCAACCGCACCCTACCCCACTCTGATCACCCTAATTGCGCCGGCTTAGTGGCTGGCTGGCTGGATCCGCAGCCAACACCCGTTATATAATTTTGATAAATATGCAAACCGACGTCAAACGAGTTCCATTTCCATGACAAATGATAAAAGTTAGAATTCTATTCGCATCGTCGATGACGTTGGGTCGCCGATCCGTCTGTCGCTGAGTGGACATAAAAATAGCTTTCAATCGCAGCTGGAGCGCTGGTAATACGGGAATACTGGCCCACTTCTGACTGAAAGCTCCGCGAAAGTGGATCGAGTCAGTCGGTGACTTTGATCGACTTTCCCCGACGTAATGAATGTGCCATTGTAGTGGTCTGCCCGCCCACGCCCCTCTCTACCGTGATAATATTTTATCGAACTGTTATTTATATCTTTGAAGTAGGCACGTCCAACATTCAATTTAGGGGAAATAAATTGATATCTTTGAGCAACGCTAAATCAAAGTAATTTCTGGCATCTTCAGGTATTTTACAATGTTTATTTATGATTCTTGGACCTATTGCAACATAATCGCCATTGACCTAATTTAATTTTGTAGCTTCAAGATAATCACTTTAATCGTATGAATAATTTCAGTGGTGGAGTATTAATCAGTACACGCATGTGGTTCGCACACTAGACTAACATGCACCACCGTAACAGTTCTTCTTTGTAATAGCATATTGCGCCGAAGCCCGCTGAATGGTGACCGTTGTGCGCGAGGTCGCTCGCTACCAATCTACACATTATTCACACTTCAACACTATCCAAATTAGATAACTTATCGATACCGTGAAGTCATCGATACTTGTTATCGAGCATATATACTTATCGATTCGACTATATTTAGTATTTTATATATTACCCAACAGGTAATAAATCCTATTAACTGTAAGGATTCCGTCCAGATTCGCTAGTCACGTCATCTTTATTTAAATTACCAATGTTTACGAAATCTGTCACGGTCCAACAAAACAATATACCTACTATATAAAATGCACATAGGGTGATCGATTACCTACTGCTTCACTAATATTAGATCACGTTGCCGACGAATAGGATAGTGTTAGTTGAATGATACGACACGTTTAAGAATATTATGTTTATAGACTATTCAATATATTATATTAGCTTAGCAGCTATCTAAGAGTGGGTCATCCTGTCGCTGGATGAAAGGTCTTTGAAATCCGACCCGAATAGCTTTCTCAATCAATCATTTATTAAAAACTAAGGAAAGTATTTCATAATTAACGCAGTCTTTAGGCCTGCTCACCTGCTGTGCTAGTTAGAAACTGTGTTCCAGCTAGGTAATGCCCCGCAAACCACGTATACTGTATAAAATACCTTAAAGGCATATAAATAAATACCTTACAGACTAACAATACTATGATATATAACTTAAACCTAACTAGGGTTCTTTCATCGTGAACACATCCCTAGAGCCGTTTAATGAAACGTACGGCAAGTTCATATTTTATCGTAAACTAAAATCACGTATAATGAACGAAGGCTTTTAATTATGAGCCATCACACTTCAAGATAGTTACTTAAAAACAGTTTTTTTTTTATTATTATTGATAAGCCTTCATTTGACCACAATCTCACCTGATGTAAAGTGATGATGTGGTCTAAGATGGAGCATGAAGGCCTAGAAGATGGCTTCACCGAGCCACAATACGAAACACGAAAACATCGCTTCACGCACTGGCCCAGCCCGGAGGGTGGTGACAAGCCGCGGCCGAAGCCTACCACCAGAGACTGTTCTTAGCACCACCCGGAGGTCACGTGTAAGGATTCAGAGGGTAACCACTTACGGACGTGAACAGACAAAACCTCCGTAACAGTATGAAAGAGCATGAGGCATGAATATAATAACATCAACTATTAAAAGACGAGTATATTTGAGACAATACAAACTTGATATCAGCTCGGTTGAATATTACAACACTCCGCAGCCGATCCGATACGAGATAAGATAACATACAGTTACGGCGGATAACAATCCTCGTATTGGTATGTCTATTTATAAATGACACTAAGTATCATGCGGGTGAGCGTCCATTTGCGAATATTTACTTTTCATTCATTTTAGAAATATAGGGTCTAGGTTTTGCGTACTAATCCAGGGATTTTATTTCAGTTTTCGGCTATAGTAAGTAATCATGAAAAACAAACGAATTTCTACTAGAATTCATTTATTTACCAGCTATAATGACACATCAGTTGCACATTTTTAGTTTTAATATTGTTAAAAGCCTCTCGTACCAGTCATGTCAATGTCATCTAATGTTATTAATTACCCTCCCGACCCAGAGCAACAATTAGTCAAGTTATTGGTTATTAAGAACTTGCAGAAGGAATAGGCTCGTTATGGTCGGCGAGGTGCGAGGCCGGCGCGCGGCGCTAGGGCGCCCCCGATATGGTATCAAATTGTCAATGCGTCGCGTGGCGTCTTTAAGTGATTCACAATAGGACGTTATATTTTGGACAAACGACCGCTTTATTATGATGCAACAGAGTGGAGTGAATCAGAGAATATATCGCCTGAGTCAAATTACATTCCTTTGGCCACCGGAAGATGAGGTGTTTGAGTATAACAATGTGTGTCGCGATGTGGTTTTGAATCGCTTGTATTGTATTTACTTTATTTATTACGTATTCCAGCCGATGTGTATTGCCGGTTTATCGCGGGATATCAACCGAACACAGCAGCCCGTTTCTAAACCTCTCTAAATATGTTTATATAGTATTTTGAAGCTCAACAAGTAATTGACTGCATAGCCAGAAAAAAAATGATTTTCATTTACATGTCAAAGTACAATCGCGCAAAGTCACCTTTCATACAAAAAATAAACAAGATTAATTGGAAAAATCGCTTCATACGCTCGGGAGCTATGATAGCCACAGACAGACAGACACGTCTAAGTTAATAAATAGTCGGGGGTTAATAAATAATTTAACAAGATAATACAACCAGTAAAGTGAAATGCGTATAGTTAGTATGGATGCCTGGTGCCTACTACAGAATGCCGCGTGATTACACACACAACATGCTGCCAAAAGTAATTCATCATTAGTCGCAGTCTCGGTTAGCGGCGGCCTCGATCTGGCGCTCGGTTCTGCTTAAGGTCACGGGAAGCTTTGTGATGGAACCATTTTAAACGGCATACAATTACTTATAACTAGGCATGAGAACGAGATTTTTTATCAACTAGGAAAAACTACTTGATTATGTAAGTCCCATGGTAAATGCCGAAACGTGACGGTGCGGAAAGTAAACATGAATTTGTTGAAGAGACAGTACACTAAACATGACGTGACCTCGTATCGGTCCCCTCACACAAAGTCTAGTTTAAGAAAGAAATATGATATTTATTGCTTGTAATACATGTAAAGAACATGTTAACAATATATTTTTGTCTCAATGTATTTTGCCATACATGACGTGCAATCTATATTTACATCATAAGTAAATAAGGGATCATAACGAATTCGAGATATATCGAAGAGTCAGGAGATATTTTATGTTTTTTTCTGTGATTGTTCAACAATTGACCTTCAGAGGGCACTTTTCGTGCTTATAATTGAAACGAATTCGTAAGAAAACCGAAAAAAATCTACCGACTTATGGGTATTCGTTGTTAAATGATAGGCGCTGGAATTGATGTTCGATTCCATAAATCACATTTTCTTTTACTAGAAGCAGTGTAAGAGTGTTAGGGCTTCGGGAGCAGACCTAAGAGACGTGGCTCACCTGGATGATGAGCGGGCGGAAGGCGTGGATGGTCTCGTCACTCACGTGCGACGGGAACACGTCCAGGTCGAAGTCTATGATGGCGCACTTCGACGAGTTGCAGAAATTTGACACCTGCGGGAACAGCCAAGCTTAGTATTGACATTGAAACTTTAGTTCCCTTAAAAGTAAAAGTCATACTATTTTGTAATGTGCATGTGATGCGCTTTCATTTGAGACCTCACTCGAGTATATTTTCAGATTACAGAAAACATACAGAGTATGAAAATCATCATCATTTCAGCTATGAAACGACCACTGCACTGCACCCTCCTCAATACAACACATTATATAAAAAAATATTGGGCAGTAGGTTTCAAAGATCTTTGGTGCTTCATTATAACCTTCAACATGTATTAGCACAGCACTGAACATAGCCCTCCCTAATGAGCGCCATTTGGCCCTAGCTCCATCGTTAGTGAGTGTAAATAGTTACAATAGCTAGCGAGGCGGGCTTGAGGCCGAGGTTGTAGAGCAGGATGGTGTAGGGCAGCGCGGCGTGGTCGCGCACGAAGCCCACGGCCATGGCGTGGTCGTCGCCGCGCGCGTGCGTGACCAGCGCGGGCGTGGTGGTGTTGCGCCAGCGCGGCGGCGGCGCCTCCAGCCCCAGCAGCGCCGCGTACCGCGCGCCCTCCGCGCCCGCGCCCGCGCCCGCGCCCTCCGCCGCCTCCGCCTCGCGCAGGCTCTCCTGCACCGACACAGATGCCTGACACACAATCATTTTTTATTATAGTCACACACGTATTTTCGGATCAGGACTGTTACGGCACCCCTTCGTCCAGTCCAGTGTGCTCCAGTAAACTGAAAATCCAAAAGTCTTCAACAAAAAATTGTTTGAACAAACTCATATAAGTTGTACCTATTTTGCCTCTGTCTAGTAACCCTGACATTTGTGTAAATAGCGCTAAAGAGGAAGGAACCCAGGAAGGTAAGATAGGCAACATCATTCAAATGACCCTTCTACAAAAGAACTTAGGTTTGATTCATCCCTAAATCATGGTTCCTATGAAGTTAGGATCATTCAGCTAGCAAGTCAAGTAGAAACCTATCATTATAACATTTAGTCATATTTTTATTGGGTATTTAATTTGGAAAAGCTCACAAAAATATGGTACAATACTTTTGGATCAGCGATTTAATTAACACTTTAAAGTTTAGGCCTTCTGCATAGACAGTCAATCCATTTGGCAAGCTTCTAAGCTTTCAATCGTTCACAGCAACCATCCATATTTATTGGATCATCAACCAGGTGGTCTGTCCCTAGGTCAAACAACTCCACATAATTCAATCAGAACAATAAAGGTTATAAAATTAAACACTTGACTCAAACACAAGATAACCATAGTGTTGTTTATTTTGCAATTTATGTGGAAGACTGTTACTGAAAGAAAAATACCTTCAAGTTTACACTTTATAGAGCAGAGATAAAAAAACTTTAACATTATATTCAGTATTCTGATGCTGGTTTTTAGATAGCCTCCAGTAAATAGTTTCTTTAAATAAAAATAGCATGTTAATTTCTCCACAGTTGTCACATTGCACAGAGAACCAAGAAGAACTAAGATCTTGAGAATTTTACTCATCAAAATTTAGGTTAATATGGCAGTAGTAATGAATTGTTGTTTCCTTATATAATTATCTAAGTGTATCCACGTAATAAAATAATATTATTGAATGCAATGAATTTTCACAGAATAATAACTGTGATAATAACTCATACTGAATGCAATAAATTTACTAGGTAGCTAGTTGATAGTGTAATAAGTTGTAAATGGAAATAACTAAACAGGGACGTTTAAAATAAATATTTGAACATAAAGACTCAGTCAATGAAAGTTGATAAACTTCACCAAATAATAGTGATTATCTCAGTACCTGGAAGTCCTTTATATGCTGGTGTGTCTGTGTGACGATGCTTTGAATGGTCTGAGGAGGCTGCGAGTGGAAAACTATCAGAAATAAACTAATTATGAACACTGATGACGAGAACAGTAAGAAATTTTTTGTTTTCATGTTGCTGGTCACATTCTCACTAAAATCACCTTACAACCGATATTTCTCAAAAGTTTCTTTAACGAATAAGACAAAAAACATTCCTAAATCATGTTTTGAACTTTAATTCTGGTCCTTCGAAAAATAAAGAAAGAAATCAATATCAATGACAAGCCACAGCGACCTTACACTTCCCGTTGGTCTTTTTAAATTTTATGAAAAATTGTGTTTATTTTCAACCACTTAACTGATTTTTAATGTAACACAACACAGCACCGATATTTGTTGATTATAAGCGCATAAAGAATTTTCGGCATTTATTTGAACGAGAAACGCACGGACGGACATGAAGCGTCGTCGATCGCGCCGCGAACCAGTGTGACCAACTTTAAATTAGAGATCCTGCCCCACTTAGGCACGAAAACTGACAAATCCTGCCAAAATCGAAAGCACAAAATGCCAAAATAATGCCAATATAATTAAAATAAATAGACACATTATTTTTTGTAGTTTTATTTAAAATAATTGATCTTAGAGTCTAAAAGGGAACTGAATTAAATTATACATTCGTATTAGCATCATATTCTTCTTGATCACTTTCTTTATACATCGCTTTTGTCATTTGTTTAATAATTTCTTTAGTTGGCCAGAATGAAACGCAGTCACCATATTGACTAATGCCCCGTTTAACATGTAAAATAGAGGCGACATGTTTATTAATAAAATCTATTCCACGTTTTTGTTTTTATGAGGTTGATTTGCGAGAATATCCTTTCACAAGCAGCATTCGACATTGGCAAACACAACAAACCTTTTACAAAATTAAAAACATTAACGTATTTAAGTCTCCATTTGAATTTCGAATTTTACCAATGGCACCCCAAACCAAAGATATAAGATTTTAAGAAATCCCCGAACCAAAGGTCTTTGCATTGCCGGTGTTGCCATAGGCATTTTAAAATTCCTACTCATTTTGTGGGCTGTAGCAGCTATACTGCCAAATCTGTCAGCCTAAATTGCTAATACTGCCAAATACTGCCAGATTTCTAAAACGTCAAACAAAAGTGCCAGTGAGTAAAATAAAGGGCTAAACCTGCCAAAAAGGCAGGATCCTGCCACATATGGTCACACTGCCGCGAACTTAACTTCGTTCTTAGCGAATTTGGTTTGACACTTTTAATTTTACCAGTATTGCCAAATCTAAATTAAAGCTTATGATATAAACTTTATGTTATTTGTAACTTCAGCATAGTACATCGAAAGAGCTCCCGAAGAGAGAGAAATAATGGTAGAGCAACTTTATCGTAAACTCACGTACGAACGTGTATCTACATAATATTACCATAGATAGAAAAATAGGTTTAGGCAGCAAATAGGTAAGTATAGTAGAAATATTTATGGCGCACATATTTTACCCGACATGCGAGACGAAACAAAAAACTCTAGTTCCCAAAAATTCAAACATTACCCATGTATAAAACATGACAGCTTGTTCCAACCGGAGCTGCCTAGGAACTACGCACGTTAGCTAGTTCCGCGGACATATTCCCGTTGTAACATTTCCAAACCTAACAGGACCTACCATAATTATAAAAAAATAAACATAAAAAAAAATGACAAAGCTCAACCTTTATAAGTAAACCATTAATGTGAAACTGTACGCAGTAGTTAGTTTTTTATATCCAACTTAAATTTATAATTTTGGATTTGCCACACTATTTACTAATAAGCCTAGAATTCGAATCAAAATCTTCAATAATTAATGTTTTAACGACATTACGTATTCATTCCATACAGCGATAGATGATAGATAGATAGATAAAACATTTATTTGTCACCACAACACAGAACATAGGTAAATAAAAAATAGAACACACAATACATTGGTAATTAAAGAAAGACAATACAGATAAACAATTTACAAAATAATTAAATAGAGAACATAGATTAAAATGGCATAACAAATTAAAAATAAACATATAACAGTACTCAAAGATTAATAGACCTATGTGTGTGCTGCAGCGTGACAAAAATACTCAGCGCATATTTTGCTCTCAGAGCAAACACTGATTTTCAGTATTGCCCGTCGTGACGAGCCAAACAAATCACCAACGCAACAATTTGCTTAGAGCAATTTCTTTCATTAACAAATCAGATAAATGAAAAATAAAATTTAATTTTTTTTTGTTGTATTTAATATATTTTAAAATAATAATAATAATAAACATAATTAAAATTAATAATTAACTGTACCCCGTGCGTATTATTTCTGGCAAACGAAGTGTTTTGGGATTCCCTCTTTTTGCTTGTCTAAGAGAATTTTTTGAAGTCGTAATTTAAATAAGTATTTTGTTTTAAGATTTCTTACGGGTGGAGGCGATAGCTTTTTTAGCACGATATATTTAAGTAATCTAGATTAAAAAAAAAGGTGTGTGTGCGATTCACACACGATAGAAGTGAAACTTCTGTAAATCGACAAAAGATTATGAATAAAAAAAAAACAAAAAAAAATACTATGTATTTTCCAAATAGGGCCAGTAGATCCTGAGATTAATGCGTTAAAACAAACTCGAGGTTTGATATTGGTGTTATAAATTTTATGTGAAATGCAAAATTTGTTAAATTTTCCAAACTTAGGATGTAGTTGGCAGCGTGGTATATGACAGTTGATTTGATTACTTCATTCACTTGAATGAAAAAATTTAATAGAGAGAACTAGAATCGTTCGTTCTCGTTCATTCATTTGCGCGCTGCGTGTTTTCTGTAAAACGTAGTGATTATATACTCTCTGGTTTTCTGTTTTGCATTTCATTGCGCCTGCGCGCGAGTGATGGTCATTCAACAAAAACAAAGTATCAAGGTTTTTGCCTAAATTTCGGTTAATTTTCATCCCAGTGCTGCAGAACTTAATCTCTATTCAACCATGTCCAATGTTTCAAAGCGGAGAAGAGAAGGCTCGCGGCCCAAAATAAAGGTAAGTGGGGCATTTCATGTCGTGGCATTCCAGTTGCATACTTTGATAACATCAACACAGCTGATGGTCATTCAATGCATGTTCCTGTGCTCCTCCTGTGTTTTCGAGTGTTTGTCGATTATCGTTACTGAACAAAGCCTCCGTTAGCTATCTGTACTGCATTGCCGGTCATACAGCGTGGTCATGGTGTGCTAATAACAGTTTACTCATCTGAAGGTCAATTTGGTCAAAACAACAATAAATGTTTATTCGTGACAAACCTATTTCGTTGGAGGCTCTAACTTTTTATAAACTTACATGATAGGTGGTATTTTATAAGCACACTGTTCATATATAAAACAAGCATATGTCTTATATATGAACAGATTTATCCTGACTGGCTTTGAACACCATCTATTAAATAACAACACAGGATGGAAGAGACACCAATATACATAATAACTAGCGGCCCGCCCCGGCGTCGCACGGGTAAAAAAGTTCCCAGCAATTTTTCCTTATTTGCTCACCGTTTAGACCTACCCTGGACTACGACAAACATTTTAAAACCAAAATCAGCTCAATCGTCCCAGCCGTTCTCGAGTTTTAATCAGACTAACGAACAACAATTCATTTTATTTATATAGAATATAGATAATCTCCGCTATTTCACGAACGCTTTTAACAAAAAAATAAGAAATAATAGTTAAGTACTTCAAACTCATGTCAGAAAAAAATTATTGTAAACTATGTTGAATATTGAACTTTCGAGACATAGACAATAGCTCAAAGAGTATATAACCACCACGTATGAATAGCTTATCAAGAAAAATCATAGAGCACCTATAAAATGAATATTGAACTTTCGAGACATAGACAATAGCTCAAAGAGTATATTACCACCATGTATGAATAGCTTATCAAGAAAAATCATAGACAACCTATAAAAAGACATTAATTTTACACTTTTGTTAACCTATAGATAATAACAGACAAATAATTAGCAATAAATTAAAATTGCGACTATAATTTGAGATTTAAACTATCCTATCTCTCAAGTTGGATCGAACTGCATATGGTGTGCGAATGTTATTATAATCGGTTAAGTGGTTTAGGAGTCCATTGAGGACAAACATTGTGACACTAGATTTATATATATTAAGATTACTTTAAAATTTGAATGTTTCCAAGCTTCAGTAAGACTAATATAATTTTTCTTTGCTTTGTCTAGTATCTTTATTTAATAAACTGATTTTTAATTTCAGACTATGGGTGACCATAAGGAATTTCTGAAGAGAATTACCAAGACTTTGTATTATGGACAATTGCCTACATTGCCCTGCTTGAGTTTACCTGTTACTGGTGAGTTAATGTAGTGATTACAAAAAGGCATAAAAAATATTAATTAGAATAATTTATTAATATGTTGTACACAATTAATAATTAAATCCGGAACTGAGAACTTAGTAAATGTCTGTCCAGAATATGAATAGTGCTGTAGGTCAGGTCAGAGAACAGCCTGCTTACTGCCTCATTGGCATTGTATGCTTGAGAGAAAGGGAAGCCGACTGGTGCCTTAACGTATATGAAACAGTTAAGCATCCCTTATGAAGTGATGTCTTTAATAAGTTAGTAGCCCCAAAATATCCGTACCTGAAAAATCACTACTTTCCAGAACAGCAAAAACAAGATTTAAAAAATTCTAGTTTGTGAACGAAGTAGGTTAGGTTACATTTAAGTACCTTCTTTTGTAGATCAATACACCCACTTTCACTGTGTTTTTGTATTTTTGTGGTAAATTATAGTTTTGGAGTAATTCATGAAAAACTACTAGTTGTACCTTTTGAAATTTCTAATATGTGATAAAAGATACAAGTACAGTTAAATCATGTTGCACATTTATGTTGTCTTTGTGTAAACTGATATACAAGAAGTGAAAAATACAATAACATAAAATAATATGTTCAAAACACAATGCTGCTCAAACAAAATGATAGAAATAAAAATCCAAAGATTCGACTTTTTTACTTATCAGTTCTTTATTATTTTCATATTTTACCTAAATTGTATCAATTTGCTATAATTCTAAATATGTATATCAATTTTCACGAAAAATATACTAAAAATAAAGTGAGTAAATGAATATAATCGCTCATAAACCACGAGGCACGAAAAAAAAGTGTGAAGAAATTACCTGAAGGGGTTACGACTTGATTTATATCTAAATTCACGATATTTTTGCCAAAATCCTGTCAGTTATATCACTTTGCACCAAATTATCTCCGAAACTATAGCAGATAGAAGGACGTGAGTTGTACAAAAAAAATCGTAATTTTTTTCAGACGATTTCTATGTAAGAATCACAAAAAGGGTACAACTCGAGTTAAATCATCTTTTACATGAGGCACAGAATTATTATTGGTAAACAGTAGAGTAGAGTAGAGATGTGATGTGTGAATGTTGTTATGTTGTTGCAGAGATCTCGTGCGCGCTGTGGTCTGCGACGCAGCGCGGGCGCTCGCTGCGGCGGCTGCACGTGGACGCGGCGGCGCGCGTGGCCCGCGGCGCGTGCGTGTCGCCGTGCGCGCTGGTGCTCGCGCTGCTCTACCTAGAGCGCCTGCGCGCCGCGCGCCCGCACTACCTGCACACCGCGGCGCCGCACGACCTTTTCCTCATATCCTTGGTTGGTTTACGAATTTGTTAATACCGTTTTCTCCGTCAATTAATGTTGTTTCCCGACATAATGTGATAGAAGACCAGGAAGTGAAGATGATAATTTGACAGTTGTTTTATTGACCACGGGCTGGTCCGAGGTGGTCACATTTTAGTTTTTTAAATCGATATGTTTCAGATGGTTGGCAACAAGTTTCTCCAGGATGACGGCGAGGACGACGAGGTGATCAGCTCGGAGTGGGCCGCCTCGGGTGGAATGGACATCAAGCAACTTAACAAATTAGAACTCGAATTCCTTGACGCGATCGTGAGTGCTTAGGATTTTTAACTTATTTTTATAAGTACTTACTATAAGTAATAATACTAAGTTACTTAAAAAACAAAGGGAAGGTAATTGGTATATTTATGAATAAAGTGTGAGCAAAGTTCTGCTAGCTGATTTCATGTCACAAACCATTAGTTAAGATCTGAAGAAATAATCAATAATAAAATATAATAAGTGGTCATTGTGTAATAAAGTCGCCTCTCCCGCAGGACTGGAACGTTTTCGTAAACGAAGACTCATTCGAGGCGGGCCTGTCCTGGCTGGAGCGGCAGGTCGCGATAAAGCAGGCGCGGGCGCGCGGCTTCTTCACGTACACGGACCTGCGCGCGGCCTGCCCGGCGGCGCTCGGCGCGCAGCTCGCCGGCGCGCTCGCCGCCGCCTGCCTGGCTCTCGTGGCCGCCGCCGCCGCGCTGCTCGCCGCCGCGCTCGCGCTCTCCGCCGCCTGCCACTCCGCACTCGCGCCGACACCCCATCATACCCCGGAACACGCCTCCCTGTCCCCGGTGACCGTATACTCGACTTTCGTCAACAACTCGACGATGGATATCGCGATCGACGCGCTCGCGGACTCGCTGGAGGCGCGAGAGAGAGCCACGTGGTGCGCGGAATGGGCGCGCTTCTCGCGGGATAGCGACGCGGCGCCGCGCCACGCGGAGGCGAGCTCGCAGTGGTGGGCGCGCGGCGCGGCGCTGACGGGGCTGTACTGGAGCGCGGCCGTGCGCGGCCCGCTGCAGCGCTGGCTGGAGCGGCTGGCGGAGTACGCCGAGCTGGCGCGCGGCGCGCTGCACGCCTCGCGCCCGGCCGCGCCCCCGCAGCCGCCTCGGCGCTGCCGCAGTCGGTGGACGGATCTCAGCAAGCTGGGCGCGCTGCTGGTCACCGTGTCGGACCGGTAGCCCCCCACCGACCCGAACGATGAACGAACGACCGATGTTAGGAACGCGTAACCCTTCCGGCGATACGAGCGAGCATTTATCTATGCATAATTTAATGATAGTAGGTAAGGTGCAGTACGCATTGCGTACTTGTATAATTCGACACTAGTGTTTCGTATATTTATTGATGTTAAATAAAAAGTTAGGTATGTATATTCTGAAAAATGTGTGATTCTTCATATTTTTTTTGGAAACTAAACTATTTTTTCACCCGCAGATCTAAAATCATCCTAAAATTTGTCTTCTAGTACTTTTATAAATGTTGGAAATAAAAAATATGCATTATTATCTATATTTTTCAATTTATTTGGTTAAGAAATTAAAATACATATATACTTATAATGGTACAGTGTTCGTTTAAATTACTATACAAAATATCACAGAATCCAATTGAAAAATATTTACACAATGATTGCATATATGAAATTCTGTGTAAAAAATTAATACGTAGGTAGTAATTATTGTATACACGATTTTATCTTCATCATTACTAATATTAATAAGATGTTAACAATTGAATTTAATTGAATAAACTATGAAATTATTTTTAAATTACTAAGAAACCATTTCAATCTCTAAAATTCGTTGCAGAATTAACTAGTAATATCCTTTGAGCCAATACTACAAATAAAACCCAGGATAGGATGACAAACAGTGTTCTAATCATAACCATCTACATCATAGGACATATTTTTTATGCTTTTAAATATATATAGCACCATATAATAGTAGAATAACACATAGCGCCCACGCCGGCCGCACGCGAGAGCTACATGGATGAACTTTTATGACAAATCTTACGTCGAAATAAATGTAATGTTTTACAGTCTTCTCCATTGCTACATTATATTAATTCATATGACTGAGTAGAACTAATTAATAAATATTAATCCATCGACATTAAATAAATTTGCTTTACTTGAATGGACCAAGTGCAGGTTGTTCGGTCAATAATATAATATGATGTTAAAAACGTATGAACTCGCTAGTAAAATTCGTTAAACGATAAAGCACAAAGTTACACAAAAATATGATTCTGGCGCCCATTCGTTTTGAGCAAATTATCTTAAATAAGTTGAGTTGAGGCACAGTTATATTATCTAAGTATTACCGTGGTTAAGGTATAACCTGTTGCCAACTAAAGGTTCAATGCGGTCAAACCCATTCATGTAGTTACAAGTAACAGAAATTCATATTTTACAAGATTCAATAGTTAGGTAAACTACGCGTAGGTAGGTTCTAAAAAATAGCAACAACCTTCAGAGTCAACACCGTCATACACCGTGGGCGGGAGAGGGACCTCGACAGTTAACTAAAATAAATGAATGGTTCTTCGATTTATGATTAGGTACATAAGTACAAATATTGGAATTTTAGCCAACCAGTATCTGGCCGCATACCACATTACTATCCTGTATTGAACCATTTTTTTATCATCAAAACATTATACAGTGTATAAATTGATTACTAGAAATATAAATACTCAATATACAACTTGCTTTAAATTTACATAGATATGACTGTAATCTATTATATCTCACCAACTATAGACAATCTAGGTCCTTAAAAAATATTCAAATTATCTTGCAAGCAAATTGGCTTTGTTAACCAAGAGTACTAAAACCACAAACCGGCACTTTGTGACGTCACTGATATTCTCACGGTCCGAGTCAATGTCGCGTCGTATGACGTCACTCTGCGCAGTGTCGTTGCGACATTGTGAGTCCGGTACCGCAGTGGCGGGGTGACGTAACATGTGCCGTCATGCGCCCGCCGAGGGCTCCGCGAGCCCGGGGTGCAGGTAGAGCCGCTGGTTGAAGCCCCAGCGGTCCACGGACGAGGTCTGCACGTGGAAGAGCCGCGCCATCTCCTTGTCCACCAGCGTGAACAGCTCGTCCACGTGCGTGTCGTGCGCGTGCGCCGCGAACACCGCGCACACCACCTGGATGTACCACGAGCCCAGCTTGGGGTCGCGGAATGACACCTGACCTGCATACCAAATACTTGTTAGCCTTTATTTGGGAGAGGCTTATTCTCAGTGGTGGGTTGATGACAATAACGGGTTTGAGTTAACCGATTCGTTGCGGATGGCACGGCAGCCGTGTCATCATTTTCTTTTCCGTGTGGCGTTAGGCACGTGAGCCGTGCCATTTTTAAATCGATGGTAATTCCTTCAATTTAAGATTTAGGGAAAACTACCCTAGAACAAAACTTTTTTATTTTTAACGTTCATCAAGCTTGTAGCATTCGTTTCTGGATATTGTATTGTTTTTTAAGAAATAGGGGTCACCAACCTTTTTGAAATTTTTAATGATGAGGATTTTTGTATAATAATATAATTGAAATAGATAATACTAAAAAATCGCTTATTTTTGTATCAGAAATGTGAACGATTGGTGAACATTTTTTACATCCATGCATATCCAATACAGTTGGAACATGACGCTCATCATCCTTAGTTTTTTTTATGCACTTAGTACTGTCCACTACTATGTTTTCAGTGCACGTTGATCTGTCCACCATCTCTTTTTCTATGCACGTTGAAGTATCTTCTTGTATAGATTTCAAGTGTTCTGAGTTTTCCCAGTGTTGTGAATATGTTTGCGAATTCTGCTCTAGTATTTGGTCATCGTCGTCGCATTGAGTTTCAATTTCTGTCTCGGGAATATACTTTCTTTTACGCCGTAATTCTTAAACAATAAAAAGGCAATCATTTACTTTAAAATACTTAAATTTCTTATCAGGAAAACCAAAACAATGTTTTTAGAACTACTTTCAGTAGAAAAGGTTGATCACACCTTTATTAAAAAAACCACTTACCATCCATTTCCAAAAATACACTTATTTTTGCACTTATTATCACTTGAAACTACCGTTCCTGACCGCTCACGTTAGATTTCGATTGTAAACTAAAAGTTTTATGGTTAGAACGTCGTAAAAATGGTAAAAACACTGTTTGCTTTTCGGCATGGCTGAAGACACAGGAGCCGTGTCATTTAATCGTATGGCGCTTGGCACGGCAGCCGTGTCACGGCAATTTTGTTCAACGCCACAGTTAGAAGTTTTCAAAATTAGACATCGCAACGAATCGGTTAACTCGCTCTTTTTCAGAACACGCGTGAGGGTCAGTTTCACAGCGTTTTAGATTTCATACCCTTGACAATGGTCACCAAGAATTTCTATAAGGAAAAAAAGCGATGCGTTATGTTATTAGTGAGATGGTACGGTACCTGGCAGCGTGGACTGCGCGATGAGTATGTTGGAGTAGAGGGAGTGGCGCACAGGCGCGGCGGGCGGGGCGAGGCGCGGCCGGCCGTCGGCGGAGGGCGCGCGCGCCTCCGCGCCGTCCGGCGACGCGCCCTCCGCCGTCTCCGGCATGGGCAGGTGCGCCGGCCGCGCTTCCGACCACACGTAGTCTGTACCCGGACCCCTGCCGTTCAGAAAAAAAATATGGATGGGCTCTGTGTAAGCCAGAAAGAGGGGTGAGTGTTATGATGACGGATGATAGAGGGAAATGGAAGCAAAAAACATAGTGTCGCTTATTATACATAATTATACAAGTACACGTACAAGATAAAACAAGCAAAACAAAAAATATGTATTATTCATTTATTTTCGTCGGTTTCTGGAATCTTTACTACACCTCCTGCTATGGGTTCTGACGGCGAAATAGCCATCGAAGAGTCGAAGAGAGTGTCAGAGGTTGAATGGAATGTGTGAAGGATGATATTTATATTAAAGTGACCCCACGTAATGTGGGATAAGAGCAAGATGATGATGATGTGTTAGTATAAAAGTAGGAGTGCAGACCTGCAGTTCTGGAAGATGAAGACCTTGGGCACGGGCGCGAGGCGCGGCATCGTGCTGTTGCTGAAGTAGGCCAGCACGGCGCGCAGGGACAGCAGGCCGCCGTCGCTGCAGCGCAGGTCGTTGTCGCCGGCGCGGCCCGTGTCGTACCCGTGCGAGGACACCACCACGAACACGCTCTCGAACCCCGCCACCACGCCGCTCAGCGAGCTGAGAGTCTTCTCTGTCTCCTACAACAACTATTATATTTTTAACCCCCGACAAAAAAAAAGAGGGTTGTTAAGTAGGCCGTGTCTGTCTGTCTGTCTGTCTGTCTCGTACATTATAGCTCCCTGACGGATAGAGCGATTTCAATTTAGTTTTCTTTTATGAATGGTGAGTTTCGCGCGAGTGTTCTGAGACATTTTTGATGAAAATCGGTGGACCCGTTGAAAAGTTATGACGGTAAAAGTGGGAAAAGAAACTAAAATCTGCAAATATTCTCGAGGGGGTCTCAAAATTTTGTATAATACATATTATAGGACTGCCAATGTCGGGCTTTGGCGCCGATAATAGAATATGATATACGCTATTCCCATGGTACTTGCCTTCAAACTAAGATCAACATAGGAGAGCACCGTGAAGCCGAGCTCGTCGAACAGGTACTTGAGGTTCTTGATGTCCACCTCGACCCCGGGCCGCTGGTCCTCGATGGCTCCCTCGAAGTTCATGAACGTCAGCAGCAGGGCTATGCCGCGCTTCTTGCCTCGCGTGGAGTACGGCTTTATACCTATGGTTATATAAGACATTTCAACTAAAACTAACATCAGTCAACTAAATAAATGTTAATTTTGCGATTACTAATTTATGATTCAAAGTTCAGAGATCGAAAGCACTCAAATGTGATAAAAAATTGCAACTGAATCATCTGAAACATCTTCATGTTTCAGATGATTCAGCATGATGGGCAATCCACACAACAACACCTAACCATGTGGCAAGCTCTAAGTTTGTGTAACGGGTACTAGACATCTGACATACATAATATAATAGACTAATATTCTCAACAATCCATTCCAACTGACTGTTAAACATATATTAATGCAAATATAGAACTTAATTTAATTTCATATATAATATAGATATTTTTTTATTCATCATCATCATTCTGTTTTTCTTGTACCACACTATGTGGGGTCGGCACTACATGTGTTTTTCATCCGTTTTCCTCTATCACCCCTTATCTCAACACTCAATAGATATTTTTAACCCCCGACCAAAAAGAGGGGTGTTATAAGTTTGACGTGTCTGTCTGTCTGTCTGTTACATCATAGCTCCCGAACGGATGGAGCGATTTCAATTTAGATTTAGTTTTTTTTTGTATGAAAGGTAAGTTTGACCCGGGAGTTCTTAGACATGTTTCATGAAAATCGGTTGAGCCGTTTAAAAGTTATGGGGGTGAGAGTGGGGAAGGAAAACAGAAAATCTGCAAATATACTAGTGTGGGGTATCAAATGTAAGCGCATCGCGTCCACATTACATAATATTATGTTGTTTTACATTTAAGGAAATGAAGGCATTGGAATTTAAATTTAGATTTAATATTGCTCGGCGAGCTGCCAGCTCTCTGCGAGTCCAATACAACAATATCTTTAGAATGGTGATGCGGCTGCCTCGCTATTGCAGCGCATCAGGGATGCCGCGGCGGCGCGCACGGACGACTTTCACGCGATCACTCGCAAGAAAGTCGCTTCCCTGCTCCAGCGTGCGCGGGGCGGCGGCAACGGCATCCTGAAGATGATTGTGGCACGGACAGACTGCCCAATTCAAAACAGGTGGATGCGGGTGCTGATGGGCTCCATCTGATGTTATATTTTAATTTTTAATCATATAAAATCTCATTTTTATTATATAATATTTATTCAATTTTAAATTTAGTTTGACATTTTGTGATATTGATATTGTGATTTAATTTGTATAATTTTTATGTTTATTTTTAAGTTTTGTGTATTTTGAATTTTTATATGGATTGAATGTTATCTGAAATAAACGAATAATAATAATAATTATTATACATATTAAACACCCAGACCAAGGACTGCATGCAGAACATACAAACACTTGACCCCTCGGCGGAAATCGAGCCCGCTACGTCTTGCGCCGCAAGCGGGCCATTGCCCACCGCGCCAGTGAGGCAGTCACTAAAAGTTTTTAAGTAATTACTAAGTATAAGTTTTTAAGTAATTACTAAGTATTAAGTTATGGGGTAAGAAACATTATAATGTGATCTTGTCCAAAATATTGTTATAGAATTTGGTTGAAGTTGTGTTAATAAGGTATTCACCTCAAGGGAAATGAATGTGGTACTTTGCTGAGTGTTAACTGATAGACTAGCAACTAGATGCTTTATCTTAGTTATTACTAGCTGACCCCAGCAAAAGTTGTTTTGCAAAAATAATAAATCTAAATTTAAAATTTAAGAAAAACCCCCGATTCCAATGCCTTAATTTCCTTAAACGTAAAACAACATAATATTATGTAATGTGGACGCGATGCGATTTCATTTGATACCCCACACTAGTATATTTGCAGATTTTCTGTTTTCCTTACCCACTCTCACCCCCATAACTTTTAAACGGCTCAACCGATTTTCATGAGACATGTCTAAGAACACTCGCGCCTGACTCACCTTTCATACAAAAAAAACTAAATTGAAATCGCTCTATCCGTTCGGGAGCTATGGTGCCACAGACAGACACACAGACAGACAGACAGACAGACACGTCAAACTTATAACACCCCTCTTTTTTGGTCGGGGGTTATAAATAGATATTTTAAAATTGTATGCAGAAAGAGATTAAGACACATCCGTATCCTTCCCGCGCAGGATGGATGGATGGTTACGGAAGTGTCTTAACCTTTCCCTGCATAACATTTTAAAAATACATACTTTAACCTGCAAAAGTGAGGTTTATCAGTTAATCACAAAATGAAATTAAATTTAAAAATCATTAAATGAAAAATAGATGTTGGCCGATTCGCAGACCTACTCAATATGCTACAAAATTTCATTAGAATCGGTCAAGCCGTTTCGGAGGAGTACGAGAACGTACATTGTGACACGAGAATTTTATGTATAAGGTTACCACAAACAGAACTAACTACTTACAGCACACAGCTTCTAACTACATAGATCAGGAGGTAGAGTCCTCAGAAACTGCCTTAATTATGTAATATACTTTGGTAATAATAAATAATTGATAAACATAGTTTACTAATGTTGTGTTAACAAATTCAAAAATAGAAATGAAACTTACCATTTTCACTGTCTTCAATGAATTTAGTTGATTTTATTACTTTAAAAGGAAAACTATTATCTTCATTATTATTTGTTGCATTGCTGTTAACTATAATTTGCGTATCTGAAAAAACACGTAGATTTTTAACAAAAAACAACCGACTTTCGGTTTGGAATATATGAATTAGAAATAAAATTAAAATAGTCTATACCCTAATCCAATATAACCCGTACCAACTTTCAGGCTAATCGGTTCAGCCGTTTTGCCCTCCCCTGGATGCAACCATTTCCCAACATTTTTGTTAGACATAGACATAGACAACGTTTATTTGCTACAAAGTCATACAAGAAAACACAAATAATTAAAATTGATAGTAGGTACATACAAAACACATTAACTATACAAACAAAAATACACAAATTATTTAAGAATGCTCTGTAGCAAAATGGATGAAGCTCAGCATAATGCCAGCTACTAGAAGCAGAGGCGCTGATTTTCAGCTTCAACCGTTACTATCACAGGACCTTGCGAAAACAGTAACCATATTACCTTTTGAAATAAACTAAAGGAAATAAAAAACCGTAACAGTATTGTAACATTAGCCTAAAAATAAATAAATAAACATAATATGTATATGAGTTGTATATAAGTAACATAATATTATACAGGGTTTCCCAGAAATGGTGGATAATCCTGCACGTGCGTGTGCGGGGGGGGGAGGTGGGGCCCCAAATCCCAAAAAAAAAAATCTATTCCCAACAGTCCGCGGTCTACGAATTTTTTTGTAAAATTTAGAAATTTCCCAGTTTTCCTCACATTTGTGGGCATCACGTCCGCTACATGAGGCCTAGTTCGGATTTTTTTCTTTTAACGTATTCCCTAATAATGGTATTCCTAAATTACCTTTAAAAAAACGCAACTACTTAGGATAGTAGTTAACTAGTAGTCCCTAAACATAATTTTTATTTCTGAAATTTATTTTACTGCTAAGTTTGAGCACCTGTGGTATAAAAAAAATGTATTGGAGTTTTATAGCCAACCACATAAAAAAATTACCAACATCATAAGGATTCTAAAACAGTAGCATAAGTATCTACTTTAATGGTAAAATTACTGAGCTATAGCTACTAATGTGTAAAAGTAGGCGTTTCATTACAAAATTGCAAAATTATTTGCAGATATTTTTTTTTAGTTTTTATCAGTTAAGTAGAGCTGTCGACCCTAAAATTAGACTTTACTACCTGCTCGGCACATTCAGTTGAATTCTAAGCTGTGTGAGCGAGACAAACTGTGCTTGGGAAAATTGCGAGTGAAAGGGTCAACAAATCTCCTTTGTATGGTAGAATTCGTGTTTGGTTATTGTTTTGTCTCCGTAGTTAAAACTATTTTAATTTTAGTGCGTATTTCGACGTTCTCGACATCGCATGTGCTCTTGTTTTTCTGATTCTCGGTGACAAAATTCTACATTTGGCATTCTACTGGACTCGATTTGTGCATTTTGATTGGATTTTGTTTGTTTGGTGATAACTGCGACGACTCGGCATTCTATTGGACATTTGTTTTGTATATCAACAGGACTGTGTGATGTCACGTGAAATTTATACACCCCAAGAGTATTCCAATATGCATTACATTTACGGAGAATGTAGTGGCAACGCAAGTGCTGCCGCAACACTTTATCGGGAGAGATACCCGAACGCGCGTCACCCCGACTATCGCGTATTTACAAGAGTGCACCAAGCTTACTCAGAGGGCAGAATACCTGGTACTGGCGTTGGTGGCCCTAGGAGCAGAGGACGACCCCACAATCCTGTAACTGAAGAAATCGTCCTTGACATGGTGGATGAAGATCCCAGTATTTCGATGCCAGATATCGAACGCCGTACGGGAATATCAAAATCTACAGCACATCGTATTGTGAAAAAATTTAAACTGCATCCTTATCACGTGACACGTGTACAAACATTGCTACCACGAGACTACCAAGCACGGATTGTTTTCTGCAGTGAAATGTTAACAAGAATTCAAGAAGATCAAGATTTTTTCAGAAAAATTTTATGGAGCGATGAGACTACATGTAAAAGGGATGGGTATCTTAACCTTCATAACTTGCACAGTTGGCAATTGACAAATCCACATTTGATGAGAGAAGATAAATCCCAGTATCAATTTAAAATAAATTACTGGACGGGCATATTAAATGGAAAAATTATAGGCCCTTATGAATTGCCGGGCAACCTAAATGGCAACAATTATTTAGAATTTCTTCGAAACCAGTTGCAAATATTATTAGAAGATGAGCCACTAGCCATCCGGCAAGGAATGTGGCTCCAGAACGACGGTTGTCCGGCACATTATGCAGTGCAAGTAAGGAATTATCTAAATTATGCCTATCCCAACAGATGGATCGGCCGATTGGGGCCAATATTGTGGCCACCACGGTCCCCAGACCTAAATCCTCTGGATTTTTTTTATTGGGGCTGTTTGAAGGAGCAGGTTTACAAAAAACCCATAAACTCATTAGAAGAACTTCGACTTCGCGTCGCCGAAGCAGCCAGAATTATATCATCAAAAAATTATAATAACAAATTACAAAGATCTTTTATAAAAAGGTGTAGAGCTTGCATAAGGGCAACAGGAGCCCAATTTGAACATTTACTATGATTATTTTTATAATAAATACTTTTTTGGTAATTACTTGTTTTATTTTTTTCTTTTGCAATTTTGTAATGAAACGCCTACTTTTACACATTAGTAGCTATAGCTCAGTAATTTTACCATTAAAGTAGATACTTATGCTACTTTTTTAGAATCCTTATGATGTTGGTAATTTTTTTATGTGGTTGGCTATAAAACTCCAATACATTTTTTTTATACCACAGGTGCTCAAACTTAGCAGTAAAATAAATTTCAGAAATAAAAATTATGTTTAGGGACTACTAGTTAACTACTATCCTAAGTAGTTGCGTTTTTTTAAAGGTAATTTAGGAATACCATTATTAGGGAATACGTTAAAAGAAAAAAATCCGAACTAGGCCTCATGTAGCGGACGTGATGCCCACAAATGTGAGGAAAACTGGGAAATTTCTAAATTTAACAAAAAAATTCGTAGACCGCGGACTGTAGGGAATAGATTTTTTTTTTGGGGATTTGGGGCCCCACCTCCCCCCCCCCGCACACGCACGTGCAGGATTATCCACCATTTCTGGGAAACCCTGTATACATATCATAAATGGAGACGAAGTTATATAATATAAAGATTAGCGTATAAGAAAACCAAGTTACCTACATAGAATACTTTAAAGGTGATACATACATAGATATTCAATTCAATTCAATTTATTTATTTCAGCTTTACATATTAAAATATTATAGCCATAGGGAGTTAATAGTTAGAGTAGGTACATAATTTATACATAAAAATACGTTATTGAGAAAGTAGAACACATCCTGCGTTTACAGACGCATGACATTATGAATGTGCGTCCAGTGGTGCATAAAAGCGCAGTCCGTGTCCAGCCTGCCAGCTATAACGTTCAGATAGCTACTGGTGCTGCCCCTTACTCGGCGCATCAGGGATGCTGTTCTGTTGCGGATGATTGCGTAAAAGTCATCAACGCGGGACTCTGCAAACATCCCGGACGCGCTACAGAAGCGGGGCAGTCCCAGTAGCACTCTGAACGCGTTATTATACTGGACGCGCAGGGCATTCCAGCATTTCTGCGTGTAGTTAACCCACAGACTGCATGTATAGAAGGATTGGCAATACGCTCGAAACAAACTTAATTTAACTGCTCTACTGCATCGCGCAAATCTGCGGGCCAACATTATTTGCCCTTACCGATAATGCCCTGCGCTCCCTTTCAATGTCTAGGTCATCTGAGAGAGTCTCGGAGACCCAGTGGCCCAGATACTTGAACTTGGCTACCTTCTTTAGATCAGTGCCTGCAAGCAAAACTGATGGGACTGCGGAATACGTCTTTGATCCAGCTTTAAAAACCATCAGCTCGCTTTTGCTGGCGTTATATCTGAGCCCATGAGCCTCCGCATAACTCTCGCAGATTTTTAACAGTTTCCGGAGGGCACTGATCGATGGGCTCAGCAGCACCATGTCATCAGCGTAGCTTATGTTGTTTACTGTCTTGCCATCTATTGAACAGCCTATACCAGTGCCGCTGAGCTCACGGATCAGACGATCCATGTACAGGTTAAAAATTCGTGGAGAAGATATCCCGCCCTGTCTCACACCACATTCCAGCCTGTACTCGGACGATAACGATCCTGACCACTTGACGACATTACGTTGATTGCCATACCAATACTTTAGGAGCATTATTAGCTCAGGCGGCAGCTCTGTATCACCGGACAGCTTCGGCCACAGCCTGTCATACGCCACCAGATCAAAAGCTTTCGACAAATCTAAGAAACAGGCGTAGACAGGCGTGTTTCTGCTCGTATAGTACCGGACGGTGTGTTTGAGACTCAGTATTGCCGATTCAGTAGAGAGTCCGGCCCTAAAGCCGAACTGCGCATCGTGTAAGCTCAATTTATGACTGAGATGATTATCAATCACACCATCCAGCACTTTAGCTATTATCGTAGCTAGCGATATAGGCCTGTAGTTGCCCAAACTAGAGGCGTCTCCGGTTTTATTCTTAATAATCGGTACAACAAGAGTGCGCATCATTTCCTCAGGCAGGTAAGAATGTCCTATACAGAAGGTGAATAGCATGGCGAGTACTCTAGGTAAATGAGGTCCTGCGTGTTTTAAGTGCTCAATACTCAGAGAATCGTGACCAGGAGATTTACCCCGTTTCATCCCTTTTACCACCCTTGCCACTTCCTTAGCTGAAATTAATATAATTTTATCACCAGCCTGTACAAGCCTAATGTCGGACTCCGAACTACTAGAACCCAGTGGAGATTTTACTCTGAAGTTATCTCTAAATAGGTTGGCAATTTGGACAGGATCGCTATTACCCTCGACACTCACGGGGACGCACGGCTTTGGATTTATTTTATTTGTTTCTTTCCAGAACTTATTAAAATTTTTAGTAGAGTGATGAGAAGCTAGAATGTCCATTTTAAATTGAATCTGATGGTCCTGACACCATTTAAGCTTTGCTTTGAATTCTCTCCGTGAGTCACGCATTCTGTCATATAAAGATCCATACGATGGCTTCCCATAAGCAACCCATTCCCTAAACCAGAGCCGAGCCTCACCATGAGCCTTTTTTACATGAAGATTCCATCCTATTACATGCGGCTTTTTGTTTCTATTATTCCCACTATTACTTTTATTTAAGCAACTACGAGCCGCCGCAGATCCTAATATTTTAACAATTTTATTGTACATTGTGTCAATTACACTTCGATGATCGATGTCATTACAAACGTAATCGGCACACTTTCTGAAAATAGGAGGGAAATCTACATCTCTAAGCATACTTGAGCACAGCTGCGTATATAGCTTGATTTGAGAGCTGTCTCTATCCCCCCAAATAGTATTATTAAAAGATAGCCGATGGCAATCAATCTTGGGCTCTAAAGTATTAAAATTACAAATAATTTCAACCGGGAAATGATCGGACCACGTCACATCATAATTAATTTTTATGTCTGATATTGTGCTTAGTGCTGCTTCGGTAGTAACAATGTGGTCCAACCATGAACAAGTCCCATGCACATCACTAAGGTAGGTACGTATCAGACGTAGAACCAAAAAAGTCGACATCTGCACACAACCATTTTTGCTCTATACAAAAGTTTTTAAGCTCTCTACCAAAAAGCTGCTTAGGATCCGCGTTAAAGTCCCCTAAAATAAAAACAGAGTCGATACCGCAACTGTCTATGACCGCACTCACCTCACTCATACAGTCTGTAAATTCAGCCAAGTTATCTCTACAGTCTGTTGGCATATAGACTGTAATCATTAGTAAATGACGGTCTGCTAGCACAACTTTGACGGCTGCTATTCTATCACTCGCGCACTCGACAACCGACACGGACTGGAACGCACTCTTTCTCCACAGAATGGCGACCCCTCCATAGCTTCTGCCTCGAAGCATGCCTTTTGAGGTATCCACTGCCGATTTCCCGGTGAACGAAAACTCCTGATCTATTGAGCCGAGCAACGATATGTCATGGGGTAGGAGCCATGTTTCTTGCAGAGCTAAAATGTCAGTAGTTCTGCATAGTGCCCGTACTAGGGCATGCAAACCGATAATCGATAATCGATAAATTATCGGTAATCGGCTCATTTATGTGGGCGATAATTATCGAAAAAAAACGATAAAATATCGATAAAAAATAATTTCTTTAATAATCATCAAAACCATTCCCATCACGGCGCCTCAATCGCGAGTGTTTAAAATTACCCGCGCAAATGCCGCGCAAGCAAGCTTACCTGCGTTTATGGCTTTGGTTGAATGGTTTGAATTTGAATTTTCGTTGTGTGTGATTCAGGCAAAGTTCGATGATGGAAGGATTTATACTATACTAGTACTACTCAAAACAAAATAAGGGCCACCCGAGTAATTTTGTTTCGAGACTATTTTTTGCTGAACCTCGCGACGAAAATATTTTTTTATGATTGCATATTGTTCTCAAGTGTTGCGTTAACGATAATAGTGAATTACTAGGGATATTAGTGTTGACGGTATTGTAAATTTTTTTTATGTTCCACTTAATGTGAAGTGTTTTGGTTTATTTTTTATTTTGATCTCAGATTAGTTTACTCAAGTCTACTGACAACTACGGTTGTTCTCGGAAGTTAAACGTGTAATTTGATATTTTTAACGTAAAATGCCAAGAATTCGCCGCCATTTGAACAATGCTTCTGCTACCACGGCCGTAACGATGGTAGAGGCTGGGCAATCGCAAAGTTCCGTGGCCTTACAGCTAGGATGTTCGCGAAGGGCTTTATAAAACCTTTGGAACCGTTATCAGGTGACCGGGAGTGTATCCCGGCGTCGTGGCTCTGGAAGAATTCGAGCTACCACCGCTCAGAAAGACCGGTACGTGGTCGACTCTCAACGACGATATGATGATTGTGGTACGTGGTGGACTTACTGCACGACGTGATCGTAACGTGACAGCGCGGGCATACAAAACCGATTACGCCGGACTACTGGTACCCTTGTCAGCGACCACACCATTAGGAATCGTTTGCACGAAGACCAGCAACATTCACAAAGGCCTGTAACCCGCACTAAACTGACTAGACTGGGCTCATCGAGCAAATCGATTACGGTTTGCAAGTCAACATCTTGAATGGGGTATGGAGGAATGGCGTAAGGTGCTTTTTACGGATGAGTGTAAGGTGAAGTATTTTAGTGACGATCGACGTATGCGGAGAAGAAGCGGAGAAAGATTTACCGATCCTTGCATTCACGAACGTGACAGATATGGTGGTCCCAATGTCATGGTCTGGGGCGGGATCAACTTGCAAGGTAAAACTGACCTTGTTTTTCTGAATGAGGGCACTGTGACGTCTCAGAGTAACATCAAACGGGTTGTCAGGCCATATGTGATCCCATTTTCACAACGAGCGGTGGACGGTTTCATCCTGATGCAGGATAATGCACGACCGCACACAGCCCGGGCGACTATCTCTGTCCTGGAGGAAGCCAATATTCAACTTATGGCATGGCCTGCGAACAGCCCTGACCTGAATCCAATTGAACACCTTTGGGACCAATTAAAACGCCGAGTCCGTGCAGCTGAAGAGGATGTCCACAGCCAGCAAGAGTTGATTCAATTGCTGAAAAGGTGCTGGGAGGAGATATCACTTGAAAACATCCGCCATCTTATTGAGAGCATGCCATCGAGGCTTCAAGAATATGTTTTGAAAAGAGGAGGACATATCCGATATTAAAAAATAAAAAAAAAACTTAGCTGTGCTTTAGTCTACAATTTAATGATAATTATTGTCAGGTGTAAACAGCCATAAAAAGTGATAAAATCCAAAAACATTGAAATGTTAATTATCTTATGTCTAATTGGATTAAAATTTATTTCATTTAATTTAAAAAACATTGTTTTTTTAAATTTAAAACAATCAAAGCAAAAAATCCGAAACAAAAAATAAAAAATGGGAAAATTCGTGGTGGACCTTATTTTGTTTTGAGTAGTATATAACGATATAGGTAGATTAATAGTAGGTAATACAAAAAATAAATACAGATTGGATAAATAGAGCAGCCGAAACGTAAAGATATTTTTCCTTTACCAAAACCGATAATTATCGATATTTATCGATAAATAGAGCGATAAATATCGAATTATCGATTATCGAAAAGTTTCGATAATTGCATGCCCTAGCCCGTACCCCATCAATAGACCTCTTCAAACTGCGACAGTTGAAACTAGTGACACTCGTAAAAATAGATTTATTTGTTATCGTGTTGTAATCCATCTTGGTTTTTTTTAAACACAATAAATCTTCTCACATAAATTCCTTCCGGCCATAAATTGTCATCTAGGAAAAGTGATATTTTGGAATTTGGTACAAACATTTTATATGCGTTATATTGCCTCTGCACCTTGGCCTTTATTTTCAGCAGTGACACCTTAATTTTGGTTTTTGAAAATAATTAATTCACAATATCCTCTTCTGTAGTATCACCATCCACATTATTAATAAACAATGGTGTTTGAAGATCCGCGGCCTTAAATTTTTCTTTAGGATTTGTTAACGCCTTGCCCTCTAACGTAGATAAGCGGTTCCTCAGTCGTCTTCGCTGCGCAACAATCCATTTTTCTCCCGGCCTCTCCTCTTTCCATTGCCCTTCTGCTGATACTATATTAGCAAAGCTTTCATTTTCGAGTAGTATAGGATTTACTAATGGCTTACTCATAGCAATGTACTCCCGTTGTACTTCTGGTTTACTCATAGCAATGCAAGATTGACTTAGAATGAGGCCACTCTGCTCCATACTTGGTGCCACTGTGGTTTCCATGTTCGAAACCGCAGTGTTTAAAGCGGGGGCCTCCACGTGCCTTGCACCGGGCGAGGCTTGCACTTGCGGTGAATCATCGCGCGCTGGTGACAAAGACGCGCTCGCGCCCTCTGCTACCGGGCTCCTATGAGTCACGCTCCTTTGTTCGTGCGTTATGTGCGGTAGGCCCACCGGCCCACTGTCCATACAAAAACTATTCGATGTACCGCCACCACCTCGCTTATTATTGACGAAACAACTGTAGTTATTTACTAGTGATGCCTGTTTTAGGTTGAAAAGATCATTTTTAACTTCATTTAAGGTCTCTATGGGCACGTAGGTTTCCTTAATTGACCGAATATCTTTTTGCATTATTAAAATATCCTTCAGTAACCGGGTTGCGTCAATGTGATCGAAAGTGACGGGGGGTAATTTCTGCAACTGTCTGGCTACAAAAATAGGTACCTCCTCGGGATCCGTCTCCTTAGAAACCGCAATCACATCGTGAAGGTCTCTCTTTGAGCGCCCATCTCCTTTCCGTTGGATTCTCCGCTTTGTATTAGAAATGGACGCGAATAGCAAGCTTTTGGCATTTTCGATGTCCTCCACCGAGAACAACGTAGTGCAAATGTGAACCAAGCTGTCCTCGTTCATAACATCTATTTTGTTTTGTATAAACGCCAGTACCTCACAAATAACTATGTTACAATTGGAACACTTTACTAAATTCGACAACATCTTTCCGGATGCGTCGCAATGATGCGTGCGCTTGCGATCGCTAGCGGACGCAGACTGATATACATCATTATAAAAGGACAGAGGGGTTAGCAAGAAAAGAGGGTCGAGGTACCAAGCAGACCAGACTTTTGTTGTTCCAAAATATTTTTTTTTATTTTTTTCTTAAAAGTGTACATAGAGTTCAAAAGTCTAATGGGTGGTGGAATATTATTCCAACACTTGGTCGCCTGATACCTAAAACTCCCCCGGAATGCTATTGTCTTGTGGTTGTGATAATGCAATAAGTTTCTAGTGGGTCGACTACTATACTTACTATTATATGGCTCAAATTTGCTAAAAAGATAGTGAGGCGTCTCGAACAACATTATACTATGGACTAGTGTGGCCATGTGTAGAGCCCGTCGTGAAGCCATATTAAGCGTTGAGGTAATATTAATAAAAGGCGTAATGTGCGTTCTTGGCGGAATGTGATAGCAAAACCTGAAGCAAGCGTTTTGAACCCTCTGGATCAATAGACGAGTTTTAGACGTTAGTCGCGGGCCATACACCAAATCACCATAATTAAGCCTCGATAAAATTAAAGCTTCACAGACCTTTATGCGTATCTCTTCTTTAAGATAATGTCTAATTTTGTAAAGTATCTTGAGTCGAAAGAAACAAGATTGTGCTAAGTTTAAAATATGACTTTCAAATCTTAGTTATAATCCCGCGCTTTACGTAAAAACCTACTCCACCCCCTTTTTTCCGGTTGAAGTGAAGTGGTCTGGGAATATTCATAAATCTGTAACCGGATACTTTAGGAGCCTTAGCATCTTGACCTTGCTTGATAAAAGTTTCGTTAATAGCTACTAAGTCATGGTTAAAGTTATGCATAGCCGTAATAAAATCATTATGCCCAGTATTTAGAGACCCAGCGTTATAAAGACCTAAAGAACAAAATTTAGTTTTAGAACCCATAATAAACAAAAAGTAATTTTATAAATATTGAAAAAATAGTTTGCGATAAATTATACCGAACAATAGATAAAAAGTGGTAAAATTTTGTAGGTATAATCTTCATGAAACAATATTCGATACGATATAGAAAAATAATATGTGTAGAGTACTCATATATATAAACATATATATTTAAAGATATAATTATAATGAATAAGTAAAAATAAACAAAAGATTTACAAGAATATGAATCGGTTAAAGACGTTACACGTAAAAAAATTAAGACTAATAAATAACATGATTTAGAAATAAAACACACAAAATACAAAATTTTCACAATAATTAAGCATCTAAGAGGAATTATTTCCAATAGAACCAACTGCTTCCACTCCAAAAACCCGCACTAAATCAGCCTCACTCCGCAAGCGGTGACGAGGAGAGTCATCGTTCTGGTGTTGACGAGTATAGACACGGCCTTCCTTCGTCCAGACAAATCTCCACTTCAAGCGTGATCCAATTTCCCGAGCTTTAAGAAACAGGTTCCGGTTTTCGCGAGTTAAGCGCTCATTTATATAGAAGCGACGTGGTTCACCATTCAGACCAGCGTCAGCTGTTGTAGCGCCCCGGCGAACACGCGCTGCTTTCAGAAGATTGTCACGTATTGCACGGCGGACAAATCTTACAGCAATCGGTCTCGTGCGCGGTTGTCCGGTTTTATCATCGCGCATTGGTCCCATCCTCTCAGCACTAACTATCTCGTTTTCACTAAGTGTTATTCCTAATTTGCAAGCAAGTCTAGTAACAACATGCACAATGGACTCACCCTTGGTTTCTGGGACGCCAACAACATCAACATCATTACATAAGGCTTGTTGTTCCGTTTGCCGAATGAAGTCTTCAAGTTTGTAAATTGATTCACGAAGCTGTCCATTTTCTCTTTGCAAATCGGCAATAATATTATTTTTCTCAACAAGCGTGGCTTTTAGATTTTCAAATTGAGTTTCAATTCCCGATAATGACGTTTGGAAACCACTGAGCACATCATTCACATTCTGCAGCTGTTTTCTTACTGCAACAGCCACGGACTCAGATACCGCCTTCACTATTTCACTTTTGATGAGCGCCCGCAAATTATTCTTATTGAGACACCAATCCTCTTCCTCCAACGGCGAGCTCACTGAGCCCGAAGTCGGCCTGCGCAATGTGACAAAGCAAGCTTCATCATCTTCTCCGATAGGGTGATCGATATGGGGTGCAGAACGGACTGGAGTATTAGAATTGTCGCCCCAGCGCTCCTTACTTTTACATTGTTGGCACTTCCAATTGTCTTTCAAATTTTTCTTCATAGAGTTGAAGTAACGAGGCGAGGTATTAGCGCATTCCAAGTCGTAATAACTATTGCAAAATTTGCATTTCAGATAGTTATTACCAGCAATCGATTTAACGCAGCCAGTGCAAATTATCCCACCTCTAGTACTCATTTTTCGGTGCCAAAGTGAAAATAACAAACAAAAATTAAACAAAGTAAAATTTTTGTATGCAAAAAGTATAGCGATACTAAGAATGCCGGTGCCCGCTACTCGTTTAAAGCGTATCCTTGTGCCGTATACCGCGCGGCCACCGCTGCTGTTATCTATAGGCTCGAAATAAGCGGACTAGTAAAGCAAAGCCCCCAACTCCAGCTCAGAGACAATGGCAGTAGAGTAAACCGGTTTGGCTAATCCAAACGCAGTGAGTCAACTGCGTTTGGTAACAACTTTTGCCAAGTCATCCGATGCAAATTTGCTTGTATCTTCGTTGTTCTTTTGTATAAAATTGTGGAAACTTCACTACTTGAGAGGTACTATGGAGAGGTGTATATTGTTATAAATATCTCACAAAATGTATGACTTTTTACTGTTATTTTGAATTTAAATATAATGAGCAGAGCGTAACACAACTTGTCGTCACAAGGCCCGGTGACATATATACAAATTGTTACAAATTGAAAACTCGAGAACTAAAAATACACGACGTTTTACGTTTTTCGAAGTCAGCTAATCTAGATTGCTCAAAAACTTAGCATATTATAAACAAATCACAATAAGTAAAAGTAAAAATTAAAAAAAAACACGTGAGATTCGAAAGTAGGACCAAATTTGGTATAAAATGAATATTTCAATATAACTCTTTTTTTTTTTTTTTTTTTTTTTTTATTATTGATAAGCCTTCATTTGACCACAATCTCACCTGATGTAAAGTGAAGATGTGGTCTAAGATGGAGCATGAAGGCCTAGAAGATGGCTTCTCCGGACCACATTACGAAACACGAAAAAATCGCTTCACGCACTGGCCCAGCCCGGAGGGTGGTGACAAGCCGCGGCCGAAGCCTACCACCAGAGACTGTTCTTAGCACCACCCGGAGGTCACGTGTAAGGATTCAGAGGGTTACCACTTACGGACGTGAACAGCCAAAACCTCCGACTCGAGAACTACTTTACCGATTGTTATAAAAATTTAAATGGGACCAATTTGCAAGCTTGCTTTCATATAGAAAAAGAAACATTAAAAACGGTTTACGGAGTTACAAGTTCTAAAAAAATAATATATACGCCAAAGTTAAGTATCTGCTTTTTTGGTTGAAAGCTGGTTAAAAATCAACAAAATATGGATTCTATAGCTAAAAATTTTACTATAACTATAGGGTTAAACTAGATAAATACTCACTGGTAGGAGGTTCACATTCAGATTTAGTCTTGTGTCTCTCTTCGCCTATACTAATAAAATTATTGACACTGGAAGTGTGGGGCACTGATCCTGTTGGAATATATAACCATTATAATATTATTATGCAGGTGTTATAACTTATTATACAGGGAAAAGGTCTGAAAAGATAGGACATACGAAGATCTGCTCTAAGGAACCATATCATCAATTTTAGCAAAATTAAATATGATTAAACTGTTTATTAACTAAGTAGGAAACTAAAATTAGGGAACATGACATTGATATTGCAAAATTATAAATTGCTTCATACATTAAAAAAAACTTGTACCTTCTTTGCTCTGGGATTTAAGCTGGACTTTGTGTAAAATAAAACCATCTTTATTTAAGAAATTGATTGTGTAGGAATAACGAAGGTCAAAGGCTAGTGTTTCCGAGCGCAAATAAATGAATGAAATTTAAAAAAAATGGTGTGTGTGCGATTCACACACGATAGAAGTGAAACTTCAGTAAATCAACAAAAGAATAAGATGATTTAAATAATAACAAAAAAAAAATACTGTGCAAAAAGATTTTGTTGGGGCGGTCACACATCCAAGTACTGGCGTCGCGCAAAATTGCTTAACCTTGTTAGCGTTTAAGATTGGCTTACCTGTCGTTTTTTTTCGTTGCATCCGGTTTGAAATCACAATGATTCTAAAGAAGTTTCACTTCAAAAAATTTCTTCTGGTTGGATTAATATTTAAACAGTTTTTTTAAATAAGGTGTAACACCCTAATATAGAATAGGATAGTAACAGTTGAAAGTGGTTATTTCGTTATCACGGGCAGTGAAGACATGTAGAGAAAGTGAAAGAGAATATTGGCTACATTCATTTTTGCATGCATTTAGAATTTTAATTGACTAATTTAAAAAGAGCCCCTCGGAGTGGGTTCGGGAGTAAAGGTGGGAGTTGGAATGGGTAGGAGTAGGATGGAAGTGGGCTTGGGAGAAGGGATTTTTAATAAATCAGTGTGTTGCAAAGTTTAGTATGATGTGTAAGGAGTACTTGCTTGAATGTGCAGTTGGATTGTTATTGGTCCTGTGTGGTCGAGGGTGCAGGGGGCTATTCGGATCAAGCTCTCGTACTAGATCCCAGTAGCCCAACTCCTTGAGCACCTCCAAGAGTTGGCCAAAGGCCTGCGGGCCCCTCCTCGTAATATCACGATAGAGCTTGCGCTTCCTATCCCTTTGAGTGTTTGAAGAATCCTGAAATTTTAGGATGCCTCTGTAGATAATAAATAGTTAAATCACATTTGTGACCAAATGCATTGTGCCCTCTCAAATTTGCACGCCAGGGTTGGCAAAACATGTAGAACACTTTTTTTTTAAACTTAATACCATGTATACACTCATGTTTTATGCAAATAAATTATTCTTATTCTTATTCTTAACTTTTTGTTTGCACATAAACACTAAGCATGTTAAATTACCTTTGACTTAAACATTATAAAGATCAATGACAGAAGAGTAATGTGACCAGTTAGTAAGCCGTGGATGTGTCACCAGTCACCCTTCCCTCCTTTTTTTTTTCTTACGGTGACTTAACTATTGAAGTTAAGTAAATTTTTTTGCTACACTTAAAGACTTATTAACAGGACCTCTGGGAAGCCTGTGCTCAGAAATGGGCTGAATCAGGATGATGATGATGAAAATTATATATAAGATTTATTAGGTTTCGTGATGAAAATTAATCTTTTCCATACTTCAAACTTTACGTTTGCAATATTCCAAGATTGGTCGAGCAGCTAATGTGAGCCGCGGAAATTGTGCGTGATTCAAAATAATATTTTATATGAGAAAATAAGTGTGACGATAAGAAATTAGAAAATTGTAGAACAAAGGGACTTACTCTGTAGGGTTCGATCATTGCTTCAGAGAATACCCCTCTCTCGTAAAGAGCTGTAACCATGGAATCAAGATCTGTTGTTTCCACCAGTGAACTAAAGTTACCCTGAATTGCTCGTTTATGCCTATCTTCCATATTGTTGAGACTAAATCAACTTATTCAGGAATATCCAAGAATTCCAAAGATACTTTTGAAGTTTTCGTATTCAAAAAGATGAATCACAGGAGCACTCAAAGACAGTCGGACAAATACTAAAAAAAACATGTTTTGTTCGTTTGTTTTTTCGTCAAAATGACATTTTTTATTTGGTCATAGCTATTTTTACGTTAGTTTAGCCAACGAGACCAGACCAGACCTTGAATCTTAACCATATTAGGAGACTCTCATCTCGTTTTTTTTACAGATTATTAGAAGTTTTTGACATTGACATGATTAACACTGACAGTTTATCATCTGTGGTTCATCCAGGGCCGATAAGACGACGTGTGGTGGTGTGGTGTTGGGCTGAATTTATTTCAAATATTACTGAATGTCCGTGAAAAATGGCAGATACCGAGGTAATTTCCGCTTACAGACCATTTTACTAGTAGAAGAACTTGGGGATTATAATTGGAATGTTCTTTTATCACCAGGTTCTCAAGAAACTCAGGGATGTGCCTTACAGAATCCAAACTACCAATTTGAAGCAAAGACGTGAGGTTTTGAATGAAATTCGTGATGTTCTCTCTACTCCAGGTAATTAGCTTTTATTGTGCTTTAAGATAAAATATACACTGCTTAGGAAATGTATCCAGGCCAAGTAAGAAGACATTCTACAGGTAGGTTTAGGTTGGTTTACGTCGTCTTTGTATTGATCCATCGCCCGGCTCCGAACGATTTTCTCAGTGCATTTCTTTCACTAGCAATAATTATGTAGCTATAATTTCTAGTGGTTTTAAATTTCAACCTTAAACTATAATTTACGTATTAAGACTAATAAACAACATAATAAGTTTTATTTACAAATTCATCTTTAAAATTTTAAATGAAGGTTAACATAAACACATTATCTGTTGATTAAATTACAGGTATAAGTGAGCCAGCAGTTCGTTTCGTGTGCCGTGCTTTGACTATTACTTTGGACAGATATCGTGACACAACCTCTCAATCCTATGTCAAAGATCTTCTAGTACACTTAACCTCCACACACCGAGAATGGGCACTCAAAACCTTGTTGCCTGTATTGATGGACATCTCAGAACAGCTGAGGCAACTTGCTTCATCGTAAGTTACTATTTCAGCTAAAATTATTATTCAATGATTTATGTCACTTCTCAATTTTGATTTGTTTCTTTTTTGTAGAAAGAGTACATGCAGAAATGGTATCTATGGCATTCGCTGGTCTACAGTACTGGTGGAGAGTGCTGTGCAGGCCCCGGGGTCTGAGGATGTGGACTACAAGTCTCTGGTGCTGTCCCAGGCTAACCTGCTAGCTGTGGTTACTGCCTTTGGAGATAAGAGAAAGAATGAGAAGGGTTATTCTATGGTAAATGCTTAGATTTTGTAGTAGAAACTGATTATTTCAAAAATGTAAGATATCTGAAGGTGTACAATTTGTAGATGAGAATGGAAGGCAATGATAAGTATGAAAAAAATAAGAATCCTAATTCAGATGTTATTATTTCAGCTACACACATCTTGGAACATCATAGGTAAACAGAAGCTAGGCAAATGGTTTGAAATACTGCTAGCACAGCCGGCAGACTCAGGTCCTCAGATCTCTGTTATGTTCTCGGCTCTCTGCAGGCACTATAAGCAGTGCCAAGATGAGGCCTCCATTACACAACACAAGGTTAGTTGCTAATTTGCACCAACATGACAAAGCATTGCCTAATTTTGTTGGTATTATTTTTATAAGTTAAGTGAATTTTGGAGCAGAAAAATGTATTATACACACAAAATGTATTGTATAGGTCAAGAAATCCTTACTAGAACCTCTTAAACTTAATCTCTATTTAATATCTATACCTATGTACATAGTACAAAATGTAGAATTTAACACTTGAGATATGAATTTTTTTTTTAGGCCAAAATGCTAGAAAGTTTTGTAAAGAGCTTGATTAGCGTGAAAAGCCGTCCAAACGCAAATTACATAAAGGGTTGCTCCTCGCTGCTGCAACTGCTCAGTAAGGCTGAGGTTCAGGACACCTTGCTACCAGCCCTGCACAAGTCCATGCTCAGGAGCCCTGAAACCATCATTCAAGCTGTTGGTGAAGTTGTGGACAACTTGGAGATATATTTAGATGGCATCTGTGTTGATATTGGCAAAAGTTTGATTGGTAAGAGTTATTCTTTTGCATGATCTTTCTTAGTTTTACTTCCTATGAAAGTATAAGCTCCAAACTAGTGTCATTCTTGTAGAATCTTCATCTTATCATCGTTAATGATGGCTTTGACATTAAGGGTACTTACAATCGTCAGTACCATGTACACCGCACTGTTGCTGCATCATGCTCTTTGCATAAAAAGAATTGAATGCACATACAAAAGTGAGGCGAATGCGTGCGAGTACCAACACTGTCCTACTGATAGTTGTGAATAAGTTAGATGGTACGGTGTGCCAGCACCATAGTAGGTTACTATGTTGTTGAGTAAGCTGGTTTCACTATTTATAATATTGTTATTAAATATTTAGATAATTAATAAGTTTTAAATGTAATAAAATTGCTACTATTATTTTTTGTATCAAGCTTACGAAATATCAGTTTGTTAACGCCCGACCAAAATAAGGGGTGTTATAAGTTTGACGTGTCAGCCTGTCTGTCTGTGTATCTGTCTGTGTGTCTGTCTGTATGTCTGGGACATCATAGCTCCCGAACGGATGGAGCGATTTCAATTTAGTTATTTTGGTATTAAAGGTGAGTTTGGCGCGCGTGTTCTTGGACATGTTTCATGGAATCGGTTGTGCCGTGTTAAAGTTATGGGGGTGGGAGTGGGGAAGGAAAAATTAAAAATATGTAAATATACTCGACTCGGGGTATCAAATGAAAGCGCATCGCGTGCACATTACAAAACATTGTGTTGTTTTACTGTTAAGAAAAGTAAGGCATTGGTATTGGGGGTTTTTCTTCAATTTTTATTCAGATTTTTTTTTGATTAAGATCTATATGTTGTCTGAAATAAAAATATTATTATAATTTTTTTAAGTATTTCAATTGCACCGCTTCGGAATCGCAGTCGTGCGTCTCGAAACGCCTTATTTAAGAGTACTGTAATAGTTCATAATCACTCAAAGAGCAATGAGTGATTCTTTACGGGCTCGACGAACGCGAACCTTATAAAAGCAATCAAAATAGCTCGTAGAATAGTTTAAGTTAAAGTAAAGTAAAGTAAAGTAAAGTAAAGTAATTATTTATTGCATTTACATGTACATAAAAGATCTTAAATATATAAATTAGTATCAATGTAAATTACCCATTGAGCATGCAATTTCATTTGTTACATAATGTCATCTTATCATAAAATTATTTAAATTAAATTAATCAATAAATCACTTTTCATCACACATATAATTAAAATTGTACCTAATGTCAAATTTTGTCAATAGACTTGTCATTTAAAAATTCTCTAATATCATAATAACATTTATCTAGTAAAATTGCTCTCAGCCTTCTCTGAAACATTCCGGTTGTCAACTTTCTAATTGTCTGCGGAATTTTATTATATAAAATAGACGACATTCCAAACAAACTTTTGCGCATCAATTTTTTTTTGCAGGTGAGACCACAGACCTTAAGTTGATCTCGTCTGTTTCGGGGAACAGTATCAGAAACCTGACAAAACAGGTCAGGGTTGTTCCTAACAAACATAACTGTTTCAAGAATATACATAGATGGTAGCGTCAAAATGTTATACTTTTTAAAAATTGGTTTGCAAGAATCAGTCATTTTAATACGGAACATGGTTCGAATACATCTTTTTTGTGACTTAAATACCTTTAAAACGTCAGTAGAGCTACCCCAAAAAATTAAACCGTACCTTAAAATCGAGGCAATCAAGCCGTGATATGCAAGTAGTAGAGTTTCCTCATTCACTAAAAATGACAATTTATGTAGTACGTAAACTCGGCTATTTACTTTTTTACAAACATTCTCTACATGTTGTTTCCAGTTTAATTTTTTATCAATGTCTACTCCTAAAAATTTTGTAGTGTCAACTTCTTCGATTTTGTTATTATTATATTTTATGTCAATGTTTTTTACTGCAGCTATATCGCGTTGTCGGAAATGAATTACTTTAGTTTTATTTACATTTATTTTTAAATTATTATTTTCTAGCCATTGTATAATAGATGTCAGTGCAAGGTTTATGTCATTTTCGTAATTAATAATATTGTCACATTTTACCGTTACCGTACTATCGTCCGCAAAGAGTGACATATGTTGTATGGTTGCTTTCGGTAGATCATTTATATAGGTTAGAAACAATAGAGGTCCTAGCACACTCCCCTGTGGGACGCCATACACAATTTCACGTTCCAGAGAGGCGTAAACCATCTCTCTTTTAGTTTTATAGTCGATTTTAGTGATATGAGTTATTTGTTTTCTCTTCTCTAGGTATGATTTTATGAGCTGTAGAGCATTACCCCTAACACCATATGCTTCTAGCTTATCAAGTAGAATATTGTGCTCTACATAATCAAATGCCTGTGTCATGTCGCAAAATTAAAAAAAATATATTTAAAATTTCTCAATCTGTTTTGCGTTGCAGGAAATCTGCACTCCAAAGATGAGTGGGTGCGGGCAGAAGCTCAGATTGCTCTGCGGCGGCTCGCGGCGCGCTGCTCCGACCGCGCCTCCGCGAACACGCTGCTGACTCACACGCTCGGCGTCTACAACGGCTCGGGGGGCAAGCTCACCTCCAGCGAGGATAAGATCGCTGTTCTCAATGTAAGGATATCTCTCTCTTCACCTATGAAATGTTAACTACTGGACTTGAGCCTTCGGGAGAGTAGAACTGGTCAGCAGTTATATAAACGTCGATGTTTATCAACGATTCTGTTCTCATAATAACACAGTTTTGTCTGAAATTGACAATATTAACTAATTTTTTTTTTTATCGAATTAAAGATACTCAAGCTGACAGCTTTTGAACGCTTCTCAGATTATAAATAAGTATTCACCATCATTTAACGATGATGAGGTTTAGCAGATTGTGTGGTTATGCTGTCTGCTAACAATATTTCCTATCCTACCTAGTGCTTAGGCTTTGAGGTTTGGAGATGTTTAAAAGAAAGACTTGTTGTTGTAGAATGAGAATTGGAATATTAAATTCATTTATTTGTGTTTATATATAACATTATTAAATATTTGACACATCGGTGATCGGACGAGCGTGATGTGCGGAGAGTGGCGTGGTCACAGCGCGCGGTCTATATCCTTGTTTTCTTAATAATGATAGAATAAAGATAATTGTTGTTTCCGTCAGGGTATCGGCACGCTGTGCGCGCTGGGCGTGAGCGTTGCGGACCGCGCGGCGCTGTGCGCGGAGCTGGGCCAGCAGATGGCGCGCGTGGCGGACAGCGAGTCGCACGAGCGCACGCTCTGCGTCGCGCTGGACAACCTGCAGCGCTGGCTGGCCCACGGCGCGCCGCTGCCGGACAAGATACTCGACATCTACAAGGTGACCGACTAAACTGAACTAACTAGGTCGGCGAACAGCGAGTCGCACGAAATTATGTATATATATACATTTTCTATGCTTTGTTCTACGAGCCATAGGAATCGTTATAAGTCTTATGTTTTTGTTATGTTGCAGAAAAGCATGTCAGCCAAGAACACGTCGGCGGCGGTACGCACGGCGTACACGAGCCTGGTGGGCGGCGCGGCGCGCGCCGGCGCCGTGTCCGCCGCGCAGGCCGACGCGCTGCGCCCGCTGCTACTGAAGGCGGTCGAGAAAGCTCAGCAGCAGCCCCTGCAGGTACAGATATAACCGGTGATAACCTCTACATATTGACAGAAGAAACAAGTTTAGTTGAAATGTTGATTCACTTCCTATAATGACCGGTGATACCTACGGCAGGGATAAATGGTAGCCCATGCGTATGACGACTTACTAATCTCAAAAATGCACGACATTAATGTATTTGGTTTATGTCGTATTTTTGCGCAATAGGTAGTGGGTTTGATTCCCGCCGAGAGGTCAAGTTTTTGTATGTTCTGCAAGCTTTTCCTTGGTCTGTATGTATAATAAAAAAACTTGAGAGGTGTCAAGGGACACCCGGATGGAACGAAGTTCCTGTCGATTAATTAGAGAAGGAATTGTAATAAAATTTAATTTTTTTCAAATGTAATTTGAACTAAAAATAACTTACAAATGATGACTGAATTTTACCCAAAACTAAATTTTGGAAACACAAAAAGAACTGACCCCGACGTGATTTGAACACGCAACCTTTTGATCTGGAGTCAGACGCGTCAGCGTTGCGCCACGGAGTCGATGACGGGAAGCGCGAAATTAAGCAACAGCTTATCAAAAGATGTTATGATTCAAAAAGTGTCGTTTCGTGACAACTTTTCGTAAGATTTTTTTCCGTCTAGCCCCCTTATTATTATTATAAATATTATATGAAGTATGTATATCAGATGTCTAGTATCCGCAAGCTTAGAGCTTATCCTAGTGTGGATTGTCCGGAAATATTTATTTATTTATTCAACAAGAATAGTTAGTGTATGTATAATGTTGCTTGCAGCAGCCCGTGGTGTACGAGGGCATCAGCGCGCTGCTGGCGCTGGCGGCGCTGGAGGCGGCGGGCGCGCTGGCGGGCGGCGCGGCGTGGCCGGCGCTGGCGCACGCCGAGCGGCACGCGCTGCAAGACCGCACGCTCGCCGCCGCGCCCGACGACGGTACCTACTATCTGCACTATACCTCTACTTTACAATACTGCTTGTTTCACTTGGCCTTTGCGGTTTGCGCAATCTTTTGACGTGGTAGCTTCTATAAAACTATAAAAGCCGGCAGGCAAATTAAAAAGAAACCCCGATTACAAAACCTGAATCCCAGGAGCGTACAAGAGCGGAACGATCAGTCTGAGCGTTCGGCTTGTGTCCCACTTATCACTTAATTTTATTTTCATTTCATTTATATATTCACCCATAATAATAAAACTGGGCTTTATACATGGCAAGTCAAGTTTTACAATTTGTACGCAATCAGATAATGGAATAAATATTAAACATGTTAAAATTAAATAATGAAAAAAAAACATACAATAATTACAAAATAAAATAAAATTATTACTTATATCTATAAAATTTATGTTTTTTTTATATTTTAGCTCACGATGATAAAAACCTAGTTTGTCGCGTTGAAATTGGGTTGATTGTGGCTGCGGACTTGATAGACGTATAAAGTTAGCGCTTTAGAAAAGTTGCCACCCCCACTTTGCTATACCCACTTTTTATTCTAATATAATATTATATTTATATCTTTCATTTGCGGCCAAGTGAAATAAATCTTATTGTAAATTAAGCTTTGCTTGTATTGCCGTTCTAGTTTTTACTATAATAGGTACCTACTACTTCTGCACTATATAATATTAGGTAGGTTTAGATAGAGCGCTCCCGAGTCATACAACCAACTGAGCACTTTACTTATTGTGTTCCTAAAATATTTAAGATTGCACATTTCTAATAATACTACTAGTTATATTTAGGACGTGGATTCATTTATGGCAAATTTCTTTTCATATTCATCATCTATCCCTATTTACGTTGCCGCTGTTCGGACAACCCCTGTGGGCTTCTCTCTTGACGAGAGAGATTAGGCCATAATTCACCACGCTGGCCAATGCCGGGTTGGTGATTGTCACATGTCCTTCAAACTCTTGTTCTCAGAACATGCCGGTTTCCTAACGATGTTTTCCCTTCACCGTTAATGCACGTGTTTTAGCGCTCATAATGTTTTCTAGAAGTAAAATCCAAAGATTCGTGGCGGGGTTTGAACCCACCTTTATTTATTTAGCGCCTTTTAATCAATAATCAACATTTATTTGCTTCAACATAATGTAGTTTACAAAAGATCTTAATATTAAATGTGTCTCAATTATTTTCTACTTGTTAGCATGCAAAATTCCATTATATGTCAGAAATTTATCAATAATACATAAAAAAATAATAATAATAATATGATTCATTTAATTATAATAATAAATTAAAAAATAATATTCCTTATAAATTCTACATTCAAAATAGAAAATTAAACCTTCGGAATGAAAGTCGAGTGTGCTCCCACTTCGCCAACACGGCTTTTTATGTTACACGATCCTTTCATAATTATTACTAATAGTAATAAGTAAATTGAATTATTACTATCTTTAGTACTTTCTGTCTAATCAAAATAACTGAGTCTATGAAGGTATTTTGAAAACTCTGCCTAACTTGATGACAGGTGCTCTCAATTTCTATGGAAATAAAAGTAATTATTTTGACCTTAACAAATTTTATGAAGCTTCTCATCAATTTCGTCATTACACCTATACCGCTTGTGCTCGACCGCTTAAACCGCAAATTCTATTACTTTATTTCGTTAATCGAATAGCTATAACATTTACCCCTTGATAGTCCTGATACAGGTGGCGCTGCTCTGCAGGACTGTGCTGGAAAAGTACCCCAGTGTCTCCAGTCAGGCAAATTCCCCCGTATACAGGGCGTTCGTCCTCACCCTCCTCTCCACCGTGAAGAACGTGCGCTCCGCGGCGCTGGAGGAGGTGAGGTCCCTCCTCGCCAAGGAAGACAGAGCTACCATCGCCAGGCATCTGGTGTCCAAGTTGAATGAGGTGTTGGAGGAAGGCAAGATCTTCAGCTACAAGGAGAAGTCGCCGCCGGAGGAGGGCGCGCCCGCCGTCACCGGGAAGATGATTCTGGACTGCGTGCAGGCCTTGTGCTCATATAAAGGTGAGTTTTTTTGTAATATTTCGATTTTACAGTCTATAGATTACCGAATATTGATGTGAAAACTTAATTCTAAACTCAACGCAAAGCATACGGCAGAGAGATTTTTCGCGATTTGGGTTTTTATAAATATTTAAAAGAAATGAAATGCATTGCTTTTAAACAAAAACGGTGGCCCTCAACTGTATCGTTCGATTGACAGAATACCCCAAAGAGGACGCACAACTGCTAGCTCTGGAGAGTCTCAGGTGCTGCCACCACCCGCTGGCGGTTGAGGCGCACGCGCGCGCCTGGCCGCGCCTCGTGGCGGCGCTGCAGCTGGACGCCAAGCACCTCGTGGCGCAGTACTCCGCCGTGCTCAAGAACACCTATATCCTGGGATACACGCCCAACGAGGTGAGAACCTGGTTCGACTACATACGTAGACATAGCCTGCCACGTTGCTCCGATGTGGGTAGATGTGTATGCCAGGGTCCCGATCGTTGTTCGACATGAGATATCACGCGCCGGTGAAGTTGGCTTGGTGGAAACTACTTTATAATAACAATAATGAAATCATTTATTGCAGGCATAAGAGTCCCATATAATTATATATCATATACCACAGACTAACATATAAACAAATACATAGAAATCTTAAATACTAGAATAACACCGTGTTAGTGTCACGGAGTCAAATATCACGGCGGTTTCCCCTTGCAGTGCGGGCGACCGATAACCGTCTAACCTTGATCCCTATCCCGTTTTATATCTATGCATTATTTTTAACCCCCGACCAAAAAAGAGGGGTGCTATAAGTTTTCCGTGTCTGTCTGCCTGTCTGTTCCATCATAGCTCCCGAACGGATGGAGCGATTTCAATTTTAGTTATTTTTGTATGAAAGGTGAGTTTGGCCCGGGTGTTCTTAGTTATGTTTCATGAAAATCAGTTGAGCCGTTTAAAAGTAATGGGGGTGAGAGTGGGGAAGGAAAACAGAAAATCTGCAAATATACTACTGTGGGGTATCAAATGAAAGCGCATCGCGTCCACATTACATAATATTATGTTGTTTTACATTAAAGGAAATGAAGGCATTGGAATGGGGGGTTTTTCTTAAATTTTAAATTTAGATTTATTTAATGATTGGTAATTTTTTTGCGCAGACGGTGTCGAACATAGTGTCGTGCCTGGTGTCGTGCAACCCGGAAGCGCTGGCCGGCTGCGCCATCCAGAGCATGCTGGAGGCGCTGCAGGACGCCTCGCTGCTGGCCGTCACGCGCGACGAGTACTTCACCTACCTCACGCCGCCCGGCGAGCTGTACGACAAGTCCTCGGTGCCGGGGTAAAGACAACGTCTCCTCCCCCATCGCCCATTTCATTTTGGACTACATGAAATTAATCATCCTGTATGTCTTTATTTTTATTCTCAGGAACGATGAAAACAAGGAAATGAATATGAAACGCGAGAGCAAAGCGTACAGCTACAAGGAGCAGCAGGAGGAACTGCAGCTGCGCCGCGAGCTGGAGGAGAAACGGCGCCGGGAGGGAAAAGTCGTCGAGGTAACATTTTAAGTTAATATATGGACCTTACGGTATATATATTTTTTTATAATAGGGCGTATTGTAATTTGAACTCCGTTTGTAGATTCCGCTGTCGGCGAAGCAGAAGGAAGCGATAAAAGCCCAGCTACAAAAGGAGGAGGAAATTAGGAAGAGACTGAGTTTGGTAAGTAGGGAGCCATGCTTCGGAACATCTGCACTCTGTAGGTATACGTCGGTCTCCCGCGAACGAGCTACCCACCGACCGACTTGGGCCGCCATGCTCCCAGGATACCGTTCCAATAAATGCCGCCGTATTACAGCTGAACGGTCGCGTGGAGGTGGCGGTGGGACTGGAGCTGAGCGTGCGGCGCGGCAGCCCGGGCGCGATGCGGCGCGCGGCGCGGCGCGTGGTGCCGGCGCTGCTGGGGGCGCTGCGGTCCCCCATGGCGGCGCCGCGCCTCGCGCCCGCGCACCGCAGCCACGCCGCGCTGCTGCTGCCGCACCACGCCGCGCTCGCCGACACCGTGGCGAGGGTCTCTCTCAGGTACCACATTCCGTACACTACGCGGCAAGCGAGAGCCGACACATTCAAATACTTTGCTCGAAGCTTCGCACGCTTCTTATCAAATTCGTGTAGCAGCGATGCAAAGCGACAACTCCGAGTCTAACCGCGGTTACGATTTGCCAAATTCAAACTTCGACGCCGCGACAAGCGGTAACTGGGTTCCTATGTCATATTAGGAGCCTTCTTTTTTCCCTTAGTCAGGGTTTTTTCAATTTATAATTTACACATTGTACAGTTATTTCTTTTGGTCAGACTGCACGAGCCGGCGTGCGACCTGGACCAGTGGTGGGAGCAGGAGCCGCTGGAGGAGGCCACCGCGCGCACCATCAACCTGGTGCACGCGGCCACGGCCGGCGCCGGCGCCCACCCGCCCTCGCCGCACCACTACTTCACCGCGCCCGGCCTCTGCTACGTGTTCCCGCTGCTGAAGAAAGGTACTGTGCCTGACGCCGACCCAATATCTCCAACCTTCCCTTACTCTGCGGCTTCTAACACTCTTCCTGCTCAGGGCAATGCCGATCGCAGTATCAGGAGTTCGTCGCTTCGAATCACTGCAATTATCAATAAACCTTCCTTAGCAAATTTTTATCAATTGTTTTCCGAGTGCCGTTATTTGTGTTGAGTTAAAGTTTTGCTCGTTGCTAACCAAATCATAGCAATATAGTGGACCCTCTGTCTCCTTATACCGCCAAATCGAGGTGCGTGAATATAGGCTACATACGTACCGGCTTGTTAAATAAACTCTTACTATCAGGACTGTCTCCGGGGCTGGTGGACGAGGCGACGCTGGTGAACGGGCTGGCTGTGCTGGGCTACCACGCGCGCCTGCAGCTGCCGCAAGCCTCGGAGCCCGAGCTGATGCGGCCCGAGCTCTGCCCGCTGCTGGACATGTTCCGGCTGCTCATAGACCTCATCAGTGAGTACTGTTTCCATGCCGGTGGACGGTCTAGTTGTGCTGGGATACCACGTCACGTCGCCGTGTAAACAATATCTAAGGAGGTGCTGTTCTTAGATCTTAACAGCGAATACCCTCACCTAACCGTTTAAGCGATTTTCTTCATTTCTATACAGTCTCTTAGGATGTGGCTGCACACAACGTTTATTGTTGAACCACGCGACAAGTTGTTGAGAGCGCGCAAAATGATTTAGAATTGCGGCGCGCCTGTCGCTACTTGCGGCGCGAACTTGGCGAGCATGTCGCGCGCTCGTTGTCAATCGCAAGCGTCACTGTCGCATGAATCGTTGCTGACACGGGCTATTCCGTTACTAGTAGTGACGATACGCTTGCAGAATATTCGCTAGTTCGTGAAGATTACCCGACGACGTAAGCGCGAATTCGTCGCGATTCTCTCGCTGGGGCTTCCACCCCATACATACCAATTGGAGCGGTTTATCACTACGAATTAAGTGTTGTTAAAAATTCCCAATGAAGGTTGAAGATATTTTAGCGAGTTTATTTCTAAGTACAAATCTTATCTTATAAAGCCGTTTCGGCCGGCTTTACCGATTTTTACAAAATTTTATATGCATATTCAGTAGTTCTGACAATCGGCTTCTATCTAGTTTTCATTTTGCAAAACAACGTTTGCTGAGGTCAGCTAGTAATTATGTGATAACTGTGTTGCAGGCAGCACAAAGGGGCGCACACAAACCGCCTGCATAGCGGCGCTGTTGGACACGGCAGAAATGGCGTCGCGTGGAATTGTAACACAAGAAGACGTCTCCTGTCTACTCGCAGGGTTACAGAATTCTTTAGACGTAAGTATTACACTTTCATAATAAGTGTCGGAAAACCGAAAATCTGTAAATATATTAGTGTGGGGTATCAAATGAAATCGCATCGCGTCCACATTACAAAATATTTAAATTGTAAGAAAAACTTTTAGAAAAAATATTATGTTGTTTTACGTTTAAAGAAATGAAGGCACGGAAATCGGGGGTTTTTCTTAAATTTTAGTTTTTGTTTTCAAAAGGATATACAATACAGGGTGTAGCAAAGGTTTCGGTCAGTATGGGAAGGTCTGAAAAAATATTTCATAGGAAGATTTGTTCTTAATTCTTGTCATCGATTTTAGCAAAATGAAAATTGCAGTCACCCATATAAAAAAAAACCCGGTCTTTTAGAAAAATAAAAAAATGCTATTTTTATTTAGATATCGATTGTGTAGGTCTTAAGCACAAAATTTTAATAGGGAACATGATGTATATAATAAATAAAATGTATTTTTTTCATAAAAAAGAGGGGTGTTTATAATAAATTTGACGTGGTCTGTGACATCATAGCTCCCGAATGGATCAAGATATTTAAATATAATTTTTAATTAATATTTTTTTCTTTATGGTGAATTGTGTGCTAGTCTTCTTAGACTTGTTTAATGAAAGTTGGTTGAGCCGTTTAAAAGTGATGGGGGTTAAAAGTAGAGGAAAAAAAATTCGCTATTATACTCTAGCAGAATCTCAAAAGAGAACGCATCACATGCTCACTACAAAATTATTATTTATTTTCACTTTGAAGGGAAAGATTCCATAATTTTAAATTAAGATTATTGTAAAAATATCTTACCCTATTGGTCTCACATTCATGAGTACATGCACTCACAACGTACTGGACAACTTCCTGGGGAGATGGTAAGGATGTTCTGTTGCAGGTGGTGCGAGACGCGGCGCTGAGGGCGCTGCTGTGCATCCGCGCGCAGCTGCCGCCGCTCTTCGAGGACTCGGACTACGCGCTTACGCTTACCAAGAGGCTGATCATAGCGACCTTCGACGTCTCAGAAGATAATAAGTATGTACTTAAAATGTTACTCTATAATATAAAAATGATTCGCAAAATGTGTTGGTAAGTATAACTCAACAACGTCTGGACCAATTTGGCAATTTTTTTTTAATGTCCTAATGACGAGAAAAAATCGAATAATTGCCGAAAAAAAATATAGAATATATACACTATTTGTTTTAATAGAAGTAGATTTGACTAGCATGAAAATATGGAATAAATTGTAAATGTTTACAAACCAAACTAACGCAGAATTGTAGAATATAGTTGATTTTCTAAAGAAACAACTCTTCTTTAATGCCGTGACTCAAAATACCCATCCAAAATGGCGTTAATACAATATGTGTGACGTCATCTGCTAGTAAAAATGGCAAAGAGATCTTTCACCGTTTAGAGCAGTTCGCAACACACGCATCGCTTACCGAGCGGGAGGGAGGCAAGGTTGTAATCGCTCGGTGGCGTTTTAGGAAGCTGGGCGAGGAACTCTGGGCCGGGCTGCCGTGCGCGGAGGCGGCCAGCCACGGCGCGGCGCTGGTGGAGGCGCTGCTGGGCGAGGTGCAGCACCCGGCGGAGGCCGTGCAGCGCGCCGCGGCCGCCGCGCTCGCGCACCTCGTGCGCCGCAACCCGCCCGACGCCGCCGACCTGGTGCTGCAGCACCTGCAGGATGTCTACGAGGACCTGCTGCCGGTCAGTGCTCACACAACGACCAACTTATTTGAGAATACAATGACCAACTTATTAGAGATAAAGAGTAGGTTATGTCGTCGAGCGCATTATTTGGTGCATCGTGTTTAAAATGCTGCTCTTCATTCGGTAGTGACATTCTGCTAATTTTTGGCTACTCAAACATTTTAATTTCTAACATAATATACAAGATTACCACACACGAAAAAACGTATATGATTTTGCATAATAGTAAAAATATAATCTTGATCTTTCTGGGCACATATACAAACTGACGGATTAAACTCCCACTAGCTCACTTAAAACTTGCCTAGCAAACATTTTAGAAATGTCTCATCGATCACAAACCTGTAAGAAACAAAGTTAGTGTTCCGATGATCCGTGCGGCCCATTCTGATGGTGAGATGTCCCCGCGGCAGCTGATCCCGGCGCGCGTGGACGGGTTCGGGCACGTGCTGCAGGCGGAGGTGGACGCGTGGCACGGGCGGCGCGGCGCGGCGCTGGCGCTGCGCGCGCTGGCCCCGCAGCTGGCGGCGGGCGCCGTGCCGCGCGCCGTGCGCTTCTTCGTGCAGCGCGGCCTGCAGGACCGCGCCGAGCCCGTGCGCGAGGAGATGCTCAACGCGGCGATGGCCATCGTCGACATACACGGCAAGGTACGCACAACCTACACGAACTAACTCATTATTAACTAGTGTTACGAGCCACGAGTGATCGAATCAGGAATGAGGAGATCCGTAGAAAAACGCGGATCACTGACATAGCCGAGCTAAGTAGCTCGCTAAAGTGGCAATAGACAGGCCATGTAGCACGCAGAACGCATGGCCTTTGGGGCCGGAAAGTTCTCGAGTGGAGAACGCGGAGCCACAGCGTTGCCCGTGTTTTTGGATTTGAATGTATTTTCCCGGTTTAAGAAGTAGGCCTTATAGCCTTCTGGGATAAATAAGCTATCTGACACTGAATTTTTTTTTTTAAATGGACCTTTGGTTCTTGCGGTTAAAGCGTTCAAACGAACGAACTCCTCAGCCGTACTATTAGTATAGATTAATCAGAATGGTTAACACAATAGCCACTTACAATAATTATACAAACAATAAAATTATTTTCAATCTCAAAAAATGTCATACAATTTTTAATATATTTTACATGTATAAAAATATAGATAATAAATGACATGTGTTTGATTAATGCATGGTATTGTTACTCCGTAGCCGATTTGTCACCTTAATTCCGTTTAGTCCTAAACGGAATACCCAATCTTCCCTCATTGCAGCTTATGAATGCTAAATATGCCTAAAAAACAGTATTCTCCTGGTTCAGGCACAATAAAACATCATAGTTCCCATTAAATTTTAAGGAGTTATGTCAACATTCGCTTTAAGTGATTTTCTGAATATATATATTATATATTTATTTATCGGTGACCTTGATCTGGTGAAGGCTGCGGGCTCCCGATGGATGCAGGCCGCTGCCAGTCAAAATCACTGGAGATCCTCAAGGAAGGCCTATGCCCAGCAGTGGACTTGCTACGGCTGAGACGATGATGATGATTTATTTATTATTAATACTGAGACAATGCGGTGACGTGGCAGGAGACGCTGGCGAGCCAGCTGCCGGTGTTCGAGGAGTTCCTGGACGCGGCGCCGAAGACGCGCACCTTCGACTCGGTGCGGCAGAGCGTGGTGCTGCTGGTGGGCGGGCTGGCGCGCCACCTGCAGCCGCAGGACGCGCGCATCCGCCCCATCGCGCTGCGCCTCGTGGCCGCGCTCGCCACGCCCAGCCAGCAGGTGGGTCGCCCAAGACAACACACTACTACTACACTTCATTTCTTTATTTTTTACTAGCGGCCCGCCCCGGCGTCGCACGGGTAAAAAAAGTTCCCGGCAATTTTTTCCTTATTTGCTCACCGTTTAGACCTACCCTGGACTATGACAAACATTTTAAAACCAAAATCAGCTCAATCGGCCCGGTCGTTCTCGAGTTTTAATCAGACTAACGAACAACAATTCATTTTTATTTATATAGATACTCGATAAGCCTTCATTTGACCACAATCTCGCCTGATGTAAAGTGACGATGTGGTCTAAGATGGGGCATGAAGACCTGGAAGGTAGATAGATGGCTTCTCCGGGCCACATTACGAAACACGAAAAAATCGCTTCACGCACTGGCCCGGCCCGGAGGGTGGTGACAAGCCGCGGCCGAAACTTACCACCGGAGACTGTTCTTAGCCATACCCGGAGGTCCCGTGTAAGGATTCAGAGGGTTACCACTTAAGGACGTGAACAGCCAAACGTTTTAATTCATTCATTATTAGTATTTACAGCATAGAATAAAAAAAGTTTTATTTATGTTATAAACACACAATACAATTACAATTAACATAAAAGCAGTTTAACAAAAATATTTAAACGTTAATCGGTTTCCGCTCAGAATAATGCTGTAGAAGCTAGGGGAGCTGGCTACAGCGCTGGTTTTCAGTGGTATTAAGGGAAAAAAGCAATGCATTGTATTAAAAAACCAAGAATTTGAAATTGCCATAGGTGCCCGAGCTGCTCTGTCAATCATTTGACTTTGATGAAATGTAGTACAATCTTTTGTAAAGTACTAAAATATACTTTAGCTATTTCCTTTCTGTTACAAGTAATAAAGTTAAAAGTTTAGTGATACGAACGTCCTACAAAGTGTAACCTAGCTATAAGTTTCTCATGTAAGTGACCTTTGTGTTTTTAATGAGATATAAAGATTCTTTAGACTGAACTGAAAAACAGGTGCCTCCAATGGAGCGCATGTAACGTCTCGTGCCAGAAATCTGAAAAAAGTCGCTATTTTTTTTTAAACTTGATATCGTATAAAAATCTTCTTTATTTTTTAATACTGTGTTAGATATTTGCAAAAAAATATTGTATTATAAATCTAGTATCAATAAGTAAATCTAGTATATTTTAATGATAGTCAACTACCCCATAAGGTTTGCACTAGCTGTCTATATCCAACTAAATTTCTTTACACACTTCTATAATTGGTTCGGCACGGTAATAGAAGAAACAAAACGAAACGAGATCACATGAAAACAGTTTTTTAATCGTAGATGTTACCTGCCAGTCAAGAATGGCATAAACCCTTAAAAAATAGATTTTTATTGCGAGTTCTAATGGCGCCATCTGCACTGAGTTTCGCGTAATATATTGTCGACCTCGTACATTAAATAAAATCATAATCATCTAGACGGGCTCTAATTTTATTTCGCTTCTACTTTACAAGACACTTGTTCTTGAAATGATTCAAGACTCCGTCATAAATAAAAATCAAAAACAAAACCATTTATTTACCAATACACACGTTACTATTTCACTCAGCAGCGGTCCCCGAGGCAAGCCTGTATTGCAGGAGACCTGCTACAATTAGGTTTAACCGCGTAATAAATAAATCTAAATTTAAAATTTAAGAAAAACCCTCGATTCCTATGCCTGAATTTCCTTAAAAATAAAACACCATAATATTTTGTAGTGTGCACGCGATGCGCTCGAGTATATTTGTAGATTTTCGGTTTTCTTTCCCCACTCTCACCCCCATAACTTTTAAACGGTACAACCGATTTTCATGAAACATGTCTAGGAACACTCGCGCCAAACACACCTTTCATACAAAAAAAACTAAATTGAAATCGCTCTATCCGTTCGGGAGCATTGATGTCCCAGACAGAGAGACAGACACACAGACAGACACGTCAAACTTATAACACCCCTCTATTTTGGTCGGGGGTTAAAAATCAACAACATTTCAACTGATATCCAACAGGTCCAAGAGGCGGTGAGCAACTGCCTGCCGCACCTGGTGACGTCGCCCGCGCTCGAGGGCGAGATCCCCAACATCGTCAACAAGCTCATGAAGCAGCTGCTCACGGCTGAGAAATACGGGGAGCGGAAGGTAATGCCCTTTATTACCACTAACACGTATATATATTTATTTATTTAAAGGAAATCAACAGTTACGATTATCACTATGAACTAACCTAGTAGCAACAGAAAGCTAATTTGATTTTCACGGATGGTCACATAATATACATCAAAAAGTGAACACAACTCAATGGACACAATGTGCAATACAATATAATAATATAGGACAAAAAAACGGGCGACTACTGGGCGATAAAAAAAATAAAGTCAACAAATTATGCCATATGTGTGGTATCGTTGAATAGGTATTTAAAAATTATTTTTAGTTTCCTTTCAAAAATGTTCAATCCGTCTGACCGTTTAGGATCTATATCGAATCAAAGTTGTGGAACAACCATTTTCACTTGATAGGCATAAATACTGTAAAAATTCCCATGAAAGTGAAGTCGTAGTCGGGTACTATTTTTGCCTAGTTTCAGCTTATGATGACACGTGTTATTGAAAGTAGTCATGCAATATTTGAGTAAATAAAATCAATATCTTCAAGTGGCGCATTAGGTTAGAATTGTGGAAAAAAAGCAATGCAGGTTAAGAATTATTATCATGTAACTATATTATTATTTATCATCACTGTTTTAGGAATAACGGTGTAACTAATGGAAAATGAAGTTTTATTTTTAAGCAAAACGTGGTATTTTTTTCCACAAATCAATCATGCGCCACCAGAAGTTATCGTTGCAATTTACTCGTCTTTTTTTTTATGCTCAGGGTGGAGCGTATCTGTCATTCAAAAAAGATTTCTTTTGTTTGGTGATAAAGTTGATTTTGTAATGTGTCAGGGTGCAGCGTACGGTATCGCCGGAATAATAAAAGGCCTCGGCATCTTGTCGCTGAAGCAGCTGGACGTGATGGGCAAACTGACCGAAGCTGTGCAGGAGAAAAAGAACTACAAATATCGTGAAGGTAAGACTTTTAATGTTGCAAGGTTGCTGTGTTTCTTAATTACTACAACCTGAGTGCTTCAAGATAAGAGTGAATAGGTACCTTCCAGATCTATGTGTTTCATCTTCGTCCACATCGACACTTTCCATCAGATGTGATTGTGGACAAACATAGATCTATCTCTCATAAAAAAAAAAGATTCACTGATATAGACTTCACAGTTGAGTGCAGAGGTATGCCAAATAAATGGATGGACTGCGTGAAAGAAGGCATGTGTAAGAAAGCGGTGAGTGTTAGTGACGGGTGACAGAGGGAAATGGAAGAAATTACATGTTGTGACGACCCCACGTAATGTGGGATAGGGGCAGGAAGATCATGATAGACAATAACGAACGAAATAACGAACTCGGACAGCTCATTGATGTTTACTCAAACGGAACATTAAATTATAATTATTAATATTTTTGTGTTTCAAGATAATACGGCATGTCATCTCATTCTGAGATACTACATCCTCCCTTTGTTTGCTGCGCAGGCGCGCTGTTCGGGTTCGAGATGCTGTGCCACAAGCTGGGCCGGCTGTTCGAGCCGTACATCGTGCACGTGCTGCCGCACCTGCTGCTGTGCTTCGGCGACTCGTCGCAGTACGTGCGCACCGCCGCCGACGACACCGCCAAGCTCATCATGAGCAAGCTGAGCGCGCACGGCGTCAAGCTGGTGCTGCCGGCGCTGCTGCACGCGCTCGCCGACGACAACTGGCGCACCAAGGCCGGTGAGTGACGTCACACAGCAGGAGCCGCCGACGACACCGCCAAGCTCATCATGAGCAAGCTGAGCGCGCACGGCGTCAAGCTGGTGCTGCCGGCGCTGCTGCACGCGCTCGCCGACGACAACTGGCGCACCAAGGCCGGTGAGTGACGTCACACAGCAGGAGCCGCCGACGACACCGCCAAGCTCATCATGAGCAAGCTGAGCGCGCACGGCGTCAAGCTGGTGCTGCCGGCGCTGCTGCACGCGCTCGCCGACGACAACTGGCGCACCAAGGCCGGTGAGTGACGTCACACAGCAGGAGCCGCCGACGACACCGCCAAGCTCATCATGAGCAAGCTGAGCGCGCACGGCGTCAAGCTGGTGCTGCCGGCGCTGCTGCACGCGCTCGCCGACGACAACTGGCGCACCAAGGCCGGTGAGTGACGTCACACAGCAGGAGCCGCCGACGACACCGCCAAGCTCATCATGAGCAAGCTGAGCGCGAACGGCGTCAAGCTGGTGCTGCCGGCGCTGCTGCACGCGCTCGCCGACGACAACTGGCGCACCAAGGCCGGTGAGTGACGTCACACAGCAGGAGCCGCCGACGGCAGAAGTGCCAACTGACTTTCAGACATGCTCCAACTTACGCCAATATACTCGGACCAAGTCTAGGAGGAAGAGGTCGGGAAGGCCTGCTTTTCGATTGCATTTTATTATTTTATTTGCGCATATAAATGTTTTATGGAATAGCCATGATGGCTACATCAAACAAAATGTTTTCTGTTTAGTCCGTCCAAAAATACTGGACACATATTCTTTGGTTTATCAGTTTAATAAGAAAGTGCCAAGAAATATGAAAAGCATCAAGGTTCCGGAGTAGGGGCTATTCATCCAGTACTTTTTGCTCGAATGCATTACGTCACGCGAAACTTCAATGCTCTGTATTGTCTTGTATCTTTCTTTTTTGAGCAATCTAAATGACGGTCTAATTATAATTTTAATCATTTACTCTATTCAATTTTGTCGATCGTCAGGTTCGATCGAGCTGCTGGGGTCGATGGCGTACTGCGCGCCGAAGCAGCTGTCGTCGTGCCTGCCGTCCATCGTGCCGCGGCTCATCGACACGCTGAGCGACTCGCACCTCAAGGTGCAGGAGGCGGGCGCCGAGGCCCTGCGCGTCATCGGCTCCGTCATCCGCAACCCGGAGATACAAGGTACCGACACTGCCGCGCGGGACCCTGCACCACCATCGTGCCGCGGCTCATCGACACGCTGAGCGACTCGCACCTCAAGGTGCAGGAGGCGGGCGCCGAGGCCCTGCGCGTCATCGGCTCCGTCATCCGCAACCCGGAGATACAAGGTACCGACGCTGCCGCACGGGACCCTGCACCACCATCGTGCCGCGGCTCATCGACACGCTGAGCGACTCGCACCTCAAGGTGCAGGAGGCGGGCGCCGAGGCCCTGCGCGTCATCGGCTCCGTCATCCGCAACCCGGAGATACAAGGTACCGACGCTGCCGCACGGGACCCTGCACCACCATCGTGCCGCGGCTCATCGACACGCTGAGCGACTCGCACCTCAAGGTGCAGGAGGCGGGCGCCGAGGCCCTGCGCGTCATCGGCTCCGTCATCCGCAACCCGGAGATACAAGGTACCGACGCTGCCGCACGGGACCCTGCACCACCATCGTGCCGCGGCTCATCGACACGCTGAGCGACTCGCACCTCAAGGTGCAGGAGGCGGGCTCCGAGGCCCTGCGCGTCATCGGCTCCGTCATCCGCAATCCGGAGATACAAGGTACCGACGCTGCCGCACGGGACCCTGCACCACCATCGTGCCGCGGCTCATCGACACGGTGAGCGACTCTCTCGAAAATTACAATGGTTTACATTTCAAACAACATTTTGAACAACATCAACAACATATGTTATGAGAAACACTCAATAACTAAAGGTAAGGGAAAATATTAGGACGCGTTTTTAATAGAACTCTTCCCTTCCAGCCATCGTACCGGTCCTCCTGGAAGCCCTGCAGGACCCCTCCAACAAGACATCCGTGTGCCTTCAGACGCTCCTCGACACGAAGTTCGTGCACTTCATCGACGCGCCGTCGCTGGCGCTCATCATGCCCGTGGTGCAGCGCGCCTTCCTCGACCGCAGCACCGAGACGCGCAAGATGGCCGCGCAGATCATCGGCAACATGTACTCGCTCACCGACCAGAAGGACCTCACGCCCTACCTGCCGAACATCATGCCGGGCCTCAAGAGCTCGCTGCTGGACCCTGTGCCCGATGTGAGTTCGTCGTAACAGACTGGTTGATTCATTTCGAAAAACTATTATTAACATACCACATTATTTTTCCGTAAAAAAAACAATGCCTAAAAATTCAATAATGAATTTAAAATTACCCAAAGTTTTCTGAACGGATATCAGCTTAGGCAAATTTTTTATCTTTCGATAGAAAACTCTATTACTCATACCAAACTAAGAAACAACAATATGAATATAAAAACTAAACCTAGAATGCGTAATGGGGCGGACGCTCAAAGCAATTGCGTCACTGGACGGGCATTTCACCCTACACAGGTACATTATCTCTAGACTACTTTTCGGGAAACTCCATCTAACATGCTATACATGAAATTTTGATATTATTTTTTGTAACGTGCGGTTTGCTTCGCGCAGGTGCGGTCGGTGTCTGCGCGCGCGCTGGGCGCCATGGTGAAGGGGCTGGGCGAGAGCTCGTTCGAGGAGCTGCTGCCCTGGCTGATGACGCAGCTCACCTCCGAGAGCTCCTCCGTGGACCGCTCGGGCGCCGCGCAGGGCCTGTCCGAGGTGGTGGCCGGCCTGGGGCTCGCCAAGCTGCATAAGATCATGCCGGGTACAATAACTAATAAGAATTTTTAAACTTTTTTTGAATTTATGCTTTCTGGAACCGATTGAGTGAGAAAGGTTGTTTAAATCAGTCAGTCGGATCGAAACATTATTAAATACCTATTCAAAGATCAACCCCAGATGACTTACTTTATAGACTTATTTTTATTTTTACATAATATCGTCCAGTAGTCGCAATATAGAATTTTCACTAACGTCATGTCTTTTGTGACACAAGCGGGACTAAGAGGAATCGATCGACGTATGAATCATGAGGACTATAATAGATAATAGAGTAAAATTTAGAACTCCACCACCAGCATCCAGTCAGTGGGCGAGTGAAAAATGTTAGGAACCATTTTATGATGTGACGTAAATATTCTTCCATTAAAAGGGCATAGGCAAAACTATAGCCGAACATCCCAAACGTAACAAATTCAGTAATGTATATAAACAATACATTAACACAGTTTTCCCATCCCCCAGACATAATCGCGACCGCGGACCGGTCGGACATCGCGCCGCACGTGAAGGACGGCTACATCATGATGTTCATCTACATGCCGGGCTGCTTCCCCGAGGAGTTCCGCGACTACATCCCGCTCATCATCAACCCCATCCTCAAGGCGCTGGCCGACGAGAACGAGTACGTGCGCGAGACGGCGCTGCGGGCCGGCCAGCGCATGGTCAACCTGTACGCGGACTCCTCCATCGCGCTGCTGCTGCCCGAGCTGGAGAAGGGACTGTTCGACGACAACTGGAGGATCAGGTCATACAGCTATACCACTTACTTTTATATGACGATAAAACGATAAGGTATTTTTATAAACCTTGTCTTTCGAACCGCATATCATCAGTTTTTCCGCCCTATACCATATATACTTTACTATATTGTGCATTGAACTGCTGTTTTTTTTATGACATAATTGTTGCTTCCTTCAGATTCAGCTCAGTACAACTACTGGGAGACCTCCTCTACCGCATATCCGGCGTGTCCGGCAAGATGAGCACAGAAACGGCATCGGAGGACGACAACTTCGGCACGGAGCAGTCGCACAAGGCCATCCTCAGCAGCCTCGGCGTGGAGCGCCGCAACCGCGTGCTGGCCGGCCTCTACATGGGCCGCAGCGACGTCGCGCTCATGGTCCGCCAGGCGGCGCTGCACGTCTGGAAGGTGAGCGAGCTAGCGCCCACAGGGCCATCCTCAGCAGCCTCGGCGTGGAGCGCCGCAACCGCGTGCTGGCCGGCCTCTACATGGGCCGCAGCGACGTCGCGCTCATGGTCCGCCAGGCGGCGCTGCACGTCTGGAAGGTGAGCGAGCTAGCGCCCACAGGGCCATCCTCAGCAGCCTCGGCGTGGAGCGCCGCAACCGCGTGCTGGCCGGCCTCTACATGGGCCGCAGCGACGTCGCGCTCATGGTCCGCCAGGCGGCGCTGCACGTCTGGAAGGTGAGCGAGCTAGCGCCCACAGGGCCATCCTCAGCAGCCTCGGCGTGGAGCGCCGCAACCGCGTGCTGGCCGGCCTCTACATGGGCCGCAGCGACGTCGCGCTCATGGTCCGCCAGGCGGCGCTGCACGTCTGGAAGGTGAGCGAGCTAGCGCCCACAGGGCCATCCTCAGCAGCCTCGGCGTGGAGCGCCGCAACCGCGTGCTGGCCGGCCTCTACATGGGCCGCAGCGACGTCGCGCTCATGGTCCGCCAGGCGGCGCAGCACGTCTGGAAGGTGAGCGAGCTAGCGCCCACAAGGCCATCCTCAGCAGCTAGACAGTTATTTTACATTCTCCCGCGGTACACTTTGTTACTAGAATTTATCATTGTGTGTGTGTTTATTTATTTATTTTATTTATTTATAAAACTTCCAGGTTTACTTACTGAGTACTTAAACTTGTGAATATTTTCAGGTGGTCGTAACGAACACGCCGAAGACCCTCCGCGAGATCCTGCCCACGCTGTTCGGTCTGCTGCTGGGCTGCCTCGCCTCCACCAGCTACGACAAGCGGCAGGTCGCCGCCAGGACCCTCGGGGATCTAGTCAGAAAGGTAACTAACTGTGACAAGAACGGGCCGAACACTTGTTTCCGATTAAAGCTGCATCAATAACGCTAATGTTTATTTTGCAGTTAGGAGAACGCGTGCTGCCCGAGATAGTGCCCATCCTGGAGCGCGGGCTGATGTCGGAGCGCGCGGACCAGCGGCAGGGCGTCTGCATCGGGCTCGGGGAGATCCTCGCGTCCACCTCGCGCGAGGCCGTGCTCAGCTTCGCGGACGGACTGGTACGCGTCACATGCACAGCTCACATCAGATACCCATCCCTATTCTGGAGCAAAAGCTCACGATGTAACTCTAGCAAATATAATTACTTAATTTAATTTCTACACATCGTTAGCTCAAGCAACGGAAAGAACAAAACTATAATAATTAGATTTGATTCTGTTGCTTGATCGATGAAATGATCATCCACTCAACTCCAACACTCCGAACAAGATGGTGTCGGGTTGAGGTAGATTGTGAACTTGTTCGCTGGTCGCCAGGTGCCGACCGTGCGCACGGCGCTGTGCGACGAGCTAGCGGAGGTGCGCGTGGCGGCGGCGCGCACGTTCGACTCGCTGCACGCCACCATCGGCAACAAGGCGCTGGACGACATCCTGCCGCCCATGCTGGACCTGCTGGCCGACCCCGACCCCGCCGTCGCCGACGCCGCGCTCGACGGACTCAAGCAGGTACACCTCGTTACTGATCAATGCACATTATTAAACAACTTATGCCTCCATAGTGCTTGTCAACGTGCTTGCATAAAGAACGCGTCCTGCAAAAACACAGGCGGTATTTTAAGGCCCACCAAAATCCTTAATTAGTTATTTTTCATAGTATATGTTAGTTTGTAAGAAATTTATTTAAATGATTTTGTGATGTATTTTATAAGTAAACGTCTTTTGCATGAGGCATTACCTTGCAGTAACACAGTTTCTAACCAGCACAGGAGGTAAAATCTCAAAGACTGCGTTAATAATGTAATACTTTCTTTAGTTTTTAATAAATGATTGATAGATTGGTGTCATTTCCATGGCCGCAGGGAGTGTTTACGGATTGCGTTTGTTCGTGTTCAGATAATGGCGATAAAGTCGCGCGCGGTGCTGCCGTACCTGATCCCCGTGCTGACGGGGTCGGGCGGCGGCGGCGGCGTGGACACGCGCGCGCTGTCGGCGCTGGCGGCGGCGGCGGGCGGCGCGCTGGGCCGGCACCTGGCGCGCGTGCTGCCCGCGCTGCTGGCCGCGCTGGTGGCGGCGCGCGGCACCTCGCACCACGCCAAGGAGCTGGAGCACTGCCGCGACGCGCTGCTGCCCACCATGGACCCGCCCGGCGTCAGATGGTAACTGCACACGCTCACTCACTTGGTAACATTCGATAGCTCCGCACTGCTATCAGGTTTTAGCTGAGAAGAGCGATTTATATTAAAAAAAAAACGGAAGAAAATCGAAAATGTTATTCATTAAACGCGTATGTGTGGGGTGGATATCTACGTCTTCAAAAATGTTTTTAAGATTTCTAACATATATTTTTTCTATACTATAAAATATATGCTGTACATTACCATGAAAACTACCAACGAGAATTGTTCGAAAGAGATCCAGTGAGTAGTTTTTTTCATACGTCATAAAGCGAAATTTACATTTTCACCTATAAAGTTAAGCTACCCTAAGAGAGGATGGCACGACCCTCACTTGAATGGGAGACCGCTCTGGCGAGGCGCAAGGAACCGGAGGTACGAGGCCTTCTCATACTTTTCAAGTTTAATTGAATAAGGAGAACTCTCTCGGGCCGTTAGAACAGTGATTGACTAGTCGTGCGTTCGCAGTATCATCGACTTCCTGCTGGACGCGATCCGCGCGGGCGGCGCGGCGGGCGCGACCCCGGCGCAGGGGGCGCAGCGCCACGCGGCGGCCGCGCTGCTGTGCGCGTACGTGTCGCACACGCGCGCCGACCTCGCGCCGCACGTGCCGCAGCTGCTGCGCGGCCTGCTGCTGCTGCTGCAGGAGACCGAGCGCGACGTGCTCACCATCGCCTGGGAGGCGCTCATGGTAACTAACCTTCTAAGGCCTGTCGAATTATATTCTGAGTACCGAAACCCGCGCCATCACCCCGACAACAAACAAGTACCAACTAACCCACGTTAGACCAGTTAGACCAGCGTGGTGAGTTAAAGTTTGCCCCCTTATTTTTAAGAAAGGTCTACGCCATTTTTATGAAATAACTAGCAGTGCCTTCCGGTCTTTGCCGCGTTTAATGGATTTTCTTTTGTTTTACTAAACTTCAATTTTTTTACAAACATATTTACTGACTTGAACCTTAAGTAAATGTCCATGATCCACAATCTTAACTCTTGAAGCTGTGAAATAGCTGTCAGTTCCGTGAATCCTAAGTACTACTAATACAGCCATCGACGAGCCCTATTATAAGGTGTGATGTTCTGCAGGTGTTCACGAAGGCGCTGGAGCCGGAGCAGCTGATCGCGCACGTGTCGGACGTGCGCGGCGCGCTGCGACACATCTCCGCGGACCTCAAGGGAGACCTGCTGCCAGGGTTCTGTCTGCCTAAGGTTTGTATCCTAATGAAAGTTGTGTTCTGCCTGCCTAAGGTTGTATGCTGCTGATAGCTGTACGTTAAAATAATTGTATTTATAACTAGCGGCACGCCCCGGCTTCGCACGGTTAAAAACAAATTCCCGCAATTATTAGATTTTTTCTCGCCTTTAAAACCTTCCCTAGACCTCCACGAACATTTCAAGACTAAGGTAAGATAAATCCGTTCAGCCGTTCTCGAGCTTTAATCAGACTAACGAACAACAATTCATTTTTATTTATATAGATAGATAATAGATACTAAGGGTCTGTTTTACGATCTCAGAATTAAATAAGCCAGTGGTTGAAATATAGAGCTAGGCATATATCAAGGCACCTGACAACTGTCAGTGACTGACTGACCGAGATTGCTCTATATTAATATATATAGTATAGTTTATTCGGAGATTGTGAAGCAAGCCCTAATAGTTTATTTAAAATAATAATAATTCTTTATTGCACACACAATTATAACAAAAATGCGGCAAATAAATTGTCATAACTATACTACTATGTATGTGATAATAATAATGATGATGATGTCCACCTTGCTGATTTCGGCTACGACGCCGACGTAATTAAAAGCAGAATGGTATGTATGTAAAAACATGTAGCCTTGTATAACTTTTTATGTAAAGTTGAAGCAACAAATGAATGCTATAAAAATTAAATTCCATTTTATCGTTAATTACAAGCAACTTGCATTCCAAAAATATGTACTAAAAAATCTTTTTATACACACCTATATAAAAAAATTGTTTTATCGTTTTTAAATAACTCTTGAATGAGAAATTTATGAAATAGGTTTTTGTGTTAGGTAGTACTTACTCGAGATTACAGATCATCCTTATAAAGAATCAGCATAGTTCAAAATATTTATTAAATTTTATGACATACCTAATGAATGTGAACACAAACATTTCAAGCGCAGTACCGCCAGTAGATGACTGCCAAAGAAAATTTTGTGCGCACTTTTTTAATGCAGTCATTAAAAGAAATCCCATCAAAAACAATACTTGTCAAAAAAACCAAGTCGCGCAACTCAGTTGTTCTGCGGTAAAAAGTTGTGAGATCCAAGTAAATCCAAGTCTTCAAATTTCGTCTCAAAATTATTTAATGTTTTATATGAAGACTTGGCCATCGCCTGAAAACACGTGTTAATTCAATCGCCTGAAAACACGTGTAAATTCAATTATTGATGGCCAAGTCTCAATATATTTATATAAAACATTAAATAATTTTGAGACGAAATTTGAAGACTTGGATTTACTTGTATCTCACAACTTTTTACCGCAGAACAACTGAGTTGCGCGACTTGTTTTTTTTGACAAGTATTGTTTTTGATGGGATCTCATTTCTTTTTGTATTTTGCAGACAGTTCTACTTTTTTCCTTTTCGGTACATTCTACTTATTGTATATATGTCCATATAATTTTCTTTTTGCCGTTCTAGATTGGATTTATTTATATTTCGCATTGTTATTACTTTAGTACATATTTCGTATATACGTGGCGTTGCGACAGCGCCCTCTATACCGGTATTTTCTAGATTTTTTAGTTTTCCTTGATTCATACACAAAACACTACTTATATTCCAAATTTGAAGCTTCTAGGTCTGCTAGAAGTGCCTTAGAATTTTGATGATCGGTGAGTCAATGAGTGACAAAATTAAGAAATTTTACCCGTTATAATTCTTAAAATACTGGTTCAAATTGAATGAAATTTAAAATATACCGTGTCTTTACAATGCCCGCATGGCTACTGAAAATTTCAATCTTCTAGTTTTATCCACAACGAAGTTACAGGGGGTCAAAAATGGCCTGAATTGCTTCAAGAAAAGGTACGACAGCGCCCTCTATACCGGTTTATTCTAGATTTTTTAGTTTTTCCTTGATTCATACACCAAACACTACTTATATTCCAAATTTGAAGCTTCTAGGTCTGCTAGAAGTGCCTTAGAATTTTGATGATCGGTGAGTCAGTCAGTCAGTCAGTGAGTGACAAAATTACGAAATTTGACCCGTTATAATTCTTAAAATACTGGTTCAAATTGAATGAAATTTGTAATATACCGTGTCTTTACAATCCTGCATGGTTACTGAAAATTTCAGTTGTAGTGACACAGATTAGCAATAAAGTACGCGGCGCAAACGCGTTTCGTCAATTCAGCTTTTTCATAGTTATGCGGAGCCTCGCCAGTCACTCTTCAAACCTCAGCCGTGTTTAGACATATCCTAATAAGGATTAAATAAATAATATAATTGTAATAACCTGTAACGTGTTAAATGAATAGATTCAGTATAGTGCAATAACTCTTTTATTTCAACCAACCCACATACATAATCACTAAAGACTAGTATAAATACTAAAGTGGTGACCCCGACGTGATTCGTTATTATCGTGATTTATATTGTGGGTTGTGTTTAAGTTATCCGTGTAGGAGTGACTCAACTTTAAGAACGCGGCTGAAGGAATTTATAATAGAACAACATGGATAAACAAGCACATTCAGAAAATGCCAACGCAGCAACGCCACGCGGAATGCGCAGTAAGTGATGTCATCCAATGAAACCGCGATCCAGACAACGAAGTTCACAGTCTTCTATAGAAGCGGCATGATATTTTTAAAGCCAGTTTATATCTGAGGTGCATTCAATCCTGACGAAAATGGAGCTTGGACCTGCAGATTCACTCGAGGTTTTGCCCGGTTGGAAGAAGCGTTTTTGCCGGAGGATTTGCCCGGTTGGAGGAAACATGCTTGCCGGAGGATCAGTGCTGGAATTTGAGATATTGGCTCATTCCCACTGCTTGTGCCGAGTGACTGGAATATGTGTAACCCCGCTGGAGACCGAACTTCCGAAAATAACTACAAAATTCAAGATGTAGTGCAAAGTGATTAGAAATGATAACTAGGTTTCGTTCATTATTCTTATGTGTTGCAAATAATTCAATTAAATAAAGAACTTGGCGATAACACGAACTGTAACCTGATACTAGAGCGCACTAACAGTGTTATGTAGCGATCTTGCAACTTAGCGAATTTGCACGTGTGTCTCAGTAATACGAAATTTAATATTTTTTTTCAAAATTAGATTTTATTAATTTTTCAGTGTATTAGAATTATGTAAAAAAAAAAAAAATGTGTAGTTTAAAAGTGTTATTTTTTTTTGTTAACATACAAAGTTTATTTCATTGTTTATACAACTTTATTAAAAGATTTCATTGTTAAAAATGTATTTTAAAGTTAAAAAAAAAAAAACATGTATGTAATTTTACAAGCTGACTGTACTTTGGTCATTCGAACGAACTTTGATTGTGAAATAACTATGTACTTACCTCTGCATAAATGAATGCGAGTTGTTGTTTTCAAACGTAAGCATATTTGTGTAGCAGGCATGAGCCTTTGAATTTGTAATGTTTATTGTAATGTTTTAACCTTGAATGTACTATTGAAGTAAAATAAATTTTTTTTTGTAAAAAATTTTGAAAAAAGGGGAGGATTGATGTAGTGACACAGATTAGCAATAAAGTACGCGGCGCAAACGCGTTTCGTCAATTCAGCTTTTTCATAGTTATGCGGAGCCTCGCCAGTCACTCTTCAAACCTCAGCCGTGTTTAGACATATCCTAATAAGGATTAAATAAATAATATAATTGTAATAACCTGTAACGTGTTAAATGAATAGATTCAGTATAGTGCAATAACTCTTTTATTTCAACCAACCCACATACATAATCACTAAAGACTAGTATAAATACTAAACAGTCTTCTAGTTTCATCCACAACGAAGTTACAGGGGGTCGAAAATGGCCTGAATTGCTTCGAGAAAAGCTCGACTTGGTGGGGGCACTGCCGTGCCCCCAGATAAGAATGGGATTCTGAAAGTTAACCTGATTCTACGAATTATCTATCATAATATAAACTTAATGCAGGGTATCGCTCCAATCCTGCCCCTATTCCGCGAGTCGATCCTGAACGGTCTACCAGAAGACAAGGAGAACGCAGCTCTCATGCTGGGCGAGGTCATCAAGCTGACGTCGGCGGCCGCGCTGCAGCCCTCCGTGGTGCACGTGACCGGCCCGCTCATCCGCATCCTCGGCGACCGCTTCAACGCCAGCGTCAAGGCCGCGGTGCTCGACACGCTCGCGGCGCTCCTAGCCAAGGTACACTACACCAAACTCAAAGTCAAAACTTTTATTTCCTTAGACGCACAGGGCATACATGGACAGGTCAACTAAAAGCTTATTTAACTAAAAACTAAGAATAATCAAAGAAATAACATTTTCTTGACAGTTTACTTTAATTTTTACACTGAGTAGAGAAGCGAATAGAACAAGCCAGCTTTCATCTCTTATGTTGTTATTAAAAGATTAGTCTAATAATTTCTTATGGGAGAGTGAACCGCTTCGATGCGTAACGCGTTACGGTGCCGGTCTGTCTGGCTCGCTCACTCAAGCATACGACAGCAGTTCCCAGGCTCCTCATCTCCAACTCGAACCTACAGCGCGAGCCGTATTTCGGACAAATATTTACTAACACCCCGTATTCATAAAATATTTTCACTTTTTATTAAGAGACTTAAAAGCGGTTAATAGAACGTTTGACAAAAAAACATTCATATACTAAAACTAGTGCCGAATTTGTTTAATAAAAGTTTTTCAGCCGTATTTATCTCAAAAATATATGTAATATAAGGCATAAATAGGCTTATTTATGTGTTTAAGCTAATTTATATTAGCCAGAAATAGCAGTTTTTATGAATACGAGGGTAAAAAATCCTTTAGATGATCAATAGATGCTTCAACTCAATTATCATGCCTAATCAATTAAGCAGTCTCATGCACCATACTGTTCCCCAGGTCGGAGTTATGCTGAAGCAGTTCCTGCCGCAACTGCAGACGACTTTCCTGAAGGCACTACTGGACGCCAACCGGCCCGTGCGGCTGCGCGCGGGCACGGCGCTGGCGCAGCTCGTGCTCATCCACACCCGGGCCGACCCGCTCTTCCAGGATGTACACAACGGTGGGTATTGTTAGACTTCATTGATGCTTTTGATACGATGTACATTGTTTGCAAGGGAGTTTATTAGTAAATCTCAGGGATCTGTGTTGGGTCCCTCCCTTTATATTTAGTACGATAATATTGACTTGAATTAAATTTGTTTTCTTTCTTTTCAACTTTTTTTGGTCTTCGTAAGCTAGGCTTCGCTCGTTTAACGTATATCTGGTGTCGATCTGAGCAGGTATAAAGACGGCGGACGAGCAGGGGATCCGCGAGACGTGCGTGCAAGCCCTGCGGCACGTGATCACGGCGGGCGGCGACAAGATGTCGGGCCCCCTGGCGCTGTCCATCCTCGCCACGCTGTCGGGCCCCGCGCTGCTGGCGCACTCGGACGACGCGCTGCGCGGCGCGGTCGGCGGCTGCCTCGGCGCGCTGCTGCACTGCTTGCCGGCGCCGCACCAGGTACTGTCTTACTGCCTGTGCTACAGTGTTACACCTGAGTAGGGCCTGCTTCACCGTGTGTCCTCACATAGCGCGGCAGAGGCAGATTTTGTTGGCTAAGATCGTCCTACGGGCAAAATAATGTCGAGGAAGACTAATGATCTAACAAATCGACATCTCTCGTAGAATTTCTTTTATAATTTAAGTTTATAATTTGTTCTACCTTCTAGGTCTTCATCGACCACATCGTCTCTTTGCGTTAAGTAAGATTATGGTTAAATGAATGCTTATCTAACATAAAAAAGGGATATTGCCATAGGCGCCATTTAATCTCTAATATAATAATATATATTTATTAATTATTATAAAATCCAACTACACTAGCTAATCCAAGTTCTTACAAAACACAATAATAATACATCACAATCAAGACAATGTCAAGTTATATAAAAATAATAATAGAAAATGTTATAAATAATATAAGAATGTCAGTTACTAAGAGAATGTCAAATCTTAAATATTCAAAATTGCATAATATACATATGTATCTGATGTCAAGTTCACAAAAATGATGAATGTCACTCACTAATCTATGGGGAGATAGTACTGATGCGCATGATATATTCATCTTACAAAAAAAATGTGTACGCATCCTTGTAAACATACATCAACCAGAAAGTTGCAAACCATATTTTAAAAAAGAAAAAATACTTACACTTCCATCTATATACATATTAGAGATTTCACTATTTGTCCGCAAACATATCTCCTACTTTAGTTTTAACAGTAACCCACGACACAAAAACAAACTTATACTTCCAGAACCATTTTTAGAAATTTATAAAAAAAGCCCATATTACCGGTCAATTAAAATCTACAATAAATTACCTCAACATATTAAAAACATTGAAACAGACACATTATTTAAGAGTAAATTAAAACAACTACTTATAAATAAAAGCTACTATTCAGTAAAAGAGTACATGGACGATAAATTAGATTAAAATAAATTGTCACATAGATAGGTTCATAAAAATAAAAATTCCACAAAGATTACATATTAATAATATAAATAATTTAGTTTAATAACATAAATTTACATTTATTTAATTTTAAAATCTTATTTGTGCAATAAATAAATTTTATAATTAATACTTACATCAAAATTGTAGAATAGGTATCTACATGAATAAGTTTAGTAATAATATTCAATATATAAAATAATATTCAAGGTATAATATACTAATATTTTCAATTAAGGTATAGATACAAATCTGTGATAAATAAAATAGAAATAGGTAAAAAAATAATAGTTAACAAATAAAATTAATGTTTTCATCACCAGCCATCACATTATAATATATAACTTTAATACATAATTTAAATTTGATATAAGTTGATAAGATAGTTTATTTAAGTTTCTTACCAACTGTTCCTATTAATAAGATATGTAGTTTATTTAAGTAAATTAGTATAGGATACATCTTAAGTTAAGTTGAAGTTGTAATGCCCCAACGGGGCTCATGTCAGGGAATTTAATATGTTAACACCTATATGTAACCACATGATGCAACAAATAAATAAATAAATAGTCACGCGTTATTAGTGCAATCTCGGTTAGTACTTGTACTTGTGTTTGATATATTGGTTATGCTATTCAGGATGCCGCTATTCAACACCACGTGCTCGGAGTGAGTCCCACAGACGACTGGCTGCTGCAGCACGGCCGCACCTGCGCGCTCTTCGTGGCGCTCAAGGAGACGCCCGACTGCGTCTACAGGGACCAGTTTGAAGACAAGGTACGTAGACGTAAAAGCTCTTGGTATCTTCGAAGAGCGCCGTTTAGAAGACCTTACCGAAAACACTGCTTTTCTGTTAGTTTTCTTATTAGACAAAGTTAGTTGTATAGCTATAACTTTGATACGCTTTTGTTTGTTTTTGTTTACAGAGTTGTTTTTTTTTGTATTTTGTTCTAAATCCGTGAAAACTTTAATTCAGCTTTGATTTGTTAATTTATATTTGTAAGTTTTGCTTTTCCAATAAATTGAAATAAAAAACACTTCAGTCATAAGACCTGTACGATGCCTTCATACCATAATTTTATCCGATCAGATTGAGAAGGCGCTCCAGGGCTACCTGGCGAGCGACAAGATCCCCGTCGTGTCGAACGGCATCCGCGGCATCGGCTACCTGGTGCAGCACCTGCTGGCGCGCGCCCGCCCCGTGCCGCCCAACCTGCTCTCGCAGTTCGTCAGGGTACATTCACCTACATTTATACCTTACCCCTATACAGGTCATCGTAACCATGGAACAAGACTGGACTACCATAATTAAATCCAAATTTGCGTGGTTTGAAGGGAAACCTTTAACCTTATAACTAAGAATCAAACATTTTGCGTTAATTATCCCGTTATGACACTGTACTTAATTTTTTAACAGAAAAAAATATGGATCATAAATAAGGGGAATCAAACAAACTTTAATGTGTAAAAACACATGTTTATCGATTCCAAGATGAACCAAGAAGGTTATTTTATTTAGTAACAGAATGTTGAATTCCGAAAATGTTGAGTTTGCAAATAGTTGAATTGGCATCATGTTCAATGTCAATATGTTGGATTAGCATTAAGTTGGATACATCAAATGTACAGTATGCAACAAAATACATATATATATTTAATAACTAGTTATATTTGCTACCAAAATAATCTTCTTTATTTGCATTCGTGCTGTATATCTATGCTAATATTATAAAACTGAAAAATTCGTTTGTGTTGTAAATGATAGCCGCGGGAAAAATTCATATAACACGGGCACGCCGGCGCCGCGCCGTGAAAAGCTACTACCTACATAAATATCAAGGGTTGAGGGGTTATGTATAGCTTTTACTCTAAGGCCAAATACATTTTAGAAATTCGACATACTGTTCCTGGTAATTTTCATAAATAAAAAAGCGTTATTTTGAGGGTTAACGCAGTATACTTACGTTAAATATATAATCAAGTATTCTATCAGCTACATCTACGATATTTAGGGTACTTTTCCCCCTTTATTTCGTTTAGTTTCGGGACGACTTTTATGGTGTAATGTTTAATACATCTAATGTTCAAGAGGAATTACAGAGCGTTGATAATAAATAAGCACGATGTTGACCGCGATAAAATTCTTTTGTCAATACAAAATTTATCGTTTCAGCGCGCTATCGTTACCGTCACGTATTTTGATTACCTACTACTATGACACCTACTTCAGAGTAGGTAATCAATCACTCCATAATTTCTTTGTGCATGTTTGAATGACATGCACATTAGGGCACATGCGATTTATAATACAGGTTAATTATCTATTCATTTTGAAACAAATAGCCATGCCAGCAATGTTCGCAAGTAATGATTAATTTGTATACAAAACTAATTAAATTAAGGGCTGTTTTTTTCAATCCTGCGATATACTAAAAAATACACTCTATTAACTTGACTTATTCTATTTAAACTGAAAATGTAGGGAAAGATAAATGATTCGTCCAAATGAATCTACACAAATGGCACTAATATAGTTGTTGTCCATTTTGTAGAGCATGAACCACAGCAGCAACGAGGTGAAGCAGCTGATGGCGCGCGCGGCCGTGGTGGCGGCGCGCGACGCCAGCGCGCAGGGCCCGGCCGTCGACGTGCTGCGCGCGCTACTGCCGGCGCTCGTCAACGGAACCAAGGAGAAGAACACCTACGTCAGGGCCAACTCCGAGCTCGCTCTGCGGGCCCTGCTCAGACTACCCAAAGATGAACAACACGCACAGGTAACTATTACTCCTCTCATCTATCATATTTAGATAACAAACTTTAATAAAAGAACACTTTTGGATGTTTTCAAAACAGCCATTCTAAAATATCCATACAAACAATGAGATCAATTATTTTATTCTGTTGTGAGATAATAATTTTGTTTCATGTTTAGCAATGTGGAGCGCTGCTGGAGGAGGGCGCGCGCGAGTCGCTTAACGACGTCGTGGCGCGCGTGCTGCGGCGCGCCCACGAGCCCACGCGCGACGAGGACCTGGACTGCACGCTACTCACATAGACCACGCTATCTATAATTATATCTTATACAATTCTACCCAGACTTTTATCTTCTTAAATTATATCCAATGTGTTCTAAGAAATTAGTATAATTTTATAAATCTATTTATTACAATCACATTAAATAGAAATGTGTAACCGAAGAGTTGCGTGTTGTGAACAACTGTCTATAGGACACATATAAATGAAATTCAACATAATATAAGTGGTCTACTGTGTGTAAGAGACACTAGAAGTGGAAGAATTTATAGTAAAATGCATGGTCATACTATTTAAATAATGTATTTCATGTCAAAATTGTAATAAAGGTATTAAATACATTACTCAAACTAACTAGTTTCAAACATTTGACCTAAGGAAGAACTAGTTTATACAAACAAGAGGACAATTAGGAATGTTTTACGTATTTTACAAAGAGAAATGCACTAGAGTGTACACTTACAAGTGTATTTTACAAAGAAATGCAGAGGGGCTAGATCTACACTTACAAGTCTGCTTTAGCTTTCTTGGTAAAACCTTTGCTCTGAAGGAGTTGGTTGCACTGTTCGCGGTCTAGGTGGGCGAGGGGCAGGCGCTCCAGCTCGTGCTCGTCGACCGACAGGAGCACCAGCTCCGGCGTGGCGCCGCTGATGAACGTAACGTCTACCTTCTCGTAGTTAGGCGCGTCCTGCATCACGAACTGTTTCACCTGCGGCAGCCGGTTCAGCGAGCACCCCCGGCATGTCTACAAAACAATAACAATTTGTCAACACAAACAATGGGCGTATAACATACATCACACTAAACTACCAACCTCTATTCTTCCGTGGGCAATATCTTCTAACTGATATGTTGATATAGCCAAAACTAGAGAAAATAAAATAAAGAACTGCTTCATTTTTAGTTCCAAATAAATTCAAATGCGCGAGATTATTCGTATCTTTGACCTCAGAGTAAGTAAAGAAGTGAGTGCCGAGTGAGTGAGTGAGCTGAGATGAAAGTTTGATTTGATGGATGTTATTTTTTTCCTTGAAATACAGCGTTGGCAAACCTTTTTTCCACGGAAAATTTAAGTCCTACCTTACGTTGTTTGCGTCACGCATTATGTAGTTCTTAGTTCTGCACATTACCGACATTGTTGCTAATTATGTGTTATATGTTTTTTTTTATATTTTATTCCGAGAACAAGGTTCTTACATTTTTTTTATTTTTTTCTGAAGCTTAAAGCTTGTATAGATGTGTTGGCTGTGGATGTATGTTCGTTACCTACTATTTCAACCTCAAACGTCGACAAACTCGGAACGACTTAGCTTATAAATTGGTACCTAGCATAGGTAGGTAAGGTACCATAGGTAGGCTATGTTTATCGCGGTAAAATCATCAATAAATCTAGGGCAGTAATCCGGAAGGTGCAAATAAAATTCTGCAATTACAGAACTTTTGTGCATTAGGGCATCATAAAAATGCAATGCAATTTTATTCATAATTTTCTAACTTATTATAGTAATTTAATTTCATGACATTTGCATTCACTTTTAGATATATTTAAAATATTGTAATAGTAATAATTAATTCTATTTCATTTTATTTATAACTTGTTACCTAATTATTTTTGTGTGTATCATTATATTGTTATTTTGTGTACTAATGTAATTGGTTTCGTAATCGTGTTAGTATACTTAAATAAATAAATAAATAAATAAATTAACATCATTTTAATTGTATATTCTGAATAATTTGATATTATAGATAATAAGTGACAAGAAATGTAATGTTTGTATGCTCAATGTAGCAGAATCTGTGTAGCTTTAAGTAGTCTTAACATCTGACATGTATCACCAGATTTTACGAACAATAAAAAAAAAAAAAAAAAAAAAAAAAAAAAAAATACAAAGAATAAGTCATCTGTTACATTATCGAGTTACATGATGACCTAAGCAAAATAGGCACGCATGATTTAATTAAGATCTTTAAGCTAGAAAAGCAAGTACTGAAAAGTAAAATCAACAATATATATTAGTAATAAAATAAATAAATAAATATTTCCAGACATTTCACACAACAACATCTAGCCCCGTGGTAAGTTGTAAGCTTGTGTTACGGGTACTAGATATCTGATATACTTAATATAATAGTCATACATAATATAGATATTTTTATTATACATATTAAACACCCAGACCAAGGAGATCGTGCTTGCAGAACATACAAACACTTTCACCCTCGGCGGGAATCGAACCCGCTACCTCTTGCGCCGCAAGCGGACCCTCGCCCACCACGCACTGAAGCAGTCAATACAATATAATAATATTATATTAGTAGGTTTCGAAAGGTGCTCCAAAGGTTGAAAATCCCTGTAACGTAAGAACATTTGACAGCTGACATTGACAATCGATGGTGTCCTATTGTCTATGGTTGCTTATTCAATATCAAATAAATTTCGTACTTTTTGTTGGGTTCCAGGTAGTGCTTTTTATATACTCTTTGGTCGTAGCAGATGGCCACAATAAATAAAGGCTCCAGTATACAATGGCCCAAGTTGGCCCACTATAGGCCATCGCCATTGTGTGCAGGAGGAAATGGTATATGGTCTACTTCACGGACTCCTCCATCAAAAAAAAAAGAAGAAGAAAAGAAGAAAGAAGTGGATTTGTTGACTTTGTTGTTGATTGATGAATATTTATTTATCTATTTCTGGTGGTGGATGGGTCTAATCTCTATAATTTACACTGAAATAACGACAGTTAACTCATTTATTTGTTTTGATAACATAGAAACAACGTTTCTTTATATTCAATAAAATGGAGCCTTTTGAAATGGATGAAAGACGACGTGAATTATCTCAACTAAAGGCTTACACTGAAAACATTGAAAAAGAAGTTTCACTGTGGTTACAAAACTTGGAATTGACTCCGAACAGTTTTGAGGTAAGCATGATTAAAAGACATTTTTATAATTATTATAATTAGATAAGTAAAAGTAGATAAAGTCTGTTCTTGGATTCAAGCTACTTAATCAAAGTCAAAGTCAAAACATTTATTTCTTAGGAAGCACAGGGCATACAGTCATGCACAGGTAAATTTAAAATAAATAAAATAAAAAATTTAAACATAAATTAACAAGTAAATAACAATGTCTTGAGAGTTAGTTTCAGTTTTATACTAAGTTGAGAAGCAAATATAACAACTAAAAATAATACTGCATTATTTTCTGCATCATCTTTGAGTGAAAAGTAATTATGTACGAATAAATCTTTATGGTTTATAATTGATGAAACAGCATTAAAATCCTTTGATTTGTTTCTAAAATCAATGGGACACTAGATAGGTACCTAATTACTTATTTTTTTAAAGTAAATTGCTTTTAAATAAAATAATCATAAACCTAGAGTTTCAGTCACATTATAAAATCATGAGGTGTTAACTTAAAGGTTCTAAATATAGTTTTGTATTGTAACTTAACTACATAATACATATAATTAAAAATTCACCATGCTGTATATAAATAATATATTAATTATTTCAATGTGTTCCTACCATTGTTGTTTCAGAAAAATAACATGGTTGTCTGCAAACATGATAAAAACCATAGCATCCCTGCAGACAAACGAGATGCGCATGAAGAACAATGCTATTTGACTCAATCTGGATACAATAAGGAGGATTTGCTGCTACCTGAACCAATTGATGCGAATGCCACCACCGTAGTGAAATATTGTATGGAATGATCTGCACCATAAACATGATTTAAATTAATGCAAGTCTATAAATTCTTATTTGTTTCAGCTAAGAAAGAGATAACGGAAATTATAAACAAGGCTGAAGCTGCTGACAGAATATTTCAAAGAGGTAAATTCACTTAAGTATAATTTAGGAAACCTTTATGTGTTGTGGTATTTGCTAAGAATAATATTTCTCTATTGCAGCATGTTTGCTGATAATTTGGCCAAGAAATGCTACCTTTATCAGAATAGTATTGTATCCTTTACATAATGTAGGAGCCCGATGCATCAGGGAAGGTAGCTGGTGTTGTTAACAGTTTGACTGACTCAAGGTGTAAGATGCGAGGGGCCGGAGCCGCTGACCCTGGGGCGGCTGCAGCAGGCCTACTCTGCAGACGAGCGCCGCGCGATTTATGACGCTGTGGTTCGCAGCGCACCCTCTTGCCATGACTTGACTGATCTGGAACTTGTAACGTAAGTACTTTGTTCTTGACATGGCCTATTATATTCCTATAATTGTTACAAAGTGATAGATAGAAACTAATTTTCTAAATTTGTGTTGAAAAATAATTACCCGCAATTCGCTTGTTAGCTACGCCACTACGTCTTAATTTTATCTACACAAATTTAAAATATGACTTATACAACATAATTAAATGGCATTATTCCTGCTGCTTTTTAAGCAATTAAATACATGTGTATAGTATATTATGCAACTGGCATATAATCAAGTGTCTGTTTTTTATAGAATGAGTTGCGGATCTGATAAATATGACCATTTAAAAGCAGTGTTGTTTATATTCAGGCCAAATGACAGCAAGGGCGGTCATAAGAAGTCGCGGCTGGAGATCCTGGCGGAGCTGCGCGACATGAAGCGGCGCCGCGCGAAGTACCGCGTCGCGCCCAAGACGCGCAACTACTCGGACGTGCTCCGGGATGTCATCAAAACTCAGGTCAACATTATTATATTGAAACAGATAACCGAAGTCTTACAATATCAATAAATTGAAGGAATAGACAGCACATACCTACTGTGTTCATTCAGTAGGTATAGGAATTAGCATGGCTTAATATTATTTGAAAAACAATTTGCAAACAATATAACACATACTAAAGTATGAATCAAACATACACGAAATAGTTTTATGTTTTTTTTGAAATCTGGACACATCAAATTATTTAGTGCGTTTAAATTATATACTAATGAGATGAAAAATGAAAATGAAAAATGAAAATGAAAAATATATTTATTTACTAATACAATTTTGTGCTTAATATTTGTCGTTAGTCTCCACACTAGGCACACTGCCTGTGTCGTGGAGACCTGAACTATAACCAGTTACAATATGAATAAGCCTTACATTATACATCGGCCTACATTCAAGAGAAAATAAAATAAAAAAACATTAAAATATTAAAACAGTGTTCAAAGATACTTAGGTGTACTACTAAATCACTAAAAATAACTAAATTAATTGAGTGAGTATTATTTGTATTATGGAAAATAAAAGTTAATTAAACATATAAAAAGAAATGAAATTAAAAGCTGTCACATTTTGTAAAAATATAAATAATGTTTGTAGTGTTTACATGCAAAGTACCTATATCTAGTAAATAATGGGATGGCTATAAGGACATGACAAAATAGATAAGTGCATAAACAACATCAATAAAAAAAAAAAACAATAAAATAGGTAAGTATGTAAGTAATACAGTTTAGAAATATAGAGCAGGTATACATACATTATAATATGGAAAGTAATTGTTCTGTTTCATCGTATGTTATCGTAGAGAGCCATTTGACGAGAATAAATTTTACTTCTTTAGAGGATTTTTCTTTAATATTACAATATTTTGTTACTTTGTTGTAAATTAAGTGTTTCATAAAGATACCTAAACGTTGAGCAAATTTTGTGTTCACTAACTGGGATTTTATTTTAGACGTTCGGAGGTTGACCTGGGAGTTATGATGAATGGGAGAAGTTAACGATTTATGTGTAAGAAGCGTTGTTCTGAGAATGTATAATTGCCGGACACTTAGAACATTCGCTTCTGAGTATAGCAGATTAGTTGGATAGCGATACGGCTTTTTAAGCATAACCTTGAGAACTGATCTTTGAGCTCTTTCAGCTTGTATTAAAAACGTTTTGGAGGAACTACCCCAGCAAGAGATACAATAAATTATAAGGGACTGACAGAGAGCAACGTAGACTGTTTTAAGTGTTTTCGGACAGGCAATATCGCGAAGGTTTCGCATGACATGAACAAGTTTTCTAATCCTTAATGAAAGGGCTTCAATATGGTTTTTAAAGTTCAAGTTCTCATCAATATTTAAGCCAAGATATTTGAGGGTATTTGTACGTGTTAGATAATCGCATGAACAGGTCATTCTAGAGCAAAAATCTGTGTGAACGCGTATGGTAAAGTTAGTGGAAGGCGCTGAAGTTAGTGTCTTGTGAAAACATAAATACATGCTCTTTTTTGTATTCAGAGTAAGGAGGTTTCTTTGAAGCCACTGTGACACAAGAACCATTCCATTTTCAGCTGAGTTTTGTACGTCTGTCCAGCTTTTACCGCCGAAAATGATAGCAGTATCGTCAGCATAACAAAGGATGTTAGCATTATGGATAGGGATTTTGTGGATGTCGTTTATATACAAAATGAATAGTGTTGGACCAAGAATGCTGCCCTGAGGGACTCCGAAACAGATTTCCTCAGTATTACTAGTTATCTGACCAATTTTTACACACTGTCTACGATCTGATAGATAGCTTTTGAACCAGTCTAAGGCCATTCCTCTAATACCAAAGCATTCCATTTTTTTGACTAGAATAGAAAGAGACACGGTATCGAAGGCCTTAGCAAGATCCAGGAATATACCAACACAGTTTTCTTTATTGTCTAAGTGAGATGCCACTAGAGATGTTAGTAGTGTTATTGCATCTTCAGTACTTTTGCCTTGCCTGAAACCAAATTGCTTAGGAGAAAGTAGGTTGCGTTTTTCTAAAAATTTAATGAGTTGATTGTTAACTATCCTTTCTAAGAGTTTGGAAAAAGTTCCCAGAAGTGAAATAGGTCTGTAGTTATCAACTGTATCTTTTGGTCCACTCTTATGAATAGGTGTTATCGTAGCGACCTTCCAGTTATAGGGAAATATTCCACTAGATAAGCTTAGGTTTAATATATGTGTCAATGGTGCGTTAATAGGATCTTTAATAGCTTTGATAAGAACGTTACCTAAACCATCCATACCGGGCGCTTTATCATTTTGAAGACCATTTATTAGACTATTGACTTCTTCGTTGATTACTGGGTTAAGATAAAATGAATCCTGTGGAGAATCTGAGATAATTACAGAATCCGCAAGATGTAGTTCGGTAGTATTTAAATTTGTAAGAATTTTATTAGCAAGACATTGACCAGTTGATACAAAGTGTCTGTTAACCAAATCGATAGATTCTTGTGGATTTTGACAATTGTTTATATTTAAAAGATCTGTAGGTTCCTTTTTTGATTTTGATAGATAAGTAATATCTTTGATTGTTTGCCAAAGTTTCTTTGGATTTTCTTTGTTGTTTTTTAATTGTTCCTCATCAAAGTTCAATTTAAGTTTTCTCAATAGCCCTTTAAAGAAGTTGCGGTAACGCGAGTATGTTTTTTGTAATATCTTATTTTTTGGATCTGCTCTAGCTTGTAGATGAAGACGATCGCGGTTTTTCATACATCTCAGGAGACCAGGAGTAATCCACGGTTTTAAAGTGAATTTTGACCGTGCAACTTTTACTTGTTTTGAATGTTTGTTTATTATTTCTAATATAATCTTCATGAAAGCATTGCTTGCCTCATTTACATCATGACAATTTGTTACGATTGACCAATCAACCTTTGCAAGATCATTTATTATTTCTTTGTAATCTATTTTAGTGATTATACGACTGGGACGAACTGATTTAGGTTTGTCAAGGTTAATACCTAGTAATACTGGGTAATGATCTGTTATGTCCAGTTGACAAACAACCCCAATAGTGTTTTCGTAGTTGCGGGAGGGAACTTTCAGGTATATATGGTCCAGGCAAGCATTACCTCGTGTAGGTACTGTTATTGCAGCATCGAGCCCTTGTTCGGCCATGAAGCATTGATATTCTAAGCTTTGGGAATTACTATCCATTATATTGATATTTATGTCACCCAGGATGGCTAAGGGAATGTTGTTAAGCCTATTAATCTGAATATCTAGAGAGGTAAGAAAATCATCTGTGTATCTGGTAGAGGGTGAACGATATACGCCTAGAATATTTAACACATTCGGGACTTGGATAAGTAGGCAATCAGCATCTTTTATGTGCGGTTCAGATACTGTAACATTGTATTCACTTTTTATGTATGCGACAACACCGCTATTTTGGTTATGGTGTCTTTTGGTAGAAAAACAATTATAACCAGGTAACTGAGGAAGGATTATTGTGTCACTAAGCCAGCATTCAGTGAGCAATATTACATCGAACGATATGTCTAGACTCTTAATTCCTACAAGAAGGCTATTGAAGTTTCTCTGAATACTTCTGATATTATGTGAGAGTAGCTTAAAGTTGTGTTTAGAGGTGACCAATTGTTTGCACTTTGATGCTTCACTAACTAACTTACATGTTATTTTTAATGAGTCTAAGTCATTGGACAGATTTTCTGAAAACATTAAAATAAACAATTTTATACCTGCAAAAAAAAAAAATAATAAAAATAAACAAATTTACAGGGATGAAGACAAAATTACTAATAGGTATTTGGAGATTTTCAAATCTTATGCTGTTCTTCTAACAGTTGGCAGATGGCAGTTGCCTGTCAAGGATTCTTTGGGAGTTTATAGGCAAAGCCGGTGCTCCTTCACGTTCTCTTATGAAAATAATGCCCTGACTACTCCAGCAGAATGCGTATCCGTGTTCTTTGGCTCTCGATCTAGTTTCACGAAACAAAATTCGGTTTTCTTTCGTGAGTCTTTCATTTACATAAACTCTGTGCGAGGAACCTGAGATACCCAAGTCAGTGGTGGTAGTGTTCTTATGCGACTTCGATGCTTTCAGAACCTGGTCCCGCTTCGAACGACGTAGAAAACGAACAACAATTGGTCGTGGTTGTCTAGCGCATTCCGTCGATGTTGACGTGCTTGCAATGGTACGGCGAGGACCAACGCGTGTGGCCCAGTCAATATCCTTCTCCTCCAAATCCGTGCCAAATTTTTTTGCAGCTACAAGCACAACTTTTTGGATGTTTTCAGAAGTTTCTTCCGGAATGCCAACAATTTCAATTTCGTTTCTAAGATGGTTCTGAGCCTGTAGTCTTAGTTCTTCTTCAAGCTGTAGGACAGATACTTGTAAGGATTCAAATTCCGTATCACGTTTTTCTAAGTATTTTATACGTTCTTCTGTCGCTGATATTTTCGATACAACTTCATTCATTTTCTCATTTGTTGAAAAGAGGGACTGAGTAAGCTCATCCAGTTTATTTTTCACAGAAGAAAATTCTGAAGTTAAAACTTTAAGTTGTTCTGTCAGCTGACTGACTTCGGAAACAGTTGACTCTCCCTTCTTTCGCGTGGTGATACCATCAGACATACTTTGTGGTGGAGTGTGGCTAATATTTTTATTTCTTCTTTGCATAGTCAGGCTTTTCGATGCAGATCGGATGTCAACAACAGGTAGTTATTAATAAATAAAACTGACACGTTATTTAAAATGAACTAATGAACTGAGCTTATTATTTCCAGGCACTATTCGCGCCAAACTAATATAGTCATATCAAAAAAAAAAAAATTATAACACTTTGGAACGGAAGCAAATATTAAAAATTCTTAATTTAGGATATTTTTAGTTCGGAACTGCAGCGAGGTCACCAAAGTTCACTGGTGCACGTGCCACCCACAGATTAGTTAATAGATAACTGATAAGACAGTGTCAATTTATGAATATATATTTGGTGTCCAACATGGGACCAATTTTGCAGTGTTTTTTACATAATTGAATGCAACTTAACGCAAATTATGCTTTGCTTTTAGATGGACGCCTATGGCGAAGCAACGAGAACAATCATTAACACAGAATACGGTCCAAATAGGTATGTCTCTCAGAAAGAAGACATTTCTGATTCAGCTGGGCCGCAACATCAGTCAATAAAGCAAGAACGCGAATCGTCGGAGGAGCGCACCTACCATAGAAAAACTGATGATTATAAAAGGAACTACTCTATAGATAGCAGCCAGACAAGAAATAATAGTGAAAGAAGAGAACATAGTAGAGATAGTCCATCTAAATATAGTCATAATAGAAACAGATCTGGAGATAGAAAGGAGAGTCGTTTTCACAGTACAGAAGGAAAGAGAAAAGATCGACATGACGATGGTGATAATAGACACAAATCGACGAAAGAAAGAGATAGTCGTTGTGCAGAAAGCTACCGTAGTACAGATAAAGGTCGCAAAGAAAGAGATGACGAAAGTCGAATCAGAAACAAAGATGTATCTAAAAAAAGACAAAAATATTTCGATGGGGGTCATCGTCCAGAATATTCTAGGGAACATACAGACAGAGCTCGAGATGCGAAACTCGATGGCCATAGATATCGTGAAAGCTATTCGTCTAACTATAGGGAAAAGAAGAAATACCATGAAGAAGATAATCAAAGAAACAAACACCCTGAATACGAAATATGTATCAAGCAAGAACATGAAACGGATGCAGAAGACACACGTGATAGCAAAAGAGATGCTTCTAGAGATCGGCACACAAAGAGAACAAAAAACTACAGCAAAGAATTAGATTTTAGAAAATCTCATAAGAAAAGCTATAACCAAGAAGAGTATCTAGTTAAACGAGATAGAGTTCCTGAATCTGACGGTGGAGATAGTCGATACAAAGAGAGAAGAGATATAAAAAGAAAGTACTTAGACGACACTTATTACTCCAGATCTGAAAAGGAGTATGACAGTGGTAAACGAAGACGGGAGTATTCTGATGTTTCTATGAAACAGGAGAGAGAGTCGCCGTGATTTGTGACTAACAAAGATATATGCTTAAAATTTACAAACTAAAGTGATTGGTGTATATTTTATTCTAAATCCTTGTGGCCAAATTTATTTATGTCTTTGTGAATAATATAACTGTCTAATTGTTGTTCTACTTTTTATATATTTTTTACAAATATCTTCTTTACATATTATAAAATAATCTAAATTTAGAATTAATAAAGACCCCGATTCGATTGCTTAAAAGTAAAAGAGGGTATTATTTTTCAATGTTGCTTTCATTTGAGACCCCACTATTTTTCAAAGTCAAACTCAATATTTTTATTTTCTTAGAAGCACATGGCCTACATGGACAGGTCAACTAAAAATTATGAAAAAATTGTTTAAACAAAAAATATCAAGGAAATAGCATTGTCTTGACAGTTCGCTTCAATGTTTTATACTGAATGGAGAAACGAAAGAACAACACAGCTTTATCAGTTATTACAATTTTGGAGTTCTTATGTATATTATTTTATCAACAAACTTGGGTACTCGAGCCATCTCAGAGCACTCAAAAGAGTAGACCATCTACACTCTAACTGACATAAGTCTCGGTTAAAATGCCTGTCACACAGTCGCCATAGCCGAAATCGGCTTGGACATCATCATCATCAACTATTGTATGTTTAAAATACAATAAAATGCTTGTCATAGCTTGCTTGTAGCTATTTGCAGATATTCATTCGGCTCTTCTTCCCCACTTTTACAACCCCCATAAACTTATAAACGGATTTTCATAACACATGTCTAAGAATACTCGCGCAAAAGTTTTCCTTCATACAACAAAAACTAAATTGAAATCGCTTCATCCGCTCGGGAGCTATAATGCCACAGACAGACAGACCGGCCACTTTTTCGCTCGGGGTATAATTTTATTTTATTTTATAATTTTTGGAAAACTAACAGCTAGGTAACTAAATACTAAACACAGTGTGTAATTAACGGCTAATTATAAGTTTCCACAGATATAAGAAAAAGTTACTAGTAATATGAAACAGTCGAATTAGGAAAAAGACAGCACATTTGATTTAAATTACAAACTAAGTGTTCGATTCTGCTAAAAAATATGAGGTAGGAGCAACACTGATTTGGGAAAGAGGCAAAATGGCGTAAGACAACCGCCTTGTGCGCCGACGTGTGAAGACAATATTCTTCCCGGAGTGTTAATCGTATTAAGTTGTCAGATAGACGTTCTATCTAAAATCTGTGAACTTCTGCTGTGCTCTGTGTGTGATATTCAAAACAGCCATCCATCCAGCTGGATCCAAGAGATACCTGTTGCGCCTTGGTCGGACGTGTTGCCAGCGAGTACCAGGTTAGTGGGGCTCACTCCTCGTATAAACAGCAGAATCGTTCTATCTTTCACAATTCTCTTTCCTTTCAATATTTCAAATATTTCTCATAAAAAATAAAATCAAGCCTAATACCACCAGCAAATTATCTATAGATTGTTAAAATCGCACACTAAGTTACAATAAATACCTACGCAAAGAAAAAACTACTCAACCAGTGTTTAAGACGCTTGGTTGAGGTATTAAATAAATCTAAATCTACTTCATCGTTGCCATCAATAAACATAGTATTTGCTTGGATGTTATTGAATGATTTGCACGCCCTTAAGATGAAAGAGTTCTGCCTGTAGTTCGTCCTCACCAGTGGTTCATACAAGAGCTTAGGCTTACGAATTAATGAATTCACTATAGTTGTGTGTTCGCAGATCTTTTTAACTTTTAAATCCCATTAGTAAATTTTATTACGGTTTTTTTAGCAAGAAATAGAGTGATTCATGTGCAAGGTTTTTATAAATAATTTTACCAGTGCAAAGTCGGGCGTTGGTTCGATATAAGTACTTATTATTTTCTGAGTCACATCAAAGTGAGTCAGAGCGAGTGGCTCGCTGATTTTCAAATTATGTACATTCGCAGTTTTAATTTACCCGTGAGTAGTCAACGACGGTAAAAAAATGAAATGTCTGATATTTGTATGTACGCACTGACGAGCTAACCACGACGCGTGTCGAACGTGTGTCTAAATTATGAATATTTACACTGGTACATAACACGTACAAGAAATTGATTAAGATCCTCCAAACGTAGTTTTATCAATACTTACTAATCATTGCTTAGGCCTTCTTATTGTTCTTCTAAGAAATAGAAAACTAATTTATTATTAAAAACCATTATAAGTACCTATTTTGTTTATCTTACTGCCGTTGAAGGCAATTACTACAAAATTCTCTCTTGGAAAACTTTAAAATAAGAGGCTATATATGCAATGAAATACGGTGATTTGATTTGATTAATATATGTATATAGCACTAGCGGCCTACCCCGGCCTCGCACGGACACAGAATAGTAAATTACTACGGCACAAGTAATTTAATTTTTTGCCGAAAAACCATTCTAGAATCTACAAGAACATAAAAAAAATTTGGCCAAATTGGTCCAGGTGGAGTTGTTGAGTTATGCGCTTACCTACACATTATGCGATTCATTTTTATATTTTACTAGCGGGCTACCCCGGCTTCGCACGGGTTTATATTACATTTTTTTTCCCGGCAATTATTCTTTCTCGCCTTTTAAACCTTCCCTAGACCTCCACGAACATTTTTAGACTATGATAAGATAAATCCGTTCAGCCGTTCTCGAGTTTTAATCAGACTAACGAACAACAATTCATTTTTATTTAATATAGATGTAGAGTTGCACCCGTACGATGATGACGGTGAGGGCGCTAGTAAGTATGTACATACCTATTGGTTAGGGAGGCGAAGTAGCTAAATGGCGTAATTCAACGGCGCCATCGAGACCTATCAAAATCGAAAGATAAAATAATTTCGAAAAGAAAAGCTCGTATGGCAAAAACCATTTTAGCGGTGGGTTTGGCGTGTACGGTTTTTCAAAAATGTAAAAAAATCAGTTACTTGGGCATTCTCGAGCGCGTCAGATGTTCATACTATGTATGCCCCGAGTGCCTCTGATAACAAAGGTATACTAATCTGCCGGTTTGCGTGGTGGGAGTAGTCATACAAAGTAGTCAAAAATGCAAAAAAAAAAAATTTACTCGAGCGCGTCAGATTTTCGGAAGGGGTGTTAAGTAGGCCCAAAGGAAGCTCCCTTTAAAAAAACTGACGATTTCGGCGTGACGATAAGTTACGATGAATTTTTGAAAATGCAAAAAAAAAGTGTTTTTGAAATACTCGAGCGCGTCAGATTAAGATATTGGGGGTTGATTTTAGTGTTTAAAGACTAAATTTAACTAATCTGACGATAAGTCCTTGACGCAGCCGAGTTATAGGGTCGAGAACTTGTAAAAAAAAACGTTAATCCGGCATACTCGAGCGCGATTTTATTTATTTTTATTTTGAAGAATATAATCTAAAACTTACTAAAACGTCGTTACATATAGAGCTAAATACTTTACAAGGTTGTTCTATTAGGTCTAAGGTATCTCTCATATCTTAAACTGCTACGCTCGAGTATTGCAGAAAATTCCCCTATTCGCCTCCCTAACTATAATGCAGTAGTAATTTATTATTCTATGCCTATGCTAAGACCAGTCTATTACCCATATTTATTTTTTTATTTATTTGGTCAGTCTTATTCAGTGCCACTTTTTTAATATTTAATACATATTTGTATTCATATGGAAAAATAGAAAGTTGAACGCATCTTTCCGGGCAATTAAGATTGTTTTAAATAATTTTAAAAACGGTCAAAATTCGAACGGTATTAAGGAGTAAGTAATTAAGTGATGCAGCAATTAGACTATGAAATAATATTGTTTTGCGTAGAAAAATATATTTACAAACACGGATTTAATTTTATAAAGGAATTTGGAATGTTCTTTTAAATTATGCAGATAGATAGATAAATATATTTTTTTGGAGTTTACTCCTTTGAGTAAGTTCCTTTGAGTATAAGGCCCGGTACGGAAATTTTATGAGGAGTAAAATCAAGTGTAACACGAAAAGTTGAGGCGTTACGTAGAAAGAGACAAACATATATATCTGTAGGATTGAACGTGTAAAAGAATGAGATGGAATACATTACACAGCGTATCTCATTCTCGGGGTCTCCTCTTTGCGCGATACTTCGTAATCAAACTGTATTTTATTTATATTATTTTGTAACATATTTTATGTAATACGCTTTATTGATGTAATATCAATAATCCGAATAAATACAGATATATGTTTGTTTCTCTTATCATTTTAGCAGATGCGTTCATTTACCCTTTTTTTCTATTCGATATATATCATAATTATCGTTCGTAAGGAGTAAACTCCAATCGTGCGTCGTAGCTGACACACACACACACACTTTATTCTTTAACACAATACATAGGTTAATAAAAATAGAATAACACAGTACATAGGTACATTAAAATAGAACAACACAGTATATAGGTAGTAAAGCGATATTCAGATAAACAGATGGTTTAAAACTATGTCGACAATTTGAACCAAAAATGTTTGTAAGCCGTAAAAACTGCAAGCAATTGGCGTTAGTTCCTCACGCGATCGTTTCTCCGACTATAAAATCGCATAAATCAGACTTGCCGCGCGTTCTAGTCAACCGCTGGATTAGATTCGTAAAAAAATCTAGATCTCTAGTGTGTAATAGCCGAGAAACGGCTGTTAGTGCGTAGAGGAATCAAATTAATGATCTCACGTGGAGCATCAAGAATGAGACCTACTTAAGTCTACATTCATTAATAAGGCTTATGTACGGTACTTTTGTGTTTCTTACAGTCTACCCGACCGACACGCCACTTGTTATTATTTAATAAGTACCGACAAACTAGAGAAACTGTATATTTATATGTTTCCTAAAGCGCATAAAATATATCAGTCTACGAAACAACAACACTAGCGATATAAGTCTCGGGCCCAGGCCCGAGTCTTATATCGAGTTTTCACCAGTTAAAACAATAAATTATTTTATTTATGGTGGAAAATTAGTAGGTACGTTTTATAAGCGTGGCGTGTCGGTCGGGTAGACTGTAAGAAACACAAGAGTGCCGTACGTTAGCCTTATTAATGAATGTAGACCTAAGTAGCTCTCATTCTTGAGCTCCACGTCGGATCATTAATTTGATTCCTCTACGCACTAACAGTCGTTTCTCGGCTATTACACACTAGAGATCTAGATTTTTTTACGAATCTAGTTTATGTATGGATATTATTTATTATATATATTAAACACCCAGACCAAGGAGAAACTGCTTGCAGAACACACAAACACTTTCACCCTCGTCGGGAATCGAACCCGCTACCTCATGTACCACAAGCTCACCCACGCTCACTGCGCCACTGAAGCAGTCATCATAATTACTATCAACTTACCCATGTATTAATATTACCTTCATTTAACGCTTTTGTACAGTTTTTGAAAAAAAACAACAGTTAGAAAGGTAGAAAATATAGAATTTGGTTACTAGATAAGTAAGGCATAGGTACCATTCTATAAAAAGCAAAAAACAGTAACGGTTTTAATTATTCTGTCAAATCTAGTTGTAATTGGGAAATGTCATTCTGTAGTAATTTACACTTACCTATGTACATTAAGTTCATTACGGGAAATAGTGAATAACGCTGGCCTGTCTGTATGTCTGTAGAAGTGACATGCTGTTTCCAAATCCGTGAATTCAATGTCTATTGCATTAACTCATTAACTTTGTTACATGCAGACAGGAACAAGCACTAGTTGACGGCTGTTCGTATGTAAAACACGATAGTAAAATTGTAAGGTATGTACCTATGTACTTAATATGAGCACTTAAACAAGTCTATAAAATAAAATAAAAAGTAATTCTTAGCATTACTTCTTTCCGTTTTGTAATGTGTTTATATGCTACTATTAAATGACATTAGCTTAGTTAACTTTTAAGTTTTGCACGACTAAGCTTAGTTGAAAATAGCCAATGTTAAGAACTCTAGACATAAGCCTGTACTCGGTGCAGGTAGATATTGGTAGGTACCTAATTGGGATTTGGATTTGGAATACCTATCAGTAGACTCAATACTATTAATACCTTTACTTTAAGTCCTGTCACATGATAAATTTTAAAATCGGCCAAACCAAAGCGTCTGCAAAGCGGAAGCCTGAAGCTTTGATATACTTAATACGTTAACGGTTAAACCGAGGCCGTCATACGTCTCCACATTGTCTCGTAATAAAAAACAATACAACAATCTAATGTGCCTTCTCAAGTACAAATATACCATTCTATTTTTTGCGCCTAAATAATATAGAAATAGAAATGATTGATAATCCTCTCGGGCGCGCGTTTCCATTCGCTCTAATTTCACGCACTATGAACACAAAAAGTAGTTTTTGTCAATTTCGGTAGACTCTACCACGACTACTCTACTATAATATTGCTATGTCAATTTACATCCGGTTACGATGTACCTACTTACCTAACTAACCATTTCGGAAACGAATAAAGTATTTTTAATATGAATGTTCTCATATGCATTCCTGGATATAATTTTGGAAGCTCAAATGTCAGTTAAATGCAAAAATTATGCAGGAATGGTCGCAATTAAAACAAACGACCGAAATATATCTAATAATTGAAAAAGAAGACGTTATTTCTAACGATAAGAGAGATTAATTTACATTTAACCGTCTTTTACAAATTCTCATTAAACATATATTTTTTATTCTCTTTCTTGCCCTTTCGAATTGAAAATACATAATCTATGTATAATTAGTCTGTAGTCTTCAAAAGCAATTAAAAATTGACATCTTACCAGTTGTTATTAATGCATTTTCAACAATTCGTGTTTGTTACCTCTCTACACTGATGCAAATTATTGTAAATATTCCCTTTGAATCAGCTGGGGAACTCAGTATCTATTACCATAAAATCCTAAGAGAATTTTCCCAGTGACATTCATAATCATAATCATAATTTATTAAAAAGCAAAGAAAATATGACATCATTATCATAGCAATTAAATCAGGTCAGATAAACCTCGAATGTCAAAAGTTTAGCCCGTTTCTTGACAAAAATTATGCTTGTTTGCTTTAAGCATATACCTATGTAGTGATAATTAAACATTATCATACAAACTTACCCAGTAGTTAATTAACAAAAATGAAAATAGTCCATACGTGCTAGATAATATGCATTCGTGTTTACAATCATCTAGCATGTGAAAGCAAAAACGCATTATTACTATAACCACAAGCAATTTTGGAGGGTTCGTGTTTGGGAGCGTGGAGCGCCTCGGGCCTGCAGCGCAGCCCGGGGCGACACGGCGCCCCGCGACGCCACACTGCGGCCGCCGGCAGTCAGTCCCCGAGACTAGGGGACCGCGCGCGTCTGCTCCGCGGCCTCGCTCCACCCTTACGATAAACTTGGTTAAAACTTGTGTTGGTAGGATTGTGGTTTCAGTGATCTGTGATAGTGTCATTTTTGTGGACAGAGAAATAAGGATTTTTATTTTGTTTGTTTTGGTGAGTATTGAAAATTAAGTTGTTAATTTATTTTTTATTTAATAGGTTTTAATTATAATGTATTTAATTCTATGAAGTTAAGCGGCATTTTATTAGGTTCCATAGTATTATAAAACTCTAATGAGGTTCAAATAAAATATGTTTTATGAGTTAAAAAAAGTTGAATAGGTAGTTTTTATACATACTAAAACTCTTTATATTCAATGAAATTGAATAATATATAAACAGTCACAAAAACTTTTATTTAAGAGTAAGGATTCATATTTAATGATGTTGTTACGATTCTTAAAATTTAAATGACGTGACTAATTAATTAATTAGGCAGCTACTTACCTACTATTTTTTGCAGTAATAAAAATAATACCATAATACAAATTTAATGAGGAGAAGATTACTCTAATTAAGTCGCTTATTTTGATAACATCTTGAAAACATTAAAGTAAATAAAACAGATTAGATTAAAAAAAGTTATCTGTTTTTAATTGCTACGAGTATATTATTTATAAAATGTACCTATACGAACAGCTAAGCTATAGCGGGTCCATCGACACCACTATGAAGCTACTCGCATCCACATATCTCCTCTTAATCCCGCGAGGGCCAGAGATTAAATAAATCGACAACATTAACTGTTTATAAAATTACCCTGTCCGAGATATTAATGGGCAGCGGAGGGAAGAATGATAAGCAACTAATTGAAATATCTAGACGGCGAATGGATCTCAAACGCGTTTCTGTTTGAGAGGCAATTTGCTGCTTCTTGGTCTACCAGGGGATGTATCTTGGAATACCGTTCTCTAATCACTTTTAACTTACAAGATTAGAAGCTTCCTACAAACGCATGCATTTGCAGGTTGAATAAAATCAATCAAATCTGATGGTTTTGTCACTGCGCGTTCGTTGGAACAAGTTTAATAAAATATTAGGTCCTTACATATGAAATTGGCGTTTTGTATGGGAGGAACAAAAAGTCGAATATTTTTTAATATAATATATTTAATTAATCAAAGTATGAACCATTATTTTCTATGCACTTTTGCCATCTTATAGGTAGTTCATTGATCCCTTTACTAAAAAAACCAGTCGGACGGGAATCAATAAAATCTTTGAAGGCGATTTGGACTGCCCCATCGGAGTTGAATTTTTTCCCTTGCAAGAAGTTATCCAAATTTCGAAAAAAATGGTAATCTGTTGGAGCAAGGTCCGGGGAGTACGGAGGATGTCTTAGACTTTCCAATTGAAGCTCTTCTAATTTAGTAGCCGTCTGTTGCGCAGTGTGTGGTCTAGCGTTGTCGTGAAGCAGCAGTGGCGTGGAGCGATTGACCAGCCTAGGTTGTTTAGCCGCTAGCTTTTCCATCATGGTTTGCAATTGCTGACAATAGACATCAGCCGTAATAGTCTGGCCAGATTTGAGAAAACTGTAATGAACAATACCGGCACTAGTCCACCAAACGCTTACAAGTAACTTTTTTGGGGTTAATTTTCGCTTGGGGCAGGATTTGGCTGGCTGGCCAGGATCCAACCATTGCGCTGAGCGCTTCCGATTATCGTAAAGAACCCATTTTTCATCACAGGTAATGATTCGGTTTAAAATACCTTCATTATTGTGCCGGTTTAGTAATGTAACGCAGCAGTCGACGCGCGTTTGCCGGTTTGCTTCAGTCAATTCGTGAGGTACCCACCTTTCAAGCTTTTTAATCTTCCCAATTTGCTTCAAGTGAATTAAAACAGTTTTATCACTAACACCGCAGCCTGCAGCTAACTCGGACGTGGTTTGCGATGGATCCGCTTCCACAATAGCCTTCAACTCTTCATTATCAACTTGAGTCTCAGGCCGTCCACGGGGCTTGTTCTGCAAGTCGAAATTTCCAGAACGAAAACGTTGGAACCAAAAACGAACTGTGTTTTCTTTTGCAACACGACCGCCATACACATCATTCACCCTTCGAGTTGTTTCCGCAGCACTAGTGCCACGGCGGAACTCGTACTCGTAAATAATGCGATATTTTAAGTTTTCCATTTTGTAAAATGAGTGACGCAAACAGAAAAAAACAGAAGAAAAAAAACAAATGAATGACGATCATCGAAGCACAAATACATGAGTCTATAGCTGTACAAATTTGAATTTGGAATTCCTTACCAAAGAGGAGAAATTTGTGATTAAAGTGGCCAGTACGAAAAACGCCAATTTCATATGTAAGGACCTAATATACATATGTATATATCATTCGGTGAGATCGTACATTACATCCTGAATATGCTTAAGTAATTATTTATCTATTAAATTAGGTAAATGGTAGGCAAAAAGTTTACCATTTTCATGGTGAAAAACGCAGTTTTTTTTTTGTTCAACAAAAAAAATATTATCTTCTAATTATTTTGTGACACGCATTATTTTCGGGAGCTTTTAACCATTGTTACGTCTTTTCCCACAAAATAAAACAAACAAACACGAATTTATACGTTAATTCCTTTTACGGCCGCTAAGTTAAAAAGAAGAGCTGGCTAATTGAAAGATGGCGGAGATAGGTATGGTAATGCGAGGGAAAGTGCGCTGGACACGACACCGCTCCATTGCGCCGCGGCCAGCGTGCTGCGCGAGCGCTAGAAACTCCGCCGACCTGTAATTACTGCAGCATCCATTCTGCGGTTGGAAATCTGATTAATGAACTAAGGTGATTATGAATTCGTTTGTAGATATTATTGATATTATCTGTGTCATCATCATCCTGCCCACTCTACGCGGGGTCGGCACAACATGTGTTTTTCTTCCATTTCCCTCAATCACCCGTCATCTCGACACTTACACCTCTCTTACACATATCCTCATTCACAAAGTCCATCCAAATTCATATCTAACGCACTTCTCGTCACATGATATTATCTATATACTCGTAATTTATAAACGCGCACTCGCGTCGTTGCGAAAATGTCAAGGATAACAATACAATACAAACACGCTTTATTGTACTTACACAAAACAGGAACATAAACACGTAAAACAAAACAACAACAGGATAACATCATTACCTTCTTACAAACGATAGCGGCAACATTTACATCTCGTGCTTACTCTTCTTCTGGATTCTACTAGAATCAAAGTTCTGGATTCTACTAGAATCAACGCAAGTAAAGTTTTACAAATTTTAGGAAAATTTAGATTGTTTTGTCCGAAATAAAAGATTATTTTATAACTAGCGTTACTCGTAACGGCGTTGCCGGGGCTTTTCGATTTTCCCGTGTGAAAAACGTTTTTCTCTGCGGTAATTAACCTATAGCCTTACTCGATTAATTGGGTATCAGGCACTGAAAGGATTATTCAAATCGGACCAGTAGTTCCTGAATAAACAAACTCTTCAGCTCTATAATATTACTATTTGAATATTTTGGCGATTTTAGTCAAAAATGAATCATTGATTGACAAGCATACTCAAATCTTGACCGTAACTACACGCGTAAAGAAAAAAAGCTTAACGAAAACAACACACCTATAATAACAACTACAAACTTAATAAGCTCTTCCCGCTACAGCCAGAGCACCGATGTTTGTACAATAATATCGTAGTCACTGTTTGTCCAACGTGATAGCACTCACTCGTGGAGCGCCCAGCGGCCTCAGATGTGCCGTCCTTTCCTCGCATCATCGTGTAAACATGCAGTTGACACCTTCACACCTCAACAACTTGTTAACTGTCACTTTAAAACAGGCATATAGGTATATCCGTTGAAACTTAAATTTAACAAATTGATTGATTTACATCGAATTTATTAGCTTAGTATATTAATTATACTTAATACTCTTTGCACATAATTTGCATTTGAATCATGCTGCCTATTTTTCAATCTGGTTTGAAATCAGTTCAGTAGGCAGTTATTAAGAATAGAGAGAAAATAATACTTAATTAATTATTACGCATCGCATGTTATGGGCAATTTTTTGCTGGTTTAATTTAAGTTCTGGCTTATGCTGTATCAATCACATAAATGGCGGTGCATGTTACAAATTGTAGAGAAGCAATTATGCTTATTTCTCATCAATAATTCAAATATCAGTTAATGTGCAATTACGAAGTACATTTTCACTTATCTGTAGAAGCTAATGTCACGTCTCTAACCTGTTTAATTATCTTTTTCCGAGTATATCTTCAGAGATTTATGTATATCTCCTGCAACCAAGGACGCAGGCAGCGCGGCGACCAAGATCAAGATGGCGCGACGAGTTGGTTATTTTTGACGTGGATTGACGTACAGCAGCCCAACAACGCGATGTGTAAAGGGGAATTGGGAGGCCTTTGCCCAGCTGTTGGGCATGATAGGTTGAACATAATAATAATAGCTTATCGTCAAAAAGTACCTTACTCTGCAGGCCTAGTCACCGTCCGGTATTCTCTGTTTTGGTATATCTTTTACAATTGGTTTTGTAGTTATTTTATTTTATAAATTAACAAATTGGATTTATACTTGTAGAAGATATGATAATCTTCTACATCAGCATTAACATTGCAGCATATTTAATTACCACTGATTGGCTTCAACGCGACTGCAGCTTGCGATCAAAAAAATACCAGTAATATGAAAGCACTGTATCACATGTCAAGCGCTCTGTGCGCGCTAACAATAGCTTGTTTGTTTTTACTGTAAACTGTGTATGACCATTATTACGTTGGTTATGTTAATTTCGTGTCTGACGTTTCAAGTTTTGCAGTGATTTGTACAGCATTGTAGAAGGCGAGAGAACAGCATTGTCGGTCCGTGATTCGTATCTTAATTTGTGACATTGTTCACAAAACTTATACACACTACTTACTTTAGTAATTTATTGTTATGTTTATTAGCTACCACGGACACGTTGGTATAATAAGTAAGGGAATTTAATTTTTCATTTCCAGAGGGCTAAAGGACTAGTCTGGTCCTGTGCTTTCATAACTAGTCCCACATGGTTGTAGGTATGGTACCTACCTTTACAGTTGCTTGCGTTATAAGTATGTATAATCAAAAATTGGCATAGAAGTTTATACTCGTATCTATTCTTTTTAAAACAATGCATAAGAAGAAGATGGTAACTAAGATTACTTAAAATATTCATTTTACCATCTGTTAAGATTACCAGGGTTAAAAAACCTTCACACAAGCGTTGCAAAAAAGGCCGTTAATGGCAGTTGGATCACAGTTATCATAACTACGTATTGTATCAGACGATTAGAGCACTTTCGGCATCTGAGCCACGCAGGGCATGCTACAACACTGACGTTTTTGTTACTAGGCTTAGAACAAACCGAAGTTGCTTACTCGGTGTAGTTATTATAGAGCACTAGCTTTCTGGCTTTGCCGAGTAATAATATATTTTCCTGTATAAAGTACCTTCTTTCCTTTACTAGGACTACAGCTATGTGAGTGACAAATTACGAATCGGGTTATGCTCGCAATCATCGATCTTTCTGCGAAAAGTGGCTTATGTGTTATTCTGATTTGTAAGCTATTTAGGTAATGTTCAAGTTCCATCAAAATCCAAGCAGTAGTTTTTGCGTGAGAGAAAAATAACCATTCGCGTTTATAGTAATAGTAGTAATATAAAGCGTGCGGTTTGGAATACTTGTGATGACAAATATAGTTTATTTTCTTCTTTTCATTGAAGACCTGTAACAGCTTTTTAGGGTATCGTAACAATATAGTACTTAGATAATTAAATGTTGAGCAGGTTACCAAGCTAATAAATTTAGGGTGTTTCTAAATCTGCTATTGTATTATCATAAAAATATATTCGAGATGCCTTTGCGTTTATATATTTATATATGTACTATAATAACTAATTAATTACATAAAAGATAAATAAAAAGCACAAGAGGATTCATATCAGCCGGATTCTTTGCTTAGTGTTGATGACTTCCTTGATAATTATCTTTCAAATTATTCAGCAATGTAGTTAGGAAATGCGAGATTTTTTTGTTGCTCGTACGTAATTTCCTAATCCACGAATTATTATGATTCATGAAGATATGATTCTAGGAAGCTATATGGTACTAGTAATTACAAAAACTCATAAGCAGTTAGGTATTAAGATTAGAACAAACAACTTATCATATATTTAGTGCCCGTAACCCGTAACGCAGGCTTAGACCAAGAATTGAATTTTATTTATATAAAATTGCCTTTGTAAAGGTGCTTAAAGCAAAATACATGTTGTGCCGACCCCACGTAATGTGGGATAAGGGCAGAAAGATAATGATGAAAATGATGATCTCTATGTACCCCAGCAAACGTTGTTTTACAAAATGAAAAATCGTTAGTAGCCGATTCTCAGACCTACTGATTATGCATATAAAATATCTAATTTTATATGCATAATCGGTCGGTTAAGCCGTTTCGGAGGAGTACGGTAACTAGCATTGTGACATGGAACTTTTATATAAATGTCAAAATTGTGAAGCTGTCTAAGAACGACACTTTGACAGTTTTCGTTACAATTAACGTCAGGAAAAACATAATTAATAAACACAAATCTGATAGAAGTCTAGAACACCTCTTGCTTACGCAAAATGGCGTTCAACTGTGTTTCCTTTTTTTTACTTTATAATTTTATTTAACTCGACACTGGCAAATTGTCGCTTCAAGCGCAAAGTCCAACTACAAGAAACTGAAACACAAATCAGATATAAACAAACAAAGTGTCGTTACTAGACAGTTTCTAAATTTCGCCGCTAGAGGCGGGCGGATAATCTTTGCATCGCCAATAAGATAATAAAATTTCAAGAAACTCATTAACCCAAAAGAGTCTTTATCAAGCCAAATATCTATGGCACCGCAGCAGCACATGTCGCGCCGCGCCGCACCGTCTGTTCCCGCCTAGCCGTTACATTGCCGCTTTTTGCGTGGGACTGTTCGGGGTTCATCGCATTGTTCGCAGTTCATCTACTTCTTACTCACTTCACCAAGTTATTTCAATTTAACGTTAATTAGCTAATTCCATTGAAATCGAAATGAATAACCTTTTCCATTCTTATGTAATGTTGTTTCCACGGTGAACTTTCGTTGCACGAAAAATTGCACGAACGTATCTCGCTCACTCACCATAACAATGAATGAATTATAAATGCAATATTTATTATAATAACTACGGGTAAAAACATTAATCTTCTCGTGCATGATAATCTGCAGGAATACTTTCTCACTTTCTAACAAACAAGAATATCAAAGTAATTGATGGTCCTCATCGAAAGAAATATACTGTATTAAACTTAAACAGGTTTTCTTTCTAAACAATTAACAATAAGAGAGTCAAATTGGCTAAATATAAAACTCAGCAGATGCGCGTTGAAGTCTTTTGTAGAGAAAACTCTTACATTGTTCTTGTGCGATAAGTTGAATCAAATGATTATTTATAAATTATTTTACCAAAATACTCATAAAAGCCTATAGTTATAGTTATTACTCATTATAAAATAACCTACTCCAATTACAAACATTCAAATTCTAAACAATATGCTCACAAAAAGCAACCCTACCAAAGCGAGGCCTTCAAAAAACTATGCATTCCGTCCCTTTGATCCTTCTTAATTAACCCAATCCCTTGTATTAAGCGAATAGATGTTTTCTCCTTTTCCGTCTCGGGTAGCATGAGCGGAAGAGCGAGAAAGCAGATTGAAAGCGGTTCTTCCGGTGGATCGCTATTAGCTGTTGGGTTTGATTTCACTGATTATTCTTAACATTTAAAGTTTTATGTGGCTTTATGTTAGAAAGCAGTAAGTATGTCGTAATAGTTGGTCACAGCTGAGCGCTTGAGGCATTGTTATCGCGATAGAGGTGCCGGGGAACAAAGACTGACCTTAGTGCGCCGGCGCGGGACACGCCCGGTGCGCAGGCGCGGGAAGTCTTGCAACTCCCGGTCAAGTGTAGCCAATGACATTACTAGAGGTCACTTCGAAGCGTACTATTTCACTAATAATCAACATATTTTCTCCCATTTCCGTTAATATCAGCATTAGCATATTCGCGAGCAGTTAAATTTACTCTGGAATGTTTTAAACAGAGTTTTGTTTTATAAAAATGTTCTAAAATTACATAAAAGTACTTATGGCTGATATTTCACCCTTTGATATTGTGTTTCTGTGCGTTAATTTGCAACATTACAGGTAGAGCCTAACAAAATCGCGCGAGTGATTTACAAATTTACAACGGCCGTTAGCATAAAAGAAACTAACTGTAATCAGACAGTAGGTAATATTATCTTTAGACGTGAAACGTAAGTTCCGACGTTCATGTACACTCATACATTTACGTACACACTCTATGTCCTTAGCGGAACGGTATTATTCTGTACTCGCGCTGGTTAATTATAGTGTGCAGTGAGAGAGCGCTCAGTCACTCAGTGATCTCCTATACGTCTCGATCGATCACCGCGGCCATATACGTAGAGCTAACTGCAGCTCCCGGCGGTATAATAGACGGCGATTTTTCAAACATCATTTTAAAATTAACATACCAATAAATGGTAAGATGGCGGGATAAATTGTCACTTACCTGTCAAATAATGAAGTGAGACGACTTCAATCTGTTGTCTTATATTTTATCGATAACTTTTAACTGGAGACGCAAAACGGCGTTAAACTGAGTTACATCTTTTTGTCTTTATAATTTTATTGAACTTGAAACTGGCAAACTGACGCTTCAAGCGCAGAATCCATTTATAAGAAATTGAGTTGAATTGAACTTTATACTGTCGAAGCTTAAATATAAAAAAATTACATAAACCAACGGTATTTTTAATAGTCTAGTGTCAAATATATTTAAAATCATCAAATTATCCCTTTGATGTCATTAATAGGTAGTTATTGTGTTTATAGTAATAAAATACTAAATTTTAATGATTTTTAATAAGTGATAAACCGCATTGCAAGTTAAACTATTTTTAAATTTTATTCAGAAAAAATTAAGACACATCCGCAACTTTCGCGCATACAATATTAATATGTAATAAATTCATATAAATAAAATTATTAATGTAACATTTCAATATAATATTGAAACGCCTGTAAAATTTGAATTTTAATGTAATTGGCTATCACGTCGCGTCGGGGCGCTATCCCGGAGATGCAGGTTCGAATCCTGTGCGCGAAGGTTTTCTGCATAAAATATAAATACCAAATTGGTTAATCATTATAATATTTAATCAATAAAATAAAGATTATGGTATAGTAGTTAAGTTTATGGTATATTTAAATGTTGAGTGGATACCGACAATTTTGCATTTTAAAGTATTTCCTGATTTAATGAGATTGTTAGCTTGAGAGCTTGGAGCTGGACGGGATAGGCTTCCGAGCTTTTAACCGCCTAAGTAAATGAGAACTAATACGTATAAAATAAAAATCAAGTTGTATTTAGACGTTTTGCATGGGTTTCGTTTCCCCAATAATATATACCGATATAACAGCTTTATAAGTGCAAGCTCCTGAATAGAACATGACATAATGGAGGCCGCGGAGTGCGCACGCGCTTGTTTCGCCGATATCCGATTACAATTCAATCGAGAGCGTAATTTGTTTGTCAACTTGGGGACATTGTGAACCGAACAATAACCGTGTTGTGATTATGGATCGCTATTATTGTTTTAACTTTATTTCCGTCTATTTTATTAATTTCACGCTGCTGCAGTGTCATTCAACTCTGTAATCAACTGCAGCTGCAGTCATAAACTTGTCAGTTTCCTGATTCGCAACTGTCACTGTCAAACAATTGCAAAACTGAGGCAAAACTATTCGCCCAGTAAATATGCTGTTCATAATGACAATGGGAGTTATTATTAGAGCTATAATCGTAAAAGTTTATGTTTAGAGACTCGGCGCGGGGCGGCGGGACAATGAGTCGCGGATGAGCGCCGCCTCTCGACAATCACACCAAATTGACGTTTACAACTTGAGGCCCGGCCGGCCCGCAGCGTCACGCTACATTTTGTAGACCTGATATGGTTCAAGTGGAGCAACTGAGCGATTTTAAGGGTTACTTAAAAAACGCTGCAATATTCTCCAAAGTTAGATACTCCAACTAAGCCTTTAATCTCTTTTTTAGTTGAGTTGCTCTTTACGGTTGTATATTCAAGAGTTTGTATTTAACTATTTACTTTTAATCTCCAAAATATAAGAATCATAATAAATAAGTCTTGGCCGTTTTCGACCTCAAGCGACTGCCATAATTACCATACTTTACAATTTACGGTAGAATACAAACAAAAAATAGTTAGTCCGTAATTTAGATGATCAATAAAATTATACTCGTAGTATTCCTTTTTATTTGCAAAATAAAAATCAAAGTGATACAGCGAATTAAAGTTTCGCGTGACGTGACTGTTTCATAAGATTTATACTTAATTCTCAAGCCCCCAATTTGGGAACTTTAATGCTTAGGTATTATTATCTTGGCACTTTCTTACTTAATTGATAAAGCGATAAATAGGTGTCGGTATTTTTGGATGGGCGATCAGACGGACTTAATATACCTATTTTTTTGAAGTAGTCATCATGCTTATTTATTGTCTCCAAAATATAAAGTGTAATTTGTATTTGTCATAATAATTGGAAAAATGCTCCTGATCAATCGTCATCTTGAATCATAGTTTAAATAAATAAATTGAATTCAAATATTAACAACATTCACATATAATTATAGTTATAAAATGTTTAAAATAGGTATGGAATACATGAGCCTGAACTAGTTTAACAGATTACACTACACAGCGATGTAACATTCACAATAAGCACTAATCTCCGTTAAAATGAAGACAATCGCATGCGTGTATGGCTTGCACCGGGGCTGTTCCTAGTTTTGCACAGCAATAATATTGATGTAGCACTTGTATTGTTTGTATTTACGTGCATTCGCGGGGAACAGAGCGCCACTGGGGCACATGCTGGGGGGAACAACAATGATCTACTCTATGCCACTCTATGATGTCTATGTCTATTCATATAATAACGGTTTTCACCCTAAGCGCTCAAATCGGATGTTAATTGTTAGGATTATTCCTGTTTTGCATAACACTTCATTCAAATAACGGTGACGTTGATGAATTGAGGAAAAGAAATTGAATTAAAGTTTTTAAATAAAGGTTATTTTTTGTAAGTTTTGGTAAGCTTTTTTTGGGTAGCCGGTATTTTTTAACTGCATTTTTTTATTAGCCCCGATATTTCTAATTTCATGAAAATCGTTGTAGCCGTTTTGCGAGATACAGATATACATACATTACAAATAATTTGCTCGTGTACAGATTTTAGATAGGTAATTGTTTTCTGTTAGATACTATTTAGGGATAGTATCGATTCGTCTAAAGAGTTCCTCGTATAAGGGTCCAACTGGTTCCAAACGCTGCTCGCTGCTTGTCTACTTATCAACTAGTCTAACAACTACTCGTCTACCTTTTTAAAGAGCAACTCGTCCATAGTTACTTAACTGAAATAGGACAGACTTATATATTACTAGAATGTCAGTAAATAATCATCATTGAGTAAACTCGCAAAGTTTTGTTGACGAGTTGCTCTTTGGAAGGCCTACTCATGTACCATTTGTCTATAAGGAATAAGGATAATTCATTATGGGATGTTAAGAGACGAATCGATACTATCACTGAATAGATTTTGCAGTTATAAGCCATAAACTTGCACATAAACTTGAATTAAATTCTTCTAAAGCCTTGAATATATTTTATATCGTTTGAACGGGAAACTGATCAAAGAACTCTGAATGGGACGTTAATTTATGCCAGTAGCTATACGTAGGTACGGAGAAGTTATAGTATCTCCATCCTTTATGTACCCTCGTGTGTACCCTCGTGTGCTTTCAGCTCGTAGTCCTCCTGCAGACATTTATGAGTGTGAGACGCCAGATTAATATTTAGGTAAATAACATTTGCATGCAAGTGTAATAAAAAGTGTAATGCTGGTATTGCGAAGATAAAAATGAAATATACTTAATATTTTACGGTACATAGGTAACGAAAAGCATAACTATATCTAATATAAAAAATAACTTTTTTTATCATAGAGGTAGAAAAAACCTAACATTCTTCCATTTACTGTATTGAAATAAACAATTATAACCTTACCTACAATATTTTCAGATAAACGTGGACCGCTTTATTGAAAAATATATCGCAATGACAATCTGGCTAATCGTTGAACCGCCGCATTACAAAATGGGAATGTTTCATAAAATGGCTAGCCGTAATGTAAAGCTACCATGTAAAAAATCCAAAAACTCAGTACATAATGCTACTAATATTATAAAATTGCAAACCTTTTATATAAACTCTTCATAGCAGGCTGACATAAAAATAATTGACATCCTTGATTAAGTATTTAATACAACGACATGGCATAAAACATAGGTGTGACCAGCTGAGACACACCCATTAGCATCAGTGAGTGATGAGTTTTAGTAGTTTTAGTTTCTCTATGTATATTATAATTATAACTATATACCTAGGTGTACATATTACATATATGTAATGTAGTTATTATATTCTATTTGCTACCAACCTTCATCTCTAAAGTACAATTAGTAACTAAGTAGCATCCTTATTTTATAACGAGTATCTGAGATAAATGTCATATTAAAAAGAAGAAGAAGAAGTTCGTATACAAGCCATAGTGATTATTAGATTCTCTGATCTACCTACAAGCGTATGTTTATAATTACCTAAATACTTTTACATTAAACGGATTGTCCTATTGTGATGGTGTATTAATAAAAATTGTAACCCCAAAAGAATAAAAACTACTGAACACTCAACAAATTTTATGTATTGTTGATGTAAGCCACGCCATGTTCCTGTTCAACACTTAATAAGAAATAGGTATATAATAACCTATTTCTTCTTTAGTAGTACACACTAGACTTATGTTTTAAGCCAGATCAAAACTTTTATAAGTTTATTTATATTAAGTAATGCTAAAATAAAAATAATAAAAATAAAATGTCGTGTTTCTATAAGATTGGCATAATGCTGTCAGAATGACTGCCTCGTTGGCGCGGTGGGCCGAGGGCAAAATAGTCTGTATGTTCTGCAAGCACTTTTCTCCTTGGTCTGGGTGTTTAATATGTATAGTAAAAATATCTACCTCTAATATATATGTATATTATATTAAGTATATCAGATATATAGTACCCGTAACACAAGCTCAGAGCTTACCACGGGGCTAGATGTTGTGTAAATTTTCCGGAAATATTTATTTATTTATAATGCGGATTTATAAAGCCTCTTACTTTTTACTTGGATCAAGGGACGACGGTATCTTGCCGTTATTCAAATTTCCTTGATCCAAGTACTGGAATGGAACTCGTTCCAACAATAGATTGGAGCCGGCCCTCCACAATGAGTAAGAGGCTCATTTGTGTCCCCGCACAATGCGCCGGGAACCGAACCCGCGCCCTAAGGAACCAAACACTTACTTTTGTACTTCTTTAAACATTTTAATTTATTCTTTATCGCGTCGAGGGTTTGCGTAACATGATATTGTTAGTCATTAATTTACGACAAATCATTTCGGCGTTAGGGGATGTGAAGAAACGGATTTAACGTTTGTTTTTATATCCATTTTAACTGTCATCGTTTTTAACAATAATAATTTGGCGTTGTTGTTCTTGCAAGTTTAAGTTTTTTTTAATTTCTTGGCATCTCCAATAACACTAGAATAACGGAAAAATATTGAAAATCGGGTAAAAGAAATTAAATTATCAGAAATGGTAACGTAACATTTAATAATTATTGTGTTCCCTCCGTCATGTTTGTTAGTTTCATATTCAGTTTTTTTTCATTTTCTTTTACTTAACTACGAGCGCAAATGTGTTATTTGAGTCTTCGGTCATGAAAAACTTGAGATTATTTTTTGAATTTTAAATATTTACTTACTGAATTTAATGAAATTTGTAGATTAAACAATCCACGTACATCTTTGATACAACGTAATAATTTAAAAATTCTAACCGTCTATAGAATTTAATTGCAAATTAAACAAAATTAAAAAAAAAACATGCTACATGGCGACGTCATTTCACAAGCGACGCGAACGCAAATGGTATACTGCACTATTTTTCTACATCGCATTTCAGAATTATTTGTGTACCACACACTTTGCTATAATTCTGTTCCAATGTTCAACACTAGACCCTTTTAATTCTTTTTATTTAAAATATATGTTAGTAAATTCAGTAAATTCATTTATTGCACCATAAAGTTACACAATAACATAGGCATGTCAGTTATTTATTACATAGAATTTCATTAATTAATCTAACATAATCATTTTTTCTAATATGCCCTTAAATCATAATCAATACAAAAAATAAAAATTAAATCAATGGATAATATGTCATAGGTGAAAAATTAGGTATTCATCACAAATTATTAGATGTCAATTGAATTATAAAATTGTCAAAGTACAATTGAAATATTCATGTTAGTCAGTTATATGTACTATAGGTATGGTAAGTAAAGCATAGCAGCTGCGCGGCGCGGCGGCAGTGCCCGTTGGTGTCGGCAAGCTCGTGCGTCCATTAGGCGCGCCGTGCACGTCCTCGGCTCTTTTTGCCAACTTCTCGCAGTTCCACCACAACCAGGCATTTCCTTTAATTGCATTAGAAATCGATTCTCTGCCTCTAATTGCGGAAAACGTGCCAAATGAGCTGGACGCGCCAGATTCTTCAAGGAAATTAAAGCCGGCTGCCGATACAAACATCATTAAGAATCTGCCTCGGTTTTTTAACCGTGCCTTGACTTGAAAGTTTGAAGAATCTGCCAAGTGCCAATTTGACCAAGATATATAAATATTTGATGTTCTTATATTATGTAGAAACAGGTGACAAGGTGACAGGTGCTACACATGGAAATGCTTGCGTCCATTCTGCTCGTGGCTGCCTGGAATGGAGATCGCTATCATCGTATCTGTATATTACATTTTTCATGGTGTTCGGTCTTTTCGGCCGGAGGAAGTCCGCTTCAGGACTTAGGCATCCTACTTTCACAATACGCATACCTACTACAAAGATGTGAATTATAGTTTAGTCATACTATTTAAGACGAATAAATGCCATATTGACGTCAAGAAGCTATGCAGGCTAGTTTTCATCATAAGCCGTGGGTTTTAAAGGGCTGCCACCTTACCAGTTCCGTTCAGTCATTGATTGCCCGAAAACATTAACATTTAAGAACCCTGTAGGTACACATAGGGTGTGCCTTTTACAAAAATTAAAACCATAATTATAAAGTATTTTAAATTGTAATAAGACTAAGTAAACTATTTTTATAATAATAGATTTCACTTTTAGTTTCTATGCGGATACTTACATAAAATATAATGTGCGAATCTTATTTTTATTAATCTCAAATTTAGAAAAATGTGTTTCTTGGGTAACTCTGCTCTCCTGATACTACTAGTCTCCTACGAGTCTGGGCATCAGTGCATAAACACGTAATCGCTTTGCCAACTTGTATCTACTTCGATAAATATTTATATTAGCATAGCTATAGCGTTTTTAGGCTTAAGCAAATGAATAATTCCGTGTATTTCAGCAGGCACAGTTTGATACAACGTCTTATCAGCGCGGTTGCGCATAACTTATGCGCATAATTGTAAAGAAAGCAACGACCTTTATAACCTGCCACGGCTAACCGTTTTCGCGACAGAATCCGAACAGAAAAGATAATACTTAAATAAAAAGTTATTTTAGACGTAACAAATCTTAATGATCTGGCTGAGACAAAATAATAATGTGCTTTGACCAAAAGTGAGTGCAGTTAATGTTCATATAAGTTTGGATAGATTGTTCTCTCTCTAATTCTAATTTCTTGTCTCCTCTAAATGAAGTAACACTCACTATCTATTTATTCTTCTTTAGTATGTTATGATGTTATCTTGGTTGGAAGTACTTTATAAATAAATAAAAATTGTTAGTCACTTAACACTGGTAACCTGAAACGTATACAAATAATAGTTTAATCCCAAATTCTAGAAAATTCATAATATTCTGTTGCTTAGTTTGTATTTAGTAATAGCACAGATTATATAACTTATAGTATATTTATACTATATAATCTGTGGTTATAGTAAAATGATAATTATAACTTAGATAGATGACGATCGTCACCGGCAACGGAGAAAATGCCATTGGTGAATTAAATGTCACGTAGATCGGCCGTCCGGCTTGGATATCCAAATAATCATAATAAAATACTTATACATATATTCGTTTGGCAACTGTACGCGGGGTGCACAGCAGCGTGTCCTGCGCCCCGCGCCGGCGCACCTGTCCGTCACGCTTGCCGGCCGACGCACAAGAAAGTCATCGGGGCGCCGGCTCCATTGTCCCCCACTCACTCCTGCCCATTGTTCCCGCATAATACCATCCAATTACTGCTCTTGGGAAAATGCCGCAAACCTTTAAACAGGTTCAATCTTTTATAACAATCGCCAGGCAGCTACGATTACCTAAACCTTTAAATTAGGCCTTTGTATGCACGAGCAGGAAATGAATTCGAACTATTTCTCGCAGATATAACTGGAAATAAACATAACTCATAATTACTTAATAAGTTAGGTACCTACGTTGTAAAGCCGTTTGAAAACTAGTTATGCATACAAAGCCTACAGACGCCCCAACCGATAAGTAGAAATAAATATTTGCTAGCTTTGAAAGACAGTTAGCGAGGAAACTAAAATAGAAGTCACTAATTGCGAATGTTGTGTTGTCTGCAGCTAGAGCCAGAAATATAGCGGAGTGAATGAGTAAGAGCATTCTGATAGTTTATGATCCTGTTGATAATTAGTACCGGGGCGGTGCATTTGAAACGAGAACTTAGTGAGTGAATAAAAGCACAGACTCTCAGTCTTAGTGTGTCTTCGTAACGAGGGAGAATAGTCGCTACCGTCATTGTAACCGTGGTTTCTTTATTACCACTTTGTATTGGTACAAGTAATTGAGACAGGTCGCAGCGCTGGTTAAAGATATTTTGTTGAAATTATTATTAGAAGGCTTAGAATTAAACGCAAACCGGCGTTTCTTAGGTAATTCAGTGTTTGTACAAATATAGATTATTCCTAAAACTACAGTTGCTTACCAAGACGGTCAAAAGTTAGCGTTTGATAAGCGTTAAACCTAATTCACCATCAACCATTCACGGTTGGAGCTTTCCACGTGAGTTATGGCTGCATTGTGCGCCGCTCTCAACACCTAGCAGCACGAGGTACTTCGACGACCGACGTGTGAATCAGTCGGCTTAATCGAGATAACGGCTCGTAATCAAACGTTTACGGCTGGTTAATTGCCAACTGCTATTATGTTGCCTAGATTTCATCCGACATACTGACACGCTATAACTGCAAACGCTATTCTGAGTGAGCTCGAGCGTGTCACAAGATCTTTAGGACTTTAGAAATGCATGGAGGCTGAAGTGCTCATTATTGTAATAGACGTAAAATTGTACGTCAATATTACCTTTAATATTTTTTTATGATCATGGGTAGTAGTTGTATTAATGATTAACAGTTCCGCTTCTCTCATGCTACGAACTCTGTTTGTGTGTTTTAATATACTTTGATGAATTAAATATTTCATATATACATTTATATATTCTGGAAAAAACATTACCGAACCTATTTTAATTGTATTTAAGATCAAAAATTTACCAATGTTTTGAGCATATAAACGATTATCTTATCTTTTATTCATAAAATCATCGTTTGATCATGCGTCCTCGTAAAACCGACGCAATTCAATTTAAATAATTGTTATCAAAAAACGACTACAGAATTTGCCCAATTAGGTATCTACACAAATTAAATAGTGAAATGGCAAATTCTGTCGACCAAATTAAATAGGTAAATAAACCCACGCCAAAAGCCTCGCGCTTTACGAAATGTTCTGACTGAGAAACAATTTTGCTCAAATACTTGCAAAATGCTAACACGTTTTGAGTAGGTGCTTATACAAGAGTACGTGTAATTTTGAAAATTGTCTTCAAATAACGGCTGAGCACCTGCCTGGAATTGCATTGGGTTGTGGATCTCTGCGCCGATCTGACTGAAGCCGTGGCTGCTTGCGCGGAGATATGCGCGCGCGCAGCCCAACAAGTTAATTGGCGAGAATACAGAGAATGACTATCAGATCTAAATACAATGTTGCCGTCCCGGTCAAATTTTGATGAAATGTTGAGATTAATAGGGGTGAATCGAATACAATGATTGAGTTAACAACCTACTGTTCAATTCTCGCCCAGGGGTGAAGTGATTGTATGTTCTGCACGCACTTTCTGCTTGGTCTGGGTGTTTAATATGTACATATAATAAATCAGATGTCTGGTATCCTTTACATAACCTTAGAGCTTACCACGACTTTAGATGTTGTTGTGTGGATGGTCCAGCAATATTTATGTATTTTAGTTTGAACATCACACTTTTTTTATGGTAAATAGACTTTTGACTACAATATCAGAATATAAGAGTTTGTTTATTAAATAACTTAAACGTCTTTGGCACTAAATAAATAGTGAACTTTAGTCCTGATGGACCAAAAATACACTATACAGAGATCAAATAATACGCTGAGCGCCTACTTATTCTGAAAAGTGGCAATGCTCGAGCTTTTAAGTAGTATATACTTAGCACATCTAAAAGTGAAATAAGGAACAATGCTAAGCTTACACTTGTATTAAAACAAGTGTAATAAGTGTACAGGTGCTGGGGCAGTGACGCGAGACGTAATGTCGTCGGATGTCTGGTAATGCCTGTGTTGGTTCCGATACACTGCTTCTGGGAACTTCCGTTGACAACAACCTCTATCAACTCTTGTTATGAATCTACCGTTAATATGACTAGGCAAATATTTATTACATACAGTATATTTAATTTATGTATGTACCTGCTTGCGGGTTGAATACAACTCTATCTAGTCCTTAAGTTCTTGACATGTTTATAAAATGGTTTTCTGTAAATAAACACTTGATTTGATTTGATTAAGGACACATAATTGCGAGGACTAGCCGATGTTCAATTCCCTTCGTTCCTGTATAATTTTTTTTATTTTTTTTTATGTTAGTTATGCTTTCATTTGACCACAATCTCATCTGATGTAAAGTTCCGATGTGGTCTTAGATGGGGCATGAAGACCTAGAAGGATAATTTTCTGTCTCATCTATTCGTCATTCGATTTTTAGACGTAGACCGTTTCGCTTGTCAATAAATATCTGCCACTTGTTGCTATTAGTTATTTAAAGAAATAATAACACTATTTTGGAATTTTTACATGGAGAAAGAACAATTAATGTCTAGATAACTGTGGGCACAATTGATAGCTTGTCCTAAACATGGTAATACGTAGAAATAAAAACTTTGATAGCCATAACAAGAGCAATAAACGCTGTATGGCCGCGGCCGTGCGGATTGTCGGGAAACGATAGCGAATGGGCGAGTTCTCGTCGAGAGAACAAAATAATTGAGTTCATTCGAGCTTCGTGTGTGTTCTCGGCACATCTATATGCAAAACTAATACTATTTAAGTCGCACAAACGCCAAGAATGCATAACAAACAAAACTTAAGTTTCTGTTACATAATACTAATTCTTGTTTTGCGAAATTAAAATTGCTGCTGGTGGGTATAATTTTGTAACAAACATAGACTTGCTTTTAACAGCTTTAATATGGATTTTAGTTACAGTTACTTTAGCAGAACAATTTGTTCAGAACAATTTCCGCGGTGCTTTAGCTCGCTGTTTTTGCTATTTATTATCTGTATATTTATTATGTAATTGGTTTTAGTGTTTAATATGTATAATAAAGTAAAAATTTAGTACATATATTAAATACATAAGATGTCTAGTACCCGTAACACTAGCTTATAGCTGAACACGGGGCTAGATGTTGTTGTATGGATTGTCCAGCAATATTTATTTATATGTATATCTTATAGACAGAAAATTTTGAGAGGTAATAGAATATTTGTAAAGAGAAATTAAAACTACAGGAGTTATTTTACAAATTCTTTCACGGTCATAATAACCCATAGGTTTATCGAGTTTATGTTAAATTGGTAATTTTTAGAACGGGAAAATATGGTTATTCCGCTAAAACATGTTTATAAACAACAAAAGTAGGTAATTGCTTTCTTGGAATCTTTAAAATGAAAAGTATGTAGCTTCTACATTGTAGTTGCCTCAGCCAGGAAGCGATCAAACGAGAAAAGTTACATGATATCTACGTAATGGAATTAATATAATCTAAAACGACGCACAATTTAATAACCTGATATTATATGTGCTTAATAGGCTACGCATTAAAACCTCATTAGAAGTTTGTGTGGCTTGGCAGAGACTCGGCTCGGTGTAAAAGGTAAAAGATACAAATATAGAGGCTCTCTCTAAAACCGGTCCGTGGTTCCTTTGAATATAAGTCTGGGGGAGTTATTCCGTGGGCGAGAGTTCGCGTGCTGGCGATGCTTGGAGCCACCTGTGTGATGCCGATACGCAGAGGCAAATTGTTCGTGATATATATGTTGATATATGTTGTTTATGTTTTATAGTATGCTTTGAAAGCTTTAAAGAGTCTATTTAAATCTGTTCGCTCCAGAAGTCGTGATTTGTGAAGTCATTAATCGTTTATTGCAAACATTTTGTAACATTAAGGTCTTATAAAATAATTGAGAACAGAAAATGGACTGTTTGGGCACTACAAAACACCTTAGGTTGCCCATGGTTTAAACTATGAATGATATAATACATAATATACGTAATATTTTACTTTGTCAATATTTATACCTGGAGTTACAGTTTAATCATTTATTTTATACTCCATAGTGAGAATCATACACAGATTTCAGCCATCAATCATCAAAATCTTAAATATCCTACAACTATGTAGGATATTTAAGGTTGACCACAAACAAGAGGTTCTCAGTGGTAGGTAGCCACAGCCTCCAGTAGCCGTACCTACTAATTCCCATTTCAGGGCAGTTCCACGCTGCGCAGCGCATTGTTTGAGTTATTGCCGTGACGTCAGTGCACGCGCACAACCGGACACTTTTACCCGTTAAAGAATTGAACACTAACATTGATTGACCACAATTAGGTATAGTCAAGACACTGAATTGTAAAGCCAAGGTTTGTGATAATATTATAGTAAAATTGTGTGTTAATATGTTATGTATCACTCACTTGACCTTATTAATCGGTATTCAAATATTAAATTAAGTTTTAATACGAGTAACTTGCTACCTAAAATAAATAGTGCGACCTGCAATAGTACGACTGTAACTTGTAAAATGTATTTACTTAAATGTATTGAACATCACTGATTTTTTATAAACATGCATAAAACAGTAATAACTGCGAAAGTTCTGACGCTGCATAAAATTGTTTGTCATACATTTTTTTTAAACAGGTTAAGTAAGTGGTAGGCCTCTAGTTTATCACATATGCGTCCACACACTATAATTATTTAGACATCAATACATATACGACTCCTTGCGAAGCCCGGTCTTTCATTGAATTGTTGTGTGGAGATGTAAGAAGACTAATACATACCATTTGCATGTTTTTGCAACAGTCTTGACCTGGTTTTGCCTGGCTGCACTGTAGGTCTAGCAATTTATGTACTTTTATTGAACTGATGAACGTATGTTTACCTACGATAGCTACTGTACAAAGACTCTGTTATTTAAATTTTAAAAATGAAAACGGTATCGTTTTATGGTCGCGCCTAATTAAGTTATAAGTTAGACTGGTAACATGTGAGAACATTTTAATATTAATTTATATTATAAAAGAGTTATTGTAGAGTTGGAGCGTATTTATCTTAAGCATCAAATGATTTCACACATGAGTTTAATAAAAGAAGTTTATTTACAGAAAGCTATGGGAAACTTTTTAATACGTAAAATAAGCCAATTAGGGTGAAAACTGGTTCAAAGTTATATGAAGTCAGCCTCTTAAATCCTGTAGAACTATCGTTTCAATCAGAGGAAAGCTTAGGCCATTCAAGGCTTAATGTAGGCCACAAGTGAGTTACAATTACGACAGTACGCAAAGAAGCAAGTGCATTGATATTGTTGCGTACGTACTTCTAAAGATGTTGCGCAGCAGCGGATAGTAGCTTTAAGTTCCATTGATTCGTACATCTCCCACTGTTCAATAGGAAAGATAACGATTATCTAATGTGTGTTAGTTGAAAAACAACAGTTTCGAAAGTGATATTCCCACGGCAGCAAAAACTCACGAGTTACAAAAAAAATAATGTTTCGGACGATGCCATATGAAACGGAAAATAAATTATTAATCTGTATTGTTTAAAAAGTGGTATGCATTTTGATTTACATTTGGTTATAAATGAACGTAGTTTTTACGGAAACAAATGTTATTTTTCATAAAATTATTTTGTAGCACTGGAATCCTTACAGCAAGCAGTTGTCAATTCCGGGAGTAAGTCTCAACTAACTAAAGTCTAATTAATTTTCTACACAAATAATAGTGCGACCTTAGTAAAGTTTAATAATTTGAAAAATTATAAAATACCGATAGAGTTGTTTATTCGATATAATGTTGGTAACATTGCGATGTTTATGGCTTGCAACAGCTTAAACCGGGTAAAGGATCTTTGATAGTCACAATTTGAACAATAGATCGTTTAAATAACAAGCATTAATCTGCCTAGGTAACGGTGCAGGGCCGCAGGGCTTCGGCCCTTCCCAGGGGTATAGAGTTAACGGAAAGTGCGGTTTAGACGCGCCTTAAGGAGTTATAATAGTTTTGTCTCTGGCCCGAGATCAACGGTTCTCCGCGAGGCTTCTATGTCACTGAGCAACTGGTTTTGTCCGTGGTTTTACGTATGTGGCTTCAACCTTATGAACGTTACTTCAGTGATTTATATTCTCTTTGCGATAGTTCAGAAGTTCACGCGAATTAGCTATGAAGGCTTATTTACGATCCTAATAATCACAAAAATTATGATTGCGTTGGTTTTCCATTTGCTTCCTGTCGTCGTCAACGAGCCAAAGCTTACAAAAATCATATTTTTCTTGTCAAGTACTATTTATTACTGTAACATGAGTAGTAATCTTTCATTTCACGATCTAAATAACATATGACGCAACTGACCATTAAAACTTGAGATAATATAAAACGAAGATATTCAGAACCATGATTTGGTCCCATAACGCTCTCTAGAGGTTTACAAATGGTACTTTTATTTAAATAGGCGGAGGCGGATTGTGGCACAGTGCTCATGTTGAAATTATAATGTTGTGAGCTTCTGCGGGGTTTCTGTGGCACATTTGCATACCGAACCAACAAAGCGGTTCAAATCACGACTCACAGAATACAAAAGAGAGCAAAAACCCTAACATGGTCCTTAGGATAATGGTAGCTCAATACCATTCGCAATTAATATAAATTCTGTTAAAAATAAAATAAGCTGATGTATTGAGAATTCGTCGTATCCGTGATAATAAATATATACTAACCTAAACTACAAGTTTCACTCGAATACATCATAAAAATGTTTACGTTTAGCAAATAAGTACCTATAGGTGTAACAATTTCTCAAAGAATCTCGAATTGCCTTAGTTTAAATTACTGCCGTGTAGAAATTGTGAGTTACTTGCGTTATAAAATCTTCATTAATAAGAAATTAAGTATTTTCAGTTATCTCGTGAGCGGCATGTGAAACCTCTATGGGATGATTACAGGCGAACACGCGACACGCACTAATTACAGCATTAATACCATACGCATGGCACGATTACTTAAAGACCGTGATTATGTTATGGATTCTAATCACTGACAACTTTGTTACTTTAAAACTTCTATAATACTTTTATGATCCATTCTTGTCACTCCACACATCACTCTCCTTATTTTCATCTTATAATTATTCTATTAATGTTATATTAATTACTTCGCTTTTATAAGTAATAACCGTTTATACCATGACTGTTCTGATTGCATATCTCAGCTGTCTGCTCGTCATCATGGCACCCTGGCGGCGGCGCGGCGGCGGCGCGGCGGTGGCAGGCTGCTATTACAATATCGACACGTTGTTGATGATGCTATTGTTGCTCGGTGTTGCAACTTTATGATGGGTTTTTACCAAGTGCTCGTGGTGGTATGAAATTTAAGTTTTTCATAACTTTTATAGCATAATTGGTCATTCTTCTCTATCAAGTGAAACTACGAAAACAATCTATCGGATTTTAAGGTCATCTAAAAATATAAAGAATAATAATAAAATGATCATTCCATTATAAAATGTGTTCTCGATTTCAACAGACATGAAATGATGTTTTTCTTTTAATGCCTTTTCTTTATCAAAGGATTTTGGCCAATCTTTAGTACCACATTGCAAAAGCTGTCCAAAGCATTTGGCGACCGATTAGCCAGTTGGTTATCATCCCGTCGTTACGGAGGCAGCAGTCGATCAATCATCAACCTCCGTCCAGATGACGCCTGACTTGCACTACCATTCAGACAACCCTACTTTTATAGATGACTCGGTATATTTACTTTATAGTTAGGAAACTTGGGTAATTTCCTACGGCTCCATGATTCATCGTAATCTCTATGATCTATAATCCTGTTAAATAAATATTGGCTGGCTCATCCTAGCATTTATTGCAATCTGCTGTCCCGAAATGGGTGTACTTGACTTGCGCGTAATTGTGGAGAAACCGTTAGTTCAAGAGTCAAGTTGTGGTTGCAACCTAAAATATTACAGTCCTCAGACGTAATTCCATACTTTGTAAGTTGTTTTGAGTATTTAAATAACCGTTATTCGTAAGGTATTTTGGTTCAAAAACGTTACCATAAATTGTAGGATGGTCGATTAGTAATACCTGATTAATAATTAGTAATGTTTATAATCGGTGGTAATACTCCTAGAATATTACGATACTCGGAATGTTTTTATTAAGTTTTTTTATGAACACCATGTATCATCTGTACCTTATTGTGGCCTTAACTACAAATGCACATATGGACTGTCCATTATTTAAGAACTTACATTTGTAAAGGGTTATACGGATAGCCTACTTCGCTGGGAATCTCAGTTTATTCAATGAAGTACCAGGAGCATAGAATATGCTTCATGCTACAGCTTTATGACATATAATTAAAGCAGATTATACGTCCCAAGACAGCTAGTAAAACATATACTTTAAGGCTATTACAAGCAACTTAAACTGTCATTATGCTAATTAAAGCGACTGTGGCACTAGGGCCTGAAACTGGGTTAAGCGGGCGCGGGGGCTTTTTCATACAAAAGTGTTTTATACACGTGTATGTACAACCGCGCCCGCGCCCCCTCAATGCTGTTTCAGGCCTTAGGTACTTTTGCGAAACGGCAATGAAAAGACTTAGAGTACTCAACAGAAGATTGCAATGGTTTGGTTTCATTTACTTATTTTACGAGATCGAATTAGCTCGAGGGATTACGAACAACTCGGTTTACGATATAATCAACAGATTTTATGACTTTTTTATGGCAATTTAGAAGAGTTTTTAGTACGATTCATTTTGCTAATGGCGACTGCTAGTTACAATTACTATTTGTAATATATTTTTTATGGTATCACCCATAAAAAAAATATTACAAATCTATGTTTGTCCACAATTTCATCTGATGGTAAGTTAGATGTGGACGAAGATGGATCACATAGATATAAAAGGTACCTATTCACTCTAAGATATATTTTGAATGGGGTCAATGTCACTCAACGTATTTACATTACGAGATAAATATAAATAAATATTGCCGGACAATCCACACAACAAAATCTAGCCCCGTGGTAAGCTCTAAACTTGTGTTACGGGTTATTAGACTTTTGATATAATGTACTTAATATAATAGACATACATATACTTTTAATTATACATATTAAACACCGATCGGCTAGTGCGGTTACGTACACCAAAATTACATATATTTTTAAACATATTGGCTTATTGACTTCGGTCAGTTTAGGAGAGAAGTACAGGTTTGAGCCCCTTGCTGGGGTTGACCCGACTCTATAGCAGTACCTACCTAATGGACCTGCGCCGTAATGATGGTAAAGTCAACAGCAAAAGTAGGTGATCAAAATCAACTTTCCAAAACATTTTCTGGCATGACGCGTCAGATGTATCAAGTTTTGCAACCCTATACCACCGTGTTCATTATGAAATAATCTTTATTTTCATTTCAATTTGTTTAAATCATCAGACCGGTGCAAAATGCTACTACCGATTTACCTGTTTATAACTGGCAGCCCGAGAGTTGTGACTGGAATACGAAACGTTGGCATTTATTTATTTTATTTTATTTAATAATTAATATTAATTAACACGGTTTGATACCAATTTCATTAATTAAATAATAGATTAGTACATAATTTCATAAATATCATAATCAAATAATTATTGTAGAAGAGAAAAATGATTTATAGATACATTTATTTATTATAGGCATATTATATATAACCGGTGCAATATAAAAAAATATGTTTTTTTAATTATGAATTAATTATATCCTGAACTAAAATTTATAAGGCAACCCATATGCAATAGAATCAATGACATATTAAACTGAATATAAAATATGTATAAGCAAATAAGCATCTCGGTAAATGTCTTAAAACGGATCCTATACTAAAAGTGCCAATGTTAAATGAAGCTTTTCGTTCCTTCACTTCCAATAAACTACAATAGTCAGTAAGTTAGTACAAATTTTTTTGTATTTATTATTTTGGGACCCTTCAGTATATTTTGCTGTCGACTGTACTATCCGAGCTCGTGTTTTACCCACGTGCAAATTACTGAGGAATGCTGCACTGATCTTCTAAAACACGCAGAGCATTGCCGAGAATCAGTGAAACAATGTTTATGAACATGTTTCTGTTACGTTTGGACAGTTGAGTGTTTATAGATATTTATACAATAAATTCATAATTCTTTAAAACAACAGATAAGGAAGACACAACGCCAAAAAATATTGATAAAATATGTATACTATCTTTATTATTCTGGATTCAACGTGTCGATCAGTCGAAAGAATGCCTTTTGCATGTGCATTAAAATTTATAACGCTCTACCTAAAATATTTAAAGAACTACCACAGAGTAAGCTTAGATCAAAGTTTCATCATTGGTTACTTTACTGCTGTTTTAATTTTTACCAATGTAAGAAACATAATATTTAAGGATAGAATAAGAATAAAATGACATTATTAATTAACTCACTAATATTATAATTGACATGTTTTGTATATTTTGTAACCAAAGGACATTTCTAATTTTTAATTTACAAATTATTGTTAAGATTTTGCATGCCAAATGAATGTGGTAGAACATAATGCATCTGTAACTATTTTAAGAACTTCCTTTTTTTTACTTATGTTCGTGCAAATTAAGAAATTTGAATTTGAATTTTGAATTTAAATTTTGTAAGTTAAATATAAGACTTTTTATTAAGTAAACCAGAAATCATAATAATTATCTAAACTAGTACTAAATTCAAATTAGTCCATGTTAATATCAAACAAAAATTAAAAAAAAAGCTATTATTATAATTATTACATTGTTAACTGCATCAAAACGATAATGAACCTGTAAGTCTATGACACTTAAATTGCCGTAAAATTGTCAAACAAGCGTCGTCGAGCGGCAGGCTCCGGTCGCGGCCAGTTTTTGCGCGCATTACGGCGCACGCGCCACGCGGCATTTGGCCTGCGACTTGCGCCCGCGCATACGCCAGTCTGGGATCCAGGAGCTTACATGTTAACTATTATTTAGAAAAAAACTCTTCAGATCTTGATTTTTAATGAGATCCCGTGGGAATGTAAGCAATAAAATCTGAAACAGTGGTGGGTTTACCAGCAGGCTGAGTAGGCTCGAGCCTAGGGCGGCAAATTTGGGAAACGATTTTTATCTTACCTCATAGAAATCAAAAAGACTTTTTACGTTTTCCAAATGTTCATTATTGTGAATATAGCATCATACATTACCCCGCCTATACATGATTGTTGAGATTTTATTAGCTCAAAAATATACCGAAAAATTATTTTACGTGCAATTTCAACGAAATTGTTGCATTTATAAAAATAATAAATAATGTATGATATGACAATTAATTGTTGAGGCAAGGGCGGCAAACATTATTCAACCTATGTTGAATAATGTTTGCCGCCTTATTATACCTTGAAATTTGTAAATTCGCCACTGATCTAAAAGGAGAATCATTAATTTGTATAGTTATTTCTGTATATTATTAGTTATTATGTAAGCGATTCTCATCCACCTTTATAATTCGCACGGCAAAGGTCTGGAAAGCACTGAGAGCGAGTGCTGCTGTATTTCCTAATAACTACAACCTGGCTTTTCAAGACATGAGTAAATAGGTACCTTCTAGTTCTAAGTGATCCATCTTCGTCGACCTCGACACTCACCATCACGTGAGATTGCTGGGGCGGCGGGCCGCTAGTATTTATTATAAAATCTTATATATAAAATTCTCGTGTCACAATGTTCATTCCGGCCGATTCTCATGAAATTTTGTGAGCATATTGAGTAGGTCTGAGAATCGGCCAACATCTATTTTTCATTTTGCAAAACAACGTTTGCTGGGATCAGCTATTAAAATATAAAATGATTATTGATCATCATTGTAAGTAAGTGTGTCTGTTGTTGCAGGTCTGATGAAGAGGAGCGGAGCCCGGGATGTCGGCGGTGATGAGCACGCTGTCCATGATCAGCGGCACGAGGCGCGCGCACCGGAAGCTCGCCAGGTACACCACGGCATATATCTTATACTAGTATTGCCCGCGGTATTATGGATTATCCCGCGGAATGACATTTGCAGCCGCGGGTAAAAGTAGTATATCTCAGGCTCTAGAGAATCTGTGTACTAAATTTCATTTAAATCAGTTCAGTAGTTTGTGCATGAAAGTGGAACAGACAGACAGTTACTTTCGAATTTATAATATAAGTATGGATACATGGAAAAAGGCAAAAGTGCTAGGCCGGCGCCGGGTTCGAACCCAAGACCATCGGAATGAATGGTTCTCCCATTTATCCAACACGGCATAAGAAATAGCTTGATGAGAATTTTGTGAAGATTAGAGGTAGGAAAACATACAAACATACTAGGCATGCAAACGGCTCGACGGAGACCTTATTGGATATTCATATTATTTCGGACATGTTTACCAAATAGAAGTAAAACTTATATTATAACCAAATTCTGTAATCTGCTGTACCCTGTTAAAGATAAAATAAATTATGTCTGTAATACCCCAGATTACATAATCTATGTAATACTTAAAGTGTGTCTATTCAAAATAGACACAATAAAGCATATACATAACAGATGCACGCACAATGAATACTAGTTCCAAATAAAGTAGGTACGGAACCTACATTGTAGATTAACCTTTAGGAATAACCTACCTGATTAAGTATCAATGCAACTTTGTTTTGTCCTATATTAGGAAATAGGTTCGATTCCATCTCATTAAAGTCCTTTAAGAATCTTTCATGCATCTTTTATAGGAAAGTTATATTAAACAGCCCCCATTTGCATATCTTTAAGTCCGATATACATGTTGGCTGAGTTTAAGCCATCGCGAGTGGGTTTTAACGTATTATGCTACTAACTCTTTTAAACCTGTCACCATTAATTTATTTAATTCAGCCGTACTCTGCTTGTAATTGAGGTCCCAGAAGTGTGATCATCTGTCTGAAAGAATCATTCGTCTATCTAGTTGGTGGACGTCTGACGCTGTATGCACATACAGCGTCAGACGATTCGCCGTCATCAAATATATATTTTTTTTTACTTAAACTATTCTTTTTAACCTGTATGATTCCTATTGTACCTAAATAATACTTGGCCACTGTAATACAATAAGCGTTAGCTTTGTTTCGTTCACGTAATCTGGTACCTGTCTCAAGGACCTTTAGTTATACAGTTTGACAAGTTGACTAACTAGTGTCATTGGTGTCGGTTGGTGATACCTGCCTGACCACTAATCTGTAATGATACTACTTTTTGTAATAGGTATGTAGGTATGTGTTGATTAAAAAAGTGTTTACAAGTGTTTTATTATTTTTGTGGAGCTTACACACTGGATTCTGTTTTATAGGGTCGCTCTATTAGATGGGAATTAATACTTAGCAAATGGAATATATAATGGTTATATAACTGCTTTTTAATAACGATATAACTGCTTTTTAGGGTTCCGTGCTCAAAGGGTAAAACGTGACGGGATTTAAATTGACTCATTGACTGACCATACAGGAGTGCTGACGCAGTGTGTATACAAGAGTGTCAAGTAGCCTGTTGTTTGTTTCAGCCGTAAATCGGGGCAGTTCTCGGACGCGGGCGAGGAGCGCAGCCGCAGCCACCATGACCTCTCCAAGCAGCAGCGCTCAGCGTCCCTGGTCAGTTCTTCTTTCATTCACTTTTTTACACTCTATATACTAGCTTTATATACAACGGCGTTGCCCGTGTTATTGGATTTAGTACGTGAACAACGTATTAGCCGCAATACAAAGTAGCCTGTAGCCTTCCTCGATAAATGGGCTATCTAATTCTTAAATATTTTTTCAAATAATTTTGTTTAGTTCCCAAGATAAGTTCAAATATATAACTCTTTAGCTTTATAATATTAGTATAGATTAAAAAAAAACAATGGAATCCTAGGTATCCTCTGGCTATCAGGCCATGCGACGCTAGACGGAGAACCATTTTCTTTTCACCAAAATAATAATCCTTAGTAGTTTGACGAAGATGCAGCGCCTGCCACCAGCGTAACACGCATACGTAGAACTATGTAACTAGAACATTTAACTTGCACCAATCTTCATTCCTATACCATACCATACCTGATCACAATCTATATAAAGTAAATACTAAGAAACACACGCGTGGGACATCGCCTCGAATCCTCGATAGCGTCTAGAAACAACTTACTCGGCCGCTGCGCGCGCGTGGTTTATAGCACCATTGTGCGCGCTGCGTGGGCGCGGCACGCCGCACAATGCTGGGCGATACCATCGGCATCTTTGAACACTTCATTCCTCTGCGAATGGAGCTATGAGATATTTTAAACATAATACGAGGAGATCAAGATGTTTTTTGCTATCTATATAGACAAGGTATACGCTTTTTTTCATGTCTTTTTGCGCAACTACTGGCGCTGCAAGAAATGTACGTAGTTTGTCTACTCAAATTTCAAATCAGTACTGCTATACAATCTCAAAAAATAATTAAAATGGCGTCTGAAACATGTGCTTAAATTCTCTCTAGGAAAAAAATCAAAACTGTATGCTATAAATGTCAATGTCACATTTATTTTTTACTAAATGTATGGTGATACATTAAAGAAGCAACAAAACAATAATTACGACAGTGAATCAATTTAATTATTAATCTCGTAAATTCAGAAGAAATAATAAAAAAATGTCTCGAAACAATAAGTCTATTTTATTTTGCCAACAAGTCTATTCTACATAGACTAATTTCTCCTTTTAGTTAGTCCGTCGCCGTCCTCAGCCGAAAGGACTAAATTAGAAGAGAAAATACTAAATTATGTATTTATTTACATAAAAACTCGGAAGTTTACTTGGACACATCAACACACCTTAAACTAATCAAAATTCATCAACTTTTTTTGTTATTAAATTCACAATTTTTACATTGTATACTGAATGTCTATTAAATTTAAATTACTAATCAATAAAATCATTTATATCAAATAAATTGACACTTATTTAAAAGTCAGATGAGACTTGGAAAGAAATTATCGTAAAGTTTTATGCGTTGATGTTGAGAATCGGATAGGGAAAAAAACTATAGAGAAATCCAAAACATTTTGTATCTGTAACTTAAATTATAATTATAACCACTAGAGATTCTTAACTTTTTTTATATTCTACTAGCGGCCCGCCCCGGCTTTGCTTGGGTAATTATTCAAAAGGTTTTCCCGGCAATCATTCGATTTTTTCTCGCCGTACAAACCATACATGGCTTCTACCAACATCAATAAATAAAATAAATCAATCATTTATTAAAAACCAAAGAAAGTATTACATAATTAACGCAGTCTTTAAGTCTTTATCTCTTTTGACTGCTTCAGTGGCGCGGTGGGCGAGGGTCCGCTTGCGGCACAAGAGGTAGCGGGTTCGATTCCCGCCGAGGGTGAAAGTATTTGTATGTTCTGCAAGCACTTTCTCCTTGGTCTGGGTGTTTAATATTTATAATAAAAAATATCTATATATGTATGACTATTATATTAAGTATATCAATCCAATATATATATAATCCAATGTTTTGTCTTGTTATTGTTTGCAGTTTGTATCTTATTTGTGGTGTACAATAAAGAGTTATCTATCTATCTATCTATCTATCAGATATCTAGTACCCGTAACACAAGCTTACCACGGGGCTAGATGTTGTTGTGTGCATTGTTTGGAAATATTTATATTTATTTATTTATTTTGCTAGTTAGAAACTGTGTTACAGCATAAATTATCCGCTATCATCATCATCACCCTATTAACGTTCCCACTGCTGGGACACAGGGACTTCTCTCTTGACGAGAGAGATTAGGCCTTAATTCACCTCGCTGGCCAAGTGCGGGTTGGTGAATGTCACATGTCCTTCAAACTCTTTTAAAGTTCTCAGAACATGCCGGTTTCCTCACGATGTTTGCCTTCACCGTTAAAGCACGTGTTTAAAGCGCACATAAATCTCTCAAGAAGAAAAATCCAGAGGTGCGTGGCGGGGTTTGAACCCACGACCTTTGGAATGAAAGTCGAGTGTCCTCCCACTTAGCCAACACGGCTTTTTAAATTCCGCTATATAAATTATTATTATAAAATATCTTACAAAGGTATATAAATAAATATCTTACAGACTAACATATTACTATGAAATATAACTTAAAACTAATTAGGTATTTTTCTTCGTGAACGCATCCCTAAAGCGTCGGTATACGAATATGACTCCTTCAGACTAAAAGTCGGGAGCGAGAAACATGTCCACATGCTTAAACACACACTTTTTGACAGTACATTAAAAAAAATTGTCCAAATTCGTCCAGGCGTTGTTGAGTTATGCGCTTACTAACACATTTTTCTATTCTATTTTATATTATAGATTTTATGCTGTGTACCTTTAGTTGAAACAATGTCGCCACCTGTTCACGTAACTCCCTCGGTGGTTTAGGAAATTGTCGACCCAATTACGCCTTATGATCGGAATTGTAATAACATTGCAACTTCTCTATACATGAACATACGTGCTACTATTACTTAATTGGTTTCGACGAAAGGTATACTATATTTATATTGTAAAGTTCTGTAAACATACCTTAGGAAATTCTGAATCGGTTTCCAAATCTGCTGTATGGTCTCTAATAAAATTGATGGCAATTTCTTGTCTTCATAACACAACACTAGTAACTCAAACCAATGGATTCGTTTTGGTGCAAATGTTGAGTTTAAAATACTATTTAGGCTGGGTATAATATGGAACAACCCTGAAAAAGATGCCGGTTGAATCATTGAAATAGAAAATGCAAATGAAAAAAAAAAGTGTGTGTGTAAATATAACCGAATGAACTTGCGCACGTCATTTATTAGATTTCCCAGAAGTATTAAGACAGTGTGCTTATAGCTTTTGACCGATAAATCATAAATATTGATTATTAAATATAATTAAACCGACCATACTCGTAAAATAACGATATTATGCATATGCTCTATGTATGTATATATAAATGTAATGGCTATGGAATATTTTTGCATTTCACTTCAGAAATATAACAGTAGATGAAACTTTTATTTTTATTTGTCATAAGCAGGCAAAAGTCACTTGACCATAAAGCCAAGTGATATATATTGCATACAGCCTCGTTTTCTGTTTTCAAAAAGTGAAAGAACCTTCTATATTTTTAAATATCGTAAGAACAGCATACAACCTTTTTATTTTTAAATGCCGTCATGGAACCTTTTTACAAGCAATAATTATGAGAAATGAGATACGCTCTGTAATGTATTCCATCTCATTCTTTTACACGTTCAATCCTACAGATATATATGTTTGTCTCTTTCTACGTAACGCCTCAACTTTTGTGTTACACTTGATTTAGATTTTACTCCTCATAAAATTTCCGTACCTTCCGGGCCTTATAACTCAAATCGTTTCTTAAGGAGTAAACTCCAAAAATCTCATTAAGTATTATGTTTGCAAAAGTTTACTAGTTTCTGTGATTTTAGAGGCTATACTATAGAGCTTATGCTGAGATATTTTTAATAAAGGTATAATAATTATCTTATCAAAGAAGGATATGTAAGGACATGAGGCCTAACCCGACTTTGAACGGGAAAAACTGTAGATCATGAATCGCTGTATTCTGTGTATGGTGGAACACCTCATAAAAATTCGTTAAGTAGTTTTCGACACGTGTCGTGCGCATACAAGTGGGTTGTCTTATTCATTTGCTATTCTCTTCCCAGTTTCAAAGATAAGAAAGAATAAGGAACGCATCCCAGCATTTGCCGCGACCCCTGAACTGTTATCGCTCACGACGTTCACATCTCATACTCATTACCCATTCATGATATATGGAACAATGAGACGATTTGCAAATGAGCTCACGGATGTGTAACTGTGCTGCAACGTTCAATTAATCATACATTCATAATACAAGTAAGTTTGAAATTACAATATGCGGTGCTTGATCGATGAATGACTAGGCAATCAGCTCCTGTTGAAATTTGAAGTGTTTTTTGATTGATTATGATATTCTGATCAAATATTAGCAAAGATTCGTTGAAAATCTATTACCTAGTGTAAGTAAACTGTTAAGGGCACTACACGGGGTTAGGATGTTACGTTAAGCAACGTTTAGCAATTATTTTTTTTTACAAAAAGGTTTATTTACGTCATAAACACAATAAAATTACATTAAAAAAATAACAAAAATATTATAGAACTAGCGGCACGCCCCGGCTTAGCACGGGTAATTATTTTTTTCGTAATTTTTTTTTTTTTTAAAGTGTCCTATGTTACTTCTAATACCTTCAAGAGTATATGTGCAAAGTTTCATGATGATCGGTTAAGTAGTTTTTGCGTGAAATACGCTTTATATATAAGCGTAACAAACAAACTTACATTCGCATTTATAATATTATAGTATGATTTTTATAAAACGTTCGTGGTCATTAAATTACTGTTATCATCATTGAACAAACGGGACGATCGTTTTAATTGGTGCTCCATCATCCTATGAAATAGATATAGATATTATGAGTATCGTTAAACAAGTATCTACCAAAAATACATTATGTTTTCCTGCACTTTACCCCGTCACCGCATTACCGCAGTTTGCGTCACTGCGGCGTCGGGTGTAATTGCAGCCACAGCCTCCGCGTCGGATTCATGTCAAGGACACGTTACGCACTATTATGAAACTAGAACTCAAGATGCAAGCTCCTCGTTTGCTTCGAAGAGGAATAAAAGTCTACTAATCTTATCATAATTATACCCTATTATTTTTGGAGGTTTTTTTGTTTACGTCCGTAAGTCCCTCTGAATCCTTACACGTGACCTCCGGGTGGTGCTAAGAACAGTCTCTGGTGGTAGGCTTCGGACGCGGCTTCGACTTTTGCCTGCCAACACACGAATAAAAAAAAAGGTGTGTGTGCGATTCACACACGATAGAAGTGAAACTTCAGTAAATCGACAAAAGAATGAGATGAATAAAAAAAAGTGTAAAAAAAGTGTGTGTAGTGTTAAGAACTTTGTACCATTCAGGTTGGTACAAAGTTCTTAAAATTATATTTCTCATATTAGTGTCACTGAATCCTGCATTATGGCGTATGAAATTATTTTGAAATATTATCATTAAATTCAACTGAACCCTCAGACAATGCCAATCGGCACACCCGTGTAAGTAATTTAATTTTTTTCAATAACATAAAGGTATTTTAAAATCGTTAAAGAACGAAGTCTTTGCGATGCGATATGCGACGATCGAGAAGATTAACCAGAAACCTATTTAAATATCAAGTCTAAATCAATCTAAGTCATTACTTAGGAGTTGACAAAGTAGATGTAGTGTTTATTTGAAACAGTAGTAGGTATAAAACAGAAAAATCACTTATAATCCGGATTAAAACCTATGCAATGTATAACCGCTCAAAAATAGATTATACTTTAAAAACACATAGCATCGCAGGGCGCTTCTAGAATAAATACGTCTATTACAAATTCCACCGGTAATTTGTATTTTATAATAGAAGCCATATCCAGAGAGCTCAGCATTCGTGGGATAATAAAGTCGATAAGCATTAAAATTAATGGGTATTGGATTTGCAGCTGTCTTCGCGAGAACCGGTCCCGCCTAACTAGTCGGCTGACCCGGGACCAGTAAATCTTCGAGACCGAGCGCGGGTCACTATCGGAACACCCATTAACACTCAGATATACAAACAGACTTCACAAATTTAAAGAAAAGCAAAAAATATACTTTTAAATTAAACAAAAAAAGCGATATAAGAAGCCGTGTTGGCTAAGTGCAAGCACACTCCACTTAAATTCCAAATGTCATGGTATATATAAATAGGGGTGCTATGATGATATGCTTTGAAGCGATATACAAGTACTTATAATGAATGATACATGGCTTAAGCGATGATATATTAAAGTTAAAAGCAATGCATTATAAAATTTAAACCTACCAGAGTTGGCAGCTTTCAGCCATATCAGCGCTTAAAGAAGTATAGAAAAATATACATTTAAACACAACATGACTTGTATAATTTGTAATCCATTGTTTAAGTTAAATTAATAGATAACAAAAAATCTTACTGATACGACACCGGAAGTGACTTCATATTATATTATGTAAATATATAAAAACTTAAAATCTGCAAACACCATTGCGATACAACTAGTTTACCTATAACGAAAAACAAACACCACCAAAGTGATTTGCCAATTACTACCAGCTACTTTAACAAAAACCATAGCCAAACGTTACCAACTTTTTGCCCCTGTCCAAACTATTTAGCGCTTATTTGCACCGCAAAAACTATTTCACCCACAGGAAACACGAGGCAGGAAAATGCAAGTTTCCTCGTCGTATTTGGAAGAAAAATCGAATTGTGTAGAAAGTTTACGATTAAAATGGCAGTTTTTGCGCGTGGTCTCGCTGTCCCGCTACTCAATTAGTGCGAATGTGCTAATTGCAGTAATCATAACGTGAAATAGCGGCCGTGCGCGCCTGATGCGCTCTGAATGACATCTGATATGGTGCACTGGAACTTACTAGTAGGTAGCTTTAATTCATATTCATTGTAGAAATGTTTATTGCAAACAAGCTTCTCGCGCTACGACGTGTTTTATGGATTTTCGGGATCGAAATATTTTCCGGCGGTCATAAGAAGAGAGATTCCTCTAACTATTTAACAGTGAAATAAATTTTCAAATCGGACCAGTAGTTCCTGAGAAATAAACAAACTCTTCACCATTATAATATGTAAAGATATTGTTGGAGCATTTAGTCCCAAGCTGAGGAAAGAAGAGAGGTCTAACATCTTGTACTATGAAATTAGACGACTGATAGGCAATAGGTAACATAATTTATATATTTGAACATTATATATAATGCGTATTTAAACCCTTATGGTCAATTTTCCGCAAAAATATTGCTTCGGTAAAAGTTAATCTAAACTAATATTGTTAAAAGATAATGACTTAGGTGATTATCATCAAATACGATGACGAAGACATAATATATATAATTTTAGAGTAAAAAATTAATTAAGCACATAAAAACTAGATAATATGACAAGTTTAGTGTTTTTGGTTTTCAAGGATTACCGATAATCTCAACAGTTATGTTTATTTTCAATTACTACACACAACATAGAAACCAGATTGAAACCTGATACAGAAAGTACCGTTGGACAATAAATTCTATCAATTAAAATATCTTTAAGGATTGCTTATTTAGTTATTATGTTAAGTAAATTATTACGTATCTAGTGCCCATACAATCTGAGAGCTTGCACGGGGAATGCTAGATGGATGTGTGGATTAACCAGCAATTTGCGATTTTTTCTTTTTGCTACTTCAAGTTATTAGTTATTTATTTTGTTTTGTACGACACTCTGTTCTAGACTCTGCGAGTACGTTATTAGGTAATATATGTTTTATTGAAATCCCGGTTTTAGCGATGCTATAGCATTGGAGGAGGCTTGTTTCAATGTTTTTTTTTCAACCGAACTTTTACATTATATATTTATCAACCGACGAAAAAACAGAAGGAGGTTCTTTATACGACGCCTATATATACTTTTTACAAAGTGCTCCGATGTTGATAATTTATTTTTTCAACCAGCCAACACATATTTACAAATACCTATTTTCCAAGTGATTAAAAGCGCCGTTTCTACCGTTCTACCCTGAACTAGCTCTTAATTTATTCAGAACTCGGTGGTTTTAAAGCGCTCTTCACTATACTAAAACTGCTCAAGCTATAAAGATTAGTATCGATTGATCTGGATAATGTTTAGGATCAATTAAATAATCTGACAGGCGCCAGATAAGCATCAGTGGTAGAAAGTTGGTCGTTGCGTAACTGTGTCCCGTAGAGCCATATACGGAAACGGGTTATTGTCTCGTAAATCTACTTTATGAACTTACTTTTACCATACATGACTATATTTGAAGAGAAGTATTAGTTCTAAGTTTTCGTGCTCTGCCGCAACTTTTCCGGTTGGCAGATAAGCAGAACATAGCTCTTTATTACTCTTTATACTTGATTTTAAATCGTATACCCTGGTTATTACATTTCTGCCCATTTGATGTAAGTGTGATTTGGGTGGTGCTAAGAACAGTCTCTGGTGGTAGGCTTCGGCCGCGGCTTGTCACCACCCTCCGGGCAGGGCCAGTGCGTGAAGCGATTTTTTCGTGTTTTGTAATGCGGTCCGGAGAAGCCATACCTTCTAGGTCTTCATGTCCCATCTTAGACCAAATCGTCACTTTACAACAGGTGAGATTGTGGTCAAATGAAGACTTATCGAACATAAGTGTGCTCAAAAGCTAAACTTGGCGCTCAGTAAAAGCCGCTGGTTGCTGCTTGGTAAAATGCCGGCAGCCTACGACTTGAAATCTATGAGAGAGGCCTTTCTGTAGCAGTGAACGTCCTAGAGCTTCAAATATAATGTAGATGAAATGCCAAATATGTAGTTAACCATAGTTGATTAAGGATGTGTTAATCAACAACTATGAGCCCGTTAGCATTTTAACATGGTGGAGTGAGATTAAGATCCAGAAAGTGGCAGTGCGTTGATTTAGGCGCGGCTACGCATAAATATTCTTACCTTCAAAAATTACAATTTTTTAATTTTTTTCTCAGCAGTGTTGACAAAATACTGGGTCCCAGAATTCTAATTACATAAAAGTTGATGCATACTGTCTGACTTAAGATACACTTTAACCCGCTTGCTTCATAAAAGTTCGCCATTTCTGCCTGCTCTATATAGATAAGTAAAGGTCAGTTTATTTGTTGCAGCAAACGTTGGAGGCCGGCGGGGTCGTCAACCTCGACACTCTGGAGGCCAAGGTCAGTGACCCAGCACTAGGTATACATAATTGGTGTTTATATAACGTTTACAAACACGGGACCACAATGCACGGAAGTTGCCACATGTGCTCTACATTCCTTTGTTTGAGGAAAACAAACTTAGGAAAAAACATTAATAAATAAATAAATAAATAAATAAATAAATTTTATTCAAATATTAACAAAATTCACTTATAACTATAGGTATAAAAATGTTTAAAATAGGTATAGAATACATGAGCCTGAACTAGGGTAATCCTGTATCTCAGGCAAAAAGACATATACAATAGGCTAGATAAATCTACTAATAAGCAGTATTTATAAAAACGTCAATATAACAAAAAAAAATATTGATTAATTAAAATAACTTAGGTAAGTAGTAAATATAAACATGCTGTGCAGCTGAGTTTGCAAAAATAGAATGTGTGTTAGTAGGTAAACATTGATCTTGTTTGGATAATTACTTTAATTAAAAACAAAAGTACAGCTTTAAACTTTTATCTGTAATCATCACATATTTTCTTCTGCGGTTCGTCAAAAAATTGATTACGGGTATGCAGTATTATAACGTTAAATGACAAAATTCAAGGATCTCATTTTTGTCTGCAAAATAACCATTTTCCGATCGTATTCGGCCTGTTAGGTTGCAGCTGACTCAGTGTGTTTATGCAGAAGACTTCAACGCACTCCGAGCGCAATGTGTTGTGCCATAAATCAAAGAGTCGTTTCTTTTTTAAATATTCTTTAACTTGACTGCAAAGGAGGCGCTAATAGCTTATAGTTTATCAATATAAAAAAGGGCACAAATACTATGGATATATTTTTTGATACTTTGACATCTAATTCAATTAAATTTCTTATTTATTTATTTAGGATTACCAACAAAGGATACACATCTCTTATAAAATAATAAATTGCGACAAAAGTATTGTTATTGGACAAGTGCTCCCTCAATCAAATCATGTAAAAGGTAATTGGGGCCAATGCTTGGACTCTGCGCTTGAAGCGTCTATTTTCCAGTGTCAAGTTAGTTCAGTTCAGTCACAGATTAGATATATATGTGGTTAAGTTCAGTTTCTTGTAATTGGACTTTGCGCTTGAAGCGACAATTTAACGGTGTCGAGTTAAATAAAAATATAAAGTGAAAAAAATTTTACTCAGTTGAATGCCATTTTGAACGCAAAATGGTGTTAAGTAAAATTATAAGGTCGACATCTAATTCAATTACTTATTATCTGACATTGACTATTCGCCACTTTATTGTATTTCTTGGCGCAGCCAAGTATTCTACAAAATCATAATTATACAAGATCACAACGAAATACATTCGCGGTTTCAGCAATAATGTCTAATACTTTTTCGTAAAACCTGTAACCTGTGAAGGTCATACAATAGCACTACCCGCACATAATTATTAGTAGTAAAAAAATAATATGAGTAAACTATCAAACAGCGATTCATTCTTTCAACAAGCGCCAATATTTTTTAACAAAATAAAACATAATTTCAGTGGTATGCCCATAATTAGAGCGGAGCAGAACAAGCTCCCGCGGGCGGCACTCGGTGAAACAACACGACTGTAATAATCTTATCACATGATAATTATATAGTAATACTCGAATTTTTTAGCAATAGGGTAGATGACAAAAAAATTAAATGTCATTTAGAACAACACAGCTTTTATCAGTTTTGTCTATTTTGTAGTTAATACAATTTTGGTGTTCTTATACATATACCTATTATAAATTGAACATATACTAAAAAATGCTCGTTATGCCGTCTACGTCACAAACCCCTAATCTGGAACTATGATGCTCTATATATAGATATCTCTATATAGATGTTGTCTGCATAACACCCAAAGTGTACAACAAAATACCAAAAGACATTAAAGCTTTAGAAGAAAAAAAGTTTAAATACAAATTGAAACAATTATAAATTAAAATTATTGCCTTTGTTATCTACATTATGCTTATGCTAATAAATATTCTTATATTTTGGCAGTTTCTTATTAAATTGATAAAGCAAAAAATAGGTGCCCAGTTTCTTTCGACGGGCTAAAGAGAATACATTTTTTATGTAGTCATCATGCCTATTATTCAGCAATAACAAATAATAACTTGTTCTATGTTTGCACGCATGTTTGTTTCACTGGTCTCGCCACTGTCATACTCGTACCACGTCAATAAGGAAGCTGACCCGAGTTTTAAACACATTTTACTATCTTGTAACAGTAGTTTGTACATATTAATTGCAAGAATGTGCTGTAAAGCATAGTTCTTAAACACGAGTGGACATTTAGTGAGCGCGTCTTTATTTATGAAACTGATTATTTCATGTGTTAAAGTTAAAGTAAATTAAATGTAGTAAAACAAGAAATTAATTTAACTAAAATGACAAGATAACGATTATTTAGAAAAAGCTGGTAATTCTCACGTTTTTATACGTCAGTGAAATATTTCACATAAGTTACGAGATAAAAGTCGCAGGTAAACTTGTTGCATTATTTTTAATTTACTAGCTGACCCGTTCCGGTTTTGCTTGGATACGTTAACCTTACTCTTAAATCACTTTACCTATTGCAGAAAATCATATGAATATCCTTTCAGTAGTTGTTAAATTTGTCACGAGCAAAAAGACAGGCAGACGCGGCGGGGGACTTTATTTATAGTATGTATAAATATGAAAACGTATGTTAAAACTCATTATTATAATGTATTGAATAGCTTTAGCTTGTATTTACCATGGGTCTTAAAAACGAACACTGTTCAATGATTTTTTATAGGAACAAAGTTCCTTATCGCGCGTTGTGAAAAAATTCTTACGAAAAGTCGTCACGACACTTTTTGCTATAGTAAGCTATTGTAAGCTGTGCGGCGTCGCATTTTTCTCCGTCTTTCTCTCTCTCTCTCTTATAGAGAGCAAGCAAGGATAGTGAACTTCGTTCCATACGGGTGTCTCTTGACACCTCTCAAGTTTTTTAAATTGAGGACAGAAAACACTAAAACTGAACTTTCAAACTTGACCAGCAGCGTGGTGAATTAAAGCTTAATCTCTCTCGTTAAGAGATAAGTCCCTGTGTCCCAGCAGTGGGAACGTTAGTAAGGTGATGATGGTGAAATATAACTAAAAGGTCAACGCAAGTTGGAAGGATAGACGATCGCCCTGTTAATGTAGAGCAATGTGACATGAAGCGTAGCAGCGCACGCGTGCCCGAAGCACTGACATGTGAGGAAGCCGGTCATTACGTCACTGATTAGTCTGATTAGCAAATATGGTACCAGGTAGTTGAATCCAATTTTATTAATTGACAAGTTAATTGATAATTGGACGAGTTTTTGTATGAAAATAATAGTGTAGAAGAGATCCTGGAAGAGATCGCGTATAAGCGATAAGGTCGCCCTGTGATCACATGTTATTTTTGTAACTATTGTTATGTATTGGTGAACAATTTTTTTTTTGTAATTGTTCTAAGTGGCGCAGTAGATAAATGTCGCAAGAATCTTGCATTTACTGAAAATGCAATGTTCTTTATTCTTGTACCATGTACAAATTGTTAATAAGTTTTACTTATTGTAAGTTATTAATTTGCTCATTAATCAAGGTACATAATGTTGTTTTGTTTATATAAATACAATGCATTGTGCGATAAATAAATAAATTTGAATGAATTTCAAGTAGTAGTGGATTCGATTCCCGCTGACAGACCAGTGTTTGAATGTGCTGAGATCACATATCCCTTGACTAAGGTGTTTTTATGCAGAATAATATTCTTAGACAACCGCTGCAAAAGATACTCCACCTATTTCTGAAAACCGCATAAACACCCGTTCAGTAGCTATTTACATTATTGCGTACATAGGGATAAAAGCCCGGGGGACTAAAATTTATAATAACTAAATATGCAGATAAATTGCTGGCTATTATTCATAATTTTTATCGTTGATGTGATCCTGTACTATTTTATTTTATACACCCACCCGCCTACTCCTCTGATATTCTCGACACAGGAAGACACAGTATATAGATATACTACATACATAGTCTATATTCAGGCTTTATTACGAAAGGTTTTTTTATGAAAGAAGCTTTCATAAGGCTCCAATCTCACCTGATATAAAGTGACGATGTGGTCTAATATGGGGCATGAAGACCTAGAAGGTAGAACATTACGAAACACGAAAAAATCGTTACACGCACTGGCCCAGCCCGGGTGGTGACAAAGCCGCGGCCGAAGCCTACCACCAGAGTCTGTTCTTAGCACCACCCGGAGGTCACGTGTAAGGATTCAGAGGGTTAACACGGGTCAGTAACGGACGTCAAAAGTACTATTTTATCAAAATATATTACACTACAGAAATAATTTTAAGCATCTACATACAAATAAAGGAGGGTCTGAATTCAATTCATATTTTTAAATTTACCGTACAGTTTTTGTAAACGTACGGATTTTGATGATTATTTGACACCTGCCTCTTCCGTTAGGTCGCGGTTAATGAAGTTAGGATGTTTTAAGTCAGTCGTTTTAAAAACCCTCGACAGTACCACCCGCCTGATAAACAGCAATTAAAAGTAATTAAATGTAATCGATGCGTCGGCGCCGATAATCACGAGGAAATGTTCCCAACCGTGGCCCATTGTGCAGAGTGGGGACCGTCATTGTTCCGTCTTTTCTCACGCACTATCCGCACATCGGGTGCTCGTGCGCACTTTCCAACGAAGCCGTTACAGATAGTAACGGCTGGTCTGAAATAAAGGTAGCTTTATCGCGTCGTTCGCACGAAACTAAACGCTCTGATTTGGTTATGTAAACTCAGAACACAGAGAATTCTTGCGGATTTTAATTGAGTTGTATTTTCTTCGTTCTGTTGAAAATTATAACGAATCTTAATTATTTGTAAAAGTAAATTAATCCCTATTAATTAGTTAGGGTATTTTCAAGACGAGGCATTATCTTAGTAGTTAAGTTAAATTTTAAAATCTTCTATACTTACCTAATTTACAAAATGTATATATTTAATGATATTTACCTACCAATTTTTCCTTTTATTAAAAAAGTTTCTTTAAATAATTATAGAATAGGATACATCTAAATTTAAGTTAAAGTTGTAATGCCCCAACGGGGCTCATGTTGGGGAATCTATTATGTTAACACCTTTAATTGTAACCACATGAAGCAACAAATAAATGAATATGAATAAAAGTAAATTACTTAGAAGTTGATTCGTCTAGAAAATACCCTAATTAATACAGTTATTCGTCCCGAAACTAATTTACTAGAGTATTTTTTGTAACAGAACAATGAGCCACGTGTTGATTTCGAGCTTATTAAACTAATTATACATACCAACGATACTATGGATGTTTAATTTCGCAGAGATTTGCATATTAAATATGCAAATCTCGTTAGGTCGATTCAGGAAAAAAATATAAGTAAATGCTAACTAACTAGATCGCAATACGTTGAGATAAAAGCTGAAAATGGGGAGAGCCTGAAATCGACCGTGGAACTGGTTTCTCGTGGAGTCCCTCAAGGGTCAATTCTAGGGCCGATTCTGTTTACCATCAACTGTGCGGATATTGTTGATAGTATTACCCACTGCCAATATCATTTATATGCCGACGATCTGCAGTTGTACCACTCCTTTCCCCCCGTGGACCCTCGCCAATGTATTGATGAAGTAAATGCAGATCTAGGCAAGGTACTGGAATGGTCTTTAAATAACTCCCTGATACTTAATCCTCTTAAGTCAAAATTCATGGTGATAGGGACTAAATCCGCACTAAGCAAAGTAAGAATAGCGGATCTTAACATAAATATAAATGGAGAAAAGATTCCTTACGCAAACGAAGCTAGGAATTTGGGTCTGGCCTTCGATAGTAATCTTAGGTTCGAGAGCTATATTGCAGAAACAGTTCGTCAATGCTTCTATAGGTTAAGACTACTCTACAAAATCCGTCCATATTTGTGTGACGCTATTCGCATTACTTTATGTGAGGCACTAATTTTGTCAAAACTAAACTACTGTGACATAGTGTTTGGTCCTCGGTTGCTCAAGAGAACTGAAAAACTTATTCAGCGGGTGCAAAATGCATGTGCCCGTTTCTGTTTCACTATTCCCCCCCGCACACATGTTACCCCTTTCTTAAATGCAGCCAGCATGTTAAAAATGGAAGCAAGGAGGAAACTCCACTTAGCAGTAATGCTTTTTGGGCTTACCCAAACTAAAGTGCCTATCTATTTATATAACAAGCTCACCTGGGCTAAAAGTAAGTCTCGTTACCCTAGGCGCATGTGTACAAACGTCTTTGTTACTCCATGTCACCGAACTGTAGCTTTTCGGGGGTCTTTCCGTTTCGCTGCATCGCGCTGTTGGAATTCACTTCCGCCACCTTTGAGAGATCTGAAAAGTATTTTTGTTTTTAAGCGTAAACTTAAGAACCATCTGCTAGACATGCAGAAATCAATTTCGGAGTGAGTTGCAGTGTTTATATATTTATATATATATATATATATTTCATATTAAATAAATAGTAATCATATAATATTTATATTATTATTATTATTATTATTTTTTTTATATTAAATAAATAGTGGTAATAATAATCGTAAATTTTCATTGATTGAATTAATAAATAATTACTTGTAATTACTAATGATTGGTGATGAATTAATAAAATAGTCAATAAATATTTTAATTCAATAAAAAGCAGGAAGATATTAAATTGTTTTGTTTTTATTTATTTGATTTTATTACTACTTTTATTTGTTTTTCTGTTAGTAGTTGTACTAAGTAGGTATATAAATCTCCAGTAATATTTTATAAAAGAATTTCCAATAATCATACCCTGCATATTTAATTTCAACTACCTACAAGCTTTGTGCCCGGGCCATCATACTACACTCTGCATAACCATAATATTATTATTTTTGCGATGCTACTTTTATTTATCTGATTAAACCCTAAACAAAAATTTCTTATGTATTTTCAAGTAAACTAGTAGTACATAATTATGTACTACAGTTTGTGTAACTACTGTTTGTCTATTATGTTTAAAATTTCTTACCATGATGTTATTCTCTGCGGGTTATGTACACATAGGCAATGAGTTCAGTATTTCCTAGGGAGATCACCAAATATACATCGTTGTGTTTTCACATAACTTATTTGCCCACTCTGAGATCTGAAACAATAAAAATGTTACACTCGTCACAAAACCATACTTATTGATAACAGAGAGCTAATCTAATAGTAGCAAACGAATCTTTTATTTGTTTTAAGAATCTGATAAGTTATTTCCATATAGATTTATTAATTGGGTTTGTACAAAGGCTGTTGCGATGTGAATTAAAGTTGCGTACTTACCATAATATCCTATGAGAATCTGAAGTCATTTTGAGGCGACGCCGCGCCGCCGCGCCAAAAAGTGGGCTGACGAGTGAAACTTTCACGGTAGCACTGTATTAATTGAATTTGCTTGCACAAGTTCTTTGTTTTTTATTTTTCATCGAATGTCGACGCTTACTACCAAAAGAAAACTGTTTTTTCCACTGGTTGAACGAGTTGAACTTTGCGCCATCGGCAGAATTTTCATGAAGGCAAAGCGTCATTCACATTCACGTCATATCCCATTCATGAGCGCATACGTTGGTTCTTTCATGTTTTTTTTTTTGCTTTTTTCCGATTAGGTGAATAAAGTGTCAACTTCTTCTTCTTTTTGTTGGGAAAACTGTTTGTATCGCGTGTAAGAAGTGCATAATAAGTTTTGTTTTGTTTTCTCTATTTATTCCTATTTTGTTTAAAATATTTATTAACTAGTTAGTTAGCTAGTTATTATATTATATTATTATGTTATCATTTTAGTTCGTTTTGTTTGTTTGTTTTTGATTAATTCTATACCTTTTTTATCTCTTTTTTTTTATGTTTATCATTTAGTCGTCGCTCGTGATGTTTTGTGTTGCAAGGTCTCGTCTGAAAATCAGCGCACCTCCGCGCTCTAAGTGTGGGGTTGCATTATGCTGAGATGGGGCCTTTTGACACATCACAAAATTATGTGTTAAGTATTTGTTGTTTTTCTTTGTTTTATTGTATTTTGTGTTGTGATGTGTCAATAAATGTTTCTCTTTCTCTCTTTCTCTCTTTCTCTTTCTCTTTCTCTTAACCCGACCTATAAAATACTTTCTAGTATTCCAGTTCAGTAGTTTCTCTTTTTAGGCAGCAAGCAATTATGACTGACTAGTCGTTGAAGTTGTTTATAGATGCATAAAACCAGGATAAAGTCTAATATCCCTTCATAGTTCCACTAACCCCCTAGTCTTGCATCTAGGTGTATACACGATAAAAAGTAATGCTTGATTGCCTATAAATAGCCCGGTAGACCAGTCTACGAGTATTTATAGTTAATGAATGCGCTGACGGATAGTTCCGAGAAAGTAGGGAAATCACGATCTATTGGACATGACTGAGGCTTTCGGAATCCAGATCTAAGAAAATCCGTTGATGTATGTTGAGCGACATACAAAAGACAATAAATTGAAGAGGTACAATTACGTCAACATTTTGGGTTTACACGCCTACTGCTGGACGTTGACCTTTTAAATCTTTAGTATTTGATCGGAAAAATGAAACCACCAAGATTGACCAAATCAGCCGTCTGCCTTTCTGTCGTTGGGAAGAAAGATTGACCATTTAACGACGCGTTCGCTGATCCGTGGTTTCCATGAAGACAAGATGACGAAGATGAATTTTTAAACATTAAACCTTTTGACACTTAAAGTTGTAAAAGTATGAGCATTTTACTACCATTTCGATCCCGTGGCGACATTTGGCAGCGATGCTATCGCGAGTTCACAATGACAACGACTCAGTCAGCTTGATAAAAAAACGTATGCATAGACTCACATGGTTAGATTACTACTTAAGTAAACTACGTCAAACCCTAAATTATTTTTTACCTTACACAAATACATATTTTTAACCACATGTAGATGGCGAGTATCGAGGTGTCGCTGGGGGCATCGCGGCGGCGCAGCGGCGGCGCGCGCGACGGCACGCGCGAGCTGGACGCGCTCCGGACGGCGCTCTCGGATAAGGACCTCATGATACAGAGGTAACTTATATATAATGTTATATTATAGTATAAATAGTCATAATACAAAATGATACCCAATGTTCGAATTACCAGGCGCGATGGCATAAGTTCCAGTGAGAGAATAAGAAATCTGTAGGTACATTCTTTTCACTAAAAAACGTTCTGCAAGCACTTTCCTTGATCTGGGTGTTGCTGATTCCATTCTCATACACATCAACATCTGGTGTGACATGTACTATCTAGTCTAACATTCAATTAATTATTTGCTCCTATAGCCTGAAGAAGCAGCTTAGCGCGTCCCTATCAGCCGCCCGACTGGTGTCCACCACGTCGCCCCCTCCGGGCGGCGGCGGGGACGACGAGGGCGGCGCCCTATCCGCGGAGGAGCGCCGCGCCCTGGAGGACCGCGCGCGCGCCGTGGCCGCCGACCTGGACGCGCGGAGGAACAACATACACGAGCTCAGGAAGAGGCTCGAGAAGACGCATGTCACTGAGTGAGTTAAACCTAGTTTTAACTGCATAAGTAGATAGGAGAAGGATAAGGCTGCCCTGTTTCATCCGATTCTGAACAGAATTGAAATTGAATTCCTAGTTATCACACGTCGGTTTCTATAAGAACCCTTGGGCGATTCATATCGTGGTATGAACAGGCCGCGGTATAAAACGACTAGCACCCCGGTCACCGTGCTTTTGATGAGAACGTATTGACCCGGTACGGGTAGTTGGCACAGGGATTGGCCCGGTATGTCTGTGTCGAGTGGTAAGTTTCGAAACGCATTCGGCTAGACTACGATCCCGGTAATCCTGTTTCAATTCTGTTCTGTCCCATTCTAGGTAGAATCCGAACAGATCGGAATGTCTGTGGCCAGTTTCATTCTATATTTCCACTTGTAGACACCGACTTTCCCTACATGATTACCAATTGATGATTGTTTATATACAGCAACATCGACACGCGGATCCAGCAAGCCGAGCTGCAGTACAAGCTGGGCCGCGAGGAGCTAGAGCTGCTGACATTGGGAGAGCAGGCTCGCGCGCTGGCCCAGCTCATCGAGCAGGCCGACGCTCGCGCTCGCGCTCCCTCTGTGTACAGGTACCTCTCTCGTCTCTATATAACGTACCTTTTTAGAGGAGAAAAATCCTTATAGAAGTTCCATAAAAGGCCGCGGGCACCGGCGTTAGCACTTTGCCCTCATCACTTCCCGTGAGGACCATAGGACCTGTCCCTAAACTCACCAGGAAATGGTCAGTGTCTTCTTGGATCACGACACCGAATATGTACTGCGTTTGCCACCCAGCCGGCCAAACATGGCGTGTGTGGCAACGTCCTAATTAATTATGCGTAACTTTTTTAGCTTACCTTTTATAGACCGATTTCATAGAAGTAGTACCTTCTATGAAATCGGTGTAATTATTGAAATTAAGTGTCCGTTTGTATAGTTTATTACTCTATCTGGCATCAGATAAAAAACCCCATTCGTCTAAAACTGCGAAAGCGTTATTACAAAACGCGTGTACACATATACTTCTCAGACTCCGAATCTAATCATAAAATCACAAATCAGCGTGCATTCGTTTGCATTCGTTTCTGCATATCACCGCGGATTCCATGAGAAACGCTAATCTCGGCAATTATGTATGTATTTATGGCTCCATTCACGGCGGAGGGAGTCACAAGATTAGACGCGGCGCGGCGCGGCGCTATCAGAGCCATGAAATCGTGCCACTGGGGCCACAGCTTACTTACAGAGGATGTGGCCCACTGGTGGCTTACACCAAGAAACTGATATTAAACATTCTTTTTTATGAAATTATAAAGAGTAAAATGTTACCAACGGGTAAATTAATATTCTAAATTGCATTAATGAACTACTTTGGTTTTGTATTTTTTTGTTTCTATCAGTCACCATAGTACCCGCTCTGCTTAGTTTGGGGTTAGGTAATGCTGTGTAATTAGTCCAGAGATATTTATTTATTTATTTGTAGCGAGGAGGTAGGTTTGTAAAAAGATAGATATGCCTTCATAAAAAATACACTTAATAGGCCTAATTGTCACAAGATCAGTTTATCCTAGTGCCAGCTGATACTGAATGAATTATCCAGGAACATTTATAATACCTATGTAACATATTTTATTTCTTTTGTACGTTGATATATGTCTGATGATTTAGATTCTGCGATAAAGCGATAGGCGTTACAATCGTTACAACATCCATTGTTTGAGGCACACTTTCTGAAAGATCTAAAATGCTGAGAAAATCTCTCGAGTTAGATTTCGATTTAAACGAACAAATTGGAGAGAGTGGCAATTGAATTATTACAAAAGAAACTTCCGAAAATCGTACACTCGTTCCATAGATACCTACATAATGGCTTTGTACTAAAATTATCATAATTAATTAAGCAAATCCAAATAATAATAATAATTTATTTTTTATATGAGTTATTTTAGAGTTTTTCACCATTATAACTATCTTAGACTAACCAACTACCTAGACTTATTTATTTATAATTTACAAAAAATAAATCCAAATATCTGTTTTTAGTTTTTTACAAAAAAATGAAATGTATGTTAAATTTAAAACCAACACTTTATATAATATCCAGTCTGCATAGTTTCTTTTTACTACTATCCTATCGTAATAGGAAAGACGGATTACGGTGTCGGTTATAAACTTCTTCAGTAGGAAGGAGGATCGATCATCTCGGAGACAGTCGCGCCGCATGCGATGATATCGGCGCGACTGCACGGAGGCACTCGCGGCTGGCAGGTGGCGCTTGTACATCATAATGCGATTAATTACTCACCTGCAGATAGTTCGATAACTCTTCATCTTATAAAAACCTAAAAACTGCGTTACCATGTAGTATTTTCTTAGGGTTTAAATGAATGATTATGATCTTTCTGCCCTTATTAACATTACGTTGGGTCGGCACGGCTAGTATTTTGCTTCCATTTCCCTCTGTCATCCGTCATCTCAACACTCACCCCTTTACACATGTCATCTTTTACACAGCCCATCCATCTTTTCGATGGTTCCATAATTATGAATCTTCTAAAACTATCAGTACTCCCTTTTCATGGTGAAGTTTGATGAGATTGATTAATTTATTGAATATGATTAATTGAATATATATATGGACATTGTATTGTGTTCGTCATGAGTGACCTAATGATAGATGTAGATAACGGTTTCTAGAAATATCCTACAAAAAGGTGCATTTTATCCTTTTCCGATTACTAGGAAAAGTTACTCAGTAGTTATAAGATAAATATTCTTTATTGTACACATAATTAAAAATACAAAACAATACATAAGCACTTAAGACTATGTGACAAATGGCGGTCTTAAGGGTGGGTTTAAGGTCTGTTTTATGTCTTAAAAAGACATAAAACAGTATAAACAGAACTACCGCAAAGATTATGATCTTTAGCAAAAACTTAAAATGCTGCAGGAAGAGCGTTATTACCGCAAGAAACGCAGGCAAGGCAATCAATATCGATGGATGGTAATAGTGCCGGGGTTCCTAGAGTGGCAGACAATGAGCCCTGTCTCCGAGGGGCTCTCACGGCCGTCGCGGCGGCGCGCGGCGCAGCCCTGCGACACATTATACTGTCATATTTGTCAGAGTGTTGTCCTTGTCAGAATTCATTTTATTTACAGTCATTTCGATTCTCTGAAATAGTCGTACTAAATATAGTTCAGATTGAGACCCTGACCAACAATTGTGACACAGTTATGTAAGCGGATTTTTCAATTGTCAGATAGGCTGTATTTGACATTATTTTTACCTATTTGAGCTATGGAGCAAGGAAAAGAAATAAACATACCTTGAAGATAAAAAGTGCCTACAAATATTTTGATATAGATATACATAAACTCTACCGTTCGATGCAAAGTCCAACATAACACACGGTGCTAGTTTTAACCGAATTGAATAAACAGTATGTAATCAGGTTAACGAAGATTTATAAAATAATAAGTTTTTTTAACAAGAATTAAAATTGCCGCAGGAAAAAAAACTGTCAGTAATTATAAAGTTCCATCTAAAACATAAACGCGAACATTAAAGCCAGCAATAAACAGCCTTCGCGAATAACTGCGTGTAGCGAAGCCTTCTGCATAATTCAGCAGTTTTCAGACGACAACACGCGCCTGCCTGATCCTATCTCTGCTGTTGGTATTCCGCACGCCCTTTCCGATCCTAGTTTATAGCTGCAGATGGACCCAGCTAGTGGGGACGGGCTAATGTTTGTATTATAGATGTAAAGGGAAAGTTTTTTTGTTTCTGACCTCTTCATGCTTAATCGATCTTCTAGAAATTTAACATTAATAATAGTTAAAATTGAAGAAATACCTCCGATTCCAATGTTTTAATTTCCTAAATATATTTTTTTTATAATTTCACCATAATATTGTGTAATGTGCACGCGATGCGCTTTCATTTGATACTCGAGTATATTTGCTAATTTTCGGTTTTCCTTCCCCACTCTAACCCCCATAACTTTTAAACGGCACAACCGATCTTCATGAAACATGTCTATCCTAACACCTTTCATAAAAAAAACTAAATTAAAATCGCTCCATCCGTTCGGGAGCTATGATGTCCCAGACAGACAGACAGATACGTCAAACTTATAACACCCCACTTTTTTTTTCGGCGGTTAAAATGTGTGGAGAATGACTTATGGTTTTATGCTTATATCAAAGCTGCAGATGAAAACTAGTAATATACAATACAAGTATTAAAGCCGCATGAGTCGCAAATGTCGGTTTGTTTTTTTGAAATCGTGTTGGACAGAATGCAAATCGAGTTGGTTCAAGTTTATCGAGTTGACTATCACTACATAACCTACCATGATTAGACTGTTTTTAAGTATTTCTTAACTTTGACGCTGTTGAAATCTCTATTATCTCGGAATAAACTGATTTAATCATGTTTTAATAATGTTAAAACCCATGGTAATTAACAAACTTTCCTTTGTCGTCTAGACCTTTCGTCTTCACTTTAAAATACTGAGAGTTAAAACTAAACGGCTTCGAATCGAGTCATAGTATCACCATTAATATTATCTATCTGCAGTAAAATATAAATAAAAGCCTATTTATTCCACGGACCTGGGCCAAACCCACCTGCAATCTATAGTTCCTAGTGAAACATAATCCCGGCCTGGCGCGGGCGCTTTATCCCACCGAGCCCGCGGCGCGACGCACCGCGACAGGTGAAAAATTACTTCCTCGCCCCATAACTACCGCCGCGCCTCGCTCTTACCTTATTGCAGCAAAAACTATAGCAAAAAGAACTATCCTGACAGGCTTTTACCTTTCTTAGTTAGCTGCTAGTTTACGACGGTTTTATGTTTACATCTAGTTGGGTATTTTGAGGTGCAAGAGGCAGCGGATTCGATTCCCTCCGAGGGATGAAGTGTTTGTATGTTCTGGCAGCACTCTCTCCTTGGTCTGTAAATAATGTACATATACTAAAAAGTATCTATAAATATATGTCTATTATATCACGTATATTAAATGTCTATAACCCGTAACACAAGCTTAGAGCTTACCGCGGGGCTAGATGTTGTTTTGATGAACACATCGACCTTGGTAGCTGTATGTTTGTGTTGAACACTTTCACTAAAAATATTAAAAATTCAAATATCTCGAAGGGGCTTAACTTTAGACCAGGGTACCTCAGAGTCAAATTGGTTTCTACTGAACCCTGCTATCACGTCCTGAAAGGATCGGGTCTACTAACAAGTAACCCTGTATATTACGTAAAGCTACGTATGAATCTTGATTTAGCGCAGACTATAGTATTGTTATCTACAAATCCACATAACAGATATGAGAATGTCTTCCAAGGAGATTCCCTCACTTAGAAATTACAAAGGTGTTTGTAATTTCTGTTTATTTTCACATCACATGTTCAACCGAAACAAGCTTACAAATAACTTTATCTCGTAATTAAATCTTGTTTCTGAGATTGAGCAATTACCAGCTTCATTAACGTTATGTGTAGACATTTACGAGGCTTGTTAGCTAACTTTTGGTTTCACAAGCTGTGGGAAGGAATCAAAATAAATTTGATAAGTTTATGATAATCTCATACTACGCCTAGGGTTCCGCGTACAGTTTGTACACATTTAGCAATAGAGAAAAACAAATATAAGTACAAAAAAATTTTAAGAAGTTAAAAAGATTAACTACAAAATTGTAATAACTGATAAAGTTTTGTTGTTCTATTCTCTTCTCAACTATAAAACATTGAAGCGAACTGTCAACACAATGTTATTTCCTTGATATTTTTTTAGTTTTATTAATATTAAGTTTGCCTGTCCATGTAGGCCATGTGCTTCTAAGGAAATATACGTTTTGACTTTGACTTTAAGAGTGCAAAAAGGTGCAGTTCGAGCTGACACGTATCCAAGTACCTACTGCCCTCGTGCAACGTTGCTTAACCTTGCTAAAATTAGGTTTGTTGTATGGGAGCCCCTTTAAATATTGTGTTTATGGTATTTGTTGGCATAGCGGCAGAAATACATTATCCCACAAAATTTCAGCTTTCTAGCTATCTTGGGTCTTGAGGTACAACCTGGTGATAGACAGACGACGGAGTGTCAGTAATATGTTGCCGTTTTACTCTTTGGCTGCGAAACTCTAAAAACGTAGTCCATCGCGATGAATTGTAAAAGGGAAATTGGAGTGAAAGTGAAGTGGTGATGAGACAGTGGACCACGCAGCGTAGTTACCCCCGGGCCTTAATGAGCATCCATTTATGTGGAGATATTATAAATGGTGTCATGTTTACTTTTCAGAAAATGCATGGTATGCAGTTCAGATTATGCTGGTTCAGGAAAGGTTGCAGCTTATCCCAACTTATATGAATAGAATAGAAAGGTGCTAATTTCGAAAAAAAGGGAGATAGATGTTACGATCACTCACACAATCTCACGTGTTAGCAAGTGTCAATGTAGACGAAGACAGATCACATAGATCCATTCACTCGTGTTTTGAAGATACTCAAATTCACAAATTCAAAATCATTCATTCCGTAGGCAAACTTAGAGGTGCACTTAGAATAGTAGAATACTCAGTTGTAGTTCACAGGAAATACATAAAAATACAAACCATTCTCTGAAATTATCTATTTTCTTATTGAGCTTCTTATAAAGCAGATACCTATAAGATCAACATCAATAAATCAAAGCGACAAAACCCGGGACTGCCCTTTCGCGGGAACTGGCGGCGATATAAATTCTCTACAACAAATTAAAGTAAAAACTCTTATGTTTTTCTCCTCCAATCAGACGCTTACATAATGTATGAGATTGATTGCGCGCTTATTTGGCGGCGCGCGCGCTTCTGAGCAAAACAACTTTATATTTTAAATCAGGCGGTAAGTTACAAACCCGGGGTTGGGCTTTTGGTATTCAAATTGAAATAATTCAATTGTTAATTTAAGGGCATGTTTCATCATGTCAGAGGAAACTTGTACAATGGTTAAAATATAGAGCTATTTCGCTATGTCCCATGTGACAAGCTCTTGAAATAACTAACCAACTAACTCGACACGAATTATTTAGATAACTAACCATTGCTTAATTTACTCGGATATTGCGTAATAAGCCCAAAGACTTATAATGCGTTTAACTACGCTTGAAACTTTATAAGGTACTACTTGTAAAATGGTGATTCGTCATTTAATGATTACTCTCGGAAACAGGGAACGCTTTTTGTAAGTCCTTATTGAGGAATGCTGATAAATAGAAGTGAATTTTATTCAGCTGCAGGATTTCCACTGTTGTTTTATATTATTAGTTAACGCTAACTTGTTCAATTTTAGATGAAATTAGGTATACCCTCCTGACCGCTGATTATTATTACTTTATATTTAGTTTTAAGAACCTGTGCTTAGTACTATTCGTTCTCATTGAATGTGATTAAATTGATTAACATTGCAAGTACCCACCAAGTCGAGCTCTTACTGAGGTTTTAGGTTAATTTCTCGGCAGTACAATTAAATTGTTTATTGATACTTAAAATAGTAGATATCATTTACAACCCTACTACACGGAACTACGCAACACAATCTATACTAATATTATAAGGCTGATGAGTTTGTTTGTTTGAACGCGATAATCTGAGGAACTACTGGTCCGATTTCAATAATTCTTTCTCGGTTATATAGCCTATTTATCGATTAAGGCTATGGTTTTTACCGTGGGAAAATACATGAAACACGGGCAACGCCGTGGCGTGAAAAGCTAGTGTCTAGATAGATACAAGATACAAGATACAAACTCATTTATTTCCATAGTTTGGTTTTACAAAACTTAGACACGTCAAAATAAATTACAAAAAAACAAAAATAAAATAATCATTGGTGCTTAAAGATAAGTAGGAAATAAATTTATGGTATCTGGTCGCTTCGCTTTTTTTACACTAGAGCAAAGAAGCTATTAGAAACTCTAGCTAGTTTTTGTATTGAAACTTTACAATCATTATTTGTTAGTCTTGTTTTTGATTTGATCTTGTTTTTGATAATAATAATAATCAAATTACCAAGCGGTATCTTTGTTAATGTTATCTCAACCTAACAAATTAAGTAATGATTAAATTTACAAAGATCAGGTCATGATTTTCACTTTACATAAGTAAGTCAGAGTCATTACCGCTTAGCGCAAACGGGCGTCGCGTGGCGCGCGTCATTACATTACCGTCGTTACCGGGACATCAGGGCCCCGCCTCGTTAGCGCTGTGAAAACACTTGCTTTGTGCACCATTCACGCAATATCTCTCCAATTTATTTACTTTTACATATATTATTACTAGCGGCCAGCTCGGCTTCAAAGGGCTAATTTTTAAAAAAATTTTTGATGCTTAACCATCCTTGGACTTCTGGGAACATTTATAAAAAAATAATTGGTCAAATTGGTCCAGGTGTTGTTGAGATGTGCGCTTATCAACACATTTTGCGATTCATGTTTATATTATAGATTTCTATTTAATAATAATATCTTATGAGGATCTGGTGAAGGGGTAAAATTAGACATAAAAATTCAAGAAGCAGTAAACATCCAAAAAATAACTTACTCGCTCGGAAATTGAAAAAGTAATTGCAAATCATTCATACTTTACCATCCAAATCAAATCAAATACTTAGCCAAAAAATACTAAACTATTCTTCAGAAGTTGTCCGGAAATTTGTTTTTACTAGTAGCTATGTTTTTTTAATATTATTATTGTAACAAATCTTAATAATCAAACGTTGCAACGTTTGATTCAGTCCTTGGTATTTTTTTTATTTTATTACATAAATCGGTAAACTAATGAGTTCAGTTTCCTCTGTTTCCATTTAACTGGTAATTTATCTTTAATTCGCAAGGTAAAGTGCAAGAGGCGAAGGTCCGCTTGCGGCGCAAGAGGTAGCGGGTTCGATTCCCGTTCCCCAACTGTTTGAATGTCCTGCAAGAACTTTCGCCTTGGTCTGGGTGTTTAATATGTAAAGTAAAAAATCAAATATTTATGAATGTTTATTATATTAAGTAAAAGTATGAAGTAAAAGTAAAAGATGTCTAGTACCCGAAGCACAAGCTTAAAGCTTAGCATGGTGTTAGCTTAGTGTGGATTCTTCAGAAGTATTTATTTATTTATTTACTTAGATAAAAGTACCGAGATTACATACCCATACCTGTACTTCCTAATATCCTAGATAGAATAATCCTAGATAGCACAAGCTTTTGAAAGTTTTTTTACAGACATTCCTATGTCAACTACAAGCTCTTTAAACTCTTCACATGATCTTGCCGTGTCATTATTAAAAAACAACGTACCTGATTGTAAAAACATCTTTCATTTTAAACATGTCAACGAACAAGACATTGTTAAAGCCTTCAAAATGATAAATGTAAAAAAAACCCAAGATCTCTGGGGTATTTCTGTACACATTCTTAAACCACTAATAGTTACTCTGGCACCTGATTTGGCTAATATATTCAATGAATGCATAGACTCTGGAGTGTTTCCTGACCTAATGAAACATAGTAAAATTGTACCTTTGTTCAAATCGGGCAATACAACGGACCCTACTAACTTTAGACCAATATCAGTTCTGCCTACATTTAGTAAAATATTTCAGAAGCTTATTTTAAGCCAGCTCTCATTACATTTTGATGTAAATAATTTACTACATAACAAGCAATATGGCTTCACTAAATGCAAGTCCACTGCTGATGCTGGTGTTGAGTTACTAACTCATGTTTATGATGCTTGGGAAAAGTCGCAGGATGCAATAGGAATTTTTTGTGATTTATCGAAGGCATTCGATTGCGTGCACCATGAAACATTGATCAGGAAATTGAGCCACTATGGAATTAGGGGCAAATCCTTGGATCTTTTTGCTTCCTATTTAAGCGAAAGAATTCAAAGAGTTGATGTCAACGGGAAACGATCTCCAGGGTCCTTAGTGTCAATGGGTGTACCTCAGGGATCCATATTAGGACCTTACCTTTTTTTGATATACATAAGTGACTTGCCACATCTTGTACAGGATCAACATGAAATTGTATTATTTGCTGATGATACTTCACTTCTTTTTAAAATAGATCGTCGCATTAATAACTTTGACAAGGTAAATAATGCAATTTCTAAAATAGTCCATTGGTTTGAATCCAATAATCTATTATTGAATGAAAATAAAACTAAATGTATTCGATTTTCACTACCTAATGTAAAACAAGGTTCTGTAGATATTAAAATAAAGGGCGACAATTTAGAGCTCGTTGAAAATACTGTATTCCTAGGTATAACTTTAGATAGCAAGCTTCAATGGGACCCTCATATAGATAAATTGTCGAAAAGGCTCAGTTCTGCTGCTTTCGCAGTCAAAAAAATTAGAGTTTTAACTAATATTGCAACATCTAGACTGGTCTACTTTAGTTACTTCCATAGCATTATGTCATACGGTATTTTGCTGTGGGGGAGTGCTGGAGTAGGACGCATAAATACCATATTTGTACTGCAGAAAAGGGCTGTTCGTGCTATCTATAATATGGGTCTCCGAGATTCGCTACGTGATAAATTCAAAGAAATAAACATATTGACCGTCATTTGTCAATATATTTATGAAGCCATTATGTATACGCATAAAAATATTAATTTGTTTACAAAAAATAGTGATAAACACAATGTAAATACAAGAAATAAATATAAACTCGCTTTGCCCACCACTAGGCTGCATAAGGTTAATGTATCATTTAAAGGGCAATGTATACGCTTCTACAACAAGATTCCCAAAGAATTGCAACAGTTGTCAATTACTAAATTTAAGAAAATTGTAAAAAATAATCTTTGTAAAAAAGCTTATTATAATATATCGGATTACCTTGAGGACAAAACTGCTTGGGACGGAATCTGCTCCAACACAAAATCAAAAACAAGACTAACAAATAATGATTGTAAAGTTTCAATACAAAAATGAGCTAGAGTTTCTAATCGCTTCTTTGCTCTAGTGTAAAAAAAGCGAAGCGACCAGATACCATAAATTTATTTCCTACTTATCTTTAAGCACTTATGATTATTTTGTTTTTTTTGTAATTTATTTTGACGTGTCTAAGTTTTGTAAAATCAAACTATGGAAATAAACGATTTTGTATCTTGTATCTTGTATCTTGTAATGCTACATACAGTTTATAGTCAATTCTACGCTAGTCATGTTGACCGACGCTATGATTTTGCTTTATGTGCGCGATTGCCACAAGCTACATCCCTTTCCACTGCGCGGTTCGCTGCACTCACGTTCAGGCAACGTGGGAAACAAGGATATTCCTCTATGGCAACACTGTATCTCAAACTATCTCTATGTCTTGTCTATGGATGAGTCGTTTTTGTTTGAGCCGAGAATCTTGATCGAAGCTCGAGATTTCACATCACGGGGCGTCTGGATATTGTTTATTGAGTTTATATTTGCGGACGCTACAAAGTAAATGGTTTATCAATTTTGATTCTATGCTGTGTTATTTAACTTTTGACAAACATCCGTCTAAACCGCGTTGCGTGGTGCGTTGGTGCGTTACACTAGTTACATTGGTACAGAATACAGCAAAATAAACTTAATGAAATAGGATCCCAAAATAATATACCATAGAATAATAAATTACTACTACTTAATATTGCAGTTTGATCGAAGTAAACTAACATTATTTCGATCCTGGGTGTTATAATAATCATTTTCTTTTGACAAATTTAAACCTAATTTAAAATTGACACTTTGGTATAACTTGTTTTGAAACGTTGATTTTGATCACTAACTTTTGCTGTTGGCTGTACCTACAGTGCTCATGTTTTCGCCGTATAATGAAATATCTTCAAAAAAATTCAAGCCAGTGGAACAGCGCAAAATACTTCCTTAGATTATTACAACATGTGTAGAAAGATGTTTGAGTATAGAGATGTCATCCCGTGTAGTATCTATATTAGTAGGTTATGGTAATTTAAAGATCGTTCTCGTATTAAAGACAAATCTATTAAACATTTCACCGCAGTGTGGGCTGGTTGAACACAGCAAATAATACAGGCATATAAAATCCGAGCAAGAGAGAACTTTAGCCGAGAGCCTTTAAGCTGTATCCTGTAGGCTGTACAGTCAGCGTCGAATTGATATGAGCGTCTAAAGTCATAAAGTTAATTTGAAAAATATACTTAAAAGCAATTTTATTTCATATACAAGATACAAAATCATTTATTTCCATTGTTTGAGTTTACAAATATTAGAAAGGTAAATAAAAATGTATTATGAATCCTGTGCTCTACGTTTCCCTTGAGGATGGCACGAACACTGGGAGGCCTATGCGCAGCAGTGGGTTAAAAAAGCTGTGGATGATGATTTCTAATCAAAATATTGTTGAAGGCATCCAACGTGTCCAAAATCTTTCAGATATAATTCAGAGTGTTCAAAATTATTAAAGCAAATAAAGCTGTCAAAGGTATTATGCAACTCTCTTAAGCAAAGACACTTGAGAGCTTTGTTTGCCTTGATAATTTTGAACACCCCGAGTGCTCTAATGCTATGAAACAATGCGTAAAAAGATATTTTGGGCCCATTGAGTGCCAAAAACAATATAATGAAATGATTCGATCAAATTGTTTTCATGCATATAAGATTATAATGCCCACTCTCGACGCTCACATCAATTTCACGCTGACTGTACAATCAGTGTCGACAGCAAAACAAAGTGGCAATGTGGCTGACAGTAAATTACAAGTAAACACAGTCTTGGAAGTGCGCGTGTTCTATGCAAGTGTACAAGCTACATTACTGAATAGGAGGTTTTATGTCCATAGACAAGGAGGTTTAAAGACCCCATAATACATATTAGGTAGATAAACGGAACTACTGTTGGAATTTGCGATTAATCAAGGGAATACAGCTGCTTTTTGTCATCATGAGTAGGTTATCTTTCGAAGTATCTTCTTGCTGGCGATAAGACGTCCGATCTCTCAGATGCGCTTATTATTTTTAAATTAGTTAAGTCATTTTTATAATCAAAAGGTACGTAGTTAATATTAGTATTTAGATGCGTGATTATTAATTGCGAACTAATAGTGTCTTGATAAACCTGACACAGGCTTGAAGAAACTATAAGTCATTGTAAAGGTGTATTTTATGAATAAATAAATTTTGGTAAAATTACTATTTATTTTGTCGTTGATTGTCAGATTACAGACCACTTAACAAAAAATATTAAACTTATAGGACTATAAGTGTTTGTTACCAATTTTATTTTTTTAATTCAAAATTGGTTGGATGAGAAACCATACCTGCTGCACTTGGTCGCAGGACTTGATGCATATTTCATATTATTTTAATATCTAGGTACTCGATGTATTTAAGTGATGAGGGTATGATTGATTGATTGGGATGATGACTCAATTGCCTGGAGTCAGTGTTTTCGCAGGCGAGGTGAGAATAATTATGATATAGGTGTTATTATGTAGGTAGGTGGGTATTATTAGGTAGTAGGTAATATTATGATCGGATACCGGTCTGTGTACCTATTTTTAAACGAGTATTAAAACTGTAGCTGTCTAGCCTCAAAATAATAGCGCAGATATGATTCTTAAACACATTTGTTTGTAAGTATTTACTCTGTCAGTTGACATGAGTTTCATCACTCGCCGTAGGATAACGTTTTTTCAAAATGGGCAGGAGCTCATTTTTAAACATCTCAGACACCCACTGACTTAGAAACTTGATTTCTAAACTTCGGTCAAACCTGTGCTAGCAAAGCGACTGCGAAGCGGGAACGTCTGCTGCACGGCGGACGCTACGCACACTTTACACTTTACTCTTTGCACAATGCAATATTTCCTTTGACATGTATCATCATTAGCCAAGATTTTTTTTAAATAGCGGACTAGTGGTATGTTTGACAAAGTATTGAAACCCCTTTAGTAAAGTTTTTGTTTTATTTTTACAGTTTTTTTTATTATATGATTGAGAACAGTTGCTTCTTTATACAAAAGATATCAACGCGCTTCGGATCCTCAAAAGACACCTAATTTGGAGATGTTTTGCATCAACAGATATGCCTAAGAACTATGTATTACTAAAAAAAAGCATAAATAATACTTTAATTACATAGTTAACCTCTAGATAAGTTTCAACTGAGATGTCTACTTATCTGTGAAATTTCATTATATTGTGGCAAAACCACGCTATCGTAATTAAAATATTCTTCAAGAAATTGCAAAACTGCTGTAGTTAATATACCCTGGCATATAAAGTAATATGACTAAGACCACACAGAGTTTTATTATTAATTATCGTCTATCGATCGTAATTTCCGTAAATACGATACGAAGTTCCACGTTAACGGGACGGATATATCGCTTTCACCAAACAAAAACTGCGAATGCGTGCGTGATTTGCAGTATATGATAGTGGGAACATGATAAATAGTCTGTTGTGTGTGGGTCTGTCTTTTACATCATAAGGTAGGAAGGTAGGTCCTAGGATCTCTTTTCTCCTACGGATAAATCCATTCGAACATGTTTCTCTCATTTGAAAAGAGTTTTTCTGAGAATATCTTCTGGCTCTTAAATGGGCTAATTTACCGTTTTGTAATCTACTCGTAGGGTAGATACACTAGTGTTAATCGTTATATCGCTGCATTGTTTATAAGAAGTTTAAGGCTTAAAAATGGGTTATACAATCGAATAATTTAAAACATACTTACATATAAATATTAAAATTTTTAGGTTATTGAAAAGTCGTTACATTATTTGAAACTTGCGAACCGCATCGACTTCGCACGGGTATGAATTAAATATGTAATATCTATATTGATGAACCCACATAGATATTCTTTTAATAATTTTATGTATTCTCTACCCGCAGTTGAATTAAGTGGTGGTGGTGTTGGTGTAGTGGTGAATTAAGGCCTAATCTCTCTCGCCAAGGGAGAAGTCCCTGTGTCCCAGCAGTGGGAACGTTAATAGGGTGTTCATGATGAATTTTATGAACTATCGCGAACATACAGACACTCGCGACAAGGGACTCATACCTAGTGATAGTCAGAGCATTGTGTGTAATGTAATACATAGAACACATATAGTGTTAAAGATCAATGACAATTTTAATTTCACAAAGTATAGTTTATCAAAACCTTAATATTATAGATATGAAAGTAAAAACCTGAGAAGCATCGTAGGGCTCCAGTGCAGTGCCCCGCGGCCGCGCGACCTCAGCCGTGACCCTTCGCAGCCCGCCCTGATGTTATACTCCTACCTCTCCTTACATCACCATATATATATAATCTAGACAGCTACGCCATTGTTTTTTCTAATAAGGGCAATAAGTATATCCAACGAGCTTTTCCCAACTTTGTTTTTAATTATTAGTTTTCTATTTTGATTATAATAATAAACTATTTATTACAGGCATCTCAGACCCATATAAACTTATACCTTACAGACTAAAATACATACAAATATAAATATCATATGTATACTAAAATATCATCATGCCCGTATTATGGTATCATCTGACACGGCGGTGTCGCCTTGCAGTGTAGGCGACCGATGACCCTATCCCAATTCCAACTAATATTATAAATGCAAAAGTAAGTGTAGGCTAAGTAGAGCACTCGACTTTCATTCCGAAGGTCGTGGGTACAAACCCTGCAAAGTACACCTATACATTTTTCTTCTTGAAAAAATTAGTGCGCTTTAAACACGGTGAATGCAAAACATAGTTAGGAAACCAGCATATTCTGAGAACTTCTGAGGACTTGAAGGACGTGTGACATTCACCGAGGTGCACTAAGCCAGTATTATGAATTAAGGTTTAAATTCTCGGTAAGAGAGAAGCCCTTGTTTCCCAGCAGTGGGAACGTAAATAGGGGTGCTTATTAAGTTTTTTTAGTTTACCTCAAGCGTGACCCTTCGCAGCGCCCGCGTGATATTATTCACCTAACTTTCCTCAGGCGGTTGCTTCACGGTCGATATGTAGCTTGATATTCGGATTGTTATCCAGGATATTTATCGAGTGAGTAGTATGTAGCGTATCACATATCGTGATACGGGTGACTGTAGTCCTAGAAATCCAAAAATCCACGATATGTATCGACAATAACGTCTAACTCAACGTATAACTCAACAACGTCTTGACATTCAAATATTATCCGTTTGTTTTTTTTTTATAATTACCCGTTCGAAGCTGGGTCGGACTACTTCTTAAAAATATTTATTCAGATATCTTGTTGATACAGATTCTCTATCTTGAAACCAATATTTTGCCTATTTTTTTTAGCTTTTTATGTCTTTTTGTATTGGCTCGGTTTGTATCGTTTATGTAGTAGGTATGTACAAAAATATATGAGATAAAATTAAGGAAGCCTTTTAACGTAGTCCGCATTTAAAGAATTAGCTTTAAAGTTCAGCAAACACTTCGCATATCAATCCATAGGCACCTAAGGCCCGGCGCCCATTATCGGCATCGGCACGACTGAGGATTTTAGGTGGCAAATAGCAATATACATTAACATAATGGCAATAAAGTAGAAATTGCCGTGTATATGGTCGTAATAACAAAAATACCGTTTCGGTATGCTTGAGGCTGGTGTATCGGCAGCCTTGAGAATTCTTCGGGATGCTTCGGCATCCTTCGGCAACCTTCAGTACGCCGCCGGCGCCGAGGCAACACTCGGGGGATAGTTTGCCCTGCGGGGCGAGGGGAGGCATCCGCCATTTGCATCTTTTGACTCACACAACACAATCGAGGTAATCGCTGTGTGTACCGGTTGTTTGCTGTCACATCGAATGTCATGGCGGAAGAAAGCTTATTAATTTAGTTCGTCTACATGAGTGTTTATACAATATAAAATCGCGTCACTACAGTGACCAACACATGAAACATAATGCGTGGGAGCAAATCGCCAAAGAACTCAATAAAACACGTAAGTAAGCATCTTAAACATTTTATTTTTATTGAGTTATAATAAGTACCATCAATATGATAATGATTAATTACATTGACTTATAGATCGTTAGTATTTTATGATCTATTGACAATATTATTCTGCCAACTAACTGACCCATGTTCAGAGTTAAAATATTGTTTGAATTAATCTCTAACGACCATACCCTCGCACATGATAATATCGTTATCGCCTACTACATTGTTATCCAAGGAACCTTCTAAAATATCGCTTTCCTGTAGTGGGTTTGGAAGTTCAGTCGTTGCATTGTTAATGATATAATTATGTAAAGAACAGCAGGCTAAAATGATGTTATCTATATATTTTGCTTGTACTTGCATTCTCCTCTGAAATATTTCAAACCTTGATTGAAGAATTCCAAAAGCACTCTTCACGATACGCCTTGCTCGACTTAGTCTGTAATTAAATTTGTCTCTTTTCTCTATATTTGCCAATTGATTCGCAGGGTACGGTCTCATTATATTTTTCGTTAGTGGAAATGCTTCATCAGCAACAAAAACATAGGGTAATTCTTCAGTTATTCCTCGTAAGCTCACATTTCGAGGAATATTTAATGTGTCGTTTTGCAATTTTAGACCCAATTTTGAATGATCTAATATACCACCGTCGCTCTTTCTACCATAAGCACCTACATCGACAATGACAAATCTGTATTTAGCATCTGCTACAGCCAGCAGAACGATACTAAAAAAATTTTTATAATTAAAATACATACTTCCACTATTATTTGGAGCTATCGTATCTTGAAGTGCTTGCCATCCATGGCACCAATACAATTTGGAAAATTCCATATTTCATCAAAGTCTTTAGCAATTATCTTCCATTGTGCTGTTGTTGGTTTTGGCAGAACGACACGGCCAAGAATATTCCAGATTACACGGCAGGTTTCATGGACTATACAACGAACTGTACTAAATCCCATTCGGTAATTGAATGCTAAAGTTTTGAAACTGACTCCTGTTATTAAAAACCTGAAAAGAAACATTATATTTTTAAATATAGCTTAGGTACCTATTAATATTATTAAAAATATTTGAATAATACCAATTTTGAAAAAATATAGAAAATTTAGAATAAATATAACTAGGCACTTTTGATAATCATATTTTAAATCATACAATACGGATTACGAAACATTATACATAATATCACCTGTGTTGCGGGTGCCGGACACATACGTTTAACTAACAAACCATTCATTTATATGTTTATTATATTATTTTCAGCTCAAGAATGTCTCAAGATGTGGACGAATATCAGAAACAACTATCGAAAAGCGATGAACAATAGAATAAGCAAAAGTGGTGATTCTGCAAAGCCACAAAGGCCTATAAAACACGAAAGAGAACTCCAATTCTTGAATACATTTTTACAAAATAGAGCGCAGGTATCTAATTTAGATTCTTCTTCCGAGGAGACACAAGATTCTTTCTTGGATTCTCCTCAATCACGGCCACAATCACAAATGTCACATTCAGATTCTCAAAAGTCGCGTCCTCGATCACAAAACATAACCACAGCTGAGATATTAAAAGAATATATAGATTCTAAAAAAAACGAAGATGAACATCCTATAGATATATTTTTTAAATCAATGTCTGCTACGGTAAAATCTTTACCGAAAAAATTGCAACTTCAAGTAAAATAGATGTATTGCTTCTTGTTAATAAGGCAGAAATCGAATATTCAGAACTATCAGAAGCACCACAGAATATTGAAACTACAAGATCTATTTATGAACCATCCACATCGAAACAAAAACCTCCTGTGAATCAATCAAACTACACCATGGACGATTTTTCTTATTACACACCTCAAGCAACATCCGTAAATAACGAGGACAACATACAATCAACATTGACATATACTCCGACACCCTTACTTAGATGCCAAGACGAAAACATTGAAACCAGTGCTTACCAGAATTTGTAATTTCTTTTTAACATTTTATTTTTTACCTGCGGCAAAGCTAATGTGAATAAAAATAAAGATAATATGATTCGAATGTCAACAACAATCGCTCCACGACGACAGTCCTATGACCGGCGCAGCAAGAAATATAGATTCAGACGAAATAGTAATGCAGTCTGCGATCTGAAGTCACCATTCGAATCATACCTGTACGAGTATATGTGAATTAAAAAATAATAAATATGATTAAACTTATTAAAATATTTTTTATTACTTATCTCAAGCACACATACAATCTTTCTTCAACAGGTATAGGTGAGCGAAATCTTGATTGTTTTTTCTCCATGTAAGGTCGAAGCAAATGAACCAGACTTTCAAAATTTTCATAACTCATTCTATAATAATCATAAAATTTTCGAACGTCATAACGTAATTCATTGAATAAATTGTTGAATTCACCGGACATATATCGTTGCTTCCAAAGGTTGTTCACCCAAAATCTTCTTGATTGATTAGATTTCTCTTCTTCTTCAGCAAGAGTTGCTATGAACACTAGATCCCAGTCCACCATATTAAATACAATTCAGACAACTAGCTTGTAACAACTCTGAGACTGTTATGATGAGAAATACGATATTGAGACGCTTCGGCAAGCTACAGGACGGTGCGGCATCCTTAAGGACGCTTCGTCATCCCTAAGAACGTTGCAGCATGCCAAAGCATAATTGCCGATAGTGTGCGCTTGCATGTAGGATGCCGAAGGATCCTTTTCCTTGCCGATGCCGATAATGGGCGCCGGCCCTTACTCGTAACGTCTCAATTACCTACTGTTAATTAACTACATACTCCCTAGGAATCGTCATGAGCTTTTTTAGACGAGTGACCTAGTATTTCTGCAAAAAATACTTAATGGTATGGTTGGTTATATATAGTAGCAAGTAAATATAATCCGTTTAATAATCCTAGAAAGCCAATTAATAAGATATTATGTATTCCATTCTGTTAAACCAATCTCGGTCTCAATCTTCACTTTAACTATAATTTGTATTGCATATAGTGTATCGTCCAGTAAATAACCGATCTTGATATTTTTCGACATATTACCGCTTGTTTTGAAAACAAAATCCAATAGGTGCTTGGTTACTATTAATGAGCATACTCATGTTTCATCTTTTCTGTAAAAAATACATTACTTTTATGTAAAATAACTAACTACGTGGTCCTAGTTGGACAGAGCAGTTGGACCACTGCCCGGTACTCGTACACCATAACCGAAATCAAGTCATTATCGAGACGTCGAGATGTTGTCGTCATGATTTAATCATTATCACTTCAATCGTAAGTCTGCCTCAAACAATACCAATTTTTCGACCTGCATACACTGTTAACCCGTAGTCTCAGAGTACTACAAAGTAATGTAGACATTTATCTTTTTCAATGGTTATATTGTGAGTTATATTTCAGCTTGGTCCGCGAGTGCGGTGGCAGCGGCGTGGTGGTGGCGCTGGAGGCCCGCGAGGGGACGTGGGGCGCCGCGCCGCGCGCCGGCTGCATGGCCGTCGACTGGACCAATGAGCCTGCGCTGCGACTCGGAGACAGGTTAGACAGACACCATATTCCTATCACATGATCTAAATAAGAAATAAAAAAAAAACGATTCCGAAACGTTAGTTCCGAAAAGTTAAAAGTCAAATAATTTTTAATGGGCACGAGATACGCTATTATTAGACACCCACGAGTATATTTGTAGATTTGGTTTTCTTTCCCTCTTTCACCCCTCATAACTTTTAAACGGGTCAACCGATTTCACAAAACATGTCTAAAAACTCGCGCGAAACTTATCTTTCGTACACATAAATTAAACAATAAATTGAAATCGCTTCATCTGGTTTCGGGAGCACACAGATAGACAGAGAGAAAATTAATTTTTAAAGCCCCTTTTTGTGCGTCGGGGCTAGAAAAGATTCAAGACTAAAGCCAAAGTTATTTTTTACCATTTATTTTTATATAGCTTTATTATACAAAGATGTTCTTATATTCCAAGGTATTTGTTTTTATAAATATCAGAATTGCGCTGACGAAAATCGAAGCCTTTTTTTTGCCTGATTTATCAGTGATTTTTTTTGTATGTTTGTTTTCTTATCCTCCTAACCCTACTTGTATTTTTTTCTTTGCTAGACCGCCAATTTCTTCTGTTTTCAACATTTCGAGACTCAACAACACCTTTTGCTAACCTAAAACAAAACCTTACACAATGCAATAACCTTCAGAGCAATTTTTTTACTGTGTATGTGATCTGGCTGTATGGCTCTGCAAAGTAGAACAACTTCCACAATACCGTCCAAATAGGTCGAAGGTCTGCTTCTGAAGCTATAAGCTTGTACTAAGTAGTGGTAATTAAATCCCATCGACCTCGGCGCTAATGAAAGAGCGTCCAGTGCAAGCCATGTTCAGAAATATCTCATACATTCTTGGATGCATTTAGAATTCTAGATTAATTACTTATAGATTATCTGTTGAAACCAATTATACTTTGCTATGCCTACCTTATGAAACAAGGTTCATGGCGTATAAGTATTTTAAATAGTACGTTTTTATGAGTGTAATAAATAAATATTATGATCAATTAGCGGGATAGTTTAACTATTAGATCCTTTATTACAATTATTCCTTCCTTCCAGCAAAACAGTTTTTGTGTTGATCTACAATTTCGGTTTTCGACAACGCAAATTGAGAAAGTTTTGACGTAAAATAATAAACTTTTTTTCTCGTTTAGAATCCTACGTAAGTTTATAAATTTAAGGTGGCATGCACAACAAAAAGCTAAAGCTATAGAAATACTTAGCTGAGTGTACTATATGGGTGCGAGATGGTGCGACAATCCTGCGTAATTTAGGGCTGTACGAACTTATGATAATAATCCATCAATATTCATTAACTTATCGGCTTAACTTCAGTGGTACCTACAGATACCCACCAGTCTCCAAGCATCACTAATAGCCTGTCATTAGCCCGCGGTCGTTAGAAACCTCAATCCACATGGCTTCGAACAATTACGTCGGCTTATGGTCGTTTGAGCCGACAGGAAATGATGTTAGATGACTACCGCTCGCGTTACTCGGCTATTCGTTGCAATTTACTAGTGCTTCTTTAATAAGACTAATAATAATCACAGCCTTACAAAATAATTGTTTTAAAAAATTGCATGTTTAGGTAAGCGCATGTCCAACAAGCTAGACTTGATCAAAGTTGTGGGCTCACGGTCGATGTTATTAGCTTCTAAGCGTCGTTAATCAAACTATGGAAATAAATAATTTTGAATCTTCCAGTCGAAATATTTTTTTTGAGGGAGGCTTATGTTCAGCAGAGGGCTTCCTACCGTAGCAGAATGATGGTTTCGAAAAACCAAAAGAAAGCGATATGATAAAGATTTTGTAATGAAAATTGGGATTTTTGTATAAATTATTACATGCGCTATTCTAATCCTCTAAGGTAGGTAAGTACTAATCTCAAAACCACTGGACTGATCTCTAAATCTATTATAAGTTTAACATACTATACTATGTTCTGGATAGCTATTTATTCGAGAAGAATACTACTTTATTCCACTGAAAATACGCATTACTTCTGATTCTTACGGGGTAAGATCCATCTTAAACAGAGGGTGATTGAATAAAGATGAATTAATGAAAAAAAAACGCTGATTAACTGCGGACTGCTATTCTGTTATTGGTCTGGTTGTGAAAGCATTTCCACGAACGAGTGCGTGCGCAGATCGCTTGTCTATTCATGATTTCTCGAACTAGAGGCGAAACCGTGTTGTTCAGATACCTGTGGTTCTTTAACCTGAAACGTATGAGATACCAACATTATATGACTCTCTCGCTGCTCAGGTTAATAAGGTACCATAATTAGACTGTTACTTATGTTACAATTTTATTAGCACAAATACCAGCATAAATTGCGCCGACATTTTGTATCTACTGTTTTTGTTCCTCCATGACTAGCCGCCGTATTTATAAGCATGAAAAAAAAGGTTTTCTGTTTAGCCCGTAGTATTGTTAAATATTTATTTATTGGACAAGTTCTCCCTCAGTTAAAGGTAAGCACAGCTTGTTAAAGGTAATAAGGACAACAACAAACACAATGATTAAAAAAAAGTGAGAAAGTGAATCGTAAGTAAGAGTTAACATCATGCGAAGCTTCAATGCACAGTACCCTATCCTCTCGATGTTTTGTTTGCAGGAAAAAATTCAAATCTACAATATTTTTTACACACTTTTTACTTAAGTTATACCTACCCGTTTGACACCCGATTGCGTATAATCGTATGGTGTTTTAGAATTAGTATATAAAGCGGAAAAGGTGTAAATGGCATCCACCAGGCGATACATGTTTTTACGTCCTCCCTTAAATATATAAAGGGGTTCGGCCATAACCCACCACACTGGTGCTTTGTCAATTGGTGGCGGTGCCAGAGCATCTTTCGCTGTTCGGCAGGAGATACCACGGTTGATTTGAGTCCCTAGGATGGTGTACGAAGATCCATATCTCCCACTGACTTGTTGATACATATTTTTAATGCAGATTGGTGGAGGTGAACGGGACCCTGGTGGTGTCGTGTCGCAGCCAGGAGGAGCTGCAGCGCGCGTGCCCGGACGGCGCCGGCGGCCGCTTGGTGGTGCTGCGCTCGCACCAGGTATCCCCCCTCCCGGCAGCCTCCACCTTCACGCAGGTAACTTCACTATAGGCTTACAATGGCTCTTAGAGAATGCCAAAGCCAGTAAAGGTGTAAATAAGTTCATAGTATTACAGTGGCTTCCTTATAATTTGCAGAACGAGGCAGTATCCCTAAGAGCAGAGCTGGGCGCGCTGCGGTCAGCGGCCGACGACGCAGAGAAAGCCAAAGAAGGACTCCGCTCCGACAACACCCGCCTCACGCACCGGATTTCCTACCTCGAGGAACAGGTAGCTGAACTGCTGGCGCGGCACAATCAGGTAATAAACTTATTATTTTATAAAAAGGGCATTGAGCAAATTTGTCCAGTGGTTCTGGAATCTGAGTTTTTATAGTAATAATAAAGTAATTTTAGAGTTATTTTATTTGCAGCTCCAGCCAGTAAGCAGTAGTGACAGCTGCATCACCGTCAACAAAAGCAAGAAGAACGTCACCAACATCAACATCAGCACGGAGCCATCCCGGCCAAGTCCACGTGCCGAGGTGCAGGTGTTTCAAAAGGGGCCCGACATCACCGCCCTAGTGGCCAAACTGCCCGGTTTGGACTCGGATAACTTGCCTTTGATGCGACCGCGGTCTAACGCCAGTGGGGCGTCTTCCAGGGCCGCGGTGTCCCCCCGCGCCTCGCCTCCCCCCGCAATGCGGTCGCACAGCTCCCACGGCGGCGACCGCTCCCGCATGAGGCACTCCCTCTCCCAGCACTGCATCCACGCCGCGGACTACTCCGCGGAAACGGACGCCGCCATACGCATGATAGAGCGCAACCAGCGACACATGGAGAAACAACGCCTCAAGAACGAGCGACTCAGCCGCTCGCGAGAGGAATACTTCCGATCCGACAGTGATCTGGAGAACAGGGAGAATTGCTCCAATGTTAGTCCTCGAGACTCGAAACACCACGAAATCAAAAAGGCGGCGGATCGAATAGAGGAGAGTATTAAGAAAACGAACTGGGCGGAGAGAAAAACGCTGTCTATCATTGAGCAGTTGAAACGCTCACAGCGACTGAGGAAGCAGAAGAAGAACGAGATCGCCGAGGATATCCAAGTAGAAACGGAGAAAGTGTACCTTTACAACAGGATAGACGGGAAAGTTCTGGAAAACGCGCACAAATCCAGCAGGCGCTCGTCGAAATTACACTCGAGGAGCGCGAAATCCTCCGAATTTGAATCGGAGTGCTCCGACTTCCCCAACGGTGACATGTACAGCAGCTCCCCGCGGATAGACTATGGATCGGAGACTTGTTCCACGCGGCTGAGCCACTATAAGAAGAACGAGGAGAAGCGCGAGGACAGCAAATCGCGGCCGACACCGCCACGGAAGCCGATGCGTCTGTCGCTTCACAAGGCGCGCAGCGCGCATTCCCTGATCAACGGCAGCGAGTCCGAGACCCCGAGTCGGCCGGTGTCGGAGCTGCGCAACGGGGAGCCGTGTCACAGCGAGTCGGGCAACAAGCGGCCCGTGAAGCGGACGCACGCGGCGGACAAGTGGGTGCGCGAGCGGGTCCGGGACGCGGCGCGCGCCACCCCGCGCCCGCAGAGGAAGCTCATCAACGGGCTGAGCGCCTGCGACCCGCCCGCCGCCGACGACCTGTACCCGGACAACAGCATGCCGCAGAGGGTTAACGGACACAAAACCTCCACCAAGTGGTGTTAGTGTTAGACAACTATGCCTTCCAGTAAGACTGCAGTGGGATATGTGGAGCTGTCTAGATCATTCCTATTTGGTTTCTGAGCTAGATTGAGAGTGGGTCTTCTCCGGGAGACATCATAAAAATTTCCAGTTACTTAATAAAGGGAAGTGTGGAACATTGGTAAACTGAGTGAATATTAGTGTTAATTCTAGTGGAGGCTAGTTTAGTTCATAATTTCGTGACTTTTGTTTTACTTTACTTACTGATATAGGTATTTAATGAAATGATGTATTTTCTGTACATAAGACACTGATAATTGTAAATATAAAATAATTTGCACCCACCGTGAAATACTCACCTTTGTATACAGGCTGTGTCGTAAATAATGAATTATCGGTTAAGTGGTGATAACCCAGATATTAGGCTAACCGTGCAGTGGTTACCACCATTTAACGGATTATCCATTATTAACGACACGTTCTGTACCTATAGGTAAACAATATTTTTATGAAAATTACACAAATAATTTGTACGAAATTTGAAATAAAACGACCAATTGTATCAATAAAAATCATATATTCATTACATGCAACAAAAATAAAACAATATGACAGTACTTATTATTTACACCAATCCAACATTCTTACGAAGCCGCACTCCCACTGAAGTGTAGCCTACAAGGAACGAGATAAACACTTAATGCCAATGATTTATCTTCTACACTAAGCCTAATCTATGAATAACGACTACCACCTAATATTCAATAACTATAATTTTTTCTTTTTCTTTTTTTTCTCTACCCGAGATTCTGAAACGTTAGTAATCGGGACTGCATTTATATCAATATCTTTCAATTACTTATATCAGAGGAAAACTGATTGGGGACATAATTATATCGAATTAAGATGTACCTACTTTTATAAGTAAGGCGGATTACGAGATATATTCAGTGCGAGTGCGGCCCTGGCTTTTAAACAACTTTGGCTTCATAACAATCTTTACAAAACATAGCGGCTAAGCTGCATTCTTTCTGAATCTACAACCAAAGTTGATAAAAACCGTTACTTATTTAATATGGTTACCGTTGCAGTCTTTACATCCAATCGGCATTGCGATATCCAAGAAATAAGTAGTATATAGCCCCACGGCCATACTACATGGAGACATTTGACTGAAACAATACTTCATTTTTTTATGAATTTAAACTGCATCTTATATTTAACGTACTTGCATGTGGAATGGCCGTGGGACACCTGTATAGAATTCCTCAAACTGTTGAAAATGTGCTATAAGCTGTAGCGTTTATGTTACGCTTCGCCACGCGTCTTCGTTCGAAGGCTTGTATTATGAGAATAAACTGTCCCGATCCACGATAGCTTCAATATTGGCATAAACTCAAATGTGGGCTACTACTTTTAAGTATGACCGCCGAATGAGCCAATAGTGGCCAATCATATTTGAACTTCGTGAATGCAGCCGCAGCATTTCAATAACAAATCATACCAGCGTGAATGTTAAGATACATTTTCAAGTAGTTAAGAGCAAAATTTAAACCGCTTAGTTCCTAGAAACCACAAAGCCCTTCCTTCATCAAAATATTATCATAAAACGAAATATACATGACTGGTCGTTTACATATTCCATCGTGACTATCGTTGCTTATATCGACTTGTCGAATTGATGGCTATACCTAATGCTGTGATACTTTTATGTACACGCAGACTTTAAAGAAAACAATGTTAAGTATTTCAAACCAACGCAACTTATTTCTATAGTAAATAACTACTGTAACTTATTTTAGACTTACTTCGTTTGTAACAAAAACATTTTTTATGATTATTTTCTATAACAAAACAATATAATTATTAAGACGGCTTCAAATAATTTCCCATGTACCTACGTACATAATCAAGATTACCTTAACAAAATTTCGCCTAACCTGACAGACAGTTTAAATAATAATTAAAAATCGTTTCATAATTGAATAATAGAACAAATACTAGTTATTCAACAATTTAACTCAAAATTAATATATATAAATGTAATTTAATGAAGGACCAAATGCATCACATCATAAAAATCAATTTTACATATTTATATAATTAGTAACTCTATATTAATCCACGACAGATCGCGCAACTCAGTCCGAAAATCATATAAATAATATATCTTCTTTGAGCATTATACATATTATCTATTGATAATATGTATAATACATCCATCGTAAAAACATGAACGAAGCTTAGGTAAATATCTTAAATTTAATAGAATTAATGAACTATTTTAACAAATGGTAAGCTTTACTTTAACTTACATCTGAGTAGTTAAGATGAAGTGATCGACAGTTGAATGTCTTATACCCCAAAGGAGAAAAGCCCTTGCTTTCGTACCACACTCATATTGTTTCGTTGGCGTTAAAATGCATACATTACGTGTATTGCCAAAAGGCATAAGATAGCTTTAGACTTTAGACTATGACTACAGCGGAAGATATATAAGTGTAGCTGCGTAGATGAGATGTCTCTTTTAATGTCTTGATATTTTTTGACTTATCCTCTCCTGCAACACAAGTTTTCTCTATACAAATACTTTTTTAATGTATTATTTGAGCTAAATTGGTTTATCCTTTGCAGGAGACAAACTGTGAAGTTGTCTTCCCATTATTTATTTATATATTATAATATCGACTCAAATAATTAGAGTCAGAAGCGCAATATGATGTTTCTGAATATGCCTGACAGAGTTCACAGCTGCAACTGCGAGTAAATTCGCCACCAGGGGCGCTGGTGTGCGTGAAGTTCGGAATGATTATTTATTACATGAAAACAGACATAATAACATTCTTATGATGCGACTTTTTTGCATGAAAGTTAAATAACTTCGTCATTGACAACTCTGACTGAGGACCTTACTCTACAGAGGCGCCCACTGGTGAGCACAAGCTGTTATGTGGTTTGCACTATGCTAAAATTATGATAATTTTATTTGGCGCTCTCCAAGAATAAGAGACTACTCGGTAAATAGCAGTTTGAAAGTCTGATCTAATAACAAGCATAAATTTTAGAGTATCTCAACATTACAAACATTACAGCACATACATTATTTTCGAGTACAAAATTATTTATCAATTTAATGAGGTTTTCATCGTCACATCTCGTAATCCCAAGCCATGACTAGCTTCTTGTCTCTGCCTATCTTTTTCTCCGTGAAAAGGGTGTTTTCCGCTATATTTCATTTAGACTTTGACTTTAAAATTTATATTAAAATTGACACCTTTTTATGACATCTTTTTATAGCAGCAATTTGAAATTTAATAGTTGTCCCATAACATAACGATCTATTGTGACATCAATTAAAAGGTCATATAATCATATTTTAGAGAATACGTCGTGTCATGATGGATTATAATTGCAAGTAGACGTCATCATAACTTGTCGGCTAATCGGCCAATAAGTTCAACTAAAAGAGAGCTTTAATTTACTCTCAAAACCTGACCAATATTTAACGAATTGAGCACAACAACACAAATTCTATCGCTCTACTATGATTATAACACGAATAGTTAGATCTAAAGAGTCGAGGCTCCTCTTAATAATTTCGATATTGTCGAAGTTTGTGTCGCAAAAGACGTTATGTCTTGCATTTTAATTTCGGGTTACCATTGGTACATATATACGGGTTGCTAGTTAAGCGGGGCAATGCACGCAGAGTCCCGTGTGTAGGTAAGTACAGGACATACGACACCCCTCGCTGTCAGCCATCAGTTCTTCAAGTTGCGGTGTAGATTGACGAACTTCCTCAGCTCATACGGCAACGGCAGCTCCTGAAAATGTAATTTGCAAAAATATCATTATTTTATTTTCATTGGTAGATAGATAACTCTTTATTGTACACCACAAATAAAATACAAACAGTAAACAATAACAAGACAATAAGATAAAGATGGCAAATAGAAGAGAGAGAACACCGCCCTGCGGTACACCGGCTGAGACATCACACCAGGTTAAGAATTTCTCATCCACGCGAAATAGTTAAATGTATTGAATTAATATATCTCTTAATGTCTCTCGTTAGCAAATAAACTAACACTTATATAATTAATCCACAACGCTGGTTCCAAGCTTGTTTCTGTAAATGCTTAAATCTTGTTTATATATCGGGGGTTAAAATAAATGACGAAGAAATAAAATTAAATGAAAAGCAATAAGGCCGCCCTTTGTACTCCGATGTATTGTCTTGTTATTGTTTGCAGTTTGTATTTTATTTGTGGTGTACAATAAAGAGTTATCTATCTATCTATCTTAACTATATTCAATATTGTCAAAACTCATAAAAATCTTACAGTACCATTGACTCATTCGTTAATTTATTATATGTATTCGGGTGTTGGCAATACTTCAATCAAATTATATAATAAAACTGTACGATATCTAAACGGGTCGCTAGTTAAGAAATTGTATATTCATTTCCATTTCCGACTTATAATAAGTTTAACGAACTCTAAAATGATCTCATGTAAGCCCATGTATATACCTCATGTGCGTTAATTATCATGTAAGCTCTGTAAACGTACTTATGTATGCCTCTAGGGAAATATAAATATAACCTTGACTTTGAATAAGAAGATTACCTTAATAGCTTGCTGCATAGCCGTAGAAAGCTTAATCCTTCGCGCGTCCCGACCGGCCCTCATCGCTTTCCGCTGCTTCCGGCCCTTGCTGCCGCTGGAGCTGCCCTTGCTGCCAGTGGACAGGCCTCCACTGGACTTGCTGGTACTGGTCTTACCGCCGCTGGATTTACTGCCAGTGGATTTACCGGCACTGCTCTTACTACCAGTACTCTTACTGCCAGTGGATTTACCGCCACTACTCTTACTGCCAGTAGATTTACCGCCACTACTCTTACTGCCAGTAGATTTACCGCCACTGCTCTTACTGCCAGTAGATTTACCACCACTGCTCTTACTACAAGTAGATTTACCACCACTGCTCTTACTGCCAGTGGATTTACTGCCACTGCTCTTACTGCCGCTTGAGTTTTCATTCTCGCTGCGTCGGCGTTTGCTACCAGTCTTCTCTTCAGAATCTGGGGGATAATATATTTTTATTTATTTCTGCGTGGATACATCTCGACTTCTTAAGATATCGTTGAATATTTCTTAACGTTATGTTGTGAAGTGAGTTATAGAGTGTATTTTTTTTTCTAAACTTAATAGAATAGAATAGAAAATTCTTTATTACACACACCATTATGTTATACAAAAATACAAAATTATTAAAAGTAAAATTAAACCTAGCTAACTTAATCCTCAGTCTCGCTCAGTACTGATCGGCATACCAGAGTAGGTGATACATTTATTTTTATTTTATTATTCAAGGTACAAGGTACAAAATCATTGTTTGGTTTTACAAATATTAGAAATCTTATTCGAAAGTCTTATTCGCATTAAAGACGGTCGAGAGGGTTAAATAGATTAACCTAAGTGAGATTCAGTGTGGAAACACCCTAACTACGAGATGATATAGATCTCCCAGACTGACCGTTAGCGGGCGGCGGCGCGGGCGTGGAGCGCGACTGGCCCGAGCTGGTGGACGCGGTGCCCTCGCCGAAGCCGCTGTCCAGCTTCTGGCGTTTCGTGTCCTGATCAGAACATGGACAAGGTTATAAAAAACACAGTGTAAATATTGAAACAGCATATTTTTCATGATGTCGGTACATCTATACTAATTAAGCTGACGAGATTGTTACAACTTCTGGTCCAATTTGAAAAATTATTTCAGTGTTCGATAGCCCATTTATCGAAGACCCTTCTTCTTTTACAGAAAAATACATCGTTCCTGCGGAAAAACTCCGTAAAACACGGGCAACGCCGTGGCATCATCATCACCCTATTAACGTTCCCACTGCTGGGACACAGGGACTTCTCACTTGGCGAGAGATTCGGCCTTAATTCACCACGCTGGCCAATTGCGGGTTGGTGAATGTCACATGTCCTAAGTTTTTTCAGAAAATGCCGGTTTCCTCACGATGTTTGCCTTCACCGTTAAAGCACGTATTTGAAGCGCACATAACTGTCTCAAGAAGAAAAAATCAGAGGTGCTTGGCGGGGTTTGACCACGACCCACGACCTTCGGAATGAAAGTCGAGTGTCCTCCCAAGCCTTGGTTAGGTAAGCTGGTATTATATAAAAAAAAAAGAGATAATGGAAAGAGCACGGCGCCGGCGGCCAGCAGAGTGGAGGCCAAGATGTCTCCAACGATCACACCCTGTCTATATCCTCCCAGATACCACACATACAGTAATACAAACATTGACACTTGTAGTCTTGTGACTATTGTGGTTGCGGCAGAATACCAGCGTTCACTGTTAACACCAGTGGACATAGAGCTGAGCCGTTGCCCTTTTACTGCTGTAGCACACACGTACCTGCTCACTCTGTGTTTTTATATATACCTACTTAAAAATGTTTCGTAATTTAAAAATGTAAGTTGTTTCTAAGTCTGTATTATTTTTGTGTGTGTTTCTGTAGTAAATAAAATTATGTCTATGTCTATGTCTATGTCTATGTCTATCATCGTCGTCCTCCGGGTGAGTGCGCTCCTCCTCCGCTAGCTGAACTCACTCCTCCGACAGCCTGCACTAGGACAGCAGTCGCACAGTAATACGTACATTGACACTTGTATCGTCATCCTCCGGGCGAGTGCACTCCTCCTCCGCCTGAGCCTCCCTCGCCTCCCTCTCCTCTCTTTCCTCCCGATCCTCCGACCGCTCCCGGTCCAGATCCTCCCAGATCCCACCGCGCGCTCGGTTGCGAGGCATCACAGCGAACCGAGGTCCCTCGAATGCGCGTGCGTATAGACGGTTGGTAAGATACAGCGCCACCTGTTGGTAAAATGCTTAATTAATATTATGTGGGTTCAAAACTCGCCTCGCTCCTCTGGATTTTTCATCTAGAAAAAATAATGTGCGCTTTAAACACGCACTTTAACGGTGAAGGCAAACATCGTGAGAAACCGGCATGTTTTGAAAACCTTGAAGAGTTTGAAAGACATGTGACATTCACAACCCGCATTTGGCCAGCGCGGTGAATTAAGGCCTAATCTCTCTCGTAACGAAAGAAGTCCCTGTTTCCCAGAAGTGGGAACGCTAATAGGATGACGATGACTTGTTCCAGAATTTCCGTACCGTAACTCAAATCGTTTCTTAAGGAGTAAACTCCAAAAAAGTATGTAGCCGGAATGATCATTTATATACAGGGGAATTAGGGGAACCAATAGTACAAATAAGTCGTACAATTGGTTGCATAAAGTAATTATATGCTTGCAAGGCTCGAAAATCAAAGTCGTTTGGCAGTGTGTAGTTGCAAGATTTTTTATCAAAATGTTAGAAATAAAAAACCTTAGATGTTTTTATTAATAATGAAAATAAGCATACCTTTAGAAGTACTTATAGAATTATGGGTTTATATTATTTGTGGAAGATGGATGGACTGTGTGAAAGAAGATATGTGTAAGAAAGGAGTGAGTGTTGAGATGACGGGTGATAGAGAAAAATGGAAGAAAAATACATGTTGTGCCCCCACATAGTGTGGGACAAGGGCAGGATGGTGATGATTATTTTTGGAGTTATTTTTTTGTACGGTACTATCCGTGAAAGTCTATAATTAGCTTTCTGTCGCTACTATGTTAGTCCATAGTGTTAATCAAAGCTGTTGATTCTCTTTTAAATAAATAAATAACATAAATTTACTCTGGTCAATCACCGCATGCTCGCGAGGAGAAGTGGCGTTCGAAAGATAAGCGGCGCCGGCCCGCGGAGCCGACGCGTGTTAACCATTACCAAAAAGTGCACATCACGACTCGCTTAAAGAATAAGGATCATTAGAAATGAAGCCGCTGAAACCCTTCTTAAGCGTAGTATACATAGTAGAAGTTACCGGCGCTGTAACGGGTGCCGGTACCTGTGGGGGCAGCCTGGCGTTGGGGTTGCGCGGCGCGCGGCGGTGCGCGGAGGCGGGCCGCCGCACGCGCCGCCGCGCGCCGCCGCCGCCCGCGCGCAGCCCGCGGCCCTCTCCTTCACCTGCCACATATCACTGTCGTTAGGGGATACTCTCGGACGTAAAGGGCGATACCACACTTTGACATTATTATATCATACAACAGAACAGATTTTTAGCCCCCGAAAAAGAGGGGTGTTATAAGTTTGAAGTGTCTGTCGGTCTGTCATCATTCTTCTTCTTAAGGTGCCACTTCATTACTGAAGGTTGGCAGTCAGCTCCTTAAATTTTTCTTTGTTCATGGCGATCCTGAACAGCTGTTCCACGGTTTTAATGTCATCATACATCATAGCACGTCGGTACATCATAGCTCCTGAACGGAAGGAGCGATTTCAATTTATTTATTTTTTGTATGAGAGGTGCATTTGGCGCGGATGTTCTTAGGCATGTTTCATGAAAATCGGTTAGGACGTTTAAAAGTTATGGGGGTGAGAGTGGGACCGAAGATCTGCAAATATACTCGAGTGGAATCAAATGAAAGCGCATCGCGTGAACATTACTAAATATGATGGGGATTAAAGCATTGGAATCGGGGGTTTTTCTTAAATTTTAAATTTAGATCTATTTAAACAAGCAGTTAGATTTACTCGGTCAACACTAGCCAAAAAATAACAATAATAGAATGAAACTTCTTATTATAATATTATTAAGAACAACGTAAGACTCATCTCTGCGACCTCGCATCGGATACTGTCGAGTCCCGGTCGCATACTACCTCGATCCGATACTGTCCCCTGTAACCGTGCTCACCTGTGGGCGGCTGCGTGGGCGCCGTCACCTGTGCGGCGGAGGACGCGGAGGCGGAGGGGGTGGCGGAGGGGGCGGCGGACGGCTCGGAGTCGCTGGAGGCGGAGCCGTGCGCGCCGTCCGACTCTGAACGCGGCGAGGTCCTCGACTCTTCCACCTCCATCGGATACTGATAAAAAGGTTAATTTAATTAAATCAATCAGTAAGCTAGTTCTTCCTATAATTATAATTTGAATACTAAGTGGGGGAACTGAGATCCGCACTGCCATCTAGCATATGAGTGTTTTGTGCATCCCCCTGCCTAACCAGGCCCCAACTAGCCCAACTCCCTGTAGCGGAGTAGGACCTTCGGTGTTGTAACTAGTTGTTTGAGCAAGTCTGAGGATGAGAGATCAGAATGGAGTAAGTGTTAACCCTCTGAATCCTTACACGTGACCTCCGGGTGGTGCGCAACAGTCTCTGCTGGTAGACTTCGGCCGTGGCTTGTCACCACCCTCCGGGCTGGGCCAGTGCGGGAAACGATTTTTTCGTGTTTCGTAATGTAGTCCGGAGAAGCCATCTACCTTCTAGGTCTTCATGCCCCATCTTAGACCACTTCATCACTTTACATCAGGTAAGATTGAGGTCAAATGAAGGCTTATCAAGCCTAAAAAAAGACTTCAATTTAGTTTTTTTGTATGAAAGGTGTGTTCCGCGTGAGTGTTCTTAGACATGTTTGATGAAAATCGGTTGACCCGTTTAAAAGTTATGAGGGTAAAAGTGGGGAAGGGTAACCGAAAATATGCAAATATACTCGAGTGGGGTCTCAAATGAGAGCGCATCACGTACACATTACAAAATATTATGACTTTTTACTTTTAAGGGAACTAAGGTTCTGGAATCGGGGGGTTTTTTGGAGTTTTAACTCCTTAAGAAACTATATGAGTTATAAGGCCCGGTACGGAAATTTTATGAGGAGTAAAATCAAAAGTGTAACACGAAAAGTGAGCGTTACGTAGAAAGAGACAAACATATATATCTGTAGGATTTAACGTGTAAAAGAATGAGATGGAATACATTACACAGCGTATCTCATAATTATTGCTTGTAAAAAGGTTACATTTAAAAATAAAAAGGTTGTATGCTGTTCTTACGATATTTAAAAATAAAGGCGGTTCTTTCACTTTTTGAAAACAGAACACGAGGCTTTTTGCAATATATATCACTTGGCTTTATGGTCAAGTGACTTTTGCCTGCTTATGACAAGTAAAAATAAAAGTTTCATCTACTGTTATATTTCTGAAGTGAAATGCAAAAATATTCCATAGCCATTACATTTATATATATACACATAGAGCATAATTATGCATAATATCGTTATTTTACGAGTATGGTCGGTTATAAATATAATCAATATTTATGATGTATCGGTCAAAAGCTATAAGCACACTGTCTTAATACTTCTGGGAAATCTAATAAATGACGTGCGCAAGTTCATTCGGTTATATTTACTTGCCATTTTTAGTTCAGCACTCTGATATTATTAAAATCAATAGTCAACTATTAAATTAAGTACTTAATCATATAAAACAAGCATGATTTGTTGCTCAGGGACATTCGCACAGATAATAAAATCAGTTAATCATAAATTGTCTATTGGAGTTTACTACTTAAGAAACGATTTGAGTTATAAGGCCCGGTACGGAAATTGTATGAGGAGTAAAATCAAGTGTAACACGAAAAGTTGAGGCGTTACGTAGAAAGAGACAAACATATATATCTGTAGGATTGAACGTGTAAAAGAATGAGATGGAATACATTACACAGCGTATCTCATTCTCGGGGTATCCTCTTTGCGCGATACTTCGTAGTCTCACTGTATTTTATTTATATTATTTAATCAGTAATAATAATAATCACTGATTATTACTGATTATTTTGTAACATACTTTATGTAATACGCTTTATTTAAATATTATAAATAATCCGAATAATTACAGATATAAATGTTTGTTTCTCTTATCATTTTAGCAGATGCGTTCATTTACCCTTTTTTTCTATTCGATATTATATCATAATTATCGTTCGTAAGGAGTAAACTCCAATCGTGCGTCGTAGCTGACACACACACACTTTTTTTTAATTGTATATTTAGATGATTGCTTTCTGTGTAATCATGTACCTGTTGTTCCTCTGAGGAGACGGCTTCCGAGCAGCGCGGCGGCAGTGCCGGCGCCGCCCTGCCGGCGCCCTCCTCCCCCGAGTCGGAGTACATGGAGCCGGAGGAGGTCGACGGAGACGCCAGGACTGAGTTGTCTACGTGGCTGATCATAGCTGACATGCGCTGAGGAATATACAAACGTTACTAAATCATCACATCTGTCATCATTAGATTGCCGAGCTGAATGTCTGTACATATCACACACACGCACACACACACACACATACACACACACACACACACACACACACACACACACACACACACACACACACACACACACACACACAATATTTTATACTCCCTTATACTTATTTCATATCATTCACATTTTTATAACGCAAATATTTATTTCTACAATATTACCTATAATAAATTTTTAAGTCTTATTTTAAGGAACTATTCATAATTGTCATTAGATTTTTTCAGTTTTGCAGTTGTCATCTCTCAAATTGTACCGTATACCATGAAATTCTTGTATCCAATAATGATTTTCGCATTATTTTTCTTAATTATGAGGAAAATGTAGAATTTGTATACAACAAGATACAAAATAATTTATTTCCATTGTTTGGTTTCACAAAACATAGACACATCAAAAATAAAATACAAAAAAATAATAAAGATAAAAAGGAAATAAATTTATAGTATCTGGTCGCTTCGCTTTTTTTACACTAGAGCAAAGATGCGATTAGAAACTCTAGCTCATTTTCGTATTGAAACACGTCGTATTGGCACTGTATCATGGTCAGCGGCACAACATGAGCTCTACTGCCATTTCTATTTATCAGCCACCATCTACCTGGTCCTTCTTACGTTCACTGTCTATGGTCTACCTATTCCCATATATCTTAGCGTGTAACAGTTAGTGTAGAAGCGCGCGGTACCTCGAGCTCGAGCGGCCCCCGCAGGTCGCGCTCGTCGTCGTCGAGGCTCAGCGAGCCGGCGCCGCGGTTGCCCATCGACAGCACCAGCGAGAGGAGCGCGTTCATTTCCCGCCCGCCCTCAGCCGCGTCCATGTCGTGTAGGGCGTTCAATTCAGCGTCTGTAACCGAGGAATTCACATTATAAATTTGGTAGTATATGCTCTTATTTCAATTCAATTGAGATTCTAAGAAGTGTTGTATTATGCTTTACCTAGACCCTATCGGTGTCATAATAGATCGCCATTTGGCAATCGATATTTAGTTATCAGTTTTTGCACTACGGATATTGCTTTCCCGCCGATCGTTATTAAGAATCTTTATCTCAAGTGCTCGAACAACTTGCGAGGTTTAAACAGGGTACAATGAATTAATTTGTTTCCTCACAGCGAGAACGTCAAGCGGCATCGTACGAACGTGACCAATTAGGACGTCGGCTAATACATAGCATGCCATTAAAATATTACCATCATTATCCATGTCGAGCGGTGTACAGTTACGCCCGGGGCTAGGAGTCGGTGGCGGCTCGTTTATACAAACTACCGACCTCTTTCTTCGTAATCATATACATAGTTGTCTCACCGTCATTATCTGTATCGAGTGGTATGCAGATGCGGCGCGGGGCGGCCCTCCCGGGGCGCGCGGCGGGGCGCGGCGGCGGCGGCGCGCGCGGCTCCACCAGCGCGGGCTGCCGCCGCTGCACGCCGCGCAGCACCGCGCCGCGCACTGCGCTGCGGCACAGCAGGGATAGCGAGGCCGGGCCTAGCTCCTCTGCAATCAAACACGTCACATACAACCCATGTCACAATGATCAGTTAGGCGTTGACAAATATTTTATGAATTCAGATTAATGGCCGATTTTGAGGGTTCCGTACCCAAAAAGTCAACCGTGATAGATAGATAAAGTTAATTGACAATGTTTTTAAGTTATTTTTACTTCTAATGTCTAGAAAAATCCCTGCTATGCATGCATTGTCATCGCCAGAATACGACGCCTTGTAATGCAACCATTTACCCGGCTCCACTGTTCGCGTTAACGGTAATAATCGTCATAGCCTGCTAATGTATCTGAAGCATCATATTAAAATTTTACATCAACAAAAACAAACCAACAAAATTAAACAGACACCTGTTAAAACACCTCACCTAATTTAATAGGATCAACAATATCATCATCGAGTGGTTCCTTCAGGATAGCGAAGGAGACGTTGAGCAGCTGCTTGGCGCTCCACGCCCGCTCGCCGGTCCTCGTGACCTGCAGCAGCGTGTCCCCCACCGGCATCACCAGCAGGCCGCCCACCTAGGAACCACCACACGGTCAGACTAAAGTGTGGTGCAGGCGTTTTATGTTAGATAAATAATCAATTTCATAAAACAACTTTAAGCAGTCCATTGCAAAAGGCTACCTTTTCTGTGCACCAATGAACGTAAATGTAAAGTAATGCATAGTTTTTTTTTAATTTTGTAACTTGTAATCCGAAGGTTGTGGGTTTAAACCCAGTTGCTGGATTTTCCTTTTCGAATGCTGTATGTGCGTTATAAGCATGTGCTTTAACGGTAAAGGCAAATATCATGCGGAAACTGGCATGTTCTGAGAACTAAGAAGAGTTTAAGAAATATGTGTCATTCACCAAGCCAAAAGTGTGGTGAATTAAGGCCTAATCGCTCTCGTCAAGAGAGAAGTCTCTGTATCCCAGCAGTGGGAATGTTAATAGGGGTGCTCATGTTGTGACTCTGATATAAAGATATAGAGAATTTGATATGGAGGTATTTATTTGGGCCTAATACAGTATACACACACAAGTTTGATAGAGAAATAAATGTAAAAAAGTGCATTAATCTGACCTTGATGAGTTGTTTGAAGTAGTTTTCATATTTGGGCATGACTTTGGCACCCACATACACTCGGTCATACAGGCACGGCAGTGGAGGCAGACTTAACACATTCCCTATGAAATCACACACATAAGAAAAATTTTAAATATTCCTAATTATTCAAATATATTTTCAAATACATATATTAAAAGTTTCCTCAATATAGGCTTAGGAAACTGTCAGATATTTTCTTTAATAGATGCTAAACTGCTCTATGAATTCATGTAGTATATTTAAGTTTTATAAGATATATTGAATCTTTACGTAGTAATATATACATTATCATTTTTAATTTCTTTAATTTTTATTAAACACAATAATACTCACCACAGAAAAATTTTGGTATACAAAAGTCAAACTCATCCAAGATGGCAGAGTTTTCCAGAAAGTGTCCAAGCCGTTTGTTAGAGTACTCCAGCACTTTGGGATGCAGCTCAACTCCGTGGCTTACACCAGCCGAGCCAAGAATGAGTCCAGCTAAGGTACTTAGGTACCCTGTACCAGACCCTAAGTTCAGGAAAGACAACCCTGGCTTCAGGTCCAGGCCTTCCATTACCTCACTGCAAAAATAAAAAATGTTGAGTATTATTTCCAATAAATTTCCATTTGCTGTACTTGGAGGAACTTGGCTTAGTGTTTGAGATGAGTTATAGAACATCAGCAAGTGTCGAGCAATATGAAAATCTTGAATTTTTGTCATGCTGAATATTTGACATTGATAAATAAAGACAGAATGCTATCGGATTCATTTCATGATTTCAGAATTTCAGATCAATGAGCAAATAACGAGCTAAATATTTAAACGAAGAACGCACCAGTATATACAGGGAGCGGAGAGGTGCAAGACACCACTACGCCAGGCCATGTCCTTGTAGGCCTGGTCGCGGTCGGCAGGTATGATGTACAGCGCACGGTCCAAAGCCCGGAACACGCGCTCCACATCGTGCGTCCGGATATACCCGGCGCTCTTCAGATTGTCTATCAGCTCATTATTATCACGCCCCGAACTCACAGCGCCTCCCATTTTGTTTGTTTTGCTACGACTCCTATCTATTACCCTCTCCCTCAGCTGATTGGCAGTGTGACGTCACAGTTGTTTTTCAACATATTACACTATATTGTTTGCTGTATTTCTTATCATCTGCATATGATTTTACTTGCACAGTTAACGCGAGAGATGATTAGAAATTAGTTCTATAGAAAACCCCTTTGAAACTATTTTTACAAGAAATTAGAGCATTACTTTTCGTCAAAAGCAAATTGTTGTTGTTGAGCAACTCTTTCGTTCATTTCATTCCGAGAGTATAATAATCACTACGTTTATTTCATTCATCTCAGGACATAGACAATAAATAAATGAGCATTTATTTGCATGATAAAGCCCGCTGTTCATATAATCTCCAACTCCAAGCTCTGGGACAGGATTTTGCCAAAAGCTGAGCTCAGTGTTTATATAATAGTGACTGTTAATTCCACTTTGGCTAGTCAATGAAGACGGACGTCCGCCCGAGACGGATTTTCTATGCTTTGTATGTCATATTTTTAATTAATTTCGCAAAATTTCAATAATTTGTTAAACCTTAATGTAAGTCTACATTGTTATGCATCGCACCCAATCCCATGGCCATGGGATTGGAAGCAATGCATCATGGGAGATTGGGAGCGATGCATAATTTAACGTTGCGTTGGTTCAGTTCAGTTCAGTTCTTATTATTGGCATCGCGCTTTTGCGTTGGCAATCTGTAACTTGGGTGACAGACAGCACAAACAAAACAAAATGTCCATGTCAGTGACATTGTCATTTAGAATGACCAAAACCTACAAAAAAAAAGAAAATAATGACAGATCATCAAACCACGGGATCTGGGTTGGGGTGAATTCTGTTATAACTTTCGTAGAAATTTCATTTTTATACAAAATTTTACGAATACATTGGTGAAACATTGAGCTTGTGTCTAAAGAGCACATAACAATAAGTGACTAGTTGCACTACGGGTCATCAGCTGTAACTATCTTGTCGTGTCATAACAAAATCAGCTCGAACGTCATTGTGTTCTTGATAAGGGTTTGTGGTGTCTGAGTGAAGTAGGGCGAGGTGCAAGTGGCTCGTTCACCATGGTTGGATCGGAGGCGCAAGCCAGCACCTCGGCGCCGGCGCCCGGCGATGCAGGCGGGGAGGACAACAAAACTGACGAACGAATGTTGGAATGCAACATTTGCCTGGACACTGCTCGGGATGCCGTAGTTAGCATGTGTGGACATCTCTTCTGGTAAGCATCCTGCAAGGCACCCTTTTTGAGCTAAAATTCAGCTATAAATCATGAATAGCCCTGATGCCTATATTATGGATCCCTGTTGTCTGAATAAATTAATTATATTATTATTATTATATGGTCTCAATAATTCATGTGATCAGGAAATCATTCTATGTATCTATGTAATTATATAAAATATATTTTATTATGTATGTATGTATGCTGTGTGAGTAGTCCGGAAATATTTATTTATTTATTTATCTACTGAAAAAATATATTAAGGAATGTGTAATTGGATTCATATGCGGCGGATATGATAACCCGAATCTGGCTTGCCAGATGGCAGCAGTGGCCATGAGGACTAAATACCCTCTAAAAGACTGGTGCGGAAAGGAAGGGGATACTACCGCAACTATATTCCCAAGAAAACTATGGTGTTATGTCTGACAATTATTTGAGTATGTCGGACCATCCGGCTGACCCCCGGCGCCAGTCGAGGTCCGGGCCTCCTGGTGTGAAATCTGTGACCGGCCACAATGCAGTGTCACAGCAGGCTTCTTGTGGAAACTGGACTACTGCTGAACACTATAATGAGCCCCAAAACAACAGAGGATCATCAATAAATAAAAGCCGTACACTCTGCATAGCCACCTGGAATGTCCGTGGATTGTCTAAGCCAGGCACTGCTGAAGTTGTCGATAGGGAAATGGACAGGTATAAGGTCGACATACTATGCCTAACAGAGACGCATGTCAAAACAACAGGCCACTATACAACATCCTCAGGAAAATTGGCCATTGTGTCCGGACAGCCTGAAAAGAGCTTTAGTGGGGTGGCGCTATTCCTTACCAAGAAGCTTATCCATAATCTTATCGGGTATGAGTGTGTTGATGATAGAGTTTTAAAGATCAAGATAGGAGCGCAACCGCACCCAATGAACATCATAACAGCCTATGCACCAACATCTAGTGCAACGGAGGAGGAGATATCAAATTTCTACAGCACACTGCACGAAGCTTTACGTGGAATTCCCAAAAAAGAACCTGTGATCATTCTTGGCGATTTTAACGCCAAGGTTGGCAATACTTTATATGATCACCATATGAGGAACATCGTAGGAAGTTTCGGCTTGGGCGTGAGAAATGATAGAGGAGAAAGACTTCTCGATTTCTGTGCTGAGAATGGCTTTACGATCATGAATACTTGGTTTCAGCAGCATCCTAGACGTCTGTACACATGGACAACCCCAAATGGTCTACATAGGAACCAAATAGACTATGTAATGATAAGCCAAAGATGGAGGTCCTCAATTTTCATGGCAAAAACGCGTCCAGGTGCCGATTGTGGTAGCGATCATCAGCTGCTTGTAGCGAAATTAAAAGTCCGTCTAAAAGCTCCACAGAAAGTCACAGCGAACAAGCCCATAATGCTAAAGGGTTCTGCACAAGAAGCGTATCGAAAGGAAATTTCAACTAATCTGCAACAGCTGGAACTGGACCCATTTGATTCACCAGAGATGGATTGGCAAAAACTTAAGTCTGCTATGGAACAAGTCGCTAAACAGGCTGTGGCTCAACACAAAGCAACAACCCCTAACGCTGAATGGATGAGTGCTGAAGCGTGGGCTAAGGTTAGCGAGAGGAAGGCTCTTAAGAAAGCAGGCTTAGGGTCTGTGGACGACAGAGCTCTGTACTTGAGAGCCAACAGCGCTGCCCAGAGACTATGCAGGAAGGACAGGGATAGCTATATTAATAAGATCTGTACGGAAGTAGAGAAATGCTCTGAAACTGCCAACACGCGAGACATGTTCCAAAAAGTGAAGTGCCTATCCAAGGAGTTTAAACCGAAACTTTGGTCAGTTGAAAATGACGCGGGCACCTTGCTGTCTGACAAAGAGGCGGTATTGGATAGATGGAGATCATACTGCCAACAGCTGTATAGAGAAAATAACGCAGAAGAGTGCGTTCTTGATTTCGTGGATAAGGAACCGGACATCCTTCGGCGGGAAGTTGAGGAGGCTTTGAGCAAGCTCAAACCCAAGGCATGTGGCGGAGATGGGGTTACAGCCCAAATGCTTAAGAACATGGGTGATGAGGGAATCACAATCATGCTCACCATCTGCCAAAAAATCTGGAGAACTGGCCACTGGCCGGAGGACTGGACAGACTCCATTGTAGTTCCCTTGCACAAAAAAGGTTCTACACGCAAATGTGAAAACTATCGCACTATTTCCCTAATTTCTCATGCGAGCAAGATCCTGCTCAGAATTTTGAATAGAAGACTAGAAGCCTACATTTCGCAGCTGATACCCAAAGAACAAGCGGGATTTGTGAAAGGCAGAGGCACGAGAGAGCAAATCCTGAACATCAGACTCTTAATTGAAAAGTGCAGAGAGCATAACATCAACGCCGCCTTATGCTTCATTGACTACGCGAAGGCGTTTGACTGCATCAGTTGGGCTAGGATGTTCAGCGTCATGGGAGAGATGGGTATCCCTGATCATCTCACTTTTTTGGTTCAAAATCTCTATACCAGCAGCAAGTCTCGAGTAAGGCTTGAAGATGACCTATCACGCCCTTTTCATTCCGAGAGAGGAGTCCGACAAGGTTGTATACTCTCCCCGCAACTTTTCAATCTCATTGGTGAACATATAATGAGAAGGGTCCTGGAGAACTGGGAAGGTGGCATTCGCATAGGAGGTTACACACTGAGCAACTTGCGATTCGCCGATGACACAACAATAATAGGTTCATCCGAGGCCGAACTCGTGGAACTCTTGTCCAGAATTAGCTCCATAAGCCGCGAATATGGGTTGCTTATCAACCGCTCCAAGACCAAGCTCATGTTCGTGGACAGAGCCGGTACCCTGCAGAGAACTCACGAGCTGCGCGATCTGGAAGTAGTACATAGGTTTGTGTACTTAGGATCGCAAATAAGTGATGACGGAGACTGTGAGCAGGAAGTGGTATGGAGAGCGCAAATGGCAAAATCTGCGGTGAGAAGACTGGAGAGGATATGGCGGAACAGGAGCATTAGCCGTAACACCAAGAGGAAATTGATCCAGACTCTTATCTTCTCTATCTTTTTATATGCGTCGGAAACCTGGACACTGAAGTCTCGAGTGCGAACGAGGATTGATGCGTTCGAAATGTGGTGCTGGCGCAGAATGTTGAGAATATCATGGACGGAGCACCGCACAAACGAGTCAATTCTCAAAGAACTTGGCATTGGAACTCGACTGTCTACAATCTGCATGCAGAGAGTATTAAAATTCTTCGGCCACACTGTCAGGCGTGACCCGAACAGCCTGGAGAGGCTGATAATTACTGGCAGTGTGGAAGGAAAGAGAAGTCGAGGCCGCTCACCTACACGGTGGACCCACACAACACAGGACGCTACAGGTGGCACTCTCCAAGCATCAATACAGTTGGCTCAGGACCGGAGTCGATGGAGAGAAGTGGTGGCGAAGCTGATAAGACGCCATAGTCACGTCCCTCAGTCATGAGGTTACGACTAAGAAGAAGAATTGGATTCAATAATTTTAACATTACTTCAAATTCTACAAACATACATTTAGGTACAATAAATAAAGAGCAATATGTTAATTTATGGTAATAATGAATTCCACTGTATAAAAACAATTACTTATTTTCCTCCTTTTGCAATATTATATACAGTCTTATGTTGATTTAGCTGGCCATGCCTACATCAGTGGTTAGAGACACGGCCGAGCCGCCAAGTGTGCCCAGTGTGCAAGGCAGCCATCAGCCGCGATAAGGTGATCCCGCTCTATGGCAGAGGAAACACCAAGCAAGAGGATCCTAGAAACAAGGTCAGTTATTCAATTAAAGACACATTTCCTGGTATTATTCTCTAGCCAAGTAAGTAATTCAATCAGATGATGTAAGTAATGATTTTATTTATATATATGCATATAAATTTTATATACCTACAGAATTTTGCTTTTTTTTTCCCCCTCCCGACCTCTTACTGTAAACAGTCGTTAACGGAGCTCTCGTTCAATAAATTTTTTAAAGTGATAATTCCTCTGAATACCTGGAAAAGAGCATCACATCTGAAATCGGTAGCCGCAAAGTACATTTTGGAACGTGAATTTCCAACGTTCTGGCACAAGAAATCACCGAAAACTTCACATCATTGGAACACTCTAAGGTCGGTTATTATTTTGAATACACTTTTACAACACTAGAAGACGGATTTTCAAAAAAATATCAAAATATTTACGGTACATCGTAGTTCGTTTAGCCATCTGATGGATTGATTGATTGAACGTGAACGTCAAGATTATGTCAAAATGACGGATGAAATGTTGCCAGCGTAAGCCGAACGATTGCTACTATTATACATTTTTAATCGATCTCAATTACCAGTAGTGGCTTAAAATAGACACAATGACTGAAGACATGGATTTTGATAACATAACATTTCGAGTAAGACAAAATAGAAGGGCTAACTCGTTAGGTAATCTATCGGATTCTTTAATACTAGATTCGACAAGAAACAGTTTGCCAGATGCTTTACTCGACCAAACTGTGTCGTTAACTTTATTACAAGAAAAAGTTACGAACTTAGAAAATTGCCTCGTTACCGCCAACAATGAGGTAGACCATCTCCTGCAGGAGAACGAAAAACAAAAAAGGGAATTGGAAAAATGCATAAAAATCATTGACATTTACAAAAAAATCGAGACTAATGAGGCTTTCGCCACTCCAGTATTGGGTAGGAAAAGGAAAAAGCCAAGGCTTTGCCTACAGGAGGAAACAAACATAACGTCGCCTAGAAACCTACAATCTTCATCAGGTCAGTCAGAAGAGATCGAGCAGCTTCAAAACCAGATTACTCAGCTTTCTAAATGGCTACAATTAGAAAAGGACAAAAACAAATATAAGGAAACTGAAAACTGTAAAATAAATAAATTACAAAAAACATGTGTTCCTAGGAAAATACATAAATCGTCAAGACGTAAGCTTAAAAAAAAAATTCAAAAATTGGAAAAAAAGGCTAAACTGCTGCAAAAGCGATGTTTACAACTAAAGAAACATCAAGATAAACTAAATTTTAAAATTCTGGAATCGAAATACAAACTTGAGGGAAATCTTCTGAATTCGTCTAGCCCTTCACATGATCATACAAGTATTGCTCAGAATATATCAAACAAAAATCCTATTGGTGAAATGGCAGAAACAGATATGCAAAAGGACAAACGTATAACAAATTCACGTCAGACGATGATATTTTCTGATGAAATTGGTAGAAACATAGGTTTTAAATTGATGAATGACGATACTCATAAAACAACAATATTTAATAACTGTAAGCCAGGGGCGGATGCCGAAGAAATTCTAAGTAACATTGAAGACAAAATTAGACATTTGAATAAGGGCGACACTTTAGCAATAGTTATTACAAAATATGTTAATAGATACTTATATCGTAATAAATACATAAAATTACTCTCAAAGATAATAGATATGCCTAATCGTAAATTTAACATAATTGTAACAGGTTTCTTATATAATACAATGAGAAACAATGACATTTATAATTTAAATAACAAAATATTACTATTAGCAAGTTTAAATGAAAATGTGGCTTACATTGATATAAATTGGGATAAAAGTAATAATATGAGGGATAAAAAGACATTATTGACTAATGAAATAGCACGTTACATAAAGGGTGAATCTAATTTTAAAAAGTTTTCAGCACTGACTTTTGTAAGTGTAGATGATACCATAAGTTCTTGTAGGAAATCAGAGCACATTCTGTCAAATTTTTCCCAAATTCAGACACAGCTAGTCACGCGGTAATAACTATTATACACTCAAATGTACAAAGCATCCACAATAAGTATCTAGAATTAGAGTGTCTGGTAGGAGATAGTAATTGTGACATATTGTGCCTAACGGAAACATGGGCATACGACTATCAGGCTCAGAGCATGCATATCGAGGGTTTTGAGCTTGCTACATATTTCAATAGGAAAATATTTGCACATGGTGGGACTGCTATATTTACAAGGCAGGGATTAGATTTCAAAGTTAGAAAAGACTTAAATAGATTATCAATAGAAATGAACTGTGAAATTTCGGCAATAGAATTAAACTTGTATAAAACTATAGTAGTATGCGTTTATAGAGCAGGACGAGATACAATTATATTTTTTGATACTATGACTAAATTACTACACAGGTTGTGTAGGGAAGGTAAGAATGCGATAATAGCAGGCGATTTTAATATAGATATCATGAAAGAAACATCTCTGACCAACAAATTTAGACATATACTAGATAATTTTCAGTGTGCGTTTGTTATAAATAAACCAACAAGGACTATAACTAATAAAATAGGAACTAGCTCAACATGTATTGATAATTTTATAGTTAACTTTGATGATGCTATGGGGAGGGTACTAGATACTAAAATTTCTGATCATAACGTAATTAAATTATCAGTTAAAATCGACAAAAAAAAGAAACAGGTAGCAATAACAAATTACAGAAGTATTAGAAAATTTACGCAAGAAAATATGAATTACTTCAATTTTTTATTTTACCAGGATTACTTAACCTTAAAAAACGAAATCAATATCACATCAGATGGAAACCGAAAGATGTGTTTGCTAATGAACGCTCTAACACATTATTATAATATTGCTTTTCCAAAGAAGGTACAACGTTACTCCAAGCCTGTCGTTAAAAAATGGTCAACACCAGGAATACAGATCTCCAAACAAACACTTGAAAAAATGGAAATGCTGGAAGAAATACAACCAGATTTCAATCTAAGAATAAAAATAAAAAAATATAAAAAAGTATTAAGGAAAGTATTCAAAACGGCAAATAAACTAAGATATACGCACAGAATAATCAAATCACAAAATAGAATAAGAGAAACATGGAAAATAATAAATGAACAAACTAATAGGAAATTAATTGGACATAATATTAGAAAGATCAAAAATGAGTCAAATCAGATTATATCAGAACCCATAGCTATAGCAAACGCTTTTAATGACTTTTTCATAAACATTACTAAAAATTTGACAGGCCATTGTAAAATTGACATTGAAAATTGCATAAGATATTTAAATAACATAGAAAAACCAAAAACTAAAATAAATTTTGACCTAGTAACATATTCAGAACTAAGATTAATAATAAAAAATATGAAAAGTAAGACATCAGTTGATATTTATGACATGAATACGAAAATATTACGACAATTATTATTAAAGAATTACCAATTACTTAAATTAATATGTGATATTATAAATGACTGCCTAACACAGGGGGTTTTCCCAGATGAACTCAAATATGGGAGGGTAGTACCATTATTTAAAAAGGGGAAACAAGAAGAGTTGAATAACTACCGACCCGTGTGTATACTTCCAACTGTATCAAAATTAATGGAGTCGGTAATAAAAAATAGAATTGTCGGGTACTTTGAGAATAATAATTTATTTACTGTAGCTCAATATGGTTTTAGGCAAAATAAGTCAACAGAATCCGCTATCAGAAACGTAAGCTATTTTGTACTTAGCGCTTTAGACAAAGCTTATAAATGTGCTAGCGTTTTCTGCGACCTATCCAAGGCGTTTGACTGTTTAAGACATGACATATTAATAGAAAAATTAAAATTTTATGGATTTGACAATAAAGAATTATATATGATGACTAACTATTTAAGTAATAGAACACAGATTGTAAACATTGATGGTAAAAATTCGAATTTAGGACTTATAAATGTAGGTGTACCTCAGGGTTCAATCTTGGGACCAGTCTTATTTCTCATTTATGTTAATGATCTCCCTAGATGTCTACCCGAATGGGCTTTCATCAATCTTTTCGCGGATGACACACACGTAGGGGTGAAAGATAGGAATGAAATTAAATTAGAAGAAAAAATTAGTGATTCCATTGACACAGTGACAAAGTGGTTCGAGTCCAACGGTATAATATTAAATGCTAATAAGAGCGTAGTACTGCGATATAAAGTTAAAAAGACAAAACGCTCTGAAGATGTATTGTCCCATGTTTTCTTAGGCTATACAATAGATAACACAATAAGCCATGTAGCTCATATTGAAAAGATGTGCAAGAAATTAGCTAGTGCGAACTACGCATTACTAAAACTAAAATCGGTAGTGTCAAAAAAAACTTTATTAACAGTATATTATGCATACATACACTCCATAATTAGTTATGCCATAACAGTTTGGGGTAACAGTGCTGCAATAAGCAAAGTACTTATATGTCAAAAAAGAGCATTGAGAATAATCTGTGGAATACACCAAAGAACATCTGTCAAAAGTTCCTTTGAAAAACATAAAATAATGACAGTGGTATCACTCTTTATTTATAAAAGTCTCCTAGAAATACACAATAACAAAGCCACATACTTGAAAAAGAAAGATACACATCATTACAATTTAAGAAACAAAGAGAAATTAGTCTTACCACAAGTACATCTGTCTAAAGTGCGAAAGCAGGGAGAAAGTGCTAAATTAGAGTTTTATAATAAATTACCTTTAAATATAACACAAATTGATAATTTTAGTACATTTAAAAATACTATCAAAGATTTTTTTAAAAGCCATGCGTTTTATAGTATTAATGAATATATGAGAACAGATCTTATAAATTTTCCCAATTGTATTAATGGACATTGACATTTTTTTAATTAATTATGATGACATTGAATTTATACTTCCTGACTCTATAATTTGTAATTATTATTTTTTATTATTATTTGTATAGGTATGAGATATTGTGTTAAATAATCATTGTTTATATTGATTCTGAATTGTAAAAATTGACTTACCTTGTATAACGCCCTGTGTTATAATGATGGTGAAATAAATAAATTGAAATTGAAATAAGGTAATGCAAAAAAAAAACTGGTGTAAATATTTATGTACATGGATCAATCCTTGCTTACAATTAAATAACAATTTTAGGTGCCCCCAAGACCTGCAGGGCAGCGCACAGAGCCTGAAAACAACAGTGGATTCCCTGGATTCGGCTTTGGCGATGGATTCCAAATGTCATTTGGCATTGGAGCTTTCCCTTTTGGCTTCCTCACTTCAACATTCAACTTTGGCGACCCCAGGCCAAGCTCAGGTATTTAAGTTTCTCTATTCATGAATAAAACCTATGTTTCATACCTTAGTGTTGCCTAATTTTAAGGCTTTTCCTGCAGGCATAATGTATTTCCCCCTTGTGCCATTTGCCCTTAAATGAGCTAATAATTAAATCAATTTTAAAAATTAAACCTGTATTTCCTGATATTAGTTCATCAAGCACCATACAAACCATAAATATGTGTTTGTACATTGTTGTTTTGAATAAAAAAAGGTTTTATGTTTACTCAAAAAATGTTTACAATAATTGTACCTATAAGTTGTCTTTATTTTTTTAAAGATCTGTGTGGAAGCAATCTACATTGATAACATGTTTTGCTGTGGGTATATCAAGGTCGATTTATAAACAAATCATTCGAATATTTTAGTACCATCAGTTTGCATATTTATATTTGTTATCAATACTTAGCTGTTTATTAATATATATTAATATTATTTTATAATATTTTTTTAGGGCTCCATGGCCAAATGACAGTCACGAAGAAGCACATCACTATGTTAGCTTATTACGAAAAGTAGCACTTCATACTAACTCTAACACCCGTTTTATCCCTTTAGCGGATGATTTTAGAGAAAAATAAGTCACGATTTTCTTAATTTTCAATACAGAATTTTTATACTGTATTTCATTTGAATAAGTTCAAAAACAGGACTCTCATACAAACCTGCAACCCCGTTATATCCCCTTTCGTAAAATTCGTTCTTAGGGGATGTCTACACTCTAAGAAGGTTTCTTATCAAATGTAATATGTATATAAATGTCCACTTAGAACCTGCAAAACTTTAAGTTGCTAGGTATTGTATACACTATGGTGTAGCCCATACAAACACTTCAAATATAAGTATAGTATAGATGATTAAAAATGCATTTGTTATAGCAATATACTTATACGACCGCAAGGTCGAATGTAGTGGAACGTTCCAATAATGTATGACTAGGTAACAATACCTGTATGACTAGTGCTACCTTTATTGGAACAAATAAACAATCCATTTGAAAAACGTAATTTAGTCACACCTTATGTGACGATAATATTATGTACTACATATATATACACATATTATACATACACATATATATATATATATATACACACATAAATAAATTTACTTGCGGTAAAAATGGCTTAATTTTGTCCTTTAATTTGAAAACAGCGATCAGCGATGTCTGTACCAAATTTGACCCAAATCGGGCTTTGCTCGCAATAATTGTATTTTCCCGCGAATAACGATATTTTACCGCGGTAAAACGTAGCCTATAGGTTATTCTGATATGTAAGCTATATTATTGTGAAGTTTCATCAAAATCCATTATCCAATATTTTTTGCGTGAAAGAGTAACAAACATACACACCTATTATACATTTGGTAGTAGGATGTAACTACATTATTTATGTACCTATGAATTTTGAATGGGTCATTCTTGACTGGGAACAGAATCGTCGTACTTATAAACCACCTACATAATTTCGTCTGAAATAACCGTTCATAAATAACTAATGTAACTCTCGTTATTTTTTTAAGTGAAAAAAAAGTTTTATATACACAATTGTTTAACTAATATTGTAAATGACATTGTACGCCTTACGGTAGAATTACATTGATACAAATTGATTACATTATAAGACCTATGTAACAGATACATGTATTTCATGCAATAAATATATACTTTACTTTACTAAATTTATTTCCAGCCCCACGAGGCACCGCCCAGTTTGAAGAGGAGCAATTCCTGTCGAAGATATTCCTGTGGGTCGCGATCTTGTTCGTGCTGTGGCTGATCTTCGCCTGACCCGCGCCGCTGGACGACGCGCTGGCCTTGCTGCGCACGATCCAGAGGGCCCGCGCCTTCCGCGACCCCGTCGTCGAAGCCGCCGTCTACTAACTGCCCTCGCGACGCGTACGCCACTTGTATGTACATACATTGTTGTACTGCATACCCTCGAACTCGTTTATTGATGTGTAATGTGTCTCCACTCACCTTAAGTATGTGTGACATAATCGCCGGCGATAGAATGATGACGTGTCGGCGCATAGGGCAGAAAATTCGCCCCCAGTGTGAGGTCTATGGTGCACGTTATTCTTAGTAGGGTATGTGCTGCATTGTTCTCTCTCGCTCTAAGCTGTACCGCGATTAAGAGGCAGCTACTCGCTTATGGTGTTCAATCAATACACCTACCTGCTAAGAAATTTTGGTGTATATTTCATATGTTTTCGGTCAATACTAGAGTCGCTTTCACGAATTCAAATATAACTACTTAATACATATCCTTATAAGATTAGGTAGTTGCTGCTGACTAGGGTGATACAAATTAATCGTCGTATTCAGTGTTTTAATATGAAATGGCGTAGCAAGGCCTATTTTTATTAAAAATTGTTATGATAAAGTTATGCAAATATATTAGCTTGTACTATGGGCTAATGCTTTCTGGATGGAAGTTGAGTTGTAAAGTAAGTAAGTGTCTCTTTAAGTAGGTTGTCAGTTTATTGTTACATTATTGCGTGTATTGTAGGTTTATAAACAGCAAGATTGTTGATAACAGCAACATTGTACTGTAGTGCGATAAGATTTTGGGTCAAACGCAGGAGCCGAAACTCATCAAAATAAATGTCTACATGGGCGGGAACTCTTATGTAAGAAAAACTAAGAAAGTTATGTAAAATAATTCAAATCTTGCTGTGCAAAAAAATTTAAACAACATTTTTCTATACACACCAAAAGTGTCCATCTGTATCAATTGTAGCATATTTTGAAGTCCCATCTTAAATTTGTAGATTTGACTTTATTGTAAAATTATTATTTTTTTAATTGTTATATTCTATGTATAGTTATATGTCTGGTAGCTTTGATCATCATATAGGTTGATTGAAACCAGCTATGATTAACTGATTCGGTATAAAACCATTCCAAGTTATACGGCTTCTAGAAAGAGTGGTAATAGTCTATTTACTTCATATAAATTACAATGTTTGTGTGAGCAAATAATATGTTTAGATGTATAATAAAATACTTTAAATTATTGTTTAATATATTTATTCACTATAGCTTTGATTAGCAATTTATCGTGGCGTGTTATAATCAAATTGTATGTAAAAAGTTAGCTTATAAGATGCCATACTGTTGAGAAAAGACCTTGTCAGTGTACATTAGGTAACTACATTATAGACTGTTTCAATATATTCTGGCTAGTATGCCCCAGCATTTTGATAGACACATGAGATATAGAAATTCTTCCCAAAAGTATTAAGCTTCGGCCAAACCTGCGCCATCAAAGCTACTGCGATGCGGGTAGCGGCGGACGTTACCCATGCTTTACTATGGCCCTTTGCAAACCTACTTGACCACAACGCCGGGATGCGTCCAGGCAATAAAGGCTCCCGCGTTGCCGACGCATAGGTTTGTCCGAAGCCTTAACAGACAGTGCAAACTGTTTCTCCCGCACGGCAATAATGCCTGACTGTACGTAATATTTTAGTACTCCTACTTAGTACTCGTACTCCTTTTAATATCTAAGTATTAAGTGTTCACATTGTTTTGACATGTAATTTACTAGTGAAAATCGTGATTAGCAACGGAGCTATTAAGAATTACTTCGTAATGCACAGCACAATAATTGCCGTGCGTTAACTTAACCGTACAAAATGTGCTCGAGTTTTCCTCACAACTTATAAATCAACTAGGGAGGCTTCTAGCTTCTCAAAACGACTTCTTATTGTTGTGTAATTACTTGTGACTGCAAGTATCAAACTTGTAAGATAGTCGTCAGTTCTATGCATTAATTTAAGTTAATTATTTACATAAAATTGTATATAAAGTAATCACAACATGTGAATGGGTTTGTTGTAATATTGTAATTTTAAAAATAAAGTAATTATTCTGGAATTCTTTTTTTTTGTTCAATGCGTTTGAACGATAAAAGCCATTAACCACAAATACTTTGTCTGAAATATCTTGGTATGCTTGCTAAGATATTTGTTTGCCACTAGGTCATTTTTAACCCCAACCACAAAAGAGGGGTGTTATAAGTTTCACGAGTCTATCTGGGACATCATAGTTCCCGAACGGGTATACCGATTTCAATTTAGTTTTTATTTGTATAATAAATAAATAATAATAATAAAATCATTTATTTACCAAAGCAGAGCATACAGAAAAATACAAATATCAGCGAAGCTCAAACTAAGCAAATCTGCTTGTATCTTGAGACTTCGGAGTGCTGTTTACAAAATGGAGGTTGTTATGCATGTTAGAGATAACGAGATACATGGAGTAGATTTCATTCTAAATAGAAAAAATAAATTGACATCATTTAATTGTGCAATCTTAAATGAACAAAATAAAGGTGTGTATTATAACAGGTAATTCATTTAATAACCAATTAAAAAACAATTTAATTGTATATTATCACAAAGAAACATGATATCAATTTAAAATTATAATTATGTGAATTAATTGTATGAAAATTGAGTTTGGCGCGAGTGTTCATAGACATGTTTCATGAAAATCGGTTGTGTCGTTTAAAGTTATGGGGGTGAGAGTGGGGATGGAAAACCGAAAATCTGCAAATATACTCGAGTGGGGTAACAAATGAAAGCGCATCGCGTGCACATTACATAATAATAAGGTGTTTTACTTTTAAGGAAATTAAGGCATAGGAATCGGGGGTTTTTTTTAAATTATATTTAGTTTTTGTTGTGGAATCATTGTTCTCGCAGTTCATAAAGGTAAGATTAAGATTGTTGTTCACAAAATCTATTTAACATTCTTCCTATAATTTAATATTTTTTTCACGTTAAAAATTCTAGTGTGCGCATAACGTACATAGCTCGTTTATAGAGTTTTAGGTCGACGTATATCACAGCCACGTTAAGACACGTGTCATTGTAAAAAAATAATTTTTAAATTAGGGTGCCACATAGTGCATAAATTCTATTTGCACAACGCCAAGAAATAAGCACCTAAAAAGTGTCCGCCACCTTTACATCAGTAATAATATTTTTTTCCCATATCTTTCTCCCATTACTGTATTCGGAATATTAGTACGTAAAACGTAGTGATTATTATACTCTCTGGTACGGGCAAGCCGTGGTATAAAAAGCCAGTTATCAATAAAGTGCTTTACTCAAACTTAAATCTTATGTTATTTTATTATAGAATATACCTATAACCTATGTTCAAATAATTAATTTAAAAATAATTAAAACACGTTAGAGCTTCCATTTAGCTTTATTTCTAAAGAAATGAAATACAGGTGATACACACATTCATTCAAATCTTTGAAATAACAAACAGTACCCATAAAATAAGCAAGGGAAGAAGTATTTGCATGGCAATTGATTTGCATGTTATTATTAAACAATCTATCTAGTTTATTTGTTTATCTTAAAAAACAATAAAATTATAACAATACAAAATACGTATATCTCATTATTAGGTGAACTAAGGGCCACTACTCTTTGGGTAATGCAGTTTCAACAGATGAAGATTCTTTATTGTAACTAGCAGATAACACACAAGTGCTGAGCACCACCGCAAACAGTCTGGCCAGCAATAACTCACTAGACTATAACTTAACATCTACCTTATTTTAAAACTTATAAACATCTATGTTAAGCTATGGTTTTCTAATGTAGTACCATGTATGAAAATAGGTCTTAAGTCAATCAAAAGCAAAATCCACAGCGATAACCCAATTCCTCTACCAAGTCGTCGAAAATTTACACAGAATCTGCATCAGTCATTGTGACTTATCAATCAACCTAAGGAATTACTCTATACCATACAGTTTGAGCGTTCTGTCCATGCTGGTGGAAGCGATGTACTGCGCGTTCTTGCCGAAGCGAAGACCGGTGGCTGACGCCGTGTGGTCGTTGAAGACTTTGAGCTCCTGCCACTGCCGGCACAAGTACACGCGAACATCACTACCTGCAATAGCCAGGTATGTACCGCTCTGGTCAAAGCACAGCTCCTTGATAGAGTAACCCTCATCCAGCTGAATAGTTTTGAAGTTCTTCAGCTTTCTCAAATCCCAGAGTTTGACGCAAGCGTCCTCCGCCGCGGTGGCCAAGTAGTAACCGTTCTCGGAGAAGGAGATAGAGGTCACTGGTCCCACGTGGCCAGGGAAGTTGGCTACGTTGCTCTGTTCCTTGAGATCCCAAATCTTGACCTGCGAGTTCTCAGTGCCCGTACCGAAGATGAGCCCGTCGGGATGGAACTGGGCTGTGGTGAGAGAGACGCCGGAGAAGTCGCTGACCTTGAAATAATAATTTTACACTTTATTGCACACACATTAAAATTACAATGTAGCTCTACATAACGAAATTGTAATACAATATGCGCCCTTATAGCTGATCTTTGAAGTTTACCTTAGTGAGCAGCGTGCCAGTGCGAATGTCGGAGAAGGCCCAGTGCTGATCAGTAGAGGTGGACAGCACGTAGTCGCCCGTAGGGTGCAGCGAGAGACCCGTCACCGGCCCGTCGTGTGAACGCAGGATGCAAGTCGTCTGGGATCTAAAACGAATAGTTCAAAATGATTATTACAACACAGTAACAATTTTATCTACATTAAAAAAACTCTAAACCGCAGATGGGGAAAACGGTGACTGGAACAAGTTCTAGCTCAAGTTTTTCTATAATCCATTGACTAAAAAGGCTACTAACTGTTTTTTTTAATTTATGGCATTCACTGGCACGATCTAATGAGCCACTTTTAGCAAGATGAGGCGTAGGAAGTCGTATAATAGCGCGGAAAAGGATACGCTATTAATATGTAAGTTTGTATTGTACTGTCCAGTCACCAGTCAAATACAGGCAAAACTCCAACTTCGCATCTTTAAGACAAGAGTTACTAAAGGAATGTAAATTAATTGCTTTGGATGTGGGCTTAATACAGTGTCTTGGTGGATCAGACTTCGGTTGCAGTGGTCACTTTGTTCAGGTCTGCACACAAGCTGCTTGTAAATAGTTATTAATGTAACATAACTTAAAATATTACTTTGGGAATAACAACCTTGTAGTACAGAATGACTTACGTAGGCACATTCCAGACACGTATAGTGTGATCCGGGGATGCAGTAATGACAGTGTCCTCGTCGGGATGGTAGATGACCCGAGTGACCTTCTTCGTATGCCCCTTGAGAATGGCCACCACCTGCTCCGTGTCCTTGTTGAACACGGTGGCGTTGCGGTCGTTGCCTCCGGTCAGCAGCTTGCTGTGGTCTGACGGGTTGATGTCCAGGGCGAGGATGCCGGGCACACTGGCGGAGTGGAGACCCTGGAAAGCATAACATAGTGTTAAACCAATATCTATTAGTTAAATAAAAATTTTAACCCCCAACGAAAACAGAGAGGTGTCATAAGTTTGACATGTCTGTCTTCCTGGCATACTTTAGCATCATACCTAAAACGTCAATTGAACGTCGCGGTCTCAGTCGTCTGAGACCAGAGACCGCGACCGTCGTCTGTTTTGGTCACCTGCTTCTCTGTATGTTATATCTGTATGACGGCGCGACGTCCTGGTTCTTCATTGTAGTGCATTTATACCGAGTGGAAGTAGCATAGAATCAACATAAAATGTCCGATGGCGTGAGCGGGGCGCTCACGCCACTCGATCGCGCGACGTTTACCTGCGGCCGGTACCAGTCGGTGTCAGCCAACTGGGCTAACAGCCAATCGGGTGACCGCAGGTGGAGGGGTTGTTTACGAGGTGCACTGCTATTTAAAGCAGAGTTCTAATAGTCGGGTCGGGGGGTCATTCTTTCTTTGGCTTCTGCTCTGTGCATACAATGTGTAGGAGTTACTGGTTGACTTTATCTATATCTTTTTTAAACTGAGCCTCAGATTATTTGTGTGATTAATATTGTTTGATTAATCCCGTAATGAATTACTATTCAATGATATAATCTGTTTAAATCACTATGTCAAACCTTTCACCTACCAAAGACAATAGTAGTAAGAAGTACTTACAGGATGAGAAGCGAGCGTAACGAAGGCCCGGATCTGGTCGTGGGACACGAGTCCCTCGGGCACGGTGCGTCCGCGGCGCTTGCGTTCCTGCGTGAGCGCCGTCGCGCGCTCCTGCAGCCGCGCCACCACCGCGCCCGACATGCCCACCGCCGCCGCGCCGCCGCCCGCCGCGACGCCATCCGGCTGCACAAAACACGAGCAATAAATAACAATCCAAAAGATAACAAAATAAAACACTGCTATTCAAATGTACCTATTGCCGTATATTCATATTAACTCGAAGCCAACACGCCAGATTTACGCTTATGAAATTAAAATATAACCAATTTGAAAGATTTAAAATAAGAGAACAATTTGATTGGTTTCGTATTTTTATTAATTTAGTCTAAATTCTTTTAAAGGTAAATAAAATCAATCAAGATAAATTAATGAATAAAAATACGCGCCGAATGGACTCCTCGGTTTTCGGGCAATTGGTTGATAACTTAAATTCCCGGGAATTAATCAGCAAGAAATATGAGGGTTGTATGTAACACAATAAAGTAATTGTCACCTGTTGTGCAGGCTGCGGCGCTGTAATGCCGGCCTGCGGTTTCAAAGTGGCGAGCGCCTCTCGGGCGGCGGTCACCTCTTTGGTGAGTCGGGCGATCACACGGCACGCCGCGTCGTGTTGGTAGAGAGCGTGACTTAGTTCCTGTGGAGAATAGTTTACTTAATACTAATTCCAAATGCAAGCAGCAGATCTCGCACTGACAACTCGCCTTGGAGTAGAACTTGAACACTTCTGAATTAATTAAATGAAATAACTTATTTGTAATTATACGTAATACATTGGAGGTAGGCTTAGCTATGTACATATTAAATATTAATCAGAATCTACTTAGCATAGCATAGATGGTATCAGCATGGGTTTAATAGTTAAGTATTTTTTCTATTTATGTGGACTCCAAATAGGTATATACAAACACAGAGTTATGTTCATGTATTTGGTGAAAATGTTCTAGTACCTGTCTAGCAGTCTGCAGTTGCTGACGTTGCGTGAAAGCATGCAGCATTAGAGCATCCCACTCATCTTGCATGCTCTTCAGTGTCGCAGGAATAGATGTAGCACTCGGGGGCTTAGGCTTCACTATAGGTGGGGCTAAAAAAATACAAATATTACTTGATTTACTCGCTTTCAAGTCATAGTAGGTATAACGTTCTACGCTACGATAACAAGTGTCCCTCACTTTTGATATCAATAAGATCCTCAACCCGCAACTCTTTGCCATTGATAGGGTCTACACCATTTTCTATAATATACTTCTCAATGATTCGCTTTTCAAACACTCCGCCCGACGTTGGAGACACCACGGGAACTTCTGGGACTTCATTGGATACTGCAAAGACATCAAAATTTACGAAATAGGTTATGTTTAAATATTTTAGCACTAATACTAGCATAGAGTTATGTCTAAGAAGATACTATTGATATTGAAAGTAATCTTGTTGCAATAATAGCTGTAGTGAGGTACCTAGTTTCCAAATATCTGGTACAAATCAAAAATAAATAGTACGAATGCTTGATATTGTCCGGCGACTGTTTCGCGCTATTGAAAAATATAATAATAGAAATGTTTGTATTCCAAAACTTACTTGCGCAATAGAGAGACATTTTGATATGAAATCAATGTACTATCTATGTTATTTAGGAATTATGGAAAAATTGGACATCAAACAAGAAAAGAAATGCACAAACACCAACCCAACCAAACTTCTATCTAACTCCCACAGACTGAATTTTTGATATTGAATGAATGTATGTATTGTGTTGGCGCTTGTTGTGTTCTAGGAATTCCTATGAAATTAAGCATAATTTTATATTAGGGTTGCCCACTGATACCCAAATTATGCTAGGTCTTTTTAGCACAGTGACTGCTGTGGATTCGGTATATTCGGAGATTTATATCGAAAGTGAACTCTGTTATCTCGTTTAGTTAACTTAGGTAACGTATCGTGCACGTGTTAAACAGATATCAAGAAAATCTTGATGTTTCATCGTAATTACGACGTTATTAACGACCTCTGTGGCTCGGTGGGCGAACGTCCGCTTGAGGCGCAGGGGGTTGCGGGTTCGATTCCAGGCGGGGGACCAGATTTTGTACGATCTACAATTTCTGGTTTCGGGTCTGGGTGTTTTCTTTGTAACCTAAGTATGTATTTACAAAAAAAAATATGTATCTATGTAGTATTATTATATCAGTCACCTAACACCCATAGTACAAGCTCTGCTTAGTTTGGGGTTGGGTGATGCTGTGTGAGTAGTCCGGAAATAATTTATTTAAATAAACAATTAAGTTTTCTTTACTCATATTTTTTTTAATAAAATTCTAATCAAAAAGAATGTTGACTTATGAAACTTAATTTTAAAGGTTCCGTAGCAAACCGGCAATAGAAACGGAACCCTAATGGATTTGTCATGTCTGTCTGTCCATCCGTATGTCGCAGATACTTTTTTCCGAAACTATAAGAAGTATAGTGTTGAAACTAGATACATAATCTGAGGTTGAAACATAGTTAGTGTCGGTTAGCATTAAGATCATGTTAAGAGAATTTATGACAATATATTCTCTAACAATAAATTTTAGGGTTCCCTATAATTAGAACTGAAACTCAACAATGCTTTTTACGTTTAACCGATACGTACCTCACGTCGTCGGTTTTTGTAACCCTACGTATCTATGGAATATTATTTAAATAGCTAGTTGAAATTTTGAGGGATGATGTATTTCTGTTGTCGCTTAGAAAAAACAAATACTAAATACTTACATGCATTAAATATTTAAAAGAGCTCCCAAACAAAAATCGAAATTTTAAAAAGTTAAGCAAAGTAACGCTTAGTCAATACTTGGATCTAACACAAACAGCATCTTTTAAACACTAGGTTATTTTTTTTTTGTTATTTCATTTGTTTTTTTGTTATTTTCTGTTGAAATACATGGAACCCTTGGTGTATGAATCCGTGTTATGTAGGAGATCTATCAAATTTATTTAATATGTAATTTCATTTTTACTTTGTCGTCTCACGTAACACACCACACACTAATTTTTCCAAGAAAAAAATACAATAATTTTCAATGTTTTTATTTTCAAAGAACAACTTTTGGAAATGTATGCCAATAAAATAGCACATTCAGCTACATAATAGCCATGTAAAACATGTACATCAGTACACTAAACATCCTCGTCTACTATCCCACTTAATATAGAAGTGGCTTTGATTATGTACTTATGACATAAAAAAATATTTTTTATTTCAGTAGGCTAAAGTATAGTCCATTTTTTAAGACTAAGGACAAGGTATTTTTCCTTTTCTTAGTATAATACTATTTTATGAACTATTTGAAAAGAACAAAAATTTAGGATCTGAATTAACCAGAGACCCTACCAAACTAAAACTATTTACATTTACAATTCTATAAAATTACTACAAAATTATTTATCTTACGCAACTGTTATGTAACTACTGCAAATGTCTAAAACAATATTGTGGTAACTTCTTTTTAATAGGAAAAATGCAGTCAAAGAATCTATAGATATGAAGTTACCAATTATATAACTAGAATAGAAATTGCACTAAATCCCTAAACATTTCAGTCCTATCATATTTATGTACAAAAGGTCAACCATTCTTAACATTATGTATGTACAATGTTTAACATAACCAAAATTATGTTAATTAAATATTTATCTAAGTCCATAGTAATAAATATACAATGTAAAATAATAGGTAATTCTAAGTTGGAGTAGACTCCTAAAACTAACAGTGGAAGATTATAATTAATTACACAAAATAGATTGCTATAATCACAACCTTACATTTAAAGCATGATTAATCCATTTTGTGCTAATTTTGAATTTCATCATAAAAAAAATATCAATCCTCTTATAATATTGTCAATCTTAATTGTGAAGTGGCTAGAAAACTTAAAATATTTTTCTTATCAATATAATATCATGGTTTTGTCAGTTACTTAAAATAGCAAAATAAATATATTTGGCCGACTCTGAAAAGTCATCTGATAGTTTCAATTTATCTTTATTTTACAGAAAGCTAAATTATTTTTTATACTTATATAAAACACTGGCAGTTCGGTAACAAAATCCAGAATAAATTAGTCTTCTTTTAGTTTTAGATAAGTGCCCTTGATTCACTGACACATTTTTAGAAAAATTTTGATAAAAAATTATGTCAATTTGTTAAATCACACCAAAAGTCAATAACAAAAAGCACTCATTGATTAGATCCATGATTTTCGGTAAGTTTAAAAAACATTAGTGATTAATTTTATATCACTTAGTTCAAAAGAAGCAAAATATTTGTTTTGTCACTGCACAATAATCACTATGGCACTAAAACATGGATTTCTAAAACGAAACGAAATGCAAAATCGCCACCAGTTAGTGCACAGGAGCACTTTCAGTCATTATGATTTTAAAATCCAATATAGTTTGTCAACTGCATAAAATTAATTACAGTGATGTACATCATAGTAAAGTCGACTAGGATGTGCGGGCTCCGGTTGGCCACTGGCTCTGTTGTCCGGTTTTGTAGATCAAACAGGTGCTCTATAAGCTGCAGTAGGAAGTTTAGCCTCAGGTCAAGCTTTAGAAGGTCTGATATTCGCCACAACCCAGTGGACCAGACCGTGCAGGGCCTGGTTAGGACAGTTTTCGAAGATCAGGCGGTCGCTTAATTGCTCTGTTAGCCTCAGATCGGGCCTCAGGCGGGTCTCGCGCGCAGCTGGCGCACACAGCTGTAGAGTTTGACGGCGGGCCCGAGCCGCAGACGCGCCACGCAGACGAGCTCCTCGCGCGAGCACATGACGAGCTCGGCGCCGCCCAGACGCGCGCCGCGCACCGCGGCAGCCGCGCCCGCGCCGGCTACGCGCGTCACTAGTGCTACCACATCCTCCTGGAACAGATTATAAAATATTGATATTTAAGGTACACAATTCTTTTTTTAAGTCTTTTTGAAGTGAAACTTCTATAGAATCGTAGTGATTTCAAACCGGATGCAAAAAGATGAAACGGAAATGGTAAGAGACACAAATACAATACTTTATTTAAATTTCTTTGCGCGATACTTCGTAGTTGAGACTACGAAGTATCGCGCAAAGAGGTATTGCTGTATTTTATTTATATTATTTTGTAACATACTTTATGTAATACGCTTTATTGAAGTAATATAAATAATCCGAATAATTACAGATATTATGTTGTTTCCCTTATCATTTTAGCAGATGCGTTCATTTACACTTTTTTTCTATTCGATATATATCATAATTATAGTTCGTAAGTAGTAGACTGTAGGGGTGCAAGGGGGCTCAAATTCCATCTTTCGAGCCCCAAGTCAACCTTCACCTGCACGCGGTACACCCTGCTGACAAACGGAAAAGGCTCTGGCGTAAACCCTACCAACACGCACTGGACCAGCGTGGTAGGTTATGGTCCAAACCCCCCCAAATGACTAGCCCCTATCAAAACAGGCCCCAAGTGCTCGGCGACCCCAACGGCTGTGCTGGCGTTGACGGGTGCCAAACCAGCCCTGGGGTCAGGGGTGCGAAGAATCCCCGAGTGAGATCCCACCGTCAAACGACCCTGGCAAACAATCTAAAGGACTCCGATTCGCTTAATATATTAACTTACAATGTAAGAACTCTCTCAACAGACGATCGATTGATCGAACTTGAAAATGCACTACAGGATATCAAATGGGACGTAATCGGCTTGGCAGAGGTTAGAAGACAGGGTGAAATAACGGAGGAACGAGATGATGATATATTTTACCATTTCGGAGAAACCAAAGGACAGTACGGGGTTGGTTTTCTAGTCGCAAAGAAATGGAGAGATAACATCATCGAATTTAAAGGGTATTCCGAAAGGATTGCTGTACTCAGACTCCGCATAACAGCTAATACCACCTTGACCTTAGTCCAAACTTACGCGCCCACCTCCAGTCATTCTGACGAAGACGTTGAACACCTATACGACCTTCTAAATAAAGCGTGCGATGAAAACCGAGGTACCTGGAACATTGTTCTAGGCGATTTCAACGCAAAACTGGGAAAGGCGCTATTAACCGATAACAATTGTGTGGTCGGCCAGTTTGGGCTAGGAAACCGTAACGAGCGCGGGACCAGATTAATACAATTTGCGTTCGGACAATCCATGGCCGTTGCGAATACTTACTTCAAAAAGAAACCACAAAGACGCTGGACGTGGCTATCTCCTAATGGCTCAGTCAGAAATGAAATAGACCATATCATAACCTCCAATTTACATATAATCAAAGATGTCCATGTGATTAATAAGATCAAATTCAGCTCAGATCATAGACCACTGCGTGCAAGAATAAAATTTAACTTTAAAATACAACGATATCAGCATTTTGGCAATAAAATCAAACGTCAATCAAAAATAACATTATTAAACAACTGTTAAGAATTAATATTAAACCTAGAGCTTACAAATCAATTTAAAAGTCTGAAAATAGATGAAATGGAAACAGCAGATGATCAATATCAAACAATTTTAAAATCGATAGAGCGTAGTAGCAAGAAAATCAAAAGTCCAAAATCTAACACAAATAAATTAACTCTAAAAACTAAAACTTTAATTGAAACTCGTGAAAAATTACAACTGGGAACAAGAGAATATTCCAATTTTGATAGGTTAGTCAAACGAAACATAAGGAATGATATTAGAACTTATAACACTCATCTCGTACAAGCTGCAATCGAAAAACACACTTCCCTTAGAACGGCCAAAAGAGGAATCTCTAATGGGAAACGTTGGATTAACAGTTTACAAGATGAAAATGGACACAAATTTAATAGTCGCGAAAAAATAACAAGTATCTGCACAGAATTCTATTCCAAACTATACTCAGACGATTCCAAAGAGGAGCCTGAAATTATATACAAAAAAGCAACAACAGTACCATTCTTTACCGGTAAAGAAGTCAGCGATGCTCTAAAAACATTAAAGTACGATAGGAGCCCGGGAGAGGATGGTGTTACCACAGAAGCTTTAAAAATAGGATCGTCTGCTTTAAATCCCCATTTAACCAATCTTTTCAACACCATTTTAGAAACCGGTTCTATACCAAAACAAATGTGCCACTCCAATATTATTCTTCTTCACAAAAAAGGGGATAAATCAGATATTGTAAACTACAGACCTATAAGCCTAGTGTCCCATATATATAAAGCATTAATCAAATTAATACAAAACCGTGTTGGAGGCAATTTAGATCAGCATCAGCCACCAGAACAAGCCGGTTTCCGCCCTGGCTTCTCAACCACTGATCACCTGCAAACATTGAACCAAGTAATTGAAAAATATAACGAGTTCCATAAACCGCTATACGTAGCTTTTGTTGACTACGCAAAAGCATTTGACAGCTTAAAACACTCCGCAATTTTCTCAGCTCTTCAAGCACAAAACATTGACAAAACTTATATAGATCTTATTAAAATAATTTACAACTCCAGCTCAGCTAATATTAAACTTTCTTTTTCCGGTCCAACATTTAAGATAAAAAAAGGGGTAAAACAAGGCGACCCTCTCTCACCCATACTCTTTACAGCCACCTTAGAGGAGATATTTAAGAAACTAAGTGCGCCTTGGGCTACGAAAGGCATCGTCGTAGATGGCAAACGCCTTACAAACTTGCGTTTTGCAGACGACATTGTCCTGTTTGCACCCACATCACAGGAACTTCAAACAATGCTCCAAGAACTGAGCGAAGCAAGTCTAGAGGTTGGACTTCAAATGAACCGGTCCAAAACGCAGATAATGTCTAACAGCACGAAACGTAGGGTCGTGGTAGATGGGCAGGATATACAATATGTCGACGAGTACACTTATTTGGGCCAGCTAGCTAGTTTCGAAAACAGGCAAGACAAGGAAATCGGTCGAAGGATCGAAAATGCCTGGAAAAGCTTCTGGTCCATGAAAGCGCACATGAAGGGTAACCTTCCACTAGCACTTAAGCGCAAACTCGTAGACATGTGCATTCTGCCTGTCCTAACCTACGGTGCACAGACATGGTCGCTTACCGAGCTTCAGAAGTCCAAGCTCAAGATCTGTCAGAGGGCAATGGAGCGTAGTATCCTTGGTATCAAACTAACCGATCGCATTCGGAACACGGATATACGCTCGCTTACAGGCATTGCAGATGTTGGAGTTTCAACAGCAAATCTCAAGTGGCGGTGGGCTGGGCATATTCGTCGGATGCACCCCGAAAGGTGGGCACTTGCTGCAACTGCTTGGAACCCGGAAGGAAGTCGCAAGCGAGGTCGGCCCCGAAAACGTTGGCGAGACGACCTTCAAGACTTTTCGGAAAGCTGGTGGCAAACAGCTCTGGACAGGGATTGTTGGAGGGAGTTGGGGGAGGCCTTTGCCCAGCAGTGGGACAACGTAGGCTAATATAAAAAAAAAAAAAAAAAAAAAAAAAAAAAAAAGTAGTAGACTCCAATCGTGCGTCGTAGCTGACACACACACACTTTATTTTTATTCTTCTTATTCTTTCGTCGATTAACTGAAGTTTCACTTCTATCGTGTGTGAATCGCACACACACCTTTTTTTAACTCGTGAATCGGCCATACCTGAGACCAGAGCGTGGGGTCGTGGGGCAGGCCGAGCTCGGCGACATGCGTGGCGACGGGCGCGCGCAGGGGCGGCAGGCGCGGCGCGCGCGCGGGCGGGGGCGCCGAGCCGCCGCGCCACCGCTTGCCGCCGCTGCTCGACACCGACTCCTCGTCCGAAGCCTGCGGGAACAACCATTGCATCCTTTGTAAACTACTCCCAACCCAAGATTGGCTATAAACGTGAAGGCTCTAGATAAAGTGACCCGGCCAAGAAAACAAATCACCTGAGAATTAGAGACCGAGAGGCATACTCGTATAACAATTTCTTAACGCTTTTACTACTTACCCCATTATAAAATATTTAGTTATTTTTTTGAGGTATTTTTTCATTTCCCATAAAGTATCGCATGTTATTATCAATAAAAAAGTCTTAAAAGATTAAATCTTACATCATTCTTGGTTACTTCTTCGATACGCTTGTGCTTGGGCGGCCGTCCTCGAGATCTGAAAGAGAGTTATGTTAATTTACGAAAGGTTTTTACTTACAGGATGATAATATTTACCATAAGTTACTTTTAAGTTTATCGATTGGTCGACATGTAATCAGTATCTGCCAATTTTTTTCCTAGGTGGCACGTGAGACTAGCTTTTTCAACTACGCGTCGACGCAATAACGTGTTCGATTGCGCTTCTAGAACAGCTGGTAAGTAAGTGTAGCATGAAGGCGTACCTCCGTTCCCTCGGCAGCGTGCGATCCGGCTCGTGCGGCGTGGTGACGCGCTCGGGCAGCGGCGGCGGCGCGGCGGCGTAGGGGCAGGCGGCGCGCGCGCTGTGCTGCTTGGCGGCGCCGCCGCGCACGGAGCCCAGCCCTCGGCACCCTCCTATGCCGCAGGCTCCCGGGATTAACAGCTCCTCGCGCGCTGACACAGATATTTAGCCATCAGACCACAGATATACACACAAGGAGGTTTTGTCTGTTCACGTCCGTAAGTGGTAACCCTCTGAATCCTTACACGTGACCTCCGGGTGGTGCTAAGAACAGTCTCTGGTGGTAGGCTTCGGCCGCGGCTTGTCACCACCCTCCGGGCTGGGCCAGTGCGTGAAGCGATTTTTTCGTGTTTCGTAATGTGGTCCGGAGAAACCATCTTCTAGGCCTTCATGCTCCATCTTAGACCACATCGTTACTTTACATCAGGTGAGATTGTGGTCAAATGAAGGCTTATAAATAAAAAAAAATATTGTATTATGTATGACAATACCATTATTTTATCCACCATCCACCAATGTCAGCAAAAGTAAGCGAAGCTCTTACCCCCGATAAATATTATTGATTCGTGAGCAGCAATTGCTACTCATGATAAAATAATAAACTTTAAAAAAAAAACTTTACCGCTTAAACCGAAGAGTTAAAAAGTTTTTTATCTAACCTTATTAACAATTCCTTAAACTAGATAATGAAAGTTTGGAAACTTTTATTACCAAGTTTGAAAGGTAAAAGAGCCTCGAAAGCCAAGGTTAATACTGTTTTAGTCAGAGGAAGTGAAGAAGACTCACTAAGCGGCGGCTCCAGCGGATGGCCCGTCTTGAGGCACCAGCCGACTGGGTGCAGGTCGGGCGAGTCGTCGTCCAGCCAGTGCGACAGCTCGGGGCCCCAGCCGTCGAACGAGACCCGCACCTGATGCCCCTTCACCTCGCTGATCGTGGCCACTCGGATCAGGAATGGAACCTGTACAACAAATACATTTTTTTATCTCCATAATAATAATATAACTCTTTATTACACACCAAGATAAAACGATACAAAAATGGACTTAATGCTAAATACAAAATGCGTAATGGGCGGTCTTATTCCTTAAACGTTTTAGTTTATTTATGTGCTCCTAAGAAAATAAACGTTTTGAATTTGACTAAAGCAATTTCTTCCAAACAACCTTTGTCTCCATAGTTAGTCAATCAAAAGTCTGCAGCGCCAAGTTTGCATACTAACTTCTTTCTCTTCTTCTGTTCTTTTTCCAACGTTTCTTTAGCAAAAATTCAGTTATAAAAGTTTGCCGAATTTAAAATAATGTTTGCCGTAAAGACTTACGCCCTTATGACGGGAGCCTTCGTTTCTAGGGAGAAAACATTCAACATTTTTCTTTGTTCGCACTCACTAGAGAACTGATTTCAGAAGGCGCAGCGAAATAGAGATTATCCTAATATTAGTTCAGAAAACTGAGGCTACTTTTTGGAAACTTTATGATGCATTAAACGACGTAGGTGTCTGAAAATAGCCACTCATTAAATTTAGCATGGTTTATAATTACAGTTTGTCATTGTGCAATAATTGTTATTTCAAAATCTCGACGGATTCAACAATAAAAACTTACAAGAAATACCAATAAATATAACTTTACATCAGTTCAATTAATTAATTAAACTATTATTTTACTAAAACAGTTATTATATTCCAAGGACACAATGGTACCGCGCACTAAGAGTGTATGCCACAACGCGATTATGCTGTTTAATAAAAAAGATTGACGGTTTGTAAACATATTCAGTCAACAAAACGATATTTCATAAAGATAAACAACTGTAATGATATGTGATCTGTGTTTATGTGACCGGCGTCGTTTCTGAAATAATTTTTCTTCTTACATTTGTATTTTTTACGATTCATTCACTTCACATTGCCCGTTATTTTATGGATATTACTACGAAAAAACAGTTTATTTTTTTTAAAATCATCTGAATGTGGTTCTTGTTAATAGCACGTTAACCAAAGCTAAATTGTTATACATAGTTTAAAAGAGGAAAACATCCGAATTCGTCTTTTTGAAAATTGGTTTAAGTTGATTCATCATCACCATTTCATCTGTGGGGGCTAAAGCTGGAAATATTGCCGCCCTCATAGACTATAAAAACACATAACCTGGAAAACAGGATTTTCCTAGTTGAGGCACACTCTCTCACGTCACTCACGTCGTATTTCTTATTAAATTTTAAGGTCTTTTGTTAACATTAGCTATATGTGATTATCTAAGAACTCCAAAATTGTAATAAATCTAAATTTAAAATTTAAGAAAACCCCCGATTCCAATGCATAATTTCCATAAACGTAAAACAACATAATATTATGTAATGTGGACGCGATGCGATTTCATTTGATACCCCACACTAGCATATTTGCAGATTTTCGGTTTTCCTTACCCACTCTCACCCCCATAACATTTAAACGGCACAACCGATTTTCATGAAACATGTCTAAAAACACTCGCGCCAGACTCACCTTTCATACAAAAACTAAATTGAAATCGCTCCATCCGTTCGGGAGCTATGGTGCCACAGAGAGACACGTCAAACTCATAACCCACCCCTCTTTTTTGGTCGGGGGTTAAAAACTGATAAAGCTGTGTAGTTCTACTCGCTTCTCAACTCTGTATAAAACATTGAAGCAAACTTTCAAGACAATGTTGTTTCCTTGATAATTTTTGTTTATACAATTTAGTTTTATTAATTTTAAGCTGACCTGTCCATGTAAGCTTGTGCTTATAAGGAAATAAATGTATTGACTTTGAATAAATATTTATTTATGTTTTAGACCTTGCCCTTGTATCAAGGAAGGCTTGTCTCTACCGTGTCGTAAATCGCTAGTAGTATTATTTATGTATAGTTACCCTCCGGTCTACGACTTCCAGTTTCATCCCCGTCTTGAACCCTTGCGGCAGACGCGTCTTGAAAGCGCGCGGGGGCGCCGCGGTCGCGTTCGTCTCGGACAGGTAGTTCTCCCACGAAAATGTGTCTGATTCTTTGTAAACTGTAACAAATGGATTTATGAGCAATAAAGTACTTACAACGAAAAACACAAACTTCTACATACAAATACCATCCATAATTGAAGCAAGAAACAATTCAAAACAAACCGACATACAGTACGTTTTCTCGTACTTAATGGTTTAATAGATAATGTATTTATTTTTTTATGTTTAACTCCCTCTACATACATGATACTATATTTTTATTTAGGTATATGAGAAGTTTGTGTTTTAGCTTGGATAATTTTTTCATATCGATGGTAAATATATCGGTTATTTATCAAAGTGTTGTGAGATTTGTTTTACAGTTTTACATTTGGACGGACGCCTATGTTTTATTTACCTCAGTCCTTTTTTATACAACATAATCCTAATTAATTTGTGTGCATATCTACATAATTATTACAGATATTTGTTGCCGGGTAAACGCATTCATGATAGCGAGTGTTGCCGAGGTGTCATAAAAATCTTATAAGTACCAATACTCTTAGCATTTAATTATTTAATTGTAACAAGGAAACCGGACACTTCCTATGCATGTTTAAGTTTATATTAAAATAGTTATAACTCTGTAGTTACTTTAATTTAGTTGGGGGTATCTCGCATTTCTACATTTAGAATTGACTTTATGAACGAATAATAAACTTTATAGCTTACGAAATATAGCACAGGATAAGCGGATTATTTTTGTACATTCTTGTACATTCCACGGCCGGCGTACTAAATGTAATATAGCACAGTCGAATTCAACTTTCAGATTTCCAATAAATACCTTAGGAATCATTAATAAATAACAGTCAATATTTTTAGCGGTAATTATTATTGTAATTAAAAAAACAAAAAACACAAAAAAAACCTATAACACACCCCTGCATTTTCGAAAACTTGTTCCACTCAACGGCGCCTGCAACCCTTGATTTTTCCCTTTATTAAAAGGCTCCAAGGCTCTGTTTGTTTTGATTGTATTAATTAAAACTCCAATCCCTCAAAGTTATATTAAGATTAACACCAACTTTTTGAAATGACATGGGCAAAAACGCAAAAAAAAAAACTTAAAGCATGTTGGTTAAAATGACATAAAAATATTGTTGCCTCTTTATTAACTGAAGTAAGTTACCTGTCGACATGTCGACTCAAGGAGTTTTCAACGCTATCTGCGACTAATGGCCATGACTAATTTGCGTTTTATATAGATAAACACGTCACCGTCAGTTGTCCTCATTAACATTGACTGCCTTTATTTTGTATTTTCCTAAAATGACGCGCCCGCGTGGATCATTCACAGTATACTTCATGATTGTACGAGTTTATTATAAACTAGCTGTGCCCCCGCGGTGTTACCCGCGTTATAATGTATTTTCCCGCAGAATGACGTTTTCCCGCGGTAAAAAGTCGAAAACTACTGAACCGATTTAAATGAAATTTGGTACACAGAATCTCTAGAGCCTGAAAAATAACATAGGCTACTTTTTACCGCAGGAAAACGTCATTCCGCGGGAAAATCCATTATAACGCGGGTAACACCGCGGGGCACAGCTAGTGCTATTATAAATGTGAATGTAAGTTTGTTTGTTACGCTTTCACGCGAAAACTACTCAACCGATCATCATGAAACTTTGTACACATATTCTTGGAGGTATTAAAAGTAACATTGGATACTTTTTATCCCGGGCAAATATGTAATTCCGCGGGACAATACATTTAAACGCGGGTAACACCGCAGGTCTCAGCTAGTACTTCTATATGTTCATGCTAGGCTAACTTCTATATGATACAAGGAAAAGAACAGTGGTTGTAACTCAGTCAGGGGGGTCAGCATCCGTCCGTTCCTTCCTGTCGGTGGTGTGGATTGGATGTAGGGCGACTTGAGTTCAACCCAGCAGACGTAAATCGCGTCCAAGGTGTTAAAATGTAACTATGGTACTATAATATGAAGTGAACAGTGGTTGTAACTCACAGTTAGGCGGCGTCAGCGACAGTCCGTTCTCCTCCGCCCAGCCGGTGGGATGGATGTAGGGCGAGTTCGGTTCGACCCAGTAGTCGTACATCTCGTCCCAGCTGTCGAAGTTGATGCGGAGCCGGTTGTCCAACATGTCTGCCACCGTGGCTGCGCAGATCATCTCGTTCTTCCGGTCCTCCGCTTCTAGCTTCATACCGATTCGGAAGCAGTTCGGCTTGATAACCTGTATACAACAATTACATTTGAATTTTTTCTTAGCTTAGCGCTTAAACTATAAATTAAAATATAAAATGTAATTTGCGCTGTCTGTGTGCTTCAACTTTTAATCTACTCAACGGATTATTAACATGTTATCAGTAACAGATAAGTTGATTTAAGAGCAAGGTTAAATGTCAATTTAAACGCGGGATAATGCACTAAAACCTCTAAATTTGAAGGCAATAGTAATTTTCCCATTAGATGGTTATATTAAAAATACTTACAGTAGTAGTAACATGAGCGAAAAGCTGTCTCGGCGCCGCCACTGCCCGCACCTGCTTCAAGTAAGTCGGCCAGGAGAAGGTAGCCGTGGTATACGAGGCCGGGGGTTGCAGCGTGCGGTTGTTCTTCTCGCACCAGCCCGGCGGGAAGATGTCCAAGCAGTCCGCGTTCACCCAGTAGTCGTACACGTCCGAGTACTCGTCGAAATGCAGCCGCATCCGGTACCCCTGCGTCTCGGCGACCATCACCACGCAGAACAACGACGGGTGCTGAGGATCGATCGCCTCCATCCGCATACCTACGCGGAAACCATTCCTCCCGTATGGAAACGGGTTCTTGAACATCTTTACCGGCGCCGCCTTAGCCTTACATACGTCTAGGTAGCGCATCCACGAAAAACCATTCTTTCCACACATCCACGGGTACTTTTCATTTTCTACTTCATCAATAGATTTAATCGGTTCCGCTAATTCCGACGGCGTTGAGTCGTAGTGTTTGAGCGGCATCTTTTCTTGTTCTTTGGTGTCGGGAGCTATGTCAGATTCCGAAAGCTGTTTTCTCATTAGCAGTTTCTTCATTTTATTTCTTTTTTTTAATAAATCTGCCTTTTCTCTCTCGCGTTTTTTAGCCATAGTTTTCTCGACTTCCAGTTGGCAGGTGGAACTGCAGAAATTAGGTGTTATGAATTCTGCGGCCATACCGTGGCAGCCACAACCTTCGCACCGATACAGATCTTCGGGAGACGTGACCTTCTTATTTTTCCTATCAATCCTCTGTTTCAATGGAGTCTGATATTTGGCGTTTATATTTATTAAGTCGTGGGCGGCACTGTCTATGAGGTCAATTAGTCCAAACTCATTGGTTTGGAATTGCAAGCCGCTACCCTGCAGGACCGCGACGCCGTTATTCCAAATCAATCCTGGAGGGTCCTCTTCTGAAGTGTCACTCTCAACCTTCAACTTTGAAGGTTCATTGAACCCCTCCGCTTTAGAATAGAATACGTCATTACCCTTTTCTGTATGGCTTTTCCTTTTGTCTTTATATTCGTCGGCGTCGGAATCCCCGACTGCTTTCGCTTCAAGATCTTTGTCGAGTTTTTCATCGCAAAACAGCGACGGCACTCTATGATCATCATGGCTATCATTGACTAGCTCATAGTCCGCGGTCCTTTGATTTTGGCTTAGCAGAGAGTTTTTGTTTTTAGATAAATTTTCTGTGCAAAGAGAAACACGTCTTTTGGCATTTGCAATATTAGATTTCCTATCAGTTTCAGTATTGTCCGAGTTGGATCGGCGCAAGATAGCGGGAGCAGCAACCACTGGGTCGTTTCTCTCCATGTTCTTGTTCAGTAAAGAATTGTTTTTGTCGGAAATAGCTAGGGTAAATGACTCCTCGCGCGTCTGCCCTTCATCATCCTCGATAGACACAGTGTAGATATCATCGTTCATGGCGGAGTTGGTCTCCGGTATAGATAAGGTATACTCGCCTTGCTCCCCCGTAGGTTCTGCCCGCGACCCAGGTATAGTGATACTGGTGTACGAGTTGTCGCCCTTATTTTGAAAGTTGTCTTTACCATTCAGGCTTATGATTTTTCCCAATGGATGCAATGGCGGCATATCCATGGGGTCTACGCCGGTGTCCCGCATCACAGTGATGTTTCCCTGGGGATCATTCTGTATCTGGCCATTAGCTATCTGCAAGTTTATGATAGGTCCTTTAGACGCCATAGTGGCAGGCAAAGTCACAGGCAAAATGAATTTAGTATTCTGCTTGTTTTGCATTATAGGCATATTCATTGGTGTTAGGAAAAGTTTATTGTTAGCATTATTTGGTTGATTATTTGATATGAGAATGGATTGATTTTCTTGTAGGTTTTTAGTTAAAGGTTTTTTCACTTGGCCTAAATATGCAATGGCTTGTTTAGGTGGTGCACCGGGTGCAATGCTTACAGGGACCATGACTTTGTCATGTGCTTTGGGTTTCTGGATGACGATGGGCTGGCTCGCGTTGACAGGGGCCAGAATGGATGATTTGTTTTGAGTCGGCAGTTTAGGCGCTATATTGGGTCTTGTACTGACATTTGATAACAGCTGTAGGTTTGCTGTGCTTGTTACCTGCAATGGTAAATAAAGTTTAGCCTGTATAAAACATAAAAAAAATAAAAACTCAATTCATACAAACATTGTGATCAGAGAAAAGCAAAAATAAGCACCATAACCACACAATAAAGTTAATCAAAATTACAAAATATATTTGAAAATAAAAAAATAATTTTCAAAATATTTTAAACATAACAGAAAGAACATCAAATTATTCTGATTGGTTTATTGTAATTTTAATTCACTTACTGGTCTCCTTACTATTATTTGAGGAGGATTTCCACTTGTACTGGCCTGGCTGATGACTTCAGTGCTATTGACTGGCTTCAACCCTGAAGGGGTCTGGATATAAACCACATGGGGTACCGGACGGGCTGTGTTCCGCATTTGCATAGAATTATTTGAAGAAGTTGGAATTTGAACAACAGTCTGGTTGTTTCCAACTTGGACTTGAGTAACAGGTGTAGAACTGTTCATCTTTATTTGAACACCGGATGAGTCCGTCATGTGAAGCTGTGAAGAATTGGATATGCTCAGGTCGGACAAACCATCAAGGTTAGTAGCTCTACTATTTGATCCCATGTGAAGATGTATTATGGAACTGTGCAGTGGTTGGTTAGTAGTGTGCAAAAGCGGCATAGAAGGTAATGTTTGTCCTGCCAGCTGTATACTTTGGCTATTTGGAATTTGCAAGGGCACATTTATAGTATCTCCAGCGGAAAGCTGCACAGGAACATTGGTAGTCCCAGATACTTGCAATGGTAAACTCACGGGAGCTAATTGTAGTGGGACTGTGCTCGTGGGCCCTGACAGTTGAACAGGAACATTAATGTTAGAAGTAGAGCCTGGGATTTGTACAGGCACATGCACCGTAGACAGGTGAAGAGGATATGAGTGATTATTGGGATGAATTTTGACAGGGGTTAGAGATTGGCTGAAATTGTGGGCAATAGACACTGTTGCAGGCGACTGTATAGAAGACACGATCATACTGTTCGGTATTGGCGCCTGAAAAGAAACAAGTAACCAAAGTGAGGTCAAGGTCTTGTAAAAAAATCTCAATCACATCTCAGAAATTTTAAAACTCACTCTCAATGTATTCAGTACAGCATTATTTTGCTGGCTGCTTGGTTGAGAAAAATTTGATACGGAAGTGTTTACTGATTTCAGTAATCTTTTTTTTAATATTTCCGATTTTGTTCCATCAAAGTTTTGATGCGAATTACAGTTTTGTTTCTCCATTTCTCGACGACAAATATATTAGGGAGTGCATTAAATGCACGAATTTATCTTTCACAACACATTATTGACGACCTGCAATGCAAATAAAAATAAATTAGCATGATCGCGACTCCTGTGAGACAGGAAAATATTTATCGCAACAATGACTCTTGATCGTCTTGCAACGATTTAATTAATTGTAGTTTTTAAATATTTGTAATAAATAAGTAATGGATATTAAGTAAATAACATTGGATAACAAGAAATTATTTTGATGAAAATGTGAAATGCAAATCGCAAAACAATTTGTCCAACTACTTTTACAGCGATCCACAACCTTCGGAAAGTTCATGAAACATCATAAAATCTATGTGAATACTTACACTAAATGATATTTTCAGGCGACAAATCCGCGATATAATTTAAAATCACCTAACATTTTAACGTGATAGTATAGTAACCACAGCAGAAAAATAAAATCGTAAAGACGATTATTTACTTGCCGAGATGAAATGAACTCCGAAGAAATCTGCCAACTTTACCAACCAACAGAATTTTAATATTTTTTTATGTTGGTACCTTCTCAAATTTTCAGCCAATCCTAGGAAACTCAGTTATTTCGAGGTCGTTTACAAGCTACGTTCCCAGAACAATTTCCTATCTTCTTTGAGAATTATTCATTATCATTTAAATATTTTTATTTAAGTTTATGAAAGGAGGAAATTTAATCAAAAAATGTTTGTAAAAGCATTAAAATAAAGTAAAAGCAATTTTAAATATTTCGGTTGGGGAAACGGATATCAATAGTTCATAAGCTGTTTCCCGCTCGCTTGTTGACAAAAAATCGGATAATCTGGTCAAATTTTGGGATGGTATGAGTATCTGTAGTACAATGATCTAGCTTTTATAAGTTATACAAACTTATAGTTACACATTATAATATAGTGTTCGCCGCCGTCCGTGGCAGCCGCTCTCTTGATAAATCACAGAATGCGCTATAAGATTGATTATAAGTACCTACAAAGAAAATATCTCACTTAAAAAGAGTTCATACCTTGAATTTAGGTTCACATCTATCTAACAAATAATTAGAATAGCAGAAATATGAATTAATATTTAAGTCTTGAAATTGAAACATGTAAGAAAAAATAAAGTATTAAATTAATTTTTAATTTTCATTTTAAAGTTATTTATTTATTTCTTATTGTACGGTTAGTCCAATATGTATAAATGTACCAAATGTATGTAATATGTGATATAGCTAAGATAATTAAGAATACACCAAGTGTTTTGTTAGTTAATTAAATTTTATAAATTAGTTAAGCCTTAAAATTTTACTTTGTATGTAGGTATATTGTACGTCCTATTGAGGATAAACTGTAAAAACATGTACCCTATTCATAAAACACCTAATTTTACAACAGTTATCAATAAAAGTTTTTGTATTTGTATTATAACGTTGGATTTTTTCTTTGATTAGCTTCGGAGTTAATATTAACTAGCTTCGGATAGTATAAGTATAGAAGTAGTATACACCAAAAAAGTTAAAACTGAATTGATGACCGACTAGCCATCTGAATGTTTTCACAACATAATATATAATGCTACATAGAATAGAGCAAGCAAAGAAGCTTAAAGATTTTACAGTTTTTCACAATAAATGTTCTTCTTCTTCATAAATCACATGAACAAAACTATAATTGACGTGACTCTGACAGCAACCTAACAATCAAAGCACAGCGACTAGGAAAAAGAAGTTGAAGTTCTAAAGAAATATTGGATTGGATTGTTTGTTTTTGTGTTTTCTTTATCGAAAAGAAGTTATTCATTGCTTCATCTGATTATACAAAACGTACATACGTGTTAATTTCATCTTGGCTGTATGTATCCTAAATCGATATAATAAATATTACACAAACACTTTTTGTACAAGAATTTTGCAATACTTGACTTCTACGTCTACGCTGCTACGCGTTTGATGTTCATCTTTCTGACATTAATAGGTTTTATTATCAATATATAATAACTATTAATTAGACCACCTTAAGAAACACTAATATTGCTTGTTAAAAAGTTCTGTATACTGCCTTTAAAGGTAAACGAAGAAAATATTATTGTCTCTGTGCACAGTATTAGAATCATGTTTAAACATTATACATTATATCTAATGTATTTTAAATAATAGCTACAATCTTTTGATATAAAATTACTTATAAATATAGTTAATCAGTATATTAATACTGTAACCATTTAATTATTAGAATTTTAAATTTTTTTCTAGGACACTGCTCCATATTGAGTTTTGCTGTAATGCTGGAAAATGAGCAGCCAGCATCAGTATTTATCTGTTAACAGTTCAAGCAGCTCTCGGGTTGGAGATATTGAGCACATAAGTGAGTTAAAAATCTAAATTTAAAATTTAAGAAAAACCCCCGATTCCAATGCCTTAATTTCCTTAAATGTAAAACAACATAATATTATGTAATGTGGACGCGATGCGTTTTCATTTGATACCCCACACTAGTATATTCGCAGATTTTCGGTTTTGCTTCCCCACTCTCACCCCCATTACTTTTAAATGGCCCGACCGATTTTCATGAAACATGTCTAAGAACACTCGCGCAAGACTCACCTTTCATACAAAAAAAACTAAATTGAAATCGCTCCATCCGTTCGGGAGCTATGGTGACACAGACAGACAGACAGACAGACAGACAGACAGACAGACAGACAGACAGACAGACAGACAGACAGACACGTCAAACTTATAACACCCCTCTTTTTTGGTCGGGGGTTAAAAAGTAAAGGATATCATTGCATACTATATATTAGGATTACTATCAGTTTGTGTTGTATAAGAATTTTCTTTTCTATTTTCTACTAGTAGTACTGTACATAGAGTTTATCTATGTACAGTATGCATCACTAACTGGTAACCCACTTTCATAGATGGTTTGCATGCAGAAGGGGTTACCAGTTAGCGACACATACTGTACAGTCAGTTGATTAAAATATAGAATTCTACTATTTTATCAGATGTAAAAACTCAGCAATATAGTGTACTCCCATTCCTTAAATTCTATTATAAAATATATTACCCCAACACTATGTAGCATTAAGGCTTAAGGTAATATTTTTGTTTTAGACCACTTATCCGAGGCCATAGGTTCCTTGTGCCTATCCTCCGAGTATTCTGATGTAACCCTAATAGTGGAAGGGCAAAGGATTCCTGCCCACAAAGTAATCCTGGCAGCCAGCAGTGATTACTTCAGAGCTCTGCTCTATGGCGGGATGAGGGAAGCTAATCAGGTGATTCTAGAATTACCCAGTTTAAAACATTTCTTGCGAAATATATCTGAAAAGGATTTTAATTGCATTAAACATTATTGCAACAGAGCATTATTAAGTAATTTGTGTATTTTTGTTTGTATAATTAAATTGTTTTGTATCTACCATTAATTTACCGCATATTATATAATTTACCTATTTAAATGTGTTTGCTTTAATGCTTTTGTAGCAAATTAACAATGTCTTTGTCTATTGCAGGCCGAAGTGGAGTTGCAAGCTCCTTTGCAAGCCTTCAAGGCTTTGCTCCGCTATGTCTACTCAGGTATAAACTGTTATGTAACAATATATGTTACAATAATAATTGTTATTAAATATGAAAATGTCTAGTTATTATTTAAATAATGGTAATAGAAATGTATGAATGAAGACTAAATGCCCTTAAATTTTGAATACTTGTGTTGGTATTGCCTATCTAATGAAGGATTTCCTCTATATCCTCATTCTAGGACACATGGGCCTCTCGATGCTGCGCGAAGATACCGTGCTGGACATGCTAGGCCTGGCACACCAGTTCAACTTCCAGGAACTGGAGGCCGCCATATCCGACTACTTACGCCAGGTGCTGGCGCTGAGGAACGTCTGCGCTGTCCTCGACGCGGCCAGGTGACTCTCCGACTCTATTACATAAAGATAAATATTGTTTATTAAGTTAGAACAAAACTTTACAGATGTATCCAATACGTTATGTCTAGTAGTAGTATAGTAGTAGTAGTTTAAAAAGTTATTATCTAAATCTAAATCAATTACAACTGAAGGCCGAAGGTCGCTCCCGCTAACTTGCGACCGCTGTTCACTAACGTATGGTGTTGGAAGAAAGTGTGCACTGTCAGCCAATACATACTAATGCAATAGTGTATACATTGTTATCCTAGTAAATTCGTTCAGGGTACAATAAAATAGATCAAGTTCTCGGGATATGATGTTAATAGTGCGAAGTGCGCGCGTCAAAGGTGCTTCCCGTATGAGCTTGGTTCTAGCCTTCGGAATCAAAAGTAACTATAGTAACTATAAGTAAATATTATATAAGTTTATCCGAGAATTTTATATTATTCTCAAAAGATGCCTGTGTTTTTGGAATAGCATATCTTCTCCGTATCCTATAACCTTCCTCATGGGCTATCTAATACTAAATAAATCTAAATTTAAAATTTAAGAAAAACCCTGATTCCAATGCCTTCATTTCCTTTAATGTAAAACAACATAATATTATGTAATGTGGACGCGATGCGCTTTCATTTGATCCCCCACACTAGTATATTTGAAGATTTTCTGTTTTCCTTCCCCACTCTCACCCCCATAACTTTTAAACGGCTCAACCGATTTTTATGAAACGTGTCTAATCACTGAATAATATGTCTGTCACCTTTCATACAAAAAAAACTAAATTGAAATCGCTCCATCCGTTCCGGAGCTATGATGGAACAGACAGACAGACAGTCAAACACATAACACCCCTCTTTTTTGGTCGGGGGTTAATAAATTATTCCAATCGGATCAGATGTTCCTGAGATTGGCGAAACAAACAAACTGCTCAGTTTTATAATATTAGTATAGATAACGTACGTTAAACGGACGCGACGCGTCGTTACAGTGAGTGAGGATATCGCAATTGATATAAGTATTTCTACTTTAGGTTGTATGGATTGGATGCCTTGATGGACTATTGCTACAACTTTCTGGACAGGAACGCGACCGAAGTACTTCAGCACGACACCTTCCTTCAATTGTCGGTTGTAAGTATAAAGAATAATAAACGTTAACTTGCATAGTTGAAAGCGTGGACAGTTATTGTTTAACGGAGCGCCGACCGCGTTCTTGCACGCGTCACTGAAACCAGCCTAAACATTCTGCATTTGATACGAAGTTATGGGATTCAACTTATTCTTTATCTGTTAATTATTATTCAAATTAGTTACCATCGAAAATTAAATGACCAAACAAATAGATATTATTCACCATACATAACCCTATGATTGTATACAGGAAGCCTTGCAAGGTCTACTAGAGCGGGACTCGTTCTTCGCGCCCGAAGTGGACATCTTTAAGGCGGTCTGTTGCTGGTTCAACGCTAATCAGCCCTGGGTCAAGTCTGAGGCCGGGCAGCCCCAGGTGGTGAGTTCTTCTTGGTCCCTGCGGGAACGACGTTTTTTACCATCGGTAGCATATAAGTCTTTCTCGAAAATAATAGTTACCATGACTTTCCAGTGAGCGATGATTTCAAAAATATCACGAGTACAGCCTCCATTCATCATCATCATCATCACCCTATTAACGTTCCCACTGCTGGGACACAGGGACTTCTCTCTTGACGAGAGAGATTAGGTGCAGGTTGGTGAATGTCACATGTCCTTCAAACTTTTTTTTTTTTTGAAGTTCTCAGAACATGCCGATTTCCTCACGATGTTTGCCTTCACCGTTAAAGCACGTGTTTAAAGCGTACATAAATTTCTCAAGAAGAAAAATCTAGAGGTGCGTGGCGCCTCCATTAATCATTGAATAACTCTCAGCCGCCTACAGACTATAAACCATTCTAAAATATAATCTCTTTCAGGAGAAAATCCTGAAATGCGTCCGGCTCACCCTCATGAGCCTAGAGGAGCTGCTGACGGTGGTGCGGCCGTTCGCGCTGGTCACGCCCGACATGCTGCTGGACGCCATCCAGGAGAAGACGCAGACTAAGAACGCGGACCTGCCGCACCGGGGCGTCTTGTGTAAGTTCTGTTTGACTCGTGAGTTAGAGAAGAAATAATGCAATTCGTCAACAGTACCCTAATAATTAAAAATAGTAAAACATGAAACCGAGTAGCGTTTAAAAGACGAAGTTTTATTCATAAGGTACTATTCTCACCGAACGCGGCGTGGCTGCTAACTAAAAACGCTAAAAACTATTTTTGCGGTCTTGTAAGTGCTGCCGCCACGCTGCATTCGGTCAGAATCGTACCCTTAGGATTCTTTTGTATTTTCAAGTCAAAAATTTTATTTGAGACATATGGACTTCTTTCGGCAAATTAAAACATTCCACCAGATCCGAGTCTAGCTGATTTTTGACGAATTGTATTTTCAATTTGTTGTATACATATTTTTGAAGAAGCGTAGCCCACCCGCTGCGGTCTTTCGTTGGTGTTGAAATTTATCTGCGTCTCGATTCTGTATAAATCAGCAGCATAAAACTATTGCGTGTCTATCATTCCCCCTATCGTATTACAGTACCGGAAGAGAACGTGGCTACGTTGAAGCGCGGCGCCCGCGTGGTGTCCGGCGACATGCGCACCGCGCTGCTGGACGGCGACACGGAGACGTACGACATGGAGCGCGGCTACACGCGGCACACCATCAGCGACGCGCCCGACAACCCCGGCATCCTGGTGCGCCTCGCCGCCACCACCATCCTCAACCACCTGCGGCTGCTGCTGTGGGACCGCGACAACAGGTCGCTATAGCTAAGGACACGCGCGTGTTATAAATCCCATCGTTATATGCCAGTTACATTAGATACTATTGACTTACTGACTTAAGGTCCTATGTTCCCTAGATGGGGCAGAGGGCGTCCACAGTGCGTCGCCATCCCGATCTGTCTTGAGCGTCGCGCTTAATTTCACTCCAAGTCTTGCCGATGGCCTTCGCTTTGTCAATGACAGTCCTCCGCCAACTTTGCTTTGGGCGACCACGTTTACGCTTTCCTTGGGGATTCCAGTCTAGGACTTGCCTCGGGAAATGTTTGGGTTCCCTTCGGAGAGTGTGGCCTATCCAGCTCCATTTGCGGCGTTTAATCTGCTGGTCGACCGGGACTTCATTGCAGCGCTCCCATAGATGTTGGTTGGATATCTTTTCGGGCCAGTATATACAGAGTATTTTCCGAAGACATCGGTTCACGAAGACCTGGAGTTTGTGCGAGATGTCCTTGGTGACTTTCCACGTTTCACACCCGTATAGCAATACGGTTTTAACGTTATATACTATTACGACTTTACAAAGCGTCAGGTCAATAGTCAGGAACCGACCTCATACGAGGGACCTTATGGGTTCTTAGTTCTCAACTTTAAAGATATTTCGGCAATGGTAAGGAATAAAAACACATAAAAGAATTATTCCGTGTTACCAGATACCCTATAGTGCAATCCTGTATGTTCACCAGGTAGTGGAATCTTGTATGTTCACCAGATTGTGCAACCTGTATGTTTACCAGATAGTGCAATCTTGTATGTTCACCAGATGGTGCAACCATGTATGTTCACCAGATAGTATAACCCTGTATGTTCACCAGATAGTGCAATCTTGTATGTTCACCAGATAAAGAAAGAAAGAAAGAACGAAAGAAAGAAAATACTTATTCGATACACATAAACAGACACAGTTACAGATAGTGCAATCCTGTATTTTCACCTGATAGTGCAATCCTGTATGTTCCAGCTCATTTATTTGTAGCACATTTAAATACATTAATTTCTACTTTTCTGAATGTCTAGCTATGGGCCCCCCATTTATTCTTACTTTAAAATTATCAAAAATTCTCACTTTTGCATGCTGCATACAAATGTTTGAATTTGAAGGAATATTTGGTATCAATAAGATGTCTGATTGTACTTTGCGTGCCCCCCGGACTTGAGGGCCCGGGCTTCTCCGCCTAGGCAGCCGGTAGCTACGCCGGTAGATACGAGTACTTATCTAGCAATAAATTGCAGGTCATACATGTACTACATAGAAGTGTCCGTGGACCAGAAGGACTGGGTGCGCGTGGTGGACCACAGCGAGTACTTCTGCCGCTCCTGGCAGAACCTCTACTTCGAGCCGCGCGTCGTCAAGTACATCAAAATCGTGGGCACTAGCAACACTGTCAACAAGGTAATGCAGTTCTGAATATCTTTAAAATTAATCAATGGTCGGCCTAAGAATGTTTTCTTGTAACTATAACAGTTATGTTTCGTTGTCATGCCCCATCCTAGACCACCTCGTCACTTTACATCAGTTGAGATTGTGGTCAATAAAGGCTTATCTAGCATAAAAAAAAAGTCATTTTTACGCAAATTTGAAAAAAAAGTCGTGTTTTTGCCGCTTCTTACAAACAGAAAATTCTTTCAAACAAACATTGTTAAGGAATTATAACTCTATCTCTATTACTATCTACTATAAAAAATCTTGCTTCTACGGCTAGCAATGGAAAGTAAATATTTATAAATCAAATAGTCCATTTGTAACTAATAATTTTTCAGTACATGTCATATTAACCTATAGACTTGCCTTGTGCTACCACAAAAACACGAATTAAAATATTATGAACGAAAAAATTAAAATGAATCTTCAGTTTGACGGTCGTTACAATATGAATATATTGAACTAAGTTAAATGTCAATGTTAATTCCATTTCTGCCTGTCCTGTCCTGTAATATCATCATCACCCTATTAACGTTCCCAGTGCTGGGACACAGGGACTTCTCTCTTGACGAGAGAGATTAGGCCTTAATTCACCACGCTGGCCAAGTGCGGGTTGGTGAATGTCACATGTCCTTCAAACTCTTTTAAAGTTCTCAGAACATGCCAGTTTCCTCACGATGTTTGCCATCACCGTTAAAGCACGTGTTTAAAGCCTATATACTTGCTATATAGGAAACAAAAATTCTCCATGTCATAATATTAATAAGGAATGATAATAATTAATAACTTAGATCTAAATGTGGCAGGTGTTCCACGCGGTGGCGCTGGAGGCGATGCACACGGCCAAAGTGCCGCCGCTGCACCGCGGGTTCATCAAGCCGCTGCACAACGTGGCCACGGTGGAGCTCTCCGCCGTCGTCATTGAGGGGATTAGGTTTGTACACTAAGTTATTATATTCCCTAGCTAAAACTTCACAAGGTTGATTGTCGTCGGTAACACATCCGCCAACTCGTCGGACAGATCAGATGAAGGTTCCATCGTCCTCCTAATTCTACGATACTGTCGGAGATGCGATTGGCAGAGCCTGGTGGAGACAGTTTATCCGCTCCAGAGTAACACCGATCCAGACCTGACCACCATCCTCGGACATGAGGGACCGACTACAGAGAGAGAGAAAACTTCACCAAAGTCAAAGTCAAAGTCAAAACGTTTATTTCCTTAGAAGCACATAGCCTACATGGACAGGTCAACTTAAAATTAAAATTAATAAAACTAAATTGCTTAAATAACAAATATCAAGGAAACAACATTGTCTTGACAGTTCGCTTCAATGTTTTATACTGAGTTGAGAAGCGAATAGAACAACACAGCTTTATCAGTTATTACAATTTTGTAGTTATTACAATTTTGGAGTTCTTATTTATAGGTAACTATTATAAGTTTAACATTTACAATAAAAAAATGTTTGTCATAAAAGGAAGCTATTTTAGCATGAGCATATCAGTCCTGGTCAACCAGAATTATTAGAGCCTGTTACTGTGGAACTAAGCAACATCTATCCAAGCTGCATCATCCTTTATATAATCATTTATAGAGTAATACGCTTTTTTCATTAGACTTCTCTTAATAAATGATTTAAATTTTCTAATAGGAAGCTCTGTTACATTATGAGGAAGCTTATTATAAAAACGTACAGAGTTACCCATAAATGATTTGCCTAGTTTTTTTAGTCTGTAAGTAGGAATTAGTAATTTTTCTTTACTTCTAGTGTTAATACTATGTACGTCACTTTTTCTTAGAAACAAATGCTTATTCTTGTGGGTGAACATCAAGTTCTCAAAAATGTACTGTGAGATTACAGTTAGAATGTTAATCTCTTTGAATTTTTCTTTGAGGGAGTCACGTGGTTTCATTTTATATATTGCACGTACAGCCCTTTTTTGCAGCACAAATATAGTTTGAATATCGGCTGCAGCACCCCAGAGTAGTTTACCATATGACATAATACTATGAAAGTAACTAAAATAAACCAGTCTAGCTGTACCCTCATCTGTGATATATCTCATTGTTCGCACTGCATAAGCGGCTGAACTAAGTCTACCTGCAAGGTTTGTAATTTGGGGTTTCCATTGTAGACGAGAATCAATATGTAAACCTAGGAACACTGTTGAGTCAACGAGCTCGAGAATTTCATCGTTTATTATGATTTTTGTAGGAAATTCTTTAACATTAGGGAGTTTGAATTTAATACATTTAGTTTTTTTTGCGTTTAGCAGTAAGTTATTAACCGTAAACCAATTTAGTACTAGTGACAGTGAGTTATTTAATTTATTTATAAGTGTTGCATGGCAGACACAATCAAAAGCCTTGGAGAGATCACAGAACACGCCGATAGTATTTTGCGCTCTATCCCAAGCCGCCAAAATGTGCTTTATCAATAGTGTTCCAGCATCAGTAGTTGATCTACCTTTGGTGAAGCCAAACTGATTGCTATGCAGAAGTCTGTTGCGATCAAAGTGATTTATTAATTGTGTTAAAATATTTTTTTCAAAGATTTTACTCATTACGGGAAGAACTGAGATAGGCCGATAATTTGCAGGATCAAATTGAGTACCAGATTTATGAAGAGGGACAAGCTTGCCATATTTCATGAGATCCGGAAAGATACCAACATCGACACTTCTGTTAAAAATGAAGGCCAGGAGGGGGGCAATATCATTAATAATATTACCTAGCACTTTTGTTGAGATATTCCAAAGATCTTCAGTGTATTTGATGTTGAGAGATTTGATTGTTTTCACTATGCAGTCGGCAGTTACATGAGTAAAGTAAAAGACTTCAGCACATGCATCTACGGATGCCTCTAATAGTTCCACAGCCTTAGATGTAGAGTTTAATGACTGCGTTATAGTTTTCGGTATGTTACAGAAAAAACTTTCAAAAGCATTGGCAATGTCATTGTCTTTGACTAGGATATTATCATTTATTTTTAACTTAATCTGTTTACTACGGGGTACTGATTTGCCAGTCTCATTATTGATAAGCTTCCAAGTGGCTTTAACTTTATTTGAAGAGTTAATTATTTTATTCTTATGAAAATTTGATTTTGCTATGTTGCATACTTGTTTAAATAATTTTCCGTAATTTCTGACATATGTTATGAATTCGTCATCATTTAGTTTAGATTTTCTTTCCGAATACAGATCATATAACTTATTTCTACTTTTATAAATACCAGGCGTAGCCCAATCTGTGAATCCTACTTTTTCTTTAATTTTGCAAGTTTTCTTTGTAAATACTTCGTTATTTTCCCTTGCTATTGTTTCTGATAAAAACATAAACAATTCATTAGGGTCATCACCAGTAGGTAATGTTAAAAGTCTTTGTTCTACTCTACTTTGAAAAGCTAAAATACGTTCATTAGTTATGGGTCTGTATGTAAATTCTAATAACTTATTATGACCTCTTTCTAAAGAAAACTTAATACTCTGACCATAGTGGTCTGAATTAAAATGTTTAACTACTGATTTTACTGTTGGTGACTGAGAGGAGAATATGTTATCTATGCATGTTGCAGTAGTTGATGTTACGCGTGTGGGGTCATGAAAATTATTTCTCATATTAAAACATTTAAATAAATTAATTAGTCTGTCTGCAAGAGGATTACTAATGATATCAATGTTAAAGTCTCCACATACAATAATAGTTTTATTACAAGTAAATATTTTCAGTAAGGCATCCTCCATGGTAGACTCGAAGGTTGCCTGATCCGCAATCGGAGGTCGATAAACGCAAACACAAATATGTCGCTCAAGTTCCACACAAGACAGTTCAATGCATCTCTCAACACTTAACTTAGCAATATCTTTACGTTCTTTAAATTTAAGATTATTTTTAACCAGGATAATAGTTCCGCCTCTAATAGCAGTACTTCTTTTGAAACTACTAGCACAAGAATAATTACTGTAATATGGTATTGACTGATTACTTGTGATCCAGTGTTCTGATATGCACATAACATCTACATTAAAACAATTTAGAAATAATTCTAATTCCAGAATTTTGCTGGGTAATTCTTGAATATTTTGGTGGACTACATGTAACTGCAAGTTGTTACCCATTGTCGGCAAAGTCAGTTTAAATTATGATAAGCTGACTTTGTTAAATCTACACCCTTATTAGCAGAATAACTAGCTAAAGATATAGGCTCGTCAGAAAACTCCGCACCAATAGATAGATAGATAGATAATATCTTTATTGCACACCAATGCTTACAGACTAACTTAAAAATAACAATCAATAGCCACATACGTTGTACAATCGGCGGCCTTATCGCTTAAAGCGATTTCTTCCAATCTTATTAATTTGAACTTTGCTCTTCTGAAACCCTACATAAAACGTTCCGTATAAGTGTGCAAAATGATATCGATGTTTTGTCTCTACCTGGCGTCTCTTGAGGGCAGACAATTTCAAATATACAAAATCGTTGATCAAAATTATGTTCGCCTGGTGCGTGCCATTAACACCATTTCCGCTTTATAAACCCTTTTTGAAACACCTTGTATAAACCTTATTTTTGAATAACTTTAAACTTGTTACAGAAAAAATTGTATTAAATTATCTTATGTACCAGGTTTATAATAGAGTTGCCGCGAATAGTTGTTATAGCGAATAGTCGAATACCGATTAATCGCCATTCACTTTGGCGAATAGTCGAATAACTCGACATTACTATTCGACATAAATAAGGCACATTAAAAATATTTCTAATTTCTTCTAAGGTTGTGAGAAAAGAAAACAAATAATTAATTTTCCATTTTTAAATGCTGGCAACCCTTTTCTTGTACATATGTTACGAACTTGAAACTCAAGTTTAAAACTTTGTGTATGATTAACAACTTGAATAAAAGTTTGAAAACGTATAATTTATATTAAACTAGCGGCACGCCCCGGCTTTGCACGGGTAATTATTCAAGATTGTTTCAAAATTATTCGAATTTTTCTCGCCGTAAAAACCATCCTTAAACTCCAACGAACATTTAAAAAAATAAATTGGCTAAATTGGTATAGGCGTTGTTGAGTTATGCGCTTAGCAACACATTTTGCGATTCATTTTTAACCCCCGACAAAAAAGTGTTTTTTTGCACCACAATCTGCCTCTGTTGGATTTTACATATTAATTTAAAAGTTTTTATGTTTAATTTCATAAATACGATAGGCACAGGCACATATTTCAAATAATAATTGATACGGTGTGTGTAATTGTGTATTGTTTTAAGGAAAATAATAAAAAAGTGATTATTTTTAATTCATTCGTTTTTTTGTTCGTTAGAAGTTTATTTCAGCCGACTATTCGCCGAATGCCGAATAATGCTAGTTATTATTCGGTATTCGACGAATATAAAAAAAATGGCGAGTAATGCCGAATACCGAATAATAGCGAGTATTCGCGGCAACTCTAGTTTATAAGTGTATATGTAAGAAAGAAAGAAAGAAAGAAAAACATTTATTGGTTCACACACATTATATGGTAGGTAATCACAAAATAACATGTACATTGCGTGTGTGGACCAAAAGGTTTTGCCTCAGCTTTATGTTGCTACGATGCGCGATGCGTAGCAACGCTGGTTTTCAGGCAAACCCTTTGGTGAGTGTAGGCACGGAATTACACAAATTAAAACTAAAGCTATATTAATACACATTAACAACAAAAGGTAATAAAAGGTAGAATAATTTAGAAAAAAAAGATTTTCGTTTGTTCACTCAAACCTGATATGAATGTGTACTATTGTCCTCTTTTATGAGTTAGCAAACCTTTCAAAACTCAATCCGTATTGACATGAAGATACCTTGAGCTGGCATAGGTATTATCAAAGCTCAAACGAACAGGCTATGGAAGGGACTGAATTTAATGCTATGTTAAAACTAATACACTAATCAATATACATACATTCGTCAGTCGTTCCCGCAACGCGCTGCTGAACGGTGACACGGAGCACTACGACTGGGAGCAGGGCTACACGTGCCACCAGCTCGGCTCGGGCTCCATCGTGGTGCAGCTCGCGCAGCCCTGCATGCTCTCCTCCCTGCGCCTGCTGCTCTGGGACTGCGACTACCGCCACTACTCCTACTACGTGGAGGTCAGCCTCAACTACTGGCAGTGGGAGACCGTCGCCGACCGCACTCGCGACCAGTGCAGGTACCTCCACTTGATATTCATAAATATTTAACCGCGCCGACACTAAATGGATTGGTGCAAGTTTGACGTGTCTGTCGCAGGCAGCGGCATCATAGCTTCCTAACGGATGAAGCGATTACTATTAAATTTTTGAAAGGTGAGTTTTGCGCCAGTTTTCTTAGACATGTTTAATGAATATTGGTTAACACGTTTACACGTTTGGTTAACACCTTTGATTATGTTAATCACAATTTTTTGCTACAACAGTTAGAGTGCTATGGAATAAGAGGTATCGCATTAAACTTTATTGAATCTTATCTCAAAAATAGGAAACAATTTACTGAAATTACAAAGTTTGACCAAAAAACCAAAACTGAGGTAACCTATACTTCTAAAGAACGTATTGTTAAGTATGGGGTACCCCAAGGTAGCGTGCTAGGGCCCCTACTTTTCATACTCTACATAAATGATCTACCTAGAGCCACCCATCACCCCGTTTCACTTTTTGCAGATGACAGTACGGTTACAATCACTTGGGACGATAAAAAAACCTACATTGACGAGATCAACTCCACTCTTAAATCAATTATAGCCTGGCTTGATAACAATAACTTAAAGATAAACTTAAGTAAAACCAATATTAGGCACTTTAGACAACGCGATACTGCGGCTTTGAGTAATTTGACATACAATATAATAATAAACTAATTCAAAACGTTGACATTACTAAATTTCTTGGGGTAACTATTGATAGTAAACTTAATTGGAAACCTCATTTAGAATTATTAAGCAAAAAAATTAATAACCTTATATAATGTTCTCTATAGACTCTCTCCAGTAGTAAGTACAGAAACTCTATTAAGTGCATACTACGGGTTAATATCCTCGAACTTAAGGTACGGGATATTATTTTGGGGCAACTCTACTAATGCGATAAATGTTTTTAAATATCAAAAAAGGTGCTTGAGAGCTATGTTTAGTTTGAAAGTCACAGATTCATGCAAACCATATTTTAAAAACTATAAAATTATGACTGTCCCATCAATGTACATCTTTGAAACAATAATCTTTGTAAAAAGTAATCCCGACTTGTTTTGTCGTCTGTCAAAGAATGGACGGAGCATTAGGGATACTGATAGGCTTCGTACTCACCCGGCTACAACAGCTCTACTTCGAAAAAGTCTAATTTGTATGGCACCTAAACTTTATAATAAATTACCTAAAATCTATCGAGACCTAAATGTTAATAACTTTAAGAGCAAACTTAAAATTTTGTTGACTAATAATTGTTATTATAAGATAGACGATTATCTAAATGATAATATTGCTAATATTTGAATTTCATGTAATCTAATTTAATGTAATTTTTAGTTTCTTATTTAATTTTTAATTCCAATACTTAATTTTTAATAATTAAATGTAAGTGTGTAGTCTAATGTTATATTTTTAATTATAATTCTGACTGTTTTTATGTAATTGAAACTTTGCACACCAACTGGTGAAACATGTTGAAACTGTATTAAAAACAAACAATATCCTGTATACACATGTTTTTTGGCAAATAAATTATTCTATTCTAAAAGTTACGAGGGATGAAAGGGGGTTAAAATACCGAATATCTGCAAATATACTCGAGTAGGGTCTCAAATGAAAGCGCATCTCGTGCACTTCACAAAATAGTATAAGATTTTACTTTCAAAGGATTTAAATTGGGGGTTTTTCTAAATGCTAAATTTAGAATATTTAAAATAACAATATTGCTTTTCAGGTCTTGGCAAGTGATTTACTTCCCATTGCGTCCTGTCTCCATCATTCGCATCATTGGAACGAATAATTCCGTGAATGAGGTAAGTTGGAGTTCAGCCCAATTTACTCCGGAAAGTATGGCAGTCACAGTGCTCATAATCTTTATCGTTATTTCAGGTATTCCATTTAGTGCACTTGGAATGTCCTGCCCAGGTCGAGGAACCTAAAGAAGATGCAGCCGCAAAGAAGCAACGACCTTCTGTCGAGAACCGTCTCAACCCCAGTAATGGTAAGAAACATATTTTTTAGTACAGATTGGTGTGTTAGACGATACGTCCAGATCCAACAAAAAGATTTTTCTTACAGCTGTGACAATGACAAGTAAACTCGTGGCCTAACAAAGTAATCTGTACAGTACATGTAGTGTATATATTTTCAGATTTATTGCTGTGTGAAAAGTCCAGCAATATTTTATGTTTCAGGCGCATCGGCTTGTTCTCTAGAAGCCCCGCCCACTGACGATGAGGATGCTCCGCCCGCGCCCCCCACCCCGCCGGAGCCTGAAGTACCCCCGCGCCCGCGCGCCCTGCCGCCCGCCGAGACCGCCACAGAGGCAGAGGAGTGAAACGACTTCACGTAGCATTGTTTTACAGAGATATGGTAAGCGCGGACCATAAAACAATAACACCGAGAGTGGTTAACATTGTTAGGACCCAAGAGTCGCAAAGCTCGTGGCCCGCGCTGCTAAAAAGTTCAGTTCACTGTAAAACCACACTAAAGGTACACGAGAGTAACAAACAAATAGATTTTTTAGGTAAATACGATGAGCATTGGTAAGAATGTTACAAGACATATAAATGCTGCAGTGTATTACCACACTTATTTTTACACCCGATTGGTATCGGAAAGTGAAGGCTTCACCGTTTAATAGTTGAAACGTATGCCCCGTCTAACGGAGCTTTAAGGTGGTTTGGAATATTGAGGTTAGATATAAATTAATCGGCTTATTTCAATAGAGTTTTCACTATTCACTGTGCATAATATTAAATTTCTGTTTCATATATGAGTGTACATTTAAATGTATAGTGTAATAGTAGTGATAATTGAATATACAAAAGATAGCTTTTATGCAAGCTTGTAGATTCGTGTAATCAATAGATGAGCAAATGCTGGCTGAAAATATTTTAATGTCCTTTAATAATAATACTAAAATTATCTCCAAATGCAAAGGTATGACATAATAATGTCAAAGTAATATAGTGCTTTTATAACCAATTTTCTTATGTACAGTAGTCCAAACACCTACATGTATATGTCTGTAGGTTTAACAAGAAATGTTAAAATTAGTTATCTAGTCTGTAAGCTTGTTACTAGTCTTCTCTTTGAAAATGGCGAACTATATTTTTTTTATCTACAATCAATAGTTCTATATTCTTATATGATGCCAGATTATATTATCACCATTTGTATATTTAAAAGTTCATGTATTTTTTTTTATTCAGTGTTCTTTTTTAATTATCAATATTTTAATAAACAACGATTATGCTTTATTTTGTAGGTTGTGATCTTAGTTGTTGGAAATTCAATGTATAAATTGTTAATAGTGTAATATTAAGTTTTAAATTTGACTGAAAATGGGTTTGTAATTTGTACATTCCCAGTTTATCTACTGTAATTAGTAGGTGTCATATCAACTTTTAAATTTGTCTAAATCTTTTATGGGATATAGAGAGGTGGTTTCATGTTTGTATCAAACCCTTTCTCCTAAAAACTGTGATATGAAGTTATTGGTTTAGTAAAGTGATTGGTATTTCTTGTAGTTTAAGCATACTTATTTAGGTGTGAGGCAATATTATTGAGCTTTTAGTAAGTTTAAATAAATGTACACAGCAATTCATTTATAATGGTTTTATTTATTATCTTATTCACTACTTTTAATATTTACATCCTATGAGGTAATATCACAGTAATAGTTTAGATTCATCTTTGGGCTGATAAAAATGAATAAATAAATTATTATGTGACTTTGGGACCTTTTTCACCCATAACTGCCTTATTTATTTTCAACATCTGATCGGCCTGTACAATGTCTGGGTTATTCTCCTCAGCAAAGTCATCCAATGTTTTTCGGAGTAAAATTTTTAGCTCTTCTATGCTGTCACCACTCTTCAGGGCAGAAATACCAATTATTTTTTTAAATTTTATTAAATTGTTTGGTCTTATTTCAGATGGTATTGTTTCTATAACTTTGTCAATGTTATCAAAAGATTCTTGAATGTATTTAAAAGTGTCATCAGCTCCATGTGTGTCCATTTTATTGATAGCTAATAAGGCAGGCTTATGTAGCATTTCAGTGTCGTAAAGCTCTAACTCTTTGTTGAGCAGTAACACAGTTTCTAAGCAAGATCTAGTCTGATGCATGGGGCTCAGTTGGAAGCCTTGGACATCTGCTATGAACAACAATACTTTGGTTCTTTCAACATGCCTTAGAAATTGGTGTCCAAGGCCTACATTTATGTGGGCTCCTTCTATAAGCCCCGGCAAGTCAGCTATGGATATTTGACGCTTGTCTTTATACATGATAATGCCTTTATTAGGTTTGATAGTTGTAAAAGGGTAGTTAGCAATTTTTGGCTTAGCTCTTGATATTGCTTTGAGTAGAGAACTTTTTCCTGCATTAGGGAATCCCACAAGTCCAATGTCTGCTATAAGTTTAAGATCTAGTCTGATGTGATGTGTTTGGCCGTAATGGCCTAGGTATTGGTTTTGAGGATTGCCACCGGGACCTCCTCTAGCTACTATAACAGTTTCATCTTCAGTGTTGATTGATCCAAGGGCTTTGCCTTCTTCGTTGTATATTGTAACTCCGAGGGGGACCGGTAAAGGTACGTCGGCTCCCGGGTTGCCTACTATCTTCGTTTTCCGGCTATCTTCACCGTGACTTGCAGTCACAGTCTTGCCACGATATTTGCTCATAATATCTCGTAGATTAGCCTTCTCCTTTCCTATACAGTACACACATCCTCCTTGTCCGCCTAAGCCCCCGAACTTAGGCAGCCCTGTTCCCCCAGTGCCTCCTTTGACGTGTAACCTCACTGTATCTACGAATTTCGATTTTAAATAGTTGCGGGGCATTCTCCACTCTTTTTTAGCAAATAAAGTCCGTAGAATAAGAACCATTTTAAAAGAATTTACAGTAGTTTCAAAATAAAATTGCACCACACAATGTAAGGTTATGTTTATATTTTTGACTGGCAAAAGAGTGTTGCCTGCTTGATAGCATAAGCTTTCAAACAGGGGTCGAAAATGTACCTCAACCAGCCTTTACTGCGGATTGCTCATTATATAAGATAATATATTATTTATAGCAAATAAAGGCTGCGCATTGTATTTAACGTTCTATTTGCATTGGATGCTCTCTAGGATAGGCTATGTTGGAGGGATGACCAAACATCGAGGATAAAAATATAATAGGGAACTGGGGAAAGATAGCTGGAAATACAGTAAACTGACGTGCTGTTTACGAAAAAGTACACACGCGTCGAGACACCCCGAGACAGGCCGAACGCGCGTGTGTACAGGGCGCTCTCGTCTCGTCTCGCTGTCTCGTTCTCGTCTCGGTCGGTCTCGGTGGCTTGTCGGTTTTTTGCGCCCGAGTCAAAGGGTCTCGTTGGCTCTCGCGAGGTAAACGAGAGCGAGCATGTACACACTCGTTCATTTACTTGCTCGCTGATAGTATTTAATTGTTTTTTAATTTAATTTTAATTTAATTTAATTATATTATTTTTTTTCTTATTTCTTCATGGTTTACGAATTTTATTTTTATAGTAAATGTTAAAAAAATTATAATAGCTCATGGCACAAACACAAATAGCAGCAGCAATTTCTACGTCCATTGTCGCGTGAGTCTTCAGTTCAAATGTTAGAACGCGTGTGTACAGGCATGCTCTCGACGAGACCCCTCTCGGCCGAGACATTCGCCGAGAGGCTCTCGTCGCGTGTGTACAGCCGGCATTACTGCCAGAGAGTATATAAATCTAAATTTAAAATTTAAGAAAAACCCCCGATTTCATTGCCTTAATTTCCTTAAATCTAAACACAATGTAATGTGGACGCGATGCGTTTTCATTTGATACCCCACTCTAGTATATTTGCAGATTTTCGGTTTTGCTTCCCCACTCTCACCCCCATAACTTTTAAACGGCCCAACCGATTTTCATGAAACATGTCTAAGAACACTCGCGCAAAACTCACCTTTCATACAAAAAAAACTAAATTGAAATCGCTCCATCCAGTCGGGAGCTATGGTGACACAGACAGACAGACAGACACACAGACAGACAGACAGACAGACAGACAGACAGACAGACAGACAGACAGACACGTCAAACTTATAACACCCCTCTTTTTTGGTCGGGGGTTAATAATCACTACGTTTTAAGAGACGGGACTAGGAAGGAAATTTTTGATCTAGGCAAAATGTCAAATCGAAGTTTACTATAATTGAAACACCAACATAATAAATAATCTGTTAGAAGTTTAAAAGCAATGGTACCAACATAAAGATAATTTTAAACCTTAAAGAAGAAGAAGGTATATAGGGTTGCACTCGTACAGAATCTAGTTTTATCGATATCGATGATTTAGGTTTCTCTCAATAATAGGTTGGACCTACATACTGAAATTGGGAACAGGGAGGAGGATACTTAGTACAAAAACAAAGTGCAAAACAAAATATTTATTTATACAATATATTACGTACCCATTATTTATGGCGAGATGTAAAACATCATCACATGATCATGATGATAACATGATCTATTGAATTGAATTAAATAATACATAGTAGTATATTATAATGTATTTTGAGTTACTCTATTGCACTAGGAAACATGATGTAAAGAATGAGAAAGTAATTATGTTGTTGAATAAATAAATAATTAACTTTTGGTATTATGATCAGATAAATCAAAGAAAATGTTCCGCTATTGCAAAGTGTGTTAAAACCGCAAATTATTTTTCAACACATCGAGATGAATCTAAGAATATGATACTCCTCCTATAATGTGTCATTTAAATGAGGTTGACCAAGCATCATCTGAAAAAAAAGTTTAATTATATTCGGAAAAACAGCACAACAACAAATTAATTAATATATAGTATTTAAACTCCTGATCATATTGATGGTTAATGGTTTTAGATTCCGAGTGTTGAACTGAGGATGTGGGAGACAAATTCGTTATATTTATGTTCAAATAAAGAAAAAAATAACAGGCCATAGCATATTATCGTGTTATAGATACAATTCTGAAATGGGGCTTATGTCCTATAATAAAAATGATGATGAATAATTCATATTTAATTTGTAGCATAGAACCATTTAGGTCTGGTGGACTTACAATTTTGTGGTATGAAAATATATCGATGATAGGCGAGCAAACAAAACGCCTATTGTTTACAGAAGCAATAAATAACATATTGGTAAATGTACTCACCGATCTTCATCCAGGGCAAATATTTGGTATAAGCTTTTTGTGAATTGTTTTGTTATTCATAATTTTCACAAATTTTCACAAAAGTGGTTATATTTCAATTAAAGGTCAAGTACTAGACTGATAGGTGACAAATTGACAATGATCCATGAAGAATAAAACCTATTTAACAAGAAGAAGAAGAATAATAATACCACTTATCTCAGAAGTAGCAGTTACAAAAAGATTTGCGAACCACTAAAGCGTATTTAATATTTGGAAGTATTATAGTCGCGATTAGTTTTATTAAGTTGGCTTTTTTTTTATTAAGGTGGCGATTTTTTTAAAGCAATGCCTTAGCAAAGTTTTATGTCAGATTCTATCATAGACACTTGCACCAGCCTGCTTACTGCTCGTGAAGTGAACGTGAAAAGTGTGAAAACTAAAAATTGTTTTCGTAAATGTCTTGTAATTTAACGAAATAAATATGAGTTCTTGAGAAATTATCGCAAGAAACTCAATTATACAACATTTTCAAGATGTGGTTTCTATGTATAATATTCGTTTTCAGTCATATTTTATGTACGGTTCTAGCAAGCAACGGTGACCGGTCATCTATTTACCAAAAGTGCCTTCACACTTGTGTCGACGATCATTGTTACGAAGGTAAATAATACAGTACAGTAAAATAGGTTTAAAAATAGATAGTATATAGATATACGTTCTTGGGATCATTGGCATAAATCTATCTATTTATTTTGATTGCATGGTGACTGTTTCCTGACTAGTCCCAGTGCCGTGTGAGGTTAGTTAGTGGGTTCGTTTTCCGATCGCCAAGGAATCAGTGCTCACGTGTTCCGTCGCTAGTTCCTTTACTTGGTTTAATAATAATAATAATTTGGTTTTAGTTTGGGTGTAATCTTAAAATATCTATTCGTGTTTGTATATTTAATGTAAGGTTTCTATTTTCCAATAAGGCGATGTGGTCGCTCAACGACAAAGCCTTTTGTTGTTTTTTGTAAATAAAAAAATATTTCTATCACCTTTAGGTTTTATATCATAAGCTTAGACCTTACCATAGTCCAGCTATTTTGTGGATTTATGTATCTTGCAAGTCTTAAAATGGTATTCATGAATACCAAAAATGTATAAAATAGAATTTTAACTTTATTTATAGATGGCGTTTCATTTAAACTCACATCAACCCTAACCCAGGATATGTGGACCAAAATTTTTCTATGGAACTGTGAAGATGAGTGTGGTTACCGTTGCATGTGGCGCACAGTAGATCAAGCTAAATATAATGTAGTACCAAAATTTTATGGAAAGGTAATATATTTTTTAAGAAACAGTCTTTTTTCATAAAACTTTGTAACCTTGTTTACCAAAAATAGTGACATTCAATTTAAAAAGAGTCAAAATAATTTATAAATAAAAATCTAAATTTAATCTTTGTTTTACAATATCTAACTTGCCTTTGAGTTTTCATTTTTAAATTCATGCAAAATTAATGTACATATCTTTATTTTGCTTACACATACATTCATACAGCATGGGACAGTTTTTAAGACAAATTATTACTTTTCAGTGGCCCTTCAGAAGGCTATTGGGGGTACAAGAGCCAGCAGCGGCTTTCTCATCCCTTCTGAACCTCGCAGCTAACCTCTACATGTATCTGAAGATCCGCAAGGAGTTCCCTATCAGGCAAACTCCACTGGTTCTCTTCTGGCATGTTTTTGCGTTTGTAAGCTTCCATCATATTTTTCTTTAAGATATGACATAGAATATTGCCCAAACATTGATCACTCGGGAATGGAACTACAACTTGCGCCGCAAGCACACCTTTGCAGCGCCATTGAAGCAGTAAAATTAACTTACGACCTTACTGTCAAAAGGCATGAGACTTTCAAAATCAGCAATATCAATGTCAGATATATTTATAACTAACTAGCGGCCCGCCCCGGCGTCGCACGGGTAAAAAAAGTTCCCGGCAATTTTTCCTTATTTGCTCACCGTTTAGACCTACCCTGGACTACGACAAACATTTTAAAACCAAAATCAGCTCAATCGGCCCAGCCGTTCTCGAGTTTTAATCAGACTAACGAACCACAATTCATTTTTATTTATATAGATTACAACTAGGCTTTATTTTTTTTTTGGAAGCATCCCTTTAAATATTGTAACACTTGTCTTCAGCACAAAGAGCATTGTCAGTTAAATCTATACTTCTGTACCAATATTGTAAATGGTAAAGTGACTCTAGTCTGTCTGTCGCGCATTCTCTCTAAAACTATTGAATCAATTGAAATATAAATAAATATTGCCGGACAATCCACAGAACAACATCTAGCCCGTGGTAAGCTATAAGCTTGTGTTACGGGTATTAGACATCTGATATACTTAATATAATAGACATACATAGATAGATATTTTTTATTATGCATACTAAACACCCAGACCAAGGAGAAAATGATTGCAGAACATACAAACACTTGTCCCCTCGGCGGGAATCGAACCCGCTACCTCTTGCACCGCAAGCAGACCTCCGCCTACCGCGCCACTGAGGCAGTCTTATATAACTTGAATACTTTATTGTGAGACACAAATTACTATAAGTTTCTTAATATATGATTAGTTGATACATGGTGTGTTCCCAGGTGTGCATGCATGCGTGGTTTTGGTCCGCCGTGTTCCACTCGCGCGACAAGCCGTTCACGGAGTTTATGGACTATGCGTGTGCGCTGTCCATGGTCATGAGCTTGTTTATAGCGTCTATCGTCAGGTAAACCGGCAATTAAATCGAATATACTACAATTTAATACAATTCAATTCATTATGATTTAAAAAGGGTAACATACCATGATTTGACGGTTTTGAGTATTCCGATATTTCGACGCTGTTGCAAGCAGTTTTTTTGGGACATAAAGTAACACTTGGTTACGTTAGTGAATTAATAGATACATTATTATTTAAAAACTAATTAATTAATAGAGCAGCTGAACAGTCGCTTTGTCAAAGCATTTAGCAGCAGCTGTAAAAAGACATTTTCAAATTTGTCATACACAATGCTAGCATATACAATAATAAATTATTTTAACTAAATATAAATAACTTAACTTTTATACTATGAAAACACCATCCTTGTTCCAATTTATATTTCGGTCTTTCGCGACACAGGATCTAAAGGGTTTGTGTCCACCGATCCCGGGATCAGAATTTTTGTCCACTGATACCGCCAAGTTTTCTCCACCGATACCGGGATCGGTTTCCAATGAAAAAATGATTAAATATTTGTATCCACTGATCCCGGGATCCGTGGATACAAAAAATTACTTCAAATAGTTTTGGAAACGGATCCCGCGTGCAGTGTTTAGAAGTTTAAATTAAAACAAAAGTATATTATTGAATATGTGATATTTATCAAAAGTAAATTATTTTAATAAAATCTAAAATCACAGGAATCATCATATAATTATTATCTAAATTCTAATCCTAGTGCGGGTACCGCAGCAAGTCAATAGATTGTTATATATGTTAGTTAACCAATGAATATAGTAAAACAATAAAAAAAACCCATAGAGAATCAAATATTGATGTCGATTCAGCGTTAACAACTTTAAGTTTCTTAGCACAAATGTGACAAGCTTTTAATAGGTTACTTTTTTAAGCCTTAGGAGACAGCCGTTATGGGAAAGGTTACTTTTTTGTTTGAAGCGAGTTGCACCTTGTATACTGAATACAACCTTTTCCAGAATATTCCATAGAATGCGGCGGCTGGCAGTGTTTCTGTTCGTGCCACTGTGCTACTACTTCACGCATGTCCAGTATCTCTACACGGGCCGCATCGACTACGACTACAATATGAAGGTGAATGTTATGATCGGTAAGTTTCAGTTTAATAATAACAAGCAATACATACTATCATTCTTAAAAATATAAATCTTAAATACTTAATTATCATCGTGTTCGTATCATGGCGTCAATAGTCACTGCGGTGTCCACTTGCAGTGTTAGCGACCACTAAACCGTCGATATTAGTAAAAAAATCGCTGTATAGTCCGGTCAATTTAAACCAAAAAATGAGAGTGAAGTTACATAAAGTCCCAACAAGCTGAATTTCAGTGAAATTGTTTAAAACATAATTATAAACAATGCCTAGAAGTTCCCCATCATTCCCATGTGAGGAAAAATTTTTATTCAAGGTCAAAGGTTACAATAATGAGTTTATCGCGATTTTCAGCAAAACGGTAAGTTTTATCATAAAAGTACCTGAGACAAAATTATAGATCATAAAATGATCTATAAAAAATGTATGCATACTTTTTTTCTTACGAGCCACCGTTTCTGAGATAATAACGATTCAATAAGTATAAATCTAAATTTAAAATTTTAGAAAATCTTCTGATTCCAATGTTTTATTTTCCTTAAAAGTAAAACACCATTAATATTTAGTCATGTTCACGCGATGCTCTTTCATTTGATACCCCACTCGAGTATATTTTCAGATTTTCGGTTTTCCTTCCCCCACTCTTACCCCCATAACTTTTAAACGGCCCAACCGATTTTCATGAAACATGTAAGAACACTCGCGCAAGACTTGCCTTCCAACAAAAAAAACTAAATTTTAAATTTAGATTTATACTTATTGAATCGTTTGTTTATAATTATGTTTTAAACAATTTCACTGAAATTCAGCTTGTTGGGACTTTATGTAACTTCGAATGTCTAAATTGACCGGACTAGTAAATGTAAAGTCGGTTTACTGACGATAGTTGAACGTGACAACGGCCGGTTGTGCCTCTTTGTCGCTCGTTCCGCGCTCTCGCTCGCACTTCAAGCCTTAAACGGAACGCCTCGGAGCGAGGTAACGCCGCATGAGTCATGTTTTTTCGTGCGCGCAGCCGGCTCCATCGAATCGTAATACGCTGTCACGTCAAAAATATTAGAGAAAAAGTTGAGTTAAATTAAATATATTATTATTATTTTTTTTTATTTCCGGACAATCCACACAACAACATTTAGCCCCGTGGTAAGCTCTTAGCTTGTGTTACGGGTACTAGACATCAGATATACTTAATATAATATACATACATCATCATCATCACCCTATTAACGTTCCCACTGCTGGGACACAGGGACTTCTCTCTTGACGAGAGAGATTAGGCCTTAATTCACCACGCTGGCCAAGTGCGGGTTGGTGAATGTCACATGTCCTTCAAACTCTTTTAAAGTTCTCAGAACATGCCGGTTTCCTCACGATGTTTGCCTTCACCGTTAAAGCACGTGTTTAAAGCGCACATAAATTTCTCAAGAAGAAAAATCCAGAGGTGCGTGGCGGGGTTTGAACTCACGACCTTCGGAATGAAAGTCGAGTGTCCTCCCACTTAGCCAACACGGCTTTTTAGCTATTTTATATACATACATACATAGATATTTTTTATTATACATATTAAACACCCAGACCAAGGAGAAAGTGGTTCATTTATGGTACGGGTTCCAACTAAACATCTGTCGACGTTCCTGAATAAGCAGTTTTGGCCGCAAGGGGTCAAGTTTCGACGGTTCTTCGGTCGCCTACACTGCAAGGCGACACCGCCGTAACAGATGATTCACGATGATGACACTTTAGTTTATAAGATTTATATTTTTTATGTATGTTAGTCTATAAGGTATATGTTTATATGGGCCTTAGATGCCTGAAATAAATGATTTATTATTATTATTATTTATGTATATAAGTGTATATGTTTGAATCGGCCCGTATATTTAGTAATGTTGGCATGTGGCGGTGTGCGCAGGCGCTCTGGGGTCCGGCGTGTGGCTGGGCTGGGCGTGCGTGCAGGTGGCGGCGGGGCGGCGCCACGCGCGCGCGCTGCTCGCCTTCACGCTGGCGTCGGGCGCCGCGCTCGCGCTGGAGCTGCTGGACTTCCCGCCGCGCGCCGGCTGGGACGCGCACGCGCTCTGGCACCTCGCCACCGCGCCCACTCCGCTGCTCTTCTACAGGTCACCGCCGTGCCGCCCCCACGTCTCACTCATCTCTGTCATAATAATAATACCTATGTTCATTTGTCTGACACAAGATCCATTAAATTCTTAACCTAATCACATAAAGATACACAGACTATTTAGGCTGCAATAAGCATCCATTTTTGCCTATGCTTTTGATAATGCGTTGTTATGATAAAAGTAAATATTGCTGCACAATCCATACAACAACATCTAGCCCCGTGGTGAGCCCTAAGCTTGTATTACGAGTACATCTGATATCTATCTATATAAATAAAAATGAATTGTTGTTCGTTAGTATGATTAAAACTCGAGAACGGCTGAACGGATTTATCTTATCATAGTCTGGAAATGTTCATGGAGGTCTAGGGAAGGTTTAAAAGGCGAGAAAAAATCTAATAATTGCCGGAAAAAAAAATTGAATTAAAACCCGTACGAAGCCGGGGCGGGCCACTAGTATTTAATATAATAGACATACTTATATAGATATTTTTATATACATATCAAACACTAACACCAAGGAGAGAGTGCTTAGAAACGTCCACCAACACAAATTGGAGACCTATGTGCAGCTGTGAACGTACTTCGGCTGAAATGATGCTTGCCTAGATTATCTCACCGACGTATCTGCGTACACAGATTCTGTAGAACAAATGTAAATTCGCGGGAAAATCCATTATAACACGGGTAACACAAAGGGGCACTACTAGTGTATAATAAATGAATAATCAGCGAATTGTATTAATTCCAGGTTTGTGATCGATGATCTGCGGTACCTCAAGACTGGTCAGTACGATAAACTGATTTGACGTAAATTCCGCGCAAGAAAGCACCACAAGCAATAGGGCAGGTTCATTTATATTGCCCTTAAAAAGTAAATCTAGTCATCACAAACAAATATGAAGGTGTAAAAACATTACTATAAAATACATATTAATATAATAATAAGATATCTTAATTAAATTTTAAACAATATAAGAATTTTATTTCGCGGCTTTCCTTATTTAAGTTCTAATACTTCAAATACCTAGCACATGGACAAAACTAATTATATAGGATTAGGCTCTTCTATAAAAAGCCGTGTTGGCTAAGTGGAAGGACACTCGACTTTCATTCCGAAGGTCCTGCGTTCAAACCCCGCCTTTAGACACGTGATTTAACGGTGAAGGCAAAACATCGTGAAGAAACCGACATTTTCTGAGAACTGTAGAGTTTAAAGGACTTGTGTCATTCACCAACCCGCACTTGGCCAGCGTGGTAAATTAAGCTTAATCTCTCCCCTCAAGGGAGAAGTCCCTGTGTCCCAGCAGTGGGAACGTAAATAGGGGTGTTAATGTATGTAGGCTCTTCCATTAGAGCCCACAACGTGGGACTAAATTGTTATTTTTAAACTAAGTCATGAAAAGAGTTTTTCGCAAATTTACGTTATTTGGTGGCGACTGATCCGTGGTTTGATTTCAGACTTTATACCTACGGGGTTTTCTCTAATTTTACTCATGGTAGGTAAATTAGAGTTATTTAAGTAAAATACAATATTATTTTATAAATTGGTTATATTTACTTTGTAGTTTTACAGTACAAACGTTCAAGGTATTTAGGTATTTTATTTGTATCCAACATGCACTTAAATATTTCACTTGCACAAGACCAGTCACACATACAGTGTAAGAGTGACCTAACCCTCGAGGATTAGCTTCTTCCATTGTTGTCCACAGCGTATGCCTAAGTTTTGCCTTTTCAACCAGGCCATGGCTCTCGGTGACGCACTTACTTTGGTCGGTGCTTCCGGTAAGAATATGGTTTGGTTTCCGTTATCGTGCCTCCTGGTCGGCATGAAGTTGCTGTCTGGCGGCCTGCGAAGAGAGAATCGTCCATTCTCTTGCCTGTATGTTCTATTTGGTAAATTACCCCTATTATGTCCAAAGGGTCTTTGTGGAGAAGTTCCGCTACTATATCTCAAGGTATTTGCTGGTGAATTTCTACGTTCGTAAAATGATCTGTTCGGTGGATAGCCAGATTCATTTCTCGATGCTCTAGCTGGAGTATAATCAGCGAATCTCTTGTTCCTCATTGCATCGTTGTCATATCTCGTATTCGGGTTTGTAATCCTGTAGTTATAACCGGCAGACGCGTGCGTGTTCGTCAACAAAGTTCTCGTGTCAATTTTTTGATAGTACGGAGCATTTGGTGGTGTATGACGCATAGCGGTATATTTTCCAGGGTTGTCATCTAATATCTCTCTGTACTTGAAGTTGCGTTTGTACTCGTGTTCCATATAAGGCCTTCGGGGAAAAGAACTTGCTGGAATTCCATCCCCGTGTTTATGAGGTGGCGCTGCGCGAACCCTCGAGCGCGCGCGATGTCTGTGTTTATATCTAAACTCGGCCGGATTGTCTGATTCGCTGCCTGATTCATCAGCTTCGATAAGTTTGATGTTCTTTGTGATTCTGTTCGTTGGCCGATTATGGCGACTCCGTGGTTTAAATATTTTCAACATTCTACTGAACAGACTTGTTTTTGGGTTGATCTGTAAAAATCGTTATGTTATAAAAATATCCGCTAAATACGAGTAACCTAGGAACCAGGAAGCTCATATAATTTTAATAAAAACAATAAATACTTAATATGCTCCGTGTACTAATTTAATTGCCAATTGATTAAATTCGGTTTCTTATGCGTAAATTACTTACTGTTTCTCTCGAAAATAGTATAATCAGTTAATGTTGTTTTAGTGATTATAGAGCCCTAACTCTCCCTATGATCCCCTTACCTCAGGCTGTCTTCGCATTTCTGTTTCGTAAACAGTTTTAATAGGGCTTTCATAGTCAGATTCTACTTTGTTTGTGATTGTTCCGTTAGTTTCACCATCATCATCATCATCGTCGTCGTCATCATCATCTGATTGCAATTCTTGCGAAACCTGTTCTGTTTCGTCACTATAATCTGAACCAGATTTGTCATCACTGGATATTTCATCTCTCCCTTCATATGTTTCTTTGCGATTTCTTAAACTGTGGCTAGATAAACCTTGACTACCATGAGGATTGCTACCTGAACGAGTATCCGAAGTTTCTATGGGTTTAGAATTTTTGAAAATCTCTGAAATAGCTTTTGATGTTATTGTTTCTTCTTTCTCTGCTGTAGCACAAGGATTATACTTTTTGTCATTAGACTTATCAGCAATGTCGCAGCGATTATTTACTGGTGCATCTTTTGTGACGTCTAGGCTCAATGCCATCGAGTTATAAATTTCCTTAATAAGTCCTTCAGTTTCCTTACTTCGGTTACGGAATTGTTCAGTATTCGTAGCCGCACTGGCCGCTCTTCCAAAATTTGTCATAATATTTGGATATTGATTGTTACAGCAGTTGGTACATATGTTTCTACCTGGTTGCACAATTAACGGATATTGCAAACACTTTATCGGGCCATTAGGAATATTGGGTGAGAAGAAATTGTTCGGCCCTTTTTGTGAACAAGAGAGCTCGCCATAGAGGTTCATATTAAAGGGACTATATGTATAACTATTAAGAAATGATGAGCCTTCGAATATATTGCTTTGTGAAGGGCCGTTCTGAACGACTGCGTCTTTCTTGAAATGTTCAGTAGTATTATTTACTTTGCTGTTAGTTTTAACCTCGGCAAGTACTGTTTGAAGAATATTTTTTATTTGGTTTAGAGTTACCTCTGTTTCTTTCCCGATAGGTTTTGTTATTGTGCTTTTATCAGCTTCTTTAGTTTTAATAAGTGACAGTGAAGTTGTTTGGCACTCTGTGTTGGTAATGACAGTGGTTAAGCATGACCTGTCTTGTAGTTTCGTCGATTCCTTGTAAGAAACTTTAGGGATCTTGCGTCTTGTTTTCTTGCGCCGTTTAGTGTAGACTTCACTGAATTCAATACTCCGTGTTTTAGAAGAACTATAATTAGGCTTAGTTTTTATCATTTTATTAGCGAGCGCGTCTTTTCTGTATTGTGATTTCATAGAAAAAGGTACTCTCGAAACTTTTTTTACAATTTTAAGTTGTCTGGTCGGTAAAGGTGCGTGGTGATTCGATATTACTCGAGGGATTTTGTAACTTAACCTTGTTTTATCTGGCCAGCACGGAATATTTACAAGTTTTTTGGATTCATGTTTTTTCACAGTTTCTGCATGATTGACTTTCAGTTCATTATCTTTTACTGGAACAACGTCGTAGAGATTCGCGTCGTAATATTTATTTCTGTTTTCTTTACGCAATGCAGTTATGTCCAAATTATTCTGTCTAAAGATTTGGCTGTCTAAGTCTTTAAACGGCCCGTTATAACAAGAACACATGTCAGACTCGGGCAAATAATAACCTGTAGTTTTTTTGGTGGAAATATCTCTGCAAATTGGCGTAGAAAATTCACTTCCATTTGTATTTTCAACAACAGACTCCTGTTTGTATAGCTTATGGTACATGTCGGTAAATTCAGACTTTTTCAATGCATTATTATTCTTCTTCTTTGGTTTTGAAGTGTTGTCTTCAACTGAGTGGTAATGAAATGGACTCGAACAATGGTTTTGCGCAAAATAGATCACCTGGGTGTTCATCTTTTTTCTAGGACACTTTTTTTTCTTTCTAAAGAAACTTATACGACCTTTACTACTAGGATTTAAGTTTTTATCTATAGTGTCCGAAAGATCAGTGTCTGTATTGTACTCCTGAAGTTCGGGTTCCTCTGTGGAGTCTTCAGATGACCAGATCATAGAAACAGTGTGTGCTTCATGCTTGGACTTTTTCAGAAAATTCAATCCATGGCAGGAAATTGCAACGTCATTGATGTGAGTAGAATTGGTGTTAGTAGGCACTGACAATCGCGGTACTTTCGATGAAGCTAATTGTTTTTCTAGGTGTATTATTTTTTGTTGTAGATCAGTAACATCTATTGGTATACACGATATGATCTTCACTTCCGTCTGAGAGGCCGTGTTACCTAAAATCATAAAGCGTTTTGTTTGGTTAGTAGATATTTAGATTAGGTGGAATAAGTAGCTTATAATGCATGTGCGAGTGAGAGAGTAATTAATCTTACCCAAATTGAAAGCAACTTTTCTTAAGAAGTTTTCAACGCCCTTGAACCTCTGCGTACAGTCTTTCATCTCAGTCATTACTTCGCTCCAGTAATAAAGATAGTAGTGTACCTCGTTTCAAATAAGCATTATCTTCTCCGGGGCGGTCTGCACCCAGCGGAATCCCGCGGGATGTTCTGCGTGCTGGACACCATATATTATCATGGATTCTTTAAGAACAAAAATTTGGTTACCTAGTAGTACTTACCCATCAATTTAGTAACTGTTTAGACACCCGGGTCGAGTAACATATCTTCTGTAGTTAATAATTATTCGTTACCTATTTATTCTCAAAAACGAATACGTAGGTATGTGCCGTGTTGGCTAAGTGGGAGGACACTCGACTTTCATTCCGAAGGTCGTGGGTTCAAACCCCGCCACGCACCTCTGGATTTTTCTTCTTGAGAAATTTATGTGCGCTTTAAACACGTGCTTTAACGGTGAAGGCAAACATCGTGAGGAAACCGGCATGTTCTGAGAACTTTAAAAGAGTTTGAAGGACATGTGACATTCACCAACCCGCACTTGGCCAGCGTGGTGAATTAAGGCCTAATCTCTCTCGTCAAGAGAGAAGTCCCTGTGTCCCAGCAGTGGGAACGTTAATAGGGTGATGATGATGAGGTATGTGGCGATTACGGAAATTAACATAATTTAGCATCCTTACCCTTTGGAAAAAATATTGTTAGTACCTATTGAATGTGCAACATTTTGTTTGTTAGTAACGTACCTAAGTATGAAATTCTAGCTTGTGAAATTTGGAAAAATGGAATAAAAAATTTATTTTAGTATTCAAGAATTTGATTCATGGCTAATCTTGATTTAGGATCTAGAAAAAAATGGCACCATTATTCAGAATTCAATGTTACTCAAAACCTTTTAAATGTCAATAAAAAGTTTACTCTATGAATATGCATAAAAAGTTTTTATAGTCTTACTGCATTTATTTTATTGATCGTTGCTCTCAGATCTTGTTCCTATCGAAGAAATTATAAATCTACGTTTAAATATAAATCACCACAGAAAAGAAAGAAGTTTAAACCAAGACAGTGGGTAGTAGTAGTAGGGGAAATAGACAATTTCCCGTCTTACTACCAGATCAGTTGGTTGCAACACGGGCAAAAAAATATAATATTAGGTCCTTACATATGAAATTGGCGTTTTGTATGGGAGGAACAAAAAGTCGAATATTTTTTAATATAATTTATTTAATTAATCAAAGTATGAACCATTATTTTCTATGCACTTTTGCCATCTTATAGGTAGTTCATTGATCCCTTTACTAAAAAAACCAGTCGGACGGGAATCAATAAAATCTTTGAAGGCGATTTGGACTGCCCCATCGGAGTTGAATTTTTTCCCTTGCAAGAAGTTATCCAAATTTCGAAAAAAATGGTAATCTGTTGGAGCAAGGTCCGGGGAGTACGGAGGATGTCTTAGACTTTCCAATTGAAGCTCTTCTAATTTAGTAGCCGTCTGTTGCGCAGTGTGTGGTCTAGCGTTGTCGTGAAGCAGCAGTGGCGTGGAGCGATTGACCAGCCTAGGTTGTTTAGCCGCTAGCTTTTCCATCATGGTTTGCAATTGCTGACAATAGACATCAGCCGTAATAGTCTGGCCAGATTTGAGAAAACTGTAATGAACAATAGCGGCACTAGTCCACCAAACGCTTACAAGTAACTTTTTTGGGGTTAATTTTCGCTTGGGGCAGGATTTGGCTGGCTGGCCAGGATCCAACCATTGCGCTGAGCACTTCCGATTATCGTAAAGAACCCATTTTTCATCACAGGTAATGATTCGGTTTAAAATACCTTCATTATTGTGCCGGTTTAGTAATGTAACGCAGCAGTCGACGCGCGTTTGCCGGTTTGCTTCAGTCAATTCGTGAGGTACCCACCTTTCAAGCTTTTTAATCTTCCCAATTTGCTTCAAGTGAATTAAAACAGTTTTATCACTAACACCGCAGCCTGCAGCTAACTCGGACGTGGTTTGCGATGGATCCGCTTCCACAATAGCCTTCAACTCTTCATTATCAACTTGAGTCTCAGGCCGTCCACGGGGCTTGTTCTGCAAGTCGAAATTTCCAGAACGAAAACGTTGGAACCAAAAACGAACTGTGTTTTCTTTTGCAACACGACCGCCATACACATCATTCACCCTTCGAGTTGTTTCCGCAGCACTAGTGCCACGGCGGAACTCGTACTCGTAAATAATGCGATATTTTAAGTTTTCCATTTTGTAAAATGAGTGACGCAAACAGAAAAAAACAGAAGAAAAAAAACAAATGAATGACGATCATCGAAGCACAAATACATGAGTCTATAGCTGTACAAATTTGAATTTGGAATTCCTTACCAAAGAGGAGAAATTTGTGATTAAAGTGGCCAGTACGAAAAACGCCAATTTCATATGTAAGGACCTAATATATGTACTCATATACTACTGGTAGCAAGAAGAGTTGTAACATGAGTAACGAATAGAATTCTATAGCCGTCTGGCTATAGAATAGAAAACACTACATAAACCTTAACTAAATTAAAAACAGGGTACAAAGGGTGGCCTTATCGCTATGGGCGATCTCTTCCCTTCGGTTGCCTAACCTTGCTATTAGGTAGTACTATTAAGAAATATGTAGAAAAAGCCTAAAGGACAGACATCAGAATTGAGTTTGGGTTGTGAAGATTTTGGTATATGGTAAGTTATGGTATCTAAAAAGGCTTGGTATACAAATCCCCTTAGAGAATCCCCTGCGAAGGGGATTTCTATACTTTTTGTTTATAAATCCCCTTACAATCGAAAAAAGCTGCAGCAGGGGATTATTAGACAAAAAGTATAGAAATCCCCTTAAACATTTATTTTATTTTTAAATACGTAAAAAAAACATAAATTATTTCAAGTCACACAAAAAACCTATCACGGAAAACCAGTTAACCAGTTCTTTACCTAGATAGTTTTTATTTCATAATTTTTCTAAATAATTACAGATTCTTGGTAAAATAATATTGAATACTCACTAGTAATACAGAATAAATAACATATTTGAAGCAATTGTTAATATCAAAACAATTTATAAATTCGTGTAGGCCGGACTTAGTCTTAACTACAATTTAGTGTCATTCAACCGACGTTAGCGCTCTGGTGTGATATGCACCCCTCAGTCACCCATTCAAGGGCTGGCTGGGCTGAACTTTGCTTAACCTTGCTTAAATTTGTCTTTTCTACGTCTATAAAGATCACGTCCGTCGTGTTGATTGGCTTGAAAATGATAGTTAGTTTTTGATAAAAAGAACTCAAATTAAAATTTATTATTTGATCCTACAACGCACATTGAAAAAAAAATAGAGAAATCCTTTTCAGATGTTACGGGGTCGATAAGAAATCAATCCCATTTGGAAAAGCATTAAAACATTTATGAATTCTTCAAATAAACATAGTTTTAAGTGTACGTAAATTTTTTTCATGGTTGTCGATATAGGTATTGGAGAAGGTTGAATGGTTGGTGGTAGCCTGGTTAAAGAACTAGTTCGTTGTAGAACTAACTAGTTGACTGGTTTTCCGTGATAGGTTTTTGTGTGACTTGAAATAATTGATGTTTTTTTTACGTAATTAAAAATAAAATAAATGATTAAGGGGATTTCTATACTTTTTGTATAATAATCCCCTGCTGCAACATTTTTCGATTGTAAGGGGATTTATAAACAAAAAGTACAGAAATCCCCTTCGCAGGGGATTCTCTAAGGGAAAAAGTACTTCGGTAAAAATATAACTTTTTATATTTTCCTGGCGATAAAATTAATACATTTATCACCTATTGCCGGACTCTTCCTACGGTGCTTTGCCTCCTCCGGTGTGATAATTAAAAACAACTATTGAAATTAAATCTTATTCAAGACAACATACACAAAACAATTTACAATTTTCTTACAAAACTCTATAACATCACAGACAACTAAAAGAATAGACGAGGTCGAATAGATCCCTGTGGAGGGTTTCCGTAACTGGACTTGTCTTTACCCAACAATGTCTTCACAATTAAATTCCTAGGAGAGAAAGGATTCCGTTTGTAGAACATCTTTTTTAACATCGCATTTCGCATTTTCGTGTCTCCGGGCTGATTTTGTAAGAAATATGCCATCTGATTTTGCCCCCCTTGCTGTTCTACCGCTCTCCAATTCTTCCATAAACTAGGCTTCTCCGGTTGTGGATTCCATAAACGCTGATTCTGTTTTGTTTGCGTAGCAAAGTTTTTCTGCCCTTCATCTATTGGGTCAGGAGTTTGAATTTTTTTCTTTATTTTACGAAAGAACGATAGTTTGCGTTCACTTTGAGTTGCCATGCTCTTTACCTCTATTTCTTTAAGACACAGGGGTACTTGTGATATTGGCATTTGGCTGAAACTTCCGTAGCCGTGAACGTACTGTGACGGGGGCGCTGTGGTAATGTTAGGTGATTGTTCGTATCGGGGCTGGCTTGGTCTGAGTGCGTAATAAGGATCGGCTGCTGGAGGAGCCAATGGAAGCGGATAGTGCATAGATGGATTGTAAGGTGTATACTCTTGTTGGTACTGATTTGTATTGTCGTGTGATTCCAAACGCCTCGAACAATTACGAGATTCAATGTGTTCCCCGTATGTCCGAGGACCTGGAGGCTCACCGCATTTGCGAGGATCAACACGCTCCGTGTATTTGCGAAGATCCGCTTGTTTGGGTTGAAAGTTGTGTGGATCAGAAGCATCCGTAAAATCTTGGCGATCTCTATTCTCATTATGATCGTGAGCCACCGGTCGCTCTGCGTAGCAACGATAATCTGGGTTGTCGGTATAGTGACGTGGATCCATGTAATTGTGATGATCAGTATGCTCGGGCTTTCGAGTATTGAATCGACCTCCGTAACCATCTCCATAACTGCGAGGATCCAAATGCCCGCCGAAGTCATGAGTATAGCGACGGTCTCTGTATTCGCGAGGTCCTGGTGGTGGAGCGTAAAACTCCTGACCCTGCATCATGTAGTCTGTCACATTTTGGCGAAAAGGTGGATTATCTCGCTGGAATTGTGATTTCGCGTTGCGCGTGTCCACTTCAATAGTGCTTTCACTGAAGTCTTCTGATGTTTCCTTCTTCTTTTTAAAGAGTCCACGCAAAACGTTATAGATTTTAGATTTCTTCTTCTGAAACATAAAAATATAATAAGTGGATTTATTTTAAGTTATATATTGGCGTTATACAAAAAATGCATACCTGTTCTATTTCTGTTAATTCTGTACTTAATTCAGTCTCAGATGAAATTGTCGCTTCAAGGCTTTGGCTTTCAAGCATAGTTTCCGAATAAGTGGCATCATTGGAATATTCGTTCGTTGTTACTCGCGATCCTATAGCTTCGCAGCTCTTTGAATAACATCTTATGCGAGTTCCTACTTTCACATCCTGCTTCGACACTTTATTACTTGCACCGACACTTCTAGAAGTTAATACTTTGTTTTGAAATGAACTTCTTGTTTCATTTTGATCATTTACGAAGTCTTCTTGTTTTCTTCCAAACGTAGGACTTTGGGCAACAAATTTATATATTTCCTTGATGAGTTCATCAGTCTCATTTTGACAAATATCTCCTCCAACATTTTCATTCTTGGCCGGACAGTTGCATGAATAACTAGAACTTGGCATTACATTATTGTTTTGCATCATTGGATTAATTGGATACATAGGTAAAATTGGGTAGCAGCATGGGTTGTTGAATGGAGGCACAAATGTTGTAGTTGCTGCGTTGCACTGGGCGCTGTTATTATTGAAACTGTACCCATGAGTGGGCATTGCATTTGCTTGTTGATTCGAATTAGTGAAAGTCTCGGTCTTGTTGCTCACGTCTGATTTACCACATGAAGATGCTTCTTTCTTAATTTCTTGTAAAAAAGTTTGTAGAATATCTTTGATCTCACAAATAGCTCTATCGGTTTTGTCGGATGATAATGCTTCCTGCGTTTTCGGAGTACTGTTATTAATATCAAATTGCTCTGGATATTGCAAACTGCTCATAGTGCCCATATCTTGTGGGACTGGTTCTACTACTCTGGTTTCTATGTTATGTTGAACCGGATCAGTTACAGAAGTGCCCATGTCATGTTTAACAGGCTTTTGTTGTTTTCTTTGCCTGGTAGGTTGGACTTGTGAAACTTGGTCACTTTCCAAACTGTCAGCTTGGACCTCGAATCTACTATGCCTTGTTTTTGGAGACTTGCTTTTACGAATAAGTCGATTCAAATCCGCCTGGTCTTCAGATTCTGTATATTGAGACTTTAAGTTTAAACGTGGTCGGTGCGTCCGAGGTGAAGGGAGGACTTCTCTATATTTGTTGTAGTTTGCTATATTGTCCTGATAACATTTTCTTCTTGTTTTGGGGCTTGATTTTTCTTTGACTGGAATTAAGTCGTACAGTTCCGAGTCGTAGAGGTCATCGCGTGTTCTACGATATCTCAGACGAGGGATGTATTTCGAACTGTAGAGTCGCGTGTCGCAAACGCTTTGCGCATTACTTCTAGGCTTAGGACTATGCTGGCCCCTAAAGCAGCAAGAGCATAGCTCTTCGTCTTCCACAATCTTATCGTTAACATTAAAGTCGTGGTCGCGGCACATAGGTTCTGAGAACTGACTCACATCAGACTCCCGCCTACCAAACAGTTTCAGTGGCTTATACTGCCTTTTGATTATATCTGCTATAAAGTCTTGGTCCAAATCACGATCTGATTGCTTAGCAGTTCCCACTTTTAAGTGCTTCAAGGGTCTTTCTACGTATTGTGCGTATTTTTTTGGAAAATTTATATCTGATAGTTCAATGTTATCTTTATTGTGGTTGTGAAACCGCTGTTCTTTTTTGTCAACATAATCTCCCGAATATCCAGAGTTTTTATGATTTACTTTTAGAGCAGCTAGCGATTGGAAGCTCGTCGAAGAATAAGATGATACTAAGTTTTCCGAGGCAGATTTAAATCTTATATTTTGGTTAAGATGCTGGGTTTTCGTGTCTACTTTACAATTATTTTTCTTCTTTTCTGTAGCATTTACCTTATAATACTTCATTTTATCTTCACTATCGTCGCTTTCTTTACTATGTTTAGGTGTAGAGTCACTGCACTCGGACTGTCTATACAGATTTTCTGGAGTCTTGTATAAGATTTTAGCATCTAATTCTTTCGAGTCACCTTGCATCAAGTCATGTCTATGTGAGTCATGGTTCAGATCGCTAGCGCCGATGCTAGGAGACTCTCTCCTGGAACCGTTGTCGTTCCTCGACCCTTCGAGGTATATGAATTCTCGGCAGGTCTTGGTGACTTCACTGAGTTGTTGTTCTAATCCTACAATTTTGCGGTTGAGGTCTGTGACGTTTACTGCTATGCTGGAATTTATTTCAATATCGGGTTGTGATGATGGAGCTGAAAAAAAAGTATTTATTAGGGTGTATTTGTAGCTTACATTGAATTACTTACGTAAGGACTTCTATGAATCTTCTTTTAAATGTCTAGTAATAATTGTCGTTAAGTTTTTATAGGGAGTGTGAACATATTTAATTCTACAACATTTAGTTAATGGGGGGTTATTATTATTATTATTATTTTTTTATGCTGGATAGGCTTCTCACCTGATGTAAAGTGACGATGTGGTCTAAGATGGAGCATGAAGGTCTAGAAGATGGCTTCTCTGGACCACATTACGAAATACGAAATAATCGCTTCACGCACTGGCCCAGCCCGGAGGGTGGTGACAAGCCGCGGCCGAAGCCTACCACCAGAGACTGTTCTTAGCACCACCCGGAGGTCACGTGTAAGGATTCAGAGGGTTACCTCTTACGGACGTGAACAGACAAAACCTCCAAAAAGGCATTTCGAAAAAGGCCTCTTATTTTTTTAGCCTAATCTAATCTAGGTTGAACAGGTTCAGCTCAGTGAACAGTGGGTTTATATCAATTTGGACTACCTACGCCTGAGAAGCAATTAATTATGAATAGGAAAAGCACAAAATGGTTTACCAACAACAAAATAGTTTTCTACCTGGCTTTAATCTAGCAGACAAAAGACGTAAAATTTACCTATAGCTCTCTTGAAAAAGTTCCTGATAGCCCGATATCGTTTTCTAGTACGTGGCGAAATGCGGCGGCGTGGAGTCCTCAAGGTCATCATTCACACCTGCCAGAGCTGCAAGAAACCAGCACTTCATCAACTTACGAACTATACAACTGCCTCAGTGGCAGGGCGAAGGTCCACTTTCGGAGCAAGCTGTAGCGGTTGATACTTGCCGAGGGCTTTTATTTGGGTTTGGCGTTTTCTAGTCGTAATAAAATGTTTTAATCAGATATGTTGCAACCGTTGAAAATTTGTTTTTTAAAACAGCTAGTCGTAATGTAAAACGGCTGCTTGAAATCTGACTTCCACATACATATTGCTTTAAGTATGTCAATGATGTCGAGTAAACGTAATACAAGCTCTACATATATAATAATATACTAGCAGTACCTCGCGGTGTTACCCGCGTTTAATTGATTTTCCCGAGGTAAATACAACATATTTTTTTTTTATTATTATTGATAAGCCTTCATTTGACCACAATCTCACCTGATGCAAAGTGACGATGTGGTCTAAGATGGAGCATGAAGGCCTAGAAGATGGCTTCTCCGTATATGTATGTCACTACTTCAAGCTTATGAGAAACTGTGTACAAAATTTAATTAAAATCGGTTCAGAAGATCCAGTTATTAACCCCTACAATGCAACAAACTTTTTTCTAAACGAAACCTTTTTCTAATATTAGTATAGAACATAGTTTAAAATTAATTTAATCTGTAATGTGTTTATCGGGAAAATATAGCCATTAATAACATGCCTAACTAAGTTGAAATCGCTTCATCCGATCGGGAGCTATGATGTCCCAGACAGACAAACACGTCAAACATATGACACCCCTCTTTTTTTGTCGGGGGTTTAAAATGAATCGCAAAATGTGTTGCTAAGCGCATAACTCAACAACGCGTATACCAATTTAACCAATTTATTTTTTTAAATGTTCGTTGGAGTTTAAGGATGGTTTTTACGGCGAGAAAAAATCTAATAATGTTGAAACAATTTTGAATAATTACCCGTGCAAAGCCGGGGCGTGCCGCTAGTTAAAAATAAAATTAACTCGTGATATCTTTTGAATGGAATGTCAGAATCTAATAATTCAAAAAGTTATATAAAGGTTTTAAAGCAATCTTACATTATAAATAATTTATTTTGTTAAGGATTAATATCAAGATACAAATAAAGAGCCTTTTAAAACAGTAGTATATTATTTTTTTAATATAAAAAATCGCTTATTGTCACAAAACTATAATAGTTAGAGATATGATGTAACGACGTTTTTTGTAGATAATGATAAGTTCTACAAAGTTGTTATACATCACTTAGTTATCAATAGTTTTCGCAGCATTCGCGATTAAAGAAAGATTTTAGGTTTATTTTTTCATAAAAATCGGTTATTGTCACAAAACTATAATAGTTAGAGATATGATGTAACGACGTTTTTTGTAGATAATGATAAGTTCTACAAAGTTGTAATACATCACTTAGTTATATATTCAATAGTTTTCGCAGCATTCGCGATTAAAGAAAGATTTTGGGTTCTTTTTTTGGGTTACATTATCGGAGTTTGGTAAGGAATCATATTATTTTTGAAAACTAAATATAGCCTATGTCACTCAGGGATAGTGTAGCTTTCGAATGGTGAAAGAATTTTTTAAATCGATGCAGTAGTTTCAGAGCCTATTCGAGACAAACAAACAAACAACAAATCAAACCTTTCCTCTTTATAATATTAGTATAGATATACACATGTATATATAATATAATAATAATAATTCTTTATTGCGCACACAATTATAATACAAAAATAACAATAATATTCTTAATACTAAGCGACAATTGGCGGTCTTATCGCTCAAGAGCGATCCCTAACAGACAACCGTGAATGGATAGGATCATTGAGACATTAAAGGGTGTGTATGGGACATATATGTCTATTATATTAAGTACATATATCAGATGTCTAGTACCCGTCACACAAGCTTTGGGGCTTACCACCAGATGTTGTCGGTGAATTGTCCGGATATATTCATTTATTATTTATTGTTGCGGTGAGGACTGTGCAGCAATTTTTATCTATTTAAAAATTATATTACTGAACCTCTTCTACCTTAGTCCGTGTTCGAATTCATCGTGATCTGCAGAATGATAACATAAATCATTTTTAAAACTTATGTATCCAATTTTGAGTCATAAATTGTCAATCCCTTAGAGAATTCTTTAGCGGAGAATGATCCCATAATAATATTATGTTTAGAAACTATTCAGAGCCAGGCCTTGTCTTACCTCGTCGGGTATCCTTCAATTTAAAATGTGATTGGTTCATTATCGTAACAAATTTCCATACTTAGCACACACTAGTAAATGAATAATTCCAAAGTATTAAATTATGCTTAGTGTTAATTTTATTTTACCTAAAAATATAAAAAATAAGTTTTGACTTCTAAATTTCTTTCGTCATTTCTGACATCAACAAATTGGCAGGAGTTGTGAGCCGAATTTCTATAATCTAAGAATATTGCTGCCAGCAGCGTCAAACAAAAACGTTTTGCTTTTCTTCTCTCAAAATAGTTCCAAGAAAAATATAATGCATAGGTCTTGTGGCCTGTTTATTTGACTGCTTTGTGTGTGTGAGTGTGTTGGTCTGTGGCACCAGAACTTCTAAATAGGTGGACCGATTTGATAGACCGTGATTGATTTTTTTTTCAGTTCCAGTTCCAGAGTCCAGCTCTCGAAAACATTGTAATTAAAGCTTCAAAAGGTGGATGAAAATTAAAAAGTAATGATGCATATTGTATTAACTGACAAAAGAAAAAAAAACAAAATACAACTTACTTCAAGCCCCTAAAATCTAGTTTGTTAAAAATAGCTTTACTTTTTCTTCTTCGTTAGTGGAAACAATTTAAAAATTATACGTTAAAAAACCAAAAGCAAACAGTTTGTTCGATTCACTTCGAACACCTCAGCAGCATCAGCGATTTGTCTTATGTAGGTCGCACGGTTACTACCTTGGACCAAGCGAATCTACGTAAGACAGTGCTTAATAAGCGTGCATCCGCGACGCACTCATTATCATTGGAGTCGTAAATTACTTATAAGCAATAAATCTATTGTTAAGTGATTGCGGCTCTAATAATTAGCAGCAAAGTCAAAGGATTTCCTACATGGTCCTTCGACCGTTCGAGGATTTGTGACGCGTAACCGTAACGTATAGTTCAGTGTCGTGTCGGGAACTTCTCGGGCGGACCAGCATCCTGTGGAACTAGCTTAGCAGAGAGCTAGTTGAGCAGCCACGCAGCATCACCTGACGGGGAGCTAGGACAGCAGCAGCAGTGAGCGAGCCGCTCACGACTCCAGCAGCAGAAGCAGTGGGCTAGCGCCGCAAACACAGCAGCAGCGAGCAGCAGCCAAGGCGTACGCAGCAGCAGTCGTAGGCCAAGCAGCATACAAGTAAGAGCGTTCCAATTTCATTTAACTTATTTTTATTAAGGACGAAATGGAAACTCTATACTTCCAACAAACCGAGTTGGCAGAAAGTATAAGGAAAATTCTTGTTAACTTTAACAAGGATAGTAGCGATCGTAAAACAAAAGAATACGGTGTGAAGAGGTTAGGCCTTCTAGATTCGTATTGGAGAGAGTATAGCCGTAATCACGAAAAATTGTTACCTTACGAAGAGAGAGGCCATAGGTACTTTGTCGAATCCGAGTTTGAGCGTACAAACCGGTCGTATACAGCAGCGAAGACGGCTATCGTTGAGTACTTGGAAAAGATGAGCCAGAATGTCGAGCCCTTAGGTAACGTTGATGAAGAAGCAGGCGGTTCATCCAGCGGGAGACAGCAGCGACCGCGGACCCCGGCCCCGGCTCCTCCCGCGGCCTCCGGCCCGCAGGAGTTTGACAGTCAGCTAGATTTAATGTTACGCCGGCAGTTAATTAATTTCAAAGCCTTCGAGCGAGTCGTTGAAAACATCGACGTGGAGTCCCTGGGGGAAAGATGGGAATTCGAGGATGCCCTGCGAACTTTACAAACTCGCTGGGCAGTGGCGGAAAACCTCCATTGGGAAATTATGTTGGAGTTAGGTGAAGACGAGGCTTATGAGCGCAACTTCAACATACACGAGCGGACCTACAATGGCCTGAGGAAAGCCATCAATTCGAGGATGTGGTCGATATCTTATCGGGAAAAGTCCACGCCTCAAATGGATATACCCGTTTTCTCAGGTAACTTTCAGCAGTGGGTATCGTTTAAAGACCTCTTTGGGGAAGCCATCCACAGAAGTCCGTCGCTATCAAACGCTCAGAAAATGCAGTTTCTTAAGAGTAAAGTCAAAGGAGAAGCAGAGCGTTTGATTCAACATCTTTCCATCAGTACTGACAATTACCAAGCGTGTTGGGATATTTTAAATAATAGATACAATAATAGAAGGCACATCTTTACGTCACACGCTAGCTCATTTTATAATCTTACGAACATTCAGCAGCAATCATTTTCGGAGATTAAGCAACTTCATGACGTCACACTTGAAAGCCTCCACGCGATTAAAAATCTCGGCGTCGACACTAAATCATGGGATCCTTTACTCGTTTACATTTTATCCCAAAAACTAGATGGTGAGTCTTATTCAGAGTACATAGAGTCGCTTAAAAATTCCCGGGAGCTGCCGGTACTTAAAGATTTCTTGAACTTTTTAGAGAATAAGTTCACTATTCTAGAAGCATCCCGTCAACGTCAAGATATATCGCTAAAGCCATCTTCATCATTTCAGCAGCAAACAACAAGTAAAAATCGTACATTGAATAAACCTTACAGCGAAGGTAAAGTGTACACAAACCAAGACATTGCGAAATCAATGCATATTTCTCAGTCAGTAGGTAAATGCCCTCATTGCAATTCAGGTCATCGCCTTATTAATTGCAATAAATTTATCAAATCGGCCAACGAGCATAAAATTAAAATTCTTAGTAAATTTAACTATTGCGTTAATTGCATTTATGATCACCACGGCACCAAATGCTACTCAGCAAAACGATGTCATAAGTGTAACGACAATCATCATACTACCTTGCATGATTATTTTGCAAATTTATCATCAGCATCATCATCTCGGCAAAATATTCATCAAGCTATTAATAATTATGAGCAGGGTAAAAGCAATGTAATCACAATGCGTCTAGACTGCATACGTGATAAAGTTAGGTTGCCCATAAAACCGGACAAAGCAAAGAAATTGAGCGCTTCGAAATCTATAGATAATGCTCAGTTTAAATATATAAAACGTCAGTTAAATAAGGACATTAATTTAAGTTTACTGATGAAGAGGTTTATAAGCGAATATGAGCAGCGTAAGTATTTGAAGTTAGCGACTTCAAACGGGAGCGAAGAGGTGAAAACAAAATGTTTATTTCCTCATCATGCGGAGCGGAGGAAAGACTCGGGTACAAACCTAGGTACGAGCAGTCTCCAACGCACCCGCCGCAACTTAGCAGCTAATTTAACAGCAGATAGGTATGTAGGTACTAAGAAACGTTTAAAATTACAAATGTAGTTATCTTAAATGTTTTTAATAAGTATCATTAGTAAAAGCTTTCATAGTCAAATGTTTAAAAATTGAGCATACGTGTGACAAGTAAACAAATAAAGCCATTGAAACATGATGTTACTATACTACAAGTGAAACATGGTTATACAAGCCACAGTATCACAATCAGCTGTTACCGAGTGAATCAGTATAAACATTGACAAGCATGTGAAACTCGAGTCCGCCGAGTCAGCAAGGTCGGGCTCAGTCAACTCGATAAACAAAGCACAACAAAGGGCAACGACGTCATCATATACTACTATCAGCAGGTGAGTACGCTCAATCTTAAATCCGATATAGTACTGGCCAATATAGCTCCAATACAACATCATAGTCTAAACTTTTCTATACCGCCTCCGGAATCTAGAGAAGATAAATATCACCTCAATACGTCGCTACAACAACTCGGTGACCAGATAAGCGAAATGAAAGCAGCAGCTCAATAAGAGGTGACCCTAAGTACACACGTACAAATTCACCTCAATACCTCGCTACAGCAACTCAGTGACCAGATCAGCGCTATAAAGAAGCAGACCCTAAGTACACATGATGTACACCAGTACGCCGTTTCGTACGGCTTAATAGCAGCAGCCTTGGCGGCGCTCCTGTGGTTCCTGTGGAGACGGTGCCGCACAGCAGCACGTGAGCCGCGCACGGCGTCGCCCGCGCCCCCGGACGCGGCCCCGCAGCATCCGTCGCAGCCGCAGGAGCCCTCGCCGGCGACCGTTATCAGTGCGAGTGTTAGTGCGCGTAAACAACACGATAGTGGGATCGTTCGGTGATCCAGTATACGTCAACCTCGCCGTTTATTAAGGGACAATCAGTTTTTAGTTTACATAGGAACTAGTTTAGTGAACTATCATCGATCAGCATCATTCGGAATCCTAGAATAAATCATTACAAAATTGTTCTAACTCTCATATAGCATAAGCAATGAACTTGTTCCACCCTTGTAAAACTAACCCAAAAAACTGTTGCACCTCATTTCATCCCATCCGGATTCTGCCCTCGGGAGCATGTTCGATTCACTTCGAACACCTCAGCAGCATCAGCGATTTGTCTTATGTAGGTCGCACGGTTACTACCTTGGACCAAGCGAATCTACGTAAGACAGTGCACAAGCAGCGTTCATCCGTGTCGCACTCATTAGAATCATTAGAATCGTTAATTACGTATAAGCAATAAATCTATTGTCAAGTGATTTCGGTTCTATTATTCAGCATCAAGGAAGTAGCTAGCGCGATTTCCTACACAGTTTGAAACAAGGAATCATCAAAATCAAAATCCGTTCAAAAAAGAAGATTTTAAATTCGTCGCGTATTTCTGTTTGTTTCCTTAGGCCTTTCTTCCTTTTTTTTGGGTTCAGTAGTTCTCGAGCTATTTCCATTAAACCTTATATTAAACGAAGTCAGATTATTTTTGATTAAATAACTTCTTGATTCTCACTGACACCATGACCAACACGAAACCGAATCAAAATTACAATCAAAACATACCACTGTTTATTCAAATATTTGTTTCACTAAAATTATCGCCCAAATGCTATCAAAATTCTTAAGACCAATATCCAGAGTGCTGAAGTCCCCAAGGAGACTGGGGTTGGTCTTCACCCGCGGAGTTTGGGGCAGTCGCCCAACGCAGTATGACATGGCACTGCCTAAGAAGCTGAATTTAATGTACGTGGTGAGGGTCCACTGGGAACTCATTCCTGTCTTCGTAGTCCTGGCTATCAGCGGGGCCATTGTCTGTGGATACACCCTTTGGGCTGTTTTTAACAAGGTAATGCATACTTGAAGACGAGTTACGGTAATATGACCACAATAAATTTTCTCATTTAACCTATTTCGTCACAGGTAGATGTCGTGTTTACAACACGTAGCCGCAACAACCTCTCCCGCACCATGGACCTCCGACAGCCCACTTGCCACAAGATGATCACCATATATCAGCAGTACCTCCCGTGGCCCGAGATGCAGGCCGTGCTCGACAAGATGGCCGCACAGGAGCGACGCATACAGAAACTCAGACCTTGTGTTCAGAGCTAAATTGGCTTCAATAAACTTGATTAACTGATATGATTATGTAGTTCCCTTCATTTTATTCATGTAACGTCCACTGCTGGGCGATTCTTGACTTAACCGATTCCAAAGGCTTAGTTCCCTAAAAAGTTAAAAATAATATTATTTCGTAATGTGCACGTAATGCGCTTTAATTTGAGACCGTACTGTAAGTATATTTGCAGACATTCGGTTATCCTGTCTCAATTTCACAACCATAACATAAATTACATGTTACAATGTAATATTTTTGTGAAACAAATGACTGAACTTACTTTTAAACGGCTAAACCGATTTTAATCAAACAATGAACAAGCTCGATTAAATCAACTTCAAACAAAAATAACTAAAAATTACTTCACACGTTCGGGAGTTACGATGCCACAGGCACCAGCTGATGCCAGTGACAAACACAGACAAACACGTCGTACTTAATACACCCTTTTTATGCGTCAGGGGTTAAAAATTTAAGAACCCTTGTCGAAGATTACGGATTCACTAATTATAAGAAATCGAACTGAAAACGTTATACGCCTTGTTACGCACGCTTTGCCAAAATCATTATAAACTCTTTGCAGAACATCGTGCAATGACTTTATTCTTCTTCTAGACATAACGTAGTGATTATATACTCTCTGACTTAGAAGACGTATTTAAGACATGTCCAAAGGACCGTTTTTTATCAAAAACATTTTTCAAAATTAATATTTATATGATGCTGTCTAAGTTTTTGCGACCTTGCGGCGCCATGCTGGTGGCTGGTACGCCGAGGGTCGTGACTGTCAGGGCTGCGAAGCTGATCCCTGCCAGCCAGTACGATATGGCCTTTCCGAAGAGGCTGAAGCTCGGCTACGCGCTGTCCGTCTACTGGGAACTGATACCGCTGTTCTTCGTCACTACCTTCGCCCTGGCGCTGATGGTCGGCTCTATCTTTTGGGCTGCCAATCATAAGGTATCTGCTGATCTGAAGATTGAATCTTGATTATAAATTCTGACCAGACAATTTAAGATTGACCGAATTATACATATTATGTATTTGGCAATTATACAATGAAATTTGAATGTGTAATATCAAGGATGTATTTTTACCCCCCGGGCAGAAAACAGAGGTGTTATAAGTTTGACGTGTCTGTCTTGGGCATCATAGCTCCCGAACGCATGGAGCTATTCCAATTTCGTTTTCTTTGTATGAAAGGTGAGTTTGGCGCGAGTGTTCTTAGACATGTTTCATGAATCGGTTGTGGCGTTTAAAAGTTATGGGGGTGAGAGTGGGGAAGGAAAACCGAAAATCTTCAAATATACTCGAGTGGGGTCTCAAATGAAAGCGCATCGCGTGCATATTACAATAAATGAATATAAATAAATGAGAATTTTATGGGGAGTAAAATCAAGTGTAGCACGAAAAGTTGAGGCATTACGTAGAAAGAGACAAACATATATATCTGTAGGATTGAACGTGTAAAAGAATGAGATGGAATACATTACACAGCGTATTTCATTCTCGGGGTCTCCTCTTTGCGCGATACTTCGTAGTCTCACTGTATTTTATTTATATTATTTTGTATCATACTTTATGTAATACGTTTTATTGAAGTAATATAAATAATCTGAATAATTACAGATATATGTTTGTTTCTCTTATCATTTTAGCAGATGCGTTCATTTACCCGTTTTTTCTATTCGATATATATCATAATTATCGTTCGAGTAGCTGACACACACACACTTTTTTTTATTTATTCAGATTTATAAAATATTAATATATTCACCGTAGAGTAACTATAATCAAGATAGGCAGTTATAAAGCTAAGATGTTCACAGGTGGATGCGGTTTTCAACTCGCACAGCCGTCAGAACATATCCCGGACGATGAACCTTCGCTTCCCCTCCGTGCACAAGCTCTTCATCATCTACCAACGCTACGACCCTTGGCCGGAGATGCAGGACGTGCTCGACAAGATGGCTGCCCAGGAAAAGAGGCTACAGATGAACGCCGACGTCTGCGCCAAGAATACAGTGTGAGGACCATCTGTGCCCCGGTTCACTTTTGGAGTTAAAAAATCCCTAGTTACGGAACGTGAGCAGAAATTCTCGTTGGATTGGTCGACAGAGTCAATTTAACCGGTTTGAAAGGGAGAAAAATTTTAAAGTGATCTTGAATCGCTAATTGCGAGTGTAAATTTTTTTTAGCTCTTAAAGCAATTACTGTTTATGCTTAAAAGTTAAACACTTCACCTTAATCTAAAAAATTAATAGCCCAAGCGTTATAAATTATAATATATCACTGGTAGTACTGGGCCTATTTGTCAAGACGGGCAAGTTATAAATTGCCTCCTATGAAAAACATACATAAATTGATAAACATATTAATAAAAAATATTTTTTTTTGAGCCTGTGGTGTCCTACTGCAGGGCAAAGGCCTCCCTACCTTCCTTCCAGACGTCCCTATCACCTGTTAAAGTTGTCCAATCCCTAAGATGGGCGTCAAGTTCATCACTCATTTTATTTAAATAAATCTTTTATTAGATTTACTCGACAAATATATTTTATTTAGCGCAAGGTCGCTTTTTATCCATGGACTATGAATTTTTATTTTTTTGGTTTAAGTATTTATGGGATAAGTGTTTAAAATTTCCTGTATAACTTGACCTCCTTCAATTAATTTCTTCAATAATAGTGAACTGTGGGAAACAATCTGTACCTATAAGAACTGCTTCGAATACATTTTCGCAATAGTTTGTTTTCAATAGAGTTTTAAAATTAAAATTTCTTTCTTTCTTTCTAGAATTTGAATTTATTTCGATTTAATTTATGTATTTATCATAGTCCTACTTAAATGAATGTACTTCAAATATACACTAAAATAAATCTGAGTCAAAATGAGGCTTTCGTAATTTTAAATTGTTTTATGCTTTCCTGGGTTTCTTTAGTGTGTTTCATTTACGTAGAGATTTAAGTTAGACCCAGTACTTATCAATGTTTTTTTGCGAGGTCACTGTTTTGATGTCATGTCCACGTTAACACCCAATAACATGTAGGAATAGGAAATGACACCATAATGAGGTTTTAATTATGGGCTTGTTTCGTTACATGTAACATATTCTAAATTATTATTTTGTTATCTTTAGCAAAGATCGTGTACCTAAGGAATGTTCTTAATAATATATTTCAATTGAAACAAACCAAAAAGACCGAGAAAATTCTTAAGATTAAGTGCACCTTGTGGTGTGATTTTGTTTATTAGTATACCATTTTATTATTACGTAATAGTTACGTAGTAATTTATTATTCTATGGTAATAGCATGTGTTTGAACATGGTGTTACCAAAGGGCTTATGATATCTCTATGTTTTAACTCTTTCTATGCAAGTTCTTTATTGACATTATCATGTTCCTGAGATTTAAAGTTTTAAGTGCATTTCTGTTCGTAATAAAATGTTTTGAAATTGGTAACATTATGTTTTTAATTTTCTTTTCAACAAATACTTTATGATAATGTAGTTATCAAAATTAAATTAATCTACGGTGGGAGATATTTTATGATTGCACAGAATATTAATGCAACAGATTCTTCGTAGACCCGTAGCATTTCAACTGACAACCAAATACACATAATGTACTAGCACAGTTTTCAAAATAGCGTGATTGGTTAAAAGTTTAGGCGCTACGGATTTTCGTAGTGCTACGCCATTGCTACGAGCATTTCAATTCCATCGTAGCACCTGCTATAACGTGCTACGGTATTGTAGGCGACTACGATATAAGTACAAGCTTTTCACATGTTTTATAGGGATTGACATAACATTGCGTGTGTTTCATGGATTTTCACACAGGAACGACGGATTTTCCCTTTGATTATTGATGGATTGAGTATTTAAGTATAAATTTTAAAATTTTACTCTCATTTCTGTTTTGCTAAAGATTACTAGAAGAACTTGCTTACGGCTTTGGTTTTCTAGTAAAGAATTTGATAAAAGAAATATATAAAGTAAAATGACTTCTTAATACAGGTTTTTGTCAACTCAAGTTGCGTTCGTTTGCTTTATAATCGGTAAGACAATCCATTCTCTTTATCCTACTACTATTTACATTTCTACCATTTCTTTACTCTTGATAACAACTATTTCTAAAACGAAATGCCCCAAACTAGATTCAATAAGTCAATAAGTCTTAAGATCAGCACCACTGCAGCAAAATCATACGGATAGTCAAGTCAAGTGTTGGCAGCCGTGTGCATAGTGATAACAAGAACAGACATCTAGAGATCTGCAGTTGACTACCGCCATGTCCATAGGTCTCCACCCATTCATGCATTACAGCTAGTACTGTCTGCTACTACAAGTTCTAGGTATAGTCTCGGTTATACATAATATCGAAGACTAGCTTGCTACCTGCGGCTTTGTCCGCGTATTAATTGATTTTCCCGTGGTAAAGGAGGGTTATGTTCTTTACTGGGACAACAGCTATCTATACTCGTATCAGTGTCAAATTTGATCCAAATATGGCTTCCCTTGCAATAATGGATTTCCCGCGAAATGTGGGGTTTTACTGCTGTAAAAAGAGGCCTATGTGTCCTGATATGTAAGCTATATTTCTGTGAAGATTCATCAAAATCCCATTAGGAGTTTTGCGTGGAAGACCAACAACACACTTACATACGAGTACACATAAATCTTCGCAAACTATCGTGTTTATAATATTAGTAGAATGTCGAATTTCTCCCCTATGTAGAACGTAACCGGTTGTGTTTGCTTACTGCAGTCGATTGAATCCGCCGAGATTGCCTCTAACGGGATTCTGTAAGTTTCTGTTTGATTCGTTTGCTTCGTTATATTTCGCCATTTACTATATGTATGCTTTGGTAGCTGTGATTTTAAGAGTTTTTATTTTTGCAGGGCTTTGGAAAGCCCCTTTGCATTCATTAGCTATACGGTGTTTGTACCAGCTGATCGCACCTTAGATTAGACTAGACCTCTATAGATTACTAGCTGTCCCGTTACGGCTTTGCAAAAACCGCCTAAAGATCCGTTAAGTAGTTTTTGAGTTTATCGCTAACATGGGAACATATAGATTTTAATTTTTAATAAGTAAACTTACAATTAATTTTCCGTAATCTTATCTGTTTTCCTAAATATTTTTCCTTAATTATTTACATAAAATATTTGCATGCTCTAAATAAGTAAAACATGTATGGAACTGTAACAACTGAATATCTTTTTGTAATTAAATTGTAACCCATGTTTGCAAATAAACATTATTCTTATAGATACAGGTTCGAATCGAAATCTAAGGCTGATAAATAGTTAATTCTCTTTAGTACTACCAATGAGCGTTAAAAGTTTTCTTGCGCAACTGATGTATGTAATATTCTGAGGCTGTGTTTCCATCAAAGATGTGGCTAAACGACAGAACTAATAGTATTAAAACAATGAGTTGTTTTCCAAAAAAGTAAAATTTGTGGTGAAATTTTAAACATCTAGTTGATTTCATATATTAAGTAAGTATGAACGTAAATATACATCATCATCATCATCTGATCTAAGACTTAACCCACTGTTGGGTATAGGCCTCCTCTTGTTCATAATGTATATAATTAACCTAATCCTAATTTTAGTAGCTTTTAATTTGACAATGCCACTTTACAGCAGTAACAATTAATGATGTTTCTTATTATTTTATAATGAATTTGTATTGGACTTATATTTGATTTTAATAGAACATTGTTTTAGTTGACAATGCCACTACTCGGCAGTTCTATTATTAAGTTACATCTGAAATTGAACGTCTTGTCTGCGTCTTTTGCTGTATGTTCTGTGTTTATAATAATAATTAGAAATTTTTAACGAAATCAAGTGTACATTGTTGCCTATGATGAATAAAGAACTATGAAACTATGACACTAATTATATAGAATATATATGGTTTCTGCTTGAGTCAATGGAAACCACCGATTTTATGGTCTGTAGTGGGGCGCCGTAGAGTGGAGGTCTCGGGCATAGCTCACAATCCAATCCAGTGCCTCCAGGCGGCGAATTCACAGCTCCCCTCGTAACGAACTATTCGAAGGAAAAGTTAGTAACTACTTTAGCTATCTTTAGCTTTGGAAAATTGTTGACGTGGCTTCTACAGTTCAACTGCAGCTCTGCTCGTTGCCAGTTTGCAAGACAATCAACACAAGTTTAGAGCTACTTGTTATAAGTTTAACGATAAGGTTTAAACTTAAGTTACTGTTACTAGAAGTCTGATATACAAACCTATATGGATATATACAATAATGGTTAAAATAAAACTCTGAAATCATTCCCAATATTTTATTTTTAAATTAGTGGCAGTGAAGTTTGTCGGGTATGTTTAACTAAACAGAAAACCGGTACTGCCTCAGTCGTTTGAAGGTCCGATTACAAAAATAATTGTCGGATATACAAGTGATGCAGGAGGCACACAACTGTAGCGGGTAACAAATAATATCACAGTATCTAAACAAACGCCAGATTCTAGAGGTTTTGGCATAAATTGGCACTTGGAAAAGGAATTTGACTTGTTGGCACAAGCAAATCTTCGAAATAAGGGTTGGCACATAATGGGACGCGGCCCAACTACACACTGTCCAGTAGATTTACTAACATCCAATAGTTACGTACGTGTTACGTCTGCTTATGTCACCGTCCACACAGCCGGAAGGGAACAACACTAACTAAACTACAAGTTTTTTTATTAATCACGCGAAAAACAACATTTTAATCGCAAATACCAAGTAAAATTTAAGTTACTATCAAGAAATCATTAGGTATGACAATAGGGCATTTCAATTTCAAATTCTGATAAGGTCTATTTATTTCATTAATTTATAGTTTTTTAGATATGATGAAAAGATTTCGATTCAATGTAAGTAACTGTTTTTTTCTTTACGAAACAGAGAGTATATAATCACACCAATTAGCCGCTGTTTATTCTTAGTTATTTTTGGATTTTCGGTAATAAAGAAAAGATTTCATAGCAATTAGCAATAATCTCTTGAATATTCTTCCGCCCTCTGTTTCCTGCGTACTAATCCGATTAATCAAATCTATTTTGATATTATAAGAGGATATTGCAATAATGTTTCTTGAAATAATAACGACATTGTTACAATAGAAAAATGTGAAATATAAAAGTCGTCTCTTTCGGCTGTGTGCGCGTTGGTTATGTTAACGATTATTTAAAAAATTGACCTCACTAAAAGGATCCGCCTATAAAAACGAAATTTTTAAAAATCGCTTACCTATCACCTAACGTTACATATACATTGCGGTATATAATGTGAACGGCGTGGAGGTGCCAGCCGATTTGGATTCTTGCTTTGAATCTTGTTAAAGTGTCTAAGTTTTGTAAAACCAAACTATGGAAATAAATAATTTTGTATCTTGTATCTTGTATCTTGCAAAATGTCATAACATCTCTCGAATTGAAATTGTTTGGGAATTTTGCTCGGAATATCTTCTGCCGCGGGTTCACGGGGAATGCGCCGTATTCAACGCCACCTTACTCCCTCCACTCCTCAAGTCTTTAAATCACCTCCAATTAATATCTCACAGACTATGACCATTATTTAATACACAAATAAATAGTCAAACTGCCTGAAATATTTGCTCAACGAAATACACAAACGATTATTCTATCCTTAACATTTATTTTGTCTGGTATAGATTTGATTGATTTTAAATTATGGCAACCAATAAATTTGCTTGGTTTAAGATAACTCCTTCTGCTTTCTTTCAGTTATAATATCATGAGTCTTTTTTTAAAACTACTAATTATAATCACCCAAATTCAAGTGGGTGTTTATAATTAGTAAAGGGTTAAATATTGACTGGCTGCAAAAGTCGTTGCTTCATGTTAGCGTCGCTGCCAGGGTTCCCATTTAGCGAGGCATACTGCACCTGACTCTTTCTTAAATAGTAAACATTAAGTGACTGATATACTTTGCGAGAGACTGGTTGGAGTGGAGGTAGGTTGATGTAATAGAATAAGGTTTCTTCCCTTTCTTTGTAAAATACTGACGATCGCGGCAAGCTACTGCGGGGTCGTGAACGAATCCACACAACATTGATCAAACAACTCGCTCACGGCGCCGGCGACTTTATGTAACGATGCTTTCGCTTCAGTCGCGATATCAAAACTTGTGAGCGCCAGTTACGTAACTGTTAATTCGATTTGTCACGCCGCGTGTTTGTACAGAAGCGATAACATCGCGCGTTACAAAACGCGCAACTATCGCTACATAAAGTCGCTGTGCGCGAGTCCTCAAATACATCGTGTTTTAATTAATCACTAACCGTCAAGAGGTCATCATTAAATTGCCTATTTCGATTAATTCAGTAACAATTGCAGTCAGCAAGATGTTTTTTTAATCTTTACTTTTCATAGCATATGTGGTTAGATTATATTAAATTTATGCGATTATGTACGTTTATTATGGCATAGTTTCGTTTTAGAATCTCACAAACTGTGCAATAATCTCCACAATATTCGACCGTCACAAACCATTATTTTACACTTTATTCCATCAATAATCCTATACGTAAAAATATTTAAACGGAATATTATCTAGATATCGTTAATGTGCGTAACGGACTCGATAGATCGTCATGAGCTGTACAAACCAACGAGAGACGTACAATAAGGTAATAACTAGTCGATACAAAAGGCTTGTTGTCTCGATTATTAACCTAAGTAAAGAGCGGCCGTGTTATCCGCGCATTCTCAGACATTTTACTCGTAAACGCGACCTAATGAATACATTCCATAAGCGCAAATATTAACACTGATGTTTTACTAGTTCTGTACAAAAAATTGAATACTACATGTAGTCGAACAAATATGTCCGTCTACACACGCGCGTGCGACACTCACTCACTCACTCGCTCGCACAGATCCGCGCGCCAAATAAACCGTAATGAGCAATTCTATGTCGTCTCCAACCGCACTCCCGATCCCGCCCGAGAACGTCTGGCCAGCTGCAGCCTTCTCTAAAACCTTAAATAGCGACAAATAGAAAATGAAGTAATTGTAAGACAAACCACGATATCAAACCTTAAACTCATCATTTTAGAATTTTAAACGTTAAAAGATCAAAAATTGATTAATATGATAAATACATATTGATAAAAGTATTATTATAAACAAATTTGTTATAAATACGTAGAATGTTTATAAGAATGAAAATGTAACTTAATCGTGATATACAGTACGCTTTAAGTCTACAAACAACCAAATTCGCGATTTGTAAATAGAGCAAATATATAATAATAGTAAAATATGTAGTCGACAAGCATTCTGCTAGCGCCGATCGAACACAACGCGCCGCTTCCAACACACTCCGCGGACCGTCCGACAACAGTGTTATCAATAGTACCACCTTATATCTATACAATTATGAACCCCCTGGGGTTGTAAAACTTACTGAACTTCATTTTATATCATACAATGGTGATTTCTTCACGGTACTATACAAAAATTAAAAACATTATACAATAATTACTACGATCCCATAGAGCTATTGAAGTACATGAATCAACTTACGACTACTAAAGGGTACCCACATCGGCACGATGACAATACGCAATGTGATTTAGTTACAACCTCTTTTTAACGTTCAATTTAATAAATATTAATAATATTAACTATTATATCAATTATCTCTCTGAAACATACTCTTAGCTAGTAGTTAGGTTAGGTAGTATGTACTCTCCGAAAGCCGACTCGGTCGTCGCGCACGCCGCCGGGGGCGCGGGCGCTAGGGGCTAGGACTATGTTACCGAGTAAAAAATCGCACAAGGTACTTCGACTCCGCTGGTATCCATCTAAGCTTTCAAATATGTGGGTACACAAAAATATTCACCTACCGATCTGGTGAACTCCACCATCCATTCAATGCCACGAGAAAACTCGACTCGAGAAACGGCCGCGTCTACACCGAGCACGCCCTCGAGGTCGGCGACGACGGCGCGCGGTGCAGACGCGGCGAGTCACGAACTTATTACCCTTATTTAGGCCAACGCAGGCGCGGTCCCGGCCGGGCCGCTCCTCAGCTGAGAACGTCGACGTGGATTGTTTCGTCCGAAGCTCCACGGCGAAACGAGACACGCGGCGGGCGACGCCCGACGGACACTTACAAGTAACCTTAGAAATCGACAGGAAGTCAGCTTCGCTTACAATAATAATACTTTAGCTATAGGTATTCGTTAATAACTAGCGCGCGCCCTAGGGTCGCGGCGCGGCGGGTCGGGCGCGCGTCCAAGTCTCTGTGAGTCGTGGTGCGGACGCGGACGCGAGGCGCGGAGCGGACGCGGTCGCGGCGCACAGCGCGCGCACGGCGGCCGCGGCGGCGCAGAGCGGCGCGCCGCACGCCGCGGATCAGAGCCGGTCCTCCTCCTCCTCCTCCTCCGCCTCGTCGCCCGCCTCCTCGTTCTCCTCCCGGTAGCCGGGGTGCTCGCTGATCGCGTAGTAGTTGCCGTTGTAGATGACGCCCAGCTCGCGCATCGCGTCGCCGCGGATCGTCGCCTTGATCGTCCAGTTGTAGCAGTCGTCCGACTCGGACTCGCGGTCGAGCCGCTCCACGTCCAGGATCTTGGAGCTGAGACGCTCGAGGATGATGCCGATGTCCTTGATCGTGAGGTGCCGCTTCTGGTCGACGCTCAGCTGGTCGATCAGCAGCAGGAACTTCTCCGAGGTGACCGCCTCGTCCTCGACGAGCGTGTTCTCCGTCTCGCTCTCGGAGGAGTCGCGCTCGGCGCCGGGCGGGCGGCGCGCGGACTCGGCGTCCAGGAAGCGCACGTGGCCCTTGGGGCGGCTCGGCGAGGCGCGCGGCGCGTCCTGGATGGGCGAGGTGGCCACGCTCTTGTGCACGGCGATGCGGCGGCCCTCCTCGTGCAGCGCACAGCAGTGGAAGTCGCACTCGTCGGGCGGCGCGCGGTCGCGCGGCGGCTCGGGCGCGTGCGCGCGGCAGTCGGCGGTGTGCACGTGGTCGCGCGCCGGGCGGCCGCCGCCCGCGCGCGGCTCGTCGTGGTTCACGACGGTGATGTGCGGCGGCGGCGGCGGCGCGCGCTCCACGCTGGTCTGGATGACGAGCGAGGGCCGGCGGTCCGGCTTGGCCTGGCGCGACGGCGAGCGCGCGGCCGGCGACGCGCCCGCGCCCGAGCGCTGGTCCCAGTGCAGCACCACCGTGACGCGCCCCTTGTTGTCCATGATCTTCCATGAGGGTGTCTCATCGTGCAACTCGAGAGCGTGGATCGTCTCGCATACTATCTTCGGTATGGCAGATATCGCTGTGGACAAGGGGAGGGGTCAGTATCCTGCGTGCTCTCGTCGATACCTCCGGTGTGGGCGCGGGCGGGCGGACGCTCACCAGCCTTGATGACGTCGACGCCGGTGGGGTACCAGCGCTCGCCGGTGCGCAGCAGCAGCAGCACGGTGTTGGGCGGCAGCGTGCGCCAGTACTCGCCGTCCTCCACCTGGGTGCCGTCGCTCTCGAGCACCAGCCGCACCGGCTCGCTCGCGCCCACTGACAACTTCTCTTTACCTGCATAACACAAACAGATTCAGACGTTAGGCCAAGAAATTGCCAGATGTGTCAATGTAAATACTCACTACGCGAGTATGACGTTTCTTTGCGGTTTTAGAGATCGAGCTATCTGGGACATTCCAGCCGTCCATCAAGATGCAGCTACTACGCCTTACGTGACAAGTGTATTTTGAATTGTTTTTTTAATGAAGGAGATTGATAAAAATGTCGCAGCAACGCTCTATACATTGATGTTTTTATAGAGGTACTAGCGGCCCGCCCCGGCGTCGCACGCGTATAAAATTTTCCCGGAAATTATTCGAATTTTTCTCGCCGTAAAAACCATCCTATCTCTCAAGTTGGATCGAACTGCACATGGTGTGCGAATTTTATTATAATCGGTTAAGTGGTTTAGGAGTCCATTGAGGACAAACATTGTGACACGAGATTTATATATATTAAGATATACCATGATAATTTTCATATGTATAATATTTCAAAACGAAGTTGTTTCTCTATATAAGACCATAAGAAATCACTACGACGGTGACTAATAAAGCTCTATTTCAATTTCATCCACCTATATGACAAACTCACATATCACCAGCACGTAAACTGAATTATGTAACAGGAAATATAGGTTACCCGATCCGCATTCGCTGTCTACAGAATCTACAGATAGTCCATTTAGGAATTGAATTAGCCCCGTCGCCGAGGTAGGAGCGGGCTGGCTGGCGGCTCGGAAACAGGTCATGCGGGCGCGGCCGGCTCATTGGTCAAGGATGCCCGCTGTACTCTCGGCCACAGCATCTCGCTAACCTTGCGGGCTATTTCACTGTAACCGCCTATCGATGTTGACTGGCCAATTTGAGTATCGGTTATCGAACTGTTTTGTAATAACTATGCGAAGCAATAGCTTCGTGGTTTGTTATTTTAACTGTTAGAACGAGACAAGTCAAAATTCAGATTATGTTTTTCGTCAACACAATTGTTTAAACTACCAGTTCATTTTGAAAACGGGGTTTACTCACGTAAGTTATTATGATAATCCGATGTTTCTAAGTACGTGTTATATTAAATTATCTTTATTCAACGTCTTTTCAAAACCAATCATATGAAACCAAACTCTAGTACTCATATCCATTTTAAGGGAATTCGTGTAGCCACTATACACGCAAAAGACACCCTGCATTCAAATTTTAGATCAATCCGAATCCTGGAATTCACAAATTTATCTAGCTAAATTGGAGATAAAAATCGGGACAGCTAAAAAGAAATAAAAGCTTAGATATAAAAATCTAAATTTAAAATTTAAGAAAAACCCCCGATACCAATGCCTTAATTTCCTTAAATGTAAAACAACATAATATTATGTAATGTGGACGCGATGCGTTTTCATTTGATACCCCACACTAGTATATTTGCAGATTTTCGGTTTTGCTTCCCCACTCTCACCCCCATAACTTTTAAACGGCCCAACCGATTTTCATGAAACATGTCTAAGAACACTCGCGCAAGACACACCTTTCATACAAAAAAAACTAAATTGAAATCGCTCCATCCGTTCGGGAGCTATGGTGACACAGACAGACTGACAGACAGACAGACAGACAGACAGACAGACAGACAGACAGACAGACAGACAGACACGTCAAACTTATAACACCCCTCTTTTTTGTCGGGGGTTAATAAGCGATATAAGATACAACATCTCCTAGATTGTTTTAAAAAGAAGGGGATCTATATGTTCGTAGTAAATTGAAATAATTTCGCATACTCGTTTTAAACGAACTTGCCTACTCAATTATTAATCTGGATCTGGATCTCATTGGATATTTCGGTGCAAGTGGCCTGATTCGACTCGGTCACAAATCGATGATACTCCTGACTGTCTGAGCGTGATCAAATTTAATCATATTCTACTTATTGTGTGCATGCATAGGTATATTTGCATGTACTTTAACTGTCTTAATTATATGAAACCTAACATTGAAGTTACAATTTGGACATTCCTTAGTTTGAGTGAGTTTCATACGTTTTTTATTGAAAAATAAGTTGCGCCCTGCGGTGTTACCCGCGTTTAAATGATTTTTTCCTTGGAATTACATATTTTCTCTCGATAAAAAGTAGCCTATGTTTTATTCTGATCATCATCATCGTCATCATCCTGCCCTTGTCCCACACTATGTGGGGTCGGCACAACATGTGTTTTTCTTACATTTCCCTCTATCACCCGTCATCTCAGCAGTCAATCCTTTCTTACACATATCTTCTTTCACACAGTCCATCCATCTTTTCTTTGGCCTCCCTCTTCCCACATATCCATCCACTTTCATATCTAACGCTCTTCTCGTAACATGACTTTCGTTCCTTCTCATAACATGCCCAAACCACGCTAACCTATTACCTCTCAACTTATACGTAACTGGTGCCACTTTCAAACTATTCTATGTTTTATTCTGATATGAAAGCTATATAATGTGAAGTTATACCAAAATCCATTTATTAGTTTTTGCGTGAAATAGCAACATGTAGGTGTGGAGCGAGAGTGTAGGTGTGTGTACACCTATACATTCTCGCAAACTTTCGCGTTTATAATATGAGTAGGATCGTTTCAATTTGCAAAGCTTATCAATGCAATCCAGAAAATATTAAAATTGTTTTGGCTTCAATGTGTGCCAGCCTTAAACTATGACGTCAGAAACAGGAGTTTAGACCTTAATATCGTTGAAACAACGCTACTTCTTAGACGTCTAGAACACCCATAGTCGATTAACCGTGATATTTTCTACTAGTAGTTCACTGACATCGCTAGAAAGGACAAATACTAACTATAATATTTTAAACGTTGGTATTAAAAACCTATAACGTTCCTCGATAAATGGTAACTATTTGTACAAGTATGGTACAAGCACGTACAAGTGAAATATTGTTGTTATCGTTTCAGTAGAGTTTTTAGAGACTCCTCATGGCCTCACAATCTTTATCTCTTCAGGTATAATATAGATTTTAGTAGAATCGGTACAATCATCGATGGGTCGACGCCATTATCGGGCTAGTAGGAAGGCACTGGTGGAGGCTTACAGGACCGTAGAATTTGTCGTGATGAAGAGGAGGCCTTTACTCAGGAGTGGGTGTAAACAGGCTGTTAGAATAGAATAGAAAATAGAATCGGTACAATGTTTTCTAGTTTTAAAAGTTTTTTTATTTACGACAGTTCTACGGATTTTGGCAGATTAAGTTAGTTACAAATGGATTTTGGCATACGGACGGCCATTTTCTCTATTCAGCGTGTTTGTGCGAAAAATCGTCTCGTAATATTGAATATAATAGATGAAAAACTAGGAAAGATACTTAAATAATCATCACACATGGAACACATTGACACTTAAACCTTCCGATATAAATTTGGACCATCTAGTTTGAATCTACCTGTATTATTCAATAAATAATAATATAAATAAAATAAATATTTCCGGACAATCCACACAACAACATCTAGGCCCCTTGGTAAGCTCTAAGCTTGTGTTACGGGTATACTAGACTTCTGATATACTTATTACAATATACATTTATAGATTTATTATAAATATGAAACACACAGACCAAGGAGAAAGTGCTTGCAGAACTCACAAACACTTTAAACCTCGGCGGGAATCGAATCAGCTACCTCTTGCCTACCGCGCCACTGAGGCAGTCAATCAATTAACGATTTATAGTAACAACACTAAACAATGTAAACAAGGTTCTTTTATGGTATTAATGCTTATAATTCGTTATTATAGGCAAGATGACTAAATATATAAAAAATAGGTAAGTATCGTATTAGGTCCGTCTGTAAGCACATCCAATATTCACAGAGAGAAAAGAGAGATAGAGAGACACCAAAGATCCAGAGCTTTTGGAGTATAAATTTAGTACAAATCGCACGAAAGCGCTACAAACGAAACGCGAAACTTCAATGCACTGTAACGTTTTCATTTATCGTTTTCTAGAAAAATGTTATAGGTAATACTATTTTTAACCCCCGACCAAAAAATAGGGGTGTTATAAGTTTGACGTGTCTGTCTGTCTGTCTGTGTGTCTGTCTGTCTGTCTGTCTGTGTCACCATAGCTCCCGTACGGATGGAGCGATTTCAATTTAGTTTTTTTGTATGAAAGGTGAGTCTTGCGCGAGTGTTCTTAGACATGTTTCATGAAAATCGGTTAGGCCGTTTAAAAGTTATGGGGGTGAGAGTGGGGAAGCAAAACCGAAAATCTGCAAATATACTAGTGTGGGGTATCAAATGAAAACACATCGCGTCCACATTACATAATATTATGTTGTTTTACATTTAAGGAAGATAAGGCAAATCGGGGGTTTTTCTTAAATTTTAAATTTAGATTTTTTTAACCACTTAAATTACTTTTCTACTAATTCTCTTTTTTCTATAAAGAAGACAAGAACATCCGTTCACGATGATTTGAACGTGCCAACGATCAACGAATGTTCGCCCGCTAATGTCACCATACGTATATTCTGCAGAGAAGGCATAGACAAACTAAAATAAAGTTAGACATGCGCTCAGCTAATCAGCAATGCGCTCATCTAATCCCGTTAAGTAAAGTAAACCTAAACCTAATATTCAGAAGTTAAATACCAACTTTTAGTAGGTCACATGGAGCATGGAGCCGTGTTTTCAATTGAATTCTGTTCTCTAGAATGACGGCTCGGCTAATAACGTTATCGCGAGTTACCCGTTACTGGTTATCTGGTTATCAACCGTTACTCAGTTAACGTTATCTTGTTACCCGTAGGTTAGGTTAGACACTATGTAGTTCGTAGGGTTAACGGCAAATATGCGCCTAAATTTGTTACAAGTTAAACTTAATTTTTTAATGACAACAGCTTAGCACAAGCTATTTTTTCTAAGAACACATTATTTTTTACTTTTAATTGACAAAACTTATTAATTGAGATTATAAAATAAATTTGTGTAATGTTATTTTTTCTTGAAGGAATATAAAAAAAATCTTGTTGAAACAGTGACGTTTTGCAAGACGTAACGCTTTCGTGCGATTGAGCCCCACTTCGAAACTTTGATGCTCTATAATAAAGTATACAAAAAAATAAATTAACATAGACTTAAAGTACAATAATGATGGTTCAGTACAATGGACGGCCTTACCGCTATATTTTTTATTAAATTGATAAAGAGCAAAATAGGTGAAGCATTTTTGAACGGGATGACAGACGGACTAAACAGAATCCCAATTTTGTATTTATCACAGATTAGATATTATGTATGCATCATGCCTATTCTATTAGTTACTCATAAATAATACTACATTTTATAAATTGCTCAACCAATCATGGTTTTACAGTCGACAATACCTATTTTTAACCCCGACCAAAATAGTGGGGTGTTTTAAGTTTGACGTGTTTGTCTGTCTGTCTGTCTGGGACATCATAGCCCCCGAACGGATGGAGCGATTTCAATTTAATATTTTTTGTATGAAAGGTGAGTTTGTCCCGGGTGTTCTTAGACATGTTTCATAAAAATCGGTTGAGCCGTTTAAAAGTTATGGGGGTGAGAGTGGGGAAGGAAAACCGAAAATCTGCAAACATACTCGAAATAAGATAATGTTTTACTTTTAAGATATTAAGCGTGGGAATCGGGGGTTTTTCTTTAGATTAAATTTTGAACTTAGATTTATATTATAAACTAGTGACCCGCCCCGGCTTCGCACGGGTGCAATGCTGATACTAAATACACTACAGAAAAACTGTGGACTTGTTATAATTTGTGTACAAAATTTACTCAGTTGTATGATTACCTATGCACAAATTGCCATATTATTAGTTTGTGCCGCAGTAAAAAATATCTAAATTCTTACCATTTAGAAACAAAAAATAATCAACAATCATAAAAAACAGAAGATACCTATTCTATTCTGTTCTTTTTTTTTTACTGAAATACCTCAACTTGAACAACGATTTTAGTTAAATTACTTAAAAAGTACTTAAAAAATAATTTGCTAATCGTGCGACTAAAAACACAAGATAATCAACAATCATCAACAACAAAAGATACCTATTGTTTTAAGTACTTTTCTGAACTTACATATCTCACCTTAAATCACGATTTTTGAAAATAATTTCCCTAATATTAAATTGATCTAACTGTAAATTTTAATCAAGATCTTAATAGAATATTGCAATCCATAAATTATGGTTTTATTTAATCTAATCTTATCTCACCTTATTTAGGTACTTATAATTACTTTAAGTGCGATTTAAAAATTAACCTTAGAATAGAATATAATTTATATTTTAAAACTACTATCATACAATTATGGTACCGCCGCAAAAGCTACGTCCCGCAATTTTTAAATCTGTAATATCTTCTAAAATATTCACTTAAATCATACGGTGTAAAGGGCCATATAGATCTATATAAAATGAACATGTATTCAAGGTATTTAATTGGTTAAGGATTAATGCTGTATTGGTTAAAATCACTACGAAAATTAGCCATTATTTGTCGTAAAAAGTAAATGACAAAAAAAAGTTATTGTGGGTTATCCATAAGAGATAGACATCACGGACTTTTCTGTAGACCTTTTCAATGTGTACAATACTTAGTACATTATTTTGATAAAACTCGTAGGGTTCAGCCTGCGTTTGCAATGTAAGCGGAAAAAGTGAAATTATTTACGACATCACATTAGAAACCTTAAAAAATAACAGTACTTCTCCATTATTTAATGGATGTTATTATACATATAAACCTTCCTCTTGAATCACTCTATCTATTAAAATCCGTTGCGTAGTTTCAAAGATTTAAGCATACAAAGGGACATAGGGACAGAGAAAGCGACTTTGTTTTATACTATGTAGTGAAGCATCATACAAAATCCGATCTATTTCTTGCAATCATGAAATAGGATTTGTCGTATGATTTTTACGCTTAATAATTTAATTATGCAATAAATGATTCTTTTTGCGTTACTTGACGCCATTATATGGCTGAGTATGTAACTACATAATGTGCAACGCAATAAAAGTAATATTATTTACCGATTAAATAAGACTTTGCGAAATAAGTTATATAAATTGCAATGATAGATACAGCAAATTTATTATGTGATTTAACAACTTTTGTGCATGTGGTTAAACTTTATTTATGTGGCATTATAACCTTATAAGATACCTTATTTCATAATAAGTTTTACTCAAACCAAAACTTTATATATCAAAATATCTATAGAACTTAACGTAATCACTAGATATAAAGCTATTAAAAGACGAAGGGTTATTAACCCAGATGTAGTTCCTGCAAGGCCGACCGACTCCCTCCACCTGTGACCGATGCTCCCAGCGGGATTCCAACCCGCGTTGTTCTGGTTCTCGGCGGATCTTCGCCCACTGAGCCAAAGAAGTCGTAAGGGGTAAAGATTGTGTGTACCTACGTGTTGTAGGGGTATTCTCAGGAACTTCTGAACCGATATATAGAGTACACCAAAAAAATAAACAGTAACATTGGGCGGCCTTTATGTGTATACATAAAAAAAATATTAAAAAAAAAAAAATTATAAACCAGAATAGCTTTCGATTAATTTTGTGTTGTATAATTAGGTAGGTATTGAAATGGACATAGCATAATTACCGAAAGAAAATGAAACATTTCCGAGAGAACGAATGAAGCTAGTGGGAAAAAAAGGATACTATGTTATTAAGAGCCTGTTTCACTATCTCCGAGTTATTATTAGCCAATGTTTATAACATAGAGCAATCTTGGTCAGTCAGTCGCTGACAGTTGTCAGTGGCTTGATAATTTTAAATTATAACCATTGATTTATTTTACCCGAAGATTGTGAAACAGGCCCTATGTCTTATAAGGGAGCTTCACTCATAGTTGAGTTGTGGACATTTTACGGTTGAAGAGATGGAATTATTTATTTTAATGACAAACGAAATCTACATATTATATTTCAACAGCATTAGAGCTAGATATAATCACTAGATAGAAAGCTTTAAAGTAAAGTAGTAAGTAAAAAAAGTTTCTTCACTTAGATGGGGGTCTGCAAGGCCGGCTCACTTAAACGGTAACCTCTTGTCCTAACGGGAAACCCAAAACCTTATGAGCTATACAAATATCATAAAGAGCTAAAATAGAATATTCTTGTATATGTAGAAGCCGTGTTGGCTACGTAAGAGCACACTCGAGTTTCATGCCGAAGGTCGTGGGCTCAAAACCAAACCCCGCTGCGCACCTCTTGATTTTTTGTCTTGAAAAATGTATGTGCAATTTAAACACGTGCTTTAACGGTAAAGGAAAACATCGTGAGGAAACCGGCATTGTCTTAGAACTTTAAAGAGATTTTTACACAAACCCGCACTTGGCCAGCGTGGCGAATTAAGACCTTATATCTCACGTCAAGAGAGAAGTCCCCGTGTCCCAGCAGCGGGAACGTAAATAGGGGTGCTTATAATGATGATAATTGGTAAAAGCAGACGTTATTTTATTCGCGAGAGTAATCTATATCTTCAAACAGCAAAAGAGCTAAAGATATTCATTAGATAGAAATTTGTAACGCAAAAGCGAAAAAATCCTCTGGACCAAGCGGGAATCGAACCAACCATCTCCTTAGACGAAACTTTGCCTATTGAGCAACTGAGCTTATGATATTATTTATAATATAATACGAGTTTGTGCTGTTGTAGGGAGAAATTAAAAAAACGACATAGGATAATTATTAGATGTCAATATTTAAAATAATTAATTTAAATGTCAAAATATTCGGAACATCCCTAAAACGGGCAGCACAGTGGGGTAGATATAATACGAGTTTGTGCCGTTGTAGGGAGAAATTTAATGAACGATATAGGATAATAACTAAATGTCAATATTTAAAATAATTAATTTAAATGTCAAAATATTCGCAACATCCCTAAAACGGGCAGCACAGTGGGGTAGATATAATACGAGCTTGTGCCGTTGTAGGGAGAAATTTAATGAACGATATAGGATAATAACTAAATGTCAATATATGATTAATTTAAATGTCAAAATATTCGGAACATCCCTAAAACAGGCACTACAGTGGGTTAGAAATCGATTTTTAAATGGAGGACGTTGAGATGACAACAGCATTCGAGCTAAAAATAATCCCTAGATAGACAGCTATAAAGACGCAGGGTTCTTGACCTAGACGAGGCAAGGCCGACGAGCTCAGCCGGCGACCTCTTCCCCTAGTGGGAATCGAACCCGCAACCTCATCGTCGATACTAATATTATAAAGAGACTAGTATTCATAAAAAAAATTCACTGTTTTTTATTAGACATATATAGGTCTTGGTCTTGGGGGAATGTTGAATAATTCGAATGACGTGGCGTGACTGCAAAATATGAATTTATGCAATTTAAACATGTACAAATTAGATTTTTTTTCAAAAAAATTACGAAACAATTAGAGAGCTAAATATAATCACAAAATCTAAAAATATCTATACCTGATCGAATCAGAAATGAGTAGATCCGTAGAAGATCACGGGTCATCGATATAGTCAAACGGATTATATCTTTAAAGTGGCAGTGGGCATGCCATATAACATATGGTCGTTGGGGCTGAAAAGTGAGCGAAGCGGAATTTGTAAGCGCAGCGTCAGACGTCCTCCAACATCATGGATAGATGACTTGGTCAAAGTAACAGGCTAATATTTTTTTGTAATTTCTTTGGGTATAATGTATAATTTAATTATCAATAAATCTAAATTTAAGAAAAACTCCCGATTCTCTTACTTTAATTTCCATAAAAGTAAAACACCATAATATTAAGTAATGTGCACGCTATGCTCTTTCATTTGATACCCCACTCGAGTATATTTGCAGATATTCGGTTTTCCTTCCCCACTCATAACTTTTAAACGGCTTAACCGATTTTCATGAAACATGTCTAAGAGTAAGAACCACCGGGCCAAACTCACCTTTCATACAAAAAAAAACTTAATTGAAATCGCTCCATTCGTTCGGGAGCTATGATGTCCCAGACAGACACGTCAAACTTATAACACCCCTATTTTTTGGTCGGGGGTTAAGAATTATTATTAAAATGTATAAAATGACTGACCTTGTATAGCAACCATTGTTATAACAAGGTGAAATAAATAAATCTGAAATTTGACGGTCGGAAATCTAATTGGTCGTCTTTGGGAGGCTTATGCCCAGCAGTACATTAATTAATTAATTTCTGACATGTAATAATGGTATTATGAATAAATTCTGTATTTCTGTATTTCTGTTCGCGTTTAATAGCTAAAATGACGAGGATGATGATGATAATTTCAAGATTGAAAGCTATAGAGTCGAAGGGTTTTTAACCTACTCGTAGATAGGGTCTGCAAGGCCGACGCACTCGGTGTGACCGCGGCTGTAGGGCGCTAGGGCAGGTTAGTGCTCTAGGTGACCCAGCGGTCGAGCTGACATAACGAGATGTACTGATCATCTGACACAGATTTCTAAAGGGTGTCTCAGTTAGAGCGATGTTTTATTAAATTTAGTGTATTAATAAATGAGAGAGTTTTTTTTTTCCAAAAGCATTCAGTATTTAACTATTGCAAGGATATGTGGGAAGAGGTAGGTCAAAGAAAAGATGGATGGACTGTGTGAAAGAAGATAAGTGTAAGAAAGGAGTGAGTGCTGAGATGACGGGTGATAGAGGGAAAAGGAAGAAAAACATGTTGTGCCGACCCCACATAGTGTGGGACAAGGGCAGAATAATGATGACGATTCAGTGTTAAACTATCGCAATAAACATATGTAGGTTATAACTTTATGTAATACTTCAATTCAATTAAATTCCTTATAATTGGACTCTGCGCTTGAAGCTTCAGTTTGCCAGTGTCGAGTTAAATGAAATTATAAAGTGAATAAGATGTAACTCAGTTGAACGCCATTTTGCGTCTCTATGTAATACTTTCTTTGGTTTTTAATAAATGATTGATTTATTAATAATAACAGCCAAATTTCCGTGTAGAAAAGGGTATATAATGTAGTTAGAATGAAGAAATAATTAGAAGAAAATAATTACATATTATTCAATTTGATTGACATTTTGGAATTTTATTTTATAATTTAATTGTATTCTAAATTTATAAGGACTGTTTTTCATTAATTGCATTAATCAATTAAGTGTTACAATGTACAATTTCATTTATTTAAAGTATAGTTGGTCACATTGTAATTTTCAATATTCTAATAATTATTTTTTGGTGTTAAGTCGGTAAATGTTTTATATAATTTTTATAAGCTTGTGTACGCTTGCTTGCCTCTGATCAAATCTTGCAGATTTTTCTAGACAGTAGATATTTCAAATACACCATGTATTTCTCTTGCTGCTAATACTTAAAAACCACACATAATAAATAAATACATAAGGGGGCTCTCATACAACAAACGTGATTTTTATAAAGTTAAGCGAGGCCAGTACTTGGATAGGTGACCGCTTTAACTTTTACACATAAAATTATTTTTTATTATTTCAGATTATGTTAAAACTGTGCACAGAACTCCAGGTGTTATGAGTCCGTCTCAAACTTATACAATTTTATATTATGAAACTTTATGTGGAATGAATAGAACTCTATATAATGAAAAGATAAATAGATTTATCATATATGTTATTTCGATACCTATACATAAATTGTTAAATAGTTATTCAATTCAATTATCATCAGATCATGATATTTACTAAGTACGTATATTTTTTACAGAAATAATCCAAAATGCATTGAAATCATTTTTGGAACGCACTTCTAAATGCTACAAAAGTCTAATAATTCAATAATGGAAATAAATTTAATAATATTTTTGTATTTTGTAACAGTAATAGTTAGGTTATTGTTGTGAGAAACCCTAAACTGATAACTAGGAATTAATTAGTAATTCCAACATTTTAGTATTGAAAATAAGTTTTGTAATACTATTTATATTTCATAATAATATTTAAGCAGTGTAACTATTCATGCAACACTTTAATTAGCTTTATGTTTCTACAAAATTAGTTAATATTGTTATAAACCCGTTGTTTTTTCCTATAAATAAAAACCACTTACTCAATTTTTAATAAGTACATAGCAGTAAGTTCTCGTAATATTATGTTAATAAATAGATAACTGACCTCTGTGTATGAGCTCCTCGAAGCTAGTGACCACCAGACCCTTCCTCACGTTCCGAGAACTGTCCCATATCTTGAAAGGCCTTTTTCCTCTAACCTCCTGCAACACCACACAACAACATTAACACCGGTACGGCACTCCTATAACATCACTTCACATCACTCGACCAATGAAAAGCTGTATGAAATATTTCTTTACCATTGGTTTTTCGTAAATACACCAGTTTTACGAGCTTCCATGACTACTCATCCGGTTACATCGTGCGATACATTTATGTAACAGGTGAAGCATCGTGCGCGTCGCATCCAGCCCGGTCCGATTCATCCACTAGGAGAGAGATAGCGTGAGTACGACGCAGCCGCCCGGTGCAGCCCCCCGCCCGCCCACGCCCGCCCGCCCAGACCCACTGACATCGCGCGGATCTTTAATCTAGACCGAGGTTAGACCTTTGAGTTCGAAGACACCGAAAATGTCCGCGGGTCACCTACGCCTATTTTTGGGATCGATTTTATCGCCTACGTCTATTTTTGGGTGATTTTGAGCGTTGTATAAGATTTTCTGACGCGCTCTAGTAACTAAAATCCTTTCGCTTCCATCCGCCCTAATATTCAGCGCGAACGGCTAACTTCATTTAGAAATCTATGCGGTATAAAATTCTGTCATACATAACCTGTTTTTAGCGCCCCAACTATTACGTGCGAGCGACTCGCTTTAACGTACATAGGTGTTTCATTCATACATAACCGACTGGTGATTTATCTGGGACGTACCTCCGGCTGTATCTCGACGATCATCGTGGTAAATGGTAAAACAATCGCGCGCGGTAAAAAGGCGTAAATAAATAGTGAAAAGCGGTAAAGCGCGGGTACTGGGCGGGCGGCCGCCTCGGCGGGCCCCGCGGCCGCACTGGGCCCGGGTGACCCGGTCGCGGCCCCGCCCGCGCCCCGCACTGCAGCGCCCGCCCCTATCTCTTGATGCCGTAAGATGAGGAATTCGTTGATGGTGCACTTTCCGATCGTGATTGTTTTATGTATTCATGTTTTGTTGATTTATATTAGTTTATCCGTCATTAATTAGTTAGGGAATACAAGATTTTTATGCTAATAGAAGTTTTTATATATTTTAATTTCTTATACGTGAGCAACTTTGCGCTACAAATATTTGCCATTTTATCCTTGTGTTATATTTTATTCTGTAATATTGTTGGGTGGTTAATACACACAGCACCATCTAGCGCCGTTGTAAGCTCCAAACTTGTTATGATACAAGCAACCCGACCTGAACTATGTATCTAATCTGTGCCTGAACCTACTTCACCCAATCGAATCAAATTCGTGCTATGTTCAAGTTAATTCAACAATTGCACATTATTTCTCAGGTTTATCTACTTAGAAGGGGAGATGAAAGGTAGTTTTCTCCAAGAGAGATTGGAAGCTGGAATTCCGGGACAAACTAGTATTCGTCGTCGAACTTGCCCGAGGCGTGTCCCGGAGCGCGAGGCTGTGCTGATGTGATTTATCTCACACTTTCTGCGCTAACATTTATACTCTAATGCTTTTTCATGAAGCTGCCTGTGGAACTTTAACATTAGGAACGAATTTACGTTTGTTTTATTCGCTTGAACTGCACACTTTTTTTTAATTCAGGTATCCATATTCTGCATCTATAATAATTTATAATAATACAAATAATAATACTATAATAATAATAATAATAATACTATCTCTTACTCGGTTCTTGCTACACAATTCCAAGAGGCCGTAGAAATCGGATCTCTCCCAAATTTTATGACAACTGGTATAACTTTCCTGCTCCACAAGTCCGGTAGTGCCTCGGAACCCCAGAACTATAGACCTATAACATGCTTGCCTACCATCTACAAGCTCCTTACATCTATTCTGACCACTAAAATTAACAACCACATTGTGAGGAACAATATTTTGGCACCCGCTCAGAATGGATGTAGGGTTGGGTCTCGAGGCACTAAGGAGCTCCTCCTCATTGACATGGCAATTAGCCAAAAGGTTAAGCGTGGTAGAGGGAAACTTTCGGCTGCTTGGATAGACTATAAGAAAGCGTATGATTCAGTGCCTCATGCATGGCTCGAGAGAGTCTTAGAGTTGTATAAAATAGATACAACTTTAAGAACATTCTTGGGCGCGTGCATGAGACAATGGACCACCGTCCTTCGTCATCCTGGCAGCCGACAGATTCCCTCTGCTTCGCTTAACTTTATAAGGATTGAGAGGGGTATATTCCAAGGCGACAGCCTGAGTCCTTTATGGTTTTGCCTAGCCCTGAATCCGCTCAGTACACTACTGAAGAATTCAGGACTAGGCTATCAACTTAAGAGAGGTAGCGAGGTCATTTCTCACTTGTTGTATATGGATGACCTCAAACTTTTTGCACCAAACAAATCCGAGTTAATAGCCTTGTTAAATATCACTCAGACATTTAGCAGTGCTATTAACATGGAATTTGGTGTTGATAAGTGTGCGGTCATACAAATACAACGAGGGAAAGTTGTGAATTCTAATAATTTACAACTTTCCGAGAGTATGTCCCTCAAAAATCTCTCTGAAGGTGAAACCTATAAATACCTTGGTATGTCAGAAGCGTTAGGTATTGTGGATGGCGATGTAAAACAGTCGGTGAAGGAGCGTTTCTTTTGCCGCCTCTCAAAAGTGCTCAACAGCCTTTTGTCAGGTGGCAATAAAGTGCGCGCTTACAACGGCTGGGTTATGCCGCTACTCACATATACTTTTGGCATACTAAGGTGGACTCAGACTGAGCTAGAAGCCCTGGACTGCAAAGTCCGTCAACTGCTTACCACCCACCGCATGCGGCATCCTCGTTCTTCGGTAATGAGATTATATATCCCACGGAAGTGTGGAGGACGAGGCTTTTTAAATGCCAAGACCCTACATAACCGTGAGGTATGCAATCTCAGGGATTATTTCCTGAAAACCGAGTGCGAGATGCATCGTGCGGTGGTAGCAGTTGACAAGGGATTTACCCCACTCTCGTTGGCTAACGAGAACTGGCGCAAACCCGCGGTGATGAGCACTCAGGACAGGAAGGTTGTATGGGAGAGCAAGGAGTTGCATGGGAGATTCTACAAGGCCTTAACAGGGTCTAATGTAGATCTCCTTAGTTCGGTAACTTGGCTGCGCTTTGGTGACCTCTTTGGGGAAACCGAGGGTTTTGTTTGTGCAATTATGGATGAGGTGGTAAAGACGAACAATTACAGAAAGTATATCATGAAAGATGGCACAATCGACATATGTCGAGCGTGCCATCTTCCAGGGGAATCCCTGAGGCATATACTTTCGGGTTGTTCGCATCTTGCCAACTCTGAATACTTGCACAGGCATAACCAAGTAGCCAAGATTATCCACCAACAACTTGCTCTTCAATACAACCTCACTGGACCTGAGGTTCCGTACTACAAATACACACCGCCGCCAGTTCTCGAAAACGGCCGTGCAACGCTCTATTGGGACCGATCTATCATTACAGACAGGACTATTCTAGCGAATAAACCTGATATTGTACTGATAGATCGGTTAAAGCGGAAAGCGATACTTGTTGATGTCACTATCCCGCATGATGCCAATCTCGTGAAGGCTGAGAATGATAAGGTTAACAAATATCATGACTTGGCCCGCGAGATTGTCACCATGTGGGATGTTGAGTCGGCGATTATCGTCCCTATAGTCGTGTCCGTTAACGGCCTAATAGCGAAGAGTCTCGACCAACACCTTCAGAGGCTCTCGCTGGGAAGCTGGATCAAGGGTCAGATTCAGAAGGCAGTACTCCTGGACTCGGCGCGTATTGTCAGGAAGTTCCTCTCTCTACAGCCCTAGTCACCGGTCGCTTGAGCCTAGCTTCGCGACCAGTGATTCTCCGTTTTGATATATTTTTTACAGTAGGTAGTTTTATATAATTTATTATGTAATCTAATGTAAAAAATATATTTTTGACGTGTTTAAAATGAAATAAAGAGAATAATACTATCAGCGCCCTACGGTTGTCCCGCATTCAATGGATTTATTTATCAATTTTCCAATGTTTTAATAGTTTTAGTTAATACTACAAAATCAAAAACTATTGGAATCTGTCCAGCCATTCTCGAGTAATAAATGTTTGAACAAACTCGACTTTTCATTAAATACTCGTATATTCAGATAAGAATGAATGTAAGTTGGTAAAGATGACGGTGGTAATCTAAGGAACTGCTGAAACAATTTTGTCATTTCTTTATGTGTTCGATAGACACATTTTTGGAATAATGCATAGGATACGTATGCATCAAGAAAATGAGAAATTTCCGCGGATTAATCATAAAAACGGCAACACAGCGAGGAAGGCTAGTTGTTATTATTAATATGTAGACCGGTCAGTTTGTGAAACGTACCTACATTTATTTATTTATTTATTAACCATATAATAATAGTGAGTACTTATTCAAGGTACGTCATATTTTTACAAATTTATGTACATTAATTCAATTTAATTTTACACATTAAAAAAGACTTACAGCTAAGTCAGTAATTCATAATATTTTTTTTTGTTTTAAATAATGTCAAATATACTTACTATATATAGAATAATATAGCAAAACAACAAACCTTTTATATAAATATAGGCTATTATGATCAACCTACGGGAACTCAAATGATTTGAATATTTAGACGTGGGATGAGCTCAAACAACAATAGGTATGTGAGCGTGGGATGGGCGTTTGAGTGGCATTCACAATGGTGTTTTGAAAACATTACCCCTGAATACACCTACGACCGCCAGAGATTTACTCATTTTGGAAACATTAAAACATCATCATAATTAGGTATCTTATAAACACGAAAGCTGGAATGAACGTTTGTGTTTTTGGGTTTTGGTGTCCTTTCCAAATATTAGGTCCTTACATATGAAATTGGCGTTTTGTATGGGAGGAACAAAAAGTCGAATATTTTTTAATATAATATATTTAATTAATCAAAGTATGAACCATTATTTTCTATGCACTTTTGCCATCTTATAGGTAGTTCATTGATCCCTTTACTAAAAAAAACAGTCGGACGGGAATCAATAAAATCTTTGAAGGCGATTTGGACTGCCCCATCGGAGTTGAATTTTTTCCCTTGCAAGAAGTTATCCAAATTTCGAAAAAAATGGTAATCTGTTGGAGCAAGGTCCGGGGAGTACGGAGGATGTCTTAGACTTTCCAATTGAAGCTCTTCTAATTTAGTAGCCGTCTGTTGCGCAGTGTGTGGTCTAGCGTTGTCGTGAAGCAGCAGTGGCGTGGAGCGATTGACCAGCCTAGGTTGTTTAGCCGCTAGCTTTTCCATCATGGTTTGCAATTGCTGACAATAGACATCAGCCGTAATAGTCTGGCCAGATTTGAGAAAACTGTAATGAACAATACCGGCACTAGTCCACCAAACGCTTACAAGTAACTTTTTTGGGGTTAATTTTCGCTTGGGGCAGGATTTGGCTGGCTGGCCAGGATCCAACCATTGCGCTGAGCGCTTCCGATTATCGTAAAGAACCCATTTTTTCATCACAGGTAATGATTCGGTTTAAAATACCTTCATTATTGTGCCGGTTTAGTAATGTAACGCAGCAGTCGACGCGCGTTTGCCGGTTTGCTTCAGTCAATTCGTGAGGTACCCACCTTTCAAGCTTTTTAATCTTCCCAATTTGCTTCAAGTGAATTAAAACAGTTTTATCACTAACACCGCAGCCTGCAGCTAACTCGGACGTGGTTTGCGATGGATCCGCTTCCACAATAGCCTTCAACTCTTCATTATCAACTTGAGTCTCAGGCCGTCCACGGGGCTTGTTCTGCAAGTCGAAATTTCCAGAACGAAAACGTTGGAACCAAAAACGAACTGTGTTTTCTTTTGCAACACGACCGCCATACACATCATTCACCCTTCGAGTTGTTTCCGCAGCACTAGTGCCACGGCGGAACTCGTACTCGTAAATAATGCGATATTTTAAGTTTTCCATTTTGTAAAATGAGTGACGCAAACAGAAAAAAACAGAAGAAAAAAAACAAATGAATGACGATCATCGAAGCACAAATACATGAGTCTATAGCTGTACAAATTTGAATTTGGAATTCCTTACCAAAGAGGAGAAATTTGTGATTAAAGTGGCCAGTACGAAAAACGCCAATTTCATATGTAAGGACCTAAATATACATATTAAGAAAAAAATATTGTTTAATTTATATTTTTTCTCTTTTTACGCTCAAGCGGCTTGGAATATTCCCAGTTGTTTCACCTCTCTCTGTTCCCACTGACGACAAACGAGAAAAAACCATTTCTTACCAGTGGTGACAGGTGTGGACTGAGACTTGGAATATCCTATAATAGCTTATAATCTGGATTAAAGCATTGTCCAGTTTCTTAGAAAATCTATTACAACGTGGGTAGGTATCAACGCGGGAGCGCTGCTGAATCAGCATAAGAGGCCCGCCATAACAGGAGTTATTTTAACATCTAGAGAGAAAAATATAGTAACTCTCATCCACGCATACGCATCGCATACGTACAAACTTATATATGTTTATATAAATCTAAATTTAAAATTTTAGAAAAACCCCCGATTCCAATGCCTTAATTTCCTTAAATGTAAAACAACATAATATTACGTAATGTGGACGCGATGCGTTTTCATTTGATACCCCACACTACTATATTTGCAGATTTTCGGTTTTGCTTCCCCACTCTCACCCCCATAACATTTAAACGGCCCAACCGATTTTCATGAAACATGTCTAAGAACACTCGCGCAAGACTCACCTTTCATACAAAAAAACTAAATTGAAATCGCTTCATCCGTTCGGGAGCTATGGTGACACAGACAGACAGACAGACCTCTTTTTTTGTCGGGGGTTAAAAACATAAATGAGTGGGATGCCACTTTTGCTACGATCGTCGGTAAAATGGTCACTGTCTGTTATTTGTTAACATTTGCATACTCGCGTTGCCTTATTGTCCTGAAACTACGACCGTGTTCTAGATTTTTCCATTTCATATACAATTTCCAGTGAAAGGTTTCAATCAGAATTCAATTTATTTGTAAAAGTCTCCGAACCAATTTATAGGGGGAAAGGTTCGCTGGAATTCTCTTGGCGTTTAAAGGGAAGCTGAAACTAACGTTTTTTTACTTCTGTACGCAATCTTTATTACAGCCAAATGCATGAAATCCCTCAACATTTAATGAAAGGAACCAATTTCATTATGATTTCATTAAGTCATCAAATTTCCAAGTATGCTAAAACCTGCAGGTATATAAAAAGGTCTAGATTTCCGCCCGCCATTTTGTGTGTGTACTCGTAATTGCATTCCGCCAGTATTAAGGTATTTTCCTTCATTTACTTGAAATGTATTTCTAATCGACTATAAATAACCTTTACCGTTTGATGGTTGGTTATTATTATGTTTATATCAGAAGGTCGGTAAATTAATAAGACGTGTTCATATGTAGACGTTTACTACGTGACTAAAGCTTATGCGCTGGGCGCAGCCAGCGCTAACTTATCTATGTATACATACTTACATGGTATATCGTATATCTTAATATTGGTGGCATATCTACGTACCTATACATAATGTAGATATGCCACAGTCCTCCGCCCTTAGAGAAGACTAGGTTATAAAAAATTAAATATAATATAAAGATTATTGAGGGCATTTTAAAACATAAATCCATTTTTTTATTATAACTTTACCTTTAAAAATTACATAGGCAAGTAATGGATTGAGAATACATCATAATGTAGCAGAAGGCTAATAAAAGGTTAAACTTAAAAACATACTTTTTGAAAATGTCCCTTGTTTTGTTTTTTTTATAGCTCTAACACACGACACTTATCACTGCACGGGCGCACACTGCACTTTATATTATTACGTGGTTAACACTTGCGTTGCGTTGCTTCGGAGACGGCCCTGCTAAGGCCGCGCTGCTGGGTGGACAAACAGGAACGGATGCGGTGTGTTGAAGTATAATCCTCTCGATGCGGTTGTCCACTGTTGACTTTACGCGTCGTTTGCAGTAACGCCAACCGATGTATAAGGTGGTCATCGAGACTGCTGCAGATACTAGTATTACGGCTATCAATGACATTTTAAAGTTGAGAGATTGTTGTTCGTCTTCTTTAATCCTAGTTTCTGCGGCATTCGCTCCATTCTGTGCGATTATGGTGGTAGACGATTTGCTTGGTGGATTTCCCATTGCGAAAAATGACGGAAAGTTGATCAGACAGTTGCCCAAATGATGTCCACGCGGTGTGTATGTATCAAATGACTGCGGTCGTTGTGAGTTGAGGTGGTGTTATGAGAGATCGTATCAAGTGTCGAATCTCACTGTTTTTTTAACCGTGCGGCCGTATCTCGTTATTACTGGCGGTTTAGCTGGAGTGGCGTCGTGTTGCTGTTGTTCCGAGGAGGATGGCGTTATGGTTATTGCCTCCGGTGGTATGGTGTTATTGTTCTCGGTCGTGGGAGCTTGCTTTGGGACCGACATATCGTCAGCCATTAAAAGATAAGCAGGTTTAAGACGATCAAGTGACACCGTGACATGTTTACCTTTGGCTTCTATGACATAGAACTTAGAGTGCCGCGATATAATTTTGAATGGCCCCTCATATGGCGGTACTAAAGACTTCCGCGCCTCGTTTCTTAGGAACACGTGAGAGCTCTTCTCTAAGTCCTTGTGAACGAAAATATTAAGGTTCTTGTTATGAGAACTTGTTATACTCGGAATGGATGATAGCGTTAGAGCTAAATTTGTTACGTACTCAGAAGTATTTACGTTAGTAACGGGTTTGGTAAATAAATCGCCAGGTAACCTAAGGTTTGAACCGTAAAGCAATTGTGATGGGCTAAAACCTAGATCTTGTTTTATAGCTGTTCGTAAGCCTAATAAAACTAGAGGTAATTCCTGTGACCATTGTGTGTTGTTGTTACATTTAGTCATTATAGCAGCTTTTAAAGTTCGGTGAAATCGTTCAATCATGCCGTTAGCTTTTGGATTATACGCTGTCGTACGTACACGTTCGATACCGAGTCTTTTCAGTAATTGTATAAATAAATCAGACTCAAATTGACGTCCTTGATCTGAAGTTATACGTTTGGGACAACCGAAACGTGCTATCCAGTGTTCTACGAACGCCTTTGCAACCGTTTCAGCTGTTATATCTTTTGTAGGGATAACTTCAGGCCACTTCGTTACTCTATCTATAATTGTAACACAGTATTTATATTCGCTAGAGTATGGTAGCGGACCTATAATATCTATATGTACATGTTCAAATCGTGAGGCATCATCGAATTCACCTAATGGGGTAATGGTGTGTCGTTGAATTTTCGATTTCTGACATGGAATGCAACTTTTGACATAGTTTTTTATATCGTTGTTCATGCTTGGCCAGAAATATCTTTTTTTAACTGCGTTCTTAGTGGCGGCTACGCCGGGATGACTAATGTTATGAGTTGTTTTGATAGCGAGTTCACGAAATGATAATGGTAGGTATGGGCGAATGTTGTCAGTTGATGTTTCGCAGGTTACTTTTATTTCGGAGTCTGGCATGGTAATTAATTTAAATTGCAAATTGTTTTGTGTTTTGAGACTTTGCAATTCTGGATCGCTTTTTTGTGATTCAGCTAATAATTTATAATCGAATAAAGTGGGCATTGTGATTTCATCTATTCGTGATAAGGCATCTGCGATTGTATTTTTATCGCCTTCTATGTATTGAATATTGTCACAAAATTGGGATATGAAGTCTAACTGTCTTAAGCGTCGGGGTGAATCTGAAGGTGAGATCTTTTTTGACAATGCGTAGATTAGTGGTTTGTGGTCTGTCAAAACGGTTAATTCTTTACCTTCTACCATGTAACGAAAATGTTTTATAGCCATATATATCGCTAGTAACTCCCTATCATATGTACTGTATCTGGTTTGTGTCTCCGTGAGCTTCTTTGAGTAGAACGCTAGCGGTTCTAGCTTATCGCTTATTTTTTGGTGTAGCGCTGCGCCTACGCAACTACCTGAAGCGTCGGTCATTAAAATAAGCGGAGCGGACGGATCGGGATGTGATAAAATTAATGTGTTATTTATGGAATCTTTGCATTGACTGAATGCTTCTAAGGCACTTTCAGTCCATGCGATTTTTGATTTGTCGTGTTTTTTTGCATTATGTAAATATGCGTTTAATGGAGCTTGAATTTCGGCTGCTCTTGGGATACTTTGTCTATAAAAATTCATCATACCTAGAAAACGTCTTAACTCTTCGACTGTTTTCGGTAGTGGGAAGTTCGAAATGACTTCCGTCTTTTCTTTACTAGGCTTTATTCCTTCTTTACTGATATGATAACCAAGAAAGTTTAATTCTGACTTTCCAAATTCGCATTTCTCCGTATTTATAGTCAGTCCGTAGTTATGTAACCGTTCTAGGACTAATTCTAGATGTTTAAAATGTTGTGTTTTAGATTCGGAGCTGATAATGATGTCATCTAAATATGCAAATGCAAAATCAAGGCCTTTGAGTGCATTATTAATTAATCTTTGAAAATCCTGAGCGCCGTTTTTTAAACCGAAATTTAATCTAGTAAATTCAAATAAACCAAACGGGGTAATTACAGCTGTTTTTGGAATGTCTTCTGGTGCCATAGGTATGTTGTGGTAAGCTTTACGTACATCAATTTTGGAAAATATTGATTTATCTTTTAGAGTGTAGGTGAAATCTAAAAGTCTAGGCAATGGGTAACGATCAGGGATCGTTTGTGTGTTAAGCCTACGATAGTCACCGCAAGGTCTTGTTTCATGTCCGTTTTTTTTCTTGACGCATACGAGCGGACTCGCCCACGGGCTGTTCGATGGTCTACAAATACCTAATTGCATCATTCTTTCGAATTCAGCTTTGGCTAATTTGTATTTTTCTGGGTTTAGTGGACGCGCTTTTTCATAAACCGGAGGACCTGTGGTATAGATGTGATGTTGGACATTGTGTTTTGGGTTTGATTTGAAATTTTCCTTTTTAGTAATGTCGGGAAATTTCTGTAATAATTTGTGATATTCGTTATTGATGTCTATCGATCTAATTGTACTCGGTTCAGTGTTTTCGGTAATGTTTGTGCCTCGTGACAAGTGAGTGATCTTGTCTACGAGTTTTCTACCATGTAGATCGACCATTAATTTATAAGCTGTTAGAAAGTCGGCACCTATAATTGACCTTTGGACGTCGGCTACTATAAATTTCCATTGAAATGGTCGACGAAAACCTAAATCAAGTGTAATTATCTTCTCGCCAAATGTCTTAATTTTTGTACCGTTAGCTGCGTATAATGTATAATCTGACTGAATGTATTGCCTTTTTCCGGCTAAAACAGACACATCAGCACCGGTATCTATTAAAAATCGTATACCCGTGTTTTTATCTGTGACACACAGTCGGTAGCTGTTTTCGACACCGGCGACACTATTAACGCGTGCCGGTGTCGGAATCAGTTTTCCGAATTAGTAAAACGACAATTAGTGAGGTCTCCACATTTGCGAGCACTTGGACCATAAGTGAAATGATAAAAGCATTTATAATCAGCTTCCCCAGGTTTTGCTGTTTGAGATAAGAATGCTGAACTACCACGGCTTTTTGAACGTGTGCGTGACAACGAATTGCGTTGTTGGCTGTGGGTATGACGTCGTGATTCCCTTTGGTTGCTGCTTTGGCTAACTGATTGCAGCTCTAATCTTAAGGTCTTAATTTCGCGGGCTAAATTATCATTATATTCAATTAACGGCAACAGACATGTCTGCAGGTCTGCTGACGTAAACTTATCGTTGTCGGCTCTATGGCTGGATGTAGCTATGGCAGCCATCTCAGAGGGTTTTGTATTTTCAATAATTTTGTCCGCCATCATTGCGAGATTGTCTAATTTGACTTCCCCTGTGTCGCATGCCGCTATAACTGTACGGATTGATTGTGGCAAACGACCGATAAAAAGTAATTTTAAGGTATCATCCTGAACACGGTTTTTACCTAGCTCCCGCATGCGCCTAAGTAATTGCGTTGGTCTTTGATCTCCAAGCTCTATTTCGTTTAAAAGTTGATTTAATTGCCGCGATTCTGATTCCTCGTATACTGAAATTAATCTAGCTTGAATTGTCTCGAATTTATTAGTTTCGGGCATATTTTCTAAAATGTCACTTATGTCTCTTAATTCGTCCCGCCCCAACTTAGCAATTAATAGTTGACTTTTATGAAGGTCACTTGCCTTTTGCGGATCCACTATGGCGTTGAATTGGTGGAACCAGAGTCTCGGCTGCTGACGCCAAAATTCCGGTATCCGCGATGATACTGTGATTGCTGTCATCTGAGGCTGCTGAGGCTGGTGCTGGTGGTCAGCGAGTTGTTGTTGTTGGTGGGCGGTCTGCTGGTGCTGCTGGTGGGCGGCCGCCTGTTGTTGATGATGTTGATCGCTGTTCATGTTGAGTCACAGTAGGTAACGAGCAAGTCTTATTCACTTATAATTTAAATTACACGCGAGTGGTACACTGTGTTCGCGTCGGGGTCACCACTTTACCGTTTGATGGTTGGTTATTATTATGTTTATATCAGAAGGTCGGTAAATTAATAAGACGTGTTCATATGTAGACGTTTACTACGTGACTAAAGCTTATGCGCTGGGCGCAGCCAGCGCTAACTTATCTATGTATACATACTTACATGGTATATCGTATATCTTAATATTGGTGGCATATCTACGTACCTATACATAATGTAGATATGCCACAAACCCATTTGGAAATTATTATTTTCAATCATTTGCAGAGTTTCTCAATCCGATCCGTATTTTGTATGTTTGGTACATAATATGGTTCATTGATTTATTATTATTTTATTTTATAGCTGAAGCCTTCAAATTGATTATATTTTAACTCCACAAGGTTTTGCGCAGTGCTTGTGCTTCTTGAATAGTTTTCATTAATTATTGATCTGTCTTTGTTAGGTAAATTTAAAATTAATTGTTTTCTTTTAAAAACTTTCGAGTCTATAAAAAACCGGTTACCGCACTCGATCTGCTAGAAAACTGCAGAGTTTCTCGCTATTCCCATACATTACATATGTAATTTTTTCAAAACGAAACGTAACACAAACCATGGCTAAAGAGGCAGACAAATGAACGCCAGAGGTGCGAATGGAACGTTACATAAAAGTAGAGAGGCGCGTTTGTTTTTACAAGAGCGCCTTATTGGACGTGTCTCGGCCGGAATGCCGGCAGCTATGCTCCAGTCTGCGAGGAATTACACACTAGACCCACCTTTAAGATCAGCGAATACTTGGCAGCGCTAGGATGTTACCCGTGTTTGTACAGTCAACAGCAAAAGAAACTTATGAAATAGCCCAAAATAATATAAGTATATGAAGTCAAAAGTTACTGGCTGGTAGGTTGTTAGAAGTAACGCAATAATCATTTCCTTTTGACCAATTAAAACATTATTTTAATTGTCAATTTGGTAAATCTTTTTATATTTGGCACGTAACACTATAAGATGTATAGTAGCGTTGATTTTGATCACTTACTTTTGCTGTTAACTGTACTCTGTGTGACTATGTTGGCTGTGTAAGAAATTTGCGGGATTTTGGAAATCTGATCAATTTGAAAGGGTACGCGACTAAAAGGGCCTGTTTCACAATGCCTTCGTAAAATTTGTCAATGTAAGGAGCTATCGAATCAATGACAGTTGATTGAGTTTTTATTAAACCATTGACTAAGCTTACTCGGAAATGTGAAACACGCCCTAAATTTTATTTTGAGCACATTACGTAACTTTTAATAAAGGTTAGGTAATTAAACTGTATTATGTCGTGGGTTTTTTCTAGTTACAATTTATGCTGTTTCGACCCACTCGAAAATATATTGGAACAGTACTCTTTTAATGATATTATAGTGTGAAACCAAATTTATTTGAATAACAAACGTTGCACCCAGAACTAAGCGATAAGAAAACAAATGGAATAAACTGTGCAATATTGTTTTATGTCTCAATATTATCAGATGCGTCAGGGAAATGTGATCGGTCGCGCGGCCTCCGCGGGTAACTGCGCTCTTACACTTTGATCCCAATATCTCTGATGAGCATCTAAGGAATGGAGGCGACGCCGTTAACATTATAATTATCGGTTTTCCATAACTTTCATCGGAAGAAAGGGCGACATCGCTGTGCAAAAATCCTGAGGGATCCGACTTTATGAGGCTCTTCTGAGAAGATTAATGTTTTAACGAAGGAATTAAGGGATCTTTGGCTATCGCCGAAGCTTTTTTGCATAGGACTTGCTACTGACAGCGAGTTCGTTCACGTGGCGGCCTTCTTGGGTCTTATAATTACAGTTTCGATAGACATTTTTGTCTATATCCCAAATTATGGATATCGACCTGCACAACATATTCTCCTTATCATCTCAGCATTAACTTCCAGTTACAACATATCTTTATAATCATAGCACTATCATTATAACACTGTTATATAAAAATATATCTAAATTAAAGTTGGATTAATTTGGAAATATTTTGTAGATTATATCCCTATCCAAATAATATATATATATATATATATATATATATCACACGGACGACTGGGCGTTCGTAATTGTATTGTTTATGTGTTTCTACTTAGAAAGTTCCTATAGAACAACAATTGAAAAAAGTAATTATCAGATCACTCTGATAATGAGCTTTAAAGCTAATTTAGCCTCCACGGTTCCAGGGCAGCAAAAGACATTTCTAATGTTTTCTTAATTACTTCTGAACTTGTTCAGTACGGTTTTATCATATCAACCTTCTTGAACACAAAGCAAGCTGCAAGATACGACTACCACGCAAATTTCCTGTGCTACTTAGGGTTTCACTCAGGTTTTAAGAAATAGTTTACGTAAGAAAATATGAAATAATTTTGCGTGGGAAGCTTTTGTAACGGTGGCCCTTTGAAGAAAACTGTTCTCCTTAGACTTAAGGACTTGATTTTTTACTATGTATGCTATCACAGTAACTGCATTTAAGTTACTGTGATAGCCGGAAGTTATAGTATTTAGATGAATTAGTTTTTTTTCCTCTGTGCACTATTAAACCTGCACATTGTCAACGCACTCTTTTTAACACGTCTCTTGTATTTCGAGGTCCGCTGTTAGAAAACTCTTTTAGGGTTAAGCTCATTCTTTGAACATTTTGGCTCAGTTATAAATTTTATATGTGTATTTTTGTGTGTGCAATAAAGAATATATGAATTATATAATCTGTTCACGCTTACGGGACTGAGTGAAATTTAGAATCTTGTCACATTTAGGTATGTATCTCGGTTGGTTTTGAAGTTTTTCGTTGTAGTGATATTAGTGTATGCCGGCTTTCCACTTCGAACCGAAATAACTGGAAATATGTGATAAAAATGCAAAACGCATTGTTTTCCCTACTGACCGTTGATTTAGCTTGACAATGGATCACTCATCATTAGTTTAACAAAACGAGATGTAGCTAATGCGATCCTTTAAATATTGAAATAGTTCAGATGGAACTAAGATCCAACTAAACGAATTCTACGGCGTGCTACGGCGTAGCAAGTCTCGTAGCAACGTAGAAGTATCTATTCGTCGTAGAGAGAATCTCCAAAATTATGGCAAAGTGTAGTTTTTGAAATATTTTGTGTGGAATTATAACAAAAATGTCAAAAGCGAATGTGTATTGAAGCGAAGTTGTGCGGCGGATATTAGGGGATTCTTAAAAGATTTTTGCGGGGCTTTTCTAATATCAGTGGGTCAGCCAAATCCCTTGAAAGTTATGAAGGTATGGTCTTTGAGAAATACTCATATGTATCCTGTTTTCGTTTTTGTGGTTATCCACAAAAAACGAACAACCAATAATGGTTGTTTCACAAAAATTATAAAAGAGAATTGCTTAAAAATACAGTCTCATTACTAGTCCGTTGATTCGAATCAACATTTTTTCTTTGTGAAATATTACCACAAGACTTCCAGTATAAAATGTGGATTATTGAATATAATTTGATAATAGATTATTTAAACCTCAAAAGCTCATCAAGCTTTGTGCTCATGAAAGTTGATTGAAATAATATTCATAATTGCATTACAATTCAAAGCAAAGCCACAAAATTATTCTTACAGTCAATATCAATACGGATTTCACTTCCAATTTACTGTTTATATTTGTTTAAGACCACTATAATTATCGAACTACCAGCGTTCGATAATTATAGTGGTGCATTGTGTGTACTGCAAATGTAAGAATGTTTATACATAGATCATTATAACAATATATTTTCTGCAACCACCCTAACTGATTTTAGAGTATTTTTGTTTGCGAATAGGTTTCAGAGCATTTAAATCAGTTTAAAAAATAACTAATAAGACATTTTCTGTTTAAGTCTTCTCCAACTAAAATGAAAAGTTGATAAGAACCTTATCGAGGTAATTCTTAGCAAATAAATCGTCCGCAGAAGCGGGGGCTAGTGAAGCAAAATGGACTTTGGAAGGGGATTGGAGGTTGGATCTTGATGAAAAACACAACGAAACACAAAACGAACAGCTTCATATAATTTATTTTAACCGACGACGTGCCTTTTGTGCAATCAAATAATTAAGGCTTAAATAAGACACGCCATTAAGATACGTGATCCAGTTTCAGCATTATTTTCAGTCAAAATTATCATGCACGAAATCTATGTTTTTTTTAAAATGGCGGCGTCTACCTATTCTTATTCTAGTCTATTCTATGTACAAAAGTTCGATGCATTTTAATCCTTTTAAAATCTCTGTTGTACCCTACTAGAATCTTACTAAGATTGCGAACACACTCCATGGAAACTTTTTTGAATTTAAGTGCTCTATTATGTACATGGTTTATGCCTCATGGTATTTGTTTTGGTGATTAAAATTTATAGAATTACTTGTTGTCCTTTGGAAATGTTTATCCCCAATTTTTTTAAATTTGAATCGTGAGTGACTAGATTCGTAGAAGAAAGCGGGTTTTTGACATATCCTAACGGGCACTTAGATTTGTTTTTATTAAAATACTTTCAGGTAATCCACACAACAACATCTAGCCCCGTAGTAAACTTTATGCTTGTGTTACGGGAATTTTATCAAAATGGTTCCGAAGCAACTTTGCCGGCTCCCTACAAAATGTTTGACCTCATAATACTCGTTTTTTTTACACGTATAACTTAATTTAATTAATTGTTATTTGTTATTAAAATAATGTGGTGAAACGCCACGCACCTCTGGATTATTTTTCTTTAATGTTAATACTAGAAGTAAGAATAAACTACATATCCCTACATTTAGATTACGTAAGGTAGGGAAATCTTTTATGGGCAATTGTGTCCGTTTTTATAATAAACTTCCGCAGTTTATAACTGACCTACCCATTCGAAAGTTTAAGTTTTTAATTAAAAAATGTCTTCTGAAAAAAGCCTATTATTCTACAGAGAACTATATCAAAGACGATAATGCTTGGACAGATGTAGCTCGGTTCCACTAGGATGGTCAAAATAGCTGAATTTAGTTTTTTTTCTGTTATGTGCATGTTTGACTAGCATTTGTTTGTAAATGTAAAATGTATAAGTGATAACCATGTTGTACACCGATATTTTTATAATAACAACATAAGAGATGGAAGCTGAGTTGTTCTATTCGCTTCTCAACTCAGTGTAAAAAATTGAAGCGAACTGTCAAGACAATGTTATTTCCTTGATTATTCTTAGTTTTTATTTAAATTAGATTTAAGTTGACCTGTCCATGTAAGCATAGGATTTCCTTAGGGAAATAAACGTTTTGACTTTGACTTTGACTTTAAGACTGTATGTGCCCTTTAAAACACGTGCTTTAACGGTGAAGGCAAACCATAGTGAGGAATCCGGCATGTTCTGATAACTTTAAAAGAGTTTGGAGGACATGTGTTATTCACCAACCCGCACTTGGCCAGCGTGGTGTATTAAAGCCTATTCTCTCTCGTCAAGAGAGAAGTCCCTGTGTCCCAGCAGTGGGAACGTTAATAGGGTGATGATGATGATTATCATTCAGAGTATCAGGAGGTACTTTGCGAAAATCTTTTCTAAATACCTATATGGAACCAAATATTTATTACTTTTCTAAATCGATCAATCGAATATACATACTGTGTAGTCAAGTTTCAAATGTTGTTAAAATACATTGTAGTGTATCGGGAGTGAATTGAAGCAGGCAATCTCAGCCGAGAAACAATCACAAGCTGTCTCGTGCAGATGAATCAGTTAGTTAGCTGCGGCAACCGCTGTACGTGTGTGTGTGTGTGTGTGGAAGGCATTGATTCTAGAATAAACCGTGCTGTTTTTAACTAGTAAAACAAAATTTACTTTAAAGTAATGCTTTGCGAGAGAATGTAGCAGGAAATCTCAGGGAAAAATTCACTGACTTATGTGGATAGTTTTGTTAATTAGTAATTTTTTTTAATCGACCGATTACGTATGCAGTATTTTATTATCTTACTAATATTGTACAAGCGAATGCTTGTTGTTTCAAAACAGTCTTCCAATTTTTCTGATATTTCCAAATTATTTATTTATTACCTTGGAATATATGTTAAAAGCCACGGAATTTATCAACATAATATAGGGATATTTTTTTGAGTCGGTTTTTATTTAATTTGTACATGTACTCGTTTTAACTCTAAGGAAGGTTCTCTAAGTAGCGTCGGAGTAACGACAGTATGTCGGTTAGTTAGCGCGGTTTGATCTCATCTGGTTAGTTAATTAAGCACATAATAACGTAAGGAAACAAGCTTAAGCAGCAATTTCGAACGAAACCGTAGAAGTAATTGTCAATGTATATAAGTTTAGAACTTGGAAGATTGATCTTAGTTTTCCCTACTAGTTTCTTTGATATCACTGGTGTTCATTGAAGAATGACTTAGGTGCTCTACGGTTGAGTGCGCTTCGGCATGGTACTTTTTGAGGTATACCTATATAATCATATAATGTGTGTAAACAAGTTGTACAGCTTATTTCGAGCGAAACTAGATAGGTAATTTTCAATGTAACGTTGTAGTGTAAGTTTAAACAACAAACATCACAATTTTAATTCAACGTTAATTTTTGTAACGGGGTTATTTACTGTGCTATATATAAAAAACCTCACAAACCAAAGTCAAAGTCAAAGTCAAAACGTTTATTTCCTTAGAAGCTTATAGCCTACATGGACAGGTCAACTTAAAATTAATAATACTAAATTGCTTAAATAACAAATATCAAGGAAATAACATTGTCTTGGCAGTTCGCTTCAATGTTTTATACTGAGTTGAGAAGCGAATAGAACAACACAGCTATATCTATATAACCGTCGCTATAAATCCGCTAAAATATAATAAAACAGAGTTCAATGCTGCATATTAACATCAATTAAATAATCATAATATTCATTAACAAACTATTATGTTATTGATATTTTCCTAGGAAACATTTAATTATTATTATTAGTTGGAAACTGTATATTTGAAAGCAGATAGCTATATTTGTTTCGCAGAATGATGAATAATATGAACATTTAATTTAGAGCATGTTCCAACGTTAATAAAGAACCTTGGAATTGTTAATATTACTCGAAATGTTTGTTGCTACGATTGACTCTACACTGCGTCGTAGGGGCTCGATGCTACGGCGTAGCATTAGTCTACGATATTTCAACACAATCATTTATAGGCCTACATTCGTAAGGCACAATTTCATCGAAATTCCATGAAATATATATGTTTCAATAAAAAGACATTGTAAAAATAATTCAAATGTAAGTCCAGCCTGAGGCATAAAAAATAGCATAATAACACATGGGAAGTTACAGATTATATTACAGGACACCAAAAACCAAATTATTTAAAACAGCATGGAAGTCCTAAATTAAATTTTAAATCTTAACGAAATTTATATAAACCGAATAAAATTATCTAAACGAATGCTACAGCTTGCTACGGCGTAGCAAGTCTCGTAGAACTAGCGTTTAGATGTAGATATAAATTTTGACAAAAGTAGGTCTCTACCTAACCCCTCTCTAGGGTGATCTTCTAGGTCTTCATGCCCCATCTTAGACCAGATCGTCACTTAACATCAGGTGAGATTGTAATCAAATGAAGGCTTATCGATCATAAAAAAAAAAACCAGGAATGTATGTTTCAAATAACTTGTGATCATAATATAAATAAACAATTCAACGTGTGAATTCGAACTTTTTTAAAGATTACTTGTTAATGATTAATGCAATATCTTTTTGAATTTTTTGAGGTGGTATCTACAGAATTTTTAACCGATGATAAAACAGGTGCCCTTTCTAAATGGCACGGTGGTATTGGCAAAACAAGTATATCATAAATAATTATATTTTATCACAGCCGCACGCAATTCAATGCGAATAAATGATTCTTACATAACCATTTATTTCCAAGTTTATGGGAATCTGCTTTATGTATAGCTACACGAATTTAGAAAGATGCATTTTTGCGGCATAATCGAATATAATATAGATTTTATATAGAAAAAAAAGAGATTATAATAAATAAATACCTCTTGGACTTTTCGTCGCACTTTAGCGCATAGACATAGCATGATGACTATGTATTTAATTGTTATTGCTATCCCAAGCAGCAAAACAGTCTCAGAACACGCAATTTCTAAGAGTGGTGGGCTTTAAGCGCTCTTATAATTGTTTTGGAACATGCCTCGATCCTATATTACTTTTAGACAAGCCGATATGGCCTCAAAAACGCTCAGTCTCATAACCAAGTCTTATATATTTATATAAGAGTATATAACTATGCTATTGTAAGCCACTTACTCCTATAAGAGGATTTACTAAGACTGATTGCACTTGAGAAACCATGCTCTTAAATTCATATTTTATAAGCTCGTTTGATTTTATAATAGACTTGCTAAATGCTATTGTGAGAATTTCAGACTAATATAAGCATTGCATAAGAGCACTATGAGAATGTGCATTTCTGTTCTTATTTGAAACTATTATCAGATCAATAGCGCTGGATGAGTATACTACTAGAGTGATTTTGGATTAACATATTTACAATACAAAAGACAAGATGGTTATAAGAGCGTTTAATCTTAGATCGATTTTGGGAATACTAATTTTAACGATTTGAAGAGTAAAATTTTGCTGGCCATATATATGTTATTTTAATAGTAGTAAATAATGGATTACAAAACCTGGAATAGATTTAAGAAAACTGGTGGCTACAGGAAAGTTGTTAAGAAGTACTATGAAATGTTAAAAAGAAAAACAAATATACCACTGCCAGGACAAGGTAGTGTAGAGAAAAATATCAGTGAGGGTTCTGCAGGTTTTGCTTTTGTACAAGAAGTCGATAGTAACGATGGAAATTTAGTTTGTTCTATTAATGATAACAGTGAAGATGAATCTCCGAGCGAGGCCGAAACCATCTATGAAAAAACTTTCGTGTTAAAAAATGATGTCAGGAAATGGGCAAAAATACAAGACTCATTGGTATTTTAGGACGTTTATCGTGCACTCCAGATATTATTCATTTAAATATAAATATAGACGGATTACCAGTATCTAATAGTTCAAGACAACAACTATGGCCCATATTATGTAATGTTTTTGAATTGCCTATCTCCGTTTGCAATAGGTAAATATATTGTTATTTTTACATTAAATAACTTAATTTGATATAATATGTGGATGGAAGATTTGTGATATATGGGTATAAAAGAGTTGCTAATAACAGGAAAAAGGTACTTCTAAAGTCAAAAGAAATGTGTCTTGACTTGAAGTATTTTCCTGTTTAGGTATATGCATTTTCTCTCTGTAGTCATGACAACCAAATATATTGATTTTATAGTTAACGAATTATCTAACATCTTGATACAGAAGGGACATTTATTGAAACAATTTGTTTGTTTGGTTATTAAAATATAATTTCAAATAAACACATATTTCGTAAACGCACGTATCCTTTTGGCGTATTTTATTTGTATTGGTCTACAAAATGGGCAGAAAATATCGTGCTACTTTTTTTTGGCATCCAGTCATGCTCTCTTCTTTCTGCCCGTACTTTGCTGACCCATTTATGCCTTATAAGCTCTTCACTCGGGAATCTGTAAAATATAATATTAGCAGAGAAGCTTATGATGTACTGATGATAAATAAAAGAAGCAGTTACCATGTTGGTTAAGTTAGTTTTTTTTTCTCCCTGTCGATTTAAGGTTTTATGTATAATTGCAAGGATCCCTAATTTGTTTAAATATGGAGTTTGCTTTAGTATTCCGAATGCTAAAATTAGAGTAAACAATCTTACAATAGTCTTAGAGTGCGCTTGTAAAATGCAGCTATACATATGGCGACACTATCAATACAAAATAACAAATAATATATCAAAACGAGAACTGGAAATACCATATTTAATAAGGCGCATGAATTTTGAATCGTAAAACGAGGTCTACTTTACAGTAAATAATAAATTCCAATAGGAATACTTACCGTAAAACTCAAATACACGCACTTGATAATAACGGCACTTAAGTATAAACAACTTCACAGCAACTTTATTTGTTTTCATTAATTATTATTTTTTTCTTCCGTGTAACTTTGAAACCAACACCCATACAACTTTCAGGCAACTTGCAGGCTTACAAGATACTTATGTAAAAACAATATTATCCTAAGTCTGCTTATATTAATTTTGGTTAGATTTCTGTAAGCTCAAACAGCATTAAATTAGACTGATATTAAAAGGATATTAAACTAACTATGCTTATAATTGGTGCCCAAACACGGGCTTATACGATTATATAGAAGTGATATAAGAGCCAAAAACAGTAGTCTTGAAATTGCTGTAAGCCTAGTTTTTGCTAGTTGGGATGTTTATTAGAAGTTTATGTTTATTGACAGCTATTCTCATCCGATTCACATCGAGTGGTGATGCAAAGGACATGACCCCAAAGATGTGAACATGCTGCAACAGCATAGAAACGGGTTCGATCTAACGACCGATCTGAGAGAGCTGGTGGTAGGGTGGGAGGCCACATCAGTGGGACAGAAAGGCTAAACAAAAAAAAATCCATTGTGATCTATTGTTAATCTTAAATAAATGTTTTCTCTAATTCATTTGTATCTATGACAATCTGGTTTAGTAAACATCTTAAAATTGAAATTTGGTATAATAAAACGTGTTACTTTACATCGTATTAAATAGTGTTCGCTAGTCTAGTGGATAGAATTTACGATCCTACTATTTCATTATGTAAGAATTTTGGGTACATAATTGTCATGAATAACTAGCCTACCAAACTTGTCTAATTCATTTTAGAGGAAGGATTGGGACTGTTAAGATAGGAATCCATCTATTAAGCCTTGAGCGACTCGACTGCTTCGGTTGAAAATACGCATAGGTAAGTTGTTGTTTACTTACAACTGTTGTAGATTCCTGAAACTGTATTTATTGATAAAAAAGTTTTCCTATATCATGTTACTTTTTCAATAAATAATAATTTCAGTATAAATCCCGTCCATAACCAATAACTTAAAAAGTGCACTTAAAAAAACTAAACTTAAAAAAAAAAAACGAAACATTTTGTTTAAATAGTTTTATCTCCTTGATATTTTTATTTATTGGGCGCAAATTAGCACTTGGCAGGCTATTTAAATGTTGGCCACTAACACATATCCTAAAATAAAAAAAAAATACTTGAGGCCACTAATTCAAGTTTGCTCACGGTAACGTACCTGTGTTTTTAACCCCCGACCAAAAAAGAGGGGTGTTATAAGTTTGACGTGTCTGTCTGTCTGTCTGTCTGTCTGTCTGTCTGTCTGTCTGTCTGTGTGTCTGTCTGTCTGTCTGTCTGTGTCACCATAGCTCCCGAACGGATAGAGCGATTTCAATTTAGTTTTTTTTGTATGAAAGGTGAGTCTTGCGCGAGTGTTCTTAGACATGTTTCAGGAAAATCGGTTGGGCCGTTTAAAAGTTATGGGGGTGAGAGTGGGGAAGCAAAACCGAAAATCTGCAAATATACTAGTGTGGGGTATCAAATGGAAACGCATCGCGTCCACATTAAATAATATTATGTTGTTTTACATTTAAGGAAATTAAGGCATTGGAATCGGGGGTTTTTCTTAAATTTTAAATTTAGATTTTCTCAAAACTATCGAACTGTTTTACTTTCATTTGCCAATTAAATGAAACAAGTTCAATTTAACTTGTCTTAAGGCCATATTACAACTGGGTTCACTTCTCAAGTCTGATGGTTTGAAGTCAATTTCAAACCAGCTTTCTAAAGCATAGAAAGAGACCTCACATCTTATACATACTGGGATTAGAATCTAGTAGGTACTAATAGAGGTTTCGCATCAAGACTTGTTTTACCTGTCTTACATTTGAAAACTCAAAAGAAAAATCGTAAATTGACACACGATTGACTGATAATTGTGACCACGTTAAGAAATAGCATATGAATGAGGCATAGGTCGCCCATGATATCAGACACAGTTAAATATCTGTGAGATCTTCTTATTTTATGTGACTGACAATGGTTGCGTATAAATGGCATTAATACTATTCGAATATTACTAAGCTTGAAAGTAGCAAACTTTCTATTTAAAATTAGATTTTTCTTGAAAAATCTCGGGTTTTTCATGATGTTTTTTGTCGTAGGTGTGACAGTTGTGATATGTCCTGTGGAACGAATGCGGGCACACCATACCGTGACTGCGAACTGTGGAGGCGAGAGACACCATCGGCCTGCAGTCTCCGCTCAACTCAGGAGCCCCGACACGAAGCCCGCTCCACACTCTACTCATAGGACACTCTCTCGTCTGAAAGGTGGCTACACTATAGCTATATGAGTTTGTACATGGGACCCGCTAGGATGACTCTACGTAACTAACGGTAAAGATTCCACATACCTCTTCGTGTAATTTAACCATCTTTGCGAAGTTTATAGATCTATCGTAAGTTGCATCATCAACATAACCGCGTAACCCGGAGGCACCGATCGAGGAACTTCGCAATTTGCATCATTGCCCACTATCGATCGGAAACTACATCTGGAGAAGTAGGGCAGGGGCTCCGGGCGGCGCCAGCGCGGGCCGGTCCGGGCTCCGGCCGCCGGAGCCTAGAGCGGGCTGTGCGCGGGCCCGGCGGGGCGGTCAGGGCACGAGCTCCCGACTATATCAGCACCGGAGGTTGCATGTGCAGCGGTACAGAGCGGAGCGAGCGAGAGGGGGCGACGGGGGTCGCGCGCGCGGGAGGGAGACGTGGGCTGCGGCAGGCTGGTGGCGCGGGCTGGGCTCGGTTCGGGCGCGGGCTGGTCGCGGTCGCGCTCACCTCTCTGGCCATCGCGGCATGGTCGCCGGAGGCCGCACGCGGCGCGCGTTCACGCCGCCATCGTCAGGCGGGCCCGGGCACGCGTCGCCTCTCGCGGACACTTGAGCGCCGCTGCGCCGCGTGGGCGGAGATCGATGACGCGGCGCGCATGCGCGCCACTCGCGCCCCGCCGCGCGCCGCCCGGACACGCACGAACGGTGCCGAATCAACCCGCGCTGTAAGGGGTTGCTATGTACGGCTGGAACTTTTACAACATTTCAGTTAACACCTATTTGCTAATCAATTTTCAGTGTGATTTTTCATATTGTATGAAAACCTTTTATTAAACTTTTCGACTGAAACTCTATAAGGAATAGAAAAAATAAATCCGATAAATATGAGATGAACTTGCGTGTATAAAGTTACGTTTGTTGAATGGGAGGCATGAGAGCTCTCTTAAATATTTATGTACGACGTGTTCTTCGTTAGGTACTCTTTACGTTTATTTGTTGTTATGATGGCAACTGAAATACATAATACGTCAAAATTTCAACAGTTTAATCTTTATCAGTTCTTGAGAGTTAGTTGCAGCCTATGACATATGGACAAACAACGAAGTCTTAACATTAGGATTCTGTTTCACACTTTGGGTAAGGAAAATTAAGGAACCTACAATTCCGACTAATTGCCTTGTTTTTTATATTTAATGAAAAACTTAATAATTGAAACGAACGTTTCTTACCTACAATAACAAAAATGTGATAGAAAGTTGACGCCCAAATTCGGGTAAAGTTCCTGAACAACTTGGGAAAACCCTCCAACCCTGGCATCCCCGGTGCATCCGCCCTGACCTAGTTGGGGCCTCCGTGACCCCCTTCTAGCTCACACGCACACACACACACTGCACAGATACAGATTGCACATTCTGATAGTAGATTCTGCAGTACCTAGGTACCTACTTACTATCTAGGTTTTACGTCTATTTGAATAACGGAATTTGTAATTTTTAAGCATGGAATGATTTATTTAAGTATAAACTTGTCGCGACCTATAGCAATTAAAATACCTATCAATACATCAGTCGGCGTAGGAATGATATAAGGAAGGAGTTTGCAAATCGAAGTGACCCTACCTATACCTAGGTAGGTTCCCGTCGCATGACCTATGACCACACATATATTTTTCAGAGAAGTCCTGTATTATTATTATCTAGAACATTAGTCAGGTTTTCCACCGACTACATGGATTTTCATAAGTAGGTCACTGAAACGATTTGATAACATTCATGCATGGGTAGGTACAAAGAATTCAAAAATATTGTTAGTTAAAAGACAACCTTATTTGTATGGTATGATATTCTAGGTTCAGTTTCATAAAAGTTTCTAATTTAGAAAAACATACGCGTCGAATTGAGAAACTTCTTTTTTCGTTTAGTTGGTTAAAAAGAAAGGATGGTAAAGTCCTCAAAACGAGTCAATCAGGGTATATTATATAATATAACCGTTATATTATATAATATAACCTTTGCTTTTAATAAATTATTAATTGATTGATATGCCTAAGCCTCGTCTTGTTTTCTTCAAAGAAGACACTCTGAATAATTCCAAAAAATAAAATAATCAACCTACGCCGATTTCGAAAGCTGTCTGAGGCTGAGTAGGACGTCCACATGCTAAACGGGCGTTGCAGACCGCTTCTAACCGAATAATAAGATTTTTTTAGGATGGCATTTCATTCTTACGCCTGAAATGACGATAATGACAGGAAACCCTCTCCTAAATTCTTAACTAGCTTTGCACACCTTTTTGCCCACGTGGTTTTTGGATTTTGTCTCAAGTAGGTACCTACAACGTTTTTACCGTAAAGTAATCTTTTGATCCTTCGTTGATAAATGAAAAAAAAATTGTAATCGGAGCAGTAGTTCCTGTGATTAGCGCGTTCAAGCAAACAATCAAAAAAACTCTTTAGCTATTGCAAAGTCAAAGTCAAAACGTTTATTTCCTTAAAAGCATATGCTTACATGGACAGGTCAACTTAAAGCTAATTTAAATGTTAGTATAATATAGATTTACATCCGTCGTCGTCACATCTAACAGGCACACAAACAAAGCCGGCTTAGTTCGCTAGTGTTATAAATAACCCATTGGTTAGTTGAAATAAGTAAGCATTTCTTTAGGGACATGTTTGTTTTATGGAGATAGTGAGCACGGCCGGCATCGGAATGCCCTCATTATTTCTTCCTAGATTTATATCCGCCATTTTCTGAATAGAATATTAAACCGCTGTGTTTCACACATGCCCAGAACATGACAAACTAGTGTGATAAAGGGCTTACATAGAGTGATTTAGACAGCAGCTTAGCAGCTGCAATATTTATTTATTTTTACACTTAATTACATTCTCACAAACTTTCGTGTTTATAATATAAGTGGGATTAGTTAGTCACTTGACTAAAACGAGGGACTCAATCTACTATACAAGGTGTTTCAGATCATTATATACTCCGGAAAGGGGATGAAGGGCACGCACCAGGCGAACATAATTTTGTTCTACAACTTTTTGATTTGGGCCTCAAAATCAAAAAGTTGTTTTTTTTTCGGAAAAAGGCTTATTATATTTTTTAGGCTAATCTAATCTCTAGGTCGTGTTTAGCCTCATATCAGTTGATTTAATTTTTTTTAATACGTGGAAAAAGTTTTAAAAATTAAATTAAAATTTTAACCCCTGCTTATTTAGTGATTAATTATTGATACTTAATGAGATAGGTTTTACTTTAGTTATTACCTCTCAAGTTATCCAATTAAAATATAAGTTTATGGCTATCATTCACGAAAAAACTGGATCAACAGATTTACACTTTAAAGATTTTTTTTCGACAAATAGGCTTCCAAATCAAAAAGTTGTAGAACAAAATATGTTCGTCTGGTGCGTGCCCTTCACCCCCTTTCCGGATGATGATACATGATCTGAAACACCTTGTATAACTACTATATTTTTATATTCACTTGCGCTCTTATGATCGAACTTGGGGTTTAGTGTTATTTATTAATACGGGCGTTAAACAAATAAACATAGGCAGAACATTATGATTATGAAGAAACATTTAAATTACAATATACATTCTAATATTATTAATCTTAACAAAATAAACAGAATGAGAAAATTAATTAACGCCGAAAGTACCTATCTACTTATCTAAATCAACTGTTCTAATGTGTTGATCGACACACTGCGAGTCTACGGGTAACGTTTTACTGACTCAAATTATGTTCTTAAGATTGGGAGTACGATGTAGGACAGAAGCTGCGTTTCACCCAGAAAAACTTCGATTCCCGTGGGATATACGATAAACAATAACCTTAATCATGAATAATGAATCGTTTATTTGCAACCATGTTGTAACATCAAGGTCTTACATCTTCATGTGAGAACAGAACATGGACCCTGTTTGGGCACTACAAACACCTTAAAACTAATCTTAGCAAGTATAACAGGAGAGGCCGCTGGAATTTAATAGCTAGTCCTACGTTTTTTATTGAAAACAGTTGTACAACAAAAAATATGTAAAGGTATTTCGGTCTTGTAATGCCTGTCAGTGGTCCCTACGCGGTATCAGAAACAATCAACTACTGGTCACTGCAACAGCTAAGTACCAACATAGGTAATCCGATTCGCCGCATCAGCTGTCCGGATCAGATCGGGTTACAATAAGCCTATTTGACCGAAGCCATATTACCGAAGTGTCTAATCTGTGCCTAATCACTTACCTACAGTATTCATAACAACATTAGATAGGTACTCGCATTAATTAAAATTTTGCCACACTTATACTTTACGACATATAGATTACATATTATGAAAAACTAAGTTTATTTTAATAGTATAGTCATTTTTCCTACCAGAAATATTTTTTGTACTTACGTTTAGATTAGTTTGAACATATTTAGTGCCCAAACAGGGTCCATGTTACTGTTCCTACATATTTTATAAGACTTTAATGTTACAACATGGTTGTAAATAAACGATTTGTGATTTAAATTATCTCAGCAGATACTACCTACTGGAACGATATCGGAATTTATTTAGTTTGTAATTCTAAAATAAAATAAAAACTGCGAAGGTAAGTTACATACCTTTGTATGGCTATGATGCCCGCTCCAGAGTCCATCCTCTACCGAGGCGCCTGGCCGCCGTGGACGTTAGTATAGAAATACCATACTCTCGATCTGCCTATAAAGTACCTAACCGTGAACTTTATATATCACATGTTTAAAAAAATATACAATTTTGTTAATTTACTTGAAAGATCGGTTTGAGTTCTTGCAATCCCATTCTAGATCCCTGCGTTCTGATGATACTTTTAAACTAAAAACACCTAACCACTCCTTCAATTCTTTCTTCACTGTGCGTGCTAATTAAACTGCGGAACGCTCAACCAGTTGATATCAGGAAAAAAATCTCTACCAATATTTAAGAGTCTTGTGTTTATATATTACCTATCTTTAAGTTGCATAATAGTCATAATAGTCATTTATTGATAACATAAATAATAAGTCACAATATGGGTTTTAATGTGGTTGCCCATAGCCACAACTTTTCTAAAATATAATAATAACTAATAACACTCACACAATTAATTTACATGTCAAAATCTGAAATAAGTACATTAACAAATTTAAATAAACAATTAAAATAATGTCTTATTTATAACTAAGTATGTACACGAAATATAAATAATGTCAATTTATCAAATTTATCGCTAACAATGATTACAAATGTCAAGAATTAATAAGTATTTAAATTACATACCATCTCCATGCTTACTTTTGCCGTATATAAATATATTATATGTATATAAATATTATGTAAGTATGTGGTTTATTAAATGATATGTATGTAATTAAAAGTATTTCATATTTATTTATAATTTTTATTTATATAGCTAAAATCCTGTAATATTGTATTTAATATGTACTAAATTTATTAATACTCGTATCAGCATTTATTTGCTAGTCCCATCTTATCCGTGCTCTATGATTTGTGTCCATCCCAATGTTGCCTGGAAGAGATCGCTATCAGCGATAAGAGCGCCCATTTATTCACAATTTTTGTACATTTTTATCTTTTTTTGTGTTTAATTGTATGTTGTGTTTAATAAACAGTATTGTATTTTAAACTGCAGTGCGAGTATGTTACATTACCATATGAATCATAATTAAGGGAATTGATGTTTGACAATACTCGCTACGCTTGGCAGGTGGGGTGGGTCTGAAACCGTAGTATCTAGGATTCATGTTCTGTTAAAATTTTCTTAGCCGTGTATAGGTTAACATGACGCTAAAACATAAATATTCGTATATATAGGTATATCTAAACTCAAAATATTAATCGACTAGTTAATACTTAATTTTAATAATTAAGAACGTCTAGAACCTCTAAATAGCGACTTATCTTTCGATAGGCACTGCCATGCCAAATGCCACACCACTTTCTGTACTTTATTATACGCTCTTCTTTTAAGTTAGTGGTGCAAGTGCTTTTTAAATAGACTTTGATGGGTTAGTGTGTGCCCCAGCAGCGACAATCCTTTATTAAAAAAAACAGTAAATAAGCAAGGGTTATGGGATATTTGTATTTAAACCAGGTTGTTATGTAAACAATGTTTATTTAAAATCTTAGCCTATTTCTTCAATCCCACACATTTTGTCTTCCGAATCAGAACTACTTCCTGTGTCATTTGTTTCAGATTCACTGTCGTCTGTGTTAAATAGCTCGTCAGTTATTCTATCTTTTTTCCAATATTCCTCTTCAAGCCTTTTCACGTGGTTTATTTCGTTTCGCCAGTCATCTGGAGTTATTGATGCCAACGCCTCCAACGTCAGAGATTCAATTCGACTCTCTAACTGCTCCACATTCTTTTCTGACACCCTCATTTTGACTAGTTTCCAGATGTACTCAATTGGGTTGAGGTCGCAATTGTACGGTGGCAATCTAACGACCTCATGGCCATTGTCAGCTAATAACTTGTCGACTTTATAATTTTTCGGTGGTTTGTGTTGTTTAATTAATAGAGATAGTTCAGGTTTTGTACTCTCGCTGGGAAATTCAATGTTGTGAGCTTGTAGCCACTCAACCATCGCCAGTTTTCTATTATTATTGTTTGTTGGCTTATTCTCTTCCTTACTATGATAAGGGGCTTTGTCCATCACAATTATGGAGTTGCGTGGTATATTGGGTAGTAATTTTTCTGAAAGCCACTTTGTAAAATCCTCCTCGTTAATTTGGTCGTGATAATCCCCCGTTTTGGTGTTTGCCATAAACATTAAAAGGGCATTGTCAACAAAGCCAGTCTCGCTTCCCGCGTGAACTATTATCCATCGGCGGCCGGGGCTGTCGTTCCGTCTCACTCCTACATAAATATAAATAACGGGTCTTTTGTTAGCAACAAGCGAGTCATTTTGTTTCATACGGCGTAAATATTTAGCTCTCCATCCTTTTATTTGGGGTCTTTCAATTAGAACCAGTCTTTTTTGGTCACATCGTTTAAATTTGTACCCTAAATCACTTTTAATAATTTTTCTTAATGTAGTTTCACTACCAGTATAATTAAGGCCTACTTTTGCAGCCGCCAAGATTTTGCGCATTGTAGGAATTTCTTTTCTCACCGTATACATTGAATGAATGATGTTTCTTAATGCTGTTAGTGAAAATCCGTCGAAATATTCCTTCCTTTGCCTTTTCGCTTTGGTAGGAGTTCTCATTCTGCTGCCACTTGCTGCTGCTGACTCATACTCTCGTCGTAATTTCGTCACAGTATTTTTTGCAACGCCTGTGGCACAAGCCACACGTTCCGTGACTTTGGTAGAATTTTGCAAAATATTCAAAATGTCTATTACTAGTTGCTTCGCTATTAAAATGTCCTCAGTAGTGTTCGAAGCACTTTTTAAGGCAAAGTTTATATTTTGGATAACTTGCTTAGAGTCTTCTTTCTCTTTTACAAAATATTTGTCCACTTTAATTATCATTTCACGAGCACGACTATTAATTAATTTCTTACTCATTTTAACGGGTAACAAAACTCAAAAATAACAATAATACAGGATAACAAAAAGCTATAACAAGTACTCGATGCGTGTAAACACGTAAGCACGGGCTGGCTGACCTTGCGAAGTTGCGATGCGAATGGTACTGAACTGACTGACGACACGGCACGCACGGTGCGACGCGACCGACGTTGCCTCCGTCGGTCGGTCGGTCGAGTCGTCGACTACGTCACCAAGATGGCCGCCAATCGCAATATGAACTTGCGGGGATAATTTCTGTATTTCAGTTTCAGTTGCTTTTAACTGGACTTTGCGCTTGAAGCGACAATATGCCAGTGTCGAATTATATAAAATTATAAAGTGAAAAAGAGTCACGGACGCCATCTAATAAAAGAAGAAGAAGAAAGTGAAAAAGATGTCAAATCAGTTGAACGCCATTTTTCGGTTTTTCAATATATTTTTTTTACGTTAGTTATTAATTAAAACAATTAAAAAGGCCTTCATTTCAATGTATTTAAATGTCCATTTCGACAAAACTGTCAACGTCAGAGCAGCCAAAAGTCCATTATCAAATAAAAGAAGAAGAAGTCATTCTAATGTCAATGTCAACAACAAAAATAAATTGGAATGGAAAATAAGTCGGTCGGTCGAAGTCGGAGTTCGTAGAATATTTTAACTTATTTCAGCTAAAACAGAGCGTAATTCATAATTACGATAAACAAATAACTTAAACAGTGTACGTTCGAGATGAAACTACAACTGTTTCCATGAAAGAAGTGCTAATTCCGATTAACAAACAAGACGGACGGAATGTGTCTTCTGTGTACAAAGTGAGTATCTATCTAATATTTTTATTTTTACATTCAACCTACTTATTTGACTAGCTGTCCTAGTACCTAAAACCATGAAACACACATAAGAATCCTTAGATTATTTGGTATGTCCTAAGTAGATAAGCTTGTTGTTAAACATTATATATTTAAAGTCCGCCTACGCAAATCAGAGAAAGTAGGAACATCAGTTATAATTAGTTATTCAATTAAAGCAGTGATGACATAGCTTTGTTTTATATGTAAGAATTCCACCCACTTTTTGTTTTATGTACTAATTGCATTAATAATGGCTGTCAATATTTGTTTATTGAATGTCACACAGTATTACTGCTGTTGTGCTTTGTAGCTTAAAAAATAATGAAGTAAACTTGTGGTCTTCTATAAAGATCTCATATACTCAATACTTTTCAAGTTGCCGAGGTAGACTTATAAATACTTGTTGTGTACAGTTTGGTATATAGTGCTATGAATAATTTTTCAGTAATTAATATACTCCAACCTTCAGTAATTAATATACTTTATACCAAACTCTAGGCACTATTAAAATAGGTAACTTATAATATAATAAATTGTTAGTCTGTAATGTTCACTATGCAATGGCATCTAAATATTGAAGGGTTTTACATAAAAAATGGTTATAAACAGTTTTTAAATCATATCTCTACAGATTTAATATGTGTATGTTTCAGATCTGCTACTGCATGATGCATATGAGGGTGAACCTCCGGCTGGTGCTGGGCGGGCTGTGCATCACAGCCCTGCTCCTCATGCTGTACTGGAGCCACTGCACAGACCTCTCCAGGAGACCTAGTAAGACTTCTATTCACATGCTTGAAATTCCTACTCCAATACATAAAAGATTTGCGCTGTAACATAAAAACAAAAAACATTTTTTTATTTTAATTTTATTTGTTTTGTTCTTGTTGAATCTGTTAAGTGTAATGTTAACTTGATGTTGTTGTAATGTTTTAAATTTTGAAATTTGTTAGGTGAGTATTTTTATACATAAGATTAGGACTGTGTTTTAATAACTGGCTCTAAATTGTTTTTACTTGTATCATACATTTTATTTATCATACAATGTCTTAGTGTACAATGTAATGTTTTATGTTCAAATAAATAAATATGTTCAAATGAATAAACTTAGAAAAGAAATAACACAATAAAAGGTCTTCATTTTACACCAAACACTTTAAAGGACATGAGACATTCACCAACCCAAACTTAACCAGCATGGTGAATTACGGCCTAATCTCTCCTCAAGAGAGAAGTCCCTGTTTCCCAACAATGTGGGGTGCTTATGCTCAACAGAAGCGGGGAAAAAGGGGTTTTGTTTTGTTTCTACAACTCTGCCATGGTCTACAAATCCTTGTTATCTATTAAATATACCAGTGTTAAACAATCTCATATGCTGCTACATATAGTATGAATTTTGCATCATTAGCTCAATTCAAATAATAATATATAATATTTTCAGTCGGCTCTGTGCTCACTGCACATAGTGGAGCACTAGAGGACATAGAGTGCGACATAAACGGTGAATACTCCGTGGCGTGCCGGCGCGATGTCTCTCAGGATGAGGTGTTTGTACCCTTCTCACTCATACACAAGTATTTTGAGGTAAACTAATAGTAATAAATTATTATTATTAAGTAATAAAGTCATTTATTTCAGGCATGTCAGGCACATATAAACATAAACCTTACAGACTAGCATACATACAAATATAAATCTTGTATACTAAAATATAATCGTGTCAGTATCATGAAATCATCTGTCTCGGCGGTGTCGCCCTGCAGTGAAGGCAACCGAGGAACCGTCGAAACTTGACCCTTTTTGGCCATAACTACTCATCCAGGAATGTCGACGGATGTTAAGTTGGAATCCGCACTATAAATGAACCGAAGCTCACATCACGGCGAGGTTCCTTGCGGTGCTAATTTAATATGCAGTAGTTGTATGCTTTTTATTTACTGAATTACAAAAAACCGTAGTAGTGGATGACTCGATCGTCATTTGCTTACCGCGTCGGTATATCGTGAGTCCCATACAATATTTATGTAATACTAGCCACATCCGCGGCTTCGCCCGTGTAATATATTTTATTAAATTAGCTTTTGTCCTTATTATTATTTATTTACTCTACTGGTACAATAGCAATGTGTCATATTTGGTCCAAATCGGGCTTCGCTCTGAATACTAGATTTCCCCGGGAAATATGGGATTTTAGGGCGGCCAAAATGAGACCTATGTTATTGTGATATGTAAGCTATCTGACTGTGAAGTTTCAAGGCCGCCACCAAGCGCGTGAATCAATTTTTAACCCCCGACCAAAAAGAGGGGTGTTATAAGTTTGACGTGTCTGTCTGTCATAGCTCCCGAACGAGCGATTTCAATTTAGCTTTTTTTGTATGAAAGGTGAGTTAAGCGATAGTGTTCATAGACATGTTTCATGAAAATCTGTTGTGCCGTTTAAAAGTTATAGTGAGAGTGGGGAAGGAAAACCGAAAATCTGGAAATATACTCGATTTACTAAATTACATTACTAAATATTATGGTGTTGTAACTTTTAGGGAAATTAAGGCGTTGGAATCGGAATTTTAAGAAATTTTGAATTTAGATTTATTAACAGCTAGTAGCGCTAAAGTGCTTTCTCTGCATTTGACAATTCGACGACGTCGGTAATATACCTATTTACTGCTCGTACCCCGCTAGCTAGACGGACTTATTATGAATATATGCTTTACTAGCCAGGGCGTTACCCGTGTTTTTGAATTTTCCCGCAGTAAAAGAAGCCTTAGCCTTCTTCGTTAACTGGGCTATCTAACAGTGAAATAATATAAAAATCGGACCAGTAGTTTCTGAGATAAGCCCCTTCGAATAAACTCTCCAGCTTTATAATCTTATATATAAAATTTCCACGTCACAATGTCAGTTACCATACTCCTCCGAAACTGCTTTGCCGATTTTTACCAAATTTTATATGCGTATTCAGTAGGTCTGAGAATCGGCTACTATCTATTTTTCATTCTGCAAAACAACGTTTGCTGGGTTCAGCTAGTATTAGTATAGATACGAGTAGAATAGTCACTGTTCTAATCAATGTGGCCCGGAGAAGCCATCTACCTTCTAGGTCTTCATGTCCCATCTTAGACCACATCGTCACTTTACATCAGGTGAGATTAAATAAAAAATAAAATAAATATTTCCGGACTACTCACACAGCATCACCTAACCCCAAACTAAGCAGAGCTTGTACTATGGGTGTTAGGTGACTGATATACTACACAGATACATTTTTTTTTAAATACATACATATTATACATAGAAAATACCCAGATCCGAAACCAGAAATTGCAGATCGTACAAAATCTGGTCCCGCGGCGGGAATCTAACCCGCAACCTCCTGCGCCTCAGGCGGGCTTTCGCCCACCGAGCCACAGAGGTCGATTGTGGTCAAATGAAGGCTTATCTAACATTAAAAAAAAATTCTTAAATACACGCAATTCCAGATCTACGGTAAACTGAAAACAACAGAAGGGGTTGAGAAGTTCGAGTGGTCGCACAGCTACGGCAAGATCTACCACCCTAAGAGGACGTACGACCCTCACGGGACATTTGTCACCTTCGAGAATTACAATGTCGAAGGTAAGTGCTACCATTGCTTTTTTTTTTGTGTGGCTTATCTATGATCAGTCGCCGACTATAAGCAGATTGGTTGCATGTTTAATGTCATGTAAGAGTTGCTCCTCATCTTGAGACAACTCGGTCTTCACCATCTGTCACCAAGCCCTTGGATGTCTTGGCTTTTCAGCTGATGTTTCTTAGTGAGGTTGCTACCATTATAAATAAAATGAATAGACATTTCCGGACAATCCACACAACAACATCTAGCCCCGTGGTAAGCTCTATGCTTATGTTTCGGGTACTAGACATCAGATATACTTAATATAATGGACATATATGTATATAGATACTATTATGGTTTTTTCTCGCGGAAAAAAGTAGCCTATGTCCTTTCTCAGGCTCTAGAGAATCTGTGCACCAAATTTAATAGTTTCATATTAAGTTCTAATAATTATTATAATCACACACAGAAAATACAGCAAAAGACACAGACAAGACGTTCAATATGAGATGTAACATAATAATTGAGCTGCCGAGTAGTGGCATTGTCAACTAAAACTATGTCTAATACAAATAATTCTATTAAAATCCAATATGTTACAAATCCATCATCTTATCTTAATATATATAAATCTCGTGTCACAATGTTTGTCCTCAATGGACTCCTAAACCACTTAACCGATTATAATAAAATTCGCACACAATGTGCAGTTCGATCCAACTTGAGAGATAGGATGGTTTTTACGGCGAGAAAAATTCGAATAATTTCCGGGAAAATTTTATACCGCGGGCGGTTATTTCTTACGCCGGGGCGGGCCGCTAGTAAAATAATAAAAATCATATTTAATTGTTACTGCTGTATAGTGGCATTGTCAAATTAAAAACTACTAAAATTAGGAATAGGTATTAAATAATTAAATTGAAAGACATGTCATAATGTAATGCTAATAAATTAATTAATGCTGCTGTAAAGTGGCATTGTAATTTGTGAAATTAAAAATAATTATAAATAATCTAACAATCTAATCTAAACAAATACTGTCAAACACCTTCTATAACATAACTACATTTCCCCAGTCCGAGACCGAGTGAAATGCATAAGCGGCATCGAAGGCGTCCCTGTTTCAACCCAATGGGAGCCGAAGGGTTTCTTCTACCCGACTCAGATAGCGCAATTCGGCCTGGCGCACTACAGCAAGCACCTGACCGAGCCGGAGCCGAGGAGACGGGTCCTAGACGATGGAGAGAAGGTGCTGGAGAACTGGATCGTCAGCAAGGACGCGCACTCGGCCAGGGAGTTCGATGCGGAGAGGAAGTCCAATGTGCTGAGGTTCTCCACAGCGAGCGATCCCGCCAGTCAAGTTTGGGTGCAGTTGAATATTACACAGGTAACAACCAACTCCTTTTTCTTTCAATATGGCGTCCAGTAGTCGCCATCTTGAATTTTCACTGACGTCGTGTTATTTATTTATTTAAAAATGTAAAAAGGAGATTTATTCTGTAAACCATGCAATTTTAATTACCGTAAATTGATTTAAATGGGAACTATTGAGTTGTAATAAACCGTAAACCGCATTTTACCTTTAATTCAATCAATTCAAACTACAAACAAAGTTTCTAAGGAACCCCTTCATTTGCGAGTCCGACTCTCTCTTTTTATTTATTAGCTATTCACGTCCTGTTTGATGCGGATTTAAGAGAATTTTCCGGATAAATTTTGGACAAAAATATTAAAACAAAGATGAATGTGTAAAGGCGTGGTCTTTCTTCCTTTTTTTAACTAACTTTCTTTTTATAACAATTATTCTTTTGATGGCTGTAGGTAGTAGCATTTTAAACACGGCTTAAAAGACCTCACTGTTTTTTAATGTTAATAAACTTATGGTTTTTTCTCAGGACTTCGTACTGAGCTTGGATCTGACTTTGAAGCCGAACTCTTCGTTGACGGTGGTGCTTCAGAACAAGGATAAGAAGAAGGAGACGATTTATCTGCACTACGTCACCAATACACGCCTTATTTACGCCATTGTAAGTAAAAATTGGCTTGTTCACTTTCAAAACTAACGCGTGTTAATTTATTACCACTATTTATTTTGAAAACGGGTTTTGCTCACGTGAACTGTGACGATATTCAAAATTCGAAAAACATACATGTATGTTATGGGTGAAATCGATGCACAAGAACCTCCCCCATCGCCCATTTTATTTTGACTATATGAAATGGATCATCCGCATAATGTACAAGGTGTTTCAAATCGAAAAGTTGTAGAACAAAATATGTGCGCCTGGTGCGTGCCTTTCACCCCCTTTCCCATATACCATAAAGGAAACACCTTGTATAAAAATACAAAGTGCGCAGGAGAATGTGTGCCCTACAGCAATAAATGCAGGTGCAGTATATTATCCAATGTTTCTATTCCCCTCAAGAAGTAACTTTCTTCAGGGAAGCGGGAGTACCTCCTAAGTGAGTACGCGCGCGCGTCGCCCAAAACAACGATGATTATGATTAATACCCTTTTAAAAATTAAGAATAAAGTCTTAGAATTATTGAATATTTTTAGTTCTAATATAATGCAAAACCCTTCTGTAGAAATAAGTAAAATTGTAAAAAAAATCGCTTTCCTTAGGCTGTTACCGGTCAGGAGACAAATTGTTCACAAGTTTACGTGTCAACAGCAAGAGAAACTGATGAAATATGCTCCCAAAATAATTAACAGGTGTAACAAACTTTGCGGTCAGTATGGAAAGGTATAAGACATAGGAAGCTTTGTGCTTAGGAACTATGTCATCGATTTTAGCAAAATGAAGAATTGCATTCATACATTTTAAATGAAACTTGTACTTTGCTAGGAATTGAACCCAAACTTTTTAAAAAATAAAATAAACTGTAATTAAATTCAGTAAGTGTTTTAAAAGACCACCATATACCAATGCCATATGCAAATTGGTGTCACACTGATACCAGAAAAGACCTGCAAATAACCGTAGTTACAATTTCATATTATTAAAATAAATCTAAATTTTAAATTTAAGAAAAACCTCCGATTCCAGTGCCTTAATTTCCTTAAAAGTAAAACCCCATTATATTTTGTAATGTGCACGCGATACTATTACTATTAGTATTTGATACCCCACTCGAGTATATTTGCAGATTTTCGGTTTTCCTTCCCCACTCTAACTCCCATAACTTTTAAACGGCACAACCGATTTTCATGAAACATTTTTAAGAACACTCGCGCCAGACTCACCTATCATAAAAAATTAAATTAAAATCTTTCTATCCGTTCGGGAGCTATGATGTCCCAGACAGACAGACACGTCAAACTTATAACACCACTCTTTTTTGGTGGGGGGTTAATGATATAATATTGTAACAGGACGAGCACGTGTACCACGGCGTGGGGGCCGAAGTCCCGTGGCGCAGGCTGACGCGGGACCTGGTCATCGACATGCAGAAGGGCTGGGCGCTGCAGGACCGCCCCAAGAGGCGCCAGCCGAGGAACAAGTTCATGGTGAGAACTGACCTTAACAATAGAATATAATAGTTAGTCGTAGTACGTCCACTGTTTACAATCTAGCTGCTTACTGCTCCGTTACTGATTGTGGGAATTGGCGGAAGACCAGCGCGGATTGGGTACTAACTCAAATCGTATTATGCTGAGCGGGTTCCTAGTTTGTAACTACAATTACATAATGTATATCTATTGCTAAGCCTACTTATATATTTATATTTCGTGTATACTTCTTTATTATTGCATAATATTCTATTTGATTCACTATTATAGTCATAAGTCTAATATTAAGTTTTGAAATGTATTTTCTTTTTATGTTATTGTAGTTTACAAATAAAGATTTTTCTCTCTCTCTCTCTCTAATATTTATTCATCATCATCATCATCTCAGCTGTAAGACATCCACTGCTGGACATGGGCCTCCCTCAAAGATCTCCAGTTATTTCGGCTGGCAGCAGCCTGCATGCACCGTGAGCCCGCAGCCTTCACCAGTTGTCCATCTAGTTGGTAGTCCGTCAAACTTTTTGGCCCTATATATTGAAATTACAAAAGTATGTAGAAACTGTCAATAGACTTTTGAGTAGGACTGACGTCGATTAGCAAAATGGGTTTTCAAAATAACTACACATGAGAAACACATTCAAAACTTTACAAAAAAAATACTCGGATAAAATATATTCACAGGTAAATAAGTGCGCTTGTCATAGACTAAATTAGTGCCATTTCCAGATCCGCAGCATAATCCTGAGCGGCACGGGCGCGGTGGACAACGTGACGGTGGCTCGCAGCGCGCACATGGAGCAGTTCTACCTGGCGGCGCGCTGGCTGGCCGCGGCGCAGCGCCCGCGCGGCGGCTGGCCCGTGCCCGCGCGCCGCCGCCTCGCCGCGCCCCTCGCCGACCTGCAGCCCGGCTGGTACGTACAACGTGACGGTGGCTCGCAGCGCGCACATGGAGCAGTTCTACCTGGCGGCGCGCTGGCTGGCCGCGGCGCAGCGCCCGCGCGGCGGCTGGCCCGTGCCCGCGCGCCGCCGCCTCGCCGCGCCCCTCGCCGACCTGCAGCCCGGCTGGTACGTACAACGTGACGGTGGCTCGCAGCGCGCACATGGAGCAGTTCTACCTGGCGGCGCGCTGGCTGGCCGCGGCGCAGCGCCCGCGCGGCGGCTGGCCCGTGCCCGCGCGCCGCCGCCTCGCCGCGCCCCTCGCCGACCTGCAGCCCGGCTGGTACGTACAACGTGACGGTGGTGAGCAGCGCGCACATGGAGCAGTTCTACCTGGCGGCGCGCTGGCTGGCCGCGGCGCAGCGCCCGCGCGGCGGCTGGCCCGTGCCCGCGCGCCGCCGCCTCGCCGCGCCCCTCGCCGACCTGCAGCCCGGCTGGTACGTACAACGTGACGGTGGCTCGCAGCGCGCACATGGAGCAGTTCTACCTGGCGGCGCGCTGGCTGGCCGCGGCGCAGCGCCCGCGCGGCGGCTGGCCCGTGCCCGCGCGCCGCCGCCTCGCCGCGCCCCTCGCCGACCTGCAGCCCGGCTGGTACGTACAACGTGACGGTGGCTCGCAGCGCGCACATGGAGCAGTTCTACCTGGCGGCGCGCTGGCTGGCCGCGGCGCAGCGCCCGCGCGGCGGCTGGCCCGTGCCCGCGCGCCGCCGCCTCGCCGCGCCCCTCGCCGACCTGCAGCCCGGCTGGTACGTACAACGTGACGGTGGCTCGCAGCGCGCACATGGAGCAGTTCTACCTGGCGGCGCGCTGGCTGGCCGCGGCGCAGCGCCCGCGCGGCGGCTGGCCCGTGCCCGCGCGCCGCCGCCTCGCCGCGCCCCTCGCCGACCTGCAGCCCGGCTGGTACGTACAACGTGACGGTGGTGAGCAGCGCGCACATGGAGCAGTTCTACCTGGCGGCGCGCTGGCTGGCCGCGGCGCAGCGCCCGCGCGGCGGCTGGCCCGTGCCCGCGCGCCGCCGCCTCGCCGCGCCCCTCGCCGACCTGCAGCCCGGCTGGTACGTACAACGTGACGGTGGCTCGCAGCGCGCACATGGAGCAGTTCTACCTGGCGGCGCGCTGGCTGGCCGCGGCGCAGCGCCCGCGCGGCGGCTGGCCCGTGCCCGCGCGCCGCCGCCTCGCCGCGCCCCTCGCCGACCTGCAGCCCGGCTGGTACGTACAACGTGACGGTGGCTCGCAGCGCGCACATGGAGCAGTTCTACCTGGCGGCGCGCTGGCTGGCCGCGGCGCAGCGCCCGCGCGGCGGCTGGCCCGTGCCCGCGCGCCGCCGCCTCGCCGCGCCCCTCGCCGACCTGCAGCCCGGCTGGTACGTACAACGTGACGGTGGTGAGCAGCGCGCACATGGAGCAGTTCTACCTGGCGGCGCGCTGGCTGGCCGCGGCGCAGCGCCCGCGCGGCGGCTGGCCCGTGCCCGCGCGCCGCCGCCTCGCCGCGCCCCTCGCCGACCTGCAGCCCGGCTGGTACGTACAACGTGACGGTGGTGAGCAGCGCGCACATGGAGCAGTTCTACCTGGCGGCGCGCTGGCACGGGCTAGACCTGCAGCCCGGCTGGTAACACACTCGTATCAGTTGAATGCAGTCGATGCCAATTAATTTAATGTTTCTGTTTTTAACGTACGCATTTTATTATTTCAACCAAAGGCAAAGCTACAACTCGAAATTTCAGAATATTTGAGCGAGTTACAAATTACATATCAGCTTAGTAATTCTTTATAAGTTTTCATAGAGACGCGTTGTCTCAATGAAAACTTTAGAATTTTAATATTACAGCACTATAGGAAACACCTTTAAACCGCCCCGTTAAGCCTATGCTTATCTATGAAAACCTACTTAAAAAGTAATATTGAATATGATCCACATGTTTATTAATCCTGATTGTCAGTTTACATGTAACATTAACATTTAACGACATTACTTTGTGTATGTATTATTATCTAATTATGAAACGGTGTATAGTTGGCAGTACTATTAACTATGCCTTTGCTTCCACAAAGTATTGTAACATAATAAATTCCTCAGGCACTCGGCGATGAGCCAGGGCCACGCGATATCGCTGCTGTCCCGCGCGTACCACCTGAGCGGCGAGGCGCGCTACCTGCTGGCCGCCAAGCGCGCGCTCTACCTGCTGGACGTGCCCGCCCACGCCGGCGGCGTCAAGGCGCTGTGGATGGACAAGTACGTCTGGTACGTATCTATCATCACCATCACCCTATTAACGTTCCCACTGCTGGGACACAGGGACTACTCCCTTGACGAGAGAGATTAGGCCTTAATTCACCACGCTGGCCAAGTGCGGGTTGGTGAATGTCACATGTCTTTCAAACTCTTTTAAAGTTCTCAGAACATGCCGTTCTCCTCACGGTGTTTGCCTTCACCGTTAAAGCGCGTGGTTAAAGCGCACATAAATTTATCCAGAGATGAAAAATCCAGAGGTACGTGATCGTGGGTTTGAACCCACGACCTTCGGAATGAAAGTCGAGTGTCCTCCCACTAAGCCAACACGGCTTACGGCACGTATCAATCAAGCAATCATTTATTAAAAGGAGGTTTTTGTCTGTACACGTCCGCAAGTGTTATTAACCCTCTGAATCCTTACACGTGATCTCCGGTTGGTGCTAAGAACAGTCGCTGGTGGTAAGCTTCGCCCGCAGCTTGTCACCACCCTCCGGGCTGGGCCAGTACGTAAAACGATTTTTTCGTGTTTCGTAATGTGGTCCGGAGAAGCCCTCTAGCTTCTAGGTCTTCATGCCCCATCTTAGACCTCTTCATCACTTTACATCAGGTTCTATTGTGGTCAAATGAAGGCTTATCATCCTTAAAAAAAACTAAAGAAGTATTACATATTAAACGCACTCTTTAGGACTTTATCTCCTGTGCTAGTTAGAAACTATGTTACAGCAAGGTAATGCCCCGCAAACCTCGTATACATATAAAATACCTTACAGACAACATTTACATGTAACTTTACATGTAAGCGTCGGTATACGACTTCTATGTCCTATGTCGGTATGTCTTACATGAAAAAATATATATATGTTTATTTAACAGAAAAATTACAGTACATACTGATTAACCAGCTATCTCCTACACTAAGCGAAGCCTGTATCGTGGAGATCAATATTGAAATTATCAGATCAGATTTTGCGGACTAACCAAACTTAACTTAAAACATATAAACAAAAAACAATTCTCTTAAATATATGTAATATATGAGATAAAAAACAAAAAGAAAATAAAAAGAAAAACCTGAATGAGTTAGAAAAAGCATCAAGAAACATTACGAAGCAAATTCTCAGTTGAGTCATAACAAAGACTTAAAAGCCATTTGTTAATCAGGTGTTTTGCTTTGGCAGTCAAAATGTGACTACATTTTCAATATTACAATGTCCTAAAACTATATTGTAAATAAAACCCTGCCAAATGCACTAAAACGTTGGACGAAACGACTTTTACATGCAGAGGGAACCCACCAGGGGCTCTGGTGTAGCGTGAGGTCCGAAATGTTAAATTCATAAACTCGCGTGAACATAGAAATGTTAACAGTAATTCTCAAGTTATATTCAAATTAAACCATCCATATTTTCATCCTATAAGTCGAATAATTTTAGTTTAATTTTAGTAAACATTTATTTATTTGAATCGCGCATCTCTTTCCAGGTACGAAGAATACCCAACAAAACCGCCGATATTCGTCCTGAACGGGTTCATCTACACGCTGCTCGGGCTCTACGACCTGCACGTCATCGAGGGCGAGAACTCCATCTCCCTCGCCAAGAAGATGTTCGACGACGGTATGACCTCACTCAAAACCTTACTCCCCCTCTTCGACACGGGCAGCGGCAGCTTCTACGACCTCCGACACTTCACCCTCGGCGTCAGCCCCAACATCGCCCGGTGGGACTACCACGCGACGCACGTCAACCAGCTGTATCTGCTAGCGGGGCTTGACGACGACCCGATACTTATAAACACGGCGAAACGGTGGGAGGGATACATGAGAGGAAAACGCGCCGCGCACAATTGAACCCACCAACAACTTAGAAGGTTCAAAATTGTCTGAATTCCTTGAGCTGGCCTCGGAATCACTTGACGTCTGGAAAGATGTACTTAATGCAAATGTCCCCGCGTCCCGGGAATTTCTCGATTCTAAAGACTTTGCCAAATATAACGCTTTTAGATGACTGATGTTAATTTATAAAAGACTACTTAATTATGATTGGGATTGCCTTGCCAGTGTGCATCTTTGGGAACACGGTGTTGCCAAAAGATTTAGTAATACGATCTATCTCTCAATTAAATGCATGTCCGAAACTTAGAATTGCGAACTTATTAAACTATGCGTGTAGCTGAAGTAGAACGAACATTCTTACCTGAATTTATGAAATGTTAGATTAGATAAGTTAGGATATTCCAAAATCTTATGATCGTAATTTACTAATGTTTCTGCTAAGTTTAATTGATTTCCCAATGTCTGTAATTGAAGTAAAAAATAATGCCGTAAGCCGTCGAATTGCTGTGTCTATCCGACCATAAGTCTTCGGATCAATTATAAAAAAGGATTGATGCATTTTCGTAAAAAACAATTGACATTTTCATGCAATAGCAACATGTCTCTTTCGCCGTTGACGGACACCTCAAGGAGGCCATTACTGTGAGGTCCGCAGGCATAAATGTCAAGGTTTGTTACTACTGTCATCGTGATAATTTGACATTTCTAACCTCCCACCACACCAGCGCCTCTAGCGGTATATTCACTCGCAGTGGACCTCATTACAAACATATCTATAACGCCTCTAACGAGTTCTAAGGTGAATAAAATATTTTATTGTTTAAACCTGATTTTTACAAAAAAATAAGCGTAGCCCGGTAGCTTCCCCCAGGGTAAGGGTTTTCTATGTAGATTTGAAGCCGCTTCAGTACCTAGTCAATCTAATTCTTCAATTATTCCAAAGAGATACATTAAAGTTTTCACATATTTGGGAAACTGTAGGTACTTAATATTTATAATAAACTTGCACAAAATAGACATTTTTCGTGTATTTAGGTGGACCATAACTGTAGTTATTAATCATATCAATGTAAATAGTCTTAGAATAGAATCGTAAATTATTATATTACTAAACATTTGTAGGTAAGATACTAAAATGTTTGTTGTACATAATTTTATTTTGTTAAAGTTTGAACTTATGCCGTTCTTTACTTATGTAGTGGTCGCGTTTAACGCAACATTTCTGGTAATCTATTTGATAAGTACTAAAACCCCCTTTTAATCAGTCCCAGCTATGCGAATATAGGGAACGTACATTGACGGTGCTGCCAACTGGCGTCATCCATTTGAACGTTTAACATGTTTTGGCCTATCAGTCAAAGGAACATGCACATTGATGTTGCTGCCAACTCTTGCCATCAATTCGAATATAGCTAAATCAGCCTAATATGTATTTCATTTGACATTCTGACTGACGCATTAGTGCTGCCATCTATAGTTTCTGCACGTTCCCTATAACCATTTGTGGGTATGCATCTTTTGTTACATTTGCTGTAAGACATAACTTTATTCATAGTTTAACATATGTTCCCTTAACATTGAATTAACCTTGCCTTTTACTAACTGTAGTGATACTAATCTTGCCCATGAATTTAGAATTTATTGTTAAATTTGAAAATTTGTTTTGTTTTATTTATCCCTTGTAATTAGGGTGGTTTATGGAATCATTCTGATGTGTATTTTTGATTTTCTAAGTAAAGAGTTTTTATGTATAAAAGGTTGTTGAATAGTACTGCGCCCGTATTGTGATATCTCTTAATTTCATTTAAATTAAATATTATATATTGTCGATTTTTCTCCACCTGAAGAACAAGCTATGAACTTACCTCGTGACTTGGCACATTCTCAACACTGACGTGGCTGCGATGTCGTTGCGATGTAGTTGCGTTGTTTTGTCGCGTGGTTGTGGTACGTGTGTTTTGGCCCTAAGTCTTAAACGATGCACTGGTTTCGACGATTCATTATAATTCTACATATGAGCTGGAAATAAGAGCTTACAATACGGAACCGGTACTAAAAATTAGTTTTGTTTCATGTTTTCAGGACAAAATAAACGCGCAATTTGACTTGTAACATTCCATGAATTTAAGAGCTTAGTAGATACTCGTATTACACATCCTGTATATAATATTTGTAATTTTTTTTGTTTTTTTTTTGTTTTTTAAATGGTTGTGTGTTTATGATAAGAAATGTAAATATTTACACTTACCGAAACGTTGTACCAAGATAAATATATACCTGTGTTATTTTTTTTCAATAAGTCTGCTTGTTCATTATATAATATTCTAGTTTATATATTGTGTCAGTGCTATCTATGGAGCTAGTTTAAAATACTTAAAATTCGGAAGCTCTCTTCCTTCTTATCTTATCGTTCTATGATATTGTTCTATCATGAAATGAAATGAAGTCAATCAATTAAAAGATTAAAATCTCAATATCAATTGAATAGTTTATCCAATAGGGATATTACTGCAATATGCTCGTACCAGAGGGCAGCAGCTAGCGTAGGCAGTAAACAGATAAGCAAAGAGTTTCTAGATGCTAGGTTAGAAGTTTTATCTATGACTAGCTTCAAAGTAAAAAATGCCATAAACCCTAAATAAATGATGTTTACTGCCGGTGGCGCCATCTGCGCTGCGTTTCGCTTAATATCCTCTATTACCAAGTGAAGTTTTACTTCTTTAAAGAAGTTGGGAGTTGTAATTTGTATATAAAATATATCGGTATCTGATACCTGAATAAGAGTTAACATACCAATTAACTTCTTAGGTTTTTAGATTTCTGAACTAACGCACAATAAACATAATCATATGTTCTTAATTTTTGTGACGTTCTGTAATGGTAGCTCGATAATTACAATAAGTTTGTCAATTGCCAATATCATTGGATAGGGGTTCGTTCATTTTTGTATGGGGAGCGCGCCATTTTTAAGAAAAAAATAATCCCTAAAATCCCGAGAATATGACACCTTACGGTACCATATTACTTAGCATTTTTTTATCGATGTTCTCTAGATAAAGAAGAATATTACGTGATGTTCAGATAAAGATAACTACCACTTCGCGTTAGAAAATATTTTTTTTTCAAAATGGCGGCGGTGACGTTTACAGTATACGTTCGAACCCCGTTGTTGTATTTTTCTTTAGTGACCTGCGTAGATATTGTACGAGTGTATCTGACCCATGTATTAAATTGAGCTTATGTACTTCATTTAACAAAGCGCTTAGTTTCTGGGTACTTATCAATAAATTGTAGTAGGTAGCTAGCAAATGCACCTGTGAAAATGACAATAAATGTCTCTCAAAATTGTTTTTTGTTTCTCTTATCGATAGTTAAAATACCTTCCCATACCTAGTGTACCTAGACCATGCTACAGAAGCTTGCATTTTATAGAAGAAAAAGTAAAGTAAGAAATAGATAGCTGATGTTTGAGTAAATGTATCATCACCCTCTTAACGTTCCCACTGCTGGGACACAGGGACTTCTCTCTTGACGAGAGAGATTAGGCCTTAATTTACCACGCTGGCTAAGTGCGGGTTGGTGAATGTCACATGTCCTTCATACTCTTTAAAGTTCTCAGAACATGCCGGTTTCCTCACGATGTTTGCCTTCACCGTTAGAGCGCGTGGTTAAAGCGCACATAATATATCACATAATCACACATAATCGAATAGATTCATGACGAATCTAGGAATCTATTGGCGATGCAAATATTCTAACTAGCGCCTGACACTACAATTAACGTCACGGCAAAACATAAATACTAAATACAAATCAGATGTAAACAAAGAAAGTGTCGTTCTTAGATAGTTTCAAAATTTCGCCGCTACGCCGCTAGAGGCGTGCGGATAATCTTTGCATCGCCAATATGGGTTTCGTTTAATACCATTGGGCTAAGGAACCCTAAAATTAAATTATAAATAAACGATAAAGATAAAAATCGTTTATTTTGTCATTTAATTATAACACGTACTTATTACAAATTATGCGAGAACTTAAAAACGCTTTAAATTGACAAAAACGGCGACCACTCAGACCCTTGCTTGCGAGATGCGGCTACTTACGTCACTTATTAAAATCCCAAAACCAATTAATTATATTGTATTTAAATTAATATATTATATTATAATTATATATATTCTTATTTATCACGAGACGTCGCAAATTGATGAATTTGCGAAATGTGGGCGTAAAATATTACAATTTATCTTTCTTTTTATAACCTTACCATAGAATAATAAATTACTAACCTAACGAATAAATATTTATAGGGAAATTTGTTTAATGAAATTTGTATATAACAGAACTAAGGAGGGCCGCACGTTTCTTTATAAAATTACGTTTGTTGTATGGGAATTAAGTAGGTATAATATTTGTTGTGATTAGAGCGACAACATGGCATATAATATAATATACATCATCCCTCAATATTTTATAGGTCAGACAGACAGGACAGAGAGACAACGAGTAGTTTTTGATTCCGTTTTACCCTTTGGGTACTAAACTTAAAAATGTATTATTATTTTATAACAAAAGACCCAACTGCAAAGTTCCTGACAACAGCTCTTCTTTTCCTGGTTGTATTACTAGAATGTTGGGAAATGTAATGCAGTAAGTTTAAAAAACTTTGAGATCTAGTTCTTGATTGTATGGCTCGTTGTTTGTGTTGTCACAACTCTGCCAGTACTATTTTTACTAGTTACTAGGACATGGTTAACGGGTTTGAACGTTCTGTAAATATCCTGTAAGATGTATTTGATTGTATAATTGAATATTTGAGCTCGACCAAGGGCCAAAGATGGATCTTCGGTTATGTCATTAAGTTTAAATTGTCAATGTCATATATGTCAGACAGACGGATAAAAAAAACAATCAAAACACAGTGAGATAGTTTTGGTATAGAGCGATTTTAAGAAATTATTTAGTTGGTATTTTTCCCACAATCAGTTTTTAAATAAAGTGGATCTACCACACGATAACCTTTATTACTAACATTTTTTTTCAGTGAAGAGAACTTAAAGAACTATGGAAGATATCTCAGACATAAGTTCTAGGCCTTTGACTTCGCTTTCTCATGTAACAAAACAATTATTATCTAGTTTATTGAATTCCACCAAAGTTCTTCCTTTTGAAGGAAGATCTAGGCAAGTATTACATTGGCATGAGTTTCAATATTCACTGAATCTCAGAAGAATAACAAAAACACACTACAGGCCAAATTTTTTTTATACGGTTTTTCTTTTCTTATTGTAGAGATTGGAGAGGTATAGCAGCTTTAACTGGCATTTCTTCAGAAGTGGAGGCCAACATTTTAGGTTACAATGACAAGTTTGGAAGAGTTTTGGATTTGTGGATTGCTAACCAAGGTGGCACAATTGGGGAGCTTTTGCAGCATCTTATAACCTTGGATCGATATGATGTGTATGACGATTTAGTGGAAAGTGTAAGGCAACATATGCACCAGAGACCAGGTACAATATTAAGTAAACTGGTTAGATACAAAGTAATTTAAGATATCCGCTGGAGTGACACATTTTTTAGATTTTTGTGTATTCAAGGGCACTAAACATTCCCAAGGTACTTAGAATAAGATTACTGACCTTTCTGATTATAATATTCCTGATTCTTCATGAAGTATACAATCAGTGTGAGGATTAATAATTATGTCAATATTTGTTTTATTAAATTTTGAAATTAGCTAAAGGACCTTTACTTATAAAATTTTCACAAAAAGTAATTGATAAAATAAGTCCCTCGTCCCACCTTCACTAGTTTCTATTCCTAAGTTGTCCAATTGCTCAGTGCAGGCCTCTTTCTAATGTTATTAAGCACTACTGCCTACTTTATTTATTTTATTTGTTTCTGTAACAAAAAGTGTAACAATCCAATATAATATATGTGTGTTCAAAGGTTTTTTTCATGAACTACTCATGATATATTTAAAATTTAGACTGGATGTGCCATTAATATTAATGTGAACAAGTCACAAAAAAGTTTCACTTATAATAAAACTAATCATAACCATAAGCACCACACATTCCCACTGCTGGGCATGAAATAATTTTGTATCTTCCAGATAATCAAGTTGCAATTGCAAACAACAATATCTGCAACAATAATATTATAGTCCGAGGAGATGACAGTGAGCTGATCACATTCCAGGACCGGCCTGGGCACCGGCACCAGTACCATGCATTTATACTGTCAGCTGAACAAGATGCCGACTTCACTAATATGCTCCGGAGTAGATTGTCTGCTATGGGCTTTGAGGTGAGAATCTAAATCCTACCTAATAAATATACACATATCACATTAGTACTAAAAATTTTCAGATTATGATGTCAAAAACTGTATCAAGTAATAAGTGTTGTGACCTTATTATGAAAAACAAGAATAACATGAAGGAACCACATAGATAGCATGATGCCTCTTCCAGGCCAGAAAAGGTTGATCACTTTGAAAATATCATAAAGATAAATACGTAATGTTTGCAGCTATGCAGCTCGGAGGACATCCGGCCGGGCGCGCCGAGCCTGTTCCCGTCGGTCGCGAAGCTGATCGAGGAGCGGTGCCAGCGCGTCATCCTCATATACTCTCCCGACTTCCTCACGTGCAAGGACAACACCTTCCTCAGAGACTACACGCAGTACTATAGTATACGTGAGTTATTTATAATTTAAAATTCTCCCTTATACCGGAACTTTTGTTGTGAATTAAAGTGAGCTTATAAAGGTAGGTACAATCTAACCTAATTGTAATTCTTACCTTCTTGACTTCCCGATGGAATTGGTTCACCTTCCCCGCGACTCGTCGACGCTACTTATATGATTACATTGTAATTTAAAGGTAAAAACATTACATATTATAAAATTTTAAACAAAAATAACGTTCCATTTCACGTAAACAAAAATGTTTTTTAAAAAAAAAGTACGCATCTTCGCGGTGAGGGAGTGGTATTTTTGGAAAGGGGAAACCAATGCCATCTGAAATCGAGCATTAGCACCCCCAAAATCCTGCGGCTGGATTCTAAAGCCAAGCCTAGTGCGCGGTAGGAAGGTTCCATACGACTGTCTGTGCTTACGGATTCCGTTGGGAAATATAATAGAAAATATGAGGGTAGAAAAATGTACGATGTAAAAGGCTCCATAGCTCGATTCTGAGTTTTTTAATTTTATTTTTTTATGCTCGATAAGCCTTCATTTGACCACAATATCACCTGATGTAAAGCTACGATATGGTCTAAGATGGGACATCAAGACCTAGAAGGTATATGGCTTCTCCGGACCACATTACGAAACACGAAAAAATCGCGTCACGCACTGACCCAGCCCGGAGGGTGGTACCACCAGAGACGGTTCTTAGCACCACCCGGAGGTCACGTGTAAGGATTCAGAGGGTTACAACTTACGGACGTGAACAGACAAAACCTCCATGTTGAGCATGTTCAAAAGGTCTTTACAAAACTATATCTATCTACTTATTTTATTGATTAATAACTTTTCTGTAATATTGTTGAAACCTGAAACACGTGATTTAACGGTGAAGGCAACCATCGTGAGCAAACCGGCATGTACTGAGAACTTTGAAGAGTTTCTGTGACATTCACCAAACCGCAGTTGACTCTCGGTTAAGAGAGAAGTCCCTGTGTCCCAGCGGTGGGAACGTAAATAGGGGTGCTTATGCTGTATTTTTGTGATTGCAGAGCAAAACGCGCGCATGATGGTGCCGATCGTGTACCGGCCCTGCGACCCGCCCGCGCACGTGCGCATGTACACGTCGCTGCCGTACGCGCGCCGCAACTTCTGGCAGCGGCTCGTGCAGACGCTCGACACGCCGCTGCCGAGGACCGCGTAAGTACTCACCTTGTATATTTATTAAGAAAGGACACCCAACACAAAGTAACACAAAAACAAACATAAAATAAACGGGAAGAAAAACCGAAAATCTGCAAATATACTCGAGTGGGGTATCAAATGAAAGCGCATCGCGTGCACATTACAAAATATTATAGTGTTTAACTTTTAAGAAACCAAGCTTGAAGGCTATGGAGCGCACGTACAAGCCTTACATAAAAAAATAACGGAAAATGAGGCTCGGCTCACCTGTAGCTGTAATGAAAATTCGTATGTTGGAACGCAATCCTCGGAAATTCAACTAACCCGTAAACATAAAAATCTATCAATTCCATGCAGGACAAGCAAAACCACTCCTACAATCTTGAGTGTGCAAACTACTTCGCGACCGCAAACTTCCAGCGAAAGACGTCCTTCTTTGTCTCAAAATAATTTAACGTCAGCTAATCAGGAGTACCGGGAGTTGAATGAGTCCGCTGAAGATGAATGGGTAAAAGTCGCGAGGAAGAATGAGCGCCGCGTGCCAACTGGTATCATTCGCGGGGCCGCGGGTCCTGGATCCTCAACCTTGGAAGCAGCGGAACGCCGTCGACAGTTACACCTGTACTATTTGAAAGTTGGTACAACTGTGGATAATGTTAGAGATCACCTCGACTCATTTTGTGATGGTGGCGCCTGTATTATAACCGAACTCAAGGCCCGAGGAAATTATGCATCTTTCAAGTTAGACGTACCCGTGAAATTCGAAAAGGATATCATGTCTTCGGAACACTGGATTGAAAACGTATGTATCAAGCCCTGGAAGCAGTCCTTTCGACGAAAAACTACTGAAGGGCAATCGTAAGCAACGTAATAAGGAACTATATATCTATTATCAGAATGTAAGAGGTCTTAGAACTAAAACAGTAGAGTTTTTAAATAATGTTTCATCTTGTACTTCTGATATTATATGTTTATCCGAAACATTTTTAAATAGCTCGATATATAACGCTGAGTTGTTTCCTGCAGGTTATATAGTCTTACGGAAAGATCGGTTAGGAGACTCTGGATTTGGTGGCACATTACTAGCTGTACGCGATTATTTGTCTCCAACAATTATCTCGGATATCGATGGGCTAACTACCGATAAAGAGCTAATTGTTGCAAAATTAGTGTGGAAAAATATAACATTTATAGTCTGCGTAGTATACTTACCACCGAGCTACAATGATAATCAATATTTGAGTGTTCTTGAGTGCTTAGAAAACGTTACATGTAAATTTCCAACTCACAAAACAATAATTTTAGGGGATTTCAATCTAAATTCATGTAGCTATAATGTCCAGTCACAATTCGCATGTTTTTTGAATTTTTGTAATTTAACGCAAAATAATATTGTACTAAATAAGGATAACCGTATGCTTGATCTTGTATTAACTGCAAACTTCAAGGCTGGTAGCGTCTCGGTTAGTAGAGACGATGAACCTTTGGTTAAGGCTGAAGGTTATCACCCTCCTCTAGATGTAAAGCTTTTGTTTTCAGGCAATATTTACAACAACACCTCCCGGTCTTCTTCTGAACCAAGCGGCTCTGAATGTAATTATTCAGTTTCACAAAACCAACCATATATATATGAGTGGAATTTTAAGAAAGCTGACTTTCACGGCTTGTATTCGGGTATATCTGCTATTAATTGGTCAGATGTATTAGCTCAGCAGGATGTTGATACTGCTACTGATCTTCTATATTATGAGCTGTGTAATGTTTTTGGAAAATACGTGCCTACACGCAAGTCAAGTAGCTCCCCGCCTCAGCGACAATACCCACGTTGGTTCACATCTGATATTATTAAAAAAATCCAAATAAAGTATTTTCATTTGCGCAAATACAAAATTAATGGTTTAGTATTTAATCGTGAGGTTTTTAAATACTACCGTTCCCTAGTAAAAAGCCTTATTGCTGAGTCGTACAGCCTGTACATTAATACTGTTGGATCTAATATTAGCCGTGATCCTGCGCAATTTTGGAATTACGTAAAAGAGAAACGTTGCGACAGAAACCAGTTGAACACTTATTCGGTGAATGGAAAACAAATAGTTGCACAGGAAGCGGTCAATGCTTTTGCTGAATATTTCAGTTCAGTTTTTTTGGACGAAGTGCCTAAGCTAGACCCCTTTGCTGACCAAGTTGTAAATTCAAGCAATACGCGTTTGATTGATATCAAATGTGTTTCGGAAACTGATATCCGCCTCGCAGTCCGACGCCTCAAAGCGTCTTCAGTCGCAGGGCCAGATGCCATTCCCCCCTTCCTCATTAAAGACTGTATTAACTGTCTGTGTGAGCCTTTACTTTACATGTTTAATCTTTCTTTAGAGAAATGTTATTATCCAACTAGGTGGAAAACGTCTCGAGTGTCACCTATACCTAAGACAGCTTCCTCTGAAATTAGCGACTTCCGCCCTATAGCGGTATTGTCAGTTTTTCCTAAAATTTTTGAAGCTATTCTAAACCGACATTTAACTCTCCAACTTGACAGTGCTTTCGATGACGCGCAGCATGGTTTTCGTGCAGGTAGATCAACAACCACCAACCATATTTGTTTTATGGACTATTTAGCATACGAAATGGATAACGGCAAGCAAGTGGATGCTGTATTCCTTGATTTCCGGAAAGCTTTTGATGTGGTAGACAATGATATTCTACTGTCAAAGCTCTCATTAATGGGTGCTTCTAATCAACTGTTAAGGTTTTTTGCTAACTACCTGGGGGATCGAAAACAGTATGTCCAACTTAAAAACTATAAATCTAAGGAATATTTCACGAGATCCGGAGTAAGCCAAGGAAGCAATATCGGACCGACACTTTTTTTAATCATGATCAACGATCTTCCTTTGTTTCTGAATAATTCTAGTTGTTTAATGTTCGCTGATGACTTGAAACTTTTTCGACCGATTCAATCATTATCAGATTGCATGCTGCTTCAGCAAGATCTTAGTACAGTTGAGGACTGGAGTAAATCCAATAGACTTGCATTTAATGTCACCAAATGTAAGGAAATTTCATTTACTCGACGGCAGGTGACTATAGAGCTTGAATATTATTTGTGTGGCTCTACTTTAGAGAGGGTAAGTAGTATTCGCGATCTAGGGATCATGGAAGATGCCTCTATTAATTTCAGGGATTACATTAGGTCTATCTGTGAAAGGGCAAATAAAACTCTAGGTTTCATTATGAGAAGTGCGTCCCAATTTCAGAATACGGAAATCGCTACTCTGTTATATAACGCTTTCGTTCGTAGCAGACTAGAATTCAGCTCAGCTGCGTGGGATCCGCGTGAGGCCAAATACTCCCTTATGATTGAAAAGGTTCAGCGTAAATTTGCAAGATACTTGTATAAGCGCAAATACGGATACTATCCATATCTCTATCCATCTTTGTTTGTGTCTGGAATGGTTGGTCTTGACACTTTGCTACTAAGACGCAAACTCCATTTGGCATTGCATTACGTCCTGTTATTGAACAATAAAGTAAATAACCCGACCGTATTAGCCAACATTTCGTTGTATGTGCCTGACAATTATGTTAGAGGAGTGCGTCACCGTCGCCGACTGTTCGCCACTCGCACGACCAGAACGCGCCATGCCAATAACGCGCCAACACAGCGCGCACTATTAATATTAAATGCGTTTTTACAGGAAAACCAGCATATGGATATTTTTTATGATAGTCTTAATCATATTAGCATGACACTCCGTAATTTTTTAAGTTTTAGTTAGTTATGATTGTTTATATTACTTTTCTTTTGTTTTCTGTGTGCTCTATTAAATTTTTGTTAAATTGTATATATGTGTGTAATAAATAAGTCTAGTTTTTAAGTCTAAAATAGTTATAATTGGCCCAAAGCTGTAAAATAACTATTTGTTTTAAATAAATCATTATTTTATTTTATTTTATTTTTAAGGCAATAAGAACACTGGAATCGGGGGTTTTTCTTTAATTTTAAATTTAGATTTATTGACTCAAAAGTGGTCCATTGTGCGTGTAACGCAGCGCTCCTGTAACCAGACTAAAAATACTGTAGTGTAGTGACCTCGGGTTCTTGAAGATTGCTTGATACTGCGCTGTAAATGCCTCACATTCCAGCACTATGCTGGCCTCTATAGTCTTGCCATAGATTATTATGTTGTGAATGTTTTTGTTAAGGTAGAAGCAGTGGAACATAATAGGTTAACTCAAAAAAAATCAAATTCGATCGAGTCTGTTATACATAATCCGAGGTTTCTGTATCACCAAGGGAAACCGTAATGTGGTAACCATTAAAGAAACAAAATACAAAATCATTTATTTCCATTTTACAAATCTTAGAAACGTCAAAAATAAAATACAATAAACATAAACAATGAATAAAAATAATAATAAACCATGTTGTATTTTGTTGCAGCATCCCCAACGGGCCTACACCAGCACCTTTGCCATCCTCTATTTCCATTCCGAAAGAGCTGAACGACAGCACCCACTCCTGCTGCAAGATAGAGACCGTCTCCTCCTCGCAAACCGACGACGATCGCCGCTACTTCTACAATCTACCCAGCGTGCCCACCGACGAACCGACCCAACGCACCACGGACTTAACCAATAACAAATCTGAACTTAACTCCGGTCAAATTTCAAACTCGGCTAGTACCATCTCTTTCAATGAACAATCGCTTTCGAGAGACCTTCTGTTGCCGGGGAAACAAAAAGCTATATCGTCGGACAAGTCAAAAGAGTCCGCGTCGTCGAACAAGATAAAGAATCCAATGAAGAAATTTTTCGGTAAGATGAAGGGTAAAAGTTGTAAGAAAGAGAAACAGAATGGTGTTTAGGTTGCTATATCGGACTATGGGCTATCGCTAGTGAAACGTATTGTGAATGCGATACGCGTTTAGCGCGAATAGGGGATATTACTGCGATGTGCTTGTGCCAGAGGGCAGCACTTGCGTAGACGGTTAACAGAAACAGTTAAATTATTATAGGTTAGCAGTTTTATCTATGACGATCGTCCTTCAAAGCGAAAAAGAGTCAAAACATTTATTTCCTTTTAAGCACAGGGCTTACATGGACAGGTCAGCTTAAAATTAATAAAACTAAAATATACAAAAATAATCAAGGAAACATTGTCTTGACAGTTTGCTTCAATATTTTATACTGAGTTGAGAAGCGAATAGAACCTCACAGCTTTATCAGTATTTTCAATTTTGTAGTTATCATAATTTTGGATTTCTTATTTAAAGGTAACTATTATAAATTCAACATTTGCAAAAGAAAATGCTTGTCTTCTTGAAAGTTACTTGATCATGGTCACAAATGACATTAACCATAAAAATGATACTGTCTGTGCTAGTGGCGCCTAAATATCCCCTATTATTACTGGCATGCTTGTCAAACGGATACACAGTGCTTTTGTTAAACAATCGTTTGTTAGCATTGACATCAGCGTGGTCAAACCACGCCCGCGTTGTTTTTTATATTCCGAGCATGCTCAAAAATCGACACACATGTCACTATGGAACACATGCTTAATAGTAGCATGCTCACGTGCTATTAATGGGCATCTGTAACTGTAGCTATAAACAAGGTGTTTTAAAATTGGTATATAAAGCAGAATGGGTGTGCGGTACACACTAGTAGAACTTCTTTTGTTCTATGATTTTTCGATTTGTCAAAAACTTCATTATGATACCCATTTTGTCTCTATGATAGTCAAAGTTATATAATACATAGATTAAGTTTATTTAAATTCAAATGATCCGTGATATGTGTCTCGGAATGGGACGTAAAACTTAGGTACTGCCATTTTGTCTTCCTGTAAAATTTATTAATAGGTATGTATTTTTGCATTTTAAACTTCTTTAAATGGAAGGAAAGGATTTAAAATTTTGTAACATTTTAAGAAAGATTTATAAAAGTACAGATTTTTTATATAGATTATTAAAACACTATTTGTAAGAAATATATTTTTTAAATAGATTCTTAACTTTTATCAATTTTGTCACAAAATTGTGTTTAGTATAATATCTTGTGGATATTGTAGTTAAGTTTACAATAATAATACAAACTGTAAGTTGTATTTTAATTTAAGGATCAATTTATTTGTTATGTATATTTTTTAAAGAGATTTTAATTTAATTATTCATTAAATAATGAAATAAATCTTGATTTTTGTTATAAAACTAAAACAGTTCCACAACCTCGTTCGAGATGATGACATGAGAAGTATTAACATGTTTATAATACGCTTTACAAAAATGTCACTTCATTAATCGAAAATTGGATACGCGTCCCTAGGCATACAGTATACAGGTTGTAAGTTAGTATTAGAGGAGAAAAAGAGACTCAACTGCAGGGATTTTGAATTCGCTCCCTGCTGCTGTATTTCCTGATACCTACAACCCTGAGTACCTTCAAGTCAAGAGAGAATAGGTACCTTCTAGGTTCTAGATCCTTATGATCCATACTACCTTCTAGATACTTGTGATCCATACTACCTTCTAGATCCTTGTGATCCATACTACCTTCTAGATCTTTGTGATCCATACTACCTTCTAGATACTTGTGATCCATACTCGTCCAAATCGACACTTACCATCAGGTGAGATTGTGGACATACAAAGATCTATCATTCATAAAAAAAAGACTCACCCACAATGAGCCGTAACAGCTTATATGGGAGGGGAGTAAATAAAAGACAAGGTAACATTAAAACAGTAGGTATATAATTGTATGATTGGTCTACGTGAGCCGGAGCGCGTAGAGCCGCACGAGGTGGTCGGCGCCGGCGCTCGCCAGCAGCAGCCCGGCGCCGCGCGGCCGGAACGCGAGCCGCCGCACCGTGAGATGATGCGCCGAACTGTAAAGATACAACATTTGTTTATTTTTGAAGTAATACTTCTTTACAATCGTCGTGATTTCAAACCGGATGCAACGGAAAAAACGACAGGTAAGAGACACAAATACAATAGTCGCCTGTAATTAGTGAGCCAGAGCGAGAGAGCAGATGTCGCTGTGTATGTATATTCACACTGTTTAATACTTGCTTGTATTTGAGCATTTAACGTGTGTTAGTGTATGTGAAAACTACGTGAGCTAATACTACTCTGAACACTGTAAGCGGCTACGTATTACAGCTTTTTAGTAAGATGTCAGCGTGGTGTGTTATTATCTAACAGTGTGTTTGTGACTATTTTTATCTTGTTGTGCTAAATAATAAATTTTATAGGATGCCGAAAACTAATGCCGAAATGTGTCATCAATATCGACGCAAAAAAAAATCCAGAAACTGAAAATATGGAACTTGAGCAATAGATTATGTAACATTTATGTTAAATAAAATATAAAGTATCTTTTAAAATTAATCAAAATACTTTCATTTTTTTTTAAATAAACTTTGTAATTATCCTACCCTTGTTATATATATTCATCTCATTCTTTTGTCGATTTACTGAAGTTTCACTTCTATCGTGTGTGAATCGCACCCACACCTTTTTATGTTAGATAAGCCTTCATTTGAGCACAATCTCACCTGATGTAAAGTGACGATGTGGTCTAAGATGAGGCATGAAGACCTAGAAGGTAGATGGCTTTTCCGGGCCAAATTACGAAACATTAAAATCGCTTCACGCACTGGCCCAGCCCGGAGGGTGGTGACAATTTATTTATTTATTTAAGTATACTAACACGATTACGAAACCAATTACATTAGTACACAAAATAACAATATAATGATACACAAAAATAAGTAGGTGACAAGCCGCGGCCGAAGCCTCCCACCAGAGACTGTCAAACTGTGACTGTCTGTGTGTGAGGATGATTTATTTCCACTGTTTGATTTTACAAATCTTAGAAACCAACACACATACATTCACAAACTTATTTACGCAGTAATTTTCATTTATGCATAAAAACAATATTATAATCGCATTTGAATTGATATTCTAACATCTTGGCCTGAAGTAGCAATAGAGACGAATGGAATGAAAAAAGGAAGGCCTTTGCCCTGCAGTGGGACGGAATGGCTAATAAATAAATAGATAATTTGAATTCATTATACTTAGCTTAAATAAAAATTACTTTTCGTTCATAAACGAAGTAACAGAGTGTCCTTAATTTACTTTTGATTAACTTTTATTACATTCATGGGATCATGCATACCCTCAGCCCATATTCGTAAATTAACTCTTTTAATGCGTCCCATTAACCTACCTGCCTAGAGTTTTTTTTCGTTTTACACACCTACAGACAAGGGAGTGCGTACCCTTTTGCTTTTTTAAAATTAATTTATTTTTATAATAATATGTTACAAACGCGAAGTAATAAAGAACCTGCCTGATATATAAGGTTCCATCCCCTGGTGTCACATATCCGGGCTAGACGACCGCAACTGTGGTCCATTCTTTAGCAGAGCCCAGGAGCCGTCCGTCGTACGCGTTGAGTCTGACACATTCAGTATAGGATACCACCTCGAGATCCTGGCACCACCTGGTGTTACATATCCTAGCGTATGGTCGTACCTGTGGTCCAACTCCTTAAGCAGAGTCCAGATGGCACATTCAGTATAAGATCCCACCCCGAGATCCTGGCACCTGGTGTCACATATCCTGGCGTATGGTCGTACCTGTGGTCCATCTCCTTAAGCAGAGTCCAGAGGCCGTCGTACGCGTAGAGTCTGACGCAGCCAGTTTCAGTGCCCACCGCCACGATCCTGGCGGCCCCCGCAGCCGGCGCGAAGGCCAGCGCCGTGACGGACTCCTTGAGCTCCAGCGACTTGCCGTGGAGGCTGTAATCTCGGAGAGACGTGTCCGTTATTGTGTCGGTCTTGGTCCAGACGCAAACCTGCGAACCAGTATGTGTATTGGTTGAATGATCTGTCAGACTGAGAGTTTTTTTTTTGCATTGCTCGGAACAAGGAACTTTTGAATTACTTCTGTCTGACAATAATTAGCCTTATAGGTAATTAATAACTCGGTTTAACAAAAATAAAAATATATATTTCCCGACAATTTACACATCAAAATCTAGACCTGTGCTAGATATATGATATACTTAATTAATATAATAGTCATACATAATATAGATTTTTTTTAAATTAAACACCCAGACCAAGGCGATCGTGCTTGCAGAACATACAGGGTTTGTATCCCAAAAGTATCAAATAATTGCAATGATAGACTTATAACAGTGTCTGATAGTGCATGGCATCAAGCTAGAGCGACCTGCAAGCTACAAGGAAAGACGTTTTCTTCCTGGTTAACATGATAGTTTAACCGAAGTGGGTCAACCTGTCCTATAGCTTTATTTGCCGCTTTACTACTCCATAACATCTATATTTCTATGTATCATAATGTATGTATTTAGAAATAAAAATGTATCTATGTATTATATCAGTCACCTCACACACATAGTACAAGCTCTGCTTAGTTCGGGGTTAGGTGATGCTGTGTGAGTAGTCCGGATATATTTATTTATTTATTATTATTATTTTGACATGTAGAATTTTTTCATTTATATAATATATATATTATAGGTAGGTATTTTTATATTAAACTTTAACTTTATTTTTATAATCAAGCTTTTCACACCACGGCGTTGCCTGCGTTTTATGGCTTTTCCCGCGGGAACAAAGTATTTCCAGCGATAAAAAGTAAAAAGGCTATACATAGCCTTCCTCGGTAAATGGGCTATGTAACATTGAAATAATAATATTTATTTCCAAAAACATAATATGTACATCATTCACAGTAATCAGCGGTAACCAAACTAGGCTGAGCCTGTACTATGGAACCGCCTTCCATTTGACCCAAATCATAGAAAATAGTTATACAAAAATTAAAAAAAGAAGATAATTATCATAAACTAAAATTTTGTACAAAACATGATAAATAAAAAAGTTTTTGGAGTTTACTCCTTAAGAAACGATTTGAGTTATAAGGCCCGGTACGGAAATTTTATGAGTAAAATCAAAATCAAGTGTAACACGAAAAGTTGAGGCGTTACGTAGAAAGAGACAAACATATATATCTGTAGGATTTAACGTGTAAAAGAATGAGATGGAATACATTACACAGCGTATCTCATTCTCGGGTCTCCTCTTTGCGCGATACTTCGTTGAAAGTGACATCTGACATTGACAGTAGCAACTTGGCATCATAGATATTAAATAAATCCGAAACCAAAAGAGCTAAACCTCGTGTACCATGTGCCTCGTGTGCCTTCTAGTACCATGGACGTAAGTCGGGGTAAAATTTTGTGGTACTAAAGTGCCAGAGGACGTTCAAGAGGATATATATCATAATTATAGTTCGTAAGGAGTAAACTCCAATCGTGCGTCGTAGCTGACACACACACACTTTTTTTTTTTAATAGAATCACTAGTTCCTGTGATATAAGCGCGTTCAAACAAACAAACAAACTCCTCATCTTTATAAAACTAGTATAGCCGTGATATAGGCAGGTAATGTTACCTTGCCATCCCTCGAGCCGGTAGCGAAGAGCGTCCCGTCGCTGTCCCAGGCGCAGCACCAGAGCACCCGCGCGTGCACCCCGTTGGTCCGGTCCGTGCTGGCGGCCAGGCGGAAGGCCCCGCCCGCCGCGCGCGCGAACAGCGACCAGCGCCGGTCGCGCGACACGCACAGCACGCGCCGGCTGTCCGGCGAGAACTCCATCTGGGTGACCGTGAGCGCGTGCGAGGGGAGCGTTTGGATCTGCTTCCAGGTTTTTGTGTCCCTTTGGGTAAAGGAGTAAGTTAAATAAATAAATATTTCCGGACAATCCACACAACAACATCTAGCCCCGTGGTAAGCTCTAAGCTTGTATTACGGGTACTAGACATCTGATATACTTAATATAATAGACATACATACATATGTAGATATATTTAAGTTGTAAGTTTTAATTGTAAAACAATGACATTTGACAACGAATATTAACATCAAATCTATTACTGACTAGCGGCCCGCCCCGGCGTCGCACGGGTAAAAAAGTTCCCGGCAATTTTTCCTTATTTGCTCACCGTTTAGATCTACCCTGGACTACGACAAACATTTTAAAACCAAAATCAGCTCAATCGGCCCAGCCGTTCTCGAGTTTTAATCAGACTAACGAACAACAATTCATTTTTATTTTTATATATTATTCTAATTCTTATACCTAATAAGTAGCTCTATGCATCATTTAAGGGAAACGTAAATTGTATTCTGGTCTTTCGCGACACAGGATCAAACAATTCTGGTGCGGGAACCATAATTTGGAAAATAAATTAATTTGTATTTTGTAATAAGCTCCCTGATTTGACAAGCATTTTTTTGGATATGTAATATTTATAAAAGGTAAATAATTAAGAACTTCAAAATTGTAAAACTGATAGAGCTGTGTTGTTTTATTCGCTTCTCAACTCCTTGTAAAACATTGAAGCGAACTGTAAATACTATGTTATTTCCTTGATAATGTTTGTTTACAAAATATACATTGTAGTTTAATTTTTTTAAGTTGTCCTGTTAATATGCACAGGGCATATTTTGGAAATAAGATACTTGCGTTATCTAGGTAGATGTACATATGTATTGTCTGTGGTTCTAGACTATAACCCACTACGCAGGTCCAATTCGGGTTTGTAGAGAGTAAAACGCTCATATAGTAATAAATATTACGGTATTTAAATTTATACATATAATTAGTTAAGGGTTGATTTTTGGCAATGACGTTTGTATCTATAATTAAAGTGACATTTGTAAAGTAGAATCAATTTCAATTTATGTTTCATGTGTTTGTGTTCATGTCCACTTTGTTGATTCAACTTATAAATAAATAAATAAATAATAGTGTGTATTGTATGTAACAACAACATCTAGCCCCGCGGTAAGCTCTAAGCTTGCGTAACGGGTAATATACATGTGATAAACTTAATACAATAGACATACATATATAGATATTTATATTATACATATGAATGAATGCACTGCGGTTCTAGCTACCACAGTATGAGCGCGGCGTGTTCCACGCTGGTCGCCTTGCAGGCGGACGCGAGCAGCTGGCCGTCGGGGCTGGCTGCTAGCGCGTACACCTCGTAGCCGTGGCCGTATAACTTCTGCTGCTCCGGCCATAGAGTGTTCTGCATTAGAGTCTCTTCCGTGGGGGGTTCTGTGGGCATGTACATGTTAATAAGCTCGCTATTCACTTCAGAAAAGTTTCATTACGAAAGCTTGCAAATGTATTAATTTGCGTAAGGCCGGACTCTGCGCTATGCGGGCGCGGGCGCGTGGTTATACAAAAGCGTTACGCGTGGCATTTTTGTACGCGTTTGGTATAAAAACACGCCCGTTAACGCAGCCTGAGGCCGAAAAGCCGTTATGTAAATTAAAAATAATATACATATTTATTTTAAATTTTTCCTGGTGTGTCTCACTGCTATAATTGTGAAAGTGAATTAGACACGCCGTTCAATAAATATTATATCATTATAAATAAATATTTCCGCACGAATCACACAGCATCACCTAACCCCGAACTAAGACCGGGCTTGTACTATGGATGTTAGGTGACTGATATACTAAATAGATATTTTTGTTGTAAAAACATATATATAATACATAGAAAACACCCAGACCGGAAACCAGAAATTGTAGATCATACAAAATCTGGTCCCGCAGCGAGAATCGAACCCGCAACGGACTTTCGCCCACCGCGCCACAGAGGTCGTCGATAATATTTGTGATAAGTTAAAACAAGGACTTGATGAAAAAATATAATACAATTTAATAGCAAAACAGACCTATAAGATAGACCTTATAGAGTCGCTACGAACGAACGTCGAATTAACATGAGTACAGTACCTTTCAAGTTGACAGGTACGAAGTAGCCATCGTCCTGATCTGTATCGTGCAGCCCGTCGCCTTCGCTGAACACGGCCTTGTTGGAGAGCCCGAGCGACGGAACCGACGCGCCCTCCGCACCTGACAGAACATCATTAATCAAAACTAAAAAAAAGGTGTGTGTGCGATTCACACACGATAGAAGTGAAACTTCAGTAAATCGCCAAAAGATTTTGTTCGGGCGGTCACCCATCCAAGTACTGGCGTCGCGCAACGTTGCTTAACCTTGTTAGCGTTTAAGATTGGCTTACCTGTCGTTTTTTTCAGTTGCATCCGGTTTAAAATTCTAAAGAAGTTTCACTTCAATAATAATAAAATTATTTATTTACGAAAACATAAAAAATACAAGTGTCAGCGAAGCTCAAACTAAGCAAATCTGCTTGTATCTTGAGACCTCAGAAAATAGATATAAATTTATTTATTCTTAAAATTCAAGTTTATGTTAAGAGCCGTGTTGGCTAAGTGGGAGCACACTCGATTTTATTATGTGCGCTTTAAAAACGTGCTTTAACGGTGAAGGCAAACATCGTGAGGAAACCGGCATGTTCTGAGAACTTTGAAAAGTTTGTAGAACATGTGTCAGTACGTGATATAAGTGACGGTATGATCTAAGATGGGACATGAAGACCTAGAAGGTAGATGGCTTCTCCGGGCCACATTACGAAACACGAGGAAATCGTTTCACGCACTGGCCCAGCCCGGGGGGTGGTAACAAGCCGCGGCCGAAAGCTACCACCAGAGACTGATCCTAGCACCACCCGGAGAAAAAAAAAACCTCCAAAATTATGATAATATTCAAGCATTGTCATATTAAGTCACTCAATATCTACTACTCTATGCAATATTATAAACAGTCATTATGATGATTATTGACTTGTTAACTGTCGTTATGAACAAAGATTTCGTACAAACCTTTACTTGAGCTCTCCTCCAGCTGTTCCCCGGTGATGTTATTGAAGTTGTGCACAAAGTTATTGGGAGCCTCGAACACTCGGATGACCTTCTCCTCGGCCGCAGACGCGAACGTGTGGCAGTTGAGGATCGCCAGCGCCTGCATGTCGTACCCGTGCACCTGCGGCCGCGCCAGCTCGTGCCACTCCGTACACCCTGGGGGTAAACAGATGAGCCCATAATCATCATCACAACCCTATTAATATTCCCTCTGCTGGGACACAGCGACTTCTCTCTTGAAGAGAGAGATTAGGCCTTAATTCACCACGCTGGGCAAGTGCGGGTTGGTGAATGCCACATGTCCTTCAGACTTTTTGCTCTTTTCCCTGTGTTCCAGCAGTGGGAACGTAAATTATTCTTGATAAGCTTTCGTTTGACCACAATCTCACCTGATGTAGAGTGACGATGTGGTCTAAGATGGGACATGAAGACCTAGAAGGTAGATGGCTTCTCCGGACCACATTACGAAACACGAAAAATCACTTCACGCACTGGCCCAGCCCGGAGGGTGGGTTAATAGGGTGATGATGATTCAGAAAGCTGTGCAATTGTTTTACCGTCCGGTTTCCGCCAGGGCGCGTGGACCCGGGCGGTCTGGTCGGCGGCCAGGCTGGCGAGGTAGCGGCCGCGCGGCTCCCAGCGCACGTCCGCGACCGCGCCGAAGTGGCCCCCGCATACAACTGATAGATGGTTTGTTTTACCGTCCGGTTTCCGCCAGGGCGCGTGGACCCGGGCGGTCTGGTCGGCGGCCAGGCTGGCGAGGTAGCGGCCGCGCGGCTCCCAGCGCACGTCCGCGACCGCGCCGAAGTGGCCCCCGCATACAACTGATAGATGGTTTGTTTTACCGTCCGGTTTCCGCCAGGGCGCGTGGACCCGGGCGGTCTGGTCGGCGGCCAGGCTGGCGAGGTAGCGGCCGCGCGGCTCCCAGCGCACGTCCGCGACCGCGCCGAAGTGGCCCCCGCATACAACTGATAGATGGTTTGTTTTACCGTCCGGTTTCCGCCAGGGCGCGTGGACCCGGGCGGTCTGGTCGGCGGCCAGGCTGGCGAGGTAGCGGCCGCGCGGCTCCCAGCGCACGTCCGCGACCGCGCCGAAGTGGCCCCCGCATACAACTGATAGATGGTTTGTTTTACCGTCCGGTTTCCGCCAGGGCGCGTGGACCCGGGCGGTCTGGTCGGCGGCCAGGCTGGCGAGATAGCGGCCGCGCGGCTCCCAGCGCACGTCCGCGACCGCGCCGAAGTGGCCCCCGCATACAACTGATAGATGGTTTGTTTTACCGTCCGGTTTCCGCCAGGGCGCGTGGACCCGGGCGGTCTGGTCGGCGGCCAGGCTGGCGAGGTAGCGGCCGCGCGGCTCCCAGCGCACGTCCGCGACCGCGCCGAAGTGGCCCCCGCATACAACTGATAGATGGTTTGTTTTACCGTCCGGTTTCCGCCAGGGCGCGTGGACCCGGGCGGTCTGGTCGGCGGCCAGGCTGGCGAGGTAGCGGCCGCGCGGCTCCCAGCGCACGTCCGCGACCGCGCCGAAGTGGCCCCCGCATACAACTGATAGATGGTTTGTTTTACCGTCCGGTTTCCGCCAGGGCGCGTGGACCCGGGCGGTCTGGTCGGCGGCCAGGCTGGCGAGGTAGCGGCCGCGCGGCTCCCAGCGCACGTCCGCGACCGCGCCGAAGTGGCCCCCGCATACAACTGACGGCTGCCATTGCTTTGTCTCCTGGTTAAAACCAAAGTGTCTTGTGAATTTGATTTGTTATTGTTATATAATTTCAGCCTAATTTTTTATTTTTGTTGTATACTTTGTTTTGTTTTATTGTTACTTAATTCAATTATTCAATTATAAGTGAACTCATTTATTGATTTTTTATTATTATTATTTGACATTTTTAGTATTATTGTAATTTTGGTGGAATGAAATATATTTATGAATTATGAATAGAATAGAATAGAAAATACTTTATTAAATAGGGTGAATAGGGTAGTCTTAATTAAGTTTACAACTTCAAAGCAAATATATTCATTGATGTATCTATAATAATACTAAACTTATCAGTTAATATTTCTTTTGTAAAATAGACATATCACAATTGTAACCAAATACATTGCACCCTCTCAATTTTGAAAGGATTGGAAAACATGTAGAACACTATTTTTTAATATACAACCATGTACATACTCATGTTTTATGCAAATAAATGATTCTTATTCTTATTCAAAGTAAGAATGTATTTCATAATTAAATCAGTTTTTAGGACTTTACCTCAATTCATTGTCACATTAGAATATATTTACATGAATTGTCTGGAAATATTTATTTATTTACTAGCTGACCCCAGCAACCATTGTTTTGTAAAATGAAAAATAGATAGTAACCGATTCTCAGACCATAAATAATTATGAATACGCATAATTATAAAATTTTGGTAAAAATCGGTAGTGCCGTTTCGGAGGAGTACGGTAACTAACATGGTGACATGGAAATTTTATATATTAGATAATAAGTTTAGCCGTGATCGTGTGATCACGGTTGTGATTGAGAAATACCGGGATATCCAGGAAGGCTCGGGAATTGTCCTGACAGTAAAAGCACAGCTGTTCTATTCACGATTTATTGCGAGACTAAAGAAATCTTAATCTACCTACTATTACTACTTTAATAATAAACTACCTACATAACAGTGATCTTAAGGTTGGTTCACATCAAATGTTACCAGTTGCAAGTGTTAACGCAGTAGTCATGGTGTAGACCGGGCTGGGCCAGTGCGTGAAGCGATTTTTTTGTGTTTCGTAATGTGGTCCGGAGAAGCCATCTACCTTCTAGGTCTTCATGCCACATCTTCACTTTACATCAGGTGAGATTGTGGTCAAATGAAGGCTTATATAACACTAGCGGCACGCCCCGGCTTTGCACGGGTAATTATTCAAAATTGTTTCAAAATTATTCCAATTTTTCTCTCCTTAAAAACCATCCTTAAACTCCAACAAACATTTAAAAAAATAAATTGGCTAAATTGGTATAGGCGTTGTTGAGTTAGCAACACATTTTGCGATTCATTTTTAACCCCCGACAAAAAAAGAGGGGTGTCATATGTTTGACGTGTCTATCTGTCTGGGACATCATAGCTCCCGAACGGATGAAGCGATTTTAACTTAGTTTTTTTTGTTTAAAAGGTGAGTCTGGCGCGAGTGCTCTTAGACATGTTTCATGAAAATCGGTTGTGTCGTTTAAAAATTGTGGGGGTTAGAGTGGGGAAGGAAAACAGAAAATCTGCAAAAATCTCGAGTGGGGTATCAAAGGAAATTGAAGGATTCGAATCGGGGGTTTTTCTTATATTTTAAATTTAGATTTATTATTTTTAAGAAGATTAAGGTAAGAGAAAACATACTATTGATTGCAACGCTCAAATTGGTGTAACCGACAACAAACATAAACTTGGTTCGGGTCAATTGGTGTAACGTTAGTTTTTTGAAGAAAGTTGGTTATAATTTTTCTTTCAAGCTAAGAATTAGTGTAAGAGCAATGCTGGCTTGCCAAGATACATACACCAACTTAACCTTCTTTGGTCAAAGGATAGGAATACAACAATTCGACTTATGTAAATGGATCACATACCTACTCAGTTACAACATAATTTCGACGGAAGTCTGCAAATTCACAGTTAAAATGTGTAGCGTAACTGTATTTTTTTAAAGCTAGTATTCTATTATTATGCTATTCGAAAGAGCAGAAAAAAACTAAAAAAAACTGTATACTCCACTTATTGTACGTGTTTTGGTGGTTAACCCAATTGAACGTTCATGTTGTAAGCGCTAATTAATTTTAAGACCAAAATTGTACACATGAATGCAATAAACGATTTTGAATTTGAATTTGAATTTGAACCTGCAACCGACGATAATGTACAATATCTATGCTATATGCTAGGGTTTAGTTCTGAAAATAACTTTTTGAATGGGATTAGTTACCTGTTAACGAATTATTAACTACTAACTAAGCGACAAAATATTATCAAGCGACAATTTTTTTATTTCCGCACACGACCATTCAGTAGGGAGCCGACCGACCGCCGCCGCGGTTATTTAAAAAAAAATTAACTCGTGATATCTTTTGAATGGAATGTCAGAATCTAATAATTCAAAAAGTTATATAATTGTTTTAAAGCAATCTTACATAATAAATTATTTTGTTAAGGATTAATACCAAGATACAAATAAAGAGCCTTTTCAAACAGTGGTATTATAATTTTTTAATATAAAAAATCGCTTATTGTCACAAAACTATAATAGTTAGAGATATGATGCAACGACGTTTTTTGTAGATAATGATAAGTTCTATAAAGTTGTAATACATCACTTTGTTATATATTCAATAGTTTTCGCAGCATTCGCGATTAAAGAAAGATTTAGGTTTATTTTTTCAAAAAAATCGCTTATTGTCACAAAACTATAATAGTTAGAGATATGATGTAAAGACGTTTTTTGTAGATAATGATAAGTTCTACAAAGTTGTAATACATTACTTTGTTATATATTCAATAGTTTTCGCAGCATTCGCGATTAAAGAAAGATTTTAGGTTCTTTTTTTTCACCATGGGTTACATTATCGGAGTTTGGTAAGAAATCATATTATTTTTTAAAACTAAATATAGCCTATGTCACTCAGGGATAGTGTAGCTTTCGAATGGAGAAAGAATTTTTTAAATCGGTGCAGTAGTTTCAGAGGCTATTCGAGACAAACAAACAAACAAACAAACAAACAAAAAATCAAACCTTTCCTCTTTATAATATTAGTATAGATAAAAAAAGGGTTTGTGTGCGATTCACACACGATAGAAGTGAAACTTCAGTAAATCGACAAAAGAATGAGATGAATATAATATAACAAGGGTAGAAAAATTACAAAGTTTAATTGTTTAAAAATTAAAGTATTTTGATTAATTTTAAAAGATATTTTATATTTTATTTAACAAATGTTACATAATCTATTGCTCAAGTTCCATATTTTCAGTTTCTGGATTTTTTTCATTCTAATTTTATTTTCATTTTTATTGCGTCGATATTGACGATACATTTCGGGATTAGTTTTCGGCATCTTATAAAATTTATTATTTAGCACAAAGATATAAAAATAGTCACAAACAAACTGTTAGATAATAACGCACCACGCTGACATCTTACTAAAAAGCTGTAATACGTAGTCGCATACAGTGTTCAGAGTAGTATTAGCTCACGTAGTTTTCACATACACTAACACACGTTAAATGCTCAAATACAAGCAAGTATTAAACAGTGTGAATATACATACACACCGACATCTGCTCTCTCGCTCTGGCTCACTAATTACAGGCGACTATTGTATTTGTGTCTCAGTTGTTTTTTTCCGTTGCATCCGCTTTGAAATCACAACGATTAAAATAAATAAATAAAGAAATATTTCCGGACAATCCACACAACAACATCTAGCCCCGAGGCAGGCCTGGCGCACTCCGCGCTAAAGCGTCAAAACATACCTACGAGGCTACGACGCGCTGCGGACAGTTGGCGGATAGCCGTTCAGGGAGTCACGCGTATGTTATTTATTTATTTATTTATTTATTTAGTTGCATCAACAAGATAAGCATATCTTAATAACAAATATTAATCTTAACATTATCTTAATAACAAATATTAAACTTAACGCGCGCGCCTTTCGCAAGCTTTTTTTAGTTATTATTAAAGGTGTAAAAGGTACCATGGCGACAAAAAAGCATTTGGGTGTTCAAACACTGATAATAGTAAAGATTTATCAGTTTTTGCTCTTCCGAAGGATATCGATTTTAGATCTAGGTTGATATTTAAGAACCGACCAAATTAAATTTAATTAAGTATTCAATGCGACCGCTATAATATTCACAATGTTATAGGTATTGTTTATTTTTTTATTTTGGCGGAAAAGTTCAAACTCCGTATAAATCGTTATTGTAAGTAGACCTCTCAATACTAGTAACTACTTTCTAATATTATTTAGTCAGATAAAAATATTCTTGTAATGAAAACCCTGATGTCGACAGAAAAGGTAAGGGTTACGCGATAGAAAGAGAGGAAACTTCTAGGTGAATATAACTGTAGGTAAATTGAACTTAATTGTGTTGTAGAAAAGGTCGCTATTCCTTTAATTGATTTTTTGGAGTGCGTCTTCTGTACTTATTATGTATTTTGTGCCCGAGGTAAGCTCTTAGCTTGTGTTACGGGTACTAGACATCTGATATACTTAATATAATATACATACATAAATAGATATTTTTTATTCTAAAGAAGTTTCACTTAAAAAAAAAGACTTTACCTCCTCGCAGGTCCAAATATGTAAGCTCCCATTGTACCCGTGCCCCAGCACCTCTCCTCTCGGTCCGAAGCGGCTGCCGTAGAAGCCCAGCCCGTTGCCGCCCACTTCTCCGAGCCTGATAAAACATACAAAATCACTTACTTCCAAAGTTTGATTAACAAAGCTAAGAAATATCAAAAACACAAATTGAACATACCACAGATAAATCTATAACATAGAAATGAATCGCAAAATGTGTTGGTAACTCAAGAACGCTTAATAGAAGTCCAAGGTTGGTTTTCACGGCGAGAAATATTCAAATAACTACCGCGAATTAATAATAAAAAAACTCAAACTTTAAAGTTTTGTTTTATTATCCCACTTGTTATTCTTGGATTTATATAAATTTTAATACAAGTACTGTAATTAATTTATTTGTCTGTAATTAATAGCTTCATATTTATTATAATCAGTAGTGGAAAAGCGAAGGCACCTAACAAAAGTATTCTATTATTACTTAAAAGTCTAAAGTTCTATTGTCTTGAACAATGTGAACTATGTTTAGCTTATCACTGAATAAAGTTATTATTATTACTATATAGTTTATGATAATTTTGCTTGTTTAACACACCAAAAAAGCGATTTGAAAGTAGCTTATTTTCATTCTGATATTTAACTAAACATACTTTGCTTAGAATTACCTGACCGCCTCCACCCACGCGCCCGAGGCTCCCGGCCGCCACACTACGAGCGACTTGTCCAGAGATGACGACAGGAGACTGTATACAGCTAGCTTTTTACCTGCAACCATGAGATTGGCCGTCAATTTAATTTGAATAAATAAAATTTAAGTGACAGGATGGAACAATTCGGTATAAGTGAGACACCGTATATAGACTAAAAAGTGCAGAGTAGTATGACTATCTTATGACTATCTTAACTTATATATATAAAAATGAATCGCAAAATATGTTGGTACGCGCATAGCTCAACAACGCCTGGACCAATTTTCAAAAAAATCCACTTTTTGCACATGCACTTTTCGAGACTATGTCGTTCGTGATGCTCAATTATGATAATGTTGGAGGAATTCCGTAACACAATCGCGGCTCGAAGTACGCATAAGCGTAGCGTATACATTGTCTCAGCAAACGGAGCTATTTTCGAAATTATTTCTTTGTCTTTATTCGAAAGAGCAGTATCCATAACTGAAACTCTTACTTAAAGAATCACAATCTTGGCTCTAAAAAGAGTGATTTTATCTACTTAAGCAACTTTCAAATTCCGATTTCAAAGGGATGCCTACATTGCGTTGATACCATGTAGGCTTCTCTTAAGGGACTCTAGTGTTGTTGCGCCAGACTCCAGCAGTAGCATAGTCATATTATTATATTAAAACTAGTCGACCCGACAGACGTTGTCCTGTCCCACGTCTCAAAAAACAATATCTAGTTGACCGTATCGTGAATCTAAACCATTCTCGAACCCACTTAAACACACACAACAAATTTCATCAAAATCGGTCCTGCCGTTTAGGAGGAGTTCAGTGACATACACACTCACAGAAGAATTATATACATAAAGATAGCCAGTCACGATTACCAATATAACCTCAAGAAAAAGAAGTTTACTCTAAGTGCTAGTGGCGCCATCTGTAAAGTTCGTGCCACCTTTCCCCACCCCCACTGTTACTGTCGGGTTTACTAACCATTCTCTATGACCGGCGGATGCCACTGCACCCCGTACACCCAGCCCTCGTGCCCGGCCAGCACCGCGTCCAGCCCCACCGCCCACTGCTGTCCATACGCGTCAAACACCTTCTTCTCCACGGATATGTCGGCCACCTCCTCTGTTGTGTGCGCTTGGATCCGCCAGAGACGGATGTAGGTGTCTTGAGAGCAGGATGCTAGGAGTATTGTGGTGTCATCTAGAACACAGTTAGTCAATTTTAAGCAATGTTTTAGCTATTATAATACTGCATGCTATATAATATTATAATGTCTTATGTGAGGGATTGGATTTAAAGTAGGCATGAAACCTGATGAAAACTAAAGCTACAAAAGTGTTTTCGGCACGGCGGCTTCAGATACTTTATATACCCAACTCTTTGAAGCCAATTCTAGTGACGCAGGAGATATTTCCAATAAAATGTCGGCCTAGGTGGATAAGTATGTGAATGTGGTAGTAGTCATGTTTGTTTGCGCATGTCCTACAAGCACTTAAAATATCATACTTCAACATGTGGAAAAATCTATGGGCATTGGAGCAAAACCTGGAGTAATTAGCTCATGTTATTATAGGAAACATTCATATATTTTTACAAAACTGCATTCTGGGATTTGTGGCAAGATGTTAATAAGTGGATTTTCTATAGTAATAAAAATAAAACAAGTATGTAGTGCACAAATAAGAAAAAAGTCTACAGAAACATGTGGATTAAGACCAAGCTACCATCATAGTAGAACCTTACCAACTGGTAGCACATCTAGGCCTCTGACCCAATCCTCATGCCCCACTAGCTGATGTACTCTGTGGAACTCCCCTCCGGCAAACACATGTATCTTGTGGTCATCGAGTGCACAGAACAGGATGGGTTGGTTGACAATGGGCAGGATGTGGCAGTGGAGGGTCAGGCACAGACCAGAGTGAAGAGGAATTTGGTGCTTGAGAGATAAGATTCCTGAAAAAAAAAACTTTCATTTGAATGGTAGAAATCAGTAGGTCATTTCAACAGTTCAAAAATAAATGCAGTTATGTTTTTTATTTATCATATTAGTTAAATAATCTTTAATCCCTATATCCCTGATTTTTAACAATATACAATAAACTAAAACTTACAAAAGTTTCATGTAATGAGAATAAAGATATTGATTATTATTATTATTCATACAACAATATGACTAAAAAGACTTTTATCTAGGATTATAAAATAAATAAAAGATTAGGGATTAAGATCATTATTTTAAACTACATTTGGACTAATAATTTGGGAAATTGCAATAAGAAAATAAGGAAGCTTTAAATAAGTTTCAAAGTGAATTCAAAAAATTATAAATTTTATTGATATTTTCCAACAGTCATAGTATTATTGCATTGCATTTAGCACTTGATGCTGTGTGAATTGTTTGGAAAAAGGGGGCAATCCAACACAAATTTTTATAAGTTTAATAATGTCAGTGATTATTTTCACTACCTACCTAGTAGATGTAGTGACATCCTACAGAAAATTAGTTCACTGATTATTTTAGTATTACCTGATAGTATGGTATGTTATTAAATATCTATATATTACTAAACAAGCAGCATAATTAAAAAAACAGTCTTTCCTCACCTTCAGCATTCCTTTCCCAAACATTGATAGTGGAATCTATAGATCCAGTGAACAGAAGTAATTTGTCTGCATAGTAAGTTCCGTGTATGCACATAACCCCATCTTTATGTCCTTCGAGGGTTGATGTGACAGTCCAAATTCCTTCCTTTAAAGTCCATATTGCAGCAGTTTTATCACTGGAGCAGGATACCAGTTCTGTACTATTACCATCTGGTTTTCGGAGCCATTTTACAGAGTTAACTCTTCCTCGGTGATGACTGAGCACTGTTAAAGGATCCTTCCCTTTGGCATTCTGTAATGACAGTTTACTTATAGTATTTAGTGTTAGGAAGGCAAGTATATAGTTTTAATAGTACCCTGATTGGGATTTAGCATTTGCTTACCCTATCGTAAATAATAACAGCATTTGTAGCACCATAACAAATGAGTCCGTCGCTGTTCCAGTCCACTATTTCAGGAGTCCGATTACACGCAACGGATGTGTACACTTGCCTAGTTGATAATTTCATTGTTCTCTAAGAAACACAATGCTATAAACAGATTCAACTTTATATAAATTATCCAAAACATTCAAAGATATGAGATTTTTGAGGCTATGTTGTTTTGTTGTAGTTGAATTGTACGTGTTGATGACAATGACATGCATACTACGATTGAACACTTGAACAGCTGTTAGACATGTCAATGTCTAGAAATAATAGCGCGAAGCGAAAATAGCAAAACAATCCCACGGACGAACGAACGGTTTCTGTCGTCGTCGTTGCGTTGCGTTGCTTGTGTTGCACCAGTAATGTAAATATTAATTTAGAAAAGAACAACAACACTTTGATAATAACATGCCTGACGTGATGATATTGGGTATACCAGTGAGCTTCCCTTTCGAGCCCTACAATGTACAAAAAGCGTACATGGAGGGTGTTATACAAGCCCTACAAAATAACTCCAATGCTGTGCTGGAATCTCCAACTGGAACAGGCAAAACCTTAAGTTTGCTGTGTTCTTCTCTTGCATGGCTTCTGGTGAAAAAGGCACAGCTGCAAATGAACGCTCAAGTAGGAAACTTTGCTGAACACAGTAAATCCGGTGATTTTCGCGATAGCCTGAAGTCAGCTGCTGGTAGCAAGAATAAATCTAAAGACAATACAGGTTGGGGAATGCCAAAAATCATCTACTCATCGCGGACGCATTCACAGCTCACCCAGGCCATGCAAGAACTCAAAAGGTCCAGCTACAGACATGTCAAAGCCACCATTCTTGGTTCTAGAGATCAGATGTGCATTCACCCTGAAGTATCCAAAGAGACCAATAATATGAACAAAGTACACATGTGCCAACTAAAGGTGAAAACGCGTACCTGCCATTTCTTTAACAATGTAGAGTCTAAAAAAGATGATAGGTCAATAAAGGGAGATGATATACTTGACATCGAAGACCTGGTGTCAGTTGGGAAAAAGCTTAAATGCTGTCCATACTACATTTCAAAAGAACTGAAACAAGAAGCAGATATAATTTTCATGCCATACAACTACATACTGGATCCAAAGTCACGGAAAGCTAATGGTGTGGATTTAACCAACAACATAATTATTCTAGATGAAGCTCACAATGTTGAGAAGATGTGTGAAGAGTCAGCATCATTGCAAATTAAAACAACAGATGTAGCTTTATGCATTGATGAAATTACTCATGTCATGAGAAGCTTCGGGGAAAGTAATCCTGAGGATCTGGATATGACAGTAGAAGGAGCTCAGCCTAAAGATTTTACATGTGAGGATCTTTGTGTTCTCAAAGAGATGATGCTTGCCTTAGAGAAAGCTGTTGATGAGATAAATGTTGGTGCTGAAGGCACCACCTTCCCCGGTGGTTATATTTTTGAGTTATTAGCCAAAGCTGAAATAAAAGATCACAACCAAATGTCTGTAATCACACTAATTGACAACCTCATTCAATACCTTTCAACTGCCAGTGCATCACCTTTCTCTAGGAAAGGCGTTGGCCTACAAAAGATAGTAGATTTGCTAAATGTGGTTTTCAGTGGAACCACTCACTCCTATAAGGAAAGAGTCAAAATGTGCTACAAAGTCCATGTTCAAATTGAAGACAAGAAGAATAATAAGAAGGCTGATGGCTGGGGAGCATTAAAGACAGTTTCCTCTAAGTCTGCTGAGCGTGTGATCAGTTATTGGTGTTTTAGCCCAGGATTTGGCATGAAACAGCTGCTTGATCAAAATGTTCGAAGTATTATACTCACCAGTGGTACTCTGGCTCCCTTAAAACCGCTTAAATCAGAGCTAGGCATCCCTGTTGGAGTACAGTTGGAGAACCCACACATAGTCAACAGTAACCAAATTTGTGTGAAGATCATCAGTCAAGGCCCAGATTCCACAATACTTAACTCAAACTACCAGAACAGGGACAACCCAAAATACATCTCTGCTTTGGGTAGGACAATTTTAAGCTTCAGCAGAGTTGTTCCTCATGGCTTACTAGTTTTCTTCCCCTCATACCCAATTATGGCCAAGTGTCAGGAAATGTGGCAGTCTGATGGAATTTGGACCAGCATCAACAGTATCAAGCCAATATTTGTTGAACCACAAAGGAAGGACACTTTTAATGCAATTATAGGTGATTACTACAGTAAGATAAGTGATCCCAGCACAAGAGGAGCTTGTTTCATGGCTGTCTGCAGAGGAAAAGTTTCCGAAGGTTTGGATTTTGCTGATATGAATGGTAGAGCTGTTATCATCACTGGACTACCATTTCCCCCCTTGAAAGACCCTAGGATTATATTGAAGAAAAAGTATCTTGATGACATCCGGTCAAGGGATAAGGAATATTTGTCTGGTGATGACTGGTACTCGCTGGAGGCTACTAGGGCTGTCAACCAGGCCATAGGGAGAGTCATCAGGCACAAAAATGACTATGGTGCAATATTGCTCTGTGATACCAGGTTTGGCAGCCCTAAATTAAAGGGCCAGTTATCGGCATGGTTAAGGGACCACATTCAGGTGGCAACCAAATTTGGTGAAACTGTAAGTGAAATCTGCAGATTTTTCAAGACAGCTGAATTTACTTTACCTTCACCTAAACTCAAAGCACTTCTGCCACATGAATCAAATAATAAACATGAAAACGGGTCTACCAGTCTCTCCGGGGTGGCTTTTCCAGTAACAAGCTCAAGAGTAGTTAAAGCTACAAATAAAAAAACTGTTAATCAGTACCCCAATTCTAATGAGGTTTATGCTGATTTTTCAATGGACTTTTACAAGAATTCTAAATCTTCAGCTTATGTAAATGAATTCAAACCCAAACAGGCTAAAGATCTTTTTAGTGCTTTAGACAGCAGTAATAATGTTGCTGAAAGCAGCTCTGAGCCTTTAGTCACTATGCATAAAAGGAATGCTGAAGACCCAGAAATAGCTTCTGTTGCCAAAAGAAAAAAACTTAAGATAAAGCCTTTTGGGTTTGAAGAAAACCTCAGGAGTGAACCAAAGGTTAAAAGAGAAGCCCCTGTGGCATTAGTTGATTTTGTAAAAGAAATTAAGGTTTTACTTAACACTGAGCAATATAAGACATTTCAACTGACTATTTCAAAATATAAAAAAGATGGAGACTACTCAGCTTTTTCAAAGGTTTTATCTGACCTACTAGAAAACCCAAACACATTCTATTTGTTAAAAGGTATGAAAAGGTTTCTTAAGGAGGAACACAAGGGTTTGTTTCAAGACTACTGTGATAATGTAAAATTAAATAGTTGACAGTAGTTTATGTGATATAAGAAAGTGATTAGGTTAGAAATAAATAAAAACTGTATACCTATTGTAATATAATTCTAATTTATTGAGTAAAGCTACAATTCTAATTATCACTTGAGTTTTCATTGATCTTACTGCCTATTTCAACTGAATTTATTCTCAGGATTGTCTGCTGGGCTCTTTGGAAGTTGATTCTCATAAACTGCTTCCTCCTCTTCTTTTTGAAGTGGGTTCTGGTGTGAGATAGTCCCTTTGATATTATAGTTGCTGTCACATCAACAAGACCCGGCTGTACTAAGGGGCGGCCAATGAGGGAAAAATCTTTAGTACCTGCTAAGAGAACTTTATCCAATCTAATCTTGTCTCCGATGTTTGGTGGCCAGTATCCTTCCACCACCAGAAGGTCTCCGTCAGTAACGCGCCACTGTTTGCCAAGCAAGTGGACTATAGCAAAGTTGCGAGTTGCTTGGGCTTCTGCTAATCTATTGCATGTTGCTATAACATCTTTTGTTGTTTCAGGCACTGACTTGTTTTCCACAGGAGCCAGGCTGGTCATAAGCCTCGACAAAACGCCTCCTGTAACAAAGAAATGATATTTATCAGTAAATATTAGGAAAATACATAGATATGATCTGTGAACTAAATATGGTGTAGTTAAAAATAAACAAACTTTTAAGAACTATGAAATTTACCTTGCCCATTGCCGAACACTCCTGCAAGGCGCTGCAAACCCGACCTTATCATAGCCATTTTACATCAATTTTGCTACAATATCTCGTTTGTTTGCGATCAAAACATATCTTTGAGTTTCTGAAGAATTTTACTGAAATTAAATAACCTTAAAACGAGCATCTGTCATTTTATGTCAATCTGACATGTCTGTCATAGCAACAATTGCCATTTCAGTATTTTTTCTTCTTCTTTATCGGTGAATGGCGCATTTACTCTACTACCACTAAACTAAACGTACCTAGGTAGTGAATTTTATTAGTTTTGTTACAAACATTTAATTATTTTTGGAACACCTAGCTAGACGGAAGCTCGCAAAATAGAGATTGAATTGAAATAGTAGTCGATCAATTATCATTTCATCATTTCTCATATTAGAAATTATAATGATATAACTAATCTATATAAATAAAAATGAATTGTTGTTCGTTAGTCTGCTTAAAACTCGAGAACGGCTGGGCCGATTGAGCTGAGGTTGTTAAGTTGTTGTCCTTAATATGTGAGAATAATATCACCTTTACAAGATCGAAGATTTAAATTTGTTATAATTATCTTATTAAACAAGTCACGCACAATGGACCACCTTTGAGTCTAAGTGCGGAAAAACAGGGCCCCCCTAACTTATTAAACAAGGTAGGTACATACATAATGTTGTTTCTAATGTGAAATACTATGTTTTGTGCAATAAATATTTAATATGTAGGGTCAAGTGGTACACAGTGGCTTAGAAACATTATGCGAAAAATAACAGAGATTTAAACCTACCTATTAGATTTAGTTGTAACCAGTCGTATAAATATTATAGTAGTTATATAATATCAAATATTATATATTATATATTATTATTATTACGAAATATTATATTATATAATATTTCGTAGTGTTCCAAACACCTCGAAATTATGCAAAATACCTTTCACAACTTTGAGGTTTTTTCACAACTACTACCTACTTAAAAAAAAACTATAGAAACTATAGAATATAAAAAAATGTGTTTTAGAATAATAAGTTTTGTTTGTGACTAACGGTACGTTCACACGGAGACACGATTTGCCGAATCTTATTTTCATCGGATCTGGAAAAACCGAATGTTGTATTCACACAGCACATCTTGCTTGGCCGTATCCGACGGTCTCGTGTCGGGATCTCGTGTGAACTCACCATCCGGCTTTTATTAGCAAGAGCGCGCACAGTTCCTCTGTTCCACCCCTCCTTCCCAGCTTGTGCGACGCATTCGGTTTCAAGATCCGACAAAAAACCGAATCTACCCCTGCGTGTATCGTATGAACGCATGTATTGAATGCCCTATACCACTGCATCGGATCTGCATTTTGCAGTATCGCCGGATCGGTTTGTAGTCGCAAAATCGGATGTCAACTTCAGCAAGATTCGGTTTTTTTGTCGTGTCTTGAAACCGAATGCATGTGTGAACTCCATCATTGAAATACTTATGCCACTAAACCGAATCCTGCAAAAAACCGATTCGTTAGGGAAACACTCGACGCCGTGTGAACGTACCGTAAGATGGTCGATTATGTTACCTTATATGTATGAATCTGATAAATGATTACCTTGATCTCGTAAAGTATACCTAGGCAAATAGACTGATTCTATGTTATGAAATTGTTTTATTCCTATTAAATTATCCACTGTGTAATACCCCGATCCACTGTGTATTTAGGGTCTAGCCACTGTGTCGACCCCATGGTCTGTGGCTCATTTCCGACTTTTTTTTAAATCTGTTTTTTCTTTTTTCTATTTCATAAGTCAATAAAAATAAAATAATAATACAAAATCAAAATAGTTGAACTACACTATGCCGATGCTCAATTTCAATGTCCTAGCTCTATCCAGAGCCGAGTTATGACTTTCGGAAAAAAGTGATCCACTGTTAACCACTTGACCCTAGAATGGCTCCAATACAACAAACGTGATTTAAAGTATATTTAAATAAATCTAGTTCCAAAACGGTCCCAAATCGGCATAACGCCTGCTATGATCTTTCTTGAAGATCACTCCCAGAAACCTAAAGTTAGCCGGAAGCTGGACGTGAGCGATACCCATGTAGACCAAGCCTGGACAAGTCAGCGTGTTGTCATTGAGGTAAGTAGGTAGGCCTTCAGATATATCAGCACGACAATTATCTGTTTTTCAATATAATTCGAAAGCACACATCATCGTTGATCTTTATTTGTTTCCGAAGCATTCAAATGAAGTTGTTTTTGCTTACTGTTAGGATAAACGGGGTGTTTATGGTTTTGGCCTACTGATCACCTTCAACACCCTATTAACGTTCCCACTGCTGGGACACAGGGACTTCTCTTTTGACGAGAAAAATTAGGCCTTAATTCACCGCTCTGGTCAAGTGCTGGTTGGTGAATGTCACATGTCCTTCATACTCTTTAATGTTAGATATCAGAACATGCCGGTTTCCTCACGATGTTTGACTTCACTGTTAAAGCACAAAAATCCAGAAGTACTCGGCGAGGTTTGAACCCACGACTGTGAAGAATAAAAGTCGAGTGAGCTCCCACTTAGCCACCACGGCCAACAAAATTCACTACAATTCAATTGTAAATCGAGAAACTTGGAGTGGGTATCAAAAGTGTTTTCGAGATATATCAGCGAGTGATATTTTTCTAATTTTCTCGTTAGATATATTTCGAATTCGTTATTATATCATGGTTCTGAGAATTGCCTTCCAAATCGGGTAAAAATCACCTCCAATAATAGAAGAAGACCAAAAACTGCCGTCAAAACGAATCGAACTAGAATTCCTAGAAATGCCACCATACAAATGATTATTTCTCTTTCAGGAAAAAACTACTGTGTGGATGTTGATGAAAATAAATAATAATAGTTTCCATATCATATCAGAGAATATAATAACTTACCTACACTTTAACTTTATAGTAAAATACCACTCAGATATTACTACTGGCACAGAAAATTATAATTATTTAGCTTCATAAAGCCACGGGCTACATAAAGTTATTTTGGCGCCATCGCTATTTATACCTACCTTCGTAAGGTTTATTTTTTCACTTGTCATTCTTATCTGTAATTAGTAGGTAGGGTAGATATCTTAAGATTTTCCTGGCTTAACACATAATAACTTATTATATTACATTCTACAGCACGTTAGCTAGATACCTAGGTGTAAAGGTACGTATGTATATCAATTTCTGTTCCCAGCTGCGGCTTACCTAAGGACGAGGTTCTTTATAAGCAAACGCCTAAGGCGCAGTAGAAATGAAAGCTTAGTACCTACCAACTAAGAAAAGAAAGCAAAATAGGCCTTCGAAATCTAGGCTCCACGCACTTTCCAGGCACCAGGTGGTCGGGTGTTTCCGTGAACTCTCGGGCGTCTTCGCGGGGCGTTCGGCTGCTCGGCGTCTGGGGTGCGTTGCCATGGCGACCGCGAGCGCGCCTTTCGGCAGCGGCCGCAGCCGAAAATAAACACGAGAGCGAATACTCCCGGTGAAGTACTGTAGCTCTCTTTTGTACGTAAAAAATGGTACCTTTCAGATGTATAAGATTGGGTAGGTATTTAAAAAAAAATGATGTAGGTATGCATGAATAAATATGTATTTAGGTACCTACCTAAATTGTAGCACAGACCTACTTACTGTAACACCTATGTTATTATACCTATGTTGTATGTTGTGTATTGTAGTACCTGAAGTAACACATTCTCAATGAGCAAGCACTTATCTCAACCAACCAAGCTTATGCAGGTTTTTTTTCAACAAGACGGAAATCCGACAACTTATACCATAAATATCTATTATATTACAACTTTGTATCGGTATTATTAGTCAGCTAATGCTCAAAGATCAGCCATATCGGCTAGGCAAAAAACTTCCTTTTCTCTTTCCACTTTCGCTTTACATCAGTTCCCGCCTACCGTGATTCACAACATTTTGACCGCCTGATCGCTCTCTGCCTGATTAGTCACTTTGTTGGGGTGCCGGTCTGTCTGGCATTCCTTCCCTCATGCATACGGCAGCGGAAGACAGATTCCTCTTCTCTCTTCTTTACCCTTTGCACTCCTCTCAACTTACTTAGGTTAGCTTTTATGACGCTGCGTTTTCTGTAGAAATCACAGCTCCAGGGGCTAGCAGAAAATCACCGAATTTGTTATATTTGTACCGATATTTGTTGTGCACAACAAATAATAGTGATACAACCAACTTTGTATAAGTATTGTTTGTCCCAATGCTAGCTAAAACTCTTTCCTTTATCGTTCTACTCCTAGAATTACAGCAGTACCTAGATTCAAAAGTTTCCGCAGCTTTTGCGACTCGCTGCGCTTTCAGCTACCCTACAGATCCAGGGGCTAGCAGAACGTCACCGGTCGGCGGGCACGGGTCCGGCGGGGCGGGACGGGCGCGGCGCGGCGGCTGCGCGCGCACAACCCGCCGGCAGTCGCGGGACGCCGCGCGGCCGGCCGGTCGATACCAGCTCCGCCCGAGCGCGAGCCTCAACGAGTAGACATGTGCCACGACACCACGGACCCACGCCGGTAAGAGGTGAAGGATTCCGTACTATCTCAAGTTCTATGCTCTCCTGGTAGTGGCGGTAACCGTTTTTACTCATGCTGTCAATTAATCTTAATGCTCTAGGTGTCGATGTTTATAGGAATTTTGATTTAACTGGCATGAAATGGTCATGGTAACACTATCTCATGCTCTATGCTATCCTGGTAGATCTGACACAGTGTAATCAGTGGCGTTTCATTCATGCTATCAATATTAATCGTTCAGAATTCTGATTCAACCGGCCATAAGTGATCCATGGTGGCCAAAGGCGGTTTTTCGATTTAACCCTAAAGCTGTGGCCTTACTGTATTGCCATCAGGTACACAACACGACGACGTGAAGTACGTGTAGATGAGAGTAGATCGTCTACACTATTTCCATATTCCCCTGTGACTGGTGACTGCCGTTTCTCAAGCAAGGGGTGACCCATAGCTGTACAATCTCATGTTTAATGCATTCCTGGTAGATCTATAATAGTGATCAGTAAAGGTGGCGTTTTACTCATGCTGTCTATGTTAATCATTCTGAGTTTTGATTCGGCCGGGAAAAGTGACCCATGGTGGCATTGGTGGCCATACATGTCATGCACTTATGTTCTCCCGGTAAAAGTTATATTGGTATCTCATAGTCATGCTCTATGTTTTCCTGGTACTGATTAAATCCATTAAACTAACGCGGTCGATGTTAATCTTTCAGAACTTTAATTTAACCTGCAGGAGGCGTCCTAATGGTTGCCGCTACTCCATAAACTCCTTTGCTCAAACTGGTACTAGATTTCTTGATGGTGGCTTAGCCTTGATGGTATAGTTGGTAATATCAATTATTTTCCGTAATTCCATTACCCGGTCACGGATATATCGAAAAAAGGCGGTTATATTCCTCCTATTAGTCTTTTTATTACCATTCTCATAGATATAGTTGCTAACAGTACGCTATGATTAAGCGCGGTACTAAATTTATCACAATAGAATTAAATTTAATAATAAAATACGTTGTGCTTGCCGAAATCTGCTGTCGTTATTCAAAGATATTGCGTATTTTTTCTATAAAAACGCCATTGTACAAGCATTCAATTAAGAATATAGATATTAACACCGCGTTACTAGAATGAATAAACCAGTGTATAAGTAACTCAGTTGTCGGAGTAACTCTCCTTCAAGCTCTACCAGCTCTACTAAGTATGATATATCATATTTAGTGTCACTCTATAGTGCCCCTTATCAAGAAGGCGGTATCCGTTATTCTGTTAGTGTCAGAATCATACTGCTCTCATAAATAACAAGATGCGGTTCATAAAATAGCAACACCAAGTCTTATGATATACGACAACCCTCGCGTGCTACTGATTTGACAGTTTCTCAAACCAAAGCATGATGCAACACAATGGGTATTCTTGTTTTATAAAAATTGCGGACTATTTTGATCAGAAATCGCCATTTTACATATTTTCATCATATGTTTATACATGGAATCCATGATATTGGATCCATTTTCTTATTTGAATGTAAATTTCCCAGTCAGGAAATCTAGATAGCAAATCGAATTTTCTGTCTTGTGATAACTTAGTAGTGACAAAACAATGTGACAAAATAGTGTAAGATTGTGTTTAATTATTATTACACCGAAATAATAACATGCAAAAGTAGTCGCAAAATATACATATTTCCATAAACACTCAGAAAATAACATAGATATGTTCGTTAACATCCGAATTGAGATTGAAATTCGTCGTGTAACAAATAGTAAAATCCAAGAACTCACACAGGCAATAGGTTTGGGAACCTTAATTAAAGCAATAGCTGTAACTACTAAAATTGCAATTGCTGAACGTGATAAAACAACGCAACGTTCAAAAGTGGTCATCTTTCCGAATAACTAAATCTAGGGAGGATTACGGCCGCGGACTGCGATGGGAGCTCCGCAAACATCCAAGCGGGAATAATACACAAATCTCCCTTTGCGATTCGCTGACACATACTTGGCAGGGCGCCGCCATTGATGGATTCCTGAGGACTAGTCATGATATGTTAGAAAACCTAGTTTGGGAAGAGACCGGTGTTTTTCCAGGAATAGTGAATGTTAACAATGTCACAGGACAGTAATCAAGCCGATTGAGAAGTTTTACACGAAAGTGGCAGTCCGCATCGGTTTTTCAAGGGTTAATAATATTTAATCATATTTATGTACAATCTCTATGAAATAGACTATAACTATTAGTTCCTAAGGTAGACAATTAAATTAATTACAGAAATACAAAAATTACACTGTCTCAAGCTAAAAGCGTACGTTTAATTTTTATGATACGTTTTGAATTATATATTTTAAGATGCGTCTCAATCATAAAACATATTATAGATAATTATAACAAAAATATTTAATTAAGTAAATTACCTTATTATCGGTTAATTTTATTATGACAGTAATGAGCATTTATGTTTAACTTTTTTTATAAAAGTCTCATCAAAAAGCGTCGTACCGAATTGATAACGTATCTATAGCATAACACTCATATCGCACTTCTAGAACAACACGGAATTATCTCGAAAAATCACAAAATCGATTTTATTGCTTAGTTGAATCCGCAAAGTTTTTCCGCACATACCACTAAGACGGGCTTATTTATATTTGCACAGACGCGCAAGAGATGCCTCTGTAAGTCAATCTTAGTGAATTAATGAGTGACAAGTCATACCACGAAGACGAATTTATGTCTAGTTGCAACATGGAGGCCGTCGTAACAAACCGTGTTGCGCTTACACAAAAGCAAATTATTTAGGAATAATCTGGTGTTGGAGAATTTTCTTGGTTGGCGTTTTAATAGTATTCCGAAATACGACGGTATTATTGACAAAGATATGTGAGTATTTTTTTATTATTCCAAAATAGTTCCGTATTGTTTGAAATAGGTGAACATTTCTTAAATAATGCTCTATTGATGGCACATTAAAATTTAGACACAGTTTATTCAAAAATCATTTTAAATGAATGTTGAATAGTTTGAATTCTTACTATAGTTGTATATTATAAGAAAAGTATTTTAAAGCAGTATTTTTTTCATCATAATAGGACAAAATAAAAAGTTTTTCAGATAATGCTCTGTTCTTGAATTAATTTAGTTTTTTCTCTATTGATGGCAAATGATGAAGGGTCGCGGCCTGCTCATGCTCAAAAAAGCGATTGGAGCAACCGTGGAGGACCAGCCAACTGTCCAAGAAAAAGATGCTGAACTTTCCACTATGGCGGCATCATTGCATCACCAGCGGTTGAAGCATTGGTGTTGCAGAATCCGAAAGTGTTTCGTTAGAAAATAGGGAGGCAGCAGAAATACCGGTTCTTACTTTACCTGGTCCGAGCGATGAAAGTGACTTTATAGAGGATTCAGAGACAGATCCCACTTTTTCTCTCACTGCTAAACTAAAAACTCGGCCACTTGTAGTTACTATAAGAATATCTACTACTTCCTGCTCGAGCTCCTCTTCAGAGTCGAGTTCATCATCATCAAGCTCCAGTAACAGCGGCAGCTCACACAGACACAATCTTCTGTTGCCAGTGCTGAGACAACCAGTGATCTGCAGCTTAAAAGAAACGAAATCCTAGGGGCTGGAAATCCAACATTGCTAAGCGATTGCGGAATACAGGTACCTAAGGCGTATGTATCTCTATCAAAATCCTCAAACAGATCGCTGAACCCTATAAAAAAACGGTTCCATTGAACCTGAAGCCCGAGGAAAACATAGTAACCAGCTAGATCAAGGTTTGTATAGGTCCAGGTTGCCTGAAGCATATACAGAAAAACAAACTCTGGCTGTAAACAAAAAGAGAGACATAATGTAGTTAATTGAAAAATATATAATTCATGCTAATTGCTTAAACTATTATTATAAGAGAGCATTAAATTTAGACTAGCAGCACTGACTTTAAAATGAAACTAATAATACTTATCTAGGTATTAGTATTTTTGTTAAGTCTGTTTTACTATTCTTTATTGTACCTATGTTGTTTTATATTGTAATAATAAATATGTTAAAACCACACTACGGTTTTTGGGTGATGATGTTGATTATGTTAAACAAATTTTAATAAAAATGCTGATTATATTTTTTGTCTTTTAGTTTATTAACAACAGGAAAATTCCCGAAAACAATTTAAATATTTCCTTCTTGTATATTTACACTTAACCAATAGATGGTAAAATTAGAGCATTATTTCAGAATCATTCAACAAAAAGGACGTACCTCGAAATAGTTAATTTTTATTTCATGAGATAATTAGACAACAGAGAATTAAAACGAAAAATGCATATTATCGCTTACTCGACGTTTATTGAGGGGAATAAACGATATAATAATGTTGCACGTTGGATACGTTACCTGAAACGTTTAAGATTTTGCCGATAACTTCGATACAAAAGTAGATAACGGTTTTTCGTCGTTTGTGAAAAAAGTAGTTTTTCGACTTAGCGCTGTCTTGTTCTAGGGGTGCGATATGTTTAATCAAGAAACAAATACAACAAAAAAATCTCAGTATAACAGAATGCATAGGTAACAAACGAAAGAAGTTTCTACCTACAAAAGTAGGTAAAAGTGTCGTCGTACCCCTCTACGATTCAATTGCTACGAAAGCTACGAATGTGCTACGAAAGTGCTACGCTGCTACGAGATTGCTACGCTGTTTCTATTTCGTATGATTGGTTCTGTGAGTTGTGATATCACTTCGGACATGATTTTATGGGCTGGGTGGGCGCTATAATGGTAAGATAACTTTAGCTAGTGATAACAGATGGCGCTACTTGTCTAGCGAGAAATGTTCACTTGAAGTGGCCACGTGTTTCAAAGACTTGGTTTTACATACAAGTAAATTTGATATGGTCTATTTTTTTAATGTTAATACTAGCGCAAATAAAAATAAGAAATGATTTATTGATTATTAATATGATTTTTCAAAGAAAAAGAATAAGAATATTTAAATTTAATAATGTGTACTTTTGAACGCCAGTTCTTGAAAATAATTTCTCTATGCTCTATCCAAAATAGATTTTTGGTGTTATGAAGACGAAATAAGGTGGAATAGCGATAATTACCTACGCCCATTAAAGTATTGCACGTAAATCTAAGTAACTAAGCCGTTTGTCGAATTCGGGAAATACTATCCAAGGTCGAGGGGGTGATACACCTAATGTATGGAAATTTCTTTGTATGGCTTTAAAAGTACCGAAAGTGAACTCCAAAGCTTTTTATTATTTATTTTTCAAACAGAATTTCATATGCAGAACTCAGTTAACTTACCTATATGTGAAATTTAAATTTATATGATAATTCTTAAGAATTGATCTTAATCATGTAGGAATAATGGCAGGATATTTAAAACCAAACCATTTATAACATCTTCTTTAAACAATTAATATAGTTTGTGTGAAAATAAATTTAAATACATGAGACCATAAAAAAATACTTATTTAAGGCTTACTCACGAAAAATATGGATTTACAGATATACATTTTAAAGATTATTTTTGGACAAATGGCTTCCACATTGAAACTACAAACGAAAGATCCTAGTTTTCTTGAACAATTTCAACATTTTTCCATACAAACTTCTCCTCATTCGGAACAACATCGTTAGTTTCACAAATATTATGATAAAAATAACTCTTCACAAAAATCCCTGCAACAAAAGCTTTAAATAACTCGCGTCACAAGAACAGACTAGAATCACAAAAAAAATACCTTTTCTCGTAACCAGTTAAGAATGCGCTATGTGCAGTATTATGAGAAAGAATAGCTTAAATATTTTTAAGCCATCCATGTTTCCTTTCCTTAGGACTTTCTTCCTGTTTATCTACGATAATTGTTCGCTTTTAAAGTCAGTATTTATGCCATTTAAGTTATAACGAAATATCACCAATTACGTTTTACTTTCCATATATTATCATGTATACAAAGTGTTTCATTTGTCGTTTTTTTTGTTTCAAAGCTCTCTCAATCTTTGAAACCTCTGCTCTACCTAGTTTAAAGAATTGAATACTATGTTGTGAATATTGAACTTTCGAGACATAGACAATAGCTCAAAGAGTATATAAACACCACGTATGAATAGTTTATCAAAAAAAAATCATAGACAACCTATAAAAAGACATTTATTTTACACTTTTGTTAACCTGTAGATAATAACAGACAAAAATTAAGCAATAAATTTAAATTGCGACTATAAATTGAGATTTAAACTATCCTATCTCTCAAGTTGGATCGAACTGCACATGGTGTGCGAATTTTATTATAATCGGTTAAGTGGTTTAGGAGTCCATTGAGGACAAACATTGTGACACAAGATTTATATATTAAGATTGGATGTTTGATTAGTAAAGCTATTTTGTACTTATCATCAATTCGGGGGTTTTCCGTCTGTCTCTCGGAGCTACAACAGATGCAATAATTTAGATAATAAATTGTTTCCATTTACATGAATGGAAATAATTTGTAATATATATGTTATATTTGATGTTTACTGTGGTTGTAAAATGTGTTTTAACGAAGTGAAGTGGCGATGAAGAAGTTTTCTTTGCCATAAAATATATATTTCTTAACAAAAATTGCCATGATAGCTGTATTCTAATAAAAGGGAAGATACTTGTTGTCTTTAAATTTCGTCCCATCGAAGAAAGTTAAAAATACACTGTAAGAAAATAATATCCCATGAACAAAGTGACCGGGTGAAAAACACTTTGAAGTTTTGTTTATATATATTATTTGAAAGCGAAACCCTCACTGATTAAACACGGAAGCTCAGAAACAAACCTAGAAAGTTAAAAACAGATGTTTTGAAAAGAAGTATGTATTGAAAGTCCTAGTTGTTGAAATAACAGACTTAAAAGCGCGTACAAGGCCGCCGGCTCCCACTCATCATCATCTTCATCATCACCCTATTAACGTTCCTACTGCTGGGACACCGGGACTTCTCTCTTGACGAGAGTAATAATAATAATATTAATAAAGCCATATTTATTCCTAAATAACATGCAATTTGAAATTTACTAAGGTATGTGATAACAATATTAAATTAATTTGCATGCATTTATTACATTTTTACTTAATAAAAAAAAAAAAAAAAAAAAACGACGAGACTTGTCGAGAGTGATTAGGCCTTAATTCACCACGCTGGCCAAGCGCGGATTGGTGAATGTCACATGTCCTTCAAACTCTTTTAGAGTTATCAGAACATGCCGGTTTCCTCACGATGTTTTGCCTTCACCGTTAAAGCACGTGTTCTAAAGCGCACATACAATTTTAAAGAAGAAAAATCCAGAATCTCCGTGACGGGGTTTGAATCCACGACCTTCGGAATAAAAGTCGAGCGTACTCCCACTTAGCCAACACCGCTCCCAGTAGTCACATAAAAATATAAGATTTTTCAACTTCTAGCTTCACGGATTTTATATCCACGTTGATGAGTAATTAAATCTTTAATTTATAGTGACAGGATTGTAACTAAACGCTGTGAATAAAATTATTCCATATAATTCGAAGTTATACATACATGCATGTAGGTTCGATAAACATTTTACATGTATTGAACCTGTAGAAAAACACACACCTGATTACTCCAGAATAATTTATCGAACCCGTCGATCAACTCCGATCCGATCTAGAAAGTAGAAACCTCCCTGGACCAGTAGAACAATCGAGCAGAATTCCAATCGTCGACTCGATTTGGGATTCAGCTCGATGCATCGGCCTTAGATAAGTTATAAAGGAAGAATTCGACTGCGGGCCACGTTCAAGTTTACAAGCGGTTTTATATCTTGGGAAGCGCAGGCTAAGGGATATTCGGGATTTGCATCCGATTGAGGTGTTTAAAACTTGCTGTTTATGAACTGGTGGCTAGGATTATAGCTGGGGAAGGAAATGAAGCTGTTTGTTTTATTGTGTTCAAGGTAAGGGTTTTATTAGTTTTCGAATTAGAGTGATTGATTCGGTTATATCATGAGAATTCGTATTGTATATTTAACGGTCTGGCAATATGAAAACAATTGATAATGAAACGGACCTACAAAGGCAGCTCGATAAGAAGTAAAGGGTACCCTTTAAGAATATTTTCCTGCAAAGTGTTAAGTTTACATTATTTTAGTGTAGAAACTTTTGTTAGTTAAGTCTAACAAAAGTAGTAAGAGAAAGAGAGAAAGAGAAACATTTATTGACACATCACAGCACAAAATACAATAAAACAAAGAAAAACAACAAATACTTAACACATAATTTTGTGATGTGTCAAAAGGCCCCGTCTCTGCATAATGCAACCAACCAACACTTAGAGCGCGGAGGTGCGCTGATTTTCAGACGAGACCTTGGAACACAAAACATCACGAGCGACGACTAAATGATAAACATAAAAAAAGAGATAAAAAAGTTATAAAATTAATCAAAAACAAACAAACAAAACGGACTAAAATGATAACATAATAATATAATATTAATAACTAGCTAACTAACTAGTTAATAAATATTTTAAACAAAATAGGAATAAATAGAGAAAACAAAACAAAACTTATTATGGCACTTCTTACACGCGATACAAACAGTTTTCCCAACAAAAAGAAGAAGAAGTTGACACTTTATTCACCCAATCTGAAAAAAACAACAAAAAAAAAAAAACATGAAAGAACGAACGTATACGCTCATGAATGGGATATGACGTGAATGTGAATGACGCTTTGCCTTCATGAAAATTCTGCCGATGGCGCAAAGTTCAACTCGTTCAACCAGTGGAAAAAACAGTTTTCTTTTGGTAGTAAGCGTCGACATTCGATGAAAAATAAAAAACAAAGAACTTGTGCAAGCAAATTCAATTAATACAGTGCTACCGTGAAAGTTTCACTCGTCAGCCCACTTTTTGGCGCGGCGGCGCGGCGTCGCCTCAAAATGACTTCCGATTCTCATAAGATATTATGGTAAGTACGCAACTTTAATTCACATCGCAACAGCCTTTGTACAAACCCAATTAATAAATCTATATGGAAATAACTTATCAGATTCTTAAAACAAATAAAAGATTCGTTTGCTACTATTGGATTAGCTCTCGAGTGTAACATTTTTATTGTTTCAGATCTCAGAGTGGGCAAATAAGTTATGTGAAAACACAACCATGTATATTTGGTGATCTCCCTAGGAAATACTGAACTCATTGCCTATGTGTACATAACCCGCAGAGAATAACATCATGGTAAGAAATTTTAAACATAATAGACAAACAGTAGTTACACAAGCTGTAGTACATTATGTACTACTAGTTTACTTGAAAATACATAAGAAATTCTTGTTTAGGGTTTAATCAGATAAATAAAAGGATAAAAAGTAGCATCGCAAAAATAATATATGGTTATGCAGAGTGTAGTATGATGGCCCGGGCAGTAGTAGTAGTTGATCTTGATCTAAGGTTCAAGATCAATGAGAGCGGAAAGCAGAAAATAATTAAATCAGCACAAAGTACATAACATTTATTTCAATAAGGATTTCAGTTAGTACATTTGTGAAAGAAAAATATACCACCAAGAAGTATCTACGTATAAAATACGCTTACTACAAGATTGTACGTCTTCAACGATACATAAAGTAATAAAGAAGTCGGTTAAGAGTCGGTACAGAGGAAATTATAGTATCTCGTTACATTCGTACTACGGTCCCCATTCATTCCAGAATGAAAGCAATAAAGATTATGAATGAACCGTCGATAATGCGTTTACGTCTAGTTAATTTGTTTATGTACCTACCTGGGCAGGCTTAGCGCGGTCGTTATGGGGTAATCGGCACAATTTATGCGATCCCTTCGTTAGACGATACTGGCCACTATATTACTTCGAATTGCTTGGATGTGCGAGGTCCGAGGTCCTGCTGATGAGAATTATAGAAAACAAGACAAAAATGGTTGTAAACCGTTGACAGTGACCGTTCTAAGTACAACAAGTAGAATGTTCATTAAAAAACAACCGACTTTTTGTAAATTATCAATTATTAACATAAATAAGAATAAGAAACATCTAGTCGAATTGACAACCTCCTGCTTCGCTAAAAGTCGGTATAAATTCAGATCTAAAATATATATATTCGTTGTTTGATTTAAAAAGATGTTAAAAAACTTCCTAATAGCAAATTTAGCACCTTTTGCGCGATTTGCATTTTTACTATTTATTATTTTTTAAATATTGTTTTCACTGTTAAGTCTAACGCCTTCCCAAAATAAATGTAGGTAGTTTTTGTAAAAAATAAATGACATCGAGTCTATAATATTTGAAGATCAAGAACTTAGTGAAGAACCAACCAAACAATCACTTTCAAATTTAAATGAAGCTTTTTAGCACCAGCTATCAAACAAGAAAATAATTATAAAAATCCGTTCGCAGAGGATAATTTATGAGGTAACAAATATAAAAGACAATGAGGCTTCTAATTGAAAACCACCCTCTTTTAAAATCGATTAAAAATAACAACAACTTAAAGCAATACAAATGTAAACCGAACGCAATAAACGAGACTACATAAATAATAAGAAGTGTATTAAAACTTGAAAGGGTAACATACTCGTACCAAGAGTTTGTCGGAAAACTGAAAAACCATCAAATCATGATAAGTTATGGATGTTATATGTTTTTGTCATTAACGTTTCATTTTATAATATTGTAAAAAAAACACAATAATTTATAAAGTAAATCTATAATGTATTTTGCATTTTTTTATAGAAATTGTTTATTTGCGACATTTACAGATAGCATAGATTATATTTTACTTTATTTGCTAGTGTAGACACTTCTAGCTATGTTGAAAATGTTATAATACAGTAGGATTACAATTTAATCATTTGAAAATGTTGAATCCAATTTAATGAGGTCTAAAAATCAAGAAAACAATTTGGTTTGTCTTGATTCTTCACATTATTTATACTAGGGATTACGCTTCAATACTGCCTCTTACTGATAAGCGTTTGCTCAAGAATCGATTTGAGGCGCTCAACCACCAGTAAAAAAACTCAATAAAAGGTATTTTATTGAGATGTAACGTAAGCGAAGAGAAGAAACCGTATATTATCAAAATCCTGCTTCATTCGAGAATTTTATGAGCAGGAAAGTAAAGCATCTCGGAGCACGGGATTGTTATAGTCCCCATCAGAAGCATTATCTGTACGCGGTTTTCCTCAAAAAGGTTATATACAAAATGTATTAGACACTAACGAGGGCCCATCTTATAAAACTGGTACATGAGAGATTGTGAGGTGGAACAGGGCAACTATTCCGAAAGGTTTTATTTTGTACTTTGCTGTGGATTAGTGGTAGTGTGCTATAAATAAATGCAAATAAATGCTTTTATTATTATTATTAGTGTTTTGCCAAACGTTATTAAAATTTAACGAATAACACGTGGATTTTTAACAAAAAAGAACCAAATTTTATTGTAGGAAATATTAAATACCATTCCACAACTATTTCCAAACATTTTCCATATAAATGTACTGAAGATAACTCGAGAACTAACGAGTAGATTTTTAACAACCGACATTTAGTTTGGAAAATTATTATTTATTGCATTATTGTTTATTGCATAACTCGGTCTGCGTGTTGCACCCATTTTCTCCCGTGGGCGCACCCATTACCGAACATTTTCGATGTAGATTAACAGTAGTAGATAGCTCGAGAACTACACACACCAAATACATGGTACAGACCAAATTCACAACCACCAGTTTTAGAAGTGTGTTAAAATAAAATGCACAAGAACAATAACAACTACATATAACAAAAAACAATCACAAATATCACAATTACTGAAACACTAACAACGGTACATCTCGTTTGAGAACATTCTCCTTTTTTAAGTCAGTAAAACTAAAAAATTGACATAATTACTTAACTATAAAAACCAAATTACAAAAAATATTATGTATACTTACTTACAAGTTTTGCCTGAAACTAAATATATTCACTGAAAACGAGTACATTAGTTAATAATTTATTTATCCACTTAAACACTAGTGTTTTAAGCCAATGTGGGTCTTATGATAAAGTTGTTCAGAATACCAGACCCTATTGTGAGTGGTAAGTCATTATTTGAAAGTCTATTTTGTTGCTGAGATGCAGTTTTCAACATACAGGTAGGGAAAGTATGCATCGATAACTGGTAACCCTCTTGCAGTAGTGGCTTGTATGCAGAAAAACAAAACCTTTTGTACAACAGTTTTCAATAAACATCTGTATTTCAGTATTTTAGAATGGGTTACCAGTTAGTAACGCATACTGCACTGGACTTAGTTTTCCAAGCACGTACAAATAATTCGAAAAATAGGTTACTAAGGTAACTAATAATATACAAACTGATTCTTATATATAAAAAATTAAGCGAACTGTCAAGACAATGTTATTTCCTTGATTATTCTTCGCTTTTATTTAAATTAGCTTTAGGTTGACCCTTCTATGTATGCCCTGTGCGTCTAAGGAAAAACATTTTGACTTTGACTCTGGATACAACCACGCCAAGAGCCGCAGAAAAATAACGCAACTAATTTAGTACAGACGTAAAATAAATTCTGCAATTCAACAAAAAACATTACCCAACGAAATTACGTAAGTCTGTACCGCAGCGGCCAAAAAATACAAAAATAACTTGGCTTTAGGGCCCTTGCTTCATCAAACCGGCCCATTCTGTTCCATTGAACGCCCTAACCTTTTATCCTGCGCTGTTACTCTACTGACGTATCTCCCGTAAAGGCACGGTTACACCAGCAATTGCATAAGCACCTTCTAGGTCTTCATGCTCCATCGTAGACCACATCGTCACTTTACATCAGGTAAGATTGTGGTCAAATGAAAGCTTATCTATCATAAAAAAAAATAAAAAAAAAGCATAAGTAAACTTCTGACGGAACTCGGGACGGAACCTGCTCCTACAACAAATTAAAACAGATTAAAAATCATAATTAATAAAATGTATGTTTTTGAGTCTGTATTATTTTTGTATGTGTTTCTGTGGTAAATAAAATGATGTCTATGTATATTAAATAATCATTATAAAATAAATGAAAGAAGAATTAGAGAGTTTCTAATAGCTTATTTGCTCTAGTGGGCTTCTTGCGGCTTTAGCAGCAGCTTTCGTTGGATCATCTGTCCATCTCCCTACATCGGCATCTGATAATGGTCATAATAGTCATTTACGATACTGTGATTCTGTGTTTTACCCGATTCACGCCATTACATAATTTAAAATCAAATATAATATTTTGTTGTTGCATAATATTTTTATAACAAGGGAAGTCTTCCTCTTTCATTTTTTAACATAACATAATTCTCATTATTTTTCCTTTTTGATATTACTATATACTATATATGCATAAATTATGATATAATTATCAATTACATTTTTGAACGTTAAGAAGCGTTTAGGGTGTTTTCCTTTGCGCACACTAGGTGCGTGGATATATTTTGACTGTATAGTTTATAAGAAAAAAGTAATAAATTAGGTGTCTATTTACCTAAAATCGTGAACCGAGCTTTACACGCCGCGGGCTACCCACTAATAATTATCCAACGTTTGTTTTAATATCAACATGTGTGTATGTTAGCTTTGTTTGTTTGTGGGCTGTTGTTCAGTTACTTACTTACGTTACATTATGTTGTTGGTTATATTACGCGTGGCACTTGACTTTGTTAGATAGATCTGGGAGAGTACATGCTTATATTTTTTTACAGAGGATGCTTTTTGAATACTCTCAGTACATAATAGACAGGATACAGAATACAGATTTTTTCATAATACCATTTTTACATCTTAAAAGTTAAATAAAATATAAACATTGTGGTTACTAATACAAACTCTATATAAGCGGTAAACTAAAGAAACACTGATATCATAAAATACCATTTCAGTGAGCCACATACTCAGTCTATTTTATAAAATAGGCGTGGAAACTGCGTCACGAATGAAATTTGGTAATCTGTTGTAAATTGAAGGACCGATTAAATAATAAACAGACCTAGATTTCTGTTACTTGTGCGAAGGTGTTACCAAGCGGTAGTAATGCTAATGATTCTTACTTACACAGGATGGCGTATAGGTGTGTAGAATGCAAGGCCACCTCTCGCAGGGCATTTTTGGAAAAATAGTCGAAATTTTCTTTTCACAGGGCAATTCTGGAGTAAGCCCTGTGTAAGTACAGACTGTGTCTTACTCACAGATAAGATAAGATAAGAGTAGCTTCAGACCTTCCCATACTGACCGAAAGTCATGTTACACTGTATATAGCTATGTGCTTATAGCTCTACTAGAAACACTACCATTTTATTTATTTATATACAGTATTGTGTCCCTCACTGTGCCACGGCATCGGCAGTACAAAGTACAGTACCCTTTCGTATAACGCTGTGATAGGTCGAGCATTCAGGAAAGAATGTCATCATGGACCTGCCACGAGCTTGTCCCATCTGTGGGGTCCAATCCGGTGTTTGTATTGCACGCTAATCCTCCGACATATGACACAGGTGTCCAGCCCAATTCCACTTCAATCTTGCAGCCTTATGATTAACAACAGTAATTAGAGTTTTGGAGCGTTAGCATGCTATTTTATACACAGTTTTATTACTCTCTCTCTCAATTACTCACGACATTATTAATAGTCTCAGATTTTCTTATCGAAAAGCTAAGGAAAAGACGAGAGAAGTTTAAGGTTATATGTATCATGAATGAGGATGTACGTTGAACGCTGGTTATCGTCATTGTCAATCAAATGAATTCGTTAAAATGGAGCACTTAGAACAGGCAGCCGTTGGGATCGAAAAGTTCTCGAATGGAGACCGAGCCTCGGTAAGCTTAGAGTAGGACGTCTAAAGATGAACAATTGCTTGCTAATGACCTGACCATTTCCAACAGGATTAACTCAAAATCTATGGGATAGGCCACTATGCCCCATTTTTTTAGTAACAAGTGCTCTAAAAAAATATAATTACTTACGTAGAAGCTCTGCCTAGTATCAGTCAGTACACACGATGCAGAGTGCATAGCAATTAATTCAATCAGCCGCGCGAACACTACACCGATTGATTCACTACAGCTTTTAGCAAATGCGTTATGGATCGCCCCTGTTATCGATGGAGTCACAATTGCAAATATCGAATACGAAATAAGCAAGCGTCAGATGTAGGTTATCGGCCCCAGCTCAGTGTTTCCATCTAGACCACGCTAAAACCGCAACCGCCCTTCCCAGACGCGTTCAAAAAAAATGAGAACTGCTTGCGTCACGGGGGCGTGAGTGTGACGTCACTACTGAAATAGAACGGGTGGGGGCACGGCCTCACCCCCAGGCTATTTTAGACCTAGCTATGTATTTGCAAGGTTCTGTTTTGCAAACATACCTCTGTGCACGTCATGGGATGTCGGATTGGATGTTGATTCGATAACGGGTATTTTTGCATAGGTTTGTTTCGTAATGTTGGGAATGGGTTCGTAAATAGATTACATAACGATGATGTAAATGGACCTAGTACGTAATCTGTTGATTGAACTTTATCTGAAGAATAGTGTTGCTTCAGCGTATTTTCAACGCGATTTTAAACACATATATATACGGTCGGAGACATTACTGGGACACTGTCTGTGCGTTCATAGAAAATGTGTTTCTTTGAGTGTAATTGGAAAGTAACTTAACAATTTAACTTTCTTATACAATAAATTGATTTCCACTTAAACGTAATCACGCGGAAGCGAATTTAACTTATTTAGTTTAAATTTTACGAGCAATTTGAAAAAAAAAGCGCCAATGGCGCCCGTTAAATGTTACCTTGCGATTTAGGAGCAGCATTCAAGTAAAAACGGTTTCGGAGATACTTTTATAAAATATTTTTTAAAAGTTTTAAAACCGAAATATCTCATAACCATATACGTTAGAAATTTGGTTTTCTAACACATTTTATTCTTTAGCATATACTGTAACGATTGACATGCGTTTTATCATCACCGCGAAATCAATGTTTTTTCCAAATGGCGGACTACAATGCCAGGCTCCAGACAAAAACGTCAGATGTGCTTAAAATTATCAACTGCTATTTATCCGAGCAAACCATCTGTTTGACAAACATCGAAGCCACACTTTAACTTGTCTTATAGTTAGCATGTGGCCCTAATGTTATGAAAACTTTCGTCTATGTTGTTGTTGGACCCGCAAGTTTCAATGTCGGTAGAACAAGGCTAAGTTCCGCTAAGTAAACATAAATATGCATCTCATGGTAAGCGCCCCGGGCTCCATGATTATTCTCTTTGGCCCGTCTTTGAGTCCGCTTCTTGAGTTTGCCAACAAATTCTGTATTGTGGCGTTTTGAATGTATAATTTGTTTTAAGTTGGTAGTTATTCAGTTATAATTACTTTACCTTAGGCGTAATTTTAAGGCGTAATGTAGGGTGTTATTTTCTATGCGATATTTAAATGAGGCTGAAAGTGCGAAATTTAGCCGGAAGAAAAAAAAAAACACATGGTCCAAAACTTAAGCTTGCTTATAAGCATATATAAATTTATTTTCTAATGTTCACGTGATGTGCTTACTTTAAATACTCCACTCGAGTATATTTGCAGACATTTTGTTATTCTTCCCCACTTTTCCTCCTCATGACTTTGTACAATATAACCGAATTTCATCAAACATGTCTAAGAGCACGTAAGTCACCTTTAATATAAAAAACTAAATTTAAATCGCTTCATCCATTCGAGACCAATGATGGTCTATGACATCACAGACATTGACAGACAAGAGAAACTTATAAATATTTATTTTTCCACCCTTATTTTGCTTCGGGGGTTAAAAAAAGAAAGATTTCACGTTGCAAAGGGAAATAGGAAATGACAGGAACGATGTAAGCGGTAGAACGTACTACGCTTATTCGAGGCTACAGCGACCACGCCTACTTTGCACTTAAACTCTTTCATATTATTCCGTGGATATAGCCCTAGCCGATAGATCGTCATGAGACTACTCTACACTATTAGTTCCCCGCGTTGTTACTCGCGTTATAATTGATTTTCCCGCGGAAAGACAGTTTCCCGCGGTTAAAAGTAGCCTATGTCCTTTCTCAGGCACTAGAGTATCTGTGTACCAAATTTCATTTTAATCGGTTCAGTAGTTTTTGCATGAAAGAGGTATAGGCAGGCACTGTTAGTTTCGCATTATTATCAGATAAATAACCTACAAGAATAATCTACTATGATATGATAAATCTTGACAAAATCGGATTTGTTAAATTATGAAGCCAATAGAAACTTATCAACTAATCAATGAATTATCACGAGCCTGACATTATCCTAGCTCAACATTTTTTTTAATCATCATCATCATCTCAGCCGTAATACTGACACTGCTGGACATAGGCCTCCCTCAAAAAAAATAGTTCCTTGTAATTGTTTTAACTGGTTTTATTTGAGTTTAAGTTTGATTTTCAAAAATAAAGTAATAAACTTGTATCCATTTTTAATATATTTCCATGGAATGTGGAAGGATATTTTGCCGGAATATTGGAAAACCAAAGTATTCGTTTAGGCATGAAATATTTATAAGCATATTTCCGTTTAAATAAATTTATAAATAAAAATAGCACATTTGGTGTATAATACATTTTTATTTAAAAACTCCGTAATTTTGACATTTATTATTACTACATAAATTAGTATGTTTTTACTAGTTTTTGACTGCGGTTTCGCAAACCTAGACTGAAAATTACAATAGTTTACCATAAATATCTTTTAAAAGAATAGTAGGTACAATTTGCTGGATTCCGTCTCCTTCTTCGCACAGTTAACTAGAAATAATAATGCAACATTTCGAGAAAAGTGTTTACTTACCTTGGGCAGATAAAGAAAGAAAAAAGAGTAGGTAACACACAAGTTGATAAACAACTTACTTTCGCATGTAGTTCTGCGCTGCGTTAAAGCGCTCAAGCGCGGGCGCGGTGTTTTGTCAAACATAGACAAAAGTGATTCGTCGCGTAACGCAACGCAGCCTGATTCTGATTGGTTGTCTGCCATCAATGGTTATGATTGGTGGTCCGCCATCAATGGTTCTGATTGGTGGGCCGCTTCCAATAAAACGAACTTAGAAACATAGCAGCTGAAATAGTTACGAATTTGCATTGTAGGTACAGGTATTATTAGCGAACCTTGAATGAGGTATCAATGAATGACGCACAGCATCCGTGACCCAATAACGGCCGGGCTATAAATACAGAGCCTTGTAACGGTGCAAGGTGACTTTGTTATAGCGCCATCTAGCTATTGCTACAGGTGAATTAATCAACATAGGGTTGCAAAATGCATGCGAACTAACAAGACCATAAGCATGATGACTATATAAAAAAATAGGTATTCAGTTTTGTCCGTCTGTAAGCCCGTTCTACAATGCTGAACACCCATTTGTCAATTTAATATAAAAGTGGCAAATTTTGAGCAATAAAGTCCCAGCTTGTGATGTATACATTACTCGTTCGATTAAATATCGAAAAAATCAAAAACCGCAAATCATGGTATGTTACCCGTTTTAAGTCATAATATAAGTATACATTACTACACATACATTTAGTCTATTTTGCTCGAAAAGCTTTACGTCACGGCGCGGCGTACTTCAATGCAAAGTATCGTCTAGATTTTTCGTTTGCAGGATTTTTTAATTTTGAGAATATTATATTAAAATAGCGTTCCGCCCCGTTAGCGGTATTTATTCAAAAATGTTTTCCCGGCAATTATTCAAATAGTTCTCGCCGTAAAAACCATCCTAAAACAACCACAATTAAAAAAAAATGGCTAAATTGGTCCAGGCATTTTGCGATTCATTTTTATATAATAAGATAGAAAAAAACGGTATTACTCATATAACTAATTATAATATTTAGTTTTTTACCCTATTAATTACTATGCTTGATTTAATTTTATGCCAAACTCATTTAAATAATTGATTTGAAATTATTGTTTTGGTTATTACATAATTTTCATAGAATAGTTAGTTTTGGCGTGTACATGTACCAATCCTTCAGAGTTGTTTATGGCAATAAATAAATGTATAGACTTTAATTCATGACTTTGGATTAGCTTAAATTTAAAAATAAATAGGAGGACCACAAAATATCAAAATACTTTCATTTTGTAAACCCGAAACATTACAGTTAAAATTAAAGGTTTGATATAATCTGAAATTAAGCTCTTGTTAACATTTACTATTTTACTGAGAAGTCCCTATTGAATGAGGCATCAATGAATGACGCACAGTCTCCGTGACCCAATAACGGGCAGCTATAAATACGGAGGCTTGCACGCGGGTGCGTTTACCTTGCATCCGAAGTTGTTTCAGCGCCATCTATATTTCAACTGGTACATTATTGGTTAAGCATGTAAAATGTCTACGGTCAAGAACATTTTATTTCGATGCTTGATTGGATTCTAGGTTTAACTAATTTATTTATGAACATAGAACAATTTATTTACACAAAAAAGAATCTGTAAAATGGAAATAAAACATGGTAATAAAGCCTAGGCTTAGTGCCTACATTTTATTCTGTTAATTTTTTTTATTCAGTGTCATTAGCATTAATAAATTAAAAATGTGATTGTAATTGTATTGAGGTGTCAATTTATTGTTACGAGTTCTATGGAAATAAATAAATGTCTTGACTTTGATTCGTTCTAGTTTCGTTAATATGGAAAATCATGAGATATTATTGTAACTGGATGAAATTTTACTTACATTTTACTAGAAAATGTATACTGGGTCAGGTATCAATGAATGACGCACGGTCCCCGTGACCCAATAACCGGATGAACTATAAATACACAGCCTTGCCCCGGTGCAAGGTAACTTTGTTTCAGCGCCATCTAGTTTGCTACAGGTGCTTAATTGTTTCATGTTTTTAGTTAAGTTTATTTTATAATTCATAAATTTATTTTATTCCACAATATTTAAATCCAATATTCCACATTGTTTTTGAAAATTACAATGAAATAATATATAATATGCAATACTCCCTGTCTTGTACTCAAACTAACAAATACTAAACAAATACTAATAAAAACCATTTATTCAGAATTAGAGGTATAATATTTTAAATAAAAAAAAACATAATAAATTTCTCAGAACATGCCGGTTTCCTCACGATGACAATGTATGCCTCAACCGTTAAAGCACGTGTTTGAAAGCACATTAATTTTTCAAGAAGAAAAATCCAGGGGTGTATGTATGGCTGGGTTTGAGCCTACGACCTTCAGAATGCAAGTCGAGTGTGCTCACATTTAGCCAACACGGCATTTTGCATATAAGTGTGACCTAATACAATGTCTAAGTAAAATAAATTCTATCATTGAGGATGCTAGAGACACGGACGCTGTCTATGTATTGGGTGATTTTAATGCTCACCCAAAAGAACTATTTTGGAATGAGTTATTAGATTTTTGTAATGACCAAAATTTAACATGTGCGGACATTAATATGCTAGGCGCTGAATCAGGTACATTTACATTTGTTAGTGAGGCACACGGGTGTGCAAGATGGTTGGACCATTGTGTAGTGACCGGCGCTGCGCTACCTTCTATCAGTCGTGTATGGGTAGAACATGGTGTGCAATGGTCTGACCATTTTCCACTTTTTGTTGAATGTGACATCGGTAAGTTAAATACTACGATAGACTTAAACCCGACCTCGTTTATAAATAAAATTATATGGGGAGAGCGTAATATTAGTCAAATTAATAAGTACCACCAGCTATGTAACTCTAAACTAAGAGAAATCGAGTTTCCAGCACAGCTCTCCCATTGTTGTGATGGAATTTGTACTGACGTAGAGCATAGAATATTGCTAGATAATATGTATTTGAACATTGTCACCATCCTAACAGAAGCCGCAGCATCTTCCTATGAGCGAGGGAAAACAAAAAGGAGAGTTGGTTGTGTTGTGGGGTGGAATAAACACGTAGCACCTTTTCACAGAGAGGCCAGACTGAAATTTCTGGCTTGGATTGAAGCTGGTAAGCCGGCTTGTGGTCGATCTTATGATGATATGTGTGAGAGCAGGAAGTCTTTTAAAAAGCAGTTAAAGTGGTGTCAAGACAAACAAGACCAAATTAAAATGGATATTCTTGCTTCTCAACACGCTGTCAAAGATTTCAAGCACTTTTGGAAACAAACAAATAAAATGAATCCAAAGTCTGGCCTCCCTGTGAGTGTCAATGATGTGAGTGATCACACCATGATCGCTAATCTCTTTAGGGGCCACTTCAGGGTTGATCCGCAGTTGAACTCTACCGCATCTGCTTCGGTTGATGTTCGGACTGTCGCGCCCAAGAGAGCTATAACTTTTAAAGCCAAAGAAGTACGAAAAATCATTCAAACTATGCAAAGAGGCAAATCTCCTGGGCGTGACAGTCTCAGCATTGAGCATATGAAATATGCGGGTGTTCATCTGCCGCACGTACTCTCCATGTTTTATAATCTTTGTTTATGTCATAGTTATTTACCTGACGACTTAACCAAAACAATAGTAGTACCGATTATAAAATGCAGGACTGGAGATGCATCTGACAAAAACAACTACCGGCCCATCTCACTAGCGACCACAATGGCAAAGATTCTTGACAGCTTGCTTAACAACATTCTCTTGCAACACGTCCAAATCCACGATGCACAGTTCGGTTTCAGGGCTGGGCTCTCGACGGAGAGTGCGATCTTGTGTCTTAAGCAGGCTGTCAAGTACTACACGCAGAGGAAGACGCCGGTATACGCCTGCTTCCTGGACCTGTCCAAGGCATTTGATACTGTCTTGTACAATAGGCTTTGGCCTAAGTTGGAGGCTGCGGGTGTACCGGCTGAAATAGTCTGTTTGCTAAGAAATTGGTACCGATGTCAGCGAAACCAGGTGCGATGGGCTGGAGCGCTGTCTGATGAGTATGGTATGGAGTGTGGTGTGCGGCAAGGCGGGATAACATCTCCTTTGTTGTTTAACCTGTATGTAAATGAGCTCATCGACAACCTCAGCAGAACCCATACGGGGTGTTTTGTAGATGGAGTTTGCGTCAATAACTTCAGTTACGCGGATGACATGGTGCTGCTGGGGCCTTCGGTGGGCTCAGTTCGCAAACTAGTCATGATTTGTGAGGCATATGCGGCTGAGCATGGACTGAGATATAACTCAAATAAGAGCGAAGTTCTTGTGTTCAAAAGTGGGACAGTCAAACCAGCCCATGTTCCGCCTGTTATGCTCAACGGTGCGGCTCTGCGGGTGGTGAATAGTTTTAAATACCTGGGTCATATTGTGACAGAGGATCTGAAAGATGACACAGATATAGAGAGGGAGCGCAGAGCTCTGGCGGTCCGGGGCAACATGCTTGCACGCAGGTTTGCTCGCTGCTCGAGAGAAGTGAAGGTCACTCTTTTCAAGGCTTACTGCCAGTCCTTCTACTCGAGCAGCCTATGGATAAACCACACCCAGCGGGCTGCCAGATCTCTGCGAGTCCAATATAACAACATTTTCAGGATGCTGATGCGGCTGCCTCGCTTTTGCAGCGCATCTGGAATGTTTGCGGAGGCGCGCACGGACGGCTTTCATGCAATTATTCGTAAGAAAGTCGCTTCCCTACTCCAGCGTGCGCGAGGCAGCGGCAACGGTATCCTGCGGATGATTGTTACTCGGACAGACTGCCCCATCCAAAACAGGTGGATGCAAATTATGATGGGCACCGTCTGAACCATATTTAATTTTAATATAATTTTATTGTGTTTTATTATATGTTTTACAACGTTTTATTTGATTTGCATTATTTGATTTTTATGTGTAATTTTAAGATAAATTTTAGTTTTTAATATTATATGGATTGACATTATCTGAAATAAATGAATATAATAATACCATTCTATCGTATTTTGTACTACTATTCAACTCTCGTATCGCTCTATTTTTATATGAATGAAGTAATGCAACCTGCGCTCCGGCAGGAATCAAATCAAGGCATCCCTGACCCAATACCGCTATAAATATGCAAGGTCGGAGAAAGTGCACGGATTTAGCGCCACCTAGCGAACAGGTGTAAACTATTTTGGTATGAATGAAGACTTCGAAGGTTGAGACTTTCGTGGACTCGTGACAATTATGTATTCTGTGCTTGAGGTCAATTTTTCCGTCCCGCACGTGGTTCGACAACGTTGTTCGATATGCCCGACGATGGGGAATTTTGATTCCTTCCGTGTATGATGTTATTTCCATAGTAAAATGGTCCGTTTGACAAGACAACTCGTGTGTTTGTGTATCTGGTCTTTCTGATAATACGTTACGTTACGTAATTTTTTGCTTACTTATCGAGAAGTAGATGCATTAATTAATCTAAACATTATAATAATAAATAAATAAATATTTCCAGACAATTCACACACACACTATGAACTAGGAACTATGATATTTTTTATTATACATATTCAATTTAAAAAAACCTTGATTCCCAAACCTTAGTTACATTAAAAGTAAAAAGACATTGTTTTGAAATGTGCACGTGAAGCGCTTTCATTTGAGACCCCTCTCGAGTATTTTTTTGGTTTTTCTTCCTAGGTGTAGCGTCTTCATGAGTTTGTGTTACACATATATATTTTTTTTATTTATGATCTATTTTAAAAATACCTTAAAAATCTAGCGACCTCAAATAACAAAAATATTACACATCCCGGATCCCAGCCAAATACTAATTATAACCAACAACCATTACCCAAATTAACCCAACAAAAAAAAAACTTTTAAATCAAGCGATAACATCTCTCATTACCATTCCGAGCGAATGGGACTTTATCAAAATGACCCGCTGAAATCAGAATTGCCCATAGAACCGGGTTTTGCCACCCGGCCGGCGGTGGCAAAACGCTCTATGTCGCGTATAAAAGTTTTCAAGCACCCCCAGAGGTCCGCGGCGGTTGATAAAAACGGATAACCGCAGTTTTCCCCGTTTTCACTCGCCCCGGGTATTCAATGATATTTGCGATTCTTGATAGAAACATAAGCTGTTATGCATATTATGTTACGGTGGTTTTACGAACAGCGTTAGAATATTTGTTTCTTAAAAAAACTTGTGGTTGAACATTATATTTCCATAAGCTTAGAAGGGTTGTTTTTTATAAAAAAAGAGTTTAAATTTAGTTCAACCATGTAATTAAATACCGACGTTTTTTTTTTATTATTGATAAGCCTTCATTTGACCACAATCTCACCTGATGTAAAGTGACGATGTGGTCTAAGATGGAGCATGAAGGCCTTGAAGATGGCTTCTCCGGGCCACATTACGAAACACGAAAAAATCGCTTCACGCACTGGCCCAGCCCGGAGGCTGCGCCCGGAAGCTGCGGCTTAGTGACAAGCCGCGGCCGAAGCCTACCACCAGAGACTGTTCTTAGCACCACCCGGAGCCACCACCACCGTTATATCGTCCTATGCCTCTGCACCGTGTTTTTGAAAACATTGACTGTTCAGGATAGTCAAAGTAAAAGTAGAAGTTAGGAATATCAAAATAACGTAAAGATAATAAGAATTTATTGTGTCAGGGATCATCCTGACACAATTAATTCTTAACTTGCATCGTCAGATGCACCCTATTAACGTTCCCACTGCTGGGACACAGGGACTTCTCCCTTGACGAGAGAGATTAGGCCTTAATTCACCACGCTGGCCAAGTGCGGGTTGGTGAATGTCACATGTCCTTCAAACTCTTTAAAGTTCTCAGAACATGATTCTTCCTCACGATGTTTGCCTTCACCGTTAAAGCACGTGTTTAAAGCGCACATAAATGTCTCAAGAAGAAAAATCCAGAGGTGCGTGGCGGGGTTTGAACCCACGGGAATGGAAGTCGAGTGTCCTCCCACTTAGTTAACACGGCAATTTAGTAAAAAGTAAAGTAAAGTAAAAATCATTTATTTGCGACTTCAACACACATACATTGATACACATTTACTTATTATATACACTACACTATTAAACAGGAACACTCAAACTTAACATTAACTTACAAGTAACTAACATAAGGTTAAAGCTGAAGACAATCTAGGTCCTTACATGTGTGTTGCAGTGCGGCAAAAAGGTAATTGCTCAGTGATTAATGTTGCACAGGGTGCAACCACTGATTTTCAGCAATTACCTAGAGTTGCAAAAACTAAATTTAAAAAAGAGAGTCCTCTGTTGGTGAGATATTTATCACAATAATAATTAAGTAAGATAATGAATTTATAATAAATAATAAGGCTATGTAGAAAAAGAAAAGTCAATAAATTGAAATTATGATACCTATCGATAAACATTCTCAAAGCTATAAACGGCAAACGAAATGCTGGGGTATCCCCTGTTTTTGTACGTGAAGTAGATGCAATTTCAGTTTTGATTTAAAAGATGATTTAGATGTTAAGATTTACTGTCAAAGTAGGCAAATAAACTAGACAAAAAAGCAAATCATGGAAATAACATTGTCTTGGCAGTTCGCTTAAATTATGTTAAACTGACGTTGAGCAGCGAATAGAACACAGCTTTTATCTCTTTTTGTTGTTCTTATTACTGAGTGATATTTATATTTTATTGTAAAAATATTTTTTAAACCAAAGTTTATTACAAACTAAGTGAGCTCATGAAAAATGGAAGCACAAACGAACGTAAAATTTTATTTTGTTTTGTTCCGAAACGGCGGAGAATGTAAAGTTAAGGGTTAATGATTATGTTTACGATGCGCCTTCATGGACCGTTTGAGCTCTTGTACTTAACACTTATTTTGGAAATAAATGTGTAGTGTTGATAAAAGTTTGTCAACCCGTGTTCCCAACGTAAATAGAGAGACTATATTGGGTCAATATTTCAGTTCTCTGATATCGTGTATGATAACTGACTGTAAAATGTATGAAAATAAATTAAAAACAGTCTAACAGAAAATTTAAAAAATCTATTAAAAATAAATAAATAAATAATTCACACAGCATCACCTAAACCCAAACTAAGCGGAGCTTGTACTATGGGTGTTAGGTGACTGATATACTACATAGATACGTTTTTTTTTGTCACCCGAAACTAAAAATTGTAGATCGTACAAAATCTAGTCCCGCGGCGGGAATACAACCCGATTTATTGGATTTATTATTAAAGATAGTAAGCATAGAATAGGATAGAATATGATAGAACCTTAATCGTAATTTATTGAACTGAAAATAAACAGAAAACATATAAAACAAGGAAAAGTACAAGAACTTAATCTACATAGATTAATAAATCTAAATTTAAAATTTAAGAAAAATCCCCGATTCCAATGCCATAATTTCCTTAAACGTAAAACAACATAATATTATGTAATGTGGACGCGATGCGATTTCATTTGATACCCCACACTAGTATATTTCACTCTCACCCCCATAACTTTTAAACGGCACAACCGATTTTCATGAAACATGTCTAAGGACACTCGCGCCAGACTCACCTTTCATACAAAAAAAACTAAATTGAAATCGCTCCATCCGTTCAGGAGCTATGGTGCCACAGACAGACAGACAGACACACATACAGACAGACAGACACGTCAAACTTATAACACCCCTCTTTTTTGGTCGGGGGTTAAAAACGAAATCTAAAAAACATTCATAGCAAAATAGACACAAAAACAAATTAAACGGGGGCAAGGTTATAGCGGGAAAGTCTAGTTTAAAAACTTGCGAGTAGCCCCGTCGTCGCACGGACGCAAATGATACATACAAACCTGCCTCTTAAACTATTTCACCTTATGCTATAAATCGCATGAAAATATGTACGTTTTGTTTGAGATATTCGCGATATACAGACATACGCGGCGAGATTTACATTCAAATACGAACATTCCAATTTTAGTATTTGACGTTTGCACATAGAATGTTATACGCTCGTGTTCGATCCGATAAGGAATGTCCGAATTCGGAAGGACTGTTTGTTACAGTTGAAGCGAGAATTCTGCCCGAATTCAGCGGAAATATATCTAAATCTATCAGCTAAACCGAATCATCTGTCCATCTCGTTAAGTAGTAAGTTAGGAAATAGGAGATGAAATTCTGATGAAAACATATCATTACATATACCATTAACATTCCCACTGCGTGGCCACAGGGACTTCTCTCTTGACGAGAGAGATTAGGCCTTAATTCACCGCGCTGGCCAAGTGCGGGTTAGTGAATGTCACTTGTCCTTCAAACTTGTCAAAGTTATCAGAACATTTCGGTTTCTTCACGATGTTTGCCTTCGCCGTTAAAGCTCGTGTTTTTGAAAAAGCACATACATTTTTTATGAAGAAAATCCTGAGGTCCTTTGCGGGGTTTGAGCCCACGACCTTCGGAATGAAAGTTGAGAACACACCAACACGCCAACCGCATAAACACCTATTTGTCAATCGTAGGTACCTTCGCGTACAGTGTCTACAAACCCAAAAATTCTCTGTTCTCATTTTTATTATTGCTATATTTATAGAAAAATATTATCTTTTGTCGCGTACTGAAGGTCACGTAATTAATCTTAATATAATAGGGATTACGCGCCGATGACCAAACAATAAATTAATTAATAAACAAGGATTTTTGTTTTTATAATTTTGACTCAGATCCGTCGAACCAATATAACTTTGTTCAGTTTATGTTTCAGAACATTACCTTATGATTATTCATTATTGGCGAGTTCTTGCGAGAAACGTAACGAGGGTAACTGATCTCTAAATACTTTGAGCCATTCAAAATATTTTATACTAATTTCGTGCATAAATTACTTTTCTGCAAAAATCCTACACAAACACAGCAAGTACTGTCTGCCCTCCGAAACACACTCATGCAACGCAACTAGAAAATATACCAATTAAGCTATAGATCAATTAGTATTAGTATTGTATGGTTGCGTTTCGGAGACAGAGTACGAAGGGTTATTAACCCTGATCTCTGACATGTCACAAGTCACAAGATCGCTTATACTGCTGGTTTTACAATTGGCTTTTAACATTTTAGGCAGAGAAGACACGATAATAATAGGTATGATGACTACATAAATAAATCTAAATTTAAAATTTAAGAAAAACCCCCGACACCAATGTTTTATTTCCTTAAAAGTAAAACACCATAATATTTAGTAATGTCCACGCGATGCTCTTTCATTTGATACCCCACTCGAGTATATTTGTAGATGTTCGGTTTTCCTTACCCACTCTCACGCCCATAACTTTTAAGCAGCTCAACCGATTTTCATGAAACATGTCTAAGAACACCCGGGCCAAACTTTCATACAAAAAAAACTTAATTGAAATCGCTCCATCCGTTCGGGAGCTATGATGTCCCAGACAGACAGACAGACAGACAGACACGTCAAACTTATAACACCCCTATTTTTTAGTCGGGGGTTAAAAATAAATTAAAAATATTTCCGGACAATCCACTCAACAACATCTGTAAGTGGTAAGCTCTAATTATTGTGTTACTAGACATCTGTTTTTTTTTCTTGAATTTTAAATTTAGATTTATATAACTTTTTAAATTATCATGGTTTTTAACAATATTATGATTTAAAACGGGTAACATACCATGATTTGACGGTTTTTGAGTTTTCCGATATTTCGACGCTGTTGCAAGCGCCATGATCACGGAAACAAAGTTTAGTTGTTTCCGTGATCATGGCGCTTGCAACAGCGTCGAAATATCGGAAAACTCAAAAACCGTCAAATCATGGTATGTTACCCGTTTTAAATCATAATTAGATTTATATTTTATAATGAAGTATCCAAGCATAGCAAAACTCTGAAAATTTCACTTTTATCTCGCAAGCTATTTTATAGTATGGAGAAGCCTTATCACGTACCAAAGAATGGAATTTCTTACTTTTTTGTCAATGGCGTGGAAAACTTGAGGAAAACTAGTATTTTATTCATTTCCAGTACTGAATAAACGTCACCTGTCACCATGTATATATCGTTGTCAATATCTACTAGTATGCGATTATGTTTATAAGTGTGAAGACAGCCGCTTCCGGTAACATATTTATAAGTAGAGAGGAAAGAGGGGTCTTTTCAACTAACTTTATGTCAAAGAGGATATTTGGTATTGAAAGTCTATAGGTATAGAAATTTAAGTCTTATGGGAGATCTTCATTAATCTCCCATACTAAATCATTTATTTCCAAAGTTTGTTTTTACAAATATTAGAAACCTCAAAAATAAAATACAAAAAACTTAAACACGATTTTCAATCCGAAAGTCGTGGGTTGAAACCTCTCCAAAAGATTTTTCTTTTTGAAGAATGCATGTGCGCTTTAAACACGTACTTTAACGGTGACAAACATCGTGAGAAAACCGGCATGTACTGAGAACTTTGAAGAGTTTAAAGGACTCGTGTCATTCATCAACTCGCGCGTGGCCACCGTGGTGAATAAAGGCCTAATCTCTCTCGTCAAGGTAGAAGTCCTTGTGTCCCAACAGTGGGAACGTAAAAAGGGAGCTTATGGTAACGAAATTGAACGCAGTCGCTCTGCTAGTCTTGTCGTAAAGTTCTAGACGATTGAATTTTCCAGAGCGTATTTTGCTTGTACTAAAATATCGCATACTCAGACGCAGGCTCAGTCGATCTGAATGTGTGCGACTGATCGCGGCAATTTGTTGTTCGTCGGGACCTGCCTTATATAGACATGCAATTTGCCTGCAATATCCGTGGAAGTGAATTTACTTTCGCCCAATTCCGTTGAACGGGTTCTACGGAGATGTTACAAATGTGGAGATTTCCGAAAAAAGGTTGGTTAACTTGGATCTCGTTATTGGGGGGAATAGAGTAGTTATTGAATATTATTGTAGTATTAAACAAATTGTTGCATTTAACGTAAAAAATAATTAAACCGAAATAACAAACAAAGTGTAAAATAATATTGACGGTTTTGTTAAGATTTTATTGAAAACTAGCGGCCCGCCCCGGCGTCGCTCGGGTAAAAAAAGTTCCCGGCAATTATTCGATTTTTTTTTCGCCTTTTAAACCTTCCCTCATTTCACGAACATTTTAAGACTAAGATAAGATAAATCCGTTCAGCCGTTCTCGAGTTTTAATCAGACTAATCAACAACAATTCATTTTTATTTATATAGATGTTAAATTTTTTATGTTTGATCACGTGTCGTGACACAAAACGCTCCTTTTCAAAATGGCGTTGGTATGCCGGACTGTGACGTCACTGAGTAGTACAAAACTGTAATTTGTCACACGTCTTTAATTTTATATAAGTACTCCTATTTGCGTACCCACTACTGGGACACAGGGACTTCTCTCTTAACGAGAGAGATTAGACCTTACATAACTATGCTGGCCAAGTGCGGGTTGGTAAATGTCACATGTCCTTCAAACTCTTTAAAGTTCTCAGAACATGCCGGTTTCCTCATGATGTTTGCCTTCACCGTTAAAGCACGTGTTTTATTAAAGCACGTATACATTTTTCAAGAATCTCCTAACATCTGTTTAAATAGCTAATATTCATAAGCTCTATTTGAGTCCTTAAATACCTTGAGCGTTAAATTCCACTTCCACCACTAACCACAGATAAAACACAGTTCTGTAGAACACTAATATTTTTATCTATGGCTGTGTTATGTACACACGCCCCGCGAGCCTCCCTGTTTTGCTAAAACACTTTTGACAAGTGTTCGGTTGGGCTTAAACATGAGCTGTTTTTGCAAAGGGGATTCACATAGGGGCGTTTGATAGCTACGTACCTACTTATAATATATATCCCTGGGTATGTGTGGTTAAGATCTACAAAGTTAAATTACTTTTTGAACTGGTTTTGTACCGCGAATGGTAATGTTTAATGTGGCTGAGAATATGTTTTAGGATAAGCTTGTAGAGTTCAGCTATAATATAGCTGTACTAGTTTTACACGGCAGAGAGCAACAGAACGTAGCATTCTTAGCCTAAAACTTAAAGAATTCAGATATCGGAAATATAACCCAAATAGTAGACGCTGCAACACTAGCTTGCAAACTGAAGTGGAGATGGGCGGGACACGTGGCGCGGACAGAACAGACAGAACGCTAGATAGATAGAACTCCAGAACTATTTACCGATTAAATTTAAATGGGACCAAGTTGCACGCCACAGCTTTCATTAAAAAATCATCGAAATCGGTCCACGGAGAACAAAATACTGAGGCAACAAACATAAAAAAAAGAAAAACATACGCGACGAATTGATAACATCTTTTCGTTGAAAGTCGGTTAATAATACTAATAGCGTGAGATTCAAATAATGTAAGATACAGATTTATTTATTTATTTAATTAAAAGACACAAAATGGCGTTCAACTGAGTCACATCTTTTTCACTTTACAACTTTAAATTTACTTGACACTGGCAAAATAACGCTTCAAGCGCAGAGTCCAATTCTAAGAAATTGAATTGAATTGATATAGTTAAAAACCATGATAATTTTAATCCTTGTCTAGAAAAGTCCTACAAAACTGTTATTTGTTTAGGACTAGGATTATTCATAGCAACTTGCAAAAAAGCCAATGCATAAGTTAAAATTAACTAAAAATAACCATTACCACCATTTTAGATAATTTGCTAACATGTTTCAAAACATGGCGCCATTTTACTCTAGAGTTTAACAATCCAGTCATTTGATTCATCTCACACTCACTAGTTAAGCTATTCTTCGCCTTATTGCCTTATTTTAAAGCCGATATTCACGTGCCGTCGATATGTCGTGAATTCACTTGACTGTTATCGTTAAAAGAGGAGTGCTTTTGTAAGAGGCAGTCGCTGCTCAGATTTACACTTTAATACGAGTGAATGATCACAATTACATTTTATATTGTTATAAATGACTGTCAAACTTATTTTGAAGAAGAGAATAATAATATTTATAAAGGTCTTTTTTTAAATATTATTTTAGGCGTTTTGGGGTCGTACATTAAACACGTGATCTTTTCTTACCTCGTCAGAGGGGTACCTTTATTAAAAGCCATCGTCCACTACAGCATATAGGGCTCTCCCAAACGCATTGAGGGGGGGTTTACCAATTGCCAATAATCCACGCTAGGCAGGCGGGCTAGCAAAATAAGAAAAAATAGAAATAATAACAGAAAAACATTTATTTTGGAATAATAAGAGTGAGTGTTTTTTCTCTCTATTTTTGTAATGTGCTGTACATTCCAAAAATAGAGAGAAAAAACACTCACTTTTCAAATTATAAGAACACAACATTTAAAACTGAACCTGTTAAACATAGTTCTAAAACAAAACGACATAAACTCATCCCAGGTAGACTCCCCCAAAGGTAAAAAACACTCACTACTCCCCCAGGATCCCCCAATTAGGGGATCTAAAAATAACCAGAATTTCAAAATCCTCTGGGAATTTCGTTAGCCTTAGACAGTTAATTAGTAAAATGTTTTATTTTCACTGTAGAGGCTCAAAGTACCAGGGAAACAGAAACTTGTTAGGGGCAGTAGGTATTTAATATTGTGTTACTCTCATTTTAACGACTTTATCTGCATTTATTTTAAACCATCCGGACGTTAGGCCGGTTTCAATAAATGTTTTTATTAAATAGTTATAATCATTCATTTATTGCTGGAAACATGGTGCAACAACATACACAGTCTTAATATAATAATTTGTGTCTCATTCATTCACCAAAATACATTGGCATGCATATATTTTAATATTTGATAAACTTAAAACAATTACATATTCAACCAATTAAATTATAAAGTTGAGGTATAAAATATTGAAATCCAAACAGGAGAAACTACATAATATTTTTTTTCATGTAACATAAACTGACGCTTATTGAACACTAGTGGCCCACCCCGGCTTCGCACGGGTTTTTATTCAATTTTTTCCCCCGGCAATTATTCGATTTTTTCTCGCCTTTTAAACCTTCCCTAGACCACCACGAACATTTCAAGAATATGATAAGATAAATCCGTTCAGCCGTTCTGGAGTTTTAACCAGACTAACGAACTACAATTCATTTTAATTTATATAGATTATGTAATTGTTTGTTTTTCGACTAAAAGACGAGGTATTTAAATGAGATTTTCATTTATTTATTTGTAGACTTTCAATTTGCGAACATTTTAGTTTGATAATGGGCGTTGCCTTGTTTAAAGGGGTTTCCCACGTATTTCCGAGCGGTTAAAGTAGTCTATAAAAAAAAACATATTTTTTAACAGTGAAAAAGAATTCAAATTGGACCAGTAACAGTATTGTTCCTGAGATTGTGCCTCCGTGGCGCGGCGGGCGGGGGTCCGCTTGCGGAGCAAGAGGTAGCGGGTTCGATTCCCGCCGAGGGGTCAAGTGTTTGTATGTTTTGCAAGCACTTTCTCCTTGGTTTAATATGTATAATAAAAAAATATCTATGTATGTATGTCTATTATATGAAGTATATCAGATGTCTAGTACCCGTAACACAAGCTAAGAGCTTACTACGGGGCTAGATGTTGTTGTGTGGATTGTCCGGAAATATTTATTTATTATTTACTAGCGCGTTCAAAACAAACAAACTTTATAATATCAGATTACATATAATTAATAAAAAAAAGGTGTGTGTGCGATTCACACACGATATAAGTGAAACTTCAGTAAATCGACGAAAGAATAAGAAGAATAAAAAAAAAGTGTGTGTGTGTCAGCTACGACGCACGATTGGAGTCTACTACTTACGAACTATTATTATGATATATATCGAATAGAAAAAAGGGTAAATGAACGCATCTGCTAAAATGATAAGAGAAACAAACATATATCTGTAATTATTCGGATTATTTATATTACTTCAATAAAGCGTATTACATAAAGTATGTTACAAAATTATATAAATAAAATACAGCAATACCTCTTTGCGCGATACTTCGTAGTCTCAACTACGAAGTATCGCTCAAAGAAATTTAAATAAAGCATTGTATTTGTGTCTCTTACCATTTCCGTTTCATCTTTTTGCTTCCGGTTTGAAATCACTACGATTCTATAGAAGTTTCACTTCAAAAAAATATTCATATTATGACTGGAATGATTTCACATCAAATAGGGAAATCTGGAATGAAGGTAGGGAGACCTTTGCTCTGCAGTGAGACACCATAGGCTAATAAAACAAGTTATATTATAATCATTTCATGCCCTCTTATTTTATTTGTTTATTTAACTATAAAATATATATTATGTTCACGGTGACAGTCACTCAGAAGGATTAGCCTGAAAACCAGCGTTACCCTGTACTAGTTCTGGCATCACAATTTTCTCTCCTACATACCTACTATAGGTATGCCTAGAGGTATACCTAGTGTCCTACCTATTTAGGGTTCTATGTGTTCGATGTTTTGTTTTGTTTTCATGTAATATTTCTTATATAAGTGTTTCACAATTTTTAATTTGTTATTGAATGCACTTACTGTGTTTGTTAATTTTCTGTGTCCGAAATAAATGGTTTTATTAATATTATTTTAACTTGATCAAAAAGCAACAATTCTTATTGTACAAGCAAAATTCACACACGTCCATCATCAGTCAGAGTCCTCAGAATATATATGCAGTTTTTGTGGCGGGAATGCGTATCTGACGTCTGGCAGATTTTATCACTCTTTGAGGTTATTCGAAGCGAAAGCCAGCTGAGTCAGCGCTGCATTAATGTGTTCCGTGAATGGCGAAGGCAAAGGCATACGAGATTTTCCCATCTCGACAGCAATATCTACTGGCTCCTGCTTCCTGTGGGTAATTGCATAAATTACTTTGAAGTGCAAAGTTTCAAATCGGGTGTTTGCAAGATTGCAATGTTTGGATCGTTTTTGATCCTGAGTTATCTTGGTTTGTATAGGCGTTTCGGAATATTTGCTGAGAAGTTATTAAATAATTCAACTCAAATGCTTATTAGTGTCAGTATAAAGGATTTTTGTTAAACTCTTATTGTTTTATGGTTTAAACGATAATTATATCAACAATCTCGTCCGCGAAAATAATCACTAAATACGATTGAAAGGGCCAAAATACAAGTACCAGTTTAGTTCAGTTTCTTGTAATTGGACTTTGCGCTTTAAGCGACAATTTGCCAGTGTCGAGTTAAATAAAATTATAAAGTAAAAAAGATGTTATTCAGTTGAACGCCATTTTGAGGAATCCCCACACAAGTACCAAAACAAAGCAACGATTTGACAACGCAGCTATAATGCCAGTGACGAGATTGTCAGTTGAGGATTACGACTGCAAAATGTGGCACGTGTTAATAGTCTTATTAATTCTCTAAATTGGTTTCGTTGTCGTTGCAATGTGGCTATGTCATTTTTTCGTGGATTTGGACTATGGCTATGGCAGGATTATGGCTGTTGACAACAAAATAACCAGTCAATGATGCCATCCACCGTAGAGGAACAAGATATTTTATAATTAAGATCAATCATAATTCTGGATAAAAAAAACCGACTAAGCATTAACTAAATTTTATGGAAACGCCTCATTTATTGCTTTATTTTGTAACGAAGGAGTTCAAAAAAGAAAGCTCATAATTATAATTAATAAATGCTAAGAAATGGACTTATAGAAATATACTACATTGTATTTCCAAGCTACAGTACGTTGAACATCGAGGCCGGGCATTAGTAACCATAAGAGAAATAACAGACTGACCCTTGAAAAATCTTGAACTTAAAGAGCCTATCGCAATAAAACCCTGTCCCAAGAGATTACCCGATGCATGCTTATGAAATTGGCCATTCCGAGCACACTTTGCATAAGTTTACTGAGTACTTAGCAGTGTCAACTCAAGATAGTTCTCGAGATGGGGGCGCTATCACTTGCAGCCCACAGCGGCCCTCAGCAGCCCACAGCGGCCCACAATCTATTATCTCCGTACGTTACAACTTTGAAGCTCGTCTTATCAGCACCACCAGAATCAATGGAACCACCTCACCCCCTTCGCTTTAACTAGAATCCATCAAACGAGGGGGCTCCTGCCATTTTTCACAGGCCGTCGTAGACTGGACGCTGGGATCGATCACGATGTACGGCGCTGAAGATCCGCAGTGTGAGCACAGAGGGTCGCGGCAAATTGCTTCGTTTAATATTTAAAATTTTCTTTCTTAGGATTTTGAAAGCTTTTAATGTTTCGATAATGTAAAGTACTTTATGAATATTAATTTCGGAATTTTTGATATGAGATTTTACGCAGATTGTACCTTCAAATCATTATATTTATTTAGAGGTTTCGGCTTGTTTGGAGAGGCTCTCCCGCTTCCCTGATGATGATTCCTTTCCATCTTATCTGTAAATAGTTATACTGTAGTTTATTTGCTTGCACAGCAAAAAGGCCGCACTTTGTACTCCGATGTGTAGGTATCTAGTATTGTTACTATTACAATAACGAATTATCTATCTATTTATTCCTTCTTGAGAGTAAATCAAACATGGGAATGTCACAGCATAGCATCTCAATTGAGCTTTTGAATTGTTCGGTGAAAACCTGTGGTACAACTTAAACTATGGGCCTGTTTCACGAGCATTGAGGATAGTAAGTCAGTGGTTAAAATAAAGAGCTATCTATCAATTCAGTTGACAACTCTCAGTGGCTGAGAGTTTTGGTCAGTGTAGGAAGGTTTCTTTTATGTGAGATAAGTCTTCATTTAACCACAATCTCACCTGATGTAAAGTGACGATGTGATCTACGATGGGGCATGAAGACCTAGAAGGTAGATGATGGTAGGTCTGAAAATATAACACATAGGAAGATTCTTCTTAGGAACCAATTCATCGAGAATATGAAAATAAAAATTAAATTCACTCATTAAAATAATTTATACTTTGATTGGAATCGAACCCCGTCATTAAAGAAAAAAAAAAAAAAATTTATATTCAAAAAAGTAAACTGCGAAATGTAATGTCCTAAATAAACAAAATGCTTTCATACACTGAAACGTATTTTACTAAGTGAGAAGATTAGATTGTGAAAAAGGCTCTAAGGAATGTACGTGTTCAAACTAGTACTCGTAACACAAGCTTAGAGCTTACCACGGGGCTACTGTTATATATGTGTGGATTACCTTAACAATATTGTTGTGTAGATTATCCGGATATATTTATTTATACTGTAGGTTAGTGGCCACCACTCGTTCTTATCTGTTTGTATGCTTTTTTTAAATAGTACTTCCAACAAAGAAAACTCAAAACATAGTCAATAAATACTGCGTAGATTATAGGATATCCAGCATGCGTAATTTAGACGGTTGTGGCTAGTAGCCCTAACCACGAGTTGCCACTTACGACTGTTGGAGATTACAAAATGTTGTAATCCCATGCATTTGACAGATTTTTCACAACTAAAATTTACAACATGTAATCTCCAACAGTCGTAAGTGGAAACTCGGGCTACAGATAGATGTTGATACAAGTGCTTGGACTTTGTTTTAATATTTTCTGTCATAATAATTACATAATAACTAAGAAGAGATTGTTCATTGCGATAAGACCGTCATGTTTCATCAACATTGTTATTACCTAGTAAAATTTTTGTTTTGTAAATAATTAAATGACCTCGCGTTTACACTTATCATATCTAAGGCCTAACGTTGTGTTAAGCGGTCGCGGGCGCGGTTTAATGTCTAAGACCTGACGCTGTAACGCGGGCGCGTTTTATACAAATGTGCTATGTAGTACATGTGCGATGTCGGAGCCTCCGACGGACCACTTTTGTATAATGTTTGACATAAAACCTCGCCCGCGCCCGCTTAACGCTGCGTCAGGGTTAACATGTGCTTGGCTTAACACGTTTCAAGTTTTGACGGTGAGTTCCACAGATTTCAACCGGGCTATGATAAAGAATATGGATTAACTTATTACAAAGTAATCTTAAATTTATGCAAAGGACCTAACTTTACCTGGAAACGAAAAAATGACTCTAATAAGACAAATTATTGTCATTACGTTTCTTTTAAAATTTCAAAAGATAAAAGTATTCTTAAGGTGCTTTATTAGGATATTTTTTTCCAAGTGATACAAATTATGCAAAAACGCATCGTGGTGGATTTACCAGTAGGCTGAGTAGGATCGAGCCTAGGGCGGCAGATTTTAGGGGCGGCAAATTTGGGGAACGATGATTTTTTACGATTACCAAATGTTCATTATTGTGTAAATAGCATACATTACCCCGCCCATACCTTCATGATTGTTAAGCTTCGATTAGCTCAAAAATATACCGAAAAATTATTATTATATTTGCAATTTCAACGAAATTGTTGCATTGTATAAAAAATGAAGGATATGACTATTGCTTAGGCAAGGGCGGCAAAAACTGTTCAGCCTATACCTTGAGAATTTGTAAATCCGGCACTGATCGTAACTAACTCCTAAACAGACAGAGTCACGTGCAAAAGCTTGTTTGTTATGCCTATTGTACGTGTATGAGGATCGCACACAGCCTGTTTCTCAAACTAATGGGAAATGTCTCATGAAATAAGGAGGGAATATTTCTCGCATGTTCCTGAAAAAATATTCATAAAACCTGTATTTGTCACGGTGAAGTATCGCCGGCTGTTCTGATCGCGTATGGCTTTTGTCTTCTATATAAAAAAAGAAACAAAATATGTTTATTTGTTAGGTGTTTAGTCGTTTCATACTACGGTATGATTTGCCCAAGGGCTTTTATGGCATGGGTCGTTTCGTACAGCATTTTTATAGCTGTTCGAAGCGTCCAATGTTGTACATTATACTTGGTCGTTTCAAACCACTGTTGGAAATTCATGCAAAACCCATTCTAAAAGAGAATTTGGGAGGAGAAACTACTAAATTACATTACCAACATTACAACATTACAACATACATACCAACATTACATTACAACCATTAGTTTTGTTTCAAGACATTTAATTCAAAGTTTAAATATAATTTATTCATTCAAGAAGACAATCTTGTGAATGAAATGAAAGTTGACGGATAATCAAATATAGTTAGCACGCGGCTTCTATTAGATTTTTTTGGTACCAACGGCCAGGATATGGAACGATGGGATTATATTCGTTATTAACAATAGCTTTTAAATATTAAATGAACAGTAAACGAACAAGTTAAATAAAAACATATATTTCAGTCTTACTTTTACGAAGTGAGCTCGTAGGCTAAAATTAATGTTGTAGTTGCTCTGTATTGTGTTTGTGTTTTTTGACGTAAATAAACCTATTTCTATTTCAACCTCTATATAATATCTTATAGTGTCTTTATAAACGTAAAATTAAGCGACAAAATAGACATCACGTTTTTAAAGTAAAAAAAACCTTCAAGCTATTTATATCATTTTGCTGCACAAATACATATTCGTAGAAGCAAAATTAAAAGTGTATTCCTATATTCAATACACTGGATATACCCTGAAATTCTCAAACAAACTGGCCGACGGCGGCACTGTCCAAAATGCAGTCAGCGGCCGACAAAGCAACAAAGAGCCGCCATGACAACGTAAAACGACCATTTACGTGTCAAATCCAACGGAAACGCTACACAGGACGAAACACTTCTAGGGTTCCGTACCTGAAGGATAAAAACTGGGATAAGACTCAAAGTCAAAGTCGTTTATTTCCACATATAGACGCATAGGGCATACAAAGGCCATATTTCCACATATAGACGCACAGGGCGTACAAGGACCGTATTTCCACATATAGACGCACAGGGCATACAAGGACCGTATTTCCACATATAGACGCATAGGGCATACAAGGACCGTATTTCCACATATAGACGCACAGGGCATACAAGGACCGTATTTCCACATATAGACGCACAGGACATACAAGGACCGTATGAGTATTCTAGAGACCCAAGTCAACCTCATCATCGGCTCTGGAACACCCATTTTTCATTTTTATTGGACTAGCATGGCTGCTTCAGTGGCGCGGTGGGCGAGGGTCCGCTTGCGGCGCAAGAGGTAGCGGGTTCGGTTCCCGCCAAGGGTAAAAGTGTTTGTATGTTCTGCAAGCACTATCACCTTGGTCTGGATGTTTAATATGTATTATATGTTTAGTATATCAGATATCTAGTACCCGTAACACAAGCCTTAGCTTACCACGGGTCTAGATGTCCACAGAGACCACATTGTTACTTTACATCAGGTGAGATTGCGGTCAACTGAAAGCTCATCAAGAACAAAAAAAAAATTAAAAAATCCTCCCATGCGACCCCGCGGGCTACAGCAAGCCAAAAAAAAAATAAGGCTACCCAAAATATATATATTTCTTAAATTCATTTATTGATTTATGATCGCGCGCAGTGTTTTGGTACATTTAAAAAACTTCAATTAATTTACTTTTTAGATTTATAACGGGATATTTACCATGATTGATTGTCTTGAAATATCCCGTTATAAATCTAAATAGTCTTGAAAACCATGATAGTTTCAATTAATTTGTTGAAAATCTGTACTCAAACGGTACAAACTGTTGTATAACACGGAACCCTCGGTCTTCGAATACACTGAGCTGATTTTTATTACATTCATTTTACTAGTCTCGGAATAAACAAATGAGAAACGTCACTTAGGTCCTGTGATACGAGAGGGATATGAAAAAGAATACTAGAGTGTGTTTTATACGTTGAAACTTTCTATCCTTTTTACTGTTGTTAATAAGTTACTTTTGTGTAGCTGTCAGTTTGCATTTTTATTAATCAAGGCAAGCCAACAGCACTATTAACATATCGCTTTTTTACTCTTATAAAAAAAGCGAAGCGACCAGTTACGATAAATATATTTCATAATTATCTTTAAGTACTTTGTTCAATTTATTTTATTTTATTTTTCTTTACACGGAGCAACAAAAAATATTCTGTAGTCTAGTTAAATCATCTTAAACTACCGTCCTTATACCCTAAGCACCGTTGCCCGAAGAATACTTTAAGCGAATTTGCGGCGTAGTTATAATTGTAAGTAATACAAAAATTACACTTATGTTAAGTACAAACATTTTAACACTAAAAATTTAATTTAAATTCGAGATACATATAATTGTAGGTATATAGATATACACATTTTTTAACACATATTTATTATTGATGTTTCTAAAATTTGTAAACTCAAGCAATAGAAATACAATATTTTGTATCTTGTATATTTATCTTGTATCTTGTTTAACCTAATCAACTGCAGATAAAATTATAGTATTTTGTTTTTTGTTGGAGTCCTACTTGAAACTCTTAACACAATTTTGCTAGGATGTGAGCTCGGAGGAACTTTCTGTTATGATTGAGCACGGTGGATACATCGTGGATATTAGTAAGTTACTTTATAGAGGACGAAATTGCATATTATCGGGCTCAGTTTGTGTATCTATACTAATATTATAACAGAAGAGTTTGTTTGCTTATCGTAGGAACTACTGGTATGATTTAAGAAATTCTTTCCTAGTTCGTTAGTCCATTTACCGAGGAGGGCTGTAGGCTTTCTAATTCTACTTCTAAGTGGAGGAACTGAGATCTGCACTGACAACTCGCCTGGGAGTGTTTTGTGCATTTTGTCCCCCTGCCTAACCAGGCCCCAACCAGCCCAACTCCCTGATGTAGCGGAGTAGGACCTTCGGTGTTGTAACTAATTGTTTGGAGTAGGTAGGCTTTTTATCACAGTAAAATCCAAACACAGGCAACGCCGGAGCGTGTAAAGCTAATGTTGGTATATTGCACCTGTTACCTAAAATTTATGAATTTGAAGGTATTCATAAAACAATCAAATAATCTAATTACCTAAAGTAATCAAATAAACAATTTGATCATATAATAATGTTCTATATAAATAGTATAGGATAAAAATAGAAATTGTGCACAATCATTTGAATAAACCACATAGCGTCCATTTTTTTAGTTAGTGAAGTCACGATTTACAGGTTGTCCCGAAAAACCACCAAATCAGTGTTGAATACAGGGTGTGGTTTAAGCAGCCACATCAATAATATCCTGAGGCGATTACATGAATAAAACTTTGCATAAATTTTCACTGCGTTCGCACTTTTTATCCCAACTGCGGGAATTCTTAAGTTAAGATAATAAATTAGCTCTTTTTCGTTTTTCGTACAGAATGTTCACTGCATTTTGTTAAAGAAATGCCATAAATTATGGTCTACATTTCTTTTGGGTCATACTTTATTTTAAGAAATTGCGACGGGTGCGAATATACATCAATCCATTTTTTATCCATCCATTACAATATTTTATAATTATCGACCGATAACCAAGAATGTATATTATTTCCTAAAGTTTAATAAATTAAAAATGAAAACGTTATATTCAGTATTAATAAAAGCACGCACCTCTAGATTTTTCTTCTTGAAAAATGTACGTGCGCTTTAAAACACGTGGCTTCACGGTGAAGGAAAAAATCGTGAGGAAACCGGCATGTTCTGAGAACTTTAAAGAGTTTGAAGGACATGTGACACACCAACGCGCACTTGGCCAGCGTGGTGAATTAAGGCCTAATCTCTCTCGACAAAGAGAGAAGTTGAGTTCTGTTGAGCAACTGCTGAGTTCCTTACAATCCGAATGACCATCGGTTCCATGCTATAGGACCTACACACTACTCTCCAACGTGTCCATTTCACTATATCGGTAACTAGCGACCCGGCCCGGCTTCGCACGGGTGTAATGCTCATACTAAACATACCTACAACAGAACTGGTATGCTCTTGTTACAATAGTTCCTTTATATGACAAACATTTTTAGTCCATGTTTAATTTATAGTAGGTACCATATTAGACCACCAACATTGTAATAACTATAAAATTGTAAAAACTGATAAAGTTGTGTTGTTCTATTCGATTCTCTACTCATACATACTTGTATACTATAAGTATTAATTTTTTATTGCACAACAAAAATTATGTTCAAAAGGTGGGCTTAATGCCAAGGCATTTTCTACCTAAAAAAATATTACAGGTATTGAGATGTAAGTTGGCGTGCTAGTACAAAATCACTTATAAAAAATAGATTCTTACATATTCTACTACGTTAAGATGTACTCAATACTTGCTGATGATGATAGAATACTCTGAATAGCTGCTACATCTACGATTATTTAGAAAGATACTGTTAATTATAATTCTCCAATTATTTTACTTTTTCTATTTTCTTTGCTTCGTACTAACAATGAGCTTTAGAACTTAAAACTTTACTTTTGAGCTCAGTGCTTTAGCTTACAAAACTTTAGAATACCAACTAGGTTTCGTTGATAAATAATTGGGGAGCAGGCCAGACTATAGACAGTGGACAGTCTAGGTTACCTAAGACTCTGCCTAACTTATTTAGTATTCAAGCTAGGCTTTGGCTAACTAGGTTTGCATAAATGTCTAGGGTTAAAAGCTGTGACTGCTTGAGTATTGTAAAGGTTGTATTGATTATGGGATAATAAAATTATAATAAAATTAATTAGAAAAGTATGAGTTGGAGTCATACTACAGCTAGATTCTGTGTACATTGTGCAATTAAAAAAAAAAGAAATAAAAAAGGACAAAAACATGCAGTTTGGCTAACTGTATTTTAGGAGCCAGTGGCTTCTCCTATATTGACTTATTACAACATATATCAATAAAAGTAATTTAAACAAACAAAACTTTTAATAGAAACAAGAAATAAAAAAAAAAAGAATTATTAAATGAATATAGTTCAATTAAAAACAAACTATGAAACTATCATTTTAGATAGTTTCATAGTTTGTTTATTCATCATTTATGCAACATTGTACACTAGATTTCGTTAAATTGTAATAATAAGAATTATATTCACACACAGAAAATTTAGCAAAAGACACAGACAAGACGTTCAATATGAGATGTAACATAATAATTGAGCTGCCGAGTAGTGGCATTGTCAACTAAAACTATGTATAATAAAAACAATTAAATTCAAATCCGATATGTTACAAGTCCATCATAAAATTATAAAAATCATATTTAATTGTTACTGCTGTATATAGTGAAATTGTCAAATCAAAACTACTAAAATTAGGTATATTAAAATAAAAAAAGTGTGTGTGTGTGTCAGCTACGACGCACGATTGGAGTTTACTACTTACGAACGATATTATGATATAATATGTACATCGAATAGAAAAAAAGGGTACATGAACGCATCTGCTAAAATGATAAGAGAAACAAACATATGTATATCTGTTATTATTCGGATTGTTTATATTACTTCAATAAAGCGTATTACATAAAGTATGTTACAAAATAATAATAATTGTGTTCAATTTATACAAATCCAATTTTAGGATGATTGATTTCTTTCACTTTGAATTATAATATCATTCGTAAATACTGCAAAGAACAAATTAATTAGGTGTCGAAACTATAGCTTCTTTTTAATATTTTAATGAATAAATAACAGAAGGTACTTATTATATGTTCCAACGAAACGCGTTGAGAGGACCATAAATTCGTCAATTGTTTTAGTTCTGTAGAGGACGATAGATCCTCGTTCTGCACGCCAGTAATTATAATTACACTAAACACTGGCTCGGCAATGTCCACGTATTCGCTTGTAACTTCACCCCCGAGCTAGCCCTCGGCTGTGTTGCATCCCCAGTGACAGTTACTTTCCCGCCAATCCGTGACACACGAGACAGTGACGTATGACGTTTGAGCTACCAGCTTTACCGCATACACTACATCCCTCCCTTGATGTTAAATTAGATGAATAACAACAAAGGTTGAAATCAAAACAATTTATTCCTATAATCAGTCTTCCAAGGTTAGACATTGATGCTACATAACATTAGTTAGATAAAACATCTCTAGCATTTGCATAACAACAATAGGAAAATTAGTAATTAAAAAGTAAGGCACTCAATCACAGATCACGGTTGCTCCATTTCGTCACTATCACTATTTTTATTCCCTTCAGCGTATCCAGCTTCCAGATTCTCACCCTGCACTGCTTTCCATTGTCCTTCTACTCTTTTTAGATGAACCATGTTTCTTCTCAATACTTGTCCGGTCAGATCGTTCTTTACGGTAACATCTCCTCTATTAGAACTCTGAACTGTATGAGGTATTGGGTTGTAGTTTGGACATAGCTTGTTGGATTTATCCATAATAATTACATAAAGTTCATCACCTTCAGTTAGATTTGATTCCACGGCTCCTCTCCTTTTATCTGCATACTCCTTCCCTTTCTCTTTCTGAATGTTGTCTCTGTCACGCACATCTAGATCAACATCCATTCTTTCCAGTCTATCTGTTGATGGAATTTTGTCCGTGTTCTGTCTTCTAAAGAACATTTCTGACGGAGACTTGCCTGCGGTTGAATGAGGCGTGTATGAGTAAGTAATCCAGCAGACTTTCTTTCATGTCTTTTTTATCCAGATGACTGATCTTGAAACGTTTAATGATATCTCGATTTTGTCTTTCATCCTCAACGTTCTGCTGGGCTGGGACCAATATGGCACTGTATTATGAAGGAAAATGTTACAATCTTCGCAGAAACAAAGAAACTCTTCGCTCACAAACTGTCTACCGTTATCAGCTGTAATTGATATAGTATAGCCTAGTCTGCTAAAACAATCTCTAAGTAGCTTTATAATCTGTGAGCTTGTGACAGTTTTACTGATCTTGACCTTTATACCGACTATAGTAGTCAATCAGAACCAGAAGATAGTCACTGTTGGGTAAAGGACCCAGCAAGTCCATTGCAACATTGACACATGGAGCTATAGGAAGTTCACATCTTCATTTCCTGGTTTCATATCTTCATATGTTCCTAATTGATCATTGACAACTTCCAAAGTGTTAGCTTCTGTAATTATTTTCTCTAAAGTAATCCTGTCTCCTATAGTAAGAATGTTCTTCCTTAATTCTGTTGAGGTACATTTCTCAGTTATTTGGTCAATTAAGTGATCGTTTATTTTGTCAAAATTGCATTTCTCAGCTTGACTACGGAGTCGTACTACAAAACTTTCGAATTTCTCTTTGTCTTCCTGTTTAAGTAATCTGAACATGTGTCTTTCATAAACTCTGTTGATTTTTGGAAGGAAGTACACATCGAGTTTTTTGATAGCATCCTCGAAAACATCAACTCCGTCTTTGGGTTTAACATTTGTACCGGGTATACTATAATATATATCTTGCAGGGCTGCTCCCCCATAATGCAGCAATGTAGCTCGTTTTGTTGTATCAGCCGTGGTTTCAGTAAGCTCGAGATAAATGATCAGTGATCTTTTCCATCTCTCCCATTTACTGCCAATGGAACTCCTGTCCCCACTCAAGTCAAAGTATTCCATTGACGGGTGTTGAGCCATTGTTCTTCGGGGTAACCTGAAATGTACATTTTTATGGTGACCTATAGGAAGACTTGATCCAATTTAATGGAGGTATTCATTTGAAATACCAGACAATTTTCAATTTAATGAAGGTTGTCAGCCATTTCCAATTTAATGGAGGTACTCCTTTGAAATACCAGACAGTTTTCAATTTAATGAAGGTTGTCAGCCATTTCCAATTTAATGGAGGTACTCATATGAAATACCAGACAGTTTTCAATTTAATGAAGGTTGTCAGCCATTTCCAATTTAATGGAGGTACTCATTTGAAATACCAGACAGTTTTCAATTTAATGAAGGTTGTCAGCCATTTCCAATTTAATGGAGGTACTCCTTTGAAATACCAGACAGTTTTCAATTTAATGAAGGTTGTCAGCCATTTCCAATTTAATGGAGGTACTCCTTTGAAATACCAGACAGTTTTCAATTTAATGAAGGTTGTCAGCCATTTCCAATTTAATGGAGGTACTCCTTTGAAATACCAGACAGTTTTCAATTTAATGAAGGTTGTCAGCCATTTCCAATTTAATGGAGGTGCTCATTTGAACCACCAGACATTTTCCAATTTAATGGAGGTTGTCAACCATTTCAAATTAAATAGAGGAGCTCATTTGAACCACCCAACTATTTCCAATTTAATGGAGGTTGTCAACCATTCCCTATCAGAGTTAGTGTTGATTTGTACTGTTTGATTTTGATGGAGATAATGGAAAATTAATATTCATAACATCAATCCAATTTAATATGCATCCTTTTTTAACATTATCATTGCAATAAAAGGTGACTATTGGAGGCAAATTTAATAACTATTTTTTTTATGTTACATAACACAATATTATTATCTCTAACTCTTTAGGACTTAATACCGGTATGCGGTTTATCTAGTCATACTTGACTACTCTCTATAAAAGCCAATAAGGTTGAAGAAATGTATATGCTTCGAGTATTCCACCCATGTTATGTATTTGGTGTATATATTTACATAAATTCAGCACCTATATTTTAAATTAAGAAATTTATTAATATAATTTATTGAGGCAATAATGAGATTCAGTGCCATGTAATAGCTCCTTTTGATTTATCACTCTAATTGACAGCCAACATTCAAGTAAACCATAGGTATAGTAAATAGTACCACAAAATTATTATCCTAGAAATCTATGCATTTTTTATATCAAAATACATAATTAATTTCTATACAAACTGTAACATTCATAGTGTTGTGTATTCATTACAGAATGTAGATATAGTTTAGCGTGAGAATTTGTTGTTTTCAGTCACTATTGTAATAAATATCTCACTGAGTTTACGACTAGGCCGGGTGAGTATTTCTGTCAAAGTTTTTAGTACAATTTTACTATTATATTGCTAAATTTTAAGCGGAATTTAATGAAATGTTGTACCTAATCATGTGTTTTAATTTTTATACCTTGTATTTAGATTTGAAACGAATTTTCCGCAATAACATATCTAGTAACTAGGACCGTTGGGTTGGTCGTTTTTGTAGGTACACATGATTATTACAATAGTTTACCTTTTTCCTCGTCGCCACTTGTAGAGGACGATAGATCCTCGTTCTGCACGCCAGTAATTATAATTACACTAAACACTGGCTCGGCAATGTCCACGTATTCGCTTGTAACTTCACCCCCGTGCTAGCCCTCGGCTGTGTTGCATCCCCAGTGACAGTTACTTTCCCGCCAATCCGTGACACACGAGACAGTGACGTATGACGTTTGAGCTACCAGCTTTACCGCATACACTACAAGTTCCCTGCACAAAAACGTAAAAGCTATCTTTGTAAGACGATATCCAAGTGAAAAAGAAACGTCCGGCCAAAATTTTTTTGTAAATATTGATGATTTTACTGAATAACTTTGCACTCTCACCTCTACTCACTGAGAAATTCTAAGTGAATGCTAGACGAATACTTTTTCGAACGCGTATTCGAATGTCAAAAATGGTAACTCGCATTCCAGAGACACAACAAACAACCAATCAAAATGCGTTAAAGTTCTTATTTCGAACGTGACTTTTCGACGGTATTCCATCTCATTCTTTTACACGTTGAATCCTACAGATATATATGTTTGTCTCTTTCTACGTAACGCCTCAACTTTTTGTTAACACTTGATTTTACTCCCCATAAAATTTCCGTACCGAGCCTTATAACTCAAATCGTTTCTTAAGGAGTAAACTCCAAAAATAAAATGATTAAATTGAAAAACATGTGATATTGTAAATTAACAATAGATACAATAAGTTCTTAGCAAATATATAAATATGTGTAAATTTATACTAATATTATATATTTTTATAGATACATATAGTAAAGTAATTTATTTATTTAATATAAGTATAGTATAAGGTATAATAGATTATAACTATACTAAAATTATATAAATTTAGTAAAATATAATATACAACATACTCTATGCGTTATCAAGGATAGCTTCAACTTTCTCAAAAGGAAGATCCTTGAACCAGTTTCTTGTGATCAGTTTTAATTCTCTGTCGCATTATTTAGAATATCTTTATATTTTCTACTTAACATATTATAGAGATGGAGGGCTGTAACATCAAAGTGCCTGTGAGCAAATCAACTTTTAACTATTGGTATATAATATCGCTCTATTCTTATTTTTGAATTTGTCTGATGTAGAAAAGTTGTTTAGGGTAACGTCTAATTGTTTCAACTACGTACATTTTGTGTATCCTTAAAACTCCAGCCCTATTGTACACCTCTGTGGTAGGGTGCCTAAAAGGAAGATAGAGCATAACTTTAAGTAAAGCTTTCTGTGCACGCTCAGCGGTAATTAAGATTTAATAAATAAGATTTGGCCGCTTTGCCCCAAACGCATATGCAGTATGAGGCATCCACACAGTGCTCTGGAAGTTATTATGACAAGATTCTTGTCGGTTACCTGTCGTAAGTTTCTGAAAACATACAAATGAGTCCTCTTATTCTAGATGTGAGTGAAGTTATGTGCATATTTCAATTTAGGTGGTCATCTAGGATCACCAGATATCTTGTGAACTTCACCCGTGATAGGATTGTGCAGGAACAGTTGCTAAGCCGATTACGATTGGAAGGACTTTGCAAACAAATATTGAGTCCTGGACCCCAGCAGCTGTTGTCAAAGTCAAAGTCAAAACGTTTATTTTCTTAGAAGCCTATGCTTACATGGACAGTCTGTTTGTAGAACGAACGAAAGAGTCTGTTTGTCCTATTGTCTGTTGATAGAATGTAATCACAAATGAGTGGACCGAAAGATCTTGCCTCAGATTCAACGCTGGTTTTCAAGCAACGCTTTCAGGTTAGCCTGGACACGGTATTAGTATTAGAACAAAACAAAAAATATTATTATCTTACCTAATTACTGACTGTACTAATGCAAATAATATAAATAAATTCGATAACTGATAAAGCTGTGTTGTTCTATTCGCTTCTCAATTCAGTATAAAACATTGAATCGAACTGTCAAGACAATGTTATTTCCTTGATATTTGTTATTTGAGCAATTTAGTTTTATTAATTTTAAGTTGACCTATCCATGTAGGCTATGTGCTTCTAAGGAAATAAACGTTTTGACTTTGACTTTGACTTTGATAAGTAAGAGATGGACTCATTCACCGAGGGCTCCGTATAATTTAATTTTTTACACTTTATGTCATCAAAAATGCATGAATAAAATAAGTAATTTGCAAAAAGAAAGATTCACCCATCTAAGTACCTTCACCTGCTGACCACGCGGAAAGCTGCTAACTTTGTCAAATAACGTTTGTGATAATATGTGGCTCCCATACTTTATTTAATGTTGTCAGTATTTGTTGTTATAGCGACAGCTAAAACAAACGACCAAACGACACAGAACTAGAGACATCGGCAAAATCATGTCAACTAACGCCACTCAAAACAGCATATCCATACTAATATTAGAAACGATAAGTAGTTCTGTCTGTTCCTATTTCACGCAAAAACAACTCAACCGATTAAAATGGAATTTTGTACATAATATGCTCTGGAGCCTGGGAAAGGACATAGGCTTGTGTTTTACCGCAGGAAAATACTAACGGGTTGTTACCCGCGTTATAATGTATTTTCCCGGGGGCACTACTGGCACCTATATAAGTAAATAAAATAACTATTAGTACGTACTCGTAATCCACCTGCATTGTTCTCTGAGTGCGTGTCGGTTCGCGAGCGGAAACGATCCATCACCGCAAAGTCAGCTGAAAACAATAACGCGGGCCAAGATTGAACGCAATACACTCTACTGTGTACCTATAGTACATATATAGCTACATTACTGTACATATTGTTATAAATATTATGGATACTGTTTATATGAATGAATATTAAGTTAATGCGGAGAATAGCCGCACTTACTTTTTTTAGAAATGACACAGAGTCATGCATTGACAATATTATAACGAACATACCTGAGGCTAATGTAATAAGCTCGAGTGTAGACAGAAACGGTCTTGGAGATGGTCATTGCGGGCTTCTATGTAGACTTGGAGTTAGCCACTTACGGGAATCAACAAAGCATGAACACTATATTGCTAACCGTAGATTGTTCTCTAATCTTAACGCTTTGGCTTTTAGGAAGGGTTTACAGGACACTAATCTGAGCTTATGTAATGTAAATGGGTTCATTGAGACACTTAAGTCCTTATTCCAAACATCTTTTAAGAAAAAAACTTTAAGACTAAATGAATTTAAAGATTGTAAAATAAACTGGGTTTCTAAGGGAATTAGAACTTCCAGTAAAGTGAAGAGGTTCCTTAACACAATTGATAAGTCCTTTAGTCACCAATCATTTTTGGATTATAGATTGAATTATTTAAGACAATACAAAAAAATGTTGACATGTGCGAAAAAATTGGCGGTAAGAAGGGAAATTGAAAGAGCTAACAATAAACCAAAATGTATTTGGAATGTTATCAACAAGCACAGAAATAAAAATAAAGTAAAAGCGATAGATAAAATGAAATTGAAAGTTAATGACGAAATAATTACTGACGCTCAAATGATAGCAAACATATTTTCAGAGCAGTACGATATTAAACTAGATGAATGTAATAAAAATGACGATGTTAAAACTGACTATAATGATGAAAATAAGTGCCGTGATAGAGATGTTAATTTTGATTATACTTTAGCTATGACATATTTAAATAATTACACCACTAGAATAAGCACTGACATTGAATTCAACTTGACAAATAGTAATGAAATAAAACTAATAGTATTGAAAATGAAAAACAAGAAATCTTATGGACATGATGAAATTCCTATAAATATAATTAAAAATAACATCGATCTACTGGCGGAACCCCTTTCTAACTTTTATAATAACTGTCTTGCGATGAATATTTTTCCTGATCAGCTGAAAATAGCCCGTGTTATTCCTGTCCACAAAAAAGGGAAACATAATGATCCAAAAAATTATAGACCCATCTCCTTACTGACAACCTTATCCAAAATTTTTGAAAAACTTATTAAGGACAGATTGGTCCGTCACCTCAACGTTAACAATATTCTTAATAAACGTCAGTTTGGATATCAAGTAAACCTAGGAACCTGTGATGCAATTGACTTTCTGGTTAGTGATATCATCACTAATCTTAATCAGAAAAAGAAAGTAGCTGGCCTATTCTTGGATCTATCATCAGCTTTTGATATGATCGACCACAAGTTGCTACTCGCTAAACTCGAACACTACGGTATAAGGGATGCTACCCTATCTCTCATCAAATCGTATTTAAGTAACCGTAAACAGTTGGTAGAGATAAAGTCCATCGTAAATAGGAGAGAGACAATCACTAAGTCTAAAGCGGTAACAATCAGGAGGGGTGTACCCCAAGGCTCTATTTTGGGTCCTATATTCTTCGTAATTTTTCTTAATGACATCATAAACTATGTAACTTCTACTGTAACTGACATTGATTTGATAATTTATGCGGATGACACAAATGCTGTTGTCCCTGCTTTTGACATAGAGAATCTAGAAAATAGTTTGCTAAAAACCATGGCAGCTTTCAGCGAATGGTTTGAAGCAAACAAACTTAAAGTTAATGTTAAAAAGACTAATGCAATCCTTTTCAAATCGACATCCCGCAGTAAAGATACAATTAATATAGAATTTAATAACGTGAAAGTAGAATTTTCGAGCTGTGTTAAGTTTTTAGGCGTGAATATTGACGAATTCCTCAACTGGAAAGATGAGTTGGCGTCTTTGGAGAATTCTTTGAGTTCTGCTTGCTATGCTCTTAGAAGTCTCAGAGACGAATTGACTATAGAACAACTTAAGATGGTTTATTTTGCTCTAGTTGAATCTAAGCTTAGATACAGCATTAAATTCTGGGGAGGTAGCTATAACTATAATATTAACAAAGCTTTCATTATGCAAAAGCGTGCGATTCGTACTATTGTTAGAATAGCCCAGAGAGAATCCTGTAAAGACTTTTTTAGGAAGCTCAATATACTGACTGTACCAAGTCTTTATATCTTGGTTACGTTAATGGATGTTGTTAAGCACCCTCTTAAATATGAAACCAATGACCAAAAATTAGACCGTGTCTCTACAAGGAGGAAAAACTTATGTTGTCCATACCAACCAACTCTAAAGGTCGCAAAACATTGCTCTAGGTATCAGGCGGTTTTATTGTTCAATGCATTACCTACTGCCATGAAAACAATTGAAGATCCTATAGAATTTAAAAATAAATTAAAGCAAATTTTGTTGAAAGGGTGTTACTACTCAGTGGATGACTTTTTTTCTGATGACATTATCTTTAACTAATTTTTTTATTTATTGATTGTATTGACATTTTTAATTTTGATTTATTTTTATTTGTTATTGTTATATGATTTCAGCTTTATTATATTTTGTTTTTATTTTTCATTCTATTTTTGATTTATATTGTTTTGTTTAATTTTTCTTTTATAAGTGGACTAATTTATTGATTTATTATTATTACTTTTTGACATTTTTGGTATTAATGTAATTTTCAAATACAATGTAAATATTGTGGAATGAAATAAATTTATGAATTATGAATTATGAATTAAAACTATTAAATTTGCGCAGGCACGCCACTCCGCTGTCTGTTCGTTTACAAGCTACCCACTTTATTCTGTACAATCCTCTGGGGGCATTGATGTAGCTTACATTTGTACCAACTTGATTAGCTATAATTTGAAAAGATCGACCTACTAATACAATGTTAAAATTACTTTTAATACATGCTGGTTCGTTCTGAGCATAAAAGTTCTTTAAACCGAAATTTTGACTATTGGACGACCAGTAAAATAGTTAACGCACATGTAAAGATAAGGAAATGTTTGATGATTGAGAAATGAAAAACCTAAAAGTAAGATGAAACAAATATATACGTGGAAACATTACCTGTATTTTTACAGCATTATAAAACGTCTTCAAAACACATCACATTGCAACTGTTGCAAGGTATCATGCATAATTGAGTTTATCTTTCAAGGCTCACGTCTCACAAAATTCAGCGCATTACTTACCAACATTCAACTTGCATTGGAAAGTTCTAGAACACCAATGGCTTATATTTTATCGAAATAAGCTGGCCGTTACGGATGCATCAGAATGCTCTCGAATGTTCTCGAACATTTCAGAAGCTCGATCAAGTGCAAGGCACGTCTCCTAGGCTGTAAAATGCCTTGGCGTCGACGTTTGTTTGTCGACGTGTCTTTTACGAGTACTTTTATATTCATATGTTTGTTTATACCGATAAGGAAGTTATAATTGAAACGTCAGACATTTTTATAATCCTTATTGAATTGAATTTTAGATATCAGATTTTAGAACGAAATAATGAATAATGTTACGAAAACACGTGTTGAGGCTATAATTGAATTAGATTGGATGGAAGTGTGATTAAAGTTGAGTTTTATATTCCCGTATTATATTAACTTTTTAAATGCCGGAAAATAAAATAAAGCATTTCTCAGTCAGGGTGCCTTCTGCGACTACAAGCTTATACTGATCCAACAATCAAATATACATAAAATAAATTATTACTTGTTTATTATATGAATACATATATATATTTATGTAGAAATCGCATATGTGTTATTATATAGTTTTTATTAGATATGCTTATGTATTTATCTATATAATTTGAATTATTTTATTTCTTATCTCTTGACTTTTGTTATTACCAATTTTGCCTCTTTCGTATTTTATCATTTATTCCATTCGAAGGTTGTCTGGTAGAGATCACTTTTAGTGATAAGGCCGCCCATTGTGATACTATTATATGTATAATTCATTTTTTCATTTGTTATATTTTTGTTTTGTTAATTGGTTTTTAATAAAGTGAATTGTAGTGTGTATTGTATACCATTTTCAAAAACAAGAAATTGAATTATATGAAATATATGAAAAATATTTTATTAAGTAGAACACCATTTTGACCAATATACACCTTTAGGTAAACAAACAAATGTCATTAGATGTAATTTAGTAAAAAAAGTGTCAATTAGTAATAAATACAAGCATGAGGAGCATTTTCAGTCATGCTTATTATTTTAATGTCATATTATTTACATAAACAGTCTAAAATTATACAGAAATCCTATTTGGTGTGCGTCACCAAATAGGATTTCTGTATAATTGGCGTTCAACTGAGTAAAATCTTTTTTCTTCATAATTTTATTCAACTCGGCACTGGCAAACTGACGCTTCAAGCGCAGAGTCCAATTACAAGAAATTGAATTGAATTAAAATTAACTATGACTATTAGCATTATTAAGCTCTCTTCAGTTTACGCTGCCGGCCATAGACCTCAGATAATGGGAACCTACATATAAGTATATCAGAATAAACAATAATTTACTTATACATATATAGAATGCGCCTCGAAAAACTGCTCGCAGAATTAACATACACTGATAAAGGATTGTATCCACACACTATGCAATTCTCATCCACCTTCATCATTAGCACCGCAAAGGTTTGAAATAGGTGCGCTTATTGGTGATCGATGGTGTGGTAATGTTTGCGGAAATTATGTGTAAATTTACGTATTTTTTGGTCACGTCTCCGAGAAGACTATGTGATTCTTGTTTATGCTTCTATAGCTCAAACAAAGATCTGTTACCGATAAGTGAAAAATTACTTGAATTATGATGACAAATGTATCTCAAATTTTTACAATGCCATCTTTAATATAAACTAGAGGCCCACCCCGTCGTCGCACGGGTAAAAAAATTTTCCTTATTTGTTCACCGTTTAGACCTACCCTGGACTACGACAAACATTTTAAAACCAAAATCAGCTCAATCTGCCCAGCCGTTCTCGAGTTTTAATCAGACTTACGAACAACAATTCATTTTTATTTATATAGATTTGACTAAATATTTGCACGCCTGCTTGCAGGCTGAATACATTGACATACACTATTATTTAAGATCTGACATGTATTATTAATTATTATGTATTCTCGGAAATAAACAATTTAATTTAATTTTCTTTAATTTAAGGAGTTGCCAAAGACTTGACAGTCCCATGGACTTGTTGTCAAATCGACTTGTTTATTTCCTTTTAACACGCTATAAAGTTCCAGGACAGCTGATCCGCAAAGCGTTGCAAAGGTTATAAACTGTATTACAACCTTCATAGTTGCTTTATCCATTTCCCATACGCTCTGTCCAGACATCAGACTTAAAGCCGGGTCCATACGGGCGTGACGTGTAATGTAAGATTAGGGATAATATAGCGTCAACAGTTTAGACAACGCACGAACTCAAAGCTAATTTTGAACGCGAATCTATTTCAACAGCTGTTTCTGCTCAGTTGCTATGAACATGCCATTAGCAAGGAAACTAATCATTTTATACTTGCATTGCAATTTTACATGAGCAATATTACACGAAGCATCGTGTTTCGGATGGTTTAAAAGTAATTCGAAATTTTAAGATCACAAATACTATACCTATTGTTTTTGATACGTCATGAAAACCGTCATAACAAGAGCGCGAGCGCCTTTCTGTCCGCAAATCAAATCAAATGAAATGTTTATTTGAGGAATACAATTTTTAAAAACTCGTCAAGAACTTAAGGGCTAGATAGAGTAATTGTATTCAACACAAAAAACACCGACGGTGGATTGAACAGCGCTAACGCCGTGGCTGCGCGAAATGCTCGTAGTGCCGTCCACACGGATACGCGTAACATTACACATTACGTCCGTCTGGACCCGGCCTAATAATAAACATTAACATTTCCGTTGTATCGCTACATACTACAGTCGAGAGATCATAAAACTAAATTTTTACGCTCACTAAAACGGCAATGAAATGAATTTTTATCGCGAGGCACTAGTTTTATTAAGTACGCCGTAAATGTTGGCATTCTTGGTATTGTGAGATGTCAAAGTTTGGTATGCCTTTTATAAGGTAACTTTAAAGTTAAGTAGTGCTTCCTCAATTGGGAGTTTGTGATTCATATCTGAAGTTTGCTTGCGTTACAATGGAGTATATTTCGTGGATGCTTTTGTGGTAGAATGTATTTTGATAGTTATGTTTTGTTTCAGGATTTTCTGATAATGCGGCAGTCTACTGGAGACTAGCGTAGGCATCTGGAGCCGGTAAGTAATTCATTTAACTATAATTTAATTATAATTAATTATAATTTAATTTTAACAACAGTGACATGACACGTGCTCATAACTAGCATTAGCATGCTAGTAACGAGCCTACTCTGTGTGTGTACTTTTAAAAATATCATGGATTTTAATAATATTAAAACTTGAAATGGTAACATTATTGGATGGTTTTTGAGTTTTATTTATTTATTTAAAGGAAAATCAACAGGTAACATGAACACTATAAAACCGATTCGTTACTGACTGGTTTCCGTTATAATATCGGTGCTGTTGCAAGCGCCATGATCACGACATAAACTGATTGTTTTAGCGATTAGGCAGACGTATATTTACAAACGAAACGGTCTACCCCCTTTCCGAGTCTTTTATTGCGAGGCTGACAGGCAATAGTGTTGCTACTTGCTTCATTCTCGAACGCAACTCGATCACTACACACTACACTAACCGTGCACTGGCATTGGCTGCTGATACACTTTTAAGTGACACAGAAGGTGTACACACATGTTTACATCGCTGAGCATGCTTTTAAACGTTTAGAACGTGAAAAAAAATATCGCTTAAAAACAATGAAGACCAACTTAAACCATATTAACCAAGTTCTAACACAAATGAAAGGTACACCCAATTAATCATGAGTCGGTGCCATGATTAGGTAACAATGATAGGTTCGAACTTGTGTCTGTGATAATAGGTTGTTTGGCGACAGGTCAATGTTTCTTGGGTGCTCTTTAATTTGTGTTATGACTTGGTTAATATCGCTTATCCTAATATCCTTTTAAGTTTATCGGCGGTTTTTTGTGTTTCTTAAACTTAGATATACATTGTTGCATAGTATATATTGTATATTTCACAAAGGCTCACTCAAGCTGCTAATCCATCTCCGTTGCGGTCCACATATCGCACCCACTTGTGGGATTAACGTGCCCTGCTACGTCCGACGGTTTATCGACGATTAATCAGCGGCGCCTGTCGCCTGAATTACCATCGGAGGCGTGAAGGCGAGTGACTCGGAGTATTTATTGTAACCGCGATTGTAGAATGTAGCTGTGCTTGTAAATCCTGATCGAAACTCAACACTATATAGTTCCACGTTGACAGGTTTTGGTCTGAATTGCCATTCTGGTTGACCAGGACTGATATGCTCATGTGATAATAGCTCCCTGATATGACAAGCATTTTTATGCTAGATAAGCCTTCATTTAACCACAATCTCACCTGATGTCGTCTAAGATGTGGCATGATGACCTAGAAGGTAGATGGCTTCTCCGGACCACATTACGAAACACGAAAAATAAGTAATAACTACAAAATTAAAATTAAAAAAACTGATAAAGCTGTGTAGAACTGTCAAGACAATGTAATTTTCTTGATAATTTTTGTTTAAACAATTTCGTTATAATTATTTTACGTTGACATTTTCATGTATGCCCGGTGTGCTACTTTGACTGAAACATATGGAAGAGTATGGAAGAGGCGTTTACCCAAAAAAAACCTTAGCTTACTTTATAGTTCAGCTGTAAAAAAAGCTGTAGGTACTGTGTTATTTACAAACTTACACATGCTTATTAGCACCTAAGCATGCTACTACAATCCTTATCAAGTAGCTGTGTAAACAGTGCTGATAAAATTGACAGCCGTGTGAGGTTTGAGCAGCTACAGCAGGTTGCTACCTGTAGCGTCGATGGAGCCTCTTCTTATTGGTATTGAATTGCTTTAAAAACATGCTGAACCATAGCATGTGTTACATATTGTTGACATATCAACAGTTTAGATGTATCTGAAGTATTGTAGGTAAATACCGTCTGTCTATCAAGCTGCTAATCCATTACCCTCGTGGTCCACGTATAGCACCCACCTGTGGGATAAACTGGCTTTGCCACTACCGACGGTTTATCAAAAATCAGCCGTATAAAAAAATCGTGGTAGCTAAGTGGGGTTACACTCGACTTTTATTCCGAAGATCGTGGGTCAAACCCCGCCGCGCACTTCTAGTTTTTTCTTTTTGAAACAATTATGTGTTCTCTGAACACGTTCTTTAACTGAGAAGATTTCAGATTTATTTATTTCACCTTATTATAACAATGGTTGCTATACTAGGTAAGTCATTTTATACATTCTTTCTTAGTTAAATTATCCATAAACAAATTACAAAAAATCTGATGTCAATTAATTAAATACATTTTCCAAATAAATTAGTTCAACGTATATATGTAAATAGATTAAATCATTAAATTTTATTTATCAATAGACACACAAATGAAAAGAACATGTGAAATTCACCAACCCGCACTTGGCCAGAGTGATGAATTAAGACCTAATCTCTTTCGTCAAGAGAGAAGTCCCTGTGTCCCAGCAGTGGGAACGTAAATAGGGCTTATGCCTTTGCTAATCAGCGATGCAGTGTAGTCTGCATTACCATGCGAGGCGGGAAGACAGAAGCATATTGTAACCACGATGGTAACTGTGTTTGTTATTTCTGATTAAACATAGATAGATATATATGTAGAAACAAGGACCTTTGCCTGATTGGGGTCTTAACTTAACTATGTACCTAGTTAGACGTTTTGGTTCGCAACTGCAGATCATTCTTAATCTAAATCGTAGGTTTAATTTTTATTTCATATTGATAAATTATATGTCTGTAATGGGTGTTTTGATGGGTGATGTTGCAATTTTACATAACAGCAGATTGCTGTGTAACTGAGCAAATGCTTGCAATAGTTTTTGTTAGGTAAAGCTATATTTCTTGCAATGATTGTACACACACTCTAAGTCTAGTGTGTGTGTACAATCATTGCACAGTCTAGCCAATGCTGAATCTGGCCCCATTGAACGATATTGTATTTGTTGTCATGTGTACTATGTTTGTATTGTTCATTGCCTTATTTATTTCTTTTGTAATAAGTAAATATTTTTGGTACATACATTCATAATAAATCCTACTAAGTATTCCAAATCCCCATGTAATATCCGAAGCTCTCATTACCTTCAAGAAAGGAAGCGGCGCATTAATCAGCACACAAAAGGCTGTATTGTCAGGGGCTTGTCTGAGGCAGCCGGGGCTCAGGTCTGCTTGCACGTTACATGAGGAAATATTCCACAGCGAGACCATTTGCTTGAAAACTAACGGTTGTACGTAACTGCAAACCATTCCCAACTAAAACCAAAAAATTAAAATTAAAATTACCTAAAAATGTAGTAAAAATGACCAAAATCATGAGTTTGACACAAATGTTTGTCTAAGAGTCAACCCACACGACAAAACGTTGCAACCAAATCTTAACGACAACGTTACCGTTATATTTTGCAGACGTTGTGGCTCCCATGTGGATACGTTGTCGTTGCGATGTGGTTGTGTTGTTTTGTCGCGTAGTTGCGGTAAAAAACAATACAATCTTTTTGAAACACCAATATTATAATTCAACAGAACAATTAGCTTAAGAATTAAAATACAACAATAATCATAACCGAATTAATCTGTGATCGATTATTTATATTTACGTATATAATTATACAAATGTGGAAAATAAGATATACTTAGAATTGTTCAGATTATAAGAACAGTAAGTACTTTATATTGTATGAGTAACATCCGTTAAATATCTTGTTGCGAGACACAAAGCCATGCATTTAAAACTCTACCATTCAAACGATTTTTGCCGTATTCGTCCCTTATTTTTTGACAAATCAATAAAACATTCGTTTTCGTTTCACATTTTCCGCATTCGTCCCGCACACCAAACTGATTGAAAGTACATTTAGTGAAATTCAAATTCCCCTGAAATCGAAGCAGGCCCTACAGTCGCAACTTTGCCCAACAAAGCCTTTCATTTGCCCACGGCCAGAACGTTACTCAAATCAGCACAAAGCCGGGCAAACATTCCGAACGAAGGTGACGGTACTTCCAGTTTAAATTTCAACAAACAACTGCCCTATTGCCATACGAATATCACCCGCATTCGTATGTAACTACGCGCCACGCGGCGACAGTAGTTGTAACCGCGAGAATGAGGTGTTAAACACCGCCCCGGGTCAGTCCGCGCCGGATAAAACCGGATGAAACCAGATAAAGCTGGATAATACTGGTATAGCTGTGAAGGTAAGCTGTAATGTGAGCTGAGGCTGGTGGACATATTTTTCTTTATGGATTATTGCTTCCGCCATTTATAATGGATTGACGTTTAAATGTTCAAAATATGAAGTATGTTCCACATTAACTTTCATTCTTTTCAAAATTTATAAGGTCATATTTTAAAAACAAGGTGGACACACAACCTCAGGTGGTCTTTCAATATCCCCGCTGCGTCTGTCTGTCTTCTGTCCTAATGTTCCGTATAAACTTAGAAACTACTCTTTGCGGGTTTCTGCAATAGGTAGAATGATTCAAGGGAAAGCTTTTCGCATCTGAACAAAACCGGAACGGGCCAGGAAGTTTTCGTTTTTTTTTATGTTGGATAGCCTTTATTTGACCACAATCTCACGTGATGTAATGTGGTCTAAGATGGAGCATGAAGACCTAGAAGGTAGATGGCTTCTCCGGACCACATTACAACAATTACAAGTGGTGACAAGCCGCGGCCACAGCCTACCACCAGAGACTGTTCTTAGCACCACCTATCGATTTCTCTACTTGGCTCTTTAATCTTCTATCTTCTTGCTTAGTCAATCAATAATAAATATTTAATTACGAATCCCAGATGTTAACAAATCTCAAATCTCAATAACTCTAAACTCTAACTAGAAGCTTACTGATGCACAAAGTTTTATTCAAATTAAGAATAATAAACTGATTGGCTTTGAATTAGTCATCAACATCAGATTAAGACTCAAGTAGACAAATTAAGTAAAAATATAGCCAGACTTTTCTTACAAGAGGTTATTTAGGCAGAGTGTCGAGCCGAAATATTCTAAGTTTATTTATTTCGTTGCCCGTGTGAAAGGAGGCTACCGAGGAAGGCTACTTTTTACAACGATCCATATTTCTAGACAAAAAGTAGCCTTCCTCGATAAAAAGGCTAACTTACTGTCAAGTTATTATTTAAATAGTTCCTGAGATTAATTTTATTACATGAATACTGAAGAGTTTGTTTGATAAGCGCTTTCAAACAATGAAAGCGCTTATCAAACAAACTCTTCAGTATTCATATATTAATATTAGTATAGATGTGAGCTCGTTTAGTATTATTTTGTCTTGCCGGATTTACGTACCTACTTTGGCATAATTTTTTTCAATGCTATATAAGCCTTTATTTGACCACAATCGCACCTGTTGTTAAGTGACGATGTGGTCTAAGATGGGGCTTCATGCCCCATCTTAGACCTAGAAGGTAGTTGGCTTCTCCGGACCACATTACGAACAAGAAAAAATTGTTTCACGCACTGGCCCAGCCCGGAGGGTGGTGACAAGCCGCGGCCGAAACCTACCAACAGATACTGATCTTAGCACCATCCGGAGCTCACGTGTAAGGATTCAGAGGGTTACCACTTACGGACGTGAACAGACACAACCTCCAAAATGTTACTACAGTTCAAAACCTATCAACTACAATATGCTCGATCTGATTTTTTATTGTTGATCAGAAAATAATACTTAGATATAAATTCTACGACCAAGGTACTCATGTTTTAGTACAGTACGAATTCATATAAGTTGAAGTATGTAATGTAGCAATATGTTCACAACTGCTCCAGGCAGTGAGCAGACATTCAAAGCGTTTTCTCTACAGTTAGGTACAATAACGTTTAGATTGTGAACTGCTCAAACTTTACACCTGCTGCAGGACAGTGAGCCTAGCTGGTACACTTTTACGGCGATAATAATACAAATAATATTTAATCGCACAAAAATCTTTCCGTATTTTATGTTAAAGTCCCTAGCCGTGTCTGTCACTCTGTCTGTCATAATGTCAAAGTCAAAGTCAAAAGCGTTTATATCCGTAGAGGTACATGGACGGGTCCACTTAAAAATAATTAAATTTATATGTAAATTATTAAGGAAATAACATTGCCTTTGATTTTCGCGATAAACTCAAAAACTACTGAACGCATCTTTATCCGTTTTTCAGCAATAGTTAGAATTATTAAAGGGAAAGGTTTTTGCATCCATATCCATCGAAAGAATAAAAGGGGCAGGTAGTAATTAAATAAAATAGTTGGGCTCATTTTCCCCACATATTATGATGTAGGTAGTGTAGCGTTAATGTAACGAGCTTAACTCCGACCAAAAGCGCAAAAGTTTCCCAGTAGTTCTCACAGGCTTCTCGGAATGACCTCGGGCTCTTGATTTCGAATCAATTAGTATTCCTGATCAACAACATCTAGCCCCGGTAAGCAAACCTTGTGTTCCAAGTACTAGACGTATAGAGGTATATCTGATATATGTATATTCACTCGAAATACACTTTAGAAACATACAACTATGAGTAACCTCAAAGGTTTTGGCATATAAACAGGTTTTTACTTGACTTTAGCTTGCAAGTCACAGCTTTCATAAAAAACACATCAAAATCTACCCATATAGATAAAGTTTGAGGTAATAAACATAAATAAGACACGTAGAATTCATAACCTGAAAGTCAGTTAAATAAAGCTAACATTATAAACTTCGAAAAACAAAACAAGACTTCATCATCATCATCCTGCCCTTGTCCCACTATGTGGGGGCACAGCATGTGTTTTCCTTCCATTTCCTTCTATAACCCTTCATCTCAACACTCACTCCTTTCTTGCAAAATAGCACTTAAACAACGATATTTATTCCAATACTTTAAGCAAAAAATTTTAATGCAAACTAAATGCCAATACATTAGGGGCCTATTTCACCATCTGGACGTTAATAAGGCGATGGTTAAAATATAGAGCTATCTGAGTCAGTCAGTCACTGACAGTTGACTTGATAGCTCTATAAGCCAAAGACTAATTTTACTCGGAGATGGTGTAACAGGCCCTTTATTTAATAAACTCTATCTACAGCTTCCTTATTCAAAAATGCAAATAATGTAAATAAGTATCATCATCATCATCTTCCTGACCTTATCCCACATTACGCGGGGTCGGCAGAACATGTTTTCTGCTTCCATTTCCCTCTATCACCCGTCATCTCAACACTCACCTCTTTCTTACACAACATGTCATCATTTCTTCGGCCTACCTCTTCTCACATATCCATCTACATTCATATCTAACGCTCTTCTCGTCACATGACTTTCATCTCTTCTCATGACATGTCCATACCACGCTAATCTATTACCTATCAACTTATCCGTAACTGGTGCTACTTTCAAACAATAATAATGTAAATAAGTATAATGTGTGCAAATAATATCTTTTGTTTATTCAAAATGATGCAGAAAGAGGTTTATTGGGAATATTCCGAGTTGATCCAGCCAGCGTGCTCTAAATATTTGCATACGTCTGAGCGTACCGATGCCTTTGCTAACCCGTACGTGCACACATCATGAAATCTTCAAAGGGTGCACTAGTAATGACAAAGGACTGGAACACTGCTACCAATCTGTAACTAAGCATTCGAAACCATCACTTAAATTGGGGTCTACCTATCCCTTAGCAAAAGGTTCATTTTCGTAATAATGCTAATTTGTTGTTTGACGTATCTTAGATTTGTGTTTACATAGTAAATCTATAATATCTATAACTGCCGTAAGATAGATAAGCTAGGTAAATAATATGAAACATTTAAGGGCTGTTGATTTTCTTACATATTTATATAAATAAAAATGGTTAATCAAACAATGTAAATAAATACTTTTCAGTGTTTGTTACTGGAAACTGATTTACTTATCTGTCCAAAAGTATTAACAATTTGGGTTAACACATTTCACATTTAGGCAAATTAATTTTTATTTATTTATTTGTTTATTAGTAACAAGAAAATACACTAAAATAGCTAAAAATAAGGTACAGAATATTTATGTTCTAGTGCTTTCTTAATTAAAGGAAGCCTCAGCAAGCGCAATATGTGTGCAACTCAACGAAATTAAACTTAATATTAAAAATATATTTTTTGAATTAATATATAACTACATATTTACTTTTGAAGCAATTGAAGCGACTTCTTGTTAGTTGTTGTAAGCCCATTTAAAAAAAGTCTGGGAACCTCTACTTAAGTTACCAAATGAGACATACATTATATGGACTAAGGCGCTGACTTTTGAAACACTTCACAAAGTATCCTAGCTGCACAAACCCTGCACTGGCGCCGAGCATAAAGTAGGGAAGTTTTAGATGCACTCAAGTGTAACTCAGATCGGAAAGTTACACGGTGGCCGTAGTAAACATGTTTTGGTATCGGTGTAAGCGCAGTCCATTCCAATTGTAGGTATATCATTCTACGAAGTTTATATTGTAATTGAACAGTATGAAAACTTAATATAGATTAGTAAGACTTGATCTTGACTGTGGTGTGTGAGGTAGTGGATTCGATTCCTGCCGAGGGGTCAATCTTTATATGTTCTGCAAGCACTTTCTCCTAGGTCTGGGTGTTTAATATGAATAAAAATATATTTCTATCTACATAATGTATGTCTATTATATTAAGTATATCAGATGTCTAGTACCCGTAACACAAGCTTAGAGCTTACCACGGGGCTAGATGTTATTGTGTGGATTGTCCGGATATAATATGATTATTATTGATATGATTATAGGTATTATGTATGGGAGTATTGTCATATTGTCTATTTGAGTCAAATAACAAACTTGACCGAAGTGTCCATCCATCTTAAATCGGGATAAACCATACCTTAAGACAACCCAATTTTAAAACTGACATGCTCGTTACAAATGAAACAATACTCCCATACATAATACCTATAATTGAATGAAATGTGTTTCCCCATCCTACATAATTTAAATGTAAGGATATGCAGTTTATTTTTATTTTGGCCGCTGATAATATATGCTTTAAACTTGATTACTTAAAAGTATTTCATGTTTACTATTTCCGATACAGGAATCCAAATACTTAGGAAGAAAAACGCACATTGCCAAATTAACCAATCAGACTAGCTCGTTCTAGTGGCTAGGGGCAGCCTTTGACCTACACACATAACTATACTACACAAATAACTGTTGGCGTCGAAAAAATTGGCGATTGCGTATAGGTCTACACTTGGCAAAGGCCGCAGGAACAAAGCAGATAAAAAATACTGGGAATCTATGAGCAAGCTATAGTGTAGCTAAGTTCGCTAATGACGATTTCCATTCAAAATTAATTTGTACCATTTTGTGCACTCCGTACAGACACACAATATCAACATTTTACAAGTATAACAGACTTGTCTAATTATTTATATGAGACTTCATAGTCAAAGTCAAAGTCAAAACGTTTATTTCCTTAGAAGCCTATGCTTACATGGACAGGTCAACTTAATAAAAACTAAGAATAATCATGGAAATTACATTGTCTTGACAGTTCGCTTTAATATTTTACACTGAGTTGAAAAGCGAATAGAACAACTCAGCTTCCATCTCTTATGTTGTTATTATAACAATATTGGTGTCCAACATGGTTATCATTTAGTCTTATACATGTAACATTTACAAACAAATGCGACATAACGAGTTAGTGTGGGGTTGCGTGTATCGATTGACCTCATAGTTCCTCAGACAGCTGTCAAACGGCTGTCAAGGCGTGAGTGACGTCACACGGAGTGCCTCTAAGAGCAGAAGCCTCCCGGGGATGCAGCATTTACATACACTTGTCTGTTGCGTGTGTTCCAGCAGATAGACTGGTACACTCAACAGCGATATATACTTTTTATATGCTAAAAATCCATAAAAACGGGCAATGCCGTTGCGTGAAAAGCTAACATGTCATGGATAAAGAAATCTACAGATGTCTGAAATGTTTGTGTATGGATTTTACAGTAACATATACAGGGTGTCCTATGGCCACGCCACAAGAAGGGGAAGTAGGTAACATAAATATTGAAGATACAATATTTTGCTGAAAGAAAACTTCATTTTGATTTTAAAAATAATTTAAAGAGCATGCATTTAAAAAAAAAATGGCCTGGTTGAACTTACAATCGAACACGCCAAATTGTAAGTTATAATATAAAGATGCAATCACAAAATGTATTTGTAAGCGCATAACTCAACAATGCCTGGATTACTAAACCAATGATCGTTTTAACGGCGAGAATTCTAATAATTGCCGGGGAATTATTGACCCGTGCGAAGGCGGGACGGGCAGCTAGTCGAAAAATGAAACTGTAGACTATCTTCTGCTGCACTCTAGGGGCAGAATATTATACATATCCTATTCCAACGTCTACTTATTCACCCATACATTTCTTCTTCACAGCGCGCAAGAACACTTGCGGACATTGTAGGAAAAGAACGCAATCCCAACAATATTTTTGAGGCTAATCTCAGCATGTGGGCAGTAAATCAGGCATCGGGACAAAGGCCGACAGTGATGGATCTGCTGCTCCGGCCCGTCGCACTGCACGCACTAATGTATTATATTTATGCTGCGAGCGTTTTGTGCCAGTATAGTGGATCAGATTAGTAAGCAGTTTAGCTAGGAAATTGGGAAGGGCGACAATATCTTGCAAGATTTCCTTACTTATAATATCATAACCCCCCTTTTAACGTTCCCATTGCTGGGACACAGGGACTTCTCTCTTGGCGAGAGATTAGGCCTAAATTCACCACGCTGGCCAAGTGCGGGTTGGTGAATATCACATGTCCTTCAAACTCTTTAAAGTTCTCAGAACATGCCGGTTTCCTCAAGATGTTTGTCTTCACCAAGCAAATACATAATTTAAAATAGTTTCTCCAGGTCCAGGATGTTAGCCTCATATTGTATGTATTAAAAAAAATATCTTTGTTATAGAGGTCCATTATCTTAATAAATATAAATCTTGTGTCACAATGTTTGTCCTCAATGGACTCCTAAACCACTTAACCGATTATAATAAAATTCGCACACCATGTGCAGTTCGCTCCAACTTGAGAGATAGGATAGTTTAAATCTCAAATTATAGTCGCAATTTTAATTTATTGCCACTGCGGGCGAAGCCGCGGATAAAAAGCTAGTCTTGTTATATAATAAAGCTTGAGCGAGTAAATAACAGATTGGTTATGCAAGAATAATATAATGCTAAGCATAGAAAATAATGTCAAAACCAAGAAAATCTTGCAAAAATAATGCAACATGTCGGCTGACTAAAAATAAACATACGCGACGAATTAAGCACCTCCTTTTTAGTTGTAAGTCGGTTTAAATAAAAGAAATAGCAATAAAAAATAAATATAACTCTTTACGTATTCATCTATCATTAGCTTGATTAACTTTCCCCTGGGACATTATTGTATAGGCACATAATATTAATGTTCCCACTACTGGGCGTTGTCTCCTAATACAGGTACTTAGTACTTAAAAGGAGGCATCCAATAACGGATAATGTACTGTATCATTTTGTTACCACAATAAACATTTTGTATTTTGTATTGCTGGGACACAGGGACTTTTGCCTTGACGAGAGGGATTAGGCCTTAATTCACCAAGCTAAATCTATTTACTATCAAAATGTTTCATAAAGTTTTAGATAAGTTTCGTGAAAGTTGTGACTGAAGTATAATTGAAGAATATCATTATTTTTAACCTCCGACCAAAACAGAGGGGTGTTATAAGTTTGACGTGTCTGTGTGTCTGTCTGTCTGGGACATCATAGCTCCCGATCGGAAGGAGCGATTTTAATTTAGTTTATTTTGTATGAAAGGTAAGTTTGGCGCCGGTGTTCTTAGACATGTTTCATGAAAATTGGTTGAACCGTATAAAAGTTATGGAGGTGAGAGGGGGGAAGGAAAACCGAAAATCTGCAAACATACTCGAGTGGGGTATCAAATGAAAGCGCATCGCGTGCACATTACAAAATATGATGGTGTTTTACTTTTAAGGAAATTAAGGCATTAGATCATCGGGGGTTTTTCTTAAATTTTAAATTTAGATTTATAACCAATGCGGTTAGATTATAAGCAACAACTATTGTAAGTATATATTTTTACAACAATAAAAAAACAAGTGATTTCAGAACTAGATAGTCAAAGCATCTTTGATCTTAATAGTTCAAATTCCAGTACTAGCTCCATAACTAGAATAATGCAAACGAAGCACTCGCGAGATAAGTTATGCTTTTAGTGGAATCGGATTTATTGAGATGAGGAGCCAGATGAGTGATAAATTTGGAGATAAATTAATTTCGTAGCGAATGATGAATGCATTCTCCATTCCTAAGTCGGTTTTAATGCTCTCTCGCCTCATTAACCCGCTCGGTGGTGCGTTCACATCCTTCTAGTTAAGATAAGTGAATCTCTATTTTCATGTTGAATAAAAATGTTTTGTCTGAATTTTTGGGTCTCCATTCCATAAAAAGTTTAAAAATAACTCCTATGTATGACCTGAAGTTACTGTTGGTCTGTCCGTCTCTCCCAATTTGGACAGCCTATTAATTCGTTCGATGTTAAAGGCTTCGGCTAAGCCTACGCGTCAGCAACGCGAAAACTCTTAGCTTGAAAAGTCCCGCCTTGTTTCGCTTTGGTCGCGCAGGTGTGGCCGAGGATGTAGGTGTGTTTGTTGCTCTTTCACGCAATAACTACTGGATGGATTTTGATGAAACATCACAATAATTTAGCTTACATTTTAGAATAACATATAGGACACTTTTTACTTCGGATAAATACCGCTCTTTGCGGAAAAAACCATTACTGCTAGCAACGTCGATTGGAGTCAAATTTGGTATGGACGCTATCTCTATACCAAATTTGACTATAGAAGAAAGTTCCCAGTAAAAAACAAAAACTAAAAGAAGCCATTATTTCTATAAACCTTAATTTACATTTTATTTAGTTTTCCTCATAATAATTTCTAAATATTAATAATTATAAATAATGACGTTACCGCAAAAAGATACGAGCCCATTTCAGCGTGTAATAAGCAACTGCTTTTAGATACAAAATGTGAGCTATTTGTTCAGTAGCGGTATCAAATGATGGCCTGAAGTGCGCGCCGCCTTGTTTGTTTAGGTAATGCGACGCAGATTCCAGCAGATACTCATTTCATATTCATCCGTTGATATGGGATATAGTTTGTTGAAAAAACATGTCTTCTCGGGAAACTGGAGATGCTCGTGTTTGTTGGACTCAGCGCTTGTTGTCTGTGCTGTTTCATTTTAGGAAGATAGTGTTGGGAATTATTTGAGTGATATATTGGAAGTCTTTTGAGAGGATAGTGTTGGGAATTATTTGTGCGATTTATCGGAAGACTCATATGAATTATTTAGTAAGAAAATGCAAAAATATAGATCATCACAGTTCAGTAGTGTTTGTGACTGCAAAATTAAGTAAATAGAGCACAAAAACGTAAGGTCACGCAAAAATTTCAAGGCACTGTAACGTCTTGAAATTTTTTTTGCAGGTAAAAAGGAAAAACACGGGTAAAGCTTTTATAAATAATCTAAATAACGGACTAATTTTATTTAGTTTACTTTTCCTTTTTGTAATGGAAAATATAAGAATAGTAAGTAAGTAAGTAAGTAAAAAACATTTATTTCCGACTACAGACACACAAAGATAAAGAAATACAAAATAAAACAGTTACAATATAATACAGAGAATATATGTTGCAAAAAAATATACAGTTGCACATTGTGTGTGCTGCAGTACGTCAAATGGTCGAGGCTCAGCGTGAAATTTGCTCAAGGCGAGCAAACGTTGATTTTCAGCCATAACCTACATAGTAGTGAGCAAGCAGAGCGAGGCGTCGAAGAGGCGAGAATCGATATAGTAGTTCTTGATATTTCTTTTTTCATAGTTAATAATCCAGAGGTGCGTGGCGGGGTTTGAACCCACGACCTTCGGAATAAAGTGGGAGTGTGCTCCCACTTAGCCAACACGGCTTTATACCTACTTGTGTTAGGTGTACCTATTTGTTAGTTATAGGTAAATTACCTAACTAGTACCTCAAAACAATTACCCATAGAACTAAAAACTTTTACAACATTGTCAAAGGAGACAGGCAGAAATTAATTCAGAACTAAGTGTTAAGAACATTATAGAACTGTAATACAGTTTGCTGAACTTAGATTACTGTGATCCACTCCATCTCAACTATGATCAATCGAGCTGACGAGGGCAGGGCTGCTACTTCGTAACTTAGATGTATTTACTTAGAATACTTATTCAATTCAATTCTATTTAAAATCATTTTTCCTTTTTTGATACTAATGTACACTGGGAAAGGTCAAGTTGGTACAATTTCACTTAAATTTATGTAGGTACATATTAGGTCCTTACATATGAAATTGGCGTTTTTCGTACTGGCCACTTTAATCACAAATTTCTCCTCTTTGGTAAGGAATTCCAAATTCAAATTTGTACAGCTATAGACTCATGTATTTGTGCTTCGATGATCGTCATTCATTTGTTTTTTTTCTTCTGTTTTTTTCTGTTTGCGTCACTCATTTTACAAAATGGAAAACTTAAAATATCGCATTATTTACGAGTACGAGTTCCGCCGTGGTACTAGTGCTGCGGAAACAACTCGAAGGGTGAATGATGTGTATGGCGGTCGTGTTGCAAAAGAAAACACAGTTCGTTTTTGGTTCCAACGTTTTCGTTCTGGAAATTTCGACTTGCAGAACAAGCCCCGTGGACGGCCTGAGACTCAAGTTGATAATGAAGAGTTGAAGGCTATTGTGGAAGCGGATCCATCGCAAACCACGTCCGAGTTAGCTGCAGGCTGCGGTGTTAGTGATAAAACTGTTTTAATTCACTTGAAGCAAATTGGGAAGATTAAAAAGCTTGAAAGGTGGGTACCTCACGAATTGACTGAAGCAAACCGGCAAACGCGCGTCGACTGCTGCGTTACATTACTAAACCGGCACAATAATGAAGGTATTTTAAACCGAATCATTACCTGTGATGAAAAATGGGTTCTTTACGATAATCGGAAGCGCTCAGCGCAATGGTTGGATCCTGGCCAGCCAGCCAAATCCTGCCCCAAGCGAAAATTAACCCCAAAAAAGTTACTTGTAAGCGTTTGGTGGACTAGTGCCGGTATTGTTCATTACAGTTTTCTCAAATCTGGCCAGACTATTACGGCTGATGTCTATTGTCAGCAATTGCAAACCATGATGGAAAAGCTAGCGGCTAAACAACCTAGGCTGGTCAATCGCTCCACGCCACTGCTGCTTCACGACAACGCTAGACCACACACTGCGCAACAGACGGCTACTAAATTAGAAGAGCTTCAATTGGAAAGTCTAAGACATCCTCCGTACTCCCCGGACCTTGCTCCAACAGATTACCATTTTTTTCGAAATTTGGATAACTTCTTGCAAGGGAAAAAATTCAACTCCGATGGGGCAGTCCAAATCGCCTTCAAAGATTTTATTGATTCCCGTCCGACTGGTTTTTTTAGTAAAGGGATCAATGAACTACCTATAAGATGGCAAAAGTGCATAGAAAATAATGGTTCATACTTTGATTAATTAAATATATTATATTAAAAAATATTCGACTTTTTGTTCCTCCCATACAAAACGCCAATTTCATATGTAAGGACCTAATATGTATGTTTATATATAAAGTCTACAACTATTTTTATAAATTGAATGTATCAGCTAACGCCTCGTCAATATTATGATAAGACTTTTATTATAAAAACATTCTTGTTCTTGTAATGTATTCCTTAAACTCTAGATTCTGGTAGTCAAAAATGAATACTCTTCAAGAAATACAGATACCCTTTAGGGGATCTCACGCGGGGGATTTATGAACTAAGCAATATTATTTCCTTGATAAGTTTTATTAATATAAGTTGACCTGTGTATGTCCTGTGCTTTTAAGGAAATAAATGTTTTGACTTTGACTTTTGAGTTCAAGCCGAATAAAATATCGAAATTAATAAACGTCGATGAAAACTGAAAATAAAAATGAACATGTATGAATGGTGTGGAAAGCTGGTGGCAAATGTCTCTTGAATTGGGAGAGGCATTTGCCCAGCTGTGGGACATAATCTATAAAAAAATATATTAAAACAACGTTAGTAATTTTCATATAAAAAACTATACAGAGTCTCAAAACAAGTACCTAGTTATAATACACCCCTCGTGGACATTTTCAAACACCAAACATTATTTAGACACGTCACCGCTGAAAAAACTTTTTTCGTGGATGCGTAAACTGTCCACTCTTGTCTGTAAACGTCACAAGTTGCTACTTTGTAAGTTCAGTGGATGTTTGCCTATTGTCAATAGATCCGAGTATAATGAGACAATGGTTAAAATATAGAGACTTTTTCCACGTGACAAAGCGAGAGAGCTCTTATCATAGATCCATTGACACTTATTATTGATATAACTAAACAATGCTTAGTTTACACAGATTTTTAAAAAAATGTTCTGAGTGTATTAAATAACGCTCTTTTTCATTTTATTTTGTTAAGCAAGCTATATTTTATGACTTGTATTTCAAACAGAGATTTAACTCAGCTCAGATTAACAAATAAAGGAGTTCATCGAAGACTAATTACGAATAAATCTTCAGCTAATAATTTAAAATCTAATCAATAATTTCCAAACTCACCCACAGATCTCGATCAATCTTTCATAAGCAGTTTCACGTCAATCGGGAACAATACAGATAATATCCATCTGTCAAATCGTCTCAGCTGTCAAATCTCGCGACAGCCCTGATTCGCTGGGAGCCCGACAAGGCATAAAACTTGGAAAACGTGGGACGAGCGCTGTTCTGTCAATAATTGATAATGGATGACGTCATTACGTCAGCGAGTGATTGATTGGCCCTTCCGGTGGATCTCGCTGGATATTCAAAATGGTTTCCAATTGAGAAGTATAACCTACTTGTATAACTAGCTCGCCGCTTCCCGACTGCGTCCGCGATTAATTTTTATTTTTATTTATTTATTTAGGTAATAGATTAGCGTGGTATGGACATGTCATGAGAAGGGATGAAAGTCATGTGTCAAGAAGAGCGTTAGATATGAATGTAGATGGATATGTGAGAAGAGACAAGTCAGGAAGATGATGATGATTTATTTATTTAGCAAAGAAGTGCTCCCTCAATTATAGGTAATGTAATTGGGTAAACAACAAATCATCATCATCATCATCCTATTAACGTTCCCATGGCTGGGACTTAATCATAATTAATTTTCACGCAGTAAAAATAGCTTTTGTCCATTGCTGGGAAAACAGCCATGCCCATCCAAATTTGAGTCAAATCGGGCTTTGCTCGCAATCATTGTATTTTCCCGTGCTAAAAATAAGCCTATGTGCTATTCTTATATGTAAGCTGTGAAGTTTCATCAAAATCCATTCAGTAGTTTTTGCGGGAAAGAACAAAAAACTCACATCTTCACAATCCTTATCCCATAATTTTGTTGTGTAATATCTCAGATAAATAAATTACTTCGCTAAATAATATTATAACGTTACGGTAAATAAATACATTGGAATGGAATTGGCGTTTCAGTGTAAAATATTAATTAAGTTCATGTTTCAATTAATTTTATTTCTGTTTCGATGGAATTGTTTACAATCACCCGCTGACCGGGTTCTGCTGAAATGTATTAAACCGAATGTAATTGTATATAATTATATGTGCTAAGTCAAGTTGCGGTGGATAGCATTACATACTGATTACGTTTACCAATTATTATTATTATAATTTTTTTTTTATTATTTATAAGCCTTCATTTGACCACTATATCATCTGATGTAAAGTGACGATTTGGTCTAAGATGGAGCATGAAGGCCTAGAAGATGGCTTCTCCGGACCACATTACGAAACACGAAAAAATCGCTTCACGCACTGGCCTAGCCCGGAGGGTGGTGACAAGCCGCGGCCGAAGCCTCCCACCAGAGACTGTTCTTAGCACCACCCGGAGGTCACGTGTAAGGATTCAGAGGGTTACCACTTACGGACGTGAACAGACAAAACCTCCAAAGATTTATTTAGGCTTCGGCGAGAAGCCTGCGAAGACCCCAGAAAACTTCTTCTTCTGGTCGGAGTTGGCTGGTTACACTAGCGCCCCACTCCACGCACAATGGACCACCTTTGAGTCTAAGTGCGGAAAATCAGGGCCCCCCTAACTAACTAACTAAGGCTTCGGTGAAAGCTACGCGTCAGCAACGCGGGTAGCGGGACACGACGCGGGAGCGTTTGCAACGCGGGACGATTTTGCCTAAATATGTCCCGAATTGTGTATAAAGCTTCGCGGCAGACGGTCCCACTCGCTTTGGTTGCGCAGGAAGTCTTTGAGGGAGGCCTATGTTCAGCAGTGGTGGTTCTACGGATGAAATGATGATGATGACTTAGAGTAAGGCCACTGAAAGTCAAGCATCCTCTCATCATCATCATTTCAGCTATTAAACGCCAAAGCTGGACATAAGCCTCAAAGACGACCAATTATTCCGAACGGTCGCTACTTGCATCCACCGTGAGCCAGCAAGACCAAGCCATCTGTCCATCTTGTTGGAAGTGTCCGCGGCCTCCATTCGAGAACTTTTCGGCCCCAACGACCATCTGTTCTACGTGTGGTCTGCCCACTGCCACATAAAAGGGCTTTGGTTCTGCCGGTGACCCGCGTTCTTCTACGGATCTCCACATTTCTGATTCGATCCCAGTGAGAAACCCCGAGCAATATAGTATTCTCTAATATGATATTACTCTTACAAAAATGCTGTATTTTATCTTTCACCTTAGACATAGACATAGACAAACATTTAAATGCCAATATTGAGGTACTAATTATTAACAAAGATAGTATTCACTAAAGTAAACATACCTATTACTTTGACAAATAATAAAAATATGAGAAATTATACTTAATGGCCGTACAGCAATTATATTTTTTATCTTTATCAATGGATGGTCTAAAAATGTGAAATTGCATTAGAATGTCCCGAAGGCGCCTATTGCCATTCCCAGCGAGAATTAGCGAAATGTGCCCGCGTCACTTGAAGATGCACATGAGAACACCACACGGTCGGAAACATTCCATCCATAAATAGATACCGGTTCTGAGATATCCCTACTACCGCTTGACGATTTTATTATCTACTAGCTTGAGACGCTACGGAGTTGAACGTGGTGTATGGATTTTCCCCGTAGCGTAGAAACGACTTTTTTCGCGTTAAACAGTAGCATAAAATATATAGTAGTATAATGTATGTACTTCTACTTTATTTTGTTTAAGTTGTTAACCTCATCTTTAGTAGGCATGTGTAAATACATTTGTTCTTATTGTGTAGTTACATAGTTGAGCCATTCATAGATAAAAAATTGAGATAATGGAAAAGGACATTGGCTATCCCTGCCGAGGGGTCAAATGTTTGTATGTTCTTCAAGCACTTTCTTCTTGGTTTGGGTGTTTAATACGTATAATAAGAAATATCTATATATGTCTATTATATAAAGTATATCAGATGTCGAGCAGCCGTAACACAAGCTTAGAGCTTACCACGGTGCTAGATGTTGTTTTGTGGATTGTCCAGCAATATTTATTTATTTATTTTACTTATAAATGAAACTAATGTAGGTGGTCGGGTTGTAAGTTCTTATCGTGTATACCTACACAGTCTAAATGAAGCTGGAACGGCGGTAGTGGTTTTTGTTCGCGTTTTTCCGGCAACTAGGCCAGCGGTACACGAACACGGGACATAATGTTCTAACTTAATGATTGTGTAGTTCTGCCTTACGTTAGCGATCGAATGGTGATATGACTATATCAATAAATAAAATAATAAATATTTCCGCACAATCCACACAACAACATCTAGCCCCGTGGTAGGCTAAGCTTGTGGTACGGGTACTAGACATCTGGGTCAACTAGAGTGTGGACTGTCTGGATATATTTATTTAATTTATTCAAATTAAGAATTTTAAATTATCCTAGTTGGAAACCAGGGAGCTTGTATTATGATAGAGAATTGAAACTTTTTCAATTTCAATGCATTCCAATGTTTAAATTTGAACGCGTTCTAAACTTTGTATTCGAAAGCTAATCAACTCAACTCAAATCTTTACAAACCGCACATTCACAGTTTCAAAATGTCAGAATGCATTATCCTTTTTGAATTTGATCGCATTCTAAAATTGAAATAAGCATTCAAACTATTCCGTTTAGAACTATTTTGTTTCGAATTTATTTTGAACTGTTTTAAATTGCTTGTAGAACATGCGGCCCCATTTGCCGGCGGCAAACGTCATTTCCGACGCAATAGTGCCGCCCGCCGAAATGTGTCAAAAACAGGATCCACCTCGACGGGATACTACAAACTAGATTTTGTGCACGGTTTATGTTTACGCAGAATTTAATGAACCTGTTTTGGATATTATGGGTAAAATTAGTGTTGTTACTTGTGTTGTAAATAGATAATGTTATAAATTATAAATGTTTTGCAAAAATCCATTTAAAATAAGTAAATATCACTTAAAATAAATGCGACATGCTTAGAGTATTAGAAAAAATCGAATTTAATTAAGTTAATTAGTGCCAATTTATACTAATATTATAAATCGGAAGAGTTTGTTTCTTTGAACAAATGTTAGATCCCGTTCCCGCGGGAAAATTCATAAATCACGGGCAACGCCGCCGTGGAGTGAAAATTAGTTTAATATACATTTTGTACCTTTATACAGGTTCAGTCTGGCTACTATAAATATCCAATAATTTAGAAATAACTCCAAAATAATGATAGTCGATAAATGTATTGTCACTCGGTAATTCCATTTTCAAAATTAGATTCTAAAATAGAAAAATATAAAAAGCGTACTAAGCATCAATATTTTTAAAAATAGAATCGAACAATCATAGAGTGACATGCATTGGCACGGTACAGAGGGTACACGGAAGTATTCCACTGAATTATTGAGGACGCTGGTTAGTGCATGGCGCGCGCCGGTGAAGTTTTGGCATTGCTGAATTTATGAACTGAACTATACTTGTAAATAGGATTGTAATTTTAATTCTAAGTTATCCTTCGATCTGCGCAGGCAGTTTGAATTAACGAACAACAAAAATAAACATATATTTTCTGTATATTGGAGTATAATAATGTGCACTATTCCTATGTCTAACAAGCGACATGGGTAATTCCCAGCTGATCATAACCTTTGGAGTTGCATCTAATGAAAGAGAAAGTTCCTATCTGATCATTCAAGATACAAAATCATTTATTTCTATTGTTTGGTTTAACAAATCTTAGAAACATCAAATACAAAAAAACATAAACAAATTGAACATTACCTTAAAGAAAACAGATCCGATTCAATAACATTTTCATTGATAGTCAGCCTAACTTGGAACATAGAATTTTTATTTTTAACTTGACATAATAAAGTGTTTATCCTAAGAAGAAGTTGTTTTTGGAAGACTGTACTTGAACGAGTTTCAAATACAGTATGCGCATGTATACTAGAAACTCGTTCGTTTAGAAATACAGTCTTCCAACAGCAGAAAATTCATACTCTCACTACCAAATATTACGAAAACATTTCCCAACTTCTGAAATAACACAGTTCTATACCCATAAACACAAAATTATAAAATAAAAATACAACGTCCAACTCCAAAAACTAAAACTTAGCCTATAGTATCCACGAGACTCTAGGAAGTATTGTAAGCATTTTAAAACGCACGTCACATCTGGAGGTCTACTCTTGTTCTTCAAACCGAAGTTTCGCAAACGAACGAATTTTAAACGAAGGTTCGCTAATGAACCTACTCTAATTCATTTTCGGATGCGCACACGAAGTTCGGATTCATAGACAATTTTCGTGAATGAACTTGAACGAATGATATTGCTGCTTTGCAGAAAGGACGTCATAACTCAAAAAAGACGATTTTACAGGAGAGCGTTTTTAAAGTTAGAAAAAATATATTTTCCGAATTATTGCTTTTTGAAAGAAGCTTCTTGAGAATTTATTTAATTCTCAAGAAGCTTCTTTCCCAATTCAATATTTATTGAAATATATCAGCAATTATTGTGTGCGATGATCTCCTTAAATCTTATGCGTATTTTTTTAGAACAAGGTAGAAAATGTGTCATTCTTACAGAAAAACTAAAAAGCGAAATTTGTTTTATATAGACTTAGGACGTTAATGACAATATTTCGTTTTGATTTTGATTTTAGATATTCTTAATAAAACAATAAATGACTTTCTAGAAAAATCTTTTAATAAAATTCACAACAAACATCAACTGAAACATAGTTATCATAAGTTTAATTTTGTAATGTTTTAAGAGCAATAATAATATAGTGTACATTAATTCATTCAATTATGACCAGTAGAACTTGTAAAAAAATGAATATAGCAGTACATACTACTTTTATCCATTGTAGATTCTTGATCGGGTGCTTTATTCCTATTTCTCTCGATGAGAGCCAATATTTTTTTGCTTCTTGAACTCCCGGGCATCGCCATTTGTAACGAATAGTCTGCAAAAATAATAATTTAACGTAAAATACGATCACTAAATGTATTTATTATTTTACCTAAAACGTTTTAACTTAAAATAATTCTCAATAAATACAAAAATAACAATGTTTTTTTAAGCAAAAATGATCCATTTTGACTTAATTTTAAACTAAAATCATCTATTTGTGTTTTGTTTACAGTCATTATCGTCATATTTTATAATAATACTTTAGTAGTTCTTACTATTTTCTGCTAAAATGACATAACGCAAAATAAATACACAAGCAATCACATACATATTTTGAGCTAGAACGACACACTTCACTTAGATACATTATTTCCGAAACTAATACGTAATAAATTCAACTAACCTTTTCACGAAGAACGTCGAAACCAGAAATTTGTCTTCCTTGAAGAGAACGTGCACAACTCATCGCGAACACACTAGCACCGCTACTGAGTAATGACCTTCTTACCGCAAACCACCTCACAAAATGAAACAGAGCAACAACGTCACATCTTCTGTCCTGCTCTCACCTTACCCCTTAGAGAAACGACATTTTTAAGAAAAAAACTAGATTTTTTTCGGAGCCTAGGTGTATACTCAACCCCAAAATCACGTTTTTTGAGTTATGACGTTCTTTCTGCAAAGCAGCGAATGGTTAGGTGTTTTATAATGCCAATTACGAATTATTATTTAATATGAAATAAACAAAATATTTCGCTTTGTTTTTAAATTTTACATATATTTCGTAGTTTATTAATTATTTTCTGTTTTATCTAAGCAACTTAAGTACCTAATTAAATAATTAATCATTATTATCTGCTTTACTGTTTATCAGCAGTCATATAACAAAATATACCTATTATAGCAGAAAAATTGGCAGCAAAATTAATCTCCCAGCCATTTAAGTCAAGAAAATTGACTACTAAATTATTAAACCACAAAAACGAAAATCAAAAGATAACACTTTTAGTTTCGTCGATTTGAGGTTATAACTCCGAACAAAGATCTGTCAAATTCAAATGTTCGTTTGGTACTTTCGTGAATTAGAGTAGGTTTAGAAAATTTTAATGTCAAACAATTTTCGTTCGAACGAAGTTACGGAACGAAATGAAACCGGAGTAGCAATTACGCGAACTTTCGATCGAATATTCGTTTTTCGATGAACAAGAGTAGGCCCCCTGTTCGTTCATAATTCACGGCGGTCGATTTAGGGCGCGTTCACACCGGCCGCATTATGCTCAAAGTGCACGTGGAATATTCCAGTTTCATAATTCAGAATACTGAACTGCGCTAGTTTTACTTTATTCAGAGTTCCAGAGCATTTCCAAGTGGCCAGTGCTGTGTTTTCCTGAAACATGCTATGCACGTGTTTTATATTCGCACTTTTATAATATTTTTGAAAGGCTTACTTTGGAATTTGTTTGTGTTCTAAATATTGTCTATGTTGCATGGACAGAATTGGGCTAGATTAGCGCCTACTCAACACCAAACACGTGCTTTACCGGTGAAGATAACATCGTCCAGAGTGGTTAATCTCTCTCGTCAAGAGAAGTTTTGCATTGGGCACGTAAATACGTGCGGGTTGGTGAATGTCACATGTCCTTAAAGCTCTTTAAAGTTCTCAGAACATTCCGGTTTCCGCACGATGTTTTCCTTTACCGCAAAATCACGTGTTTAAAGCGTATACATTTTTATAGAAGAAAATCCAGAGGTGCGCGGCGACGTTTGAACCCTCGACCTTCGGAATAAAAGTCGAGTGTGCTCCCACTTAGCCAACACGGCTTTATACGTCTAATTAATAAATAAGTAAGCATATGTGCCCGTTATACACGTGACGTTAAGGCCGCAACCCACTGCAGTGAATAGCACGCGCACTAACGAGCCAAGTTTTTCTATTTCAAACTTGTTGGACGACTCCGTGATGTATTAGTCGCCGCAATTGATGGTTGACTTTGTCAACACACTGTCTCATACGACATGTTTTATGATTGAAATAAATCACAGTACCTAAGCATAAATAATGAAACCCAAAAATAGTCCATTACCTTAACTAAAATTGACAAGCTAAGAAAAAAAGGTGTGTGTGCGATTCACACACGATAGAAGTGAAACTTCAGTAAATCGACGAAAGAATAATAAGAAGAATAAAAAAAAAAGTGTGTGTGTGTCAGCTACGACGCACGATTGGAGTCTACTACTTATGAACTATAATTATGATATATATCGAATAGAAAAAAAGGGTAAATGAACGCATCTGCTAAAATGTTAAGAGAAACAAACATATATCTGTAATTATTCGGATTATTTATATTACTTCAATAAAGCGTATTACATAAAGTATGTTACAAAGTAATATAAATAAAATACAGCAATACCTCTTTGCGCGATACTTCGTAGTCTCAACTACGAAGTATCGCGCAAAGAAATTTAAATAAAGCATTGTATTTGTGTCTCTTACATCATTTCCGTTTCATCTTTTTGCATCCGGTTTGAAATCACTACGATTCTATAGAAGTTTCACTTCAAAAAACTACTTCAAAAAGTGGCCTGTTTTAACTGGCACCTGGTAACCAGATTATGCAATATGAATTATCTTATAAACATTTTTGTTCGGTTGATCCATTTTTGGATATACTATATACTATACTGTACAGATTATCAGTTTGCAAAATAATATTAACATCTTTTAACACTTTTATCCGGTAACTTTTTTTATTATCATTATCATTTTAGCCGTAGGACTTCTACTGCTGGACCTAGTGCTCCCTCAAAGACTCCGCTTAACATGTCTATTGAACATAAAAATTATATTTTTCAATAATTAACCAGCGATCACCACAACTCAACACTGAGCAAAGCCTGTATGTATATTTGTTAACAACTGTTTAAAACGAAAGTAATAAAGTTTATTTCAATGTTCAGCCATGTCGATACGTAACTCGATCCAGTTGAAACCGCATCGAACTGGTAATGCCTTTCTGGATATTAAATTAATGGATACCATTTAGCAGCACTCTTTATTAAAATTTTGAGTGACGGACGCTGGAGCCGAGAGATATTGTGTAATTATTTATTAATTTCACTTATTTTCGAACATTGTCGGGATATAATGTGTTATTTGTTGTATTGTTAACAGATGAATGGTCCGTGATTGATTTTTCCATGAAAATCGACAACCAATCGATTTGTAATGTGTAATTTTCTTTAATAGATAAATATTTACTTACAATCCACACAACACACGACATTCTCTAAGTAACTGACATTCTTATAATTTTTCTTAACATTTTCTATTTTCATTATTATTATTTTTTATTTTTATTTATATTTACATTGTATTGATTGTAAAGCATTATTATTGTGTTTCGTAAGAACTAAGATTAGCTAGTGTATTTGGATTATCTGTACTATTTATTATCGGGTACTATATAACTGATATACACAATATTAAACACATACAAATATTTTATTATGCAAATAAAACACTCAGACCAAGGAGATAGTGCTTGCTAAACGTACAAACACTTGGCACCTCGGCGAGAATCGACCGCTACATCTTACGGACCGCTTCACTGAGGCAGTAGTTTTCCTTTTTAACCCCCGACCAAAAAAGAGGGGTGTTATAAGTTTGACGTTTCTGTCTGTCTGTCTGTCTAGGACATCATAGCTCCCGAACGGATGGATGGATTTCAATTTAGTTTTTTTTGTGTATAAAAGGTGCGCAAGTGTTCTTAGACATGTTTCATGAAATCGGTTGTGCCGTTTAAAAGTTATGAGGGTGAGAGTGGGGAAGGAAAACCGAAAATCGGCAAATATACTCGAGTGTGGTATCGAATGAAGCGCATCGCGTGCACATTACAAAATATTATGGTGTTTAACTTTAAAGGAAATTAAGGCATTGGAATCGGGGGTTTCTCTTAAATTTTAAATTTAGGTTATATTGTATGTGCAGGATTAAAAAATATTACACATCAAAAGTTCCGACACTCGAAAGCGTAACGTTACGCAAAACGCAATAAACTGCACCGTCTTGATTTTTAGTTTTGTAAATAATATTTAACGGATTAAATTTTTTTTTGTCATTCTATTGCAAAACACATGAACACTGGTCTCTCGCACTTCTCGCCGCAAACCGACTTCCGCCTTCTGCACCACTGAGCCAAGCAAATCAGTGGATCTATCTTATATTAAACCAGTACGATATACGGCTCGACGCAAGCGGGCTACCGACTAAAGCCTTGACGATTTAGTAAGTGACAGCCACCGGTGTTCAGAAGCCACCACTTTTTATAATCTGCTAAGCAAGGCGGGCTTGGTAGGGCGGTAGTGGCGCGTATTGGCGACTGTGCGGCCCGTTGCGACCACAAGTAGTACCTAAGTCGCGGAAACTACTGCAGCGATGCCGCCACCGACCACACGTGTGCGCCGCGCCGCGTGGCTGGCCACCGATCGCTGTGGTCGGTGGCCCGTTTGCGCCCGGCCCTATACTTTCAATCTTCACAATTACCCAGAGCAACTACTTAAAAAGTTAGCAACAGTTGAAACTCGCCATCTCAATAATCAAAAAGAACAAAACACAATAACAGAACAAAAGAATATCAACTCTCAGCTTGTTAGCAAAGAGTTTAATTTAATTAGCACAAAGTTAGTTCGATATAAGTTGTAGGAAGTTGTTTGATAAACGACGAGAGGAGACAATAAATTTCGGACAAGTTAGATAATGAATTCATTAAATTAGGGGCAGTCGTGGCAAGGCGGCGTCTGCGGCGAAACTGACTTAGGTACGTTCCGACTGTCACAATGTAACCGACATTTCAATATATTGGTTGCTAGGCCGATCGCGTTTGCCCTATTAAATTTAATTGTATTTAGAGGTAGGCCGCAATGACTCCGTCCATTATTCTGAGCAGGCATAATGCTGAGTCAGAACCCATTGAACGCAATATACTCGCATATGTTGTATAGTTTTTGTTGTTTGTATTTTACTTTGTTTTTATGTTTTCTTTCTATTTTGTGTTCAATAAATCATATCTATATATATAAAAGAAAGTCGTGTTAGTTACACCACTTATAACTCAAGAACGGTAGAACAGATTTGGGTGAAAATTGGTATGGAGGTAGCTTAGAGCCAGGAGACGGACATAAGATACTTTTCATCCCGTTCGACAGCGTTCCCGTGTGACTTGACATGAAACGACAGTCACTATAAAACGTGTTATAGCAAAAAAGAATCAGACTTGGAATAACAAAACGCAAATGATAGCTATGTAATTGACGTATAATGACAGCTATGTAATGACGTATAGATGACAATTTGATATTTGTAAGAAATCAATATTCAAACTATTTCTATTAAATAAATGAATAACAATTATAATATAATGATATAGAGGGAGAGCCAGGGCCTGCCAGACCTACGTTAAAGTATAAAGGCTGAATTTTTTTTCACGTGTTCTCACTGGTGTAGGGAACAATGCTTGGGGGTTACGAACCTGGAGTAACGGTGTCTTCAGTAGGTATTAGGCAATCAAGGCGTGCAGTACCTGAGCTCTCTCACGTCATATTATAAAAGCTGAGACCCAGACACCGAAGAAAGTCAAATGCCAGAGCATTGCTCAGGTACATAAATGCATTTACTGTCTTAAATTCCTGCAATTTTTTTTTTTTAATTAATAAAAAGTATATACGAATATTACTGGACAATTATCAATTAATAATTTTTTTAATAACCAGACATATTTGAAGGGTTGAACACCCCCTTAGAGCGAATAAAGGCAAGAGAGACCTACGCATGAGAAACCATCACAAAACTGTTCAGCTTAATGAATTTAATACACAAAAAAATATTTATTATTCATGCTTAATATTTTATTAATTTAATCATCTTATCGTTCTTTATCGTTGTCATCGTCATCTTCATAATTTCCATAATTCTCATCATTTTCCCAGTCATGTAACTGATTGCTTTCATTGGTTTCAATTTCAATACTGTCTACTTCTAGCAACTTGGCGTCATCTATCTATCTATATAAATAAAAATGAATTGTTGTTCGTTAGTCTGATTAAAACTCGAGAACGGCTGGGCCGATTGAGCTGATTTTGGTTTTAAAATGTTTGTCGTAGTCCAGGGTGGGTCTAAACGGTGAGCAAATAAAGAAAAATTGCCGGGAACTTTTTTTACCCGTGCGACGCCGGAGCGGGCCGCTAGTTATATTATATAAAATACATTTCCTTAAAAATAAAAATGATAAAAAAAATATTTTAATCTCTTGTGGACAGAGTTGACACATGGAACTGAAAACTTGAAGCTTCTCAACTTATATACATATGGCTGGGTAAAAATAGGCTTATCTCATCACCCTATTAACGTTCCCATTGCTGGGACACAGGGACATCTCTCTTGATGAGAGAGATTAGGCCTTAATTCACCACGCTGGCCTAGTACGGGTTGGTGAATTTTTTTCTTTATAATATAGCCATATTATAATTAATTTGCAATGATTTGTACTTTTCCATTTTGCTATGATTAATTATTGTAAAACATACTGAAAATTTGTGAAGGTTTTGTCTGTTCACGTCCGTAAGTGTTAACCATCTGAATCCTTACACGTGACCTCCGGGTGGTGCTAAGAACAGTCTCTGGTGGTAGGCTTCGGCCGCGGCTTGTCACCACCCTCCGGGCTGGGTCAGTGCGTGAAGCAATTATTTCGTGTTTCGTCATGTGGCCCGGAAAAGCCATCTTTCTTCTAGGTCTTCATGCTCCTTCTTAGACCACATCGTCCCCTAATGTCAGGTGAGATTGTAGTCAAATGAAGGCTTACCAAGCATAAAAAAATAAACTTATACTTGTGAACCGGAGGAAGGGATAGTTATACCATAATACAAAAATGTATCTATGTAGTATATCAGTCACCTTACACCCATAGTACAAGCTCTGCTTAGTTTGGGGATAAGTGATGCTGAGCAAAAAAAAAAAAAACAGGATTGTCCTAGTTTGGGTTTCGGATACTTCCTGTTATGTAAATGTCATTATTAACATTTTTGTGTGAAATAAACATTTATGTATTATTATTATTGTTATGTATGGAACCAAATATTTAGTATAAATTTCGCGTGGGCGGGAGATAATTTCGTAGAATTTTTAAAATAATTGTTTCTATTGCAGTATTTAAAATAGATTTCCGCAAAGTAACGCCTGAAACTATAAATTATAAAAATATATTCTCCTTTAGTTTAAAATGTATGTAGTTTGTTCCCTGTAAAGTTTCCTAAGCTGTTAGACATTGGGATCTCCGAAGTGCAATTAGGGGCGACTACACTTGCATTGCTGTTCTATAATGCAGGGCACAAACGTTTGCGTAGCTTGAAGGCTTCTCAAAGGTCAGAATGATGCTTATGCCTTTCTGGAATTTACGTTGAAACTAGGCTAGTGTGTGTTTCAGAAGGTATAAACCAACTTCAAAAAAGGAGGAGGTATCAATTCGTCTGTATGATAATATATATTTTTTTGTTTATGTTCATTCACTGATAGTTCCGTGAAATAACGAAGGATTTTTCTTTTTATTTAAGTTTATGCTTTCAATTGGTCTCAATTAAATTTTACAGCAATCGGTAGTGTAGTTCTCGAGTTATATTGAAAAATGCTCTCATTTTATCCGAATGTTTTCAAACCCGTAGTGCTAGGTGCGAATATAACGACGGTACTTTTGATGATTTGTTTTTTTTTGTTGACACTCATCATCAACACCCCTATTAAATTTCCCACTGCTGGGAATAAGGGACTTCTCTCTTGACGAGAGGGATTAGGCCTTAATTCACCACGCTGGCCAAGTGCGGGTTGGTGCATGTGCACTTGTCTTTCAAACTTATCAAAGTTCTTAGAACATTCCGGTTTCCACAAGATGTTTTGCCTTCAAGATTCAAGATTCTTCATTGATAACATAGGTGCCGGTCAGGTTTGTATAAAAGTACATTCTTCAGCGTTAAAGCACGTGTTAAAAGCCACATGTTTTTTTCTAAAAAAATCCTGAGGTGCGTTGCGAGGTTGGAACCCACGACCTCCGGAATGAAAGTCGAGACATGTACTACTGGAGTAACTCCTGGACTAGTTCTAAATAGCCTCTATGAAGTTATATTACTATAAATTACTGTACTAAAGTCCAAATAATACAAGTTAAGTCCCATATATTTAGTTCTCACCTTCGCCTTCTTTAGCCGTGAATATTCTCTAAAGTACTAAACTTGAGTCTCTCATTATGTAACGCTACATGCAAGTGCTAATTACTAATTGTTTAGATAGATATATAGATAATTCCTTTATTGGACACCAATACTAACAAACTAATTAAATAATAACAATAATTAGCCACAGCTAATAGTTGTAAAATAGCGATCTCTTCCAGGCAACCTTTGGATGGATACCATCTGCTAGGAACACGATGGTGCACAAAGATCATTGCAGTGTACATTATAGATACGGATCAGTAAATAATTCCCTAAGCCTATAAATCCCTCTTTTAGCCATTAAGTTGTTTCATTGAATTTATTGCGGTTGAATAAGTTGAAAGTTTTCTTGATTTACTGATGCAGTAGCTGCGCGCGCATCAATGTTTAAACTCACGAACTTCATGCTTCAACGCAAGGGGAGAAAATGATTATATTAAATAATAAATTAAGAGAATTAAAATAATTAAACAAATATTCCGGACAGTCCACAAAACAACATCTAACCCCGTGGTAAGCTCTAAGCTTGTATTGTGGGTACTTAGACATCTGATATACTTAATATAACATGCATATATCGATATTTTTTACTATACATATGCAAATTAATGTTTTTGTTAGTGTTGGCCATTAATAAACATTGGAATTAAACAAAATTGATTTTTAAACCAACTAAATACCAAAGGATTGTAAAAATACAAAGATTTCAATTCCAATCGAAGTTTGAAGATAGTTTGAGGGATACAAAATCCTAAAGCCCTAAGAAAAACATTTAACATTTATGGGACTACCTTTGAAGAACATTTGTTTTAGATTCTCGAAACAATACCAAATAATATATTATCACCACCTTACAATCATTGTAGAATGTGTTACTTAGTACAGTCAGCGTTAAATTGATAAAAGCGTTCAGAGTAACTAAAATATTCCAAAACGCATAAAACCACAATTGATACAATTGATAATTATACTTTGCGCCCAAAGTGGTCAAAATATCTCTCTTCTATTGTTTCATGTTTATCTAAGTTGATAGAGATGTAAACATTATTTAGTATTTTTTAACCCCCGACCAAAAAAGAGGGGTGTTGTAAGTTTGACGTGTCTGTCTGTCTGGGACAAGAAGCTCCAAGATGGAGCGATTTCAATTTAGTTTTTTTTTTTATGAAAGGTGAGTTTGGCCTTGTTGTTCTTAGACATGTTTAATGAAAATCGATTGTGCCGTTTAAAAGTTTTGGGGGTGAGAGTGGGGAAGGAAAACCGAAAATCTGCAAATATACTCGAGTGGGGTATCAAATGAAAGCGCATCACGTGCACATTACATGATATTATGGTGTTTTACTTTTAAGGAAATTAAGGCACTGGAATCGTGGGTTTTTTTTTATTTTAAATTTAGATTAATTTATTAAATTTATTAATCCTATTGTTTTTTTATGTCAATATATCAATCAATGTTCTTAAATTTATAGATTTGACAATCCGCTGGTGAGAATTCATATGTACGACCTCTAACAAAACCAATTGTACTATTAGTTCCTAGGGCGGATCAATAAATGAATTACTGAATTAGAGTGTTCAAATTGATCGTCCCTAGGTATCACTCTGTTGTTGGCAGCACGTGGTTGCTGTATTATATATTCTTTACTTAAGATAAAATATAAAGATCTAAACTAAAAAGCAAGTCACATAAATCAGTAATCGCATTCTAAAATGCTCGCATGCGCAAGCTTTAATGTTTAACTCCAAAGTTCACTCCGCAAAGTGGCAGGGGAGTGAAAAATTCTGGCCGAAACACTAGCGGGCCATCTACTATTCATCCGATGGCCCAATCCACTACACCCGGGGGATGCGGCCGGAGGTTGCATTCACATTCTGCTTCTAGGATCTTGAATTTTAAAAGAATAATAGGTTATTATAACTAAAAACGTTTAACATACCATGATTTGATGGTTTTTGAGTTTTCCGATATTTCGACGCTGTTGCAAGCGCCATGTTCACTGAAACAATTATATTATATATTTTAGGTCATAATATTGTTTAAAATCATGATGATTTAAAAGCTAACCTAACCTAGGTTTTCTAGCTATTAAATGTGCCCTTGTCTAGATTTAATCTGTGAATTGTAAAGGTACAACGAAAATCTAATAAATTATGCCACCGAAGTGAAATGAATTCAATAACAGTAATTTTTAGATTTTACTCATTAAGAATGACATCTTCAGATATTTAATTGGTTCAACAGTACCTATTTTAGTATTTTCTCTATTTATATATAAGTGTTGTACAATTAGTTTGTTTTTTGTATTTTATTTAGATTTAACGTTTCTAAGATTCGTTAAATCAAAGAATGGCAATAACTGATTTTGTATCTCTATTATGATTGTATAGTGGCATTCCGTGACTCAAAAGGCTAAATTGTGACAGTCTTAGTGAATCTTAGACAACATAATAATTACTGTAAGAAGTCAATTAAATGCGCGTCAAAAACGCATAATTCCCGTAAACTTTTCATCCGGTGAGTGGTTCAAGGTCCTAGACTGCAAGACTGAGCATGCAGTTCATCCACTATTCATCAGGCAGTCCAATCCACTCCTCAGAGCTCGAGCAGTCTAAAGTCGTTTCATTGTGATCCTCGGGGAGACAAACATGTTTCATTACGGCGGCCATTTTATATGAAACAGAGAAATGGTGTGGAATTGCTTGAAGCAAGCATGTGTCTCGTAAGAGGATCTTTGTTTATAAGTAGTTGCATTGTTGTAGAACTTGTAGACTGTACGAGGAGAACAGATATATTAATAGGTACTAGTAAGTCAGCGACTCCGGCATTGAATGTAAATTAAACATAAAATAATCTAAAGATTCCCGTCTACTCACACAGCATCTATCTCAACTAAGCAGAGCTTGTACTATGGGTGTTAGGTGACTGATATCCTATAAAGATAACTTTCTTCTTGAATCACTTAATCTTATAATCATTTAAATATTTCTTTCTAATTATCTATTAGTAATAAAAAAAAAAGGTTAACCCCTCGAGGTTCAAAAATTTAAATAACTGATAAAAGGTTGTAAAAATCTTTAAACACTGTTTTATTGGTTATTTTTATTATAATAATAAATGTGATTGATGTTTACCTATAATTGGTACCTCTCAGGTAGCCATTAAAAACCAATAATGATTTAACGAGAACCTATTTTGTTCTACAACAATCCGTTCGTTTGGAAAATCGAAAAACAAAAAATACTCGTCATAAGCTCACCTTTCGAGCCCTTTCCACGTTTTATACTAATTTTAAAACACTTGTTGTGTATAAAGATGTATATTGCATAATGATGTAATGCCTAAGGTTTTACTTGATTCATTGATATTGCCATTCTTTCAAATAAACAATACACACGCAGACCATTCATACTTTAGAAGCACAAATGCTACTCTCGTGTGTTATATACGTACGTACATATCTTTCCCAACCATACTTTTTCATTAGCTCACGTGAAAATTTAATAAGAAGGGAATTAGAAAGTGTCAAAAGCAGTGTTCCTCTGACGACGGTCGCCGTCGCCTATTGACACAAAATCGAACGTCAAAATAAAGCTGCTCAGCCCTACCTGCAACAGTCGCGTTTCACGCGGGGCCGTTTTTATTTTTAGCCCAGTCAAAGTATGAAATGTATGTCTGCATTGAATAAAAAATATTGCCGGTAAACCCACATCTAATCCCGTGTAAAATCGTGTGTGTAAAAATCTGATACACTAAATATTATAGCTTCATAATACGTAAAGGTAGATAGATATTTTTAACTATAAAAAACCCTAGGTTAATATTTTTGTTCCCTTTAATTGGCTCCCCTTATTAATAGGATATAATACCTATTTTAAATTCTTTGTCATAAGCCGTTGGTATAAAATATTTGGACATTAATTTGTTGTTCTTGTATTATTATTAATATTACTAATTATAGTATTTTTTTATGTAAAATATCAGTTGGTGCTCAAATGGGAATATGTCATGTTGACTACGTGGGAGCACACACGACATTCATTCCGAAGGTCGTGGGATTAAACCAGACAGGCTCCTCTGAATTTTTCTTTTATAAAAAATTATGTGCTTTATATAACATTTGCTTTAACGGCGAAGGCAAAAATCGTGAGGAAACCGGAATGGTCTAAAAAGTTTGGAGGACATGTGACATTCACCAATCCGCACTTGGCCAGCGTGGTGAATTAAGGCTTAATCTCCCTCGCCAAGAGAGAAGTACCTGTGTCCCAGCAGTGGAAACCTTTGGTACCCAATGCAAGCTGCCTAAAAATAGGAGCTCAAACGTAAATACTCCTTAGGAACACTATTATGATAAGCAATTCCAAAACTACTCACAGATCTGGTAACAAAAATTACCAAGGGCATATCAAATTAATTAATATCCATTGTTTGCTTTTTCAAAACTTCGACACGTCAAATATAAAATACAAAAAACAAAAAAAAAACATAGGTACTTAAAGATAAATAGGAAATAAATTTATCGTATCTGTTCGCTTCGCTTTTTTACACGAGAGCAAAGAAGCTATTAGAAACTCTAGCTCATTTTTGTATTGAAACTTTACAATCATTATTTTTGTTAGTCTTGTTTTTGTATTCGTGTTGGAGCAGATTCCGTCCCAAGCAGGTAATCCGATATTTTATTATAGGCTTTTTTACAAAAATAGTTTTTTACAATATTTTTTAATTTAGTAATTGACAACTGTTGCAATTCTTATTTAGTTATTTGGTTAACGCTTATCTGCACTCACGTCATTCTACAAGTAAAATCAATTTGATTGCAAAATCAAATTATACGGTACCGCAGTTCCGATCGAAGCTCTTCACCGGATCAAAGGGACTAGGAGTCGCGGCGACGACGCATCGCTGGAAGCAGAGCTTGTTATAAGTTGGACGAAGTTGGACAAACGCGTTCGTCGGTTTGTACATGGATGTCGGTTTGCATAGAACTTCCATGTCTATATCACTTGCACTCGTAATATCTTGTATTGTAATGTTGTATAATAATATTCCACCAACTAGATTGACGGACGACCTGGTGAAGGCAGCGGGCTCGCGGTGGTTACAAGCTGCTACCGACCGAGACTCTGGAAGTCTTTGAGGGAGGCCCATGTCCAGCAGTGGACGTCCTACGGCTGAAATGATGATGATGATGATAATACTCTCAGATCAGGCAAGAATCACACAGTTTGTATTGAAATTGCTCAGCAGCTTGTTGCGATATTTCAAATCACATCTTATCTCTTATATATAAAATTCTCGTGTCACAGTTTTCGTTCCCGTACTCCTCCGAAACGGCTTGACCGATTCTCATGAAAATTTGTGAGCATATTGAGTAGGTCTGAGAATCGGCGAACATCTATTTTTTATTTTGCAAAACAACGTTTGCTGGGGTTTCTATACATAAGAATAATTTGATGAAAAATTTGGATACTAAAAGGAGAGGGCGTTAATATACGCGAAACAGGTTTGTTAACTTATTGCGTATTATTTGTACTTTGTTACCCATGTTTATGTTTTCCAAATAAATATAATTATTTTTTGATTTTACGTCTCCTCACCAGATCAAAAACGCGCAAACGCGCGTAATGTGAATACTATTGAATAATTTTTGCGGCCTGCAACAACGGCTGGGTGGTCTGAAGTTCATCATCATTATCATCACCCTATTAACGTTCCCACTGCTGGGACACAGGGACTTCTCTCTTGGTGAGAGAGATTAGGCCTTAATTCACCACGCTGGCCAGGTGCGGGTTGGTGAATGTCACATATCCTTCAAACTCTTTAAAGTTCTCAGAACATGCCGGTTTCCTCACGATGTTTGCCTTCACCGTTAAAGCACGTGTTTAAAGCGCACATAAATTTCTCAAGAAGTAAAATCCAGAGGTGCGTGGCGGGGTTCAAACCCACGACCTTCGGAATGAAAGTCAAGTGTCCTCCCACTAAGCCAACACGGTTTCACGGCCTGAAGTTAGCTGCGACCAATCTCGACGCTTGGTCGGGGTTCGGACACGCGAAGTACATACATTTGCTGTATCTAGGTAGATGCATGCGTGGCATAGCTATATAGCGGAGCTTACTTGATAAAGCTTAAAGATTAGGATTAATTTCTGAAAAAAATATAATTCAAAAGCGGTTTAACAAATCTCTATTAAACTTCATTAGCCTTGATTTGACCACAATCTCACCTGATGTAAAGTGACGATGTGGTCTAAGATGGAGCATGGAGACCTGGAAGGTAGATGACTTCTCCGGCTATTAACATTATTCCCTTCAACTGTAGATGCATCAGTAATACGCCCTGGGGTCACGAAATATAAAATATATATCGACTACGGTTATACAAATCATTATTTAACTTTTGAAACTATCAACACTGTTATTCTTGATAAAAAGTTTTCCCTCCTATTAGCATTAGGCCTCCCTTCGTTAAGTATATTTTTAATCACGCATTAACATTATTTTATTTAAAACCATACATATTGCATTATGAAAACTTTTTTTTGGTATACCTAATGTTGTTTTCGTTTCTTAACATTCGTATTTCTTTTAATTTAAATTGCTCGTAGAACAAATGTTCGTAAGATGGATAGACGATTAGTAAAGGTCGCAGGTACAGTAAGCAGCAAAAGAATGTGATCAAGATAAAAGTTTTATATCATTTTCTAGCATGACGTGCCAGATATAACAAGCTATACCAAAGTTCTTGATGAATTTTCAATTAGTCAAAAGTAATTGATCAAACTAACACCGATGTTCCAAATAAATGTAATCACTTATTTATGACGCTTTATTTGTTTCTTTACTTCTAGTTAACTACAATAATAATTAACTTTTGACTTAATTTATTGTAATATTTTGGGATCCTTTTTCATCAGTTTATTTTGCTGTTGACTGTACAAGGTGGATACGGGCCACTTGTAATCGAAATAACTGGAAGTCTATAAGGGAGGAGTATGTCCAGTGGTCATCCGATATGGCCATATTGGTGCACAGTCACAATGAAATAAAATAAAAACAAAATAAACTCACCTCTCCACAAAACATAGTGTAGCAGCCTTAAGAGCATAGTGTGGTAAGTGTGATTCTCACGATTCCCGTCCATTGCACAAAGCTACTCTAAATTAACTGTAGAGGGAGCAACAATCGAACGTGGATCGCACTAGTGCTGCAATCAGTTATCTGTTTTACTCCAGAAGGTTTTTGTGCACTCTCCGAGGTAACTTTACGGAGACCCCATTACTATTTCGTGCTGACATTTTCGAAAAGGATTTCTGTTAAATTTGTCTCTGTTATGTTGCTGAAAAATCGATTTGGAGCTCGAGGATTTTATAGAAACCTTTATTTGAGTTTGTAAATTGTAATTTTTTCAATGGTTCAACAGTGAAAAAATTACTTGGTTCAATAAAAGTCGATTTGTAGCATTAAATGTTAAAATTGTGGCATAGGTATGGTAATACCAATACTCGAGTATCGCATTTAACAAAAATCATCGCTAGAAAAAGTCGCCTTACCCCCATAACTTGTAACTTGCAATGTCCTTGCAATAAAGTCAAGCCATTACGCGCCACCGACGGTCAAGCCATAACCAGAGGTATGTATGTCTGTTTGCGTTCATTAACACTTCTCACGGTAATTAGGATGGCAGTTAGAGTTTACTGAAGTTGCGAAGGTTTATGGGGATTAAGTGGGATCACGATGTCGTGCCGATGCCGATTCTGTATGAGTTTGAAATGGATACCAACTGCGGACGGGTTGAGGCTGTAAATAGTTTAAGCGCGGTTTTGATATTCAACCGACTGACTATAGTTCGTTATCTTGCAAAAAAATAAGAAAAAAAAATTGTACCTATATTTATTCAGATAATCACATAAAGCTAATGATAACAAAAACCCTTAAAATTTAATTAGAACTATGATTATCGTGCCTGAACTAGAAACATCCGGTTCTTCAGGCATTATAATTGAGTGATCGTCGTATCTAAGTAGCAATTTAAACAGTCCGTAAACAGGACAGTTTTGAAACAAAAAACACTTTTGTTTTATCTAAACCGAGAATAAGAATTAATTTTAATATAGGGTTAAGCTCACCTTTTAAACTTTCTGGCTAAGTTTTCAACTATATGGAATGTGTATTTTTGTGTGCACTAAAAAAATTATGATAGTCTAGTTCGATTGAAGACTTATAACTCCAAAAAACAGGAAACTTTTATGGCATGTATTGGATTTGGCTTCGCCCTTAATAGCAGAATAAAAAAAAACAAAGTTTAAGCTCTTCATTTCCATAAAAAACTGTAAAAACCATTGCATTGGTACACTCTATGATCTACGGTATACGCGATCGAGCCTACTTAATTTTAATTGACGGGCCAGCTTGCAGCTGAAAAAGAAAACCGTATGCTAACGCGACAAAAGGAGTTTTCTTTCAAAATATTACGTAATTTTCTGGTCCTTGTACAGAACATTCACTGATTGGTAAATCAATCTTAAATATTGACGACGAAACCGCGGGCGGCAACACACAACTTCAGAACAAGCAGGTTATTGAAACCAATATGAGCCGCCGACCCAGATCAGTTCAATAATCACCCCGAGCGAGAGGTCCCGTATTGTTTCTGACAGCGGACAGACAGACAGACCGAGGGTATGATAGATGGATCAGGCTGTAGTTGAGCACTATTCCGACCTTGTGGGTAGTGGTTAATATGATACCTACGGCTGATTTATACATCCGGAATGTCTCTCCAATTTATAATCAAAATATTTTTTTCGTCTGATCTTTACAAAACTATTCCGAACCGGACTTCATAATCCTTCAGTATCATTTTTGCAAATGGATTTGAGACATCAGAATGAGTGTTCTAATTATATTCTTTGTACGTTCTACAATTTCTGGTTTCGGGTCTGGGTGTTTTCTATTCGATTCAATTCATTTATTCAGTCACAATTGCACAATCTTATATGAATGAAAAATAATACTCCTTAGCCTATTTAAGTAAATGAAAACAAACAATATAAAAAGAGAATGTCAAATAAAATTAATAAATAGCAAAAAGAAAATGTCACAATAATCAAATATACACATCATAATTATACTTTATACATCATAGTTCTATGTATTACAAAAAAAAATGTATCTATGTAATATATCAGTCACTTAACACTCATAGTACAAGCTCTGCTTACTTTGGGGTAGGTGATTCTCTGTTATTAGTCAGGAAATATTTATTTGATTTATTTATTGTATCTTATTTCGGATTTTCTTAATTAATAATATGAATACACAGAGCCAGATTTGTTCTGTCTTTTGTTCTGTATTCAGATGTATATGTGTGGATGGCCAAGACAAAATATTTATATGTCAAAAGTCAGCAAAACGTTTATTTCCTTAGAAGCACATAGCCTACATGTACAGGTCAACTTAAAATTACTAAAACTAAATTGCATTAACAAAAAATATATATAATATGAATCATCGTACTATTTTATTGTTATATAGCCATTTTGCAAGTAAAAAACGACTACTATATTCAACTGGACAAATCTATAAAACACGAGGAACGCAGTAACGCGGAAAGCTGGGATCATAATAAATGAAGTATAATAGCAAAATAAAATGGTTGCTGCCTCATAACTGTCCGACATGAAACTGCCGAGCGCATTTCATGAAGTTGTCAACGGAATCGAGTGATATCCGAATTAATTTGCGCAATTGAAAAAGTTGCAAAATAATGCCGACTGGAAATTGGCGCAGATACAATACACAGACAATAATTTCCAAGCCAGCAAATTCAGTTAGTAGCTAGCAGTTGCCTGCTACTTACATTTTTTGACTGCCTTTTTGACTTCCTTCCCACCGATTACGCAGGCAGTGGTCATATTCTTGAATGTCCATAGCCTTAACAAGTCCAAAAAATAACAAATTATTCTCATCAATTTGTAATGTTTGGAATTTATCAAATTCGTTGCTCATCATTTATCCCACTCAATATAAAAGCTTAATGTACGATATATTCGATTTGCTTAATCAGTTTTTTGTTATAACTTATAGCTCATTTAAATGTGACTAACCATTTATTAGTATAGAACTTGACAAATCTTTTAGACTTCGGCCAATTTATATTTAGACTTGTTTTTTCTTTGATAATTGATGAATCAAGAATTTGACGTGTCTTCCATTTCCATTATATTTGTCATAATGATTTGACGACTGACGAATCGCCACTTCAGCCGGATATGCGTCCATAATCATCATGATAAACTAAAAACGAAGCACAAATCATTATTTATTTTAGTAATTACTATTTATTAATGTTCTTATCTTACTTTTATAAATAGATTAATGGCTAACTAACAAGGAGGGCATTTTAATAAACACATCAACCGACTTCAAGCCTTTGAGCTATTGAAAATAATTTAAGAAGTCATGCACTTATTCTTCTAAATATAAATACGACAAAATCAGTATCCAAGAATTACAAAAAGAATGACTAATAGAAAGAAATGACACCCGTTGTAATAAGCACCTCCTTTTTGAAGTCGGTTAGTAGTTACCATTTACCATACATCTTTTCGTTTCATAAACATGCATAATATCACATTAAACTCAAAAATAATCCAACATTATTATAATACCATTAACATTTACACTGTAGTAACTTCCACATAAGGGTCAGAGTTCCACTCAATCACAGAATAGTTGCTCCACACAAAATTGCCCTTCACTGTCAGCGGGGCTTCGAGCGCCAAATACAAAATAGCTTTCGCTCCCTCCTCAAACACTTTCGAGGTCTTCCTTCCCTCTTTCTGCCCCACATTTCCCGGATTCACACAGTTAATAACCACTCCACTATCACTCCATTCCCTATGCTGCAGGAACGTTACAGCGTTCAACGCTACTTTGCTGACAGCATGTGTGTTTAGCCCCCAACCTTCTGTTCTTTCAACACCTCTCCTAGCTGCCTCTTCATAGTCTTGCAGAACCGCTACCAACTCGTCTTCACTCAGATTTGTATTGCTAATCCTCTTCTTTATATCCTCACTCTCTATTGTAGCTAGAAGACCAGCTGGTCCTGATACGTTGACAACTCTAGCTCCTGGATTTAGAAGTGGGTATACCAATTTTCCAAAATTGATGTATCCATAGAAATTCACGCTCAATGTTCTTCTAACTCTTTCTATATGTGTTATGTTCTTCTCACTTACGTAATCCGATACGTTTACGATCAAATCTATTCTTTCATCGAGATCTTGGATGGTATGCCTGAGTTTTATGATGCTCTTGGTGTATGTTATGTCCATTTGTAGATAGTTGAGGTCGAGTCCATCTCGTTGTAGATTCTTCAGTATCTTGAGTCCATCTTCAGTTGCTTCTGTGGTGAAGTATATTTTCCCTTTGAATGTTTTCGCGAGTCTTTTCAATACTTGGTGGCCGAGGTTGCTACTGGCGCCTATGACTAATGCTACCTGATTCATGGCTAGTTGGGTACTGATACTAGCCGCGTTATCGTTATCAGAGCATCAATTTTGTTATCAGACGTGGAGATAAATTTAGTGATAAGTTTCGGGGTGAGATCATGATGCTGAGGATTGAACTAGGCCGGGAACTGTTACCTACAGAGATGTATCTTTCATTTATTTATTCATTATTTAAAGTATTGGTGTATTGAGATCCTATATTAATGTATATTGTATATTTTATATGCCTTTTATTATTTTTCAATAGTAAATAAATATGAATGGCTTTTTATTAGAAATCACAATTAACATATAATAATGTGTACATATTTTAATTTGAAAGTTGTCCAAATTGTGTTAATACATTACCTACGTATAATTTAAGAGGATACAGGTAATTTTGTAAAATTTAAGGAATATAATCCTATAATTACGGTAACTACTAAGTGTACCAGTTAAAATAATGACATTTGTTTATTCAATTAGTAACTATAACAATTCATTAATTTCAATATTGAAATTAAATTATTCGTTTAAAATTGAGTCTTTAAAATCAACTCCACTAAAATCGAAGTGTACTGTGTAATTAGCTAATTTATAATGATAAGGAAATAATTTTTGAGCAGTGTCCCTTGATTAAAACTAACAGATTAATACTACTGTTGTAGTATTTCACTGATAACGATATTTACGATTTTTGGTACTGCGAGATATGATAAGATAGCAAACATTTCTTAGATAAGTATTTGATGGAATTATTTTGAAGGTACTTTGTCTCCGTCGAATAGATAACACAATAATAATAATTTCACCTGTATATAAAGAAATAAATAAATATATCCGGACTAATCACACAACATCATCTAACCCCAAACTAAGCAGAGCATGTACTATGGGTGTTAGGTAACTTCTTTTCCATATAGAAATAGAAATAGAAAAACATTTATTTTGGACACAACAGCACATTACAGAAAAAGAAAATACAGAAATAAACGCACACACAGAATTTCATACTATCAATTAATCCCTTTAACTAAGTGTGATATTATGTAATGATGTATTGTTTTAGTGCTTTAATGTTAAGTTTTTAGTGTGGTACCTATCCTTAATTATTATTTTTGTAAAAGATTACATAATATCACACTTAGTTATAGGTAGGGTACCTACGTAATCAGGTGATGTGCAGATTGTGAACCAAAAAAGGATTAATCTCAGCTATGTGCTGCCCTGAGCCTGTGACGGGTTCAGGGCAACGCTGGTTTTCAGATTAACCCTTTCGGAGGTGTGACTGACACATATATAAATACATGTATAATAATTTTAAAATAAACAAATAAATATATGCAATTAATTGATAGTATGAAAAACTACATAAATAAAAAATAAAATAAAATTGTACAATGGTGTAAGATTCTCCTATTAAATAAATAAAACCACAGAGTATATTAATTAATAAGCACTACGTTTAACTACACCACAGAATAATAAATTAAAATTACTACGACAATCGACAACACTATCCATAGACAAGTTTGCTACGCTTGCTACCGACCGACTGAGCTGCTTGCTGCTTGCCAATTGCTTTGTTATTTTACTAAAACAACGTGAGTTATACGTGGCACAAAAATTACTTGCAAAATGCGATAGTTCAGGGAAAATATAATAATTAGCCATTGGAATAGTTGAGAAAGTGTGAGAATATTCAAAAGAGAGGATAGAGAAATGTATTGGGGATCTGAAATGGAGTATGGCATGGAATTACATAGAAAAAAGGGCCGGAAAGTTGGGTAAGTTGTTTATTGTGTTTTTTGTACTCTTAGAAGTTCTTGTTTGAGCTTGGTTTTAAAGCTATGGACTGTTTTTAGCTCTCGCAGCGGCGGCCATAAGACGTTCCACATATACATACTTATGAAACATAGGAAACACCCAGACCCGAACCAGAAATTGTAGATCGTACAAAATTAACAAAATCTGGTCGCCCAGCGGGAATCAAACCCGCAACCTATTGCGCCTCAGGTTGACCTAGGATTACCGAGCCACAGAGGTCGTCAAATATAAGACATAAGCCTCCATCATAGCCTCCTTAGTAAGTATTTCGGTTGGAGGCGGACTGCATGTACTGTGAACCGTGTCCAGTCATCTGTATGGTGGACATCCTACTCTGCGTTTGCTGATCTGTGGTCTCCATTAACTTCTCGGTCCGTTATAGGTAGAATAGAAAACTTGTTCCAGAAAGGTTTTTTTTGTACGTGAGGTAAACTTGTTACCAAACATTCGTACTAAAATCACATACAACACGTCCTAGATTGAGAATTTAAGTATAAATCGAACCAGTCTGTGGTTTTTACGACGGCAGGCCGCGTGACCACGTGACCGCCCATTAGATTACGTTTTAACTGCGGCCGTGTAATTGTTCTCTAGATTTCGAACTGCGGTGCAAAACGACCCGTTTTAAAAGAGCCATTGTCAAAGTCAAAGTGAAAACGTTTATTTCCTTAGAAGCACAGGGCATGAGTAGGTTTATACCATGGTATGAACAGCTCGCGGTGTGAAACGACTAAAGGGCCGCATGTCTTACACGTTCTTTCTACTGGAGAAACTTGACAAATTGTCTGATACCTACAAATTTGGTGGTCTGGGTGAATTAGTTTTTTGTACATTAGCCTGTTAGGTCCCACTACTGGGCAAAGGCCTCCCCTAAGTTCCTCCAACAGTCTCCATTCAGAACTGTTTTCCACCATCATTATTTTTACGTTCTGTTAACCTACTACTGTTTATAAGTATCGTCTGTTTAAATAATAACCCCCTTATACTTAAAACATATAGAATAAGGGGGTTATTACTTATAGGCGAATTAATGAGGTAGGTATTAGCGCACCTTAATCAGGGCTGACAATAGTATTAAGAAATAAAACGAACCTCGCACATTACTAATGCAGATGTTGTGAATGTTAATAAACCAGTCCGACAACGAGCCTTAAAGAACCAATTCATAATTTCGCATGCTACAAGGCGATATACGTCAAACGTCAATATGAATGAGGACTTCAAATATCGCTTATTGCCTAAATTTATGTAAAAGGCGGTACAAAATATTTCACAGGCAAATGTTATCAAATAAATAAAATAAAAAAGCTTTTTATTTCTAACAATTAAACCAAATCTACACATTATTATAATCTATGAATTAAACTAAACATTTTTTACTTAAAATAATTAAATCTTATTTTTTTTTTTATTTATCATATTTATTCTGTAAGAACGCCTCCGCAGGTGGTTCCAATTGAATAGTTATCGAAACGAAATAATTGAGGTTTTAAAGAATTTTAAAACACATTTTAATAAAGTGCACATTTTCAAAATGAAGAGCTTAGTATGTCCGTGTTATTAAATCCATCGCGCAAGTGTCATTAAAAGTAGGTAACAGGATTTAAAATACTTAGATAATGGGGTAATCTATTACATTAAAAAAATACAGAAACTATTAATAAATTTGTAATAGACAACCCTATTAAAAAAATTCAAAACTAGAACTGCTATAAAGATTTACCCCAGGAATACCTGTTTTTCTGTTTGCTTGTCAGTTTCTAAATGTTGAGTCACCTTGTATATTAAAAAAACCTTTGAAATAAAATCACAAATAATTTTTAGTTATTTGTATTTGAAACATTTGCGTGCCTGACTCCCATCCATAGCAAAAGCATTGAATGCGGCCATGATTAGGCGCGACCACGACGATATAAATCGGCTGTTGCTATAAAAAGTGATATTTATGGTATTTGACACGTAAATCTTTCAATTTTATAGCCGAAGCCACTCGTGGTCGGAATGGGTGTGCTTTCCTGCTTGATTGGACGTTTCGTGAGTTAAGGATATAAACTTTATTTGCTTTTCATAATTCGCTGACTCAGTGGCGTAGTGGTAAATTCCACCAAGAACATAATCACTGGTTTACTGTTTTTTATTAAATTTTGATTCAATATGATCTGGATTCCAACCTGCAACTCCGGGAATGCGCCGCGACTTGCTGTGGCCAATTACACAAGCTCGTCAATCACGTGATAGGTCGAACTCCTTCTGCACTTCGGTTGAAGGAAGGTTGAATCACAATATCGGTTGAAGTCCCGACTAAATACTTCAAAATCGTTTTTTTTTAATTATTGATAAGCCTTCATTTGACCACAATCTCACCTGATTTAAAGTGACGATGTGGTCTAAGATGGAGCATGAAGGCCTAGAAGATGGCTTCTCCGGACCACATTACGAAACACGACAAAATCGCTTCACGCACTGGCCCAGCCCGGAGGGTGGAGTTGAACCTAAAAAGTGTGGATTGATTAGTTTAAGTGTTGCGTTCAATAATGTTCAGCTGTAATTATCACGAAGTGAATATTCCTTAACAAAAAATGAAATACGACTTTAATCCGAACCGAAGAAAGTAAATTATCGTAAGCCCACGAAATACAGAGCGGCTCTTAAAAGCGGATTTATCCGGTTCTCGTCAACCACCATTACGGAGATGGCAGCTTTTCAAACACATTTTACATCTCATTTTGCGATAAATTACAAATGAGTGGCGCGACCAAGTTCGCGGTTAAAATCACAACGGTATTGATGCATTATTCATTTTCTAGAAGTTTTGCTACAAGTTTCGTTAGATGGCGTGGCGGTGCCGCTCTACTTAGGTTCATAAGGCGCACTTCTCGGGCTCAGGATCTTACTTGCTACTAAATTATTTTAAAGTGGATTGCGCTATATTCAATATTAATTTTGACGGTTAGAGAACTCTATATACTCCATGTTGTTAAGGACTTTAAGAATAAAAAAAACAATAAATTAGGTTTTCTTAAAAGTTAAACACCATAAAATATTTTGTAATGTGCACTAAATGCGTATTCATTTGATACCCCACTCGAGTATATTTGCAGATTTTCGGTTTTCCTTTCCGACTCTAACCTCCATAACTTTTAAACGGCACAACCGATTGTCATGTCATGAAACATGTCTAAGAACCCTCGCGCCGGACTCACCTTTCATACAATAAAACTTAATTAAAATCGCTCCATCCGTTCGGGAGCTATGTCCCAGACAGACACACAAACACATCAAACTTATAACACCCCCTTTTTTGGTTGGGGGTTAAAAATATGACCCAACTAAACTAAAAAAAAAAGACGACTTAACGTTATTTAAATGACATAATAAATACAACGTTTTCAAATCGTTAGTCTACGTCAAATAATCCAATCATTTGTATAATAACATAAATAAAACTTTAATCTATACAAACTGATTTTGAAATTAAAAATGTCCTAAATAAGTGACTCCTACCACTTTCCTACTAGGACACAGATCAACTTCTGAAGCTTTGTCCTAAAATCGCTCCCTAAACTAATACTCCCACAGAGAGGGACAAAAACACACCTCTATACTTTAACACACTAGCCTATGAAACACGTATTACCATTAACATTGTAAGAAAGTAGTTTATATTGGTATGCTTTAGTGTAAATGTTGGATATACTTTAGCTATGTAAACATGTAATTTACTCAACCTGTATTTAGTTATTCTCACTAGGCAAGGGCGGGACCCTAAAACAAGTATATTTATACTCAAAAGCGGATTTCCGAATCATAAAAGATAGATCATGTTAGTGAAATAAAATTATTAGTTTAAAATTTTTTGGTGTTCAATTATTTTATATTTAGGTATTTCACCTCATAACATATTGGCCGAGATTCCCTTATTACCTTTGATAAGTGGTACATTAAAATTATTTGATAAACTCAAGTATCGAATACGATCGAAAATAGCGACCACTTTCAAGTTCAACTTTTTACAGATTGTTAAATATGTAAGCAAAGATACAAATCATTTATTTATATCCATTGTTGTTGTTTCCATTGTTTGGTTTTACAAATCTTAGAAACGTCAAAGGAAATTGGCTTACAAATTCACCAATTTTTATACGCTCCTTATTTATTTCTTCAGTAAAAATACGTAGTTATTTTGAGATTCAGAAAGTGCAGAGACAGCCCTGAGACGACTAAACAGTGTCTCTTTCCATTAACATAAACCAATAAATACAAACGGTAAAACACACTGCATTTCTTAGAATAATTTATCCGAGTCTTGATAGAGAGAGGTAAACAACTGTTTAATGCGAGATAGACAAAAAACGGGTTATGGTGCTCCATGCCAACTTTTTCAAAACATCAAACATACATTTCCCTAACGAGGACTTTTAAAAATGTTGACCAACTCTTCCTGAGATGCCGACTTTCAGATGTTTTCTATCTCGCATTTTAGAGAGATTCCTAATTAGTATTTATTACTGAAAGAGTGTTATTCGCTTCATGATAGTTACTGAAAGAGTGTTATTGCTTGAAGTACACGGACATTAGCCTATCGTAGGCGAGATATAAATTGTGAAAGGGATTTATTTCCACAAAACTCACACTGCGACATTAGACACTTAAAGTTAAAACTATTTATTAACTATAAGGAAAACTATCAGCTAAATCCACGTGCTATGTTCTTATGTCTTAAGGCCGGAAATCATAGTGACATAAAATAATTAATTACATTCAATCAATGATTATGAGTCACTATGACTTCCGGCCAAAGTAAACTAACAGATTTTTAAACTACTCAATGGACTGTCATGCAGTTTTCAGTAAAATACTGAGAGTTTCTAGTGGTTTATAATATATTTTTTTCAAATTAAAGAAACATTAATACTTTTTTCTAATGCCGAGTTAAAGATAGACGCAAGCTGCATCTATCCGATAACCCAACTGTCATCATCATCACCCTATTAACGTTCCCACTGCTGGGACACAGGGACTTCTCTCTTGACGAGAGAGATTAGGCCTTAATTCACCACGCTGGCCAAGTGCGGGTTGGTGAATGTCACATGCCCTTCAAACTCTTTTAAAGTTCTCAGAACATGCCGGTTTCCTCACGATGTTTGCCTTCACCGTTAAATCACGTGTTTAAAGCGCACATAAATTTCTCAAGGAGAAAAATCCAGAGGTGCGTGGCGGGGTTTGAACCCACGACCTTCGGAATGAAAGTCGAGTGTCCTCCCACTTTAGGCAACACGGCACGACAACCTAACTGTAAAACTTTATAAATAAATAATTTTTTCCGGACAATCACTACAACAACATCTAGCCCCGGATAAGCTCTAAGCTTGTGTTTCGGGTACTAGACGTCTGATAAACTTAATATAAAAGATACATATATAGATTTTTTTAGTATACATATTAAACATTATCAAGGAAAAATCTTTAAAAAATATACAAACACTTGACCCGTCAGCGGGAATCGAACTAGCTACCTCTTGCGCTCGCGACTTTTGCTCACCGCGCCGCCTATAATAATAATAATAATGGCTATGTTCAGCAGTGAATTTTCTACGGCTGAAATTATTTTGATGATGAAGTTAAAAAACGCGTCCGATCTCAACCCTACCGAATCTAATCCCACTCGTATCATGCAAAATGAAAATAGCAAGCAGCAACCCTAGGGGAGCGAACGAACCCAAATCAATTTTTACATTTAGATGGTACAATTTTAGCTTTTCAATATCTCCCTTCGAGTTGTCACGGTATTGAGTGCTTGTTGGGAATGCAGACGGTTTATGGGTTCCATACATGTATACACGTGACATGTACATGTGTAAAAGTTACATTTGTATTACGAGGTGGAAGCGATTCAGGTATGAGTTATGGTAAATGAAAATTTCCGAAGCGAAGGGGTATTTGAGACCACTTTATTTCTGTTCAGTGGCAGTGATGTTTTATTGATAAGATACTTATGAACTTTACTTATGTATAAGTTTGTTTGCTTACACCTTAAAGTTAAAATTGGTGTATTTACTCAACCGAAGTTGCAGCAATAACATTTAAAAAATACAGAGGTTTTCAAGGCAACTGTGTTTTAGTGTTTCTTGCCCATTGTTGCTGTACTTGTAGAACGTGCAGGTTGCCTCGTTAAAAATCTTACTGCTACCTCCTTATTAAACCATTAAACATACTATATTAGTGTATCAGAAGTTCAGCACCCGAAACATAAGCTTAGATCTTATCTGATCTATTGGTGTGATTATTGTCCAGCAATATTTTTTCAGTAAAAGTTTACTGGTAAATATTCAGTTAGGTTATCTCTCAGTAGATCCATCGTGAATAGATCCATCGTAAACTTTTTACCTCAAAATTAATCAAGAAAATAACTGAATCTAATGAGAAAAAAGTCCCACTGGATCTCTGATTTATCTGGCTAATGGAGCTATGTTCCGGAGCCATAACATAGCACCAGAAAAAATGAAAGTATCTATTGTTGCACTAAATGCGTTTCTCTTTATGTTAGATAAGCCTTCGCTGTAAAGTGAAGATGTAGTCTAAGATGGGGCATAAAGACCTAGAAGGTACATGGCTTCTCCTGACCGCATTACGAAACACGAAAAAAACGCACTGGCCCAGCCCGGAGGGTAGTGACAAGCCGCGGCCGAAGCCTACCAGAAATCTTCACTTAAAACAGGCAGCTTACGAGTAAACTATATATTTATTTCATGATAAATAAGCAAACGCAAATCCCGTGAAACTAATACATTTCAGCATTTCACAGAGCGGTTTAGATCCCGCCACTTGTCGGGTGACGCGACTGCAATAATTTCCAAATCTCAGCGGAATGCTGGCTGAAAGTAATTCTGCTTTTGACATCATTCCAACTATGCACGCCTCGCTTTCAATTCAAATGGTTCAAACGTTTGTCGCCTTTGCTTTTTTATGTTTAGGTGAATTTAGCTTGAATCTTGCCATCATATTCCATAGCCATAACACTAAATTGCGTAGTTACGAAGAGCTAGCGCTGGTTTAGGATTAACTTGGGCTTGAAATGTTAAATTCATCACAAAATTATAAATGACTAGCGGCCAGCCCCGGCTCCGCACGGGTAAAAAAAAAATCCCGGCAATTATTTGAATTTTTCTCACCTTTTAAACCTTCCCTAGACCTTCACGAATATTTATAGATTAAGATAAGATAAATCCGCTCAGCCGTTCTCAAGTTTTAGTGAGACGAACGAACAGCAATTAATTTTTATAAATATAGAAGATTATGTGTCGCATTTGTATGTACGCTAATCAGAAAACGGAAAGGAATTTGGTATTTGCATTATTTGTAACTGCAAGTTGAGTAGATGTTTTCGAAGAACTAGTGTTTATTTGTTATGCAAGCATTTTGGTGAGATTATTGAAAAACAAAAATCTTTTTTTTATACATATAAAATGAAATTATGTATAATGATGATGTTGTATAATTTTTATTTGCGTCAGTGTGATGTCTTAGACGGTCACTATTTGACGGAAGAATGGATAATTTTACAAGAGCCATCGTATTTAAGTTGTAAGTAGAGATTTTACCTATAAATTAATCTGGTTATTTATTTGCATCTTTTTACCGTCTTTATTATCATCGACGCTTAATCGTCTAAACATGGTCTATATCCTATTGCATTCTGAACAATGTTGAAAACAAAATAATTTCCAAGAAAATGTCTGTTAGGTAGCAAAATTTACACATAATTAGTTTACGACCGTTATATTTCGTACCAGCTTTGTTGCATGAAAAACTACGCAAAACCCGACAAAAATCGTGAAACATTTTACAGAGAAAGCAAAGAGTTCTCTTAGTTACTGAACCAATATAACCGACCGCCATATTCATTCTAAAGTTGAAAATCCTTAAGAGCCTTATCCGGCCCAAAGTGGGTTACTTATAACTTAAATAAGTATATGTTAAGTTTATAAAGGGCGTTTAGAATTGTAGGGCCGACTTCCGGTGAGTTTTAATCAAGAAATGTAGCGTCAGAGAGGCTGAACCACAGGTCAACAGCGACTGTAATGAATTTGTATTGAGACTAGCTGGGCCAGGGACTTTGTCCGCATTCGGTAACGGAGCTGGCACATTATTTTTTTACTTATCAAAATAGTGACTTCGGATTGAGAAGTTTATAGTTAAGTAGTCTCTCTCATCAAGAGAGAACTACCTGTGTCCCAGAGTGGGAACGTTAATAGTGTAAGGTTAATATAGATACTAAGTTAATTTATGTATATTTTAATCAAATGTTTAATTCGTTCTAAATTCATAGTTTTGTTAATTATAATTTTTACATGTATTATCGTGACCTAAAAGTATGTATTTAAAGGCAAGTTCCGGTTTATTGTTTGAGTTGACTTTATTTCGTAAGCCAATCGGCGCTCGCACACGCCACCGCTGTCGAGCGCACCGACCAATGAGGAGTGAGACCAAGTTGTCAAGTAGGGTTCGAGCGCTCGACGGCGGAACGCGACGGCCGGGCATTGGAACGGTGGCACTAGTCTAGGCAAGACAATGGAATATTACAAGCTAATAAAGAGTGGGAATTTTGTGAAAAATTAAAGTGGATTTTATTCTGACCAAACCCAAAAGGTCAGAAGTGGGATAGACGAGAGGATTTCATATCTTCTAAAAACGCCCACGGCTCGGAAAAACGTAAGTATTGATTTAATTCCTAAAAACATTTTATTTTATCGGGTAGATCGTTTCTGTTTTCCCTCTATCTCTTCGATTTCCTTTTTAGTATTACATGTAAGTTTACAGTATTAGTTACTAAGTCCTTAATCCTTTTCCCCATTTTTTGTATGGGTATTGAGTATTTTTTTTTTCCAGTTAATAATATATATTTAAATTTTAAATTTTGCCTATCTACCATGTCTTATTGACTTCGGAAGAACAAACTAGCAATTTAGTACTTTGTTTTGGTTATGAAATCGTTTAATTAAATAAAATTAACATGCGATGAATCCAAAACTTGTCTAGAACCGATCTTTAGTCTAGTAGCGGCGCGGGTCCGGTCAAGGGCTCCAGTGTTTCTTTGTTTTACAAGCACTTTCTCCTTCGAGTTTAATAATCTGTTTATGTAGGTATATCTATATATCTATATATAAAAGAAAGTCGTGTTAGTTACACCACTTATAACTCAAGAACGGTAGAACAGATTTGGGTGAAAATTGGTATGGATGTAGCTTAGAGCCAGGAGACGGACATAAGATACTTTTCATCCCGGTCGACAGCGTTCCCGTGTGACTTGACATGAAACGTCAGTCACTATAAAACGTGTTATAACAAAAAAGAATCAGACTTGGAATAACAAAACGCAAATGATAGCTATGTAATTGACGTATAATGACAGCTATGTAATGACGTATAGATGACAATTTGATACTTGTAAGAAATCAATATTCAAACTATCTATATATATAAAAATGAATCCCTATTACCCTTGGTCACGGTATCACGCCTGAATGGCTGGACCGATTTCGCTAATTCTTTTTTTTGTTCTGTTCGTTATTATCAGGAGAAGGTTCTTATGAAAGAAAAAAATAAAGGAAATTGCGCGGAAAATTAGAAAATTTAAAATTATTTAACCACCATATAAAATTATTAAATTTTTTAATGTAACTTTAAGACATTGGACATAGAATTGATTGAATGCGTGCTGAAAATATATTCAAAAGAGGATGACTTTGATTTAATTAACTTAATGAAATCAAGAATCTGCTCATTTATAGCGTCTAAGACGGAACAAAGTTCGCCGGGTCAGCTAGTATATAATATATCAGATGTAAAGTAACCATAACACGAGCTTAGAGCTTACCACGGGGTTAGATATTGCTGTGTGATAGATAGATAATAACTTTATTGCACACCAATGCTTACAGACTAACTTAAAAATAACAATCAATAGCCACATACGTTGTACAATCGGCGGCCTTATCACTTAAAGCGATCTCTTCCAGGCAACCTTTTGATGGATAGGATATGTTAGGAACACCAAAGACGGTGCACAAAGATCATAGCATATACATAGATAATATGAAAAAGAAATAAAAATAAATAATAAATACATACATTAAATAAGAAAAAAATAGGAGAAAATACATAAGTATAATAAACGATAAATGTATTATTAATATATCACTACATGGTAGATAGTGTTGATGAACCATGCCTATAAAGATATTTAAGGATTTTGCTGTGTGATGTTTGCATAATCCTATTATTTTTTTAGTATTAGTATCAAGTTTTCATAACATAGAACCTAGATTGTGTGTTTGATGTAGGGTCGAAAGGTCAAATGGGTCGAAAGGTCAAACAGATCCAATGGGTTGAAAGGTCAAATAAGTCAAAAGGTCAAATCGGTTGAAAGGTCAAATTGGTAAAAAGGTCAAATTGGTTGAAAGGTCAACTGGGTCGAAAGGTCATTTGGGTCGAAAGGTCAAATAAGTCGAAAGGTCATTTGGGTCGAAAGGTCAAATGGGTCGAAAAGTCAAATGGGTCGAAATGTCAAACAGGTCCAATGGGTTGAAAGGTCAAATAAGTCAAAAGGTCAAATCGGTTGAAAGGTGAAATGAGTCGAAAGGTCAAATTGGTAAAAAGGTCAAATTGGTTGAAAGGTCAACTGGGTGGAAAGGTCAAATGGGTTGAAAGGTCAACTGGGTGGGAAGGCAAATGTTTTTCTTTTGGTTCGTTTAGACAATTTATTTACTTATTTATTATTTTTTGCCCGGTTAAGCTGCTTTCTGGAAGTTTCAGATACAATGGATGAGGATGCAGGAGAAGCTCGAGGTGATGGGCAACGGAGTGGGAGAGACCCTAGGTTGGAGGGTACGACAAAATAAAGTCCCGAGGATAGGGGCCCACAGAAGGAGAGACCCAAGGTGGTGGGTACAAAGAGGGAGAGACCCAAGGTGGTGGGTACAAAGAAGGAGAGACCCAAGGTGGTGGGTACAAAGAAGGAGAGACCCAAGGTGGTGGGTACAAAGAAGGAGAGACCCAAGGTGGTGGGTACAAAGAAGGACAGACCCAAGGTGGTGGGTTCACGAAGGTAAAGTCCCAAGTGGGTGGGCACAGGAAAGTCAAATCCCTGTGGGATGGGTTGACTTTAAGGTTTCAGGAAATGTCGAACAATAAAGGGGAGAGTAAGGAGTGCTACTCAACTGAGGACGATGGTGAAATGTATGCGAGGCGAAAACAAACTCACATTTCTATTGGCCTCTAACATATATTGTAGGGTCTCTAACATATATTGTAGGTCACTGTGTCTCACTTATTAAGGCAATGTCATCCACAAATCGTAGATGGTTCAAATATTCACTGTTTATATTTATACCAAGGCCCGACCACTGTAGTTGTTTAAATATGTATTCTAAGAGAGAGTTAAATAGGTTTGGTGAAATCGGGTCCCCCTGTCTCACGCCTCGTTCCAGCTGGAACACGTCGCCTTTGGTTTCTATTCTGACAGTTGCTTTACTGCGTTTATGGATTTCAATCATTATTTTAATATCTCCCTTCTTAGTCGGTCACTCTTGACAGAGTGGTCGTGGTTATGGGGGGTCCTTATATTGGGTTGCTGCTTTTGCAATGCGCCGCCATTGTTCCCTGTTAGTTGCGGTGCGGGAGCAGTCGGTAATGAGTCAATTTTGAGATGAGGTCCGACCACCTTGTTGGAGAGCGACCACGAGACCTCTTTCAATATAGTTGTATGGTATTCCTTGGTCTATCAATGCCTTCCATAGATGGTTATGGTGTACTGTATCAAATGCCTTGGAATAGTCAACATAGGCTATTTATAGCGTTTTTCTGTATTCCAAATATTTTTCTATGATTTGTCTTATAGTAAATATGTGGTCAATGGTAGAATAGTTCTTTCTAAAGCCAGCCTGCCACGAGGTTGTTCGAAGTCTAGAATTTTATTGAGTCTATTAATTATTATAGTGGTGAATGGCTTATACGTTGATTGCAATAAGCTGATTGGCCTATAGTTATTTATGTTTAGTGGGTTCTTTTTTTTGTAGAGTAAGGTTATAATTGATGTTTCCCATTGTTCCGGAATATGTTGTGTACATATTCCAGAACAACTTGCTAGCAAAGGTGCGAGTGGTTCAGACATAGCTTTTAGTACATCGTTGATAACGGTATCTTCTCCCGGGCTCTTCATGGATTTTAAACTATTTATGTTTTTCTTTACTTTAATTACTAAGATTAGTGGTACTTCATCTAAGTGAGCTTGGTTAACAGGTCTGTAATGAGGTTGACATTGATTTTTATTCTGGCGGTATAGATTTTTGTAAAAATCTGTTGAGACTTTTTAGGATATGTTTTCTGTTTGTGATCTTTCCTTCTGTATTGTCTTTCAGTGTTTGTATCCATTCTTTATTGTTAGTCAATCTTTTCATATTGTTCTTGGATGTTAGGTTTTTCGGTGATTGTTTTTGATAAGTTCACAAAATTTGTTTGGAGTGACGGGACGTCCGCTTTGTAAGTACATGCCGTTTAATTTTAAATGATTTTCTGTCTTTTCTTATTGTAGTAGTAAGAGATAGGGTAGCCCGTACCATTCGATGGTCTGTTGGTTGTGTGGTTGTTACTATTTCGATATTCTGTATAACTTTAGTGTTAGATTTACTAGTAATGAAGAAATCGATTTCACTAAGTGTGTTTCCGTCCGGAGAGCGCCAAGTCCATTTTGTTCTTCGATTTCTTCTTAAAATGAGTATTCATAATGTATAGCTCGTTCTCTAGGCAAAAGTGGATGAGCATTTTGCCTCGTTTGTTTCGTGACCCGTATCCCATGGTCCTAACACCGAAGAATCATTAGAACAGCGTTGACCAATTTTGGCGTTGAAATCTCCCATCAATATCTTGTTTCTTTTCTCGGTAGGCGCGTAGACTTGTATCAAGCACAGATTATTATTTTTAAAGCGTAAGTCAAGTCTTGCTACTCTGTCGGATATGGCTTGGAAATCTATTATAGTTTTCTTTAGTTCCTTTTTCACAACAAATCCTACGCCATTCCTTCCACTCTTCTTACCGGTGTAAAGAAAAATATAGGACTCATATTCAATTATATGTGTACCTTCTTTTTTTACCTCAGATAATCCTATTATGTACCACTTAATGTTGCGGATGGCATGTTCAAGGTCTTCTTGTCGACCGGTTTCTACTAGAGATCTTACATTTAATGTGCAAATATATGTTATGTTATTTGGTTTGTTTTTGTGGATAAATGGAGGGTGGTGGTCATCTTCTCCCATGGTGACCAGCCATTTTGGGAGAGTTATGGTTTTCTTCTTTATTTTGTTTCTTGATATGTTTGTTATTATTATTATGGAGGGAGACCACTAGTTGCTACTGTTGTTGGTCATCACTTTCAGTGTCACTCGTGACTTCTGCTGTTGGTGTATTTGTTATATTCCGTGCTTGTATGTAGGATTCTATGGATTTGTTTTTTTTTTAAATTATTTTAGAACATTTTTTTGTGTGCAATCTTTGTAATAGCTTCCGGTGATGAGTTTTGTTTTTTTTTGTTTACGATTACTTGTAGACGGCATATTTAGTTTGGAATATTTCGGAAAGCTAGTCTTCTTATGATTTTCATTGTTCAAAATTATGATTTTATCATACCTTATGGCAATATTTTCACCTTGTTCTTTGCGTTGCTTGAATTCTAAGTTCTTTCCTTTTTTCCAATATCTTTGGTGTGAAATCTTCCTTTAGGTAGGTGGTAGAATCTTTCAGATGGTGTCGATTTTTTTTGAGATTTGTATTTTCATACCCAGCGTGCAAAAGGTTACAGTTATAGGCCTCACTTTGTTTGTTAGTTTTCCTATTCTTCTGACGGATTTTTTTTAACATTTTCATAATATCTTCTTATTTAAAACTTATTCGAATGTCAATCTAAATAGTTAAAATAACATTTGTTGATGTGCACTGACAGTTTATCTATGAATTTATTAAGTTTTTGCTTTATATTTTTCACTTTTTCAATTTCTTGTAATTATTTAGTACAGAGACAATGTTTACATAGGCACAGTGGCGCCTCCACCGTCTAATCTAAATAGTTAAGATAAATATCAAGTAGATCATAGTAACTGTAAGAAAAAATAAATGTGAAATCGTTATTATTGTTAGGAATACTTTATTGCACAGTATAAATACAGAGTTGTACAAAAGGTGGGCTTAGTGCCAAGGCATTTTCTACCTGCCAACCTCGGACAGGTTTGGGATAAAAAGTTGGCGCGCAAGAATGTATAAAAGTGGCTTAATCTAAAGAGTTACAATATTAAAGTGTAAGGTACATAATTAAAACAATCAAAAATATAACAAAAACAATTCTAAATATATGTTTTATATTTAAAACACACACACATACATATTATACATACAAATATATATGAATAAAAGGGATGGTTTGATAAGTTATGTATATAATTTATCAAGATAGAAGTTTTTAGTTGCTCGTTTGAAGTGGTCTTTTGTTTCTGCTTTTCTGATATGAGGTTAATAAATAATATCATTAAGTTAATAATTAATATATATCTTGTCCGATTGTTAAGCGAGAGGACTTGCTTCAAGTAGGATGGCCGAGCTGTAAGGTTAATATAGATACTAAGTTAATTTATGTATATTTTAATCAAATGTTTAATTCGTTCTAAATTCATAGTTTTGTTAATTATAATTTTTACATGTATTATCGTGACCTAAAAGTATGTATTTAAAGGCAAGTTCCGGTTTATTGTTTGAGTTGACTTTATTTCGTAAGCCAATCGGCGCTCGCACACGCCACCGCTGTCGAGCGCACCGACCAATGAGGAGTGAGACCAAGTTGTCAAGTAGGGTTCGAGCGCTCGACGGCGGAACGCGACGGCCGGGCATTGGAACGGTGGCACTAGTCTAGGCAAGACAATGGAATATTACAAGCTAATAAAGAGTGGGAATTTTGTGAAAAATTAAAGTGGATTTTATTCTGACCAAACCCAAAAATAGGGTGATTATGATGATGATGAGTTAAGTAGAGGGTAAATAGTTAGAATTATAACATTTGTGTCGTGAATAATTTTATTCTTCGTGAAATCGTACAGATTAGTCTTCCTGACCTTATCCTTTACCTTACAGAGTGTTTGATTAAATCTAACTATAGTTACTAACCTATTGTCTTTCTGGTGCTTACAGGCATGATGACTACAAAAAAAGACAGGTATTCTGTTTAGTCCGTTTATCGTCATCTACCCTACTAAAACTACTACATTGACATATTGAATCTTGTTTTTCATTAATTTACGCCTATGAAACGGTTGAAAATTATATCAGTTCAATAGAGCCAATTAATTTCATAAGAAGTAGTTTTCTGGAAGTATTTTTATATAAAAACACTTCACAAGAGAGATTTAAGCTTGAGATGTAAGTTTCTTTCATATCCCTCATTATGTAGAAATAAAGTTTTTGTTGTTGTTTAATCTTTCATAAAATGGAATAATTCGGGCGATTGATCGATCGATCGATAATAAATTGTATTCAAATGACAAACTGAATAAATTGGTCATAGTTGAGAGATCTGCCTAGCGTAACAGCCCGTAATAGAGTTTCAAGACAATTTAAGATGTCCAAAGATTAAATTCCATTGTAATTCAAGACAGAGCCCTGTTCTGCTGACGGTCGAGGCTAGGCCGGAAGCCACCTGAATTTTTATGAAACAAAAGAAAGTTATTCGAAATAATCCGGCATTACCGGCGAACCAATCTGAGATTATGCCCAAAGATGAAAATTGCCTGATCCGTTCGCATTAAACAATTTATTGTGGATTTTTATTTTACTGTTTGCATTTTTTTTGGTTTGTATTTTATGATAGTAACCAAGCAAAAAGCCGTGTTGGCTAAGTGTGAGCACACTCGAATTTCATTCCGAAGGTCGTCGGTTCAAACCCAGCCACGCAGTTATGGATTTTTGTTCTTGAGAAATGTATTAGCGCTATAATACACGTGTTTTAACGGTGAAGGCAAACATCCTGAGGAAAACGGCATTTTCTGAAAACCTTAAACACCTGTACGCGTAGAGAATTAAGGCATAATCTCTCTCGCGAGAAGAGATTGTTGATGATGATGAACCTAGCAAAGTGTTATTATTTATTCTAAGCTCATCATTGTAACTCACTCAATATAATGGATGGAAAATATATAATTACTAGCGGGCCACCCCGGCGTCGCACTGGTATATAATTTTCCCGGAAATTATTCGAATTTTTCACGCCGTAAAAACCATCCTATCTCTCAAGTTGAATCGAACTGCACATGGTGTGCGAATTTTATTATAATCGGTTAAGTGGTTTAGGAGTCCATTGAGGACAAACATTGTGACACGAGATTTATATATATTAAGATAAAATATTTGGGCATTATTTTGGACGGTAGTTAATTTTTATTTGTTCAAATGTAGTAAGATGTCTTATGAGTATAGCCAGGGCATGCTTAATTTGCTAATTGTCCATGTAAGAAAACGGCCAACTGACAAAAGGTCTTTATTAGTAAGTATATGTAGCAAAAGGTCGGTTTCTGAATTAGTTAAGACTTACCTTTTTTGTCTTATACTTCTACACTTCCTTGTGAATTACGATAAACTCTGTGAATTCACGCAGGCGAAGCCGCAGTCAAAAGCTAGCATCGAAAATTGTGTGATTAATAATACATAACTAATAAATAAAATATATATTTTTGGACAATCCACATAACAACATCTTGCCCTGTGGTAAGCTCTTAGCTTGCGTTACGAGTACTAGGCATCTGAAAATATGCTGATTATAATAGACTTACATATATTGATATTTTTTATTATACACAAAACTAAAACAACAAACACTGTTTACCGCGGAAAAATAAAATGTTCCGCGGTTGACAGATATTTTATATCTATCTGCAAGAGTCTCCTAGTGGTAGATTTTGCCGCAATTTGGCGAAGTCTCCCAGGTTCACTCCATAAACTAATGATTGGAAATTACCTTCGAATCGGTTCTCTGCAAATTTCGACAATTCCTTCGAGAGCCCAGGAAATGTATTAGGAAGACATTCTGTACATGAGGTAAACTGAGCGGAATCTTTGTCGTTGGACATGATAGAAATTGGCAAGTGATGCAAAATATTTGTATTTTGTATTCAATAATGCGTATTCACACAGTTACACAAATCGATATAGTAGTCTAGCTATGTCTAGTAATATCGTTGTACGCTCTTCGAATCAATCAGTTATTGTAAACACTGAATGTGTTTAAAGTTGACGATAAATATAATATCCATGTAATAATTAGTCAAGTACCTATGTGCTTTAAAAAAATTAAATATCTTAATAAATAAATATATCCGGACAATTCCTACTACAACATTTAGCCCCGTGGTAAGCTCTAAGCTTGTGTTACGGGTACTAGACATCTGATACACTTAATATAATAGACATACATAGATAGATATATATTTTTTTAATATGCTTATTATGTTATGCTCCAAACTCCCCCAATAATTAAAAACATCTCTGGACTGGGATTTTGTTGGATGGAGTTGGGGGAGGACATTACCAGGCAGTGGGACAGCATAGGCTAAAGAAAAATAAAAAAGTGTGTGTGTGTCAGCTACGACGCACGATTGGAGTTTACTCCTTACGAACTATAATTATGATATATATCGAATAGAAAAAAAGGGTAAATGAACGCATCTGCTAAAATGATAAGAGAAACAAACATATATCTCTAATTATTCGGGTTATTTATATTACTTCAATAAAGCGTATTACATAAAGTATGTTACAAAATAATATAAATAAAATACAGCAATACTTCGTAGTTGAGACTACGAAGTATCGCGCAAAGAGGATACCCCGAGAATGAGATACGCTGTGTAATGTATTCCATCTCATTTTTTTACACGTTAAATCCTACAGATATATATGTTTGTCTCTTTCTACGTAACGCCTCAACTTTTCGTGTTACACTTTTTGATTTTACTCATAAAATTTTCGTACCGGGCCTTATAACTCAAATCGTTTCTTAAGGATTAAACTCCAATATAAAATATTATCTTGTATCAGTGACACACTTTTATTTAATTGTGTTTGTTAGAATTTCTCAAACAACGCGCTTTAATGTTCTGCAAATACAGGTTTAGGAATAAAAACAATCTAGAGAATACAATTCGATTATCAGTTCGATTTTCAATAACCATTAAGGCTCTGCCTGCCCAAGCCTGGTACAAGTACTTACATTTATCTTAGGTAAGTCTATGAAATATCTTGTAGATACTTGGCATACAATTTTCTTTATTTATTTTTGTGTGCAAGCATTTGCTTTTATTTTAGGCCAGTCTATGAAATATATTGTACCTTTTATACAGTTTTCTTTATCTTATTTTAGCGCGCCAGAATTATATTAAAATCCTCATCATCATCACCCTATTAACGTTCCCACTGCTGGGACACAGGGACTTCTCTCTTGACGAGAGAGATTAGGCCTTAATTCACCACGCTGGCCAAGTCCGGGTTGGTGAATGTCACATGCCCTTCAAACTCTTTTAAAGTTCTCAGAACATGCCGGTTTCCTCACGATGTTTGCCTTCACCGTTAAAGCACGTGTTTAAAGCGCACATAAATTTCTCAAGAAGAAAAATCCAGAGGTGCGTGGCGGGGTTTGAACCCACGACCTTCGGAATGAAAGTCGAGTGTCCTCCCACTTTAGCCAACACGGCTTTATCCTTAATCCTTATTATCCTCATAATATAAAGGAAATAGTCGCGAACTTCGAATAAAACAATCGATAGAACACAACTCGATTATCGCTTCATTATTTATTAAATCAGAAAAATGAATCAGAAAATAATTGATTGATTCACACATAATACTCAGTAATAATCACAAATAAACATTGTACATTGCGTGTGTGGACCAAAAGGTTTTGCCTTACAAAACACATAATCGCGAACTTCGAATAAAACAATCGATAAAACACAACTCGATTATCGCTCCGAGTTTCATTACCCGTTACGAGTACACGACACGAGTACGACGACACATTAAGGCACTCGTCCCGGTGCAAGCATTTAGCTGGCGGCTCAGTCTACCATCTTTGTAATATTCGATTTAAATGCATGCTGCGGTGGCACCTTCTGCCTCGATCGCGTCTGTATTGGCTTTTCACGAGATCAGTATCGAGATTTCCACGTACTCGTGATTGGTCTAAGAGGTTTTGCCCGCGGAACTTCAACGAAGGGGAACAGGTACTAAGCGCAGAAATAAATAAATAGGTAGCTTTGTAATGTTCTTCTTTCTTGTAGATATTGAATTGAGTTTATTTATGATGGGCTCTATTATCCACTAGCGGCCCGCCCCGGCGTCGCACGGGTAAAAGAAGTTCCCGGCAATTTTTCCGTATTGCTCACCGTTTAGACCTACCCTGGACTACGACAAACATTTTAAAACCAAAATCAGCTCAATCGTCCCAGCCGTTCTCGAGTTTTAATCAGACTAACGAATAACAATTCATTTTTATTTATATATATAGATAAGGCGTTAAGATGTAATGATGACTTATCGAAAGCGCGGTTTTTATATAAAAAAGTAAAGTTTTCCGTGCGCTTGTTTTAGTATTTTGGTGAGACTTTCGGTTTTCATTAAATTTATTTAATGAACCTCGTCGTAAACAAAGAGGTAATACTTACCTCTTTGTTAAAAAATATTTTCATTTTTTTTTACTAAAACCTCTTGTGTCCTTCTATGTTAAAGTATCCTTATTCTTTTGGTAAGAAGCGAAAAGTACATGTTAAAAAAAAAATGAATATTTGTTTTATTACATAATGTTAAAAAAAAAACAACATAATATTTTTTTTTATTATGTAAAAAAAATGGGTACGGACTCCCTTGTCTGTATTGTTTTATTGTTTCTTATTAATAAAAAAATAATAATGGGAAAGTGTCTGTTTGTTTGCCCGTCTTTCACGGCAAAACGACTGAACAGATCTCCTTGAAATCTATACCTTATTAGTAATTAGTAGGGATTTATTATGTAAGTTGTTGCTTCCCTTAGAGCGTTTCCTATTCGCAAAGACAAGTTTTTCTGTGTTTGAGAGTCTTAGTAGACGAAGGTTCTTATTTTAAAAGAGCCAAAGTTTCGGATAGTGAAGTAGTGCGTCGTAATGTCTTGGGACTTCGAGTGTTTCAATACTCCGTGGCAGGGAGAGTGTAACTAAAACTGTCTACAATATTTGATATTGTGGTTCCTAGAACACATTTTTTTTTTACGGAATACTTCCATTCTACATAGCTACATCTCATCTAGCCCAGTGGTAAACTCTAAGCTTGTGGTACGGGTACTAGACATCTAATATACCTAATATAGACATACATATATAGATATTTTTTATTCTACATATTAAACACTCAGCCAAGAAGGCGGCTACTTAGACACATTTACATTTGACGACTATTAAGAGTATTTAAATAAATAAAAACATTCTACAAAATCATTTAACAACAATTATGTTGATCCAACTTTATTGTTACGTTAGTTTGTTGAAAAGTAGTGTTCCTGTGACTATATTATGTCTTCAATATGAATAAACAAAGGGTCCTGATGATGCCTAGCAGTGAACGCGTTAAAACGTTTTCATATACAAACTATCATCATCATCATCCTGCCCTTGTCCCACACTATGTGGGGGCACAACATGTATTTTTCTTCCATTTCCCTCTATCACCCGTCATCTCACCACTCACTCCTTTCTTACACAAATTATAAGAATAAGAATAATTTATTTGCCAAAAAACATGTGTATACAGGATATTATTAGTTATCTAGTACATCAACATGTTCCACCAGTTGTAAGCAAAGTTTTAGTTACATTATCTAGATTTAAAATTAAAAAAACCCCTATTTCAGAACTTTAGTTCCCTTAAGTAAAAAGTCAAGCTATTTTGTAATGTGCACGTGATGCGCTTTCATTTGAGACCCCACTCGAGTATATTTTCACATTTTCGGTTTTCCTTCCCCACGTTTACCCTAATATATATCTTTTAAGCGGGTCAACCGATTTCCATCAAACAGGCCTGGGTAAAACTCATCGTTCATAAAAAAAAAAATGAAATCGCACAATCCGTTCAGGAGCTGTGGTACCCCAGACAGAAAGACAGACAGACCGACACGTCAAACTTGTAACAACTCCTGTTTTTGTCAGGGGTTGAAAACAGTTAGAACTTTTATTATTAAATCATTATAATTTAAATAAGTTTTATAATGTATACGTTTGAAGTGAGTGGTATCCTAAGAAGCTTAGTGGGTAGCCTGGGGGGCTAAAGCGAGCGACACTGAGGCATATATCGATTATCGCCGACTTAACCCCGGCCCCTTCGTGATTGCAGCATTGTGCCTTGATTGGATCCCCTCGGACGTCCATCACTGCGATATTATATCGAAAGTGATATATTGATTGGGAGATTTCACGGAACGGTTAGGGTTTGGGCTTGAAGTACTGAAGGTTTCAGATTAATTTAAATTATAGTAAATTATAATGAGTCGAAAAATTTTCATACAAGCATAATTTTAGGGTGATGCTGAGATGAAGAAAATTGGGACCATAAGACTTTAAAAAATAATTCAAATAATTTGATTATTATTCTTACATTAACTATAACTTTGATACTGCCGATAAATAAATACTGCTTAAAGTAAAGCGAAAGCAAACCAATAGTTTTTAGTTTGACTAAATTTAATGCAGTTTTCCTATGTTTATTACATCTAAAGCTAAGTTTCGTACAATTCTTTGACACTTACACTACATAATTATACATTATATTTAGTAGTATCATAAAATAAATAAAATGTAAAATTTACTTAAATTTTAATCAGTAAAGGAAGTAACATCTGAATAGCTCTAATGTCATTTTAGTATTATGACGTCATTTTAATAAGCTTTAGACGAAGCGTGAATTGGCACCAATGTTGCCAGCAGTAGAGGCTTATCTTCAGAAATAAAATGGTAGGTACTTTTTAGTGGTACAGTTTTAAGCTAACTTTTGCTAAAGCGAGTTGATTTACGAGTGAAATAGCTTACAAATTGAATGTAGTATATATAAAAATATATCAAATGGCTTAGTAGAGCGATGCCAAAAATCGCTAATCCGCTACGACTTTGCATCCATATAACACAGATATCCAAACCTTCCGTGATCCTTTATATCTATTTCTTTTTTTGAGATGGTTCCATATTTTTAATCTATTCTGTTCTGTGCTTTCTTTTTATTGAATATTATTTTCTGTTTCATTTATAATTGTGTCTATTTATGTGTGCTGATTAATTAATTTTTTTCTTACTTTCTAGTTTAATTTATAATAAGTAGCAATTTTATGTAAGCATTTATATTGTTATGACTAGCGGCTCGCCCCGGCTTCGCACGGGTAAGTATTTAAATATCATAGTCGACTTTTTCTAGCCGTAGAAACCATTCTTGGGCTTGAGGTACTACTATCAAAAAAATAATTGTCAAAATTCCTCCAGGCCTTGTTGAGTTATGCTTTTACCAACACATTTTGCGATTAATTTTTATATTATAGATTTATGTGGTTGCAAACATACAGAAAGACGTGGTGGTGTACTGTAATTTATAATATGAATTTGATATAAGCTTTTATATTAATTTTCTGAATTTGTGTAGAAAGAATTAAGACGAAGTAACGTACTCGTAGCTTGTAGGGGGCTATCGAGCGACTTGCGGTCCAGGGGAAGGCTGAGGGCACCACGAGGAAGATCCCCTATGAGATGGACCGACCAGATAAAAGCGGCGATAAATGGCTCATCATCATTGCATGAATGCACCAGGAAGGCAGCCATCAGAGAAGAGTGGCGGCGTGATGTGAAGCTTGCCACCAACACCTGAAATGATGACCACGACCACTATGTCAAGAGTGTAACCGACGAAGAAGAAGAACGTAGCTTACTAGCAACATGCGGGACTCAAACCCACGTCTTCCATTATAATTCATAAATTTTGTTCATTGCACAATATTTACATTGTATTTGAAAATTACAATAATACCAAAAATGTCAAAAAATTAATAATAAATTAATAAATTAGTCCACTTATAATTGAAAAATTAAATTAAGTACTTAACATTAAAACAAAACCGTATAAATCAAAAATAAAAACAACAAAATATAAAATGAAGTCATATAACAAATCAAATTAAATCAAAAATAAAAATGCCAACATCAATCTCTAAATAAAAAATAACAAAAAAAACGTATGGACGTGCTGACCGCTACACCAACCTCGCCACTACGTCATCGCTTCAATATCTTCTACACTTGCACTACGAGGTACGCCACGTACTATGTACTACGTCTTAATTTTTTCTACACAAATTTAGAATATTCGTTTCAACCTTTAAGTGGGGTTTATCACTTTGTAAAATGATAAAAAGCTTTGTAATAGTTTAAATAGGAAAAACAAAGTTCAATGCCCAGATGAATTTCCATATTTAAATGTTTCGCAGAGATTTCGGTAGGTCCCACGTAGTACGTAAAAGGATTGAGCGTTGAGCCTTATTCCACGTTATTACGGCCCAGTTTTCACATTCGATAATCTGAGCGGATGTGGGTCAAGAGAGAACTCCGGCTAGGGGCGGTGCACACTGTGTGACTGACAACTTCGGTGGACGGTATATTTTTGCAGTTTGTAAGGTCATTCAACTGTGCTTGTGGAATTCACTTGCTGAGCAGATCTGTCTGCGATAGTTACTCGACTTGCCAAATATTTGCGACTCCGCTGCGATAAGATGAGTATCAATAATATTTGAAACAAATATGTATGGTATGGTATGTATGGTATGGCAGTATGGTAAAATTATATTGAACTTAACTAAGTAACACAGTTTATAAATACCTATAGATGATTTATGTAAGATATCATAATTAAAATTTAAATATTATCGTCTTTGATCACGTGACTCAAAAAGCTACTTTTCAAAATGGCGTTGGTATGCCGAACTGTGACGTAACTGAGTAGTATAAAACTATTATGTGTCTATGGCAGATTTCCGACACGTGACGTCACACACGTGTTATCTTGAAGGGACTCGTTTTCACGCACTTCTGGCAATTTGAAATATATACATAATTATTGATTTTTTTATATAATGCATTGTGTTTTACCATATATTGGAAAACATAATTTGGTAATTTGTTTGTTCTCACCACGAATTTGGTACCACACACATTTGAACCACTTTGGTATGAATCGCCCAAGGGCTGTTTAAGAATGTGTCGCTTCCAATCGTGCTTCAAGACGCCCAAGTACTTTGTGGAATGTGTCGATTCGAACCACCATATTTTGTCTAGATGAAGTCGGATAGGAAATATTGCATAATTAGTAAACAAGTATTTTATCACAACCATGTCAATGAAAGCCAGGGTTCTGTTCGCCCCCTAATACCCACACATATATCATTTCGCTCGGTTTTTGTGTGTGTTCGTTGTTCCCTTGTTGTGTACGCAAGCCAAGGAACACGACACAATGCAAAATGTAGGTTCGCACGTCAGCGCAGAGTTGTAATTGCTTTGTCAAAGTTGTTTGTACGAATCACGGGTTGAAATTTGAAGAAAGTTTAATATTATGATATCAGTGTTATTAAGAAGTAGCTGTTCCCCCGTGTTATTGTATAAAATAATGATGTGCTTGTAGAAGAAAGTGTTAATATATAAATCGGTCCATTATTTTAATTATATACGCTTGAACGAAATTAACGTTTAAGTTTTCTTCGCTTCTCTTCAAACGGAAGTCTCTTTGTCCCAGAAGTGGGTACGTAAATAGGGTGTTTATTATGATGAAAGGCCGCTTTTCAATTCTTCGGATTAGGTCCATCTGATAATATTTTGTTTCATTTTACAGCCAGGAAGCCGATTGATAAAACGATTGATTCCAAGATCATCAAGAAAATGATAATGATGAATACATTAAAAATAAAAACAGGCAAAAATATTATAAAACTTTGGCCTATTTCACCATCTTCGTGTAATTTAGGCAATGATTAGAATAATATCGTTCAGACTCATCATACAAAGGGAGATTGCTTGACACAACTAACCTTGGACAGTGGACCTTATTAATTCTAAGTTACTCACTGGTTATACATCATTCTCTTGCCCTTATCCCACATAACGTGGGGTCGGCACAACATGCAATACAATATTCTTTACTGAAACACCAACAACAAGAAAAACATTACAAAGAATTGTGCATACTAAAAAGTGATACAGTGGGCGGCCTTATCACTAAAAGCGATCTCTTCCCGGCAACCTTTGTGCACCATGTTTATTTTTTTATATTTACTGATTATCACATCATAATGTTTACGCATTAAAATAGGGTCCCAAATGTTTAAATTATATAATTATGATTGTTCTAATAATGTGTTTTTGTTTTCAGATACATGTCATGCGCTGAATTCACACGCTATGCTATCAGTCACACGTGAGTTTTTTTATATATATATAATAACTTACATTTTGGTGAATTCTTTCGCTTTTCGAATGGTAAATAAGTGGATAGGAAAAGTTTGACTAAAAATAATTTTGGTACACTAAGACAGACACCACGTCACCATGAGGACACCATGAGGATAAAGTCACGAAAACTACAACACAATATAATTTGCTAAAAACTACAACAAATGATGTTCAATGTATTCATAATCAAATGCTGTCACAAAGCTAGAACAATTTCTGGTTTTCTGATTGCTTCTATTTGGAAGACACTCAGTCTCCTATTTAGGAAATCAGATTTTAACAAACGCGTGCACATTTGTGTTCCTTCTTCTGACGATCATGGGATAAACATTCCTACTAGTCCGCCATTTTTGAATTGATTTCGCAACATATGGCAATCGACAGAATAAATGCTTAAGGATAAAAAGTGTAAAGGAACAAAATCTCTAACATATACGGTTTCTGAGATAGTTCGGTTTAAAATACGGTATTTTGACAAATTATTATATATTGCCGTGTTGGCTAAGTGGGAGGTCACTCGACTTTAATTCCGAAGGTCGTGGGTTCAAACCCCGCCACGCACCTCTGGATTTTTCTTGAGAAATTTATGTGCGCTTTAAACACGTGCTTTAACGGTGAAGGCAAACATCGTGAGGAAACCGGCACGTTCTGAGAACTTTAAGAGAGTTTGAAGGACATGTGACATTGACCAACCCGCACTTGGCCAGCGTGGTGAATTAAGGCCTAATCTCTCTCGACAAGAGAGAAGTCCCTGTGTCCCAGCAGTGGGAACGTTAATAGGGTGATGATGATTATATATTATAACTGCTACCACTCCGAAACTCTACTTCTACTTCGAATTTCTATTTGCTGCGATATCGTTTCTTTAATTCGTTATCCTCTATTTAGTCTAAGGATAAGTAGAATACCGACACACCTAAAAAGATTACATTTAACTTCCTAATGCTGCGGCGAGTGGGCCAAACCGGTCAACCTCCGAACTTCCCAGCGTCGATTAACTCGCGAATAATTTATGCATTTGTTTCCATCATCCGTAGTCCGTTTATTCGCCTCGTGGGTCCAGATTGCCGAGCTATTAACAGAACTACTCTAACACTAGTTTGTATTGAATAGTTATTTGAAGGTTTTGTGCGGAATGTGGATAGGATAGGAATGTGGTAGGTGAAATAATTCTTTATATTTTCACTTTGTATCTGAAAAGGGAAGTATAGGAACCTGATAGGATCATCAGCACTTTGTTTATCTGTCACGTGTCTATCAAAACCTCGAGTGTGGATTTGAATTGAAACAGGTTAAGGAAACCTGTAATAAAGTCATATAATTATTATTAGAAACCAAAAAATATATATATAAACTATGAAAATATGCGTCCGTTTATGACGCAAAAAAACGATTGCTTCGACAACTCATATTTATATAAGTATCGAAAATCTAGTTCAATAATAAAAGATAATATTATTTTTTTTTGTTTTAAATTAATTTCGTGCTTTATTCCATTGTATTCATCTAGTATTCTAATTTTACTATCCAACGAATCTTCGGCTCTTCAGAACCGATTAAAATTAAAACGTATAATATTTGATTCCGTTGACAAAATATCTATTACCTTCAACTTACATATATTTATAGACCAATTATATTGAAACCAGACCGGGCCGACAGGTGTTTAATGAAAACATTATATGCCCACAATTTATGTAAAAAATGCCGTGTGTTTATTTACTAATAGAAAACATTTTTAATTATAATTATTATCCTATTTTTTCACAAAGTGATAATATTGTAAATTTGAGTAGAAAAAGTTAAGAAGGAATCCCGCTTGATTGATTCATTTTATTAAATTTATTACTGGAGGAAAATCGAATGATTTTCCTCCATCTTTTTAGTTTGTCTCAAAATATGACTGATTTAACCAACCACAAACCACCAATCCAAATATATACAGCGAAAACATTTACAGAAATTCTACCAAGAAAATGAAAACAAATAAGCACCTTTTAAACAGGGGTTAGTGGAAGCTTAACGTATACAGAGTGATTTTTATGAGCTGAGCAAACACCTAATGAGAGGAAATGTTTGCACGTCTCGACTCAGTGGGCCGTAGCGCAGAACCGGGAGCTTCTCGAAACTCCCGAACTCGTAACTTGATTGCAACATCGCATTTGTGACACAAATATTTTTTTAACCACTGCGCTGTTCTTCCTCGTGTAATATAATTTCCAGGATGACGTATTAAAGTTGTACGTGGTTCGGGAATTTCGGAGGTATTTTGTGAAGATGCGAGAAATTACGACAAGAAATGGGTTTTGTAATGATTTTGCGATAAGTATGGTTTGTAAGAAATTCGTGTTTTTGTGTTTATGGGGTGATTAGTGATCAACGAATCGGTAAGTTAAAGTATATGCTCGAAAAAAGTTAGTTATGTTCAAAGCGCAATAATGTTTTTGTTATAGCATTTGTATATAGCTCTACATACTAGCAGTTCCCCGCGGTGTTACCCGCGTTAAAATTAATTTTGAAGTAAAACGTAGTACTACGCTACTAGTTGTCTACTACCTACAGACAGATCAGAATACCTACACCAAATAACATCATTTATTACTTGTTAAGGGTTGTGTTACTATAGAGCCGGACTATCTCCTAACTAACTATATCCCGTGTAGTTTCGATTTTAAACTTCAATTCAACGTTCAAAGGGAGGAATTTATACTTCCGGTGTCTTTTTATGAAACTTGTGACTGTATACTTCCCGTTTAAATATAAACGAATGTGTAACGGTAGAGGTTCTTGAGAAACTTGACGCGCGTCACCTACGTCACATAAAAAATCCCATTAGATTTCTCACAAAGGTAGGGAAGGGTGAATGCAGCGTTGTTCGTCCATTCGGGTAATTGGTTAATTGATATTTCGGTGAATGTTTTTTTAGGATACCGTACGCGAAGGTTAAAATGGGGTTCTATTACTAATACTTCGTCGTCTGTCTGTCACCAGGCGGAGAACCGTGATAGAGTTGAAATTTTAACGGATGATGTATTTCTGTTGGCGCTTTTACAACAAATATCTACTAAAACACATAATAAATAAGTATTCATGTGGATTTCATAAACAAATGTGATTTTTACATAGTTAAGCTACGTTGCGCAAATTCAGAACATAGATGGGTGACCGCAACGACTGCATCTTTTTGCACTTTAAAACAACTTTTTTTTACTTATTATTGTGTTTTTTGCGCAAATTATGTATTAACTGTACTCGAAACCCTGGTGTAGCATAACATACTATATAATATATAGTATAACCCTGGTCTAACTCATACTTATCAAATGTATTTATTAATAAACTATAGAAATTCAAATCAACAGTACTATTGTTATAGTCAACTAATATACATGACCGCTGACCTACCTTTAAACTACTCCTTGATTTGACACAATTTTGAAGGCGAGGAAACATTTAATTTATTACGGGAAATTTACCATGATTTATTTAGTTTGAGTTTCCCGATATTTCGGAACAGTTACACGCGCCATGATCACAATTGAACTGAAGCTGCAGTTTTCATTGGCAGACAAAGCGGCTTCTTTTACTACGAGCGATGCATCGACTCGTTATAAAAGACTGGCGCATGTAACTGTGCTGAAATATCGGAAAACCCAAAACTACTAAATATCCCGTATTAAGTCTAAATAGTGTTGAGAACCGTGATAGTTTCAAAAGTTATCCTCGTATTAATAAAAACACTTATTCCTGGCTAAAATAACTGAATTAGCTAAAACTCACAATAAGCCATTTTATGCCTTATTAGGCCACTATTAGGAATATAAATAAGTGTGAAGAACTGTTTTTAAACAGATTAACACTAATTAAGGTTTATCAATAACGTTTTTTATAAAACGTTCTAATAACCTCCTCAGACTTGTAGGAACAAGTCTGATATAAAAAGTGACATTATATTTTATGTATATACTATAGTGACATACGGGGGTTAATTTTTAATGTAGTAATAACTTTATCCTTTTAATGCTTGGCAATATGCTAAAAGATTTGGCTAAATCAGAAACAGAATATTCAGCGCAAATACTTTTAAAACGTAGAAGATGCATTACTTTTAAATGTAAACAGCTGCTCAACTCCTCGTGGACTTGACATAGAAACCTGACTTACTTCGCCTACTGCAACGAGGCCTTTGCATCAGCTGTTACCGGGAAACTACTTTACTTTTGAATATAACATACATCTGAATGCATAATCCATATGAAATTTATATATTTCTAGCCTTTTATCATTCTATATATTCTGGCATTAATAATATAAGTCTTGATAACACACCATGATTCGAAATAATACAAAAGAAACTTAAAGCTAAATACAAATTTCGTAATGGAAGGCTATATTGCTTAAATTATTGATAATATTACTTATATTTATTAGAGCAATTGATTTGTAAGTTGAGAAAATTAAAAAAAAGTTTATTAAAGCATTTTCTTCCAGACAACTATCATTTTACTGGACGATGCTGTGACATAAAAAAAGAACAACAAATAAATATTTTATAATATTTATATAAACTATTTCTGACATTTTGTATGACGCATTTGACAAGGCCTGCTTACAGCCGCTGCTAAATGCTTTGACAAAGCGACTGTTCAGCAGCACAATTAATTAATTATTTTAATTAAAATTTTAAATAATAATGCGTGAATCCATTAATTTACTGACTTAACTAAGTGTTCTTCAATGTTCATATTCAACAAAATAATTTCATATCAACATTATCGGGACCTTTCTCATATCTTCAGTAAAATAATCCACCGCAGCCGTTTACGGTCACCTTTATGTCTCTAATAAGGATTTAATTTAAAAATATAACGGCCCGTTATAAGTCTTTCGATCAGAAACTAGATCTTAAAGCGCTGCTTCTATGGCTTACGATGCCGGTTTAAGTTTAATGGAACTCTTAACAGGTTGGTGCAAATGTTAGGCGTGGTTTTGATGAAAAAAAACAACATAACTCTGTTTCGGTCGGAGGTTAAACAAACTATGAAATAAGGAATGTATCTGTATTGTGTAATTATGTAGGTGAGTGCATTATTGGGTGGTGGTACACATACAATGCTACTTATCCTCTGGTGATTCCCATTAAATGTTGCGGCTCCCTTGAGGGAGATGTGGGCAATATTCTTATTGTCTCATAAATTCAAGTCAAGAGTGAATAGGTACCTTCTAGATCTTTGTTATCCATCCTCGTGCACATCGACACTTACCACCATGTGAGATTTTGGAAAAACAATGACCTATCGTCAATTAAAAAAAAATACTACGTAAGTATTTCCTGTTTACAAATACCTAAGTATGATGAATGGCATACCAACGGCCCACATTGAGCACCATAACTCCTTTGCATGAGAAATAAATACTTAGGTTACTCTCTTAATTTAAGTTGCTCTCACAAACAATGCCTCTTCGACTGTAAATATTTAAAGGTAGCAGCCCACTAATCAGCGGGCACGCATTTATCTTGTAATCTATCTGCACGCAAGCTCCTCGTTAGGGCGCTCGTTACGGGCCGCGGACGATACTAGTCAGCGGCGCCTTGGTTACTGCTGTATCACATCTTGAGGTCTCGTCTTATTGATCAAGGTCGTGCATTATAGTAATTCATATACGTACCGTGTGTCTGAATCTTTGTTATATTTTTTGTGTAACTTGTAATGAATAATCTATTCGGGTGGAATCTTAGAGCAATTTTAAAGAGATTAGATTAGATATCTTCAACTGATTAAGATTAACTGATAAAGCTGTGTTGTTCTATTCGCTTCTCAACTCAGTATAAAACATTGAAGCGAACTGTCAAGACAATGTTATTTCCTTGATATTTGTTATTTAAGCAATTTAGTTTTATTAATTTTAAGTTGACCTGTCCATGTAGGCTATGTGCTTCTAAGGAAATAAACGTTTGACTTTGACAAAATTTATTTTCCGTAGTATTTTAATACCCGTTCCATTTTTCCCCATTCTGATATATTTCCATTACTTTTTGGCCCCATTCAAGGTATTCTGTTTGACGTTATTTTAAAACAAACAAACTCTTGTCATCAGTATGCATTAAAATATCCATATATGCCATGGGCTTTTAGAGACATAAACGTTTTGACTTTTGTTTGTCTATGTGAGGCAGTCCATTTAGAGCACCCAGCTGAATAGCACTTGGCATATATATAGTCCACGAACAGCAACTGTTGAGACAACAAAACCGTAAAACATGACAAAAATTTTAGCTTTATATTAAAATTAAAATATCAGATATATCATAATATCAATAAAACATCATAACACATGAATATAATTGTCTAATTATATAAATATCTCATTGTATACTGCATTATGTTAAGACAAGACTAACTAATGTATCTATCTAGTATATTTGCATTATGTGTATGGTGTTCTACCACATATCCGCTTACTCGTGAGCCCTGTATATTTGTTCTAGCGGTCAGGTACAGGGTGCGCGGAAATGGAGCCTCGAGTCGGTCGCAGCGACAAATCGCCCGCCTTCCAATTCCACGTGCATTTGTACATGCAACACATCTGCTGATGTAGAATTCTAAACGCAGGTTTATAGTATTTGGTTTTGAATACAAATGTTTGGCTTTGTATAATAAAACAAATATTATTTACAATACAATATAAAAACACTTTATAGCACACACAGGGAAGTAAAATACAACAACACGTAGGAAAACGAATGTACAATGGGCGGCCTTATCGCTAAAAAGCGATCTCTTCCAGGCAGCCTTTGGATGCTACACAGCTTTCATAAAATAATTAGTATATATATTAACTTACTAGGATAAAAGGTAAAATTATGTAAAAAGACAGCGAGTGATTTTATTTCATACTACGTTATCATAATCTATCTCTATAGTCGGTCCCTCATGTCTGAGGATCGTGGTCAGCATCGGAGTTACATAGGGAGCGGATAATTTGTCTCCATCGGGTTCTGTCCATCGCATCTCTGACAGTGTCGTAGAATTTGGACGACTATGGAACCTTCATTTGATCTGTCCATCGAGTTGGTGAACGGTCTCGGGATCGTTTCCCTTCGGTGTTACCGACGATAATCAATTTCTCCAGACTCTCATTGCCTCTCCGCACGTTATCATAATAATAAACGTTATTTAGTATGTAGGACTGGAGACTGTTGAATAAAGTACTTATTTACGCGGAAAAGTTACGAAGCGAAAGCGTATACTGTTTAATCTCGAAAAGAGGCTTAAGAAGATTAGTAACATATAAATAGAACATTTAAATCTAATTCATTCAATTCCATGTTAAATGCTTCTGAACAAAAATCTCACAGAATAACACCAGAAGGGTACGTTACGTAACACGGGTTAACACACACGTGTGGAAATACGAGGTGCGAATATACAGTGTCTCACAGAGGGCACGGCCTATCGCAGAGACGCGGGTTATTTAAAGGCACTGCTACACGAATGTTAGCATGATAACGAAGAGGCCTAATCCAACGCTGGGTGTAAACGGGCTAAAGGTATATAGATACAAGTGGTTTCAGAATCAACAGGGAATTATACGGCTGAAATGATGATGTTAAGTCACTATTTCAATTGCTGTGTTGGCTGAGCGGTAGAAAACTCGACTTTCATGTCAAACCCAGCAGCGCACCTCTTAATTTTTCTTCTTGAAAAATGGATGAGCGCTCTAAACACTTGTTTTAACGGGGAATGCAAACGTAGTGAGGAAACCGGCATGTTCTGAGAACTTTGACGAGTTTGAAGGACATGTGTGACATTTGACAACCCGCCCGCGAACTGACATAATGTTCACAGGCTTAGATAGATTAGATAATCTGTGTATCAAATTTACAACTTTTATTTTAACGTCACAAACTTTACCTCTATAAAATATTAATGTTTATAAATAAATGTTGTTTTTAAGAATTTTAGGACATGCCATGTTTCCGCCAATAACAGTTTTGAAAGAAAGCTCAGAGAATAATTCCGGAAATTGTTACACATAAAAATGTTAACATGTTGTTGTTAAACGAGGTGCAAATATATTATATATTGTCTCGCCAAAGCGCGGTTTATTTTGAAGACAGCTCGTTGGTGCGCGGATTACCGACATTTTGCGATACGTGGACAAAGGCATGATACAAAGTGGAATGGCCGAGACTAGGGATGGGGACGAGTCGATGTTTTATAACAAGTAAGTTATTTATAAAACGTGTTATTAATTTGACTTCCTCTGTTCGTGAAGCGAAGATCCGTTTGCGGGTAGCGGCCAAGATTCTCGCCGAAGGATCTGTGCTTGTATGTTTTGTAAGTTTTCCTTGATTTGAGTAATTTATATCGTACTATGACATACATACATATATGTACCAAATTTATAAACAAAGAATTCAGAGAAGGATTAATTAAATTTCTTCTACTAAGGCAAACATCAATATCAACCTAACAACATACAGTTTCAATTATTCAAACATTTTAAATTCGCAAAGCATCGATAAAGTTACCAAATGTTTAAACAAAGAACCGAGATCTCATTCAATTTATCGATATGTTTCGCCGACAATGACACCCCCAGTGACAGCATTTAGCGTGTGCGTACCGCGTCGCGATTACTTCCGACCGGCTCGTGTGAACTGCGACCTGACCTTTGCCCTCATCGCCTGTGTCATTTAGGAAGTTAAATGTCACGTCTGTGATCGAACGAAATAAAGTCACCGGTGACAACATTGTTATGTGATCTCGGTGAAACCTGTAAAGGTTAATATTTTCTGAAGATTAATTTAAATTAGTAAAGGTCATGATAGTTAATTCTCAGCTTCATTCTTCATTACTGGATACGAAGCGAAATATAAATAAATATGTCAATTCAGAGAATATATTACAATAAACTTGTACCACGAGTTGCCACTTACGACTGCTGGAGATTACAACATGTTGGTTTCCCATACATTTGACAGATAAAGTTCAAATTTTAGTTGTTAAACAGACAGAGATAAACAGATTTATCTGTCAAATGCATAGGATTACAAGATATTGTGATCTCTAACAGTCGTTAGTGGCAATTCTTGGTAGGGCTAGATATGGAGTACCTTTCACAAAATAAATGCTCAAATAGATATATTAAACATAGGAATCACGCAGACCAAAAAAAGGTCCCTTTATATCATAAATGCCTGCAAGAAAAGAATACATCCTCCCACAATCTTTGCTCTGCGAGCCGACCAACCAGTTTTGAAACTATTTTTGTCAACTCTATTCTACTGTAGATGATATTATGCGGTATTTTCCGTAACAGTAATTTTCGGATATTTATATTTAACTGTAAACTTGATAATATGGATGACATATTATCAAGTTTATGTGAAATGATCGTCACCACACCACGATTCTCTCTGTCAAAAATCTGTAGTTCTTTTTTCCGAAAATATTGTTCATCAAACCCGCTACCTCTTTCTTACTAATAAAATAACTACGCTGAGATAAAAAAAATGATTTTGTGTTTGAGCTTCTGAAAACTAGAAGTAGAATTTGAGCTTCCTCGCTTAATGTGATGACTGTACCGTAACTATTAAATGTAATGACATTAATTCTTATCAATCTGACATTAATAATTCTTTAAACTCAATTATATCGTGGCTTGACAATAATAATCTGAAAATTAATCTTAAGAAACTAATGCGAACACACCGAGGGCAAAAAGGCTCTGTCTACAGCCTACTCATTATGTGTCAGGAATTCATTACCCAGGATACCGCCAGCTCCCTGATCAATAAGGAAGAATATTTTTAGCTTTGTTGCGGTATCAGATAAGTACGAATCGTTTTCGATCCACTGAGGTGCGACTAATATAATGTTGATATTGTTGAGATGAGCGTTTGGTATCTGATGATTTCTTATTACCTGTTTTTGGGATCAATATTATATACCTCTATATAACTATCAAAATCCTATTTTTTTTGTAATAATTACAACAGCCTTTAATCAAACAAAAAAACAAAATATATGTTTTTTCTTTACAAATAATGTATAGCTATTATATTACATTTTGAAAACCAATATTCACTAACAATTAACACACTTTAAATCTAGGTATGTTATTTTTTATGTAACTGCTGCTTTATCAAAGCAACGCTTCAATCAACACTTTTATAAATGTTTATTATTCGTTTTTGAAGTACCTGCTAAACATATCTACGACTATATCCATACTTTAGAATAGAATAGAATAGAAAACACTTTATTGTACACCAAACAAATTAATTATAACTTTACAAAAACCTTGACTAATTAAAAACAGGGTACATAGGGCGGCCTTATCGCTATGAGCGATCTATTCCAGGCTACCTTAGGATAGACAGGAAATAAAAGGGACGAAAAGACAGTTTAATATTATAATAAAGTAACTCTGTCTGTTTCTCTTTCACGTTAAAACTACTGAACCGATTCAAATAAATTTGAGTACACAAATCCCCTAGAGCCTGAGAAAGGACCATAGGAAAATGTAATTCCGCAGAAAAATCCACTACATATATGGCGTAATATCATGTTAGACATCTCTATGGACCTACGTTTATTTCGGAAGGTAATAAAAATTTAAATATTTTACAAACATACGCCGGGCTTCACGTGTTATTTATTCTGTTATGTGTGAACACCACAAACATTGAAAAAGTAGCAAAACATTTCCGGTTTCAGTTATAAAACAAAAACTACGGAAGGGGAAATTCCACTACTTTTTCACGTTATAACAAATGAGCTCCCTTGGAGCGATGCACTTCCTTACTACATGACAGTAACTTTTTCTATCTATTACCTTTTTATGTCACTGCTGAAATGATCTTTAAGTTTGATTTTGATCTCAAAAACAGAGGCTACTTAATGAGGGTATTTTGGGAATAGCATGACGTATTGTTTTTTATACAGTTATCCCAGTATTAAAAAAAATATTTCACTTTTTATGTCAGACTTATAGAAGGTTATTAAAACGTTTGATATAAAACGTTATATATTAACATAAATTAGTGACAAATCTGTTTAATAACTGTGCAATAAAAGCTTTCACCGTTGTTTATCTCTATAATAGCAGCAAAATAAGGCATTCATAGGCTTTTGGTGTGTTTTAGCTACTTGAGTTACATTAGCCAGAAATATCTGTTTTTATGTATACAAGCGACCTATTTATCTCTTGCACATGAAATATAGATAAATAATTTGTGTCGAGTTTTTTTTAAATAGTGACTCAAGTAAGTAATAAGTTCAACGTCAATTGTCGACCACCAAGATGGACAGTCTCCATGAATATTCTCGTGGATCACCATCGTTGGACCACCTTAACATGAGATAGCATTACTGTACACTTCACCGCAAGTATGTACACTTTTGCAAATTCTACAGTTTGTAGGCTCTGTAGGAGAGCCGCCGGCAATAAAGCGGGGTCCATCGCGTTTCCGCGTCAACGGAGCGCATCGAGCCGCGTCATCGCGTCAGTGCAGTGACGGCGCGAGTTATGACGCGGTGGGCGCCGGGCCTTATCGTAATGGGGCTGGGGTATACCTCGTTACTGGGGTTGTGAGTAATCGGTTATAGTACAGCATGCGTCGCTAACTGATACCCCCTTCTGCATAGAAACTACTACTGCAAGAGGGCTACCAGTTAGAGACGCATACTGTACCTGTCAGTCAGTGTAATACTTGGAGCTTAATGGATATTTCTGTGTGGATTGTTCAGTAATTATGTACCTATCTAATCAATTGTGATATTATATTGGGCGGATTCTATTTCCAACAGCGGACTATATTTTGTACGATCTAGTTTTTAATTAATCTAGCACCCATAGTAATTACAAGGCTTTGTTAATATAACAGTAAATTACAATTTGTTTATAATAAGGTTAAACATTTTTTTGTTAACTTAAACGCGCTTATTTCAGGACGAGTCTAGATAACCTTGTAAGTATTAGCTAAGTTCCCGCCCTTAGGCGCAAAAGGATCACCAACCACAGTAACCGGTGTCTAGCAGTTTACACGATATTGAAAAGTTAAATTAGATTAAAATCATCAAATATTTATGATAATAATAATAATAAACTAAAATATACTGTTACTATACGAATGTTTCAAATAAATTTGTAAACTAGAACTATACGGTTACGTATTTGATTACCAAAACAAAAAAAAACTAAACTTAAAAGTGTCTAATGGTTATAATATCTAAAAGTTCATAATGTTAAAATTACAAGTACTTACCTAAGTCCCTAAAATATGTTATTCTAGTATTTTATAGTTTTGATCAAATATTAGCCGACATAAGGTATTATTAGATCCAACATCCTAAAATATCCTCCAATAGATAGTTCTAATTTAATATCCGACAAAGTATTTATATTGCTTTCCATCTATTTCGTCAAATATTTAATCAGATCAAAAGCAAATTTTGTTATATTAAGTTACATGACATACAAATTATGGTAGTGATAGTTTACAAATACAGATAGTTCATATGCAGAGTGTAATATGTTTTGGTCTGTATTATAATTTTATAAGACATATGAGGATCTGTTCAGGAACCATGTCATCAATTTTAGCAAAGAGTAAAATTTCATTATACAATAAAAAAACAAGTTTTTGGAAGAAAAAGTAACACCATTTTCTTTTTAACCCCCGACCAAAAAAGGGGTGTTATAAGTTTGACGTGTGTCTGTCAGTCTGGGACATCATAGGTCCCGAACGGATGGAGCGATTTCAATTTAGTTTTATTTGTTTGAAAGGTGATTCTGGCCCGGGTGTTCTTAGACATGTTTCATGAAAATCGGTTAAGCCGTTTAAAAGTTATGGGGGTGAGATTGGGGAAGAAGAACCGAAAATCTGCAAATATACTGAAAGCGCATCGCGTCCACATTACATAATGTTATGTTGTTTTACATTTAAGGAAGTTATTGGCACTGAAATCGGGGGTTTTCTTTAATTTTAAATTTAGATTTATTCATCTAGATTAATGCATACTTATGTTTTAAAAATACAAACATCCCCTGCGAAGGGGATTTTTTTTAATCCCTTTCGAGCGGCCGCGTGTGATTTTTGTGTGTTTTCTTTATCTTATAATCAACAGAAGTATGTACGCCAGTTTTCCATTTAAAAGCTCTTTTAATGACATACTCGTACTCAAATTCCCTTCTTGACGATAGGATTGAAACAAGAATTGATCCACCCATGCCAGTCTGTCTACATAAGCTTCAAACTAGGAAGTATGCAGACTAACATGTTTGTCTAATATAATTTAACGTTCATAAGAAGTCCTGAATACATTACTCAAGTTCCAAAGAGGCAAGAGGCAGATACGAACTTGTCCAACTTAATCCGGGGTAATACTGCCGTTTGATGAAAAGGATAATCTAATTCCTTCCTTGGATGGACAGGGACGGAAGATTGGACTTCCGGATTACGTAGTTTTTAAATTGCCAATGACTTTTCAATTAGTATTTCCGATACTTACCTAACAAGTTGATGACAGTTTTTTGATATGTAAAATCACGACCTAAAACGGGTAACCATGATTTGAAGGTTTTTGTTAGCCGTTTTAAGTCATTATTATGACTTTAAAAACCATGATAATTTAAAAAGTTATAATGTTTTGATTGTTTATTTAAGGCGTTTTTGAGGGAGATTATTCATAATTATATTTGATTTCTGTTTGCAACTGTTTCACCAGATTGTTGAACATACATTTTTCTTTATGATGTTGGTTATGCTTTGGATACATTAGTCAGATGTCAATACGGAGTCATTTTATTTTCATATTCTCTTAATCATTGTTTGTTAAAATTATGTCATTGTTGCAAATAAATATGTTTAGTTGTCGCACTCATTACATCGTCTTTGGGTAAACGCGATATTTTTGTCTACGTTAGCGGGCAACGTTTAGTGTCGCGTGCGCGCTCTAAGATTCCTAATTGACGTAGAAGTAGCCACGCCCACGCCAAATATCGTATTCATTCGAATACTGCACGTTTTATTACAATATTTGCCACAACACTCAACAATGATTCACATGCCCACTTAAAGCGCGTGAACAATCGACCATACATCAAAAGTACATCCACACGAGTCCGCGATGTAAAATCAATTAAGGGCACTTACAACGCCATCGTCCTGTAATAAAGGCCAGTAAGTTAATAAATGCGGAAAAGCCTCTTCGCTCGAGAGGCGCTCGCACCGGTAGATACACGTATCGATATTATTGCTGGCTATCATTTTATTGAGGTAATTTCTAGAACAAATTGGAAGTTCGATAGTTTGATTTTGATTTAATAGTCTGGAGTTTCAGTAACACAGCCAATTTAGCTCTAATTCGCTAGTCGGGCGAGCTTTATCGAACAAGAGCAGAGGAATCCGAATTCCGGAAGCCAAATATTACGTCTTATTGTAAATACGAGAAACCGTGTTGACTAAGATAGAGATTTCTTGATTTTTCTTCTTAAAAAGTTACATGCGCTTACACGTGCACGGTGAAGGAAAATTATCGTGAGGAAACCGGCATATTTTGGGAACTTGGAGTTGTATTAGTATTTTACAATAAAACCTTGTTACTCCATGACCATACAGATGTTTGAATACATTATAGAATACGAAAATCTTTCAATGTATGAAAAAGTTCAAAGACAAATTCAAACGTTCTTATTTCCGTTTACAATGTTAGAATTATATGCTCTTTTTCAGTCCGATAGATACTGTAAAAAAATAGAGATCCAATGTACCTTCTTAAAATGCTCATATTTGTATAATACATTTCACTCCCGTTACTCATGTAACAAATAGCATTTTCGTTTAATATGAATTACTTGTCACTCATATTGGAGCTGCCACTAAACCAATTGATTAAATTACTTACAACCCAAATATCCAAACCCTTAAATGCCGAAATAATAACCCTTCATCACGTGGGCTTTATTCATAAGTTGACCTACCTGAATCTTTTCCCGAATTAATTTACCCCACATTCATGTGGGCTTAATATGTAAATATTAATAAAATATAGTCATCAAAGGTCAAACTGTAACCCACGCGTATACATACAATATGCTATACTTCCTTTCCGAGACCCAAATGTCACACAAATAATGCTAAGGTGGCTCAAGCATTGCACACTGCGCTCAAACTTCAGCTATAACGATCACTTTCCTATACACCATCTACGATTATTGCACCACACTCGAGCCATCCAACGCGGCGCAGCTACACGATTTTAGAGCTTATAAACAAGTTCTCGGTACTTCAGCCGGTCTCCGGGCGGGGCGGTCGGCACTACGCATGCGTCGAAATACCCTTTGAAAAGGCACGATTTACCCACAATTCCGGGAACAATTAACTTGTTGAGAATTTAATTTGTATGTACTCAAAAATGTTCTTTGCAATATGAGACTGGAGCTACTTAGATTTTATTGAATTGAGTCGGACCGAGGTAGGCTTTGCACTGTAGCGGGAGAGGTGGAGCCGCGGCCTCTGTATACACACTGAGTTGTGTTTGTACAGGAAAATCGGTAAATTTATTCAGTTTATTTTGTGTACGCCTAATCGAGCAGGGCGTAATCATGAGCTTAACGATTTTCTAATTTTTGTCCATTAAGTTTAAATAATTATGTGTGTTCAGGCTTACCTACGTTCCCTCAATAACATATTAAATAGAAATGGCTTTTGACCGTCTATTAACACGCTAATTCGGGAGTATTTATGCGGTTCGAGTACGAGGGTAAAACGTTAATTTGGCTTACGAAATTGAGAACATGCTGATTTTGACGTTTCAATGACATTTGACTAAATGGGGTGAAGATGTACAAAAAGTAGGTTGACCTTAATTCAGATTATTAAATTTATTAACATTTGCATACCCGCTTGCGGGTTAAATACAATATACTACTTGTACTATAATTATATCGTGACATGTACTTGAATTGAAAATGTATTTGGCAAATAAATGATTGATTTGATTTGATCAATTTAATTATGATGATGATGTTTTTTGACCCTGGACGCAAAAAGAGGGGTGTAATTTTATTTTATTTTTATTTTTTTTATTTTATTTTATTTATTTGGGAAACAAAAAGCTTATAACTAAGATAAATTAATATGGATAAAGTGACTTCACTAAAGCTAAAAACAGTTTCCACATGTAGATACAAATTTATAAATGTGTAGTAACCATAAGTTGATTATCCTAACTTAAGCAATACAAAACTAAAACTGATAATAACTAGCCGAAACATTTACTTGTTCGGCTGCCTGTGTACGATTATACTTGTGTTAAGAGAAAGTAGAAATAATAAGAATATATACTTGTGCTGAAAAATACTAGGGTATATAAATATATTTATATGCATACTGGTATAATACTATAAGTTGTTAATTTATACAGAATTTATTGTTTTTGTGTTAAAAAAAAAGGTGTTTGTGTGTGTTTTTTAATAATAGTGTTGCAGCTATCAAAGAAAAGATCCGTCATGTTGGTATACTTTTTGTTAAATATATGCATAGTTCGAGGGAGAAATGAATTTTTGCGGTATCTTGTGACACAGGTCGGGACGTGCAATTTTAGGTGGTTGCGTCGCGAGACTCGGCTCGGTGGTACAGATAGCCCAATCTTAGATAATAGAGATGGTGAGTCTACTCGGTCATGTAAGATTTTAAATAAAAGTGAAAGGTCAGCTGCTTCTCTTCTAAGCTCAAGGGGCAATAGGTGATGATGCTTGCAGCTGTCAATATAGTCAGGAATAAATATTTTATGTCTATAGTTGATAAATTTTAAAAATTTTCTTTGTGGTTTTTCGAGCAAGTCAATATATTTCTTGTAGCAGGGATTCCAGACTTGAGAGGCATATTCCAAGTGACTTCGGACCAGTGAACAATATAGAATTTTGAGAGTTTTAAGAGACTTGAAATCCTTAGTCACGCGGAATACGAAACCTAGCATTTTCATCGCCTTAGAAGAAATTTTATCTACATGCTGATCGAACATCAATTTTGAGTCCAATAACACTCCGAGATCAACTACAGTGTTAGTTCTTAGCAGGTTTTGACCGTTTATATTGTAATTATAACTTATAACATTAGACGACCTACTAAATGAGATGCAGAGACATTTTTTAACATTGAGATCAAGTTTATTAGAGGTACAGTAGTCGTGTAGACGGTTCAGGTCACTTTGAAGGAGAAGGTGATCAGAGGGCTTTTCTATTTTTCTGAATATCTTCATGTCATCAGCGAATAGTAGAAAGTCGGAGTAGATAAAACATGAGCTAATGTCATTTACGAAAATTATAAAAAGTAGGGGGCCGAGAATGGATCCTTGGGGGACCCCAGAAGGGATCAGTGACACTCTAGAGGTATACCCATTGAGGACTACTGTCTGACAGCGCCCACTGACATATGATGCGAACCACCTGAGAAGATTGCCTCTTATGCCAGCTTTGCAGAGCTTTTCGAGTAGGATAGAGTGATCGATCCTATCAAAAGCCTTGCTGTAGTCGGTGTACACAGTGTCGGTCTGACCACCTGACTCGATGCTATCTGTGACAGAATCAATGAAGCTTACCAAATTTGTTGAAGTAGACCTGCCTCTGAGAAAACCATGTTGTTCAACAATAAACGTGTGCTTCAAGGCACAGTAGACTTGCTCATGAACAATTTTTTCAATAATTTTTGCCAGAACACACAGCTTAGAGATTGGCCTATAGTTGGTAATATCATGTTTGGGTCCCTTTTTGTGGATAGGAGTTATAGCAGCGGCTTTCCAACTTGTAGGCATAATACCCTCAGATAACGACCGTTTAAAAATCAGGGTAACAGGATAACATATAGAATTGGCGCAGTTTTTAAGTAACAGTGGATGCAGACCATCTGGACCAGCTGACTTATTACAATCTAGATTGTTTAAGGCTTTGAGTACCCTAAAAGGGGTAATTTCTACAGCAGTCACATCAGCCGGAGACATATTAGAAGAATTAGGAACTACTTGGGCAAGAGTTAAAGTATTGGACTGCTGCAGTAGATAATTAGAGTTAAAGAAGTCAGCAAATGCGTTGCAAATATTAGTGCCATTAGTCAAATTATTATTATTGAAAGTCATGCTAGACGGATAGGTATTATGTTGTTTATTAGATTTAACATATGACCAAAAAGCCTTTGGATTCAGTTTTATAGAATCTTCTACTCTAGATATGTAACTATTATAACATTCTTGTTCAATCGTCTTAGCTCGTGACTTCAATAGATTAAATGATTGTTTGTCTGATTTATGTTCATAAGTTTTGAATTTTCTGTGAAATTTATTCTTTTCTTTTAAAATACGAAGTAAATCTGCAGAATACCACGGAGGATATCTCTTGTTTCTGACTTGCTTTTGAGGTATGTACTTGTCACGTAGTTCCATCATTATTGTATTAAACAAATCAACCGCATAATCAACTGAACCATTAAGAAGGGCAGTGTCCCAGTCGTAAGTATCAAGATCGTCACACATTTTAGTATAATTGCCCTTATTGTAGCAGTAGAAGGGTCTGGATCGCGGAGCGAGGGCCCTTGCAGAAATAAACTGGGATTTGCATATTAGAGCCTGGTGATGAAGGCTATCCTCCTTCGTAAGAGGGTCAGAACAATGAGAGACAGATAACCTGTCATTGCATAAAACAAGATCTAGTATTCTACCGAGTCCATTCGTTATACAATTATATTGCCGCTCCGAGTTTTCTGTAGTTAGTTTCAGTGATATTTGCACACGAAAAACAGTAAATTTGTTTACATTTGGAGCAATCCATCCGAATAATCAACATTACATCCGGGACAATTGTACATTGTTTGGGTAAAAAATAATTCCGATCCGAAATGAGACACAGCGGAGTAATTGCGTACGTGCTCACGGTAAGCGATCGCGGAGCGGACTGTAATAATTATGACACGTTTGTCTATCTGTGTATTTATATGTCTGTAGAATAATAACTTTCAATCAAGATTTAGATTTTAGTTTTTGTTTGTTTGAAAGGTGATTTTAATCGAATGTGTTTTTTTAGCTTCGTTGGATTAGCCGCTTATAAGTTATGTGGTGAGAGTAAGGAAGACTTAAAGAATGTCGGCAAATATACTCGAGTGCGGTCCGAATGAAAGCGCATCACGTGCACATTACAAAATGATTTTATTTTTTACTTTAAAGAGTAAAAGGTGTTTTTTTATTTTAAATTTAGAGTTTTTTGCACTATAATGCCGAATTTTCCAGGTTTTAATACTCAGTCCTGGCTAAGACAAAGTATAGCATCCGCTCATACCTCTAAAATCGCTATGTCCGTCCTCTGTTAACTGTTCCCTAGTTAACAGATATATTCCCAGGCCACCACGTAGTCCGGACCTGTCCCAACAGGAGTTTTTTTTTTTATGAGATATCCAATTAAAGTGTACGACACCTGCCCCCGGTCAACTGATATCCAGAAAAAATATTCGCTAAGAAATGGCAAGCGCTACAAAGCGTACTCGCAGCGCTGTGATGCATAATTTTAGACGTCCCCATAAAGCTCAATAAAATAAATCCCCACATAGTTAAACCTCTTCCTATTACGTCCAGTTTCTCTCTACTGCTGTGCGAGATAAAACCTTTTTGAACTTATACTATTTTACTATATTTGAGAGGAACGAAACCGGTAACATTTTGTTTAGGAAAATAAAAATATATATATATTTTCGGAAAATCGAGACAAGCCCGTGGTAATCTCTAAGCTTGTGTGTCGGGTACACGACATCTGATATACTGAATATAATACACAGATTTTTTTATTATACATAATAAATAACCAAGGAGAAAGTGTATGTAGTACATACAAAAACTAGACCCCTCGGCTGGAATCGAACTCACTACCTCTTGCGCCGCAAGCGGACTAACACCCTACGCGCCACTAAGGCAGTGGTGAAATAATTATCTCATTAATTTTAATTTTCAGACAATTTCGTAATATTTTAAATAGTTATTATGCTATTCCCGATGGATACATAGATCTTTTTATTGCACATATTAAACTCCCAGAAGGAGAAAGTGTTTGAAAAAACATATGAACACTTACCCCTCGACGGGAATCGAACCCGCTACCCTTGCGCCGCAAGCGGAACCTTGCCCACAGCGCCACCGAAGCCATCAAATATCTCATTGCAATTCTATGCGCCTTTATGGCTAAAGTTAAATATCTTAACTTTATACTATGACAGCCGCTGCCTCGAAACACTTATCAATTTAAACTTGTCCGGTTGAATTTGAACAGTAGGAATTAAGCTGGCTGCATTGTACATAGGTACTAGTGTCCCGTCCCGGAGTTGTACCGGTTCAAAGCACACAATCATAACCTTCCTCGTTGAAATTAAGTAAATTATCGAAGCCGCAAAAATATAAAAACCGTGTTGGCCAATTAAGAGAATAGTCGACTTTCTTTGCGAACGTCGTGGGTTCAAACCACGCGCCGCGCACGTCTCGATATTTCTTCTTGAAAAATGTATGTGCGCTTCAAATACGTGCTTTAAAACGGGGGAAACATGGTGAGGAAACCGGCATATTCTGAAAACTTGGAAGAATTTGAAGGACATGCTGTGACATTCGCAACACGCTTTTGATCAGCGTGGTGAATTAAGGCCTAATCTCTCTGTTCAAACGTATATAGGGCTGCTTATGATGAAGAGTAAAAATATTGAATTGCCAGAATAAGCTGTTTAGACGCACTTTTTCTTCTGTTTCAATTTATTTTGTGACTAGCGGCACGCCCCGGCTTTGCACGGGTAAACCAAAATATAACCTCCTTCGGTCATAGGAATACAACAATTCGACTTATGTAAATGGATCACATACCTACTCAGTTACAACAGTGGTATTTTAATTTTTTAATATAAAAAATCGCTTATTGTCACAAAACTATAATAGTTAGAGTTATGATGGAACGACGTTTTTTGTAGATAATGATAAGTTCTACAAAGTTGTAATACATCACTTTGTTATATATTCAATAGTTTTCGCAGCATTCGCGATTAAAGAAAGATTTTAGGTTATTTTTTTTCACCATGGGTTACATTATCGGAGTTTGGTAAGGAACTATATTATTTTTGAAAACTAAATATAGCCTATGTCACTCAGGGATAGTGTAGCTTTCGAATGGTGAAAGAATTTTTTAAATCGGTGCAGTAGTTTCAGAGCCTATTCGAGACAAACAAACAAACAAAAAATCAAACCTTTCCTCTTTATAATATTAGTATAGATGAAGTAATAACAATCCAATCGTACAGCACAAGCAAATTCGATATTAGGTATGTCAAGAAACTTTATCCCAGCATAGCGCATGCCTTTGCGTTCCCACTGCTGGGACACAGGGACTTTTGCCTTGACGAAGGAGATAAGAACTTAATTTACCAAGCCGGCCAAGTGCGGGTTACATGTCCTACAAACTTTTTAAAGTTCTCAGAACATGCCGGTCTCCAGAGGTTTGCTTTCACCGCTAAAGCACGTGTCGTATCAAAGCTTAAAATCACATAACCGTGAAATAAAACGAACTTTTAATATTTATTTTATATTGAAGACTAATCTTACTGTGGAGAGTGAATCCTAAGATGTTTCATTAAATGCCTTAGAGAAACAAGACGCGCGCTAAAGTTCAGTTCCCCGTACCAAGCGTGCTCAACTTCCAAGGAGGCTCCTCAATAAAGAGGTTACCGGGCTATCTGTCTAATGTTGCCACCTCGGAAAATAATTCCTACCAAACCAATCACGGCGCACCTTGGTAGGTATTTTCTCCGGCGCATGGTAACCCAGGGGGTGGATTTGCGCGGCACACGGCAGTCGCCGCTCGACCGTGCCCGGAGGCAGACGCGTTCGCGGCGCCCTCTCGCGAAATGACTGTGCTCTTCAAACGTCTCATGGATAGCTGACTGTGAAAGTGGGTTATTAACTTTAAAAGTTGCTAAATTTGTGGATTGTTAATGATGATTTATAATGAGTGTGTGGTTTTATAGTGATCATCGGTAAGTTTTAGTAAAGTTAAGTTTAACTTTATTTTATAATATGCCCAAGTTGTCTGAATTTAAGTTTGCTAAATAGTCTTCAATATATATAACGTTTCATAACAGTAATGATATCTAATTAAAAGGGTCCTTTGTATTCAAAAACGATTTTTATTTTTTCAGTTTAAATGTAATTTGAATTATTAGGCACGCACGGTTATTATGCACGTTTGGAATCGTCTGTTTTTTTACCCACGTAAACATCAATGTTTTAAAAATATCTGCGACATCTACAAAAATAGTTTATTAAAAAAAACTGTTCTGACATAAAAAAAATTACAATCTTATATGTAAAAACTTACCCAACTCGGGTTTACCCAAAAATGCCGACATAAAAACAAAGTGTCATACCTGGTCTTTCTAATTTGCAATTCTCCATACGTCGGTCCGTATTTTCAAAGGTGGAATTCCACAGAGTGACACCCGCCAGCCGCACTGGCCGCGGATTACGCCTCCTGTCTCAAAAGTAAAGGCTTTATCTCCAAACTAAACTAAAATTTATCCTCCCCGAAACTTGGCAAATTTTGATGTATGGCAACACTCACCGGAGGAATTCGGCTATAACAAGTTTGGAGTTAAGTGAAATTTGAATTAGTAGTTTGCCGGGAATTCGTTACTGTGTTTCAGCTAAGCGATCAAGCTCAAGGCGTCATAAATTTAATTTAGAGAATGTTGGACTGTTGCTTTATTTGAAATGAGAAATTGTATCGCAATACGAGTATGTGGGATTTATATGGTCACTTGTTATAAATGAAGGTTAGTGTGGCTTATGCCCCGTCTGTCTGTATCTTCATGATAATATCAAAAACTACTAAACGGTTTTTTTGTGGGTTTCCGCAATAATTAGAGAGAAAGGTTTTTATATGAATTCCACCTACGCAAAGCAAGTAAACGCCTCTGGGTCATATAAGTTTAATTAATACATTTTTTGATCGAATTTCTTAAAACCTTATTAGATTTACTAAACTTGTATACACAAAAATGTATTCGTATTAAAAAAAATGCTCGAATTTAATGCTCAACCTAACACGTTTTGGCACTTTTAGGTCCAATGACGGCCACGCCCTGTTTCCATTAAATGTGTCGTAGACCTCAGGTTGGCTTACATTTCATAAAATTACCAAGTAAGTCTATACATGATATTATAATATAAATTAATATCTCAAAACATTCTCTATTAAAATTTAGGTCACAATTATAATAACGCAGACAGAAATCGCAGACTGTAATAATCGAAAGTACGAGTACGATACGCAATTTTGTAAATTGACATTTGAATTTGAGCCACATTCATTCGAATAGTTGTTAAGCATAAGAGGTTTTAGTATTTTACAAATCTGAGTTTAAAACCAAACCTCTGACATTGTCTCTTTGCTTAAATCATTTAAGCTACACGATGAATTTGAGGGCAGTTTACAGATAAATTAGCAATAGATTGAATAATTCAAGACAAATATTTAATTTGCTCCCATACGCAGACTTAGTCTAGTCGCTAGTTTGATATAATATAATTAAGATTCAGTCATAATATTCAGTCATATATAATTTCGTTATAGTTCGGAAACCAGCGGTTGGTTCAGGATATTACCAGCCTGAAAATCCGAGCTGCAATTAACCTACGCCCTTGCTTTAACCGCCTTCTGACTAAGTTCCTAGAATAGATATGAAACTTCGATAATAAATATATAAATGTATTAGGGCACTGTAAAACTATTATCCTGTCAAATACCGTAGTTTAGTTATACTTTGATATGACGAGAATGACTGATAGGATTTATAAATCTATAACAAGCACCATGATAATTAAATACAGGTATTCTATGTTTTGTTTCGTTAAAGTTTTAGTCTCCTAAAAATACGTTTGTATTTAGTTGATATATTCATTAAATAAACCATTACTTTTGATGCTACGATAACATTTGAATACTATAATAAATGTATTTATTTATTATAACATCTTCATGAAATGGAAAAGTACAAATACTATTTACACGCAGCTTTAGTACAAAGGATTATGAAACCACCAAGTTGTTGATTACTTATTGAATACGAAATCAACAACTTGGTGGGGCTGTATGAAGATTTTTAGTTTAACCGCAGAGAAGCTAGACTTATATAAAGATGTTGAGTAATAATTTACATGAATTAAAAATCCCGAGCCTATATTTAATGAATTTCAATTCTGAAATTCATTACATCTCCCACCGTCACCGTAGCGACTACGAACTGCGTAGCAATTAGAGCCGCCGTACTCGCCGTAGCTACGTTACGTAATTATGGGCGTTTAGAACGAAGAGGCGATGAGTGCAAAAAATATAACAATTTTTTAGTCTGTCATTTTTAGTCGTTCTAAAAAGCTCTACAATGAGGGCCACGAATTGGTAGGCAGCGTCGCTTCACATTAATTTTTAGCTTTTAATTTGCAAGCAACCCTCTTGTTTTGAATACGTGCTGGAAATATTAATATTTCGTTTTTATTAAACATTTATTTTATGGTGGCGTTTTGATAACTTAATTTTAAAATGTAATAACTCATCAATCTTTTACCATTGCCCTGTTTTTAAAAGGTAATATTTTTAGTTCTATTTAAACGAAAGAAACGATGTTAGTATATAACTATGTTATGCATCAAAGAAGCTTTAATTTTAATGTTTGTGATTTCATTCTACAAAATCATAGAATTCAGCTTATTCCACTTTTTTCCCTTAAAAGAGGATCTCCTTGGTCTTTTTCTTGTTGGATAGGGGTTAGAAAATAATAGCTCTTTTTTGCATTTCATAATTATTATCTTAATGAAGGGAGAAAATGTTATTTCCAAGGCAACAAATCAGAGCGCAACCTTTTTCAGATATTGTAAGATGTTATAAATTCGCTCCTAAGGTTTTAAAATAAAATAAATAAAATAAAATGAAATTCATTTATTTCGGACAACATTACAAATTAACAATTACATTAAGATGAGGTCCATTATCATATTAGTAACAATTAACTTGTACTATATTAGTCACAATAAAATTAATATTGGTAAATACAAGCACAATAACAGAGATAGAGTGTTTTGACATACCACATTTATCATAATCCATTTGAGGACAAAATATTGTACCAGATTCTCTAAAATTAATTTTACATTCTTCACTATAACCCATTTAACTTAATTATTAGCCAACTATTAAACTCATTGTATCCTAGTACACCCAGGACCTTCCATTGTACTATTCCATAATGAAGTGTACCCGAGTGCATAGCGGAAATAACCTAATGAATACAACAATAGCGGACGTACTAATCTCCGTAGCGATTAGTGCTACGCTGCTACGTGACGTCTACGCCGTAGAGGGTCTACGATTATCGTGTGGATACGTGTGTGAAATTCTAGAACGTTTAAAGTTTTAGTTTGCCTAACCTTATTTTAAATATAAATAAAAATGAATTGTTGTTCGTTAGTCTGATTAAAACTTGAGAACGGCTGGGCCGATTGAGCTGATTTTGGTTTTAAAATGTTTGTCGTAGTCCAGGGTAGTTCTAAACGGTGAGCAAATAAGGAAAAATTGCCGAGAACTTTTAAAGGGAAATAAAAAAGTTGAGCATTATTGAACGAGCTATCATTGCGGCACTTGGGTTTGCTCGCATTTAATGCTGTAAAATAAAATTGGATCTCTAATGCTTTGAAAATTAAAATATCGCTAATCATGAAAAAGGTACAATCAATGTTAGTGTACATATACATAGTTTAGTTTGCATCGTTTAGTTATAGTTGGTTTTTTAACCGACTTCAAAAAAGGAGGAGGTTTCTCAATTCGACCACATAATTTTTTTTTTACAAACAGTCAGACAGCCAGAAAGGGGATAGTTTAAATTCCTTTTATAAGTTCAATTTTTAAGTTATCTATTATCTCAGTCTAACTCTCAAGGCTTATCACATAATTAATAAAATATTCGTTCAAGTTTAAAACTAAAAGTATTTTTCATGGCTATTATAACATTAATAAAAATCTTTACTTATAGCCTCATAGTCATAGTAATAAAGCCTGTTTTTGCTTGCAGTGAATGATTTGAGTAAAGGAATGAACCCATCGTAACAATAAGTGTTGTTATGTACCGATGCCAATAAACTGGGGCATAAATTTCATAGCGAGGTTTCAGTGGAGGATCCCGAACATGGACACCTTTGCAAATTTAGAATTATAATGAAATAAAGTGTGAAGATCTGCCATGTCTGTCTGATTGATAGTTCGCGATAATCTCGGTTATACAAGTTAATAAAAGATAGATCATCTTTGTGAGAGTTGTCAAAGAGGTCAGTTAATGTATAGAATATATTAGGTCCTTACATATGAAATTGGCGTTTTGTATGGGAGGAACAAAAAGTCGAATATTTTTTAATATAATATATTTAATTAATCAAAGTATGAACCATTATTTTCTATGCACTTTTGCCATCTTATAGGTAGTTCATTGATCCCTTTACTAAAAAAACCAGTCGGACGGGAATCAATAAAATCTTTGAAGGCGATTTGGACTGCCCCATCGGAGTTGAATTTTTTCCCTTGCAAGAAGTTATCCAAATTTCGAAAAAAATGGTAATCTGTTGGAGCAAGGTCCGGGGAGTACGGAGGATGTCTTAGACTTTCCAATTGAAGCTCTTCTAATTTAGTAGCCGTCTGTTGCGCAGTGTGTGGTCTAGCGTTGTCGTGAAGCAGCAGTGGCGTGGAGCGATTGACCAGCCTAGGTTGTTTAGCCGCTAGCTTTTCCATCATGGTTTGCAATTGCTGACAATAGACATCAGCCGTAATAGTCTGGCCAGATTTGAGAAAACTGTAATGAACAATACCGGCACTAGTCCACCAAACGCTTACAAGTAACTTTTTTGGGGTTAATTTTCGCTTGGGGCAGGATTTGGCTGGCAGGCCAGGATCCAACCATTGCGCTGAGCGCTTCCGATTATCGTAAAGAACCCATTTTTCATCACAGGTAATGATTCGGTTTAAAATACCTTCATTATTGTGCCGGTTTAGTAATGTAACGCAGCAGTCGACGCGCGTTTGCCGGTTTGCTTCAGTCAATTCGTGAGGTACCCACCTTTCAAGCTTTTTAATCTTCCCAATTTGCTTCAAGTGAATTAAAACAGTTTTATCACTAACACCGCAGCCTGCAGCTAACTCGGACGTGGTTTGCGATGGATCCGCTTCCACAATAGCCTTCAACTCTTCATTATCAACTTGAGTCTCAGGCCGTCCACGGGGCTTGTTCTGCAAGTCGAAATTTCCAGAACGAAAACGTTGGAACCAAAAACGAACTGTGTTTTCTTTTGCAACACGACCGCCATACACATCATTCACCCTTCGAGTTGTTTCCGCAGCACTAGTGCCACGGCGGAACTCGTACTCGTAAATAATGCGATATTTTAAGTTTTCCATTTTGTAAAATGAGTGACGCAAACAGAAAAAAACAGAAGAAAAAAAAACAAATGAATGACGATCATCGAAGCACAAATACATGAGTCTATAGCTGTACAAATTTGAATTTGGAATTCCTTACCAAAGAGGAGAAATTTGTGATTAAAGTGGCCAGTACGAAAAACGCCAATTTCATATGTAAGGACCTAATAATTTTCATCCTTGCAAAGTTATGATGGGTAGATTTTAAAGCATACTTGTAAAATTAATTATACTAGTCTCCAGCACTCAGAGCACAAGCTCTGCTAATTAAACGCGAAATTAATTTTATTCCGTTTGTAACATCTTCAGGCCTTATAGTATATAACCAATATTCTTAAAAATTGCACAAGATACAAAATCATTTATTTCCATTGTTTGGTCATTTATTATTCTATGGTTTGGTTTTACAAAACTGAAACATGTCAAAATAAAATATAAAAAAACAATAAAAAATCATAGGTGCTTTAAGGTAATTCACCCTCATCTAGGTTTCACATTTGTAGACCAAATCACTTACAATTTTTATCTAATAACAGAAAATAAAATACCTGTTTAACCAAATATTTGCCGGGACTGCCTCAGTGGCGCGGTGGGCTAAGCTAAGCCCCTCGCGCCACTTAGGTCCCGGGCCCGCTTGCGGCGCAATAGGTAGTGGGTTCGATTCTCGCAACAGTTTGTATGTTCTGCAATCACTTTCTCCTTTGTATGGGTGTTAAATATAATAATAAAAAATATCTGTCTATAGTTTGTCTATAATATTAAGTATATACGAAGCCGTGTTGGCTAAGTGGGAGGACACTCGACTTTCATTCCGAAGGTCGTGGGTTCAAACCCCGCCACGCACCTCTGGATTTTTCTTCTTGAGAAATTTATGTGCGCTTTAAACACGTGCTTTAACGGTGAAGGCAAACATCGTGAGGAAACTGGCATGTTCTGAGAACTTTAAAAGAGTTTGAAGGACATGTGACATTCACCAACCCGCACTTGGCCAGCGTGGTGAATTAAGGCCTAATCTCTCTCTACAAGAGAGAAGTCCCTGTGTCCCAGCAGTGGGAACGTTAATAGGGTGATGATGATGATTAAGTATATCAGCTGTCTATTTCCCGTAACACAAACTTAGAGCTTACCACGGGGCTAGATGTTGTTGTCCGGAAATATTTATTTATTATTTAGTACTAATTCCACACCCAACTTCTCCCTGGTAAATATTGAGAATGGATTTCCGCCTTAATCTATCAATTATGACAGAAAATAAGCAAACCTTTTCATTATCTGGATCTTTTATTATTTTTCTTGCCCTTCCGCGAAGGGCATAAGAGCAGGGCAGTAAAGAGTTTAATGGTATTCGTGAATATAGGAGACTATTTTATGACTTCATGTCGAACGGATAGATGGCGCTATCGACCCTTCTTTGTGTTCTGCCAAACATTTTTTATATTCTACTTAGGTGTATTAGTAATATTTTATTAGAACTATGGTATATTTATGTATTAGTGCTGCGTATTTGCCATACAAACAACTTCTTCTCTCCCGCGTTTGGTTTGCCGAAGCTTGTATTTGACATTGAAACTGTCTCAGAAATTTAAAAGCAATAAATAAATGTGTCATTCACGTTGCGTCCATCAATTCAAATGGAGCAGATGTCTTCCGAAATAGTTTCGTGAATGTGAAAAACATATGCTACTTGGATGGAAGTCGTACAGGTTTGAATTTCGACTGTGTGAACGCCATGGTTTCACGGTTAACGCAGATCTCTTTAGGCTTCTTAGTTTTTATTTAAATTAGCTTTAAGTTAACCTGTCCATGTATGCATAAGCGTCTAAAGAAATAAACCATTTGACTTTGACTTTGATAACCGACCAAAATAACTGGATGCCTTTCAGAGAGTCTTACGTGGCAGTTGACGACTTACAGCTTAGCTTACGATGATTATGATGAAACGGGCGTGCCACGAAACCTTTGCATTGTAATCGTTCTGAAATTTATTTTAATACTTTTCACATTTTTCTAAACTTTCCTAAGAAGCCTCTGATTTATGTACACCACTCGCACTTTTTCCCTTCTCCGTTCGTGCTTTTAATTTTTTAATTTACGAGCGAAGTTTACCTTGCTACTTGAATAAAACAAAGTCGAGTAATTAAGTTCACGGCCTAATGAAATAAACTTTGATACAACAAAAGTAAACAACTTAATTTTCTTTTATAACAAAATTGGTCTTTGGGTCATTTGCTTGTTAGGAGAATATTTTGCTGGAGATAATTAGAAAACTAATTTCTTGTACAGAGTTTTTTGCACGGGAATTTTATGATAGTAGCAATTAGTTCACAATGTTTCGTATTATTTACGCCCACTGAAAGTGGATCTATTATCCACTGTAACGTCCAGCGCCCGCGGCGTAACTAGGGACTAACGTCCCAGCCCGCGTTACGCGAGCGGTGAGTGACACGCTGCGCGATTTTTCCGTTAAAACTATTTATCACATAAAAAGTACTAAACCTATTTCAAAACCAAAAATGTATTTATTTTCTTTATTATAATTATATAAACTTGAATAATAATATGAATCATCGTACCTACATCTTCATTTACTAAAAAAATATCAAAAATAGGATGGTAGCATTTCTAGACTGATTTGGAGACCTATTTTGATAAATTTATTTAAAATACTTCCTCTGAACATTTAATTATTATTTTGGTACCGTTTTAGCGGGGTTGGAGTCTAGTTTTTTCAATAACATATTAAATTTTAATACAGATATCACAAGTAAATCATAAAGAAATTAACTTGCGAAAAATAGGAAAATGGCGGAAAATTTCTCTCACTTTATAGACAAAATATTTTTTTTTCATAATTTTTGTTGCCAGGTATGGGTTTTTCTAATCAGAATGTAGTAGAATAATTATTGACAATGACATCTGACATTGACACTAGCAACTTGTCTTATTAGAAAATAAAGAAAATCCGAAATAAAAAAACCAAAAACTCGTGTGGCCCTCTAGTACCATGGACGTTAGTCGGCATAAAGTTTTGTGGCACTACAGTACCACTGGACGTTCAAGTGGTTATAATAGCATCATCATCGTCCTGCCCTTGTCCCACACAATGTGGGGTCGGCACAACATGTGTTTTTCTTCCATTTCCCTCTATCACCCGTCATCTCAACACTTACACATATCTTTTTCACACAGTCGTTCTATCTTTTCTTTGGCCTCCCTCTTCCCACATATCCATCCACACTCATATCTAACGCTCGCTCTCTTTCTTATGTATTATAATAGCATGATGTTCAAAATATCTGGATTTTAAATAACCCATTCATTTTAATACCTACAATATAAAAAAAAATATCAAAAGCTATCTAGCGCCTATTTCCTAGGATTTAGAATGTATTTAATGACTAGGTGTTGCTGTAGTGTTGTTTCCGCATACTTATTAATTCATTGTTATGTATATAGACATTGGTAACAATTAAAATTATAACTTGAATATTTTCAATCATAACTTACCAGTTTATGTTTATAATAATTTCAACTCACGAAATAGACGAATATGAGCTCTTTTCATTGCATCACTAAGCGTTTCAAATAAAATTGTATAGCTATGAAGCTTAATTTCGCTCATAAAGTTATTAAAATTCTAAGTTTTAAAATACACTAAACAAATATATCAGAGCTTATTTATACATATGTAACCTTCACCTCTTTCCTGCTGAACAAATCCCACCTTTTCTACAGGATCCAAAATGGCCTCAGCCATATTAAATTGTATTTCAAAAGTCCTTAAAAACCCTAAGCCTACTTCCGATGTGATTTATAACAAAAAACAAAATCAATCTTCTAATCGAATCAGGCGTATCGTATGAGGAGATATTTCATCTTGACGTTGACGCGGGGCGCTGATAACTAAGATGGTTGATGTAGGTCTTTGATACCGCCTTTCTGTGTATATGTTCGACTCTTTGTGATTTCAAGGCTGATACGCGATATCAGTCTGAGGAAATGGGTGGGAAAATAGAGAAATGTGCCTGAGTACGATCAAAGGTGAAGAGTTGGAGAATTAATTGCGCTTTTAAAATCAAGTGCTTAGATTCATTATTTTACTCATGGAAATATGTTTTGAATAACTTGCCGATGGTGGTGATTTAGCAAGACCGTAACGTGATTCAACGCTTATAAGAATGTTACCGTACTCATTAAGAAAGATATTTTGTTGTGCACGATGCAGCTATGTGGTTTGGTAATATTTATTAACTAATTTCATATTTTATTGCCATTTAGTATCATGTTAACCAGCTAAGGTGTTAATTATTAATACTTTCACAATAACATAATCCTTATTGTAAATAAAAACTTATTTTAACTAAATAATGGCATTTTGTTAAATATATAACACCAACTAATAATTTCGAGGCGAGAATAACTCTCTTGAGGTTGAAACGAGGAAAAACAGTTTACTATTAACAAAATTATACGGTTTATGGATGACGTTTACCCACCAGAGTATTATTAGCGGAATTTTAATGAAGATCCATCGAAGTAAAGACCTTTGGATAGAAATACGTGACCTAACATGGTGGAGTAATTGAATTTTATATTAGACACAATTTCTGTCTCAGTAATTCTTCTTTGTGAATACGAAGGGTTCAAAGAAATACCTTTATTTTACTCAGTTGGTTAATATTCTAGTCAAAAGTGGTAAATTGCTATACGCTAGATTTGAGCCTCCATTTCATTGAAAAATTTTTAGCAAGTTAGTTAAGATTTGCGAGTTCAATGTAGCGGTAATTACGGCGCATAATACTAAAGTGAGGTAGCGGTCAGAAATTCTAGCATATTTCTGATTACTCGTATAACACAAAATTCATTTGAAATTATGGATGTAACTATGTCAATTTTGATGTATGGGAGCCGTGTTGGTTTAGTGAGACTTTTATTCCAAAGGTCGTGGGTTCAACCACGCGCCGCGCACCTCTGGATTTTCCTCTAAATATGTGCGCAGGCAAAACATTATGAGGAATCCTGCATATTTTGAGTACTTGGATGAGTCTGAAGGGCATGTGACATTAACCAACCCGTACTTGGCCAGCGTGGTGAATTAAGGCCTGATCTCTCTCAAGAGAAAAGTCCCTGTGTCCCAGCAGTGTGAAAGTGAATAGTGGAAATAAATAAATAAATATGTCACCGACACAAAATTACATAATAATGCAACCTTGATAATAATTTATTTCCAGTTGCAATTAACACATCGATTGAATAAAAAAGTTTAAAAATAGGATCCGCTGTGTAAATAGACGCTGAATTAATATTTCATGAGGTGATGTGATAAGTTTGATTGCCTGGCGTGAGGCACGCCAATGCTATCATAGAGTTATAGTGCCGCTGTGTCTACTGAATACAATAGGGTAGATGATTAAAAAATAAACTACATACAGGCATTACGATTACATATTTAAAAGATACATTTTGTTTATTTTTATAGAAACGAAATTAATACTTTACAGTGCATTTAAATAATTATTTCGTGTAATTTGCACTAAATTTCGCAACCCCCACTCCGTCACTTAGACGTCCTGTATCTTGAGCACTTTTTTAACAAATTCAAAAAGCGGAAAATAGGTGTTCAGTTTTTATGGATGGGCTAACCGAAGGACTAAACGGTAAATCTTTTTTTATGTAGGCCTTTTATACAGACTGAATGTGTTGAAAAATTCAAAATACATCGCAACCCGCCAAGCATTGAAAATACATAAATATATACAACTATCGTTTCTCTTTCCTTGATCTTTCCTCAAAGATATTAATTAAGTTTTATTAGCCATAAAATAAAACAACTTACCTACTTTAAGTTTTCCTTAGTATAATCAAGGTGTTGGCTTAACTAATGAACAAACATTACAATTTATTTAAACATATTCGTCTCTGTTTTTATTTTAATTGAATAAGGAAAATAGTTCAAAAGAATGGTACTTGAGTCCTGTCTGTTTGTGATAACGCTTGATTAACGTTTACTCGACAAAATAATATGATATAAACAAAATATTATTTTTGTTGAGATAAACTTTGTAGTAAGAAAACATAAATATATACAAAACTACCACCACCCACCTACCTACCAAACATTACTTCTACTACTTATTCTTATTATAAAAAGCTTGAAAAAACATTATCAGATGTCTAAGCGCGGACATTCATTATGCATCCCTTTCATTACCTTCACAAAAGAAAGAGATGTCATCTGATGAATACACAAGGCTCTGATTCAGTGAAAATTACATTAGTGGTAATTATATAGAGGGAAAGGTGGAAGATTGTGGGGCTTTCTGTTTTTATTTGCTAGTTATTAGTTTTATAGGGGAAATGTGAAGTCATATTCGATGAAATTTCAAAATAATAAAATGTTTATTTACGGAATTAGAGTAATATTAAGTGTAGGTAATAATGCATTTTGGAAGAGCCAATCCTCCTAATACAAGTACTTAACTTAAAAGTGGTTTCAAATATAGTTGTTTTTTGTAAGTTTTGTAAAAGCATTAAACATTCTTATTTTTATTAAAATATATAATCGTTGAGTGAGTATCATCAATTTGCCTTAGAATGTCCAATGCTGGACATAGGCCTCAGAGAAATATATAAGTAGTGTCAAAAAAAATCTCATGAATCTAAACTATTACATTCTTTTTAGCGTATGAAAACGCCTTAATTAACCACAAACTAACATTTTCATCCCAAAAACCTCTCAAGATCCCACCCCGACCCCAATTAAAGTACATGTCTAACAGTGCCCCATAGCCCGCACCCTCAAAGCAGTTAATTTACGAGCCAGTGTCCGGCCGGCTCTGTAAAAATCATTTATGGGTTCAAGTCTACGTAACGTATTGGTAATACGCTACGTAGGTTTGTAAAATTTACGTATTTGTAAAAAATATACCCTTGTTTGCTTGATAATGATAACGTAGGGAGGTAAGGTATTTTGGTTGCCTCATGGCAGATGTTTCAAGTCCTATTTAGATTGATATTCTGAGTGTTGTTATTACTGATGACCAATACGTTCATGTCGAAGGTTTGCTAATTAACAGAGAACTTTAGTGAAATAATATATTGTCGATTGTTTTAAAAAGTGTCCAAATTCCTAGATTACAAAAAAAATATATATTAAATTTTTGTTTAGACATTGAAAGCGTGAGTGAGGTATATTTGTAATTATTCCAAGCTGTATGTTTTCCAAACTGAGTCAGGTTTTAAAGGTCACCCTAAATTTTACTTATTTTATTTTGATAATGATTAGTCTAAGCCTGACTCTAGATTAAGAAATAATCCTTTCAAACCAGGCCCGTCATGTCAAACTAAATTGAAGATCTTTTGTAGGCGTTCTGAGAAAGTTCTAGGGGCTTTGAAAAGGTCTCCTCTAAATTTTTTGTTACAAGTTTTGTGAAAATAAACACGTCTTATCAAACATCTCGATGACATAGAGACAGAATATTTATATTCCGTGTATGGTACTGAGTTCATTTCCCGCTAAGGGCAAATAAGTCTAAGGCTGGAGTTTGTAGTCGCAAATTATCTGTTTTTACTTTCGATCAATGATTACATCTTACAATTTTATATGTCTAAGAACAATTCCTGTAAAATTAAAAACCAGCACGGTTATTACAAAATAACAAGAGAAACGCGATAGCAAACAAAACAATCACAATAGTTTGAGAACTAAAAATACACGCCGAATGTCAAAAAACAGCATACATTGTAAATAGTTTTGAAGCTAGCAATATAAAAAAAAATTTGTTTGGCTTGAAGTATTTTAGGTCTACAAAAATGGATTGCAAAATTATTAAGTACCATAAAAATGTTAACAATAACAATTGTTGAACAGTGGATAATATATTCCTAATTCCTTTCTAGGTCAAAAAAGCATCCTTAAATAAAATTGTCACAATATTACACCAACCAAAAAGCAATATAGTTCAAAGAATCGTATTTCCCGTAATAATAAAAAGCGGTTTCCATAAAGATCCCAACTCGATTATACTCAGAAAAGTCGGTTAAAAACTCCCTTTCAGAATATATTTAATTTGATACTCATTTAATTTGATACGGGCACAAAGGCAGAGGCAAAAGGCGTGTGCGAAATTGATTTACCTGCTTCATATAAAGGATATTTTTAATATAGTACGTTAGCATGAGCTTGCGTGGAAAACAGGCTGTGAACGAACACTCCTTTTAGTTTATGGTCTCCTAGTATTTTGTATAAAAAAAAGACCTCCGCAGCTTTGTGGGCGCTGGTCCGCTTGGGTTGTAGAGGTAAAAGAGTCGATTCCAGACAGTGTTTTTTTTAAGATTTGTAAATTTTAGATATGTGGGCTATGTTTATCTTATATATAAAAATGAATCGAAATGTGTTGCTAAGCGTATAACTCAACAACGCCTAGATCAATTTGGCCAATTTTTCAAGAGTTCAACGATGGTTTTTACGGTGAGAAAAAAATCGAATAATTGCGGAGAAAATAACGGGTAATTATTTCTGTGCCAAGCCAGGGCGGGCCGATAGTGTTTAATAAAATATTATATTACAAAATAAATTGTACGTAATATAAGTCACCTGGAGAGAGTTTAGATGATGATGTGTGATTTTATAATACTGAAAAATCTGATAAGAGCGAGTCCATTCCGACTATTATATACGTGTTCGTGTTTTCTCTATTTTTAATGTTTCTGGAAGCGTTAATAGAGCCATATTCATGGATAATCCATCACAGCCGGTTGCATTCGTAGAGAAAGTTGTTATGATTTTTGAAATTTCACTGCTCATTTAGATATGAAATTATATAACTGGCCGATTTCGACAGTGATCTCTAGCTGGCTCTATCATAACGAGTGATTAGATCATAGATATGTTGCTTACATACAAAATTATACCGACAAACGTGCGACCGCAAGTTGCACACAATAGAGCACCATTAACATAGCTGTGCTATATATTCGATGATGGTTTGGCTATGTAAGATCCAGTTCCCGTCTTCCTTCTTCTTCAAACACAAATACCTTATCCTGCACATGTCGTGTCTACTCAAGTTGTTTTTCAGCACAAATATTCCAACGACCCATTCGTTAGGAAATTTGTTTCAATAATGCAGAAATTTATGTGTTTTTTTGAACATGTTTATATCGTAAGAACTGGCTACCTCGAATTCGCTTAACTAGTTAAAGTTCAGAAAAGAAGACTCAATTCGCCTTTCTCTCAATATAAAACTATTGGTATGACGTTTTGTGCTATAGAGGTAAACATCAGAAATGGGAACTGACGGAAAATCAGCGTTGGTTACTAGCCTGCTGGTAATCAACGCAATGCTGAGTCAGCGAACTTTTCGTGTTTCCCTTACATGGCATACCTACTCGTATATTGTAAAACCTCATTGTAATTATATTATTCATCAACACTGTAAGTTCTTTATAACGGATCAATTTACTTTTATTTCATTGATTGAAGACCTTGAATACGTACCTATGCACCCTAATTTAACAAAGTAAGATTCAAACTGCCTTTGTTTAAATAATTTTCATGTGTCTGAGTTTTTCTCGCTAACTAGACACTTATATCATAGATAAATAAATAAATATATCCGGCACAACATCCCCGTGGTAAGCTCTAAGCTCGTGTTACGGGTACTAGACGTCTGATACACTTCATATAATAGACATACATACATAGATAATCAGTCATAAAGTCAGTCATACATACATAGTCAGACGCAAGAGTCAGTTACCTGTTTTCAATGTAAAATACTTCTATAACGTGGGTATTACGGCTGAAGTACCATTATAGAACGCTGAGTTGCGAGCTCCGTAGAATTAGTGCGTGGGCGGAATATCATTCTAACGAACCTCAACAATACTAAGGAAACTTCTGTTCATTTACAAATATATTAAAATATTCTGGTTTCTGATTCTACATAATGTATGTGGAAGCTTTTTGCAGTTAATGTAGGAATAGTGAATGATATAGCATAGAATTTGCTTGTAATGTGATATCCAATACCACACCAACATACAATTATTGAATTTAATTAAACATTGATGGATAAGCCGTGGTTCGTCCTAAATCTGTGTAACGGATACTAGTCGTCTAATATATTTATAACAATAAAATATTAGAGAATATATCATTTTATCGCTACACAGTCTTTGTTGTAATGGCACCATAATTGAACTACCTTTGGGATTTGTTAACTAGCGGGCCGCCTCGGCTTCGCACGGGTTTGTATTGAATTTTTTTTTCCGGCCGGCTTTTTAACCTTCCCTAGACATCCACGAACATTTCAAGACTAAGATAAGATAAATCCGTTCAACCGTTCTCGAGTTTTATTGAGACTAACGAACAGCAATTCAATTTTATATACCTCTAATACATATATAGATACATAAAAAGCATGAATAATTAGTTATGTCGGAATTGCTCACGAATTTGCTTTATGTTATCGGCAAAACCAATTCACCTCGTAATTGAAACAGTCAAGATTATCAATAACTATAGAATATTTGCGTTTGACAAGTGTGATTGGCAGATCGCTAGCTTTGTTATTCCATTCAATAATCCTCGTTTGTTTGGGTACACTTGTCCGGGCCGGCTCCGGGAATATGCTGTTTGTGTTACTGATTTATTTATTTGTTTATTAGGACCACCAACAAGAAAATACAATAAAATAGCTTAAAATTAAGGTACAGAATATTTATGTAGAACATACTTGTGTATACAGTGCTTTATTAATAAAAGGTAGCCATAGAAAGCGCAATATGTGTGCAACTCAACTAAATTAAACTTAACATCTAATAATATTATTGACATTTTATTTCATAAAATAAAAAAGAAAATAACATAAGCAAGGTTTTTTCTTAATTTACACATTCAAGGTTAGTCATTGAGTAAAATAATATCATTTTTTTAAATTTTTTCAAAGGCATGTGAACTGATAACATTCGGGATAATAATATATTTATTTCACAGACCACGGCATTGACCATGTTTTTGAAATTTTACTTTATTTAACGGAAACAACGTACTTTGCGGCCGTAAAATGTAGTCTGACCAAACTCTAAATAATTTTGAAATCAGACTTAAGTAGTTCCTGAGATTAGCGCTTTTATATAAAGAAATGCGAAAATAAGTACAAAAGTATTAAAAATATATTGTTTTTATAATAATTTAGCTTTTGAAGATGAACTTGAGAGATGAACTTGACGCCCACCTTAGGGATTGGACAACTTTAACAGGTGATAGGGACGTCAGGAAAGAAGGTAGGGAGGCCTATGCCCTGAAGTGGGACACCACAGGCTCATAAAAAATAAATAATTTCAGTAGGAAATCAAAAACAAACTACTTAGGTATTACTTAAGGTATACGGAGATCTGCTAACAGTTACTTAAAATATCTATATAACAAAATCGTATCATGTATTTTCATAAAATAAATAATAATCAATTTCAATTCAACTTCTTATAATTTAACTCTGAGCTTGATGCGTCAGTTTGCCAGTGGCAAGTTAAGTAAATTATAAAGTGAAAAGATGTTACTCAATTGAACTCCATTTTGCGTCTCAAATAATAATCATTGAAGAGCTCGTGGGAAAAATACTATCGTTGCTTGTTTAAAATAACAATTTTGTAATTTGTTTGCCTTGCAGTAATAAGTTTTCTTAAATTTGTTAAAATAAAATAATAGGAACACCCTCAAGATAATGTGTGATAGGTACAGTTATATGACACCCTCCTCTATCACTCTCGACGACCGTAAAATATCTATAGTAAATGTCTTATTGATGCGTTTGACACATGCTTAAATAAGTAACACCGATACTTAAATTAAAAAAAGCCGCTAAGTGGTAGCACACTCGATTTTCATTCCGGAGGTCGTGGGTTCGGCACACACCTCTGGATTTATCTTCTTGAGAAATGTATGTTATTTGTTGTGTATTTAAAACACGTGCTTTAACAATGTAAGGACACTGGCATGTTCTGAGAACTGTAAAGAATTTGAAGGACATGTGACATTCACCAACCGGCCAGGCCAGCGTGGTGAATAAAGGCCTAATCTCTCTCCAAGCGAGAAGTCCCTGTGTCCCAGCAGTGAATCTTTTATTTAAATCGTTCCGGACTCAACCCCGTCACCTATAAACACACCAAAATACTTCGTACATTACCAGAACTGTTATGTCATGGCGAGTAGCGCCCTTTCAGACACTTTGGAGTCTGTCCAAGTGTTATACTAGTCAATTTATGGAGAGCTCCCTTCTTTATTTCGGCGCGGACCTGGTTGGGAGCTTATTGCCTAACTTGTTTGTGGGCAGGAGTTAACCGGAAGATATTGCGGCCGTAAGTCATCCTCTAATCGTTACTGTTATTTTTGATGATTATTTTCGTTTGATAAGGAATTCGGGGTATTTTTTACGTTATGATATTTTTTTATACGTTTCTGTGCTTGGCGTAGTAATGAGGTTTGTTGTAGGGTTATGGTTAGATTTTTTCGTTCTAAATAATATCAACTACATAGAAGAATATTATTTTTACGTTTTAAGCACCAAGACAAGGGGACTAATAGGGGATATCACTGCATTGTGCTCCAGCTAGAGGGCAGCACTTGTATAGATAGTAATCAGAGAAGAAATGAGTTTCTTCATCATAGAGGTCACAGATGACAAACCTAAAAAAGGTAGCTTTACTGTATGTATTAGTGGCGCCATCTGCGCTGAATTTCGTGTAATATCTCCTACTTAAAACAACCAAACTAGAGGTAATTAGTATATCCATCTTAAAGAACCTCCAATAATTTTTTCGTCGGTTGAAAATAATGAAACCACTATCACATGTTCTCTTAAATCCCTACGGACAAAAAGCAACGTCTTAGTGTGAATAAAATAAAACCTTGTAAACTTAAACTGCACTGCAGTTGTAAAACAGTTCACTGGTTAAAAGTTAATGTGTAATGCGCTTTTGTGTTTTATCTCGTTTGAAACACTAGCTTCTGCTAACTAAAGCGACTGCATTCTTTACTATGGACACCTACGCGGCCACATACGGTCAGGCGGGACGTATTTTTGTCAAAAAGTTATTGCGTCGCAGTCGCTTCTCATGTTGGTAACGCAAAGGTTTTGCCAAGCCTTATTAAATTCAGTTTTTTTACGTTGCACACCTACGCGGCTACAAACGTTTTCTGGAAAAAAGAATCACGCGTTGCAGCCACTTCGTTTCACATAGGTTTGGCTGAAGCCTTATTATATGAAATGAAATGAAATACATTTATATTGGTACATAACTAACAGCAGCACAGTAGACAGCATAAACAAACAGACACAAGAAAAAAAAAGATAAAAAACACAAACAGAAAATTAGCTGCCAGCCTGTGCTGCCATGTACCAAAAATACAACAGAAATACATCGTCCGTCAAAATGTCAACTATCTAACTATCACGGTGCTTGAGTTACAGCCAGACGGACACACGACGAAGTCTCGGTATTAGGGTTTTACCCTTTGGGCACGGAACCCTAAAAAGAATATGCAACACACGGCCCTTTTACATCTCGACATAAGATCTCACATCTAAACAAACACAACACGCTTTAGCTTTTTAAAACCTCGTTAATAAAGTTAATTTCGAGACGTCAAAGCACTTAAAAGAAATTCTCGCTCAGTTGAATACGAAACGCGAAGCTATTTCGGAGTTTGGGAGAAATCGCGTTAATTTGGAATCTTCACGCCTACAACAGGCATGTGGAAATTAGATTGGATGCTGTGTCATACATCACATCACATCAGATCAAAAGCTAATCACATCATAGTACATAATATACATAATATATCATTTTGCTAACACGTCATCGGTATAGAATTTAAATAACTGAATATTAAATATAAATGGTAGTGATTTATAAATAGTGTTTATAACCATAATACAAAAAGTTATATCAGTAAATAAATCAAATTGTACAAGCGTTTTTTTGTACATGATTGTAATATTGATTAAAGGAATAAATAATAACTACAAAATTATAAAAACTATTGATTTTATCGTGTTTCGTAATGTGATTCGGAGAAGCCTTCTAAGTCTGTATGTGTACCATCTTAGACCACCTCGTCAAGTGAGATTGCGGACAAATGAAGACCTAACTAATCTAACATAAAAAAAAAAACAGATAAAGATTCTTAACTCAGTTTGAAAAATTGAACAAAACTGTCGAGACAATGTTATTTCCTTGATAATTTTTGTGAGAACATTTAGTTTTTTTGAATTTTAAGTTGATTTGTACATTATATACCTGTACTTCTAAGGAAATAAACGTTTTGACTTTGACCATATAAGATGGTGAACCGGTTCGTTCCGTAACGCGTAACCGCACCAGTCCGTCCGGAAACGCTCTCTTTCACCCATACGGCAAGCTACTCCTCTCTCACTCTTACATCGCTATTTGTATTTAAAATTATCACTTGTGTCAGGTTCTTTTGTACCAATTAAAATGTTCATCAGACTGCCTGTTCTATTTAAATCGGGGTAAATATAAAATGAGAGGAATTGTGGTGCAAATCGACATGCCGAGTTTCCGACGCAGGTGTCCCGCGACTGTTCGACTAAACATCGCTGTGACTAGCCAACTGAGAATTTACTTTAGTATTTTGATTCTCCTTAAATAATGTATATATTCAGTCATTCATTTATTAACCAACCCTAGAAACAAATAGTACACTTGGTTTCATTAGAGGTCGTACATACATGTGAATTCACATCAGCGGCTATTATAAGCGGCTATACACTTCTATGTATAATGTTTATTATAGTAATTAATTTAATTTACTTTGACTTGATACGGAATGTTATTAATAAATTAACTGAACTGTTAATCCTAAACCAATATAAAAAAGTCTTAATTGCCCCTTTATCTAGCTTTTATTTATTTAGGTAGGAAGCAACAACTGAATTTTGAAAACCTGTGAGCCTATATACAGACTGTTTAAAATATACCTAAATATCTTAAAAAATATTTTTATGACAGTCTTCTACGAGTAGAGTAGTTAAGATGATGATGTTGAATGATTGTATTTTTTCTAAAACTATCTTTGAGATATTGTTTTAATATCTCAAAGATCATCAAGAATCATAAACTCTAACCCCATTACGCATGCTAGGTTTAATTTCACTATTCATAATTATGTATTTATGTTTATTGGTGTGTGCAATAAAGAATGTCCTATCTATCCATCTATCTAACAAAATACCTATATAGAAATTACATAACCACTCTATTTTAAATACATCTTATATTCACAACCAACACAACATTTCACAGTCCACATTTGTTTAGAAAACATAATCTATTTTCCTTTACATCTCCGAGCGACTAGTTCTCTCATGGGGCCGTCGCTTGTCAACGAATATAAACAAACATTAGCGACAGCTGTGGCTTGATTTTGTAAATATGTATTAATGAATTGCTTTTATTGCATTTTAATTACCTACGTAAATAAATGATGCGTACGTGTTGACAGCAAATACAATTAACGTAATTAGTAGTGTAGTTAGAAATTATAGATGAAGCGAGCGAAGTATTTGGCATATTGGTGCCCTTCTGGCAAATTTCTTTGTATGATATGAATATGTATTGGGGGGGTATGGGGTCCCATCAACATCTTCGGGACCCAAGCCATCCTTACCTGCACGTGGTGCTCCCTGCTGAAATACGAACAAGGCTCTGGCAAGTTTTCCCGCCAACACGCACTGGACCAGCGCGGCGGTGTATTGGTCCAAACCCCCTCAATGAACAGCACACCGACTATATGTCCCCAAGTGCCCGGCGACACTGGGGGTGAGGCTGATGACAGTAGGCTAATATCCCCCAGGGTCAGGGGCGATAATCTCCGGGCGAGGGTCTTTAACTGTCAAACGACCAACGCACGTACAAAGGACACCGGTAGATTGCCCTCACGAAAACAACTGGCCCTGGCAACGCACAATATCCGCACTCTGCGGACAGACGAAAAGATTTTGGAGCTGGAAGAAGAATTGAGCGGGTTACGGTGGGATATTCTGGGATTATCTGAAGTCCGTAGAGAGGGCCAGGACACGATAACCCTGAAATCTGGTAACCTGCTCTTCTACCGGGAGGGCGACCAGTCTCTGTGATCCACAGGGTGAAAACCGGAAGTGATCACCTAATAGTAAGAGGCACATTGAATATGGACGTTAAACTTGAACGGTCCCGTTTGATGAAGTCCACGCTCCGACCTACTCGCGCCCAGATTGAAAACCCCGAGAGCTTTCAACTCGAGCTCTCCAACCGTTTTGATTGTCTAGATGATGACGCTTCAGTGGACGAGTTAAATAACAGGTTCGTAGAAACTGTCCATACGGTCGGGTCTCAGTTCTTTAAGACCCGCCGTACCGGTAGAACTCAGAGACTCTCTGAAGACACCCTTAACCTTATGGCTGAACGACGCTCGCTGAGACTGCAGTCTCCCGATGATGCTAAGTCCCATAGGCAGCTTAATAGACAAATTCAAATATCCTTGCGACACGATATACGTAACTTTAATACGGCTCGTATTAAAGATACCATAGAGCGAAACCAGGGCTCCAAAGTGTTTGCAAGAGATATGTCTATTGGGCAAAGCCAGATGACAAAGCTGAAAAGGGATGATGGCAGTGTAGCGTCGACAAAAGCAGAAGTGTTAAGGGAAGTCGAAAAGTTCTACGGACAGCTCTACGATTCGGTCACGAAGCCTGTTACCAGCTCGGCAAACGACCCAAGAGCCAAGCTGACCCGACACTTTACCGAAGATATCCCGGACATCAGCCTGTACGAGATTAGAATGGCTCTAAAGCAGCTCAAAAACAATAAGGCGCCAGGCGAGGATGGAATCACATCGGAGCTTCTGAAAGCGGGTGGATCACCGGCACTTAAAGTCCTTCAGAAGCTCTTCAATTCCGCCTTGCTCGGAGGTACCACGCCTGAAGCATGGAACAAAAGCGAAGTGGTGTTGTTCTTTAAGAAAGGTGACAATACCTTATTAAAGAACTACAGGCCCATTTCGCTTTTGAGCCATGTTTATAAGCTGTTTTCCAGAATCATCGCCAATCGTCTCGAACGCAGGTTTGATGAATTCCAGCCTTCCGAACAAGCCGGGTTTCGAAAAGGCTTTAGTACCGTAGACCACATACATACGCTGCGGCAGGTTATACAGAAGACCGAAGAGTATAACTTGCCGCTCTGTTTAGCGTTTGTGGACTACGAGAAAGCCTTCGATTCGGTGGAAACATGGGCGGTGCTTGAGTCTCTCCAGCGATGTCGCATTGACTATCGATATATCGAAGTGTTGAAGTGCTTGTATAAAAACGCCACCATGTCAGTCCGAGTACAAGAACAGAGTTCGAAAGCGATCCCGTTGAAAAGAGGAGTTAGGCAGGGAGATGTGATATCTCCGAAACTGTTTACAGCCACTTTAGAGGACGCTTTCAAACTCCTTGAATGGAAAGGACTAGGCATCAACATCAACGGTGAGTACATCACTCACCTTCGATTCGCTGATGATATCGTGGTCATGGCGAAGACGATGGAAGAACTCAGCACTATGCTCGAAGGCCTCAATCGAGTCTCCCAACGGGTGGGCCTTAGGATGAACATGGACAAGACGAAGGTCATGTCAAATGTCCATGTAGTGCCCGCCCCCGTTTTGGTTGAGAATTCGGTTCTCGAAGTTGTTGACGCGTATGTGTACCTAGGACAGACAGTCCAATTAGGTAGGTCCAACTTCGAGAAAGAGGTCACTCGCCGAATCCAGCTCGGATGGGCAGCGTTCGGAAAACTACGGCACGTCTTTTCGTCAAAAATACCGCAGTGCCTCAAGACAAAAGTCTTCAATAAGTGTGTGTTGCCAGTGATGACTTATGGATCCGAAACGTGGTGCTTCACTATTGGCCTTATGAATAGGCTCAGAGTCGCTCAAAGAGCTATGGAAAGGGCTATGCTCGGGGTTTCTCTACGGGATCGAATCAGAAATGAGGAGATACGTAGAAGAACGCGGGTCACCGACATAGCCAAACGGATTAGCTCTTTGAAGTGGCAGTGGGCAGGCCACATAGCACGTAGAACTGATGGCCGTTGGGGCCGGAAGGTTCTCGAATGGAGGCCGCGGATTGGTAAGCGCAGCGTCGGACGTCCACCAACAAGATGGACAGATGACCTAGTCAAACTTGCTGGCTCACGGTGGATGCAAGTGGCGACCGATCGGAATGATTGGTCGTCTTTGAGGGAGGCTTATGTCCAGCAGTGGACGTCTAAAAGCTGAAATGATGAATGATGATGATGGCAAATTTCTTTGGCCCTGGACCTACGATACTCACGGGAAGAGTATCGTAGGTCCAGGTAAGGCGTAGAGTATCACGGAGCTTTTAAAACACTATGACTAAGGTTTTTCTTTTCGATCGAATAAAAAATAATAAAGTAAAAAGGAAGAAATGCCCCTCTAAGGTATTTCGGTTAGCGGAGCATAACCTTGCTATAACACACTCCCTTACTGGCACTGGAGGAAGACCAAAGAAAGTATTCATGGTTTAAAACATGAATACTTGCTTTGGTTTTTAATAAATGATTGATTGATAAACTGATTGCTATTAATTAACGTTTTTGTCTTATCGTTAAATGTTTATTTTGTCTGTTAAGTATGAAATAAAACCGATAAACATGAGATGGACCCTTTCACCAAGATTTCCGAGTACTGCAGTAGTTTATACACTTTGTGTACTTTATATAGGAAACGAAAAACATTTTCCATGGACAACAAAACTAAACCTATTGTGAGCTACAAAACCTTATTTAAAATATAAACACGAGTCAGCATTCAAAATACAAAACAAATATGCAGAGACAAATTCATAGTGAATTTAAACTGCGGACACTCTCAGAATACCAATGTCTATTCCAAGATTACTTCCCGAACAAAAACTCAAACACAATAGACCAGCAATATTTACAATATTTAATATCAAAACTAGAACGTCAAAGGACAAGACAGTTTGTAAAATAAGTTGTATTCATAGTAGCGAATGGAATGAAAAGGAACCGGCCCACGGGAAAGCGGACCTTATTATTTGCGGGACAAAGAGGTTATTTGTTTGACACAACGGCTTGTTTACATTACACGGAGTGCATCTGATGGATCCCGGACAGACGCAATCAAGCTTGATGGGGAGGGCTTGGCGGGAGTGGGAGCGGGGAGCGGGGAAGATTTAACATAATATAATTTAAAATAGTACTAAGAAACCATTCATTGGCCCGATTTGAAGAATTTAGTATAGATGACTAAATTAAATATTTTCAAAGATACTCGAATAGCGTATCAAATTGAAGGGCAAAGTAAAATCATGGAACTGGAAGATTATGTCGGAGTGACGACACGCCTAATAGGGTAGATGACTAAAAATAATTAGTCATATCATAAAAAAAACGTACACGTATTATTTCATGCAAACGTAAAGTTAATACGATTCGGTGTTTTCGCGATTCGGTGTTTTTGAAAGTTTCGCGTGTCATTACGCTTTCGTGTGCTATCTACTAAGTTTATACGTCATAAGTTCCGGATATTTGATCCTCTGTATCTTGGTACATTCACAATAAATTGTAATAGCTAAAAATATTTGTGTCTAGTAATTTTTAAAGGGCTCACAAATTAACTAAATAGTATACATGTTATATAGTATAACATAACAATTTTTTTTTGTGCAATCATCATTCCTATTTTGATTATTCAACTATAATAAATACTCTATTATCATAATTTTTAATTATTCCCTAATAACATTACAAATTAATCTATAAAGAGACTATAGATATCTCAATTTAATTTTAATACGAACCATAATAAGAAACCTCGTGAAACGCCTTTTAATGATATGATATTCAAGAGTTCTATTATCAAAAGTTACGAACCACGGTTGGATACAGAAGTTGAATTACTTTATATATACAATGTGAGGGACGTGAGTTTGGATGACTTGTGCGCTATCATACCGAGAAACTTTGGCTCTTTATGCCAGTATATACATCTACAAATATATATATATTGTGTTAGCAATTTGTATTGGTTTTGGTTGGATGTTGCTACTGTATGTGTATGTGGTTATGAGCTGCATAATACCTGTTATCGATAACTGGGTTTTGTTATCAAATATCAATTATTTGATAAAGATATTTTAACAGAATAAATTATTTAATTAAATCTTGCGCATTCGATTGCAAGTGTCTTAAGATTAATGATACAATTCTTTACTTCCGTAGATCGATTTAGAAATCTTTAAAATATCGATAAACCAAAACTACACTGAAATAATTGGCAAAACTACAATATCCCATACATTTGACAGATTTTTCACAACTAAAATTTTATCTTTATCCGTTAAATTAATGGGATTAAAAGATTTTGTAAACTTACAGTAGATAAAATGGCCAATAATGGTTAGATTTGATGAAATTTAATAACTTTATCATGTATCGGTTGTTTTGGTGAATAAAATCTCTGTCCTCTTTTATCAGTTATAGTTATAGTCAGTACGTATCTGTAGTAGTATATATATTAGTTATAGTTATAATGGGCATTTGGGTACCTCCAGCGTACAAACAATACGCTACAGCTTATGTTTTGAACCGCGGCACGGGCTGATTGCGTTTGCCGGATTTTAAGAACGGCCAGCTTCCTCCGATGTCCTGGTTCCTTTATTCATATTTCTGCGAGTACGTCCCGAGCGCTCTCCACAAGCATTGTGTCGGTTTATGCTTACTGCTACGTTTTATGGGGAGGAATGTTTAATCAAGTTTCACGGATATATCACGATTGCCTAGGTTTACTGTTGTGTTAATAATAACTGTGTCTGTGGAAATTGCCGTGTGTTTAACTTGTTTTGTTTGTTATAATAATGTTCTTATTATTTTATTTAGTAAATTATTTGACGAAATTTAAGCTCTATTTTAGTTTTTTGTCTACTTTAAATCTAAATAATATGTTAACTTTATCTAACTTACTTAGCTAGAGGATCCCTTGAATTTTAATGAATTAAATTCCCTTAATTAAGTATTAATTGCTTACTATGAGTTACTACGCTATTCTATTGATTTCGATTTCGAAGGTCCTACTAATAAATACCTATTATTTTACAAACTTTAAAGTTAGTTGTGAATGTGGAAATTTACAATGGTATCTCTATATTAATACCAGGGGCACAAACTTTTGGACGCGTTTCAGGGAATAGCGTGAATTTGAAATTTGATACATTTAATGCTAAGATTTATGCCCCTGTAGCAGAATTAATTATACTCTTAACTAGTCTTACTACCTGACTCCATGTAACTGTAATTAATTCACAAACAATAAATTATTATTAGGTACTGATTATTACTGATTATTTACAATCAGCCTAAAGAATAGGCTTAGAGTCGCTCAAAGGGCTATGTAGAGTAGAGCCTAAACGTATTACCTCTTTGAAGTGGCAGTGGGCAAAAAAAATGGCCGTTGGGGCCGAAAAAGTGAAAATGGAGAACGGATCGGCAACCTCATTTCATGTTCCGGGAAATAAAACTTACACCGTTATACTTAAAATTTAGATTTTGTTTCAACTGGTGATCCCAGATAATGAATACAGTTTCATCCTTAAATATTTCATCCTAGATTGCTTCTAGGGCTTATTAATATTTACATTGTTTTAATTACTTTATATTGATATTGTGCCCTAAAGGCAGAGCACGGTCAGTTCCCAATTAATTGGTGGAGCGGGAAATGAATTGCAATTATTGTTCTTTGCCAAATACATCTGTTAGAATTAATGCGGGATGACTCGGTGTTTGTGATCGAATAAATGAGCCGTTGTGTTGGAAACGTTTCGGAATAATATTATATGAAAGGACGGTGTAGTATATAGAATTATTAGTAATTCAAGGTAAGGCAAAATTTGGTGAGTCATTCTGTGGTTTTGTTCGCGTCAATTATAATGTAAGAAGAAAAAACAGCTACGTGTTTTTTTTGTTAATTATTTGTATCATTAAACATATTAAAATAAACGCAAAAATCTTGAGAATACAATAAGACTAAACATCTACAACCGAAGAGCTACGTAGGTCCTACAATTGGGCTACGAAACTGCTACGATAGGGCTACGAAAGTGCTACGAAAGTTCTACAAGCTACGCATCAACATTGAAAGTAAAGCGGTATCGAAATCAGAATAGATTTATTCCCAAGAGATGAACCGAACTCCATTCGGGTGTGGCCACATCACTACGATTCTGTGAAATACCTGCCGAGATTCTGCCCTGAAGCGAAACAGAAATCCCAACAAAAATAAAACCAGATAAATTTTGGGTGTTGAAGAATTAAAATATCATAAAAAAATTGACCATGGTGCTACCGCGTGCATTCATATATAATAATGGATTTACTTCGGAACAAATAAACTATTTTTTTTCCACGATAAAAGTAGCCTTTATATATGTTTAGATACATAACGTAAATTTTGAGAGAGATAAGTAACAACCTTTAAACCAATATTTATATACCTATCGTTACTAAGAAGTACAAAATTAAATTATTCTACACCAAATTCTCTAACAAGCTCGAGAATATCAACAATCGAAATTGTTCTAAGTCCATTCCCGGCTTAGCTACTGTGATCGACTGCACCGTCTTTGTGCTTCAGCGATGAATAACGAACATAGCCTGTTTACCGAGCTGCAATTGTTTGACTTGGTCCCGAGTTTAGTCTCCATTGGTATTGTGCTGTAACTGTAGCTCCAATTCAAATTGCACGTTACTAATCTAACGTTTTCGATAAGCGTTATTAGTTTTTGTGTGAATCGCTTTCTGCACATCGATAAATAAATATTCTTCCGAAGGATAACGCATTTACACAAACTATCTTTTGACTAAGTGAAGTTTTTTTCACGTGAGGGTCTTCGTCCAAATAGCAGCAACAAAATAACCTTTTTAAGAGTATCACAATAATTAATTCGAAAAAAAACCCTAAACAATGAAAACTATAGAGTCTGAAAAATAATATAAGGACTATCATTGCAAAATAACATCCTTCGTACTTGTAGGAACTTGTAATTTCTTTCCTTAAAAAATTAAAACCATTTCCTTAATAAGTTTACAGTGACAAAAATACCAAAAAAAATATCATTTGCCCTAACTACACATTTCCTTTGTTCCCTAATTTTCTTTGCCTCAGACTATTTGAGTTTTCTGTTTATATAATATTTTTGTACATTAAAAAAGGCAAGGCCCATGTAATAGGAATCGGAATAGCAGCGGTATAATCTCTGGCAGCGGTAATCCGGCCGGCGCGTGACCCGGCATAATCGTGACCTGTACTTGTGAATACCGTACACTTGCTTGCAACGAATGGACCTAAAATAGAGAGAATTATGTGAACCACTAAACACTTGCTTGCTGCGACCGGACTTTGAGTTATGAGCGTTATGAGCAATGTTTGATATAATAAATAATGATGCGAAAACTGGCAACACAACATAACATTTTTAACCCCCGACCAAAAAAGAGGGGTTTCATAAGTTTGACGTGTCCGTCTGTCTGGGACATCAAAGCTACCAAACGGATTGCCTATTCTGATTTTTAAGCATACAACGTAAATAAACTACAAAACAACTACAGACAACCATAAACATATAAAATAGGTAGCTCGGATATATAACTCGAGATTTTTGCTAAAACTATCAAGGAACATTTACCACGAAACATATTTCTAGGCCAAAATGTAGTGACCGTAAAAAATCCGGAATGTACTTTTTATTTTAGCGGGTTGAAAAAGGCCGCACCACGGGGTGCCGGCAGTGCAGGGTCAGATGTATGCGATCAAAGCCGCCGCCGCCGCCAATCATCCGCACGCCCCGTTAAACAAAGAAATACCGGAAAATACATAGGTATTTTCCGGTATTTCAACACAAAAACCCCGAATTCTATGGTTTAAAGTTGTATGTCAAGAGTTTTGACTCACGTCTTTTCCTGGATTTTCACGGTTTTATTGTTAATATTTTTCTATCTTGGTTATAATCTTTGAAACTCTCAATTACACATTCAAAATTAATCAATTCCTACCAAAACTTAAATTAAACAAAACACTAACGCGTTTGACACACCTTTTCGTTTACTTTTACTGTAAAAAAGTATTTTACTTTTCTGTAGTAGCATTAAATATTACAAAAAAGTACGAATACAAACACCCTTCTACTTTTTTGAACATCATGAAATCTAACTTCTTATAATAAACACAATAATATAACAACACCTTCTAATTACTAAATTTAGGTACGATTCCCACCAAACGCCGCGTGGCGATTTGCACTTATAAAAACGTAAGGAAAATAGAATTTTAAGAACAGCTCATATAGTCGAGATTGTCCTTGCAGCCGCGAGCCGGTTCGCACCAACTCGCGATACAAATACGACCCTAAGAATTGTCAATAAAATTCAATATTCTTTACGAGCTGTAAGTGCGATACGCGCCGTTTGGTGTGAATCCTACATTACTCATGCTATCAAAATTGACAGTGTGTTAATTTAAAAAAGGCAAAAGTTATCTATGTGAATGCATGGGTCAATTTTTGCTAGCTTTGGCCTGCTATCTCACTAACCTATATAGCTTTACATACGAATATTTTAAAATTGGAACAACAACAAACATGGAATTAACAAGAACAACTGTCCTATATCTAATTGTTGAATAGAGAACTGAAATAATTAGGCTATACCTAATTATTTCAATTCTATTTCAATTCTATATTCAACTAGTTTGTCTTTGAACATGTTTCGCACATTTTCATTCGTAGTTATCGCAACACGTATAATAAATAGTAAATTTAAATGCAGCTCGGTTGATTTGCGGTACCTACTAGTACATACATAGATATACCTGGGCGTTAGTGCCCTATAAAAAAACTACATATCTTAATCAATACCTAACTATATTTAACACGCATTGCATAAAAGTGTAAACTAATACATTTAAAAGTTATAAAAATAGTTTAACCATGTCAATTACCTTTGACAAGTCTAGTATTAAGGAGTGGCTGGCTTAGATCAGAGATACTTCGTTTTAGAAAAAACCCCAAGGAAAAATATTTTCGAATATTTTACCTACACAAAGGGAGGTTCAATCGCAAGAGTATTTTTGTATAAAATGACCTTAGGCTAAAAAATATCCAAATATTACGAGTTAATTTGGTTATAAAAAGCCAACCCGTATTTAGGCTTCCTCGTTACAAGATACGCCTGTCAAATTATCACAATGAAGGTAACCGGCCAAATTTCAAATATAAAACATTCATATTCAATCTTATCCCGCTAAGATAAGGGTTATTTCCGAATGACAGGCCGATTGGAGTGGCACACGCCCTTGACAAGGGTACTTGAAGGGGGAATCTGGGCCGAATTTGTCCCAATAGATCCCATGCATATCTACGGCTTAGTAATCATGATAAATACGTACTCTGTTCTTGAATCGAGGGGATTTCTTGAATCGATGGCAAGGTATTCGTCCCGAAGCAGAGTCCGTCTCTACAAGTTGGGTACATATTCATGTATGCAAAGCTTGGACGATAGTTCTAACGAGGAATCGGTACTAGCTTTAAGTTGTGGAGGTAAGAAGATTTTGAGTTTGGTCTATAATTTTAGGAATCTGGGAATGAAAATATCGGTTTAATTATTACATTTTCATTAATTCTTTGAATTTTTTATTTAATTGCTCTCTTCAATAATTGACTTATCAATTATTGATAAGCGTACCTGTATAGCAGAAGCGGGAACATAAATAGGGATGTTTATGCGTACAGAAAAGATAATAACTATACAGATTGTTATAAAATCTATATGTGACCAACTTGCGAGCAATAGGAACAATTTTTAGTTAAAATAAAATCGGTCCTCGGAGATCAAAGCTCTGTTCAAACATAAATAAAAAGGCATACGCATCGAAATGAGAACCTCCTCCTTTGTTTTATTGGTTAAGAAGTTAAAACACATTTATTATTGTATTTTCTAATAAAAACTTACTAAGCGAGGTCAGTTGACCGATTCAAAACTTACATTACGTCGTCCGGGCCTGAGGGTTAGTTCGAGCAGGCCCGGTCTACTAAAGAGATATTAAAAAATATATACAAATAAACAAAAGGTTTATTGTTTAATCACAGTTGTACAAAAAATATAAATACAATGGTTTCCAAACTAGGCACAGCCTGTATCTTGGAAACCTCCTTCCATATGAATCTAATCGTACATAGTACGTACTTATAAAATAATATACGTTTCCATTTAAGATAGAAAATAATTATAGAGAAAATACAAAAATAAACATTTTACGCGGCAAAGTAGTTAAATGAATGTAAAAGGATCTGTATTTATTTTGAGTAAATGTATATGATATATGAGTGAGTGTCTAGTGCATACATTATATATACATACTAGTGGCCCGCCCCGGCTTCGCACGGGTTTTTATTCATTTTTTTTCAACATTTTTATTCAAAATTGTGAATCTTAACCATTCCCAGATCCCCTTGAACACACACAAAAAATTTCATCAAAATCGGACCAGTCGTTTGAGAGAAGTTCAGTGACATACACACTCACAGAAGAATTATATATATGACGGCGTGACGTCCTGGTTCTTCATTGTAGTGCGTTTGTAGTAGCATAGAATCAACTTAAAATGTCCGATGGCGTGAGCGGGGCGCTCACGCCACTCGATCGCGCGATGTTTACCTGCGGCCGGTACCGGTCTGTGCCAGCCGACCGGTCTAACAGCCAATCGGGTGGCCGCAGGTAGAGGGGTTGTTTACGAGTTGCACTGCTATTTAAAGTACCGTTCCAATAGTCCGGGAGACATTCTTTCTTTGGCTTCTGCTTTGTGCAAACGCTGTCGGAGTTACTTGTTGACTTTATCTATATCTCTGTTAAACTGAGCCTCAGATTATTTGTGTGATTGATATTGTTCGTTTGATCCCGTAATGAATTACTATTCAATGATATAATCTGTTAAAATCACTATGTCAAACCTTTCACCTACATCAGAAGTGGGATACCCGCCTCCACAACCTCCTGACATGTTCATAATTTTTCGTTAATATTCCTGAGTTTAAAATAAAATTGATAGACTCAAATCACATTATAAGGACGCCTCCATAAAGATTAGACATTGCTTAAAGTAAAATTTAAGATTTACTCTTTAAGAGCTTAACAGCAATACGCAATCCGATAGTTATCCACTTCCGTTAATTCATGATCAACTCGATAAGTTGCATGACGCTAATTACTAATGAAGGTTATGGGGCTACCCTCATCAAAAAAAAAAGAAAAAAAAAATACAGATAATTGCTAAAGGAAAAAAAAACAGTTCCGATCTAGTACAAAAAAAAATACAGTTCATTGCTAAAGGGAAAAAAGAACAGTTCCGGTCTAGCATTCGTACTAATCCAGGCCAGTTCTCAACTGAAGGGATTGTAAAAGATGATTTTAAATAAGATAATTATTGTAGTGTTAAAGGGTGTTTTACCGGGCCAGTCGTCTGAAGGGTCAAATAGACCAGTCCAGAACATAGTATAGTATGTTGTCAGGATAATCGAGCACTAACTATTATTATTTTCACTTACAGATAATTTTAACTGAGTCTACGCGAACGAGGACGTTCGCAAGTCAGAATGGCAGTGACGGCGTGACGTCCTGGTTCTCCATTGTAGTGTGTTTGTAGTAGCATAGAATCAACTTAAAATGTCCGATGGCGTGAGCGGGGCGCTCACGCCACTCGATCGCGCGATGTTTACCTGCGGCCGGTACCGGTCTGTGCCAGCCGACCGGTCTAACAGCCAATCGGGTGGCCGCAGGTAGAGGGGTTGTTTACGAGTTGCACTGCTATTTAAAGTACCGTTCCAATAGTCCGGGAGACATTCTTTCTTTGGCTTCTGCTTTGTGCAAACGCTGTCGGAGTTACTTGTTGACTTTATCTATATCTCTGTTAAACTGAGCCTCAGATTATTTGTGTGATTGATATTGTTCGTTTGATCCCGTAATGAATTACTATTCAATGATATAATCTGTTAAAATCACTATGTCAAACCTTTCACCTACATATATAAAGATAAACCTTATAAAACAATTCATCAGCGATAAAACGGCATCGTGGTAGCAGTCCCGCTCAAAAACATTACTTCGCCAACTTAAGCCATTAAGCAAATGAGAGTTTGCATTATCCTCCTCTTAGTTTTGAAATAATAGTGGAGTAACTCGCAGGTTCGCAGCCGGCTGTGGTCGTGGCCGCCGGACGTTCGCGCTCAATTACTGCGATCCCGTGTGCTTTGCCATTTGTACTTGCTTTTATTTACTAAGAAAGGACACCCAACACGAAGCACAAACATAAAATAAACCTGACTAAAATGATTAAATACGATGCGTTCTCGTAATAACAGGGCATTTCGTCGAGTACAATATGAAATGGCAACAGACAGTAACATAACAATAGCACAAAATATCACAAGCAGTGCCAAGAAATAAAAATTAAAACTATTATACATGTACAAGATTAATTTTTACAGAAGGTTGAATTTATAAATTTTATGCAGAAAAAGAATAAGTTTACTTAACTTTCACACGCACAGGAAAGTTACGGTGTGTCTTATTCTTTTTCTGCATAAAATTTATAAATAGTTTCAACTACAAAGTGAGGTTAATCACTTATTTAAAATATTTAAAAATAGGTTGAATAGTTATTTGCCCGACATTTCTTCCGTTTGGAAATGTCTTCTGTTTATGTTTAAGCAAAATTAGTCATTTAATTGATTAAAATGATAAAATCTGAAAGTTCGATCATCCTACAAACTGGTCCCATTTAAGTTGTTAAATATACCAGATGATAAAACGGACCGCTGGTTTTTTTTTATGGATTATAGATCTTTCTTTGTCCACAATCTCACCTGATGCTAAGTGTCGATAAGGACGAGGATGGACCGCACTGATCTAGAAAGTACCTATTCACTCTTTACTTGAAAATACTACTGTAGTTGGCTTGGGACTAATTTCCAACTTAAAAAAATTTCATTAATACAAACGAAACAACTCATTAACTAGGCTTAAGTTTAGCAACAGCCGTCTGGTTCAATAAAAACTCACAAACGGCTTAGATGAAGTCGTTCGGATACAAGAAGTGTTTGTAGCCGCGCTGTTTACGAGATAAAATGCCAGAGAACTTAAATGTTAAGTTTTATTCGCTGTTGCCTTCACTCTTACATTATTTAGCTCAGAGCAGGTTATGAAATTTTCTCACCTTTCACACAGTTACTTAGTAATAACTTAACAGTCATAATCTCTAGATGACATTTGTTTTTATTTGATTTTTGGCTTATTTTCTACTACACTATTCACATCATTTCAGCCATTAGACGCCCACTGCTGGACATAAACCTCCCTCAAAGACGATTAATTATTCCGATCGGTCGCTATTTGCATCCACCGTGAGCCAGCAAGTTTGACCAAGTCTGTCCATCTTGTTGGTGGGCGTCCTACGCTGCTTTTACTATCCGCGGCCTCCATTCGAGAACTTTTCGGCCCCAACGGCCATCTGTTCCACGTGCTATGTGGCCTGCCCACTGCCACTTCAATGAGCTAATACGTTTGGCACTATACACATTAGGTATAAAAAGTAAGTCTAATGTTACATGTAGTGAGATTTTATGATTTGATGAAAGTGCAAGATTGACCGTGTAAAAGAATGAGATGGAATACATTACACAGCGTATCTCATTCTCGGGGTCTCGTAGTCTCAACTACGAAGTATAGCTCAAAGAGGTATTGCTGTATTTTATTTATATTATTTTGTAACATACTTTATGTAATACGCTTTATTGAAGTAATATAAATAATCCGAATAATTACAGATATATGTTTGTTTCTCTTATCATTTTAGCAGATGCGTTCATTTCCCTTTTTTTCTATTCGAAATATATCATAATTATAGTTCGTAAGGAGTAAACTCTAATCGTGCGTCGTAGCTGATACACATACACTTTTTTTTTTTGTAAATACATACATATGATACAAAGAAAACATCCAGACCCGAAACCAGAAATTGTAGATAGTACAAAAACTGGTCCGCTGGCGGAAACCGAACCCGCAACCTCTTACGTCGCAGCGGACCTTCGCCCACCGAGGCACAGAAGTCGTCGCGAAATTCTTTTTTGTCAGTCATGTTAAAAAAAATTCTGAAAACTCTAGTTTAACATACCACTTTAAACCGCAAAATTCGTGGTTTTTTCAGGCTTTTCGATGTTTAACGGTCCGTGCGGATGATTGGCGGCGGATCAGCGGCTCCGAGCGCATAGTTCAAATCCTGCATACCGTGCTGCGAGGTTTTTTAATCCGTTTAAATAGGTATAGGCATTTTGAAGAGAATTTTGCTTTTTTACAGTAGGGTTTTAGGACTAGCGAGGAATGTTCTTTGGTGAATTTTCTTTGAATGATTTATGAAAAGTTTATAAGTTCACACTGTGTCACAGTGTCACATTGTCATTAAAACTTGATTCGCGTTAAACGGATGATAGTTTCTAGAGACTTTCTGTGTCTATAAGCCAAATAAAATGCCTTATAGATTGTAAAAAAAATAACCTTAAGGCAATCAAAGTCGAAATTTTAAAAGAAAATTCTCGATTGGTTAAATTTTTATCTTTTGAGACTCTATAATCTCGACTCTGTGTTAATTAAGACGTTAAAAACTTTTCATAAACAGCATTTATTTATCAGACACAATAAAACATAAATACATATATTAACAATACGTAGTTTGTATTACATTTACTACCTACCAAACGATACCGAATAGTATTTCGTACAGTGGTTCAACTTGTAAGAAGTTCATCAGATCCTTTCCTAGTTCATTACCGTGCTCGCGGTACAGTCGAACGCGGGACGGCGTGATCGCGTAATGAACTTAACTGGATTCTCCGCTTTTGTGTTCTTGCCAGGAATTCCTGTATTGAATTCTGTGTATTACGCAGCTGGAAATAGCTGGTTCAATTATTACTAATAGAACTAGGTATTTGTTATCTAACTACTAGGAAGCGAAGGAACAATTCTTACTTAAGATCAACTTAATTAAGATTATTATCTGTGCGTAGTCTATCGATTGATATAGAATATTTTACAAGCAGACAATATAAATATATTGTCTGCTTGTAAATTTAGCTCTTCAGAACGCCTATTTTAAGGTGTTCCCTTACCAGGAGCATGACCGCTTATTATAAATTAATGGATTTTTAATAACATATATTTTTTTATTTTACATTAGAATTATCATGTAAAATCATCAAATCGTTGATAATGGCCAATACAAAGACTTCAAGCATATTTGTCTATTTATATTTGTAATTTGTATTATATATATTTGTATATCTATATATATAAAAGAAAGTCGCGTTAGTTACACCACTTATAACTCAAGAACGGTAGAACAGATTTGGGTGAAAATTGGTATGGAGGTAGCTTAGAGCCAGGAGACGGACATAGGATACTTTTCATCCCGTTCGACAGTTGGTATGGAGGTAGCTTAGAGCCAGGAGACGGACATAAGATACTTTTCATCCCGTTCGCCAGCGTTCCCGTGTGACTTGACATGAAACGTCAGTAACTATAAAACGTGTTATAACAAAAAAGAATCTGACTTGGAATAACAAAACGCAAATGATTGTAATAAATTTTTAGGTTAATTGACGTGAAGTGAAGTTTAATTAATAAAGCCGCGACCAAGACGATCGAATCTTTCCCGACAAAGCCGTAATGCAAGAAGAATACGAAATACTGCAAATGAAAGGAATGAAGAAGAACAAGAAATTGCACGTGAACAGCGCCGCGATAGTATGGCTCGACTTCGTGCTTCTCAATCACGAGAGCAAAGTGAAGCAGCACAAGAATCACGCCACTTTCTTTACATAAAATAAATACTCAATATTAAGTACCTACAACAATCATCCAAAATTAAATATTAATAGTAAATATCACAATATTTTAAGTTAGATTGGTATTTGGAAAATAATAATCTACATCTACACTAATATTATAAAGAGGAAAGATTTGTACTTATTTTTGTATGTTTGTAATGAATAGGCTCGAAAAGTACTCGCCCGATTTAAACAATTCTTTTACCAATAGAATCCTACATTCTTTTAATTTGACATAGGCTACATTACATTTTGAAAAAAAATAGGGATCCTTGGTAAAATTTGAACAATGTAACCGAAGGTGTAGAAAAATGAGTCTAAAATGTGGTCGTCGAATGCGCTGCCGAAACTATTAGCGATAGAACAAAATAATGTACCTACAACAATATCGAAGAACATCATAATGTCTACAAAAACCTCCGCGGTAGCATATTATTATGTCAAACTATTGTAGTTATGTCACTACAACAACTTTTTCATTTTAAACATTAATCTTATATATAAAATGAATCGCAAAATGTGTTGCTAAGCGCATAACTCAACTTTTTTTTAAATGTTCGTTGGAGTCTTGATGGTTTTTACGGCGAGAAAAATTCGAATAATTTCCGGGAAAATTTTATACCCGGCGACGCCGGGGCGGGCCGCTAGTTATATATATTTGTAATTAATAATTATATTTGTAATTTGTCGATTTCTGAGTTTTACAATATTTCGGTGAGATATTTCGATATGTGTGACATGCGCCAAGGCTTAAACTCAAAGTATTGAACAATACAACCTACCCAATCCTCTTGCAACATAACCTACCCGTTTCAACGAAACCCATTTCAAATCAAAACAAAATAAAATTAATATTTCCGGACAATCCACACAACATCATCCTGCCCCGTGGTAAGCTCTAAGCTTGTGTTACGGTTACTAGACATCTGATATCAATATCATGTCATAATATTTTTCGTTAAGTATCATCAAACGTTCAACGTTCCCACAGCTGAGACACAGGGACTTCTCTAATGACGAAAAAGCGAAGTCATCTTACTATCGAAATATAGGCAACATACCGACATTTCAAGACTTTGTATCAAGAAGTGGTAGACTATGGATAAAGCAATCCAGCTGTTCTGCATATGCTGTAGCCAGAATTCGGAATTTGCACTTTGCTTTGCGTACAGCTTTATTACCTTCTGTTTGGGGAGTATTAAATTCGTAAATAGTTTGCGTGACAACTGCGTGACTTTCTTAATGAGTTTGCAGTTACAAAGAGAACTGTTTTGCTTTCAAAGAGTTACATATTAATTTAAGTTATTGCATGGTTTTGAAGAGGTATTCCAAATTTAGATTTGATCTCTTGCCGAGAGAGAAGTCCCTGTGTCCCAGAAGTGGGAACGTTAGTAGGGTAATGATCATGATGGTGTCTTAGAGATTGTTTCATCATTAACATTCAGGTTGCAGTGGTTTGACAGATGTTTTTTCTTGAAATTGTTGATTTTATAACAAATGTCAGAGGAAAAAGATCTCGGAAAAGGTAACTTTGTTTTCAGAGTACGTTGTGTATATAATTAGCAATATATTTTTAATTAGAAGTTGATGAGTTATATTTACTGATTGTTTCACAATCTCCGGGTGAACTTAGTTAATGGTTAAATATATAGTGAGCTGACAAATGTCAGTTGACTTGATAGGTCTGTAGTTTTACAATTAAAAGGACCTTAGGCATGTTGCAATCAGAAAATCCTTCTCCTATATATGTTTTCAATTGGTTGCTTAAATGTAATAAAATGAGTAGTCCATTTATATTTAACAGTGAAATCAGACAAAGGATTGTAATTCTCTTTATGAGAAGAAACGGATAAAAGCAACAATCTGAATAATTAAAAATGAGGCAAAATAAACCCTCATTATTCAAAAACCCAAAATGAAACCGTATTAAACTTCACAGACATGCACAGCGGTACTTTACATGAAGCTGAGATAAAACAAAGTAAATACGAACTAGTATGTCAAAAATGCCACAGTAAATGCGCAGCAGTCTCTCAACTTGCCTGCCGTCATAACTAAGTTGCTCTAGGGAAACGTGTCTGCTAGTCTTGTAAATTATTTGTTAGCAGCAGGCGTCTGGAATTCACACGTATATTATTTAAATTAAATGCTACGAGTTTACTGAGTTCCGAGAGTAAGGAGAGCGATTATAGTTATTAATGTAACTATTATGAATTTGTTGTTATCATCATTACAGACGTAGGATGTCCTTTGGACATAGATCCACCATATAAATGTTCTGTATTTAGGTATGCTTGAAAACTACCAAAATAAGCAGCTATTACTAAGTCCTTACTAAGTTTATCAGGTAGGTGGACGTCCAACGCTGCGGTCGCCATTAAATAATATGCAACATTGACGGATTTCTGTTCTTTGAGCTAATGACTGGGTGTTCAGGCGTTTCACACCGCGTATGAATGTGATTCATATCGGTATGAATCACCAAAGGGCCCTTTTAGAATGGGTCGTTTAGCCCACTGCCACTTTAACGAACTGTTTTGGTAGTCACATTCGATCTTTTATAGAAAATTCGTTGCGCGATGAACAACATGATGCGCCTATTCTATTGCCATGATATGTCATTATAGAAATGCATAAAACTCCTTAGTACAATTATTTGTAAGTAATTTCTATTGTTTGTGCTGTTTTTCGCATACATTACGATTACGAACGCTTTATTAGAAACAAATAAATTAATATTTCCGGACTACTCACACAGCATCATCTAACCGAAAACTAAGCAGAGCTTGTACTATGGGTTTAAGGTGACTGATTTACTGCATAGATACATTTTTTTGTAAATACATACTTATGATACATAGAAAACACCCAGACACGAAACAAGAAATTGTAGATCGTACAAAATCTGGTCCCCGGCAGGAATCGAACCCGCAACCTCTTGCGCCTCAAGCGACCCTTCGCCCACCGAGCCCCTGAGTTCGTCTCAAAATTGGCAAAGGGTTTATTCTAAGCGACAAAATCAAATGGCTAAAAGTTTTGATGTTTCCTAACCGAACGGGTCTTCAAACCAACACCCCAACGAAAATAAGGCTGGGCCAGCAGGTACCTAAAACGAATTTGATAACTCTTCTTACAAAATCTTAATTTATATACATACCTACTCCAAACTTAAATACAGTAAGTTAAACACCTTAGGCATACACAGTAAATCAACACAGTAGCGCAAATGTGCGCGTGAGAAATTCCCGAGTAATTAGAATGCACTACTGACGTTATTTAAACTGCGCTGCACAATGTAATTTAGCATTTTCTTTAGAGCGACGGACGGGGATGTTTTAATTGAATTGGTACCGTTTAATTGGAGTTGCTTTACTGTTCTACAGTTGTTTTCCGTTACTTGTTTGAACTCATTATGATAGTCAACAATTTGTTCCGCGAAATTATTGTTTTGGTTATCGGGTCGGAATTTATTTAATTGCAGTGGTTTTGACAGTGGACAAAAGTTTGCGTTTTACGAATGATATTCTTTTGTGAAACATAATTTCTTAGAGATAGATTCGATTGTTTGGCTGCGCAGAACTGTTCCATGCATCCACTTCCAACCGAAATAACTGGAGATATTTGAAGCAAGCCTATTTCCAACAGTAAGCGTCGGCTACTATGATGATAAATATATTGAATATCTATAAGCATTACAAATGTTATAGATTGCAAAGCTATTATGTTTGTTATTACAATAGACCGCAATATTTTCACACTAAGGCTCGGCGCAAACGGGCCGACCACAGGCACCGGTGGCAGTCGCCACTACATTTGTAACTGTCAGAAGCTAGCGACAGCCACAGGTATTCGTAAACCGCTACATCATAATGTCGCAGTCACAGTCTAAGCGCGGCTGCCTGCCCCCGCGCCACCGCCGCACCGCTCCACTGTACAACACGCGCCGCCAACACATTTACTGGTCCGATTCTGAAAATGCTTTTACTGTAGGATAGCTTATTTATCAAGAAAGGCTATAGTTTACTTTACCGCGGGAAAATACGTTGTTTCCTTAGCAAAAATCTATAAAACACTGTAAACGCCGTGGCGTGAAATCTAATTAGCACAAAGGTGCCTTTGCTTGCTTTCATTTGACCACAATCTCACCTGATGTTAAGTGACGATGAGATGGAGCATGAAGACCTAGAAGGTAGATGGCTACTCCGGGCCACATTACGAAACACGAAAAAATCGCTTCACGCACTGGCCCAGCCCGAAGGGTGGTAACAAGCCGCGGCCGAAGCCTACCACCAGAGTTCTTAGCACTGCCCGGAGGTCACGTGTAAGAATTCAGACTTTAACAGAGCGACTGCTGCATTATTAGTTTTTAAATAATAATTCATACATCTATCAATTTGCTGAAGTAACTTATCTTTTTATGTCCCAAAAGCTAAATAAACTAATGAATTGAAAGAAGTAGAAGTGGTGACTCTAATGAGCGGTAAAAGAAATCCCTAGGTTTATCTTATCTCAAAAATGCAATATAACATTGAAATAATGTTAAATACGTCTTGTAAGAACCGCGTACACTAATGAGTTCGCCTGGAAGTTCTTGTTAATACCCTTTTTCCTTTATGCCTCAACTCAACAAAGAGATCGCTTTTGTGAATTTTTTGCATAAAAAACCGTCGTATTTGTTTAAGTTTAAAAATGTAGTTTATTGTGCTTTGTGAAGTTTAATAGATAGGAGATAAACATTGCCTGAGAGGTTGAATAAAACTAATATTCTAAGTATAAAACCGTGCATTTTTTAAATAATGTTCATTTTAATAGATTATTTTACATTACTTTTTGGAGAGTAGATTTTTCTCTTTTGTATTTGTAAGTATACTATTATAATTTTATTACTGTTTTCCATCCTGGGTAGGATCGCTTTATAGGGATAAGGCTGCCCAACTTATTTGTTTTGAATACATTAATAAGTTTAGATTATAGTAAGATTTTTGTAGTAATAAATTACAAAAATCTTACGTCCATGACATAGAGATTAATATTGCTCCTATTTCCTTATAATTAAATACCTCTAATTAAAAAGTTGGAGGAGATAACCCATAGATATTCCTCACCTCCGATCGGGCCTTGTAAACGCTTCCCACTTAAAACCACACCTCATTTCAAAGTTTCATTCCACACCTGAGACCGTCTAATTAATAACCGGGACGCGAATTGATAGCCTGCCACCGACTGGATCTAAAAGATAGCTCTCAAGTTGCCAACTCCAAACTCTGATGCCTTATTAAACTTGTGAAGATGGCGAATACAGCTGCGATAGTTTATTATTGAGTTTTGAATAGGTCAGGGCAAATTAGCTTTTATTGTGTGAAAGTAAACTGCAATTAATATTAAAACTGTATTGTGTAGTGAAATTAATATTGATGGACAATCCACGCCGTAGTATTTGAAGGCAATATACCGAATACTGCTACCCGATGCACAATTATGAGATTAGGAACCAGAATTAAGGTTTCTGATGTGGCTCTGTGCGGCACTGTGCTTGTTAAACTGTTACTGTTAAACTATTATTTACGTTCCCACAGCTGGGACGAGAGAGATTAAGCCTTAATTCACCATGCTGGTCAAGTAAGGGATGGTGAATGAAACATGCTATTCAAACTCTTCAATGTTCTTAAAACATGCCGGTTTCCTCACGATATTTGCGTTCCCCATAAAACACATTAAAGTGTATATAAATTTTCCGAGCAAGGCGGGGGTTTGAACCTACGAACTTGAAATTCGAGTGTGCCCCCACTAAACCAAAATGAATCCATGGCGGTAATTGTTTTAAAAATATTAATTAATTTATAAAAATGTATCTAGGTAGTATATCAGTCACCTAACACCCATAGTACAAGCTCTGCTTAGTTTGGGGTTAGGTGATGCTGTGTAAGTAGTCCGGAAATATTATTATTATTATTATATATCTGAAATCATGGTAAAGGCTTCCCGATTGATGCAATATGCTTACAAGAGAGATAAAAGGAAATTATTGAAGTAGACCTATAAATAAAATAAATAAATATTTCCGCACACAGCATCAAACTAAACAGAGCTTGTACCATGAGTGTTAAGTGACTGTTATACTACATAGATACATTTTTTTCAACACCCAGTCCCGAAACTAAATTGTAGATCGTACAAAATCTAGTCCCCGTAGTAATCGAACCCGCAACCTCCTGCGCCTCAGGCGGGCCTTCGCCCACCGAGCCACAGAGGTCGTCAAATGACTAGATGTAGGCATTTGGAATTAATTACTCATTAAAAATAAATAAACATCAAAAACAACCACCAAACCAAAAAGCAACTTTCAAAACTTACAGAAATAGCGTTGAAACGTGACATAAATAGTATTGTGTGCGAATAGTTACGTCAAACGTCGCTGTCAACATAAACAAGGTAGGAATGAAATTACTCCGGCTGACATCTTACTCGCTAACTTCCAGGCTGTCAAAGGGAATGTGCGAGTCGGTACGAGTACACGAGTACGAGTCGTTCATTATCATGTGTACGTTTATTTGGAGCCAACTTTTAACTTAGTTTCTGATGGTGTTCTTTTTGTGTTAAGTTGTAAGGGTGTGATTTATATGCTATTGCATAGCTTCTATCGCGGGCCTTGAGCGTGGGGACCGAAAAAAAACCTAACACCCCCCCACTCCGACCGGTACAGCGGTGATACTTTTTTTAGTTTTTCCATCTATCGATAAATAGTGTTTTTAGTTCAGCAACCCGCCTTTAGGTGGCATTGGTTGTATCGCCACGCTCAAAGTGTAACTTGAATTAATATCAAAGAGAAAAAAATACTGCATAAATAAAATAAATATATAATTTTATTGGCATAAGTTGATAAAAAATGCGCGCTAGAACTTACCTAGGACTTACTCCTTGATATAAGAAAAGATTTATTTATTTACAACTAGCGGCCCGCCCCGGCGTCGCACGGGTAAAAAATGTTCCCGGCATTTTTTCCTTATTTGCTCACCGTTTAGACCTACCCTGGACAACGACAAACATTTTAAAACCAAAATCAGCTCAATCGGCCCAGCCATTTTCGAGTTTTAATCAGACTAACGAACAACAATTCATTTTTATTTATATAGATAGATTTTAATAAAACATATTTACAGGTTATATAAGATATCTAAATATGCAGGTAGGTATGTCTATTATATTAAGTATATCAGATGCCTATTACCCGTACACAAGCTTAGAGCTTACCACGGGGCTATATGTTGTTGTGTGGATTGTCCGGAAATACATATTTATTTTGTTATGTTTCTTTGTAAAGCAAGCAAAAATAAAGACAGTTGACTCAGTTAAATTGACGTGTTCTTTCGATGAATTTGATGATTTTTATTGATGGTGCAAAAGATGAGATGTTAGACTAATAAGCCCCAATTTCATTTCATTTCGTACAATGGGCGGCTTTTTGCCTTGCAAAAACTTAAAATTATTTAGTTCATTATTTGTTATAATTATTCGCCAGTTTCAATTGATTTTGAACTTTCAAAGAAAAAAGTCTCAATTCGACTCGTATGTTTTTTTAGACTATATGTCTCGTAAGAACCTTTTCCATAGAGTTCTATAGAGGGAACTTTCGCATATTTTACAACTTCTATATAATGTATGTATCTCATTAAAAATACTTAGATTTCATGAAAATTCCTGTAAATATTTGACCTTATGCTCAAGTTTTGCAACAAGAACACTTCAAGGTATTACGTGGAGTTGTGTTCCATCCGAAATGGGGCATTAACCCCGCAACAATCCGGCACTCTACCTCGCCCGAAACTTCCGACATTATTTGGCTTTTGAAGATATTTTTGTTTATTTTATAGGGTTATAAAGTTAATATTCCGAGTTAGAGTTATATGAAATCTTCTAGAGTTGATTAAGCTGAATTATGCAGAACAACTTTGTGCAGTCAAAAAAGCTATTTAAGTTTTAACAACACGAAAATTAAAAAACATATTATGGTACAGTTTTATTGCTCTACCGGTACCGGTTGATTAGCATTTACCCCGTGGAAATAAATAATTTTCCTTCGTTAAAACCTTCATCAATCTTCCTATTGATGAAGGTTTTTTTACAAAATATTCGATAAAGCTTTAAAACAGTGACATTTTAACTTTTTGTCAAACAGGGCCTAGGCCTCCCACATAGACTTTTACATAGAGTTACTTTACTTAGCAGCTGCCTGCATCTATATAAATATTATCTTTAATTTATAACTAAGGCTTTGAAAAAATACCCGTTTATAATTTATAACTAATTTGAATAAAAAATCACAACCTTCTTGCAAGCGCAAGCAACTTAGTTCTTTAGTAATGTAAATATACTTTGAAATATCAAAGTGAACGATATAAAATTCACCAACGCTGGTTAAATAAATTCAGTCTTACGGTACAAAAACCCTTCTATACAATTCTAACGCAATTTGTGTGAGTGAAAAAACAATAAAATTATGCTAATAGCAGCTACTTATAATAAAAGAGACAAAAAGGGCATTTCTTGAAACAAACCAGTAAAGTTTGCTAATATCACCCAACCTTTTGTTGTGACCTTCTTCGGGTCACATACAAGACTAGACTGATAGAGTTGAACTTTTTCAAGGATCTTTTTTATATAATCGAACGCGTTCTTCGATTTTCGAATTTATTTCGCTCGGTTCCAATCTTGAATATGTTTTTCTGAGGTTCTCACTATGTGATTCGTTGAGAAAGGTTCGCTTGAAATACGAAAAGTTCCAAAAAGGGATTATTTGCTTTGTAAAAATTTCTACGTAGGGAGTATCTACATCAGACTCTTCTTTTCAACAACAGAAACATTAGTTATTAGTATTTCTAGTAATTTGTGCGTTTCCCTTTAACACAAAGGCACAAAGAGAGTGTTCTCTCGGGCGCATAATAACGAATTAGTAGGTACTCTGCAAAATCTGAAGAATATAGATTTACAATACAAAAATGCTTTATTGTACACAACACAGAAACATAAACAGGTAAAACATAAAAGAAACAAGTGGTACAATAGGCGGCCTTATCGCTAAAAAGCGATCTCATCCAGGCAACCGTAGGATAGAAATACTTTACTTATAATGATACTAGATTTTCACGGAACAACGTATTTCGCGGTAAAAATAAGCTTTCTTAGAACAATTAAAACGGACCAGAAATTCCAAATAAAAACAAACTGTTCAGTTCTTAATATTAGATAATTACGTATAAAATATTTATAAATAAAAACTAAATAAATGGCTAATTGATTTTTGAGTTTACCGATATTACGGCACAGTTTCAAGCACCATAATAACACTACTAATATTTTTTTTACTATTCATGTAAACTATCTAAAATTGTCATCATTGCTTAAAACTTCCTAACTTCGGCATCGTACAATAATCAAAATTACTTTCACTTTGTCCGTCTCAGCTTAAAGGATTACCAACTACAAACTGCAGGAAGTTTAAATCCACTCTGTATTCCCGAAAGTTGTAGAAAACACGGCTGGAATCGCCATCGATTTGCTTCGGCTCGGCTCGACAAATGGCGGGGACAAGTGGACACAAAAACTTTCCGAGCTTCGCAACAGGACTCTATTGGACATTGTTCGGGGAAATCATATTTCGTAGAAGTCGGGAGTTTTGTGGCGACTCCTGGTTTTTTACATTTGGTGTTTATTTTAATGGGGGTGAAATATCTTTATATGGAAAATAAATTCATATTTTAAAATGGAGTGCGAATTTTAAAATTACAAACAAGGTTTGAATGATGGGCTCATGGCACATAAATTTGAAAAATGGTTTTCCAAATTGAAAAATTACAGTATGGTGACAGACAGACAGATTACGAAGTCTTTGTAATAGGGCCCCGTTTTAACTTGATGTACGGAACCCTAAAAACCGACTAGAATGGTATTCCAGTTATAAAATACCAAGCCACCCGTTCAAAACAACTGTTCGAAGCGCAACGACACAGCCATTTTAACTGTAAAATCAAGAAAATTGAAGAAAAGTAACGTTAAACGAAACCTCAGCAGAATAATAACGAAAATAAGCAGAATCTACCAATTCTCACTTCACAATTGCAGAAACCGAATAAAATTGCAGCCAGATAAACTAGCCAACTGAAATAAAAACTCCTTTGATTTTCGTTCAGTAATGGTTTATTTTATAAGATTGCTCAGTTTTACTCAATTTACACATATATGGCGTTGGTATGGACAGGCGGACAATTTCTAGTCTGGCGAGACGACTTACTAATATGACTTTGATATTATTACACCAAGACTAAGAAATTTTCGGGACAGGATATTATTCTGACTAAGCAAAACTTTGAATTCATTTGACCAAGGACTAAAGCAATGATTATAATACAGAGTTTTAAAAGAAATGCTGCATAAATGGAAATTGAAAGAGAACATCAATCATTACTTCAAGCAGATAAAAAAATTTAAGGACTACCAAAACATTGGTAACGTTGCGTGTTTGTCTTCATGTTAAATGTTCAATAAAAAATTGTATTCAACTTAATATGCTATGATAATTAAAACTTTTTAGTTGAATTACCTTAACAAAATGTATGTTTTATGAATATTGCAATCTAATTATAATATGAAATATTTTTTTCGAGCCATTATTCTATAATTTCAAACGAGTTTTATCTATGAGTATTTAAAAAGAGTTTAAAGAACCTACGTTTAAATAAAACCTTCTTGTACAGATATTTTAAATTCCTGGAAGTAGAATAGCAAAAAGATTTGAAACCCAAAGCTCGTTTAAAATTCGAACGAGCATAGAATAGATGTACAGAGCGGACAGTACCTTCAATTCCTTCGGCGAGGTTTTATGACTAATGCAATGGTTTCCAACTGGACTTTACTGCAGCTTGGAGATATAACAGATGGACTCTTGAATATCACAGCTTACAATTTGATGTGTCTGCAAAGCTAGTTTTGAAAAGTTTTGAAAAGTTTATACTCCGACTATAATTCCTAAGTAATTAATCATTTTGGTTACGCATTGACTTTATTAATTGTATAACTAGAATTTAATCAAACTTTGATACAGAGAAGTCAATTATAGAATCTAAGTTTTATGATTTTTTTTATTTTAATAATTAATTTTCAAGTAACTTTAAGAATCAAAGGCAAATATTAAGTTCTGAATATAATTATTAAATCTAATCAATTATTTTATTGATTATATTAGGTAATTGTTTAATAAAATGCTCTAAAATTTAGATTAAGGTTAAATCTAATTCGTTTGCTACGCATCGCTTGGTTCCTTTCCAGGAAAATATAATTATATTAAAAGTTAATCAAGTGAAAAGGAATCACTGGATTTGAATACTGCTCTCTGATTGGCTTTCAGAAATTCTCTATTTAATCTGTAAGCAAGCCAATCAGGTTTTCGCTGGTTAATATTAGGTCGAGTTAACCTTTCTACATCAATTGCTGTTCTACATTATAATTAAATTACATTTCATAAATTGTTGAAATTCAATTAATTAATTTTTATGAAGTTAATCAGGTTTTCACTGGTTATAAATCTACGCGGTTTCCCAATAAAATGAAAACCTGTTTACCTTAATAATTAATGGGTGAAGTTTGAGCAATTTTAGTATTCTGAAAGGTATTTTAATTTGTCAGCTAAATATTCCAATATTATATAAATTTATTCCACTATGAATATATTGGAATATTTATATTATTACCAACATTAAAAAAAAAAAAAAAATTATGCAGAAAAAATTACACAGGATCCTGTGCGCGAAGATTACGGATGTGTCTTAATTTTTTCTGCATACAATTTAAAATAGTTTAACCTGCAAAGTGAGGTTTATCACTACTTAAAAACATTAAAAATTTAAAAAAAAAATTGTTTTCTATGATGTTGTTAAATTGTTTTTAATTTCTCAACTAAATTGTAGATGTAGGCAGGAAAATAATTTATGGAGCTACATACTACTAAGCGAATATAAATTAAATATAAAGGCACCGTATTCGTTGAGCATATTTTTCACTAACCACAGACAGCACAACATATCTCAAACCTTAACTGCGTCTTGATAACTAACCAAACTGTTTGGACACATCTCCATAAAATTCTCAAAACAAATACAAATATATATTTCTCACAATTTTCATAGAAAGGTCTGAAACTTTCTGTGTAATGAGGACTTAATCCGGACTGCGTAAGGCTGCAAATCGAATAAACTGGTGAAGTGGACGGGGTATATCATAATTGAATAAAGCATTCGAATATAGAATGGTTCAGAATGACAAGTCAGATGTTTCACTCAAGGGCAGCCATTTTCGGGCTTATTCATTGACAGATAATATATCAGACTATTCTACAGAACTAAATTTTTTTAATTTTCTGCTAGAAATGGATGTTTAGTAATGTTTAATATTTGATTTATATATTCACTCTAAGTTGTGATGGAAACACAATTAGCGAAAATGTTTTGTAAATGTTCTTTTTTGTTTTGGTCACATCTCCGGACGCATATTTGATTCTTTACTATTCTACTTCTATGCACTATAGAGGTAATAACGTTACTTCAGCATATTGTAGCGCGCAACGGTTTTTGTCGCGTATCTGTATTAGTCCTCTAATGTAGACAAGAACATCGCTTATACCCTTTAAAGATGACTTTAGAGAGCCAACGCGACTCTTATCTTTATCTGATATAATGTACCTGCTCCATTTGAAATAAGACAATGGATCAACTATTGATTTCATCTGATCAACCACGACTGTCGGTAAACCACGCCAATTTGAAAACTGAGATATCTGTAGTTAAATCTGGAACAAAGAGGTATCTCCAGCGAAAGAACTCGTACAAAACTCAGTGTAATTCACAACGTCATTGCGTAAAGGCAGTTGTACACGGGGGCCCTATAAAGCGACAATTCAATTACGAAGGCAGGGCACGCTTCGCCCGTTATTGGACTCTGTCAGATTGATTCGCGCACTGTCTGTTCCCGGCCTAATAATGTCAACTTGTTTTTTACGGAGAATTCGGATTGAATGCGTTTTGATTTTAAAGCAGATTGGACTATTTTGAATGTAGAAGGTTTGAAGTTGGAGAGGCGGATGCAAAGAGTTTTCTTATAAAAATAAAACAGTGCGTTCAAAAAGAGTGTTATTTCTATAACTATTACTATCAATATAATATGGGTAATATTATGTTTTACGCAGTAAATGTAGATAAACTTACGTGAGCTCTCCTCGCTTGCCCTTCTCAAAAATTCAACTATGCTATTTGGAATTCGCCTAACGGCTTGTGGCATAAAAACGGCCTAAGTGTTTTAAACCCCTTACTTCTATAACAGTGGCCAAAACATAGAGACCGATTTATTTGCCGATAAATGGGAAAACATTATTGCTGTTTGTTTGAGATTTTGTGAGAAGGAAGAGTGAATGTGAATTGTTTTAATGAATGAATGAACTTGATTATGTTGTAACTTGTGATTTAAAAATCCTATTTTGTTATTTAATTTTATTTTTAAGAATCAAATTGTATCTTTATTAATTTATTTTAAATTTTAATTGATTTGTAAGTCGTGCTAATTAATTGAATAAATAAAAAAATGTACGACTTGCTTATATAAAGCATTCCCTAATGGTATGTATGTTTGCAGGTGAGGGCGAGCGGAAGGGCGTGCGGCGAGGCGGCGCGCGCGCAGCGGTGTCGCGCGGCATGCGGCGCCGCCCGCTGCTGTCGCTGCTGCTGCTGCTGGCGCTGCTGCGCGACCACGGCCTGCTCGCCGCCTCCGGAGGTACCTACACTAACTTTACTCTGATGTATTTAGTAATGCCATTAAAAATTAAAATGTCATGTCATTTCCTGAAAATCTCCGGAAATTGCATAGTTATAAGATAAGATAATAATTCTTTATTGCGCACACAATTACAAAACAAACATAACAATAATTTTCTTAAATCTATGCGACAATTGGCGATCTTATCGCTCAAGAGCGACTCTACCAGACAACCTTGAATGGATAGGAACATTGAGACATTAAAGGGAATCTGTGTGCAAATATGAATTAATAATAGATACTTACAGATATCGATAATCATATATAACAAAAGTGACTAAAATAAATTAAATAAACCTACATATATGTAAATATACATACTATATCTAACCTAATAAATAAAACATAAATATATACATAAACTACATAAATAATACGTTAATAGTAATAATAAAACACGTTATATTTTATACCTATCTGATTACAGTAACTTATTTACCGTTTTAAACCCCCGACCAAAAAAGAGGGGTGTTATAAGTTTGACGTGTGTTACATTATCATACATTATATAGATATTTTTGATTATACATATTAAACACCCAGACCACGGAGAAAGTAGTAAAAGTAGTTGCAGAACATACAAACACTTTCACCCCCGGCGGGAATCGAACCCGAATCGACCCTCGCCCACTGCGCCACTGAAGCAGTCAGTGAATTTATAAGTACAGAGTTAATATCAATTCGCACCGCGCAAAAAGCACCACGGAAATATAAAATACCGCGTCTAAGGGATTTATTAAGGTGAGGCGCGATTCTGACCCTTATTTATAGCTACATTAGGCGTGACGTGCTTTGATTTGTGTTGGCAATTTTTTATGTAATATTTTCTGGGTTTCACCTGGTTTTTAGGATTTGCTCAATTGGAACAGGGGAAAGCTTTTTGCAAATCTTTTGATTACGTTTTATTGTGATAAAGTGCAATTAACCTTAAAAAAGTAAACCATCATCATCACCCTATTAACGTTCCCACTGCTGGGACACAGAGATATCTCTCTTGGCGAGAGAGATTAGGCCGTAATTCACCACGCCGGCCAAGTGCGGGTTGGTGAATGACACATGTCCTTCAAACTCTTAAGTTCTCAGAACATGCCGGTTTCCTCACGATGTTTACCTTCATCGTTAAAGCACGTGTTTCGTGTAATTTTTTCAAGTAGAAAAATCCAGAGGTTCTTGGCGGGGTTTGAACCCACCACCTTCGAAATGAAAGTCGAGTGCCCTCCCACTTAGCCAACACGGCTAGTGATAAAGTATAATTTACTTTAAATAAGGTATTCCAGATAATCAAACAACATATTGTTTACTGCCTCACTGCGCCACTGGGGCAGTTCAGGTGGGCGTAGGTGCACTTGGCACAAGAGGTAGCGGGTTGGATTCCCGGCGAGGGCTCAATATGTTCTGCAAGCACTTTCTTCTTGTGATGGGTGTTTAATATGTATAGTAAAAATCTATATTTATGTATGTCTATTATATTAATTATATCAGATGTCTAGTACCCGTAACACAAGCTTAGAGTTTACTACGGGGATAGTACTAGTAAAGGTGACTATATTGTTATGGTTTGGTTTTTGCATTAAAGTCATAAAATTTTAATGAAACTATCATTCTTCGCATGATTAATAGATTATTCTGAAAACAAAGAGTTCTCAAGCGGTTTAGAGAATTTCGGCTACTAAATAAACACAGTACAGTTCAACTCCGGGTGTCGACAAATACCCAGCAGTTTCTCATTGTAGCCAACTGTGATTTCTATTGCTCTGTCAATAAGCGTGATAGTCGCATGTAGACCGTGACAAATGGGCTCGCTGTTGATTACGAGAATGGATGGATTGCCAGTGTGTGGATTGATAGTTTGAACCTTAAGACGGTGGGAGAGGGCTTGAATTACTTTGTATTCAGAAATATCGTGGAGCTGATAGTGAGGCAATCTCTCTTCGAAAAAAGTATGGGTGGAACTTTGGTGGGCAATCCTATAGCTAAAGCCTAGTGCGGACTAGACGAGTATTTTAGTCGAGTGCCGTGTTATTTAGTAGCTAAATGTGTCAACACCAAACATTTTGTATCTTAACATTAATTTAAATTCTAATTCTAATCTTTATTGACTTTTGGTACATGATCGTACACTTAGTTTCGTCAAATTACACATTAAAAAAAAAACAAAATAATAATTATTATTAAGAAATTCTTTTAGAAGACACATCGTAACTTCTAGTTAATTTCTTCTATTAATCCATTTTCTCACCCCTAGTTAGTTACTAAAATACTCGTTTAGAGCGAACTAGACTTAAAACGGAGTAGGGCTTTGTCAGCAAGTTTCAAAATTCATTATCATTGTAAAATTCTAATTACCTTATCAAATCTGTTTCAATTAGGTATGTATATTACTGTATTACACATAAACCATAAAAATTTTCTGTCTTAAAATTGTCTACTGAGAGAATAATTTAGTATTTGGAATAAAACAAGATGTACAGTTAACGTAATTGAATAAAGATTCCGCAATTCATATACATATATGTATTTTAAATAGATACTAATGTTTAAAATACTAAACACTTCTAGAGATATGTCGTTCCTATAAACGACTTGCTAATCCAAGCCATGGGCTTTTAGTCCAATATTTATTGGAATTGTTCTCTTTTACTTCCTCAGTTTACTCACATACACGCGTGTCTTCATACTATGGTATAACCATTGTATTAAGACACACAACAAAAAACCGGGACATAGAAACCCGAAAAGAAAAAACTTTATCCCTTCACAAAACATCAGCAAAGATATTTTGTAAATGAAAAAGTCTTAAAGCGAGTGAATAACGCACGGACCTTGCAACTCGACTAGCGGACCCCAACTCGACTCGTTCAAGAGTTTCAAGTTCACGGTAGAGACGCGCTTCGGTATTAATCGAATTAGTCGACTCAGTGCATTCGATTATTTCGAATAACAAGATTTTCAGCTTGTTCGATTATTAGAATCAACCAATCATTCGGATCGTTTAATTATGGAAGGTTAATAGATTTGTTGGTATTTAAGATTTTCAATTTGATACTTGTAAATTTGGTTGATTCGGTTGAATTGGTGAGTTATCGTTAGATTATCTACATCGTAGATAATAAACAATTACTTTTTGCTGATATACCTAACAATTGTTTATTTCGTTTGAAAGACATTTTATCTGACGGAAAAAACACTTCTTTTATTGATATGTCCGGAAGATAGATCAGTATCTACTCGTATTGAACAATGAAAAAAAAACTTACAACAAAACACAGGATATCTATGTCGCTTAAAGGATTTGTGAGAACGGACGAGTTCTTACGTACTTCCCCAAATACATTTTCCTTTGTACAGAAACTTTACGCGGGCTTCTAGTGTGATAGCAAATCCTTTGTTCGAGTGGTGACGAAAATGTGTACGTTGTGTGAAAATGTATTCAGCTTGCTTATACTTGTATCAAGTATACTCAAAATTATGGTCACAGCCAGTTAATCAAAAACTTCAATAAACTACGTGAAACTTTTACAAATTGATCAAACTGGAAATAAGGCAGATACGTTTTACGAATTTGAGTTTGCAAAATGTTAGGACCGACTGAGACAAGGGGAAAAAAAAACCTTTTGCCAGCGGCAGTTCTAGTCCCGTACCCCTTTCCCCTGTTTCTTTTGTTTGAAAGATGGGCTACTCAAAAGTGAAATTTTACAAATATACATGAGTTGGATATTCAATGAAATGTCATATCTTATATATAACGCAAGATTTTTTTTTTTGATTGGTTTAGTAATTTGAAAGATATGTATTCGTTTAGTCCAATTATTGATATTAACAAAGGGGATGGGTTATACATTAAATGGGACAACAAACCTCATAGCTACAAGCAGAATCGTAATCTGGAAGGTATTCTGAGTTCAAAACAATGCACCGAACACGGTCCTCATATTTTGCATACTTAATATCCTTAAGCACCTGCTCAATTGAGTGAATTAGGCATTCGAGATAAAAATCGAATATTTTAATATCCACGAACTCACCATACGGACTAATACTAATACAATTAATGCGCATAATATCAATTACTCATAATATCATAGTTAAATTTGTAAGATCAATTGTATAGATTAAAAAGTATTAGAGTGATCTCAGTGACTCCCAACTCTAGTCTTTGTAAGTTTCCAAGTCTTTATCCAATCGCCCTGAGGGCTGAATGGAGTCCCCAAGATGTTTCAGTCTGTAATTAAAAGATAATGAAAAACTTCAAGTGGGAAAAGTATGTAAATTAGTTCGGAAGATTCGACCCTCGGGACAAAGACCTATTTTATTAACTTCGCTTTCTTAGGCCGTACTATTGTGACGGGATTACTATTAGATTTGCAATGAACCCTTTGGGAGGAAGGAGTTTCTACGATTCTCTCGATAGATGGCGTGATTAAATTTAAGATTTTGATGATGATGATGAAGGTAATGTGACATGCTTAGCCAACAGGATACACTTGTAGTGGGCTACAAACAAAATCCTCTAAACACGTAAGGTTTTTAAGTTCGAAAATGTATTGCTATTAAATATATTGTTCTTTTAAAGAAATAGGCTTAACAATTAAGCTGAAGGTTGAAACACTGTTAGTCTATACCTTGGTCATTTTATCTTGTAATTACGTTCGATAAATAATTGATAGAAGCCTCGGGTTACAGCCAGTAAGGTTAAATAACAGTCTTAATATAAACATGACACACCATAACCTAAATAAATCCGTAAGACCGAGTTTTGATAAAGTTTAAAACAATATAAAATTAGGCGATTGGCTACTGGACAAAATCCCTCTATAGATCTCATCTAGGGATTTCACCATTGATTGTATCGAATAAAACGGGGATTGAGTAAAACCACTGATTTGGCAAAAGCGTCAAAAATGAATTTCCCCGCCGGTCCCGGGGATGTTAGTCGGGATTTATCGTTGCGGGACCGCTGAAAATATTCCGAAGGATGTTTCACAAATAAATTTCATTGTAAGTGTCGTGAGATACATTTCGTGGCGGGTGGGTCAAGTCACAAATGAATATGGATGCTGTTTTGGTGCTCCTTACACCCTACCACGGGTTGCCACTTACGACTGTTGGAGATAACAACATGTAATCCTCTGCATTTGACAGATTTTTCACAACTAAAATTTTATCTTTATCTGTCTATATCAACATGTTGTAATCTAAAACCGGTGTTTTTGGAGAGGTTATTTATATTTTTATGCATCCATCATGCCTGTACAATTATGCGTAAAAATTAGGTTGATTATTAAAATTAAAAAATAATAATAAACGGTTCAGGTTTATATTTTTTTATTTATACTGCAGCCGGATCTAAGAATACCAACTGCCTTTCACACCTTCAGTCATATAAATACACCGGGCACATAGCTTTGGGAGAGAGCTCCCTGGATTTGTGAGAGCTGTTTGTGGGATTTGAGGTTCAAAGGTACTTACATAATACAATTCAAATAACTCCTAAATGAGCTCTGATAGGATTTTCAATATTAAGGAAAATAATAAAAAAACAAGTCCAGGAATAAATAATTTATTTAAATTAGCTTTAAGTTGACCTTCCCATGTATGCGTCTAAGGAAATAAACGTTTTGACTTTGACTTTGAGATAAATATTTTTAAATTATCATGGTTTCTTAAAATATGACTTAAAACGGGTAACATATCATGATTTGAGTTGTCTCAGGTTACATGTAAGCGACGAAAAGCAGTGGAATACCATAATAGTTACAGACGCCGACTTCTCATATTATGTCAAAGATTGAAAATATGTCAAATTTTAAAATCATAATTTGTGGTCCACTCGATTCGATTTATTTCAGGTTAAAATCCATACACACACATACAATTGAAAAAACCATAAAGAAATAAAAAGTCACAAGTTAAATTTACTTAAATACAAAACACATTATTTATCTATTACTAAATTAATTGAGTAAAGATTAGGTTGATTATTAAAATTAAAAAATATATTATTATAGCTCGGAATCATTAATCTTAAAAAAATACATTATTACTATTGAAAATAAAATGACATTATTAGTCTTAAAAGTACGCAAACATAGAAAAAATAATAATTATAGCATGGAAACCGTCCGTGCGAGCTTCGGCAAACATCCCTGATGCACTGCAAAAGCGAGGCAGCCTCCTCAGCATCCTTAAGATGTTGTTATATTAGACTCGCAAAGTGTTGGCAGTCCGCCGGGTGTGGTTAGTCCAGAGGCTGCTCGAGTAGAACGACTGGCAGTGAGCCTTAAATAAATTTAATTACTGAGACTTTAGGGTTGTTATAATAAATACTATCTATTACTAGCTTGCATTAATTAAGGGTTCCTTACTTAAAGGGTAAAACGGGACTCTATTACTGACACTTCGTTGTATGTCTGTCTGTCACCAGGCTGGATCTTAGGAACCGTGATAGAGGGTTGAAATTTTGAGGGACGATGTATCTATACAACCACCAGGTTATTATATAATATAATACAAACATCAAGATTTTTATCAATTGAGGCGACGCTGCGTGAGTCCAGTACTTTGATGACCGCTCTAACCCGCCCATTACGCACGCTAGGTTTAATTTTACTATTAATTATTTTGTATTTTTGTTTTTTGGTGTGTGTAATAAAGAATTTTCTATCTATCTATCGAACTGATACACGTTACTTTACATTTTTGTTATTTTGTTATTTAAAATTGTGTACAAACTGTACACTGAATCCTGAGTGTAGTGTGAGTTCATCTCAGACTTATAAAAAAAGCAAATCTCACGAACTCAGATAACGATCCTAAGCAACATCAACACCAAAACCTATAAATTCCGGTAAATTGCGAATAAAAAGGATTACCAACTATATATTCAGCATCATAAAACTAATTTTTAGCTACATAAAGCTAAATCATGGAGCAGTTAACAAAATGGCGGAGATAAAGAACTCCTAAGTATATTCCTTGCACCACACTTCACCTCAACTGGCGCTTTGCCAGCGGTAGGTAGCTGCCAGAAAGGATTCCACGCAACTTGAAAAAAAAATGCAATACAAAATACAAAAAAAAAACGGTTTATTGTACACACAACACAGTAACATAAACACGTAAATTGGGCCTTGTAGCTAAAAAGCGATCTATTTCAGGCAACTTGGAGAATGGAAAATACTTTAATTAAAATAGAAAGTAGGCAAGGGTGTACAGTATTAAATAAACAAAAATTTCACACTATAATCTTTTCTACATAAAAATATAGTATAAGCACATAGGCAGATATTAATAAATAAGTAAAGGTATTTTGTTTGTATTTAAATACATAATAAACGTAAATTAATTAATTTAGTAGTAGCTTATAAAAAAAGGAATATAAAATCATCATTAAAATTACCGCTTCTTGAGATAACATTTGTGAACTCTTTTTGAATGACAAGCACTGACCGAACATTTTCTTACCTCTGTTTATTTCTAATGGAAGTGTGACCTTTTTTACCGTTACTCTTTTGTGCATTGACGTTACAATGTAGTACGATGCAACTCTGACACGTTTTGTTGCTTTTCAATTCAAACAGAAAGTAGCAAATCCTTTATTTTCCTCGTAAAACAAATCCGTTGAAATGTTTAGTGTAGTTACGTTATTTGGCCAATATAGAGTCTACTCACGTCATTTTTACTTCCTCTTTAGTGGTTACTGACGTTAAGCTGAATAGCATTACTTTCCGAAGTAGGTTCAGCTTGGGCTTTATTATCTACTAGCTTTAAATTTTTGGATTTTCCCGGAGTAAAAAGAAGCCTATAGCCTTTTTCAACAAATTGGCTATCTAAAACTGAAATAGTCCCTGATATTAGGGCGTTCAAACAAACAAACAAACTCTTTATCTTTATAATATAACTATGGATATAGCATGATGTGAAAGAACGCATTTTATATATATATATATTTTTTTAAGCTAAATAAGCCTTTATTTGACCACAATCTCATCTGATGTTAAGTGACGATGTGGTCTAAGATGGAGCATGAAGAACTAGAAGGTAGATGGAAGGTATATTAATAATTACTGTATTATTATCAAGTTTTCTCAAGATGTTTTAATTGTAACCGTAATAATTGTAATATTTTTATAAGTAAAGCCAAAATGGATTGTATGGATATAGCATGATGTGAAAGAACGCATTCTATATATATATATATATTAAGCCTTCATTTGACCACAATATCACCTGATGTTAAGTGACGATGTGGTCTAAGATGGGACATGAAGACCTAGAAGGTAGATGGAAGGTATATTAATAATTACTATATTATTATCAAGTTTTCTCAAGAGGTTTTAATTGTAACCGTAATAATTGTAATATTTTTATAAGTAAAGCCAAAATGGATTGTATGGATATAACATGATGTGAAAGAACGCATTCTATATATATATATATATATATATATTAAGCCTTCATTTGACCACAATATCACCTGATGTTAAGTGACGATGTGGTCTAATATGGAGTATGAAGAACTAGAAGGTAGATGGAAGGTACATTAATAGTTACTATATTATTATCAAGTTTTCTCAAGAGGTTTTAATTGTAACCGTAATAATTGTAATATTTTTATAAGTAAAGCCAAAATGTATTTTTACGTTTTCAAAATTGGGATAATTTGTCCAGGAGTCGGGCGTTGAAACCAAACAGTTGTAGCTTCGGTAGTGTCATCGTATCCTATTATTTAAGTGCTATATTATTTTTCACCTGAATTCATGATTTAAATAATAAAAAAAAAAATAATTATTGTCCACCTAATGAACACCACGAAAACCGCCAAATCATGGTACCCGTTTTAAGTCATTATTATAATTAAGACCCGTTCATATCTTATATATAAAATTCTCGTGTCACAGTTTTCGTTCCCGTACTCCTCCGAAACGGCTTGACCGATTCTCATGAAATTTTGTGAGCATATTGAGCAGATCTGAGAATCAGCCAACATCTATTTTTCATTTTGCAAAAAAACATTTGCTGGGATCGGCTAGATATATTATAAAAGTGTCTGAAAGTACTATCCATTAATTAAATTCATATTAAACCGTATATTGATGACTTTATCATAATTTTGTCGCAAAACTAAATAGAACCTTCAAATCTATTCACGCCAATGACTTAGTGGTATATTTGAATGCGGTCGGAGCGCCTTCCCCTCAACACGTTGGTATTGTGCTGCTGTGACGCTGCACGAAGCCTATCAGAATGATAGTACTCCGTGCGATCCATAAATCATGCGGCCGTCTGTACAATGTCCAATGCACTTTGGCTAATAGTAGCATTTGATCTGAATCACTTATTCGACAGCTTGAACTCAATTTGAGTTTGTGTCTAAATGAATTTTCATACTGACATCTATCTATCATGTATACATATTATAAATTCGAGTCCGCCGCAGCTGTCTGTTCTTATTTGACCATGAATCTCAGCTGATGTTAAGTGACGATATGGTCTTAGATCAGACATAAAGACCTAGAAGGTACAATAAATGATTATTACTGATTATTACTACCTAATGGATAAAAAGATAACTTTTGAAGAAATACTTTTTAGAACGGACCTATGAACTCATTCTTACTTTTTTTTCTTTTTGGTAGTTTTGTTGCATTTGAGTTTACAGTGAAAATAACTACCTAGTATAAAAAAATCTTTTATAATTATACTTGTTGGAAGGAGGCGGAGAAAATCAAGCATTTACTTCGTAAGTTTTGTTGATTTAAAGGTAACCATGGCAACTGATAGTTCCTTGGCAAAACAGCTGGTCAGTTAGTTTGATATTTAAAATGGGGAATCTTTAACTCAAAGAACAAACGAGATGTGACGATTTCTTTACGATGTGTTTGTTAAATAACCATCGAGGTATCTGAGTAAACTAAAGTGACATTTATGTTCATTAATCTTTAGGAAAACGATTTTTCATGGAAAATGCCTGATTATTAAAAAGATCGATGATGCAATCAGCTGCTGCAACAATTTGTTAAAAAGAAACGTATATTCTGGTGCTCGCTTGCGCTGGCGTGCGTCCATTAATCAGTTAGAGGTGCTGGAATGAACCATACCGTTGCGTCTACCAGATTGCGAACTAAGCCATGCATAGCATTCGCCATTACATCGCACATGGAAGATATCTAGTGTTACTGATAAACCTTTCTAAGATTTAAAAATCAATTCAACATCATCATCATTATTTCAGCCGTAGGACGTCCACTGCTGGACATAGGCCTCCCTCAAGGACTTCCAGTGACTTCGGTCGGTAGCAGCTTGTAACCACCGCGAGCCCCCTACCTTCACCAGGTCGTCTGTTCATCTACCTCTAGTTGGTGGACGTCCTACTCTGACGGAATAAATAATTTTGTATCTTGTCTTTCGTTTTGATATATGTTAGAGATTTGGCTTTACCTTTCAAGATTATTATGGCTTGACCTTGCCACAATATTATAGGCTAGTTGACTAATTTTAGAAAACCATTTACTTAAATTGATTCCATAAAACACTATAAACATGCAGCATTCATATTTCGGTTTAAAACAATACATTTTATACAACCTCAATAATGAATTTAAAATTGCCAAAAGTGCGCGTAGAACCTTTGTCTTTAAAATGGCGCATGTTTGACGTTACATGTCTGTTAGACAGTGTAAGACACATTGCAGTTACGTCATAATGCTGCCATTTTGAAAAAATATTGTTTCGAGTCACGTGGTCCAAGAAGAAAATGTTAAAATTTACTAACAATGAATTCTTATAGAGATACTTTACTAATATTATAAATGCGAATGTAAGTTTGTTTGTTACGCTTTCACGCAAAAACTACTTAACCGATCATCATGAAACTTTGCACATATACTCTTGAAGGTATTAGAAGTAACGAAGGATACTTTTTATTGATTGCTCCACTGCGGGCGAAGCCACGGGTAAAAAGCTAGTCCTCCATATTTTTGAATACCGTGATAGTTATAACGAATTATAAATCTAGTTACAATTTGTTTAATATTTTATTTATTGTCACTTATTGCATTCAGTATACGTTTTGGCCGAACAGGTAAAATACAATGAATTGCAAATTTCTAACTTCCAAATAAAACAATGTTGTTCTTGGTAGAGAGCATCTAATAAAAAAAAACTATATTATGTAAAATCGGTTATCTACATAAAATTTTCCCATTATCTTCCACAGCACCCTAACTTTCAATGCTTACTGAAACTATTTTTTATCTTAACCATTTTTGAGCAACTCATCATTCACTATACTCCAAGTGGACACTAAACATCGATTTATTATAAAAATAATTCCTTATCACCTTTCATCATTAATCAAGTATGAAGCTGATAGAACTGTCCATTAAGTTTTGTCTCACAGGTGCAAGGCAGGCGAGGGTTAAGCGAGCTACATTTATCAATGTGAAACGTGTTGTATTGGTTATCGATAAATAACATTTATATAATACATCCCCCAGACATTTCCTAGAAAATGCATCATAGAATTTGAAACGGGTGATTCGCGAATCCCTATTTCAGGCTAGGAAAGTACAAACGAAGGTTTAATCTATTTTTGATAACCTTGTTTATCGTAACTACGCTGTAAGGTATGTTTGGGTGGATGGCGAATATTCGTGCAACGTGAAGTATTCGAGCGAAGTCAATGTTTGGCGTGAGCGTGGCCATAATTACGTCGGTTCAGAATCTTGTAGCGCGCAATACACTAATCTTTGTCCGCTAATGTTGACCGCGTAACATGTAGCCCTAACATGAGTTGCCACTAACGACTGTTGGAGATTACTACATGTTGTAATCTCATACATTTGACAGATAATGTTATACAAAAGAAAAAATAATACAATTTAAATTATAAAAAATCTGTTGAATGCATTGGATTTGTTCACGATGATTTTAACGCGCCAACGCGACACAAATAGTAGCCGAATGGCAAAATATGAATAAGCTTTTCGAGTAAAATTAAAAAAAAATGTTCTATTGTAATTTTATAAAATACTATTTTGGCAGATGTATCTCTTTAATGTTAAAATAAAGTGACAAAGACACCAGCATCTCCAGGGCGGAGTCCCAATAGGCAATACTGAATCTTATGATCCCTAAAATAAGTCTCATAAAGCCTTGCCAACCCCAAGCCCTTAACAGTACCAAAAGGCACGCGTTTTGAATTATAATCATAATAAGAACTCTTAGAATTAACTCTTGAAGATTCCTACTTTTATGTGGGAAAATTGAAAATTTACGAAAATAATTCCTATTTTGGTCATTGTTACTTTTAACGAGGGTACAAAGTAATTTTATTATGTTGTTTCTTGAAGGCGTACTCGTATATTTTTTTAAATAATCCTTTGCTAAAGCTATAAAAGCTTTCATAATGAAACATAAAAGTAATTGTCATCATTGGAATTTTGTGCTAATTTATGATGAGTTTTATAGAACCAAATTATATTACCAATCTACAACCTATGATCTAATTAATCACACAATATCCTTTTACATACTTTACTTTTTATGTTTTACCAGCAGCAGTAACAAAAAGAACGAAAGTTTCTACTTAATAAATAAACACATTTCTCACCGCCCATCCCAAGCACTGCAATCGCAGAAATCTTAATAATATTATTTAGAATTCTGTAAATGCAACCAAAAGTCAAAGTGCAAAAATAAGTCAAAAATATCTGTTCTGAGAACTTCCAAAAATACACGATTGAAAAATATTTCGAAAAATACTGTTATATTATTTTTTGGTATTCCAACCTAATATCAAAAGAAAAATATTATAAAGAACACTCTCCATACTTCTGAGAATTGTACCCAACCTACAATTATCCCGGTCGACTCCAAATAAATCAATTTCCTTTTTATACATCACAAAGAACTCCTCAAATTGATTTAAACATAAGTATCGTAAAAAGGTACCTGTAAACCAATTTTGCCCTTCGACTTCCAGTAATGAGCGCTGGCAACTCAAAATCCTCTTTATGAGGTCTTTATGGGATAAATGGAACGTAATTTAACCTCTTTTATAAAATTATGAGAGCGCAATTTTCTGTTCTAATGAGACACCCTGTACTTCGTGTACCAGTTATTATATTGGATAGGGGAACGGAGTATTTAAAATTAACGTTTAATTGGTATGTATGGTGTGAAGTGTGTATTTTATGTCATTTTCATCCAAGAGCTAACGAAAACCCGTTTGAAGATATTGCCTCTCGTATAATACTCCAACATGGCTGAAATGCATAGTTAGTTTTGAAACACAACTTGAAAACTACTTAAATCGATGTGGTAGATGTTGCTATTTGAATATTTCGGCGACATTTATTTATATAAATAATTATAAAGTCATTCGAGTCGAATAATCTTTCCATATTAGTCAATGAGCTAGATATTCAAATAAATTAATATTTCCGGACAATCCACATAATAATATTTAGCCCTGTGGTAAGCTTTTGTGATTTATTGATTATTGTTTTAACCAGAGATGAAAAAATTCAAAGTTTTTACTACCAATCATAAATTTGCAGTCTGGCACGAATATTTCGCAGAAATTATTCAAAAATTGTAAGGAAACCGCTAGGAATCTCTCCAGTTTTTGGTTAACAGCTATTCTTGAATTATTATGAGGCTTTACCCCATGCATATTTCAAAGATAATCCAGTTAAATTATGAAATCTTATTCCGTTGAATAACTCACCTACATATAAATTAATCTCAAAGTTTCAATTCGTTTATCTAGGAATAGAATACATTATTATATAGGAAATTACCCTTTACGTTCGTGCTTGTGACCAAATATATGTATATATGTTTAAATAATTAAATGCTTATTTCAAAATAGTGCTATTTATAATACCGCCAAATCACTTCTAATATTATAAAGCCGAATAGTTTGTGTTTAAAGTACGATAATATCAGGAAACTGGTCTGATTTGAAAAATTCGTTGAGTGTTAGATAACCCATTTATCGAAGAAGTCTTTTTACCGTGAAAATACTTTGTACCCGCGGTAAAATCCAAAAAACACGGTCAGCGCCGCGGCGTTTGCTAGTCCTACATATAAAACTTTTCCAGAAGCGAAGTTCGTTCTGTTCCCTACCGCTCATAAAAAGCAATCAACGAGATTTGATCTGTATTCCCATACGTTTTAGAGTAACTGTCGCGTAAAAGGACACAGTTAACTTGGTCCGTCGAAGTGCAGTCAACAGCAAAGGTAGGTGATCAAAATGTACGTTTCATAACATATTTTAACGTGACATGCCAGATGTATCAAGTTTTACCAAAGTGTCAGTTCCAAATGAAGTTTTAATTAGTCAAAAGTAAATGATAATTATAACGCCGAGAGCTCGAAATAAATTGACTGCTAGTTAATAAATAAATAAATATTTCCGGACTACTCACACAGCACCTAACCCCAAAGTAAGCAGAGCTTGTACTATGGGTGTTAGGTGACTGATAAACTACATAGATACATTTTTTTTTAAAGTACATACTTATGATACATATAAAACACCCAAACCCGAAACCAGAAATTGTAGATCGTACAAAATCTGGTCCCCCGGCGGGAATCGAACCCGCAACCTCTTACGCCTCAGGCGGACGTTCGCCCACCGAGCCACAGAAGTCGTCAGTTGCTTCTTTACTTCTATCAAACGACAGAAGTCAGTAACTTTTGTGTACACTTTATTTACCTTATATGTATTATTTTGGTAGCCTATTTCATTAGATTCTTTTGCTGTTGATTGTACTCCGTGTCGAGGCAATGATGCATACCTCATTTGAAATGCTTTGTTATGGTATCGGTAAACCTTTGATGACGATTAAAGTTACCCGTGCGTGTGAATTCTATGATCGATTAACTCACTACTGTTACCAACTTACTCCAAGTTTAATGTATTAAACTGATTTAAATTGAGATAACGCATTTGAACAAATTTTGGATTTAAGGTATCGATTTAACAAAATAAAACAAAAGCAGACACAAACAACAAAGGAGGCGACATTAAACAAAGGCTTGTAAAATATTTTACCTGACAGATATCATGAAAATATATAATTCAATAAATGTTTACTTAAATTTAAATCTAGCTAAGCTTTCAACAAACTCACATTTTAAAAGAAATAACTTAAACATTTTGCAGAAAACAACTGATTTAAATAATAAACATATAAAAAAACTAACAAACATGGATGATTGAAGATAACTCAAAACGACTGAGCCGACCTTACAAATTAATCTATTTGTAAAACACCGGAAATAATACACCCGGAAATCGTTTGCACGAAAAAGTGAAAAGAACCAACTTAAACTTATTAGTAAAACTTTCATATACGTGGGGTGGGTAAACTTATATGGGTGTATGTTGAACAGTGGTCGGCTAAGCCGATATTATGCAAATTTGGGGAGAGGATAGGTCGCCTGTAATGAGTTCCCGGCTTCATTTACCTAATAGAGATCGAAACTCAGATTTCTATAATCTTTGGCGGCATTTTGTATCTGTGTTATACGAATATTATATTAATATTGTAATAAGCAGACTGCGGGCTTAATAGGTAGCAGATTTTGGGAACAATCTTAAATATTTGTACTTTAGGTTATGTATTTCAATACTTAAGTCAATATAACTTTTAGTACATAGAAATCACTCAATATTCATGTTTAACATATAAAATATGATTTAGTGTGGTCTGAGACGATAATCTTTATCAAATTTTAATGATTTTTAATAAGTGATAAACCTCACTTTGCAGGTTTAACTTTTTTTAATTTATATGAAACAAAATTCAGGCACATCCGTAACCTTCGCACAGGATTCGAACTTGCATCTCCGGAATAGCGCCCCGATCGACGTGATAGCCCATTACACCAACGCATCTTCACGTGATAGATCGAATTTTTTCTGCACTTTGTATTTTCGAGTGAAGCCCCGAGTAACGACATCTCGTAGAAAATCCAAGGACTATTCTACTTCCATAGCTGAAATTGCAATTCAGATTCAATGGGAACGATGTGTCTTAATTATTTCTGCATAACATTTGAAAAAAATCTTTATCAAATTAATATTTAGTACAAATATTAATCCATGTTAATAACAAGTCTTTTGCTACGAATTCTGCTACGGCGTAGCATATTAAGTAGCTTTTATTAATTTGTAATAGACTATTGAAAATTTAACAAGAGTAACTTAGTCATATAAATTTTCGTGTCATTTTCGAACAACTACAATTCTCAAAGTGATTTTTGAGCATAGACTGATTTTGCTGCATTTTAAAGGTCGGCTTCCCAGACCAAGCAACTTCATAAGTTATAAAAACTATGAACTCACATGAGTATTAGATAGATTAGTATTACTAAATTAATAAAATATTATAAAGTCTATACTTTGTAATATCGGGTGAAGCCTCGTTTAAAAAAAAAAAAGATGTGTGTGCGATTCACACACGATAGAAGTGAAACTTCAGTAAATCGACGAAAGAATAAGAAGAATAAAAAAAAGTGTGTTTGTGTCAGCTACGACGCACGATTGGAGTCTACTACTTACGAACTATTATTATGATATATATATCGAATAGAAAAAAAGGGTAAATGAACGCATCTGCTAAAATGATAAGAGAAACAAACATATATCTGTAATTATTCGGATTATTTATATTACTTCAATAAAGCGTATTACATAAAGTATGTTACAAAATAATATAAATAAAATACAGCAATACCTCTAAATAAAATACAGAAATTTAAATAAAGCATTGTATTTGTGTCTCTTACCATTTCCGTTTCATCTTTTTGCATCCGGTTTGAAATCACTACGATTCTATAGAAGTTTCACTTCAAAATTAAAAAAAATATATAAAAAGTCTATATTCAGCAAAATAACCGTTCTACTATATTTAAGGTACTTTTTCTTCCTGTCGTTTAGTTTTAAGACTTTCTTTACCCTTTTCACTGCATTTATTAACATAATATCCTATGACTATGGTAAGAAAACCTTCTATCAGACACATACGAGGTAGGTCGCTTAAGCGCGAGTCAAATCTGACATGTCACTAAACTTCGCTTCAATTATCCAACATTTTACGCGGAAAGTTTATGTAGAGCAGTTATCCAGGGCGAAGTAAACAAAGTATTTCACTAGAGGGCGCCGCAGACTTTACTGCATCATAAATGGAAACCGTTTCCGAGAACGACGGAGTAATAGGCCTGGGTGACCAGGGCTGACGACTGGTTAAAATAACCCTTGTACTGTATTGAACCTTTTGTATAGCAAAGTCTTTGCAAGGCCTAGTTAATTTATTTTTAAAAACAATATTCATTTGTTACATCGTTTATTACATAGCCAAATGTTTGAGTGACAAAACAACGCAAATAATCGCAAAAATAAATTACCTAAAGTTTATCATGAATTTTCTTCATAAGTTTAATTATTAATATTCCAAGTAGTTAAGTTGTGTTTATAGATATTTATATTTTATTCAACTCTTGAAATGGCTATGACTAGCCTTTTCTGTTTACATGGTGTTAAAGTTTAAGAAGTTTTGTAGTTTTCTATGCAAGCCTTAAGAAGTCCAAGGCTATATTTTAAAATGTTTATAAGAAAGAGCCACCCTAACGCGAGGTTCCAAGTCGAGTTAAATCAGTTTCACCGCAGTTTTAACCCGGGCACTTGATCCCTCACTTTAGAGCTCTTTGATGTCCAATCCTGGAATCAATGTTACTGGAGTTTGATTGCGTGTTGCTGTGGGGTCGTTAACACCACAGGCCAGTTACAGTATCTGTTACGAACTCAATATAATTACTTCCGTTTAAAAAACCCGGTCCAAAGACTCGCTTTTCATGCTACAATTTCTTATATGTTTGTAATGTTTCTCCCGCGGAAATATGGAGAAGACCGGCCGGCTTAACACGGTGATTTCCTTTCTATTCCATCTTGAATAGACAAGGACAAGGATATAGGATACGCTTTTTGCCTTTTCAGGAAAGATATACAAGTACACTCGATCTCTTTGCGCCACTACTGGTGCGTTAACAAATCGAAATTTAGCTTGGTCTCGAATCACGTAGAAAAATTTAGAAGTCATTATTTACGGTTTAAACATTTATTCTTATTAATAATTTATTAAAATTCAATTGAGAAACAAGGAATTTAAAAACACCTATCATACAGCGATTACTTACACACTATTACAATAAAAAAAATGACTATATATAAGTAAACATAAGGGTAGGCGTCAGAAAAATCGAATCGTTGTCCGATGAAAAAATTATATCATGAGACATCAAGTCTATTCTATAGACACAAGAAGTCTACTAGAACTAGACAGCGTTTATTCTGTACCTAGACAACAATCGCCTTGCTAAACGGACAGGACAAGTAAAATGATGACGAGGTGCTTCTTTTCAGTCCTCATGAAAAAGCTCATAATGCCTCAGAGCTATGGACAGAGTATGCTAGGTTTTCTACAAGTTTGAATGATAAAATACTATATCGAGTTCTTTGAATTGGTAGTGTCGGCCTTGAGATTTTCTTACGCCTGACGCGTTATAAGAAGGGAATCCCTAAAACTTGTACCACCCGAGGCTTAAGATATCAAAGTTTGTATGAAGAATGAATATAAATTATACGTTTTGAATCGAATTTACCTGAAAAACCACGCACAATAATCTATTTGTTTTGTACAACTTACAATGTTACGTCTATTGGGATTCTTTCGCCGGGCCGACCAATTGGGAGTTTTTGGGGATTAATCCTCTTTTATAAATGAATACTCATAGAATACTTGTAGTATGCGATACGGTTGCAGGATCAAGGCGTTCATAGGGGCGGTATACTTAATTTATAACCTGGGATAATTCTTCAAAGTGCATTAAGTACACTTACACGTTATTCTCCGAGGACTTTTTCTGGGAGAATAACGTGTACGAAAACCACATTTTCACACATACTCATACTAGTAACTACGAGTGCGTTTATTCGACGACATCAAAGCATACATTAGCTAAATATTGCTAAAATCACGTCTGCCACTGCGTATATTGCCGTTAATTGACTAACTGACGACCTCTGTGGCTCGGTGGGCGAAAGCGCGCCTGAGGCGCAGGAAGTTGCGGGTTCGATTCCCGCGGCGGGACCAGATTTTGTACGATCTGCAATTTCTGGTTTCGGGTCTGGGTATTTTCTATGTATAATATGTATGTATTTACAAAAAAAATAATTATCTATGTAGTATATCAGTCACCTAACACCCATAGTACAAGCTCTGCTTAGTTTGGGGTTGGGTGATGCTGTGTGTAGTCCGGAAATATTTAATATTAATAAGATGATATTTCATTAAACGTACATGTAATACAAGAAAATAAAAATTAAAATAAATATAAAAAAATGTCCAACTTATCTCGCCAACACAAACTTGGTCTGCCACGATGCCTCTGTCCTTTGTTCGAGGCTTATATAGTTGTCACTTCGGCACAATGCGACTTAAGACGATGATGATGTTTATCCTAAAATTCAAATGAAGCATATAAATAAGTTGTCAGCGAACACAATAATAAGAACAAAGGCAGACCTGAATTGACCCGATTCCCTCAAGTGCGGACTAGCCTCAATCAACACAATTCATCAACAAAAACGTTGCAATTGAAGCTGAGCAAAATAAACTGAACCAAGATTCCACCCTCTCAAGGCACAATAGAAAACTGTTATATTTCACCAGACAACACCGTCCAGTCAGGTAGACCCCAGCGGTACCCCAGCCCCGTCTCAACTCCTTAAGGCCGCCGGATCCAGCTACCCTGGTCCATGTCAGAATTGAAGACAATGGGCGCAAACATTAATAACTTTCTTTGTTTCCGTGCAGTTGGCAGGTTTGTGTCACTGAAACCGCTTTTTATGCTAAATTAAGCCTTATTTCTGTAGTTATAGGAATTTTTATTTGTTCGATGTTCATTTTAACCTAGTTCAAAACAAGGAAAGAATCTTTAAATAAATCAATGAATTTATAATTACGAGAACATTGAAATTGAACACTTAAATAATACTTCAAAGTACACTTTTAAGACAATTTAAAGATGCTTTAAATTGTCTTAGTTTTAAATTCTTGTTTATAAGAATTTTTGGATATGTGACGCTAAAGAAATTGTATAGTAGGTATCTATTTATTTATAAATGGACAACATGTTTTTCTTATTTTCCACACAGTAGAAAATAGTCCTACTTAAGAACACTGGACTCTTGAAATAAATCCTGATAACTGTGTTATTACGTTTATTGAAGTACCTAATATCGAAAATCTTTTCAAATAGGTACACAATCGACCTAGAAACGTATTTGCCCATAACATGAAACGAAAGTATGATTTCAATATAAAACCGTATTGCTATACGCTATTTTCACGTTATTCCAACAAAACGGTGAAATAGAACTCTTTATGCGAAAAATCCAACAAAAAAGGTCGTACACCCAGAAGAATTTAATTGAAATAATTGTTTGAGCGTGCGCTACACTGGATTTGAGCCTTTCCTCTATTGTCTAGGGATAAAATTTAAGTTTTTATTATAATTAACTATCAATATGTTGAAATGTATATGTTAGATTCAGTTGTATATGCACAGTAAAATTAAATTAAATTTTAAAATGTGTGTTTTTTTGTATTTATATGATGTGTTGGTCAAATGTCATCTTACCGCAAAGCAGCAGTTTATACTATGGGGTCTTACGGGACAGATTGACTACACTACTTTAATATTATACCTACGTTTTTGTCTATCGGTATGAGTTTCTTTACAATAATTTCAAAAACATAATAGCTGATTATACATGTGGTTTAAAACGTGAAGCTTGTTGACATAAGCCATAGTTTTTCTAAAATAATTTACAAAATATTTTAATAAATTTCCATTTAATAGATTAGATAAGAATAGATACATACAAACATAGCACATTAATATTTCGGCAAAATCATTATAAATATTATCATTATATTAGGTAAAATATTTCAATAATCAATTTTAAATTGCCCAAAGGTCGCGAAAAACTTTTGCCTCCAAGATAGCACGCGTTTTTTAGTGACGCCACGTGTCGGAAATCCGTTATAGACGGGTATGTAATGTAGGAAACATTACAGTTTTGTACAACTAAGTTACGACACAGTCCGGCCTACCAGCGCCATTTTGAAAGGCAGCGTTTTGAGTCACGTGATTAAAGACAAAAATATGACTATACAAATAATGCAAATCTTACAAAAATCGTCTTTGCTTTTAAATACTTTGTTAGTTATTTCGGTTCTTGATAATATTAACTATAAATCTAGTAACAATTCGTTTCATATTTTACTAATAGTCATCAATTCTATTTCGGCTCAAGAGATGTTTATGTATAATTTGCAGACATGATAGTGGGGGCGGGCTCTATTACAATATTATTTTCAAAACCAGCTAAGGAAAACTAAAATAAGCAATATGAAAGCTCAAACATGTTCTACACATTTGCTCCTAGCTAGTTTGTTATCGTGTTTTCCACGCCGCTAAGACCAGGTGTTAATGGTCGCATCAATTCACAATGAAAATTCATGGCTGAGATCTTTTGTAGTACAGGAAAATACAGAAATGTTCCCTAGTAGTTCCTCCAAAACTTTGAAACCAAATAATACACATTTTAAACGAATAAAAATATACAGATTATGAAGATAACTAAAGAACAGCTCGCCGATTTTAATCATTTATCTCACGGAGAAATAAGTTCACTCATAATATGTGTACTAATATGTAATATAATATAATCAGTGCTTATATCAATCAATTATATTGATTAAAAACTAAGAAAGTTATAACGCAGCCTTCAGGACTTTACTTGCTGTGCTATATGGTTGTTTGTAGTGTTATTAAACAAATAGAATTTAAGAAACTAAAGCCTTATCTTTATTTCAAAGTTAGTAAAAAAGTCAATTGAACTACGTTTCCCCATAAGATAATTAGACAGGGCTCCGTAAGATGTTGTGCTTAAATTATCTTCTCATAATACCTTACCGTCTTGCAATCGAATTATTACAATTACTAGGTAAAGTTTCTGTATGAACAAAAACAGCCTTAAAAATTGCCATGTTTCCTCCTAAACTTAAACCTAGCGCAATAAAAAAGAATTATCTCTATCAGGTTTCAAGTAACATGTTTTCAGCAATTTACCGAGCACCTTCCCCTAAGTATCGAGACATTATGTAAGGTGCGTGGAGAAATAACAAATTTACTGGTACGAGCCTTTGGGACAATTGTAAACCGTTTTGGGGTGCGCCCGCATGAATAAATGATAACGGATATCTGGAGATACATCGGTTAGAGTGTTTGTGTTTTATTCAGAAATGGGTGGGAGAAGTTTTATTCAAACCAACATCTTCAAACCGGCGACGGTTGGGTTTGAAGATATTGGTTTGAATAGAACAGTGGAAAGGACTGCACTATGCATTTATTATCAGGTCCCAAGCTTTATAGTTGTTTTTGTGAGAATTCACGTCTAAAATCAGCAGTCAACGTTTGTTTCGCTAAGAACCTTACTTAGGATAGGATTATCTGGTGTGGAGTTGTTGGAATAATATAGGCGATGATTTGGATTGTAACAATTATATTTAACGTAATTACAAGGACGTGTGATCGGTGCGAGCGCTGAAAAGGAAATGAGTGGCGCGGGCGCGGCCGCCGGTGATGCGATTCGGGTAAGTATTTAGCCGAGGACCGCGACCGAAGTCCATGACGAGCGCCGAGACGTTACATTCTACGTGCTATATAACTACTCGCTAATCTTATAACTCACATTGTTTTACGTATCACGTATACCAACATAAAATATATGAAAAATCCCATAAACGTCTCTATTAAAGGCCCAGCTAAAAACATCAGTTGAACCTAACAAATCAGCGCAATGTGATATCTCAATTTCAAAAGGTAAATCGCGGACGAGCATGCCCGAATAATAAAGCCGGGAGCACACGGACTCACGGACAACGAATTAAAGCTGCACTCACAATAGCAGGCAAAATATGGGGATTATGCTGAAATGAATTTGCAACAACTCATTCGGGCGGGCAAAGATCGTGTAGATTACAGAACGGACGAGATTTTTTGATATGTTGAGAATTGGATGCGCTTGGTTGAGGTGTTGGAAAATAGCCATTTTTATACTTGCAATTTTTAAAGCTGCAGTGTTTTTTAATAAAGATAGATATAATAGTATAAGATTTAAAAGTTGATAGTGTTTCTTTTTTAATTTATAACAGTTTCAATCATAAATGCTACAATTTATTTTAAGGCCTGGTATTGTACCTCTGGTGTGCAATGAGTGGTAATGTGAGCGATCCCAATGGTAATCGTCCTACTTAATATACATAATATATCAATAGTAATACGAAAAAGATTATAATATAACGTTCTGAGTGCTGAGTCTAAGTTCCACAAACGTTTTCGAATGACTTTACTATCTCGTTAATCGAGCTAACGAAATTCGAATCGAAAAGCAATGGCATGCAAGTTGGAGTTCCTATCGACAAAAACTATACGAAAGCGTTCACTCACCGTGAGCATAGTTAAATATTTTTGTTAGGGTGGTAGCATGACGTCATCAAATCATTAACCGGCCAAATTCAGAATGATATTTTTACTAGTATTTTGTCAAGAAGCAGCTGTCTATCAAAAATGTTATGATTATTCTGTGTTTTGTTTACGTTTGAAATGAAAACTTTCGTTCGAGTAGGAAGAAGTGGCCGGCCGATAAATTAATAATAAATTGAAACTATGAGTTAAACAGTCTAAAAATGAAGACAAGTTCATGGAGCAGTGAGTGTTTGATAATTTATTTGATGTTTAGATCTATTTATGTGAAGTTGTTTCATCGACGAAGAAAAAACTAAGTTTATTGTTGTTTCTAGGCATGGAGACCTCAGACATTGGGATGAACCTGGGCCATCAACATCATAATGTTGCCCCAGTCCTAAGCCCCAGTCAAAGAATTACTGTAACAACCCCAGTTCACAATATTGTCACAATATTGGATTTGTTTTTGAGATTTATTTCACAACATTGGAAGCACTGGAAGGTAAGACTTAACTTTTTTAAGGATAACATAATTATAATGTTAATAAGATTATAATAACATTAATGTATTTTTACAGATGCCCATGCACTCTCCTATAAGGCTCTGTGAGAGCAATCTGATTCGGCCTGAGCCTGCTTGCTTTGGGCAAACACCACCTTGCCATGCAAGAATTCCTTGAAGAATTTTGAGGCTAGCACAAAATTTTCTACAAGCTGAAGAGTTTTGGAGAAAGTTTATAATAGAGTAACATAAGCTTGAGGAGAGAGCAAAATATGATTAGGGAGATGGAAGCGCAGAGCCAGAGATTGGCAAGCAATAGGAATAAGAGTTTAAGATAAGTTAGTTAATAGACTCTGTAATGATTAGTTTATATTTTTGTAAATATAAGTATATAAGTTTATAAATTTAACTTGTCAATTCTGACTGTCTAATTAGGTAAAAAAATAAAGTTCATCTTATATAATTTTGTTTATTTATTCATTGTCACAATACAATATCCTTAACCTTATAATCCTAAGCACACTTCTATAAATAGCAATAGTACATTAACACAATATATAACTGAGAACTACATACATATATATATCACACACTATTTATCAGTCTTCTTACTAAAATTGGTCCGCTGGTAGCTCCAGCTCCTTCCACATAGTCATTGTAACCCGGTTCACTATTTAAGTTTCCTGGAACTAGATATGATTAATTGTAACATAAATAGGTATTTTGTTATAATATCATATTAAATATTTTACCTTAACTAGACCCACCTAAATCTTACTCGGACACCGAGTAAGATTTAGATCAATGCCAAGATTGATAACTATGTTATGCAATACTGAGTATGCTATAATAATAGAAGCATATTTGAGTGGCTTGAAGTGGATGGAGTGAACTCCATCCTTGTCTAAGCACTACCATCTGTTTTTCAGCATTAGAAAATGTATTTTCTATTATTACTCTAGCCCTCATTTGCTTGTTATTATAATTGGCCTCTGGTGTACCAGTATTTGCATCTAAAATTGGAGTCATTAGCCTGGGCGCTGAGGGTATCCAGAGTCTCCTAAAAATAAATAATTATGTAAAAGATAGAATAGTGAAAGGGATCAAAACATAATGCATTTTAATAAATCAAGTACCTAAAGATACAAATACAAATACAAAAACTTTTATTGATAACTGTTGTACAATTAGGTGTTTTATAAATAGGGTACAAGTTTTTACAGTTTATCCTCAATAGGATGTACAATATACTTAAATACTAAGTAAAATTTTAAGGCTTAACTAATTAATAAAATTTAATTAAATAACAAAACACTTGGTGTATTCTTAATTATCTTAGCTATATCACATATAACATACTTTTTGTACATTTATTTGGTAAATGAGCAGTCTCTTTCGTAAAATTCTTTTATGTTATAAAATACTTTTGACAAAAGCCATTTCTTTAGATGCGACTTAAAGGTATGGGTATTTTTAATTTCTTTAATGTCTAATGGAAGATTGTTATATATACTAAATGCTTCTACTAATGTACTTTTCTTAAACATTGTATTATTTATTTGTGTTATAGGTATATTATGCTTATGCTTATTGCGTAAAGAATTATGCCGTGTAGACTTCTTTTCAGAAAAGTATTGTTCATTATTTCTAGTAAAAAGACAAATTTCTAAAATATATATTGAAGTAAGTGTTAAGAATTTCTCGTTTTTAAATATGTTACGCAATGAATCGGTACTCTTTAAATGATAAATAGATCTTAAGCATTTTTTCTGAATTATAAAGATTGATTGTACATCTACAGAATTACCCCAGAATATAATACCATATGTTAATTGAGGATAAACAAGACCATAATAAGTTTGCTTTGCGACTTCTTTAGGAGAGATCAGACTAATTATTGAGATAGCATAAATATATTTTGATATTTTCTTGTTAATTTTTGTAACATGTGTTTTCCAATTTAAGTGTGAATCTATGGTAACACCTAAGAAAGTTGTTTCATTACTTTACCTATATAGAAGCCAGACCATTTCTCTATTTTGGTGCAGAGATTGAATTTATGTATTCAAGTCACTGTTTTCCCATACAAAGAATCATGCTTTGCACCTCCAAACTTAGAGTTAACATTTAAAATGTAGTATTGATCATCACATAGGTAACTGAAAAAAATATCATTGCATTGTTTTGCTACTCAAATTGGCTTTTGTATGAACCAGAAGCAAAAAAGAAGAGAGCCGTGAACACCTGCGAAGAACAAATTAATTTGGTGTCGAAACTATAGCTAGGTACTTTTTAATATTTTAATTAATAAATAACAAAAAGTACATAATATAAGTTCCAACAAAACGAGTTGAGAGGACCCTAAATTCGTCAATTGTTTTAATTCTCTGCACAAAAACTTAAAAGCTGTCTTTGTAAGACGATATCCAAGCGAAAAAGAAACGTCCGGCCATAATTTATTTGTAAATATTAATGATTTTACTGAATAACTTTGCACTCTCACCTCTACTCACTGAGAAATTCTAAGTGAATGCTAGACGAATACTTTTTCGAGCGCGTTTACTATTCGAATGTCAAAAATGGTAACACGAACTCGGGAAAATTTTCAAACAACCAATCAAATGCGTTAACGTTCTCACTTTCGAACGTGAGCGTAAACGAGTCGACGATCGACGGTCGATAGTGAATCTCAAACTAGCAAATTATGTTTCTCAAGTTTGCCACAAGAGGCGCTGTTTCGATCCCATACAAATTATAGTTAACGTTCTCACGATCGAGAAAGTTAACTACAATTTGTAAACTCAGACTCAGCACTCTGTTGGTAAAGTCGCAATGGCGAAAAAGAAATAATAAAAAATCTGTGATTACTCAGATATAACATTTAAAAGATAAAAACTCTTGTAAAGCTATTTAATTATTTTCTTAAAAAATATTACAACCCATTGTTTATGAAGAAAAAACAACACGTCTTCAATTAATTTTAAGTCAAGTGTCAAAAAAGTAATTTCGGTCTAAATTAAAAAGGCAGGAAAAAATATGCAACTCACGCATCCAATTCCACCGCTCGACAACAAAGTCATCAGGATGCCATCAGTTACGACTTACACCCTTGCTGCTTTGTTTTAAAGCTCAAATTTGCATGAACTTTCCATGAAAATGTTTGTTATGAGATTTTTAGTCTTTTTATATAATAAGGCTATGCTCTCATATCATAATATTAAATGTTTTCGTTTCTATATGGTAAAATGTAGCTTTTGTTATACTGAAATCTATAATTTCGAACAATTTCTTCTATTATTAGGTATTTTATCTATTTTACTTATTTACACTATTGTGAAACCAATTTAAATGCTATTTAGCATAGAGATAGCTTTTGCCCGGGAAAGCTTAACAGCTTTCAGCAACGTTAAATCTGGCTTCTTGCAAAACTATATTTCCTCCTTTTACCACGATGAATTCCCGCAGGAATATATATTCTCAGTGTAAATCATACCTATTCTTAATAAAACACCGTCCCCACCTTATTAAATCATCTTTCACGAAAAGAAACCCAAAAACTACGAAAACATTCATATTTCTCACAAAATGTACTCGTAGTTGTCAACTCTAACACAATTCTAAAGCAGCTATGAAACAAACTCAAACAAATTTGGGAAACAGCACGTAACAAGTAACCGACAACACGCCTCATATAAAATTCTAAATATAAATTCACTTTTGAATTCGTAACAGCGAGGTAACCTCATATACAAATGTAAACAGGCAATCTACACGACACGGCTGTGGCTGGCACCGCACCTACAAGACAAAGGTGCCAAGAAATTGGCAATGCAACACGTGTTTGCGGTGTATACACGATGTTGGCGGTCAACCTGTCTGTGCAAATCGACGTGTACTCTTTGGACGTATGACGTAATTGATAGTGACGTAGACAAGGTTTTTGCATAAAATGAGGTTCGTTTTGTATAGTTTTGTTATGTCTAAGAATAAGAACCATTTATTTGCATTAAACATGCACCATGGTGGTAAATTTTAAAAACTGTTCTACATGTTTTGTTAATACTGGCGTGCAAATAAGAGAGGGCACAATGCATTTTCTACTTATCATTCTACGCTGGTTTTGCATGGTAATATTTTTTGTTTTTAAATTAGATTATCGCCATTAAATGCCAATTTTCTTAAAGTTGCATCATTATTGAAAAATCATAACCGGAAAATTTAAAAACTTATCTGAAAATAATATATGTAAAGTTAAAGAGACTTTCCTTACAACTACAGGCGAAAACCCAAGATTTATGATAGTCGATTGAGTATCGTTGGAATCATAAAATTACGTACTTACGTAAGTAATATGTTGATAAATCCTTAAATAAATAGCTTAATCATGAACTTTCTAAGTTCTAAGTGAAAATTACAGTAAATAAGCTAGCTTTATTCGCTTCGGAGCAATGGACGCTCAAACAAATGATTGGAATTGATCCGAATGGATGTTTTAGCTTAATTGGACCGGATTATAGAAGCACTAGATCTTGCTGACTGAATGCACCGATTTAAATCACAACTGCCTACTTTATCTCTACAATACTTTTGAAACAACGGATTTATGTTAAAACTTTACACAAACATATCACAGAAAATATTATTACCACTAATGGTGTTGTATCTGTTCCCGGAATAAGAAGGTTAGATAGATAGATAACTCTTTATTGAACACCACAAATAAAATAAAAACTGCAAACAATAACAAGACAATACATTGGAGTACAAAGGGCGGCCTTATCGCTGTGAGCGATCTCTTCCAGGCAACCTTTGGATGGACAGGAAATAAATAGAACGACATAGACAGTGGCGTAACGTACGGAAGATATAAAAGGAAAATAAATAAATACCAAATAAACTATTCAAAACTATTTTCAAATAAAAATACTACCTGCTTTCAGAAATTTATGAAAACTTATACGTAATTAGCCACTAAGAAATTCTTGCAAAGAAGTTTTTATGCAAAAGTCACAGGCCACTTGTAATTATTTAGAAAGAAATGCTTAAGTACTCGGATTTTAAATTCTCCTTATAAATACTCGAAGGTCGTCGATCGAATTAGGTTGTCTCATTTAAAAATCGAATTGCACCGAGAACACTTTTCCTGCAAGATTTTCTACAGAAAGAACTGTACTATCAGGCTAGCTAACCAAAGTCAAAGCTAAAACGTTTATTTCCTGAGAAACACAGGGCATACATGGGCAGGTCAACTTAAAATTAATAAAACTAAATTGTATTAACAAAAATTATCAAGAAAATAAAATTGTCTTGACAATTTGAGAAGCGAATAGAACAACACAGCTTTATTACACGTACTTTCAAAATTTTTTAGATATTACAATATTGGAGTTAATTTATATAAAGTTAACTATTATAAATTTAATATTTACAAAAAAAATCTTGGAGAAACCTAGGAGGAGAACTCAGATTAAATAAAATAATGAAATCCCTGAACTAAAAATTGTAAGTTCACATAAATCTAATTTATGTAGTTTATTCAGAATCTCCAGTCTATCCGATTCCTCAGGGCATTTATTCACAGTTACTGTGTCAGATAGCACTCCCATATATTGGCGGTGGAAATGCAGTCAACCTGAATTTACGGTATCCTATTTATTCTTAGTACCCCTGGCTCATAGTCTTCGTTGTTATTTGAAGGTATATCTTAATATCTTAACCCGAAATGTTGTAATGGTTATAATTCTGTAGAGGTAAGAGCTCTGACATCTCGTTTGAAAGAAGACAAGATTTTTGACAAGACGGATGTTTCTTAATCTATTTATGCGTAAAAAATATAAAATAGCCCTTATAAAAATCATTAAGATTTAAAGCAAGATTTTGTTTGATCAATAATTTTGGATCACAGACATGGATTTTTTCTAGGTCCTAAAATAGTGTTTACAAAATAATATATCTTACATATTTTAGTCTAGAAATAACTATACATGTATTAGCTAGCTGCCCGTCCGCGGCTTTGCCTGTTCATAAAATGTTCCGTGGTATAAAGTAGCTTTTGTACATTAATGGGAAAACTGCTAATTGTAAATGCTAATGTACATGACAAATTTGACTCAAATCGGGCTTTGCTCGTTTTAATAGTATTTTCCCGCGTAAAGCGGTATTATACCACGGTAAAAAATAGCCTATTTGATATTTTGATATGTAAGCTTTATTATTGTGGAGTAACTTACACACTCACAAACTTTCACGTTTATAAGTAAGAAAGCAAAATATTTTTTTGTGTACAAAAATATTACAGAGAACATTATTATAAAAAAGCTCATGAGTATAAACTTAGAGTATAATCAGGAAAGATTATTACTACTTGTTTTTTTTTATCAAATCAGATATATAAATAAGGTCGCATATGTATTTAATAACATATTTTCATATGGAACTTATTTATATCATTATATTTGTAGTTGGTCAGTTATATGTAAAACTGTTAGACACAAAGCAGAACTGTTTCAAGCTTTAAGCTAAATCTGACAGGAACCAACGAGCATTAAAATAATATACTTTATCACGACTATTGCTCTTTGTAGTTTAAACCTTATTCATTCAACATAAGGTTGTTTTCACCGCGTTAATCCAGATCCAGGAAGGTACCGGTATGTTGAGTAATAACTGTAATAAGCTAAATTATAATCAAATGTAATTATCGGTTATTGGAACTGTGTAATGTGTAGGGTGTGGCTACGTACGGAACACATTTCATATATTATACTATAAATATTATAGTATAATGTGCTTGTGTGTGTTAAGATGACCTATTAGATCTAAGCTGGTACCTCCCTTTTTCAGTAATTCAGTAATTCATTTATTCATCCACCTTAGGAACTAATTGTACACTTGGTTTCGTTAGAGGGTGTACATGTGATTTCTCAGCAGCGGATAATCAGGTGCCTTGTCAAATCTATAAATTTAAAACATTGATTGCAATACATTTAAAAAAAATGCACACTACAGAATGATAATCACAGTAACAAAAGGATTGATTTGTACAACATAATAATTCAACATAAAACTACTTAAGTCAATAAAAACAATAATGCAATAAGTTAAATCAATCATTTAAAATATTGATTGCTGCTGTACAGAGGCTCTGTCAACATTAAATAATGAAAAAAATGCATTCCATAAAAAATAAACTCATATTAACAAAATATAACAAAGTGAAGTCAACAGTCATCATGGCTTATTCTGTTTTAGAGAAGACGCTTTATGGATAACACTTATAAATAGATTCGGAGTCGTTCAGCGAGTTAAAGATAGGACTATGCTCGGGATTTCTCAACAATACCTATAGTGTAAAACTCATTCATCCAGGGACTCGAATAATATACCACGCATTTGTATCAATACTACTTTTATTACAGGATATTAAAATTATAGATTAAACATTGGAATTTCTACAATAAACAATATTTTAACTACGCACAACAACCGACAACCGCCGATAACGCTTGCCGCCCTCGAATGCCCGCCTGCCCGTCATTCGGTCGCGACGTTCGCGCGAAGCTTTGAGACATTTTTTTGAGTAAAGCAACTTAGAAAATGATCGGTTGTTTGTAGAACGCTAACAATAGTAACAGGAATTAGAAGAGGTGGGTTACCAGAGCATGGCGTAGTATACCGCACATTATACAGGTAGCCATCGGGGTCGAAAAGGTCTCGTATCGAGACTGGGAAACGGTAAACGCAGCGCGGGACGTTCAACAACGAATCTATCAATTTTATTGAAGCTTGAAACGGGTAATATACCATAATTTGACGGTTTTTTGATGATCACGGCATAAACTGCCATTTGTGCCGTGACAAACAAAAACGTCAAAATATCGTATAGCACAAAACCGTGATATCATGGTATTTCACCTGTTACAAGTTTTAATATTGTTATAAAACCAAGATAATTTTATAGATAAATAAATCTACCAATAGTTTTCTTAACATTTATTTAAAGACTTAAGGGTTGACTATAAATCTGTTCTTATTACATTAATTTCATTCCATTCATCAGAGAAAAAACCTTTAGAAATTCTCTATTGCTTACAATATCTGGCCAACGTGGTCCCACCTTTACCTTATTAGGGCCGTGCTCATATTACATGGCCAAAATTGAACTTGGCCAATATTACCGACATCGGCGATATTGGCCACGTTCCCTCACGGCTATTTCACCTGCCCGTGGTAATTAGTTTTACGTGTTCACTAATATTGCGCTATTTCAGGGAAATTATTGAATATTCCTTGCTTTCATTGTTTTAGTTGGAGATTGTTTTAGATGATAACTAAATTTAATATTATAATCGTTGTTGAATAATTTCGGCTAACAGAACTTTATTATCTCAAAAAAAATACAGTTTTCTTAATGAAATATTACAATATCATGAGAATGACGGGGTTGTACAGATTTTTTCATTAATATATCACAACATCAATATAATTTTAACAAGTTATTAGTAAAAGTTGGTTTAATTGAGTAAATTATGTGCCTAGTTCCTAACTTACCATCATAATCATTATTCAAGCCACAGGACTGTGGCAAGGTTTCTCACAGTAAGTTAATTTACTCGGAAGCATCGTTAGAAGATCGAAGGGAGGCTCTGGTAAGGGTATTTTACTACAAAGAAAAATCTACATAATCATTATTCATCACAGCGATATATAAGATAACAAAAATAAATAAATAAAAAGTGTACCCATATTTTTTCTTGCAAATGAAATTTCAAGACGATACAGTGCTGTGAAGTTTTGCGTGACGTAGTAGTCCGGTCAATTTAGACCAAAAAATGAGAGTGAATGGGGAACTTCTAGACATTGTTTATAATTATGTTTTAAACAATTTCACTGAAATTCAGCTTGTTGGGACTTTATGTAACTTCGAATGTCTAAATTGACCGGACTATAGCTCTTTCGTGCAATTTGTAATACATATTAACGTCAAAAGCCCCCCACTTCGGTACTTTGATGCTATGGCACTTTCATATTGAATTTGTTAATGCAAAAAAAGGTGTCCAGCATTGCTCGGGCTATCAGCCGGACTAAGCAGAGTACCTATTTCAAGCAGCCATCATGCCTATGCCCGCATATACAACCTCAAACGCCGTCACAACTTTCCCGCCATTTAAAACTAGTAGCCATCTTGGTTTCATAAAAGACGCAAGGAAGTAAAGTATACCGTAAGTGGCACTTATATCAGAGGTACTGAAGGGCTCTTAATGAAAGGGGGGTTATCTTTGCCTGGTCGAGGGCACTCCACATCGAAGGTACGACCTTTTGTTATAAAATATAAAGTTGAAATATCTGTAGGTACTTTTTCTTTTTCGTGTATGTTTTGTTTTATTCTTTGCTAGCTGACTCGGCATACGTTGTTTTGCCGTACACATTTTGCGCGAATTAGAAACAGGAAAGGTTCGTAAAAGGCAAAAAAAAAAAAGATTTATGTAGGTATTAATATTTTTGATCTATCACTCGCGTACATACATTGCGTTGATCCATTGAGTTCGCCATGAAGCAGGCTAAAGACGAAACTGAAAACGTGGCTGTATGTTCATTGCTCAAGTGACTTTTGCCTGACTTAAAGGCAAATTACCAAATTCTTGTATTTGATATTATATTATTTAATAACCTTGTCCTACAAATCACATACTCAATTATAAATGTATTTTCGAATTTGATGCAGTAGTTCGGAAGTTATGTGTGTAGGTACACACAGTTCGGCGATCCATTTTTTTATTTATAGATGATGGGCCATTTTTTTGCCTACATACCTCTAGTGTAAAAAGATTTTACTGCCGTTTGTTCACTTAGACGTTTTAAAATACTCATTTTTTATCTATAATAGATATAATGTAGTGTTGAATATACTTACAGTATATCATCGACACATAAATTACCTACTTTATTGAATTCATACACTGGGAAAAACCCTAGCATATTAAAATAAAAACTTTTTTAAGAACCTCTAACAAATGTTTTTAAACATATACAATTTTCAAGAAAACATTAGAATTCAATTTCAAGTGAGTCGGCGTTACATGATTCCACAAATGTCTACAATTGTCTACAGCTGGCGCGTCTTCATAGTTTACGACACGACTGTAACCCGACCCGATGTTTGAAACTAAATTAAGATAAGTTTATGGAATGCGCTTAGTTTTAGAAAGCTATAGTGAAAATCAGTGCTGTTCTTTAACAACAAAACAGGCTTACGCCACGCGAGTAATTATGGGTTATAAAACTTGTCTATGTAGAACAATTTCTTTGCAAAATTTGGTTCCAGTTCAGAATTCGATCAAAAAAGATAATGTTCGGTCTTATACTCGTAACTATAGCTTTTTTATTATTTAACATTTATTACTTAAACAGCTGACATTTTGATTAATTAATATTACTTGTGATTTGCACATCTTATATTTGCACTTTATAAGGCAGATCGTAAAAAGAGCGTTATTTTTAAAGACAAATGTACCTACGTTCGAGCAATTAAATGATTTGATTTGATTTAATTTTAAGATGAGACTCGCTGTCGTATCGGTACCGTAACGGCTGATGTAAATATAAATTGAGCTAAAGCTGAAGATCTTGCTGAAGCCAGCGACGTCTCCGGATAATATCCAGAAACGAAGTAGTATTGTGAAGGAAAATAATAACCTCGTTTAGAAAAATACTTATATTTTACAGAGCTCTTTACGGGGCGGTGCAGTGTTTTCACTGGCTCTGTGATGCAATGGACTAGGAATTCGGAGTGAATGTTGCTCTGAACTGTTTTAGTCTTTGTTATTTTATTTGTGTTGTGTGGGCTTTAAATTGTGTTTTGTTTTGGTTGAGTAGTTTAGAATGTAATGAAAAAAATCTTGGTTGATCTTACGCTGGTCAATTTGAATTCGTAATTTCGTACCACTCGATGAGAACCGGCAAGATCCAAAATACAAAATCATAGTTCCATAGTTTGAAAATAAAAATCTTAGAAACGTCAAAATTACATAACATAAACAAATTAATCATAGGTACTTAACGATAAATCTTCCTATTTATAAAATTCTCGTGCCACAGTTTTCGTTTCCGTACTCCTCCGAAACGGCTTGACCGATTCTCATGAAATTTTGTGAGCATATTGAGTAAGTCTGGGAATCGGCCAACATCTATTTTTTATTTTGCAAACAACGTTTGCTGGGGTCTGCTAGTAGGAAATAAATTTCACTTTCCCAATACCTTGACGTTGTATCATGATATAACATAACCCGTATTAATTATTAACTAACTGTTAAAACTATAATAATTAAGGAAGTACTACTTATTACATCATAAAAATAGTAAATCGAAAGCAAAACTATTTAAACTACCAATAAAGTTAATCTAGGCTCGACCTAAACCCACAGCCGGAGCCAATCATCGGTAACTATACCGAGAAACGCAACCCGACAATTAAATCAATGGGTATGACAACAGGACAGCCGTTCAGCCGAACAAGGGCCTTTGACCGCAGTAAAACGTGTAAACTGAGTTTAACTAGTCACTAGGCTTCTGAATTCGTTCTAAAATTATAAAATAAGCCTATAATGGTGCTGCTATATTAGAGGAGTCGATTCGTGTCGCGCTTAAGTCATCGTAAACGGGTACCGCGAACTGTCAAGACAATGTTATTTCCTTAATTAATTATACGTATGCATATGCGTCTAGGGAAATAAACGTTTTGACTTTGACATTTAATTGTCAACATTAGCGCACTAAGATTTGTTTCGCGTCGCGCACCACAAAATACTGTAGTGCCCTAATGAAATATCAATTTGTTACCAACCTATCTTAGGTCTTTAGTAATAAACTATGGACTTATAGAAATAAAAATCAATTAATTTTTACTTTTCATTGTTATTTAACACGCCAATCATCGTCATCGTCCGAATACTTCGAGTCGCAACGATATACCCGGCCACATATGTATGTACATCGCTTTGAATTTTTTTAATTTATTTATAAATTTACTAAAATAGGACATCCAAGACGGAAAATGGTCAATAGATACTGCGTAGTTGGTATTACATTTGCGTGTCCCCTTAATTATAGGATATCCAGCATGCGTAATTTTAATCACAATGTGGTTTACCAATACTTGCCATGCTTGTGCGGTATTGTTGTACAAGAAGACGAAGCTGCCGATTTTCCCATTATAAATAAACTAATCTCAAAAAACCGGACAAAATACATTGTACTAACAAAAATTTGTTTGAGTGGAAATTTTAAACCACAATAGTTTTTAAACCAATTGACCCAAAAGATAAAAGAACAATGATTAAAATAGTGACAACACGGAAAATGTTTCCAAGTTCTCAATTTCAATTCTAAATATTTTACGACAACTCTAAGAAAATAAATGAATGCTGTTTTGTACATTTAGAGACAAAAACAGCTATTGTAAAAGCTGTTTAAGCAATGTTTATTTTGCCCCTAGATTACTTAACCCAGATAAGCCTGAAACTAAAATTTTCTGAAAATTTTGAAAAAAGTTACATAATTTAGTTTATTAGATCTTAAGCAACATAAAAAAAATTATGAAAAAAAAATTAAGTGTAAGGCTTTCAGGGAAACAGCCGTCCTATATGTAGGACAGTAGGATAATAAGAGGAAATAAAAGACCATTTATGACAAAACAGAATGTAATCAAAAAGTGTAGTTTATTAGATAACTATTGATTATATTACCCATTGTTATATGTAATTTACTAGATTAACACTATTTATGAATTATATGTTTCAAAACACTTGACACACACTCCAACATCACATTTCTTGCAACGTGTCAAACATTTTTTGTGACATTGACGACAGTGTGTTTGCTTCGATTGAGGAATAACCAGATGATTCATTTGGTCTTTACGACTATCGGCATGTTCATGATGGGAGGGTCGGCTAGGCCCTCTTTTGGCATTTTTTCTGTTTGATTCAATCAAAGCAATTGCTACCCTTCTGCGAAAGCCAAGATGATCCAGTTTTCCATGATTTATTTTATATAACTGCCATGCATTATGTTCGGCAAGATCAATCATGTGTGTGAGCAACGGCATGTACCATTTCTTACCTCGTATACCAATTCGGTAATGTGAAATATTTTCATCAGACCGATCCACTCCTCCCATATATTTGTTATAGATGGACACCATATGTGGTTCTTCTATGACAATGTTTCTCTTTTCACTTTGTGAGAAGCGTTTGGCAGATTGTTTAGGATTTATTCCTACAGCATTAGAAGCAATACTGAATATATTATTGTCATGCCATTTAGCAATAATGAACGTGTTGTCATGAGTCGTTCTGTAATCGACAGCACCACGTTCCTTTTTTTTCGTTTCGTGGCAAATTATTCAAAGTTACATTATCTTCTTCACCCGAATCTTCGTCAGTGAGACAGTCAGGATCAACAGGAGGAGGTAGAATACATATCAGTCGTTCTCTATAATCTTCTTCATTATCAGAAACATTTTCTAAAGCATCTAAAATTTCATGCGCAGCTAACGGTCTGTAAAGAAAAAGTTGTATTATTGTACTAAAATCATGTATATTATCCTACTGTCCTATATATAGTACGCTAGTATTTGTAACAAGTTATACGTAATTTATTTATATTATTTTGCTAGAATATTTATTTAGTACAAAAGTTAAGGTTATCAACTAGATATTAACACAGAAAAAAACAACTCACGAGTAAAATATAACTTTTTATACATACCTGTCATTTGCCATGTCTGCAACGCACTTTTATTACACACTTATAAGGTAAAATATAAGGTAAAAACTGTTAAAATAACTGTCTTTTTATTTTTCTAATAAAGCTGACACGTTTCTTACTGCAAATCATAAGACTAAATAATCTTAGATAAAGAGGGTATTCTGATATTTTTTTTTATTTCTACTGTCCTAAATATAGGACAGTAGGCTTATCTGGGTTAAATACTGTTTAACACTTGCATGGCAATTTATTGTTTGCTGTGTGGCGTCATTCTAAATACATCATGGCGCATCATTCAAGATGGCGGGTGAGTTATTCCCCTACAAATAGCTGAACTCAAATTCAGGTAATAATTTTATTTAAACTCATTAGTTTGTAAGATCAATATCGAAATTCGATTTTTTCCTATTCATTTTAAATCTTAATACTAGAAATCTAAGTAACAATGACTAAAATCATGATAAAAATATTTGATACGGGCAGTTCAATTTAACATAATATTATCTGAGTGGAATAAGTGTCGCCCCAGATGCCCTAAACGGTCTCAATGCCCTAGTGAGTTATATACCAGCGTTATCTGACAGTCACGTCTAGATTAATGTAGGCAATTTTATGAGAGAGGATTCGAAACAGATTTTTTTTTTGATATTAGTAATCTTTATTTTGAGGAGTTTTAAAGTTACGAGTATTTCTTTTGACGGGTGAACAGATTTGTCACGTAACGAACAACGACGTCCCGGAACATCCCGTGGTGCATTACACCATTCCCGTGCCTTTTTGCCAGCGCGTCCAAGAAATTGCACTTTTTAATAAGCGCCATCTATGAAGATTGACATGACATTAATATGACATTTGAACTGGGTAGTAAAGAAAAATAGAAGGGGTTACAGTTTGACACGTTTTTTATTCATTCGGACAGTTATATTCGTGCGAAACAATTTTTGGCAGAGAACTAAATGAATTTATTTAATTATGCGTCACAATTAATAAAGTTAAATATCAAACGTTATATTAAAAACCTGTTTTTTGTTTGTATTGTTTCTGAAAACTCGTAAATATATTACAACACTAGTGGTAATTACATCATTTTTAGAACCTTGTAGTGCAGATATGCAAGACTCAGAAAAGTGTATCAGCGGTTACTCGCCCGGACGCGGTTAGTGTAGTATGTCGTGATCGATATGCGTTCGAGAATGAAACAATCGGTAACAACTAGTGATAGTCGAATACGTAATAAACGACTCAGAAAGAGGGTAGACCGCTTCGTTTGCCAATGACTGTCTACCTACTCGCAAAATCATTAGTTTATGCTAAGATCATGGCTCTTCAGCGTCAAAATATTGGAAAATTCAAAAACGTTTACTGCCCGTTATAAGTTTTAATATAATTAAACTATGCTAATTCACGATCTTTTAGTCCACATAAATGATGCTCTAAAAGGTCTCCATTCCCTAGTGATATAAATTTCAGCGTTATCTGACAATTCAGGATAGATGAATGTAGGCACAATTTTATGAGGGCGGATTCAAAACGAATATTTTTGGATTTAACCTTTTTGTTCGAGATTTTTTCATCCAGACAATAATATTTCTGCATAACTACATGTTTTATTGAAATTCATTTATGATGAAATATCACGTAAAATATCAATTCACAAAGGTTTTTGAACTAATTTGTGGATTTACAAATGTATATGTATAAAGAAACCTTCCGAGGAAAATGACAATGTACAAATCATAAGCTGGGTGTCCTAAACACCAAAGACACTTTTTCTCCTAAACACAAGTATACAACACAGCCTACAAGTCCCAGTTTGTTGTGTGAAGGTCTACAAAGGCTCCTCATCCACTATAATCCGCAGATGATCCGACCAGCGGGCCTTTAGCGAAACGGACCAAAATAGCACGTTTACCCTAGTAATCAGGCTGATTGTACCAACAATTCTGTTCAGAGAACTCGAAACTGAGTAATTTTGTATATTTTGGATAAGATGAGAGTTTTAAATTAAATAATTTAAAATTAGATGAGTATAATTAAGTGTGCGCCTTATTTCTATTATATACATATAAATTTAAATTTTAAGATAAACCTCCGGTTCCAATGCCTTAATTTTCTAAAAAGTAAAAGACCATAATATTTTGTAATGTGGATGCGATGCGCTTTCATTTGATACCCCACACAAGTATATTTGCAGATTTTCGGTTTTCCTTCCCCACTCTCACCCCCATAACTCTTAAACGGCACAACCGATTTTCATGAAACATGTCTAAGAACCACCGGGCAAAATTGAAATCGCTCCATCCGTTCTGGAGCTATGATGTCCCAGACAGACAGACAGACAGACACGTCAAACTTATAATACCCCTATTTTTTGGTCGGGGGTTAAAAATGCAGTATCAATTGACAAACAAAGTCAAAGTCAAAACGTTTATTTCCTTAGACGCACAGGGCATATGGACAGGTCCACTTATAGTTAATTTAAATAAAAACTAACTTTCTCGAAAACGTCCTCGACTCTGTTTAATTTGGATTTTTTTGTCAACTAATGCCACACCCGAGACCTAATCTCAGTTCGGTGAAGGAATGCCACATATTATTTTTAACTCGAAAAAAGATTGGTGTTATAAGTCTATCTGTGGCATCATAGCTCCCGAATGGATGAAGAGATTTAATATTTTTTTGTATTTAAGTTCATAGAATTACATGCGAATGTTCTAAGACATGTTTGATGAAAATAGCTTGAGCCGTTTGAAAGTTATGGAGGGTGAAAGTGGGGAAGCATTATCCACTGTCTGCACATACTCGAGTGCGCATCACGAGCACATCACAAAATAATATGAGTGTTTTTACTAACGGTGTTTCGGCTTGAAAGATCTAGCAGCTTCCCATTTTATTTTCTCCGGTTTAAATCACGTTTACCTACAATTGAAACGACGGAGGATATTATGTATTAGGTATATCGTCCCAGTTTAGCGATTAAACCCCCTTTTTTATAATGAATAATTTACAAAGCGATCTAGCAACTTACTTAAAATTAACACAGAATCCTTAATCGTGTACCAATAAACATTCATCTCTTTGTCCTATCGCAATGGAACCAAACAAAGCGCTGCAGAGCTCTATTCCTTCTTATAGAGGCATCCACAATATTTGCGGACGTCTCAATGCCCGCCATTGACGCGGTTTATCTTCGCTGGGAATTGACGTTCAATAAATTGCTGGAGGATTTTGTCGTGGGTTTTCTCTATAGAGGTGTTTGTATGGCTTATCTATTGATCTGCGCTTAAAGCGCTGTTTTGGGTTGATGGTAAGTTTTACGAAATTATTGTGCGGTTTTGGGGTTGGAGAGGTTTCGGAAACTCGAAGGTATAGGTAATGGAGGAAATTGATGTGTATTTGAAAGGTTTTTATTCGTGGTCCTGATCTGTGTTTTAAAAACTTGTTGTTTCGTTATAGGAGACTCTATTTAATTATACTAATGAGAAAATTTTCGGTCAAATCAACCCAAAATTTTTATTACAAATAATTATATAGCTTGAATAAAAAAGCTTTGAAAGCTTGCCATTTTTGATTTTAAACTGTGACCAATAGCATTAATGGATTTGTGTAGAAAAAGAATATGACGTATCATTCTCATAAATAGCAAAAGTCGCTCCTTAGTTATACCTTAGCTATTTTAAAATTGATTTGTGCCGTGTTTGTCTCGGATTTTCGGCCCAAATCAATAAAAAATCCTAATTCGTCCCACATGATATTATTTGTCCGCATTCGTCCCGTATACCGAAGTGTTTGAAGTTACAGTTAGTGATATAATCATAAAGATTGAATAACTAGAGACTTTTATGTTTTACTAATTAATAAGTAAATTCATGTTGCTAGAGCATTCACACAATTTCATCTATGTTTATAAATAAATATTTCCGTACAATCCACACATCAACATCTAGAATAGAATAGAAAATACTTTATTACACAACAGAATAAACAATACAATAAGAAATTAAAACTTAATCTAGAATGCGTAATGGGCGGTCTTATTGCTAAAAGCAATTTCTTCCAGACAACCGTGAATGGAGTGAAAAAATGACATGTGTTATGGACGGTGGCTTATACAATATAAATACCTAATATCTAATGATAAACCTAAAACTAGCCTATACTAAATTAAATTAATCTAGCCCCGTGGTAAGCTATAAGCTTGTGTTACGACTAGACATCTTATTAATTATAATGTGTCTGTAATTGTTTATTTTGTTTTTCTTTGTTTTTAAATTTTAATATATGTTTTATATTTACTGTGGTCCGAAATAAATGTGTCTTATTCTTATTCTTATTAATATGGTTGAAGTTCTTTTAATTCCAATAAAATTTTTCAAAACGAGCAATATTATTCTCTCAATTCTATTCCAAACGGTAGTGATATTCAGAGTTTTGAATTTTAGTAGCATTTCACACGTGACGAAATATTGAAGTCGTTGGGATGGAAAATCACATTGCTATGCCACTATGATTCGTGTTCGGGTCAGACTGCACTTGTTGGCGCGTCACAGCATGGTTCAACGCACCAACTTTATACCAGCGTGAACCGGCCTTTGAACTGGGCACGAAAAATGACATTACGTGTTTTAATTAAATGTTGATATTAAGCGACGTGGAATCAATTTCGGGTTTTAATAATATACATAGTATTATGTTTTATAATTTTTCAGTTGACTGACTGACTTTTAATTATGTTTAATACATTTATTTTATAATTTAACCATAACATTTTCCAATGATAAACACAAATAAATCATTGAACTCTCTCAAAAACCCAAATTCACAATGTAAAGTTATTTATATCCTGTATATACTCTGCTATTTTAGAATATTGTTTTTATTAATAGAAATATTATTTTGTGAAGTAATATTATTTACATGCGTGAGTGCCACTAACTTTTTAGGTATTCATGTCTCATCCTAGACCACATCGTCACTTTACATCAGGTGAGATTGTGGTCAAATGAGGGCTTATCTAGCATAAAAAGAAAAAAAATAAACATGCTGGAGATCACTAATTCTTAAAGAGACGCAATCCCTTTAAAATAAAAGAGTCCAAATATAAATATACTAGCTGTGCCCCGCGGTGTTACCCGCGTTATAATGGAGCCTATGTTATTTTTCAGGCTCTAGAGATTCTGTGTACCAAATTTCATTTAAATCGGTTCAGTAGTTTTTACGTGAAAGAGTAACAAACATCCATACATCCATACTTACAAACTTTCGCCTCTATAATAGTAGTAGGATAGGATTCATCTTAAGTTTATATTATTACTTGCTTTAACCGCGTACTAAGGGATTTTGTCGCGGTAAGAAGCAGCTTTGTAATTTACTGGGAAAGCAGCTATGTTCGTGCCAAATTTAATCTAAATCGGGCTTCACTCGCAATAATTGATTTTCCCGCGAAAACTGATATTTTACCGCGGTAAAAAGTAGCCTATATATTATTCTGATGTATAAGCTATATTGTGGTAAAGTTTCATTCAAATCCATTCAGTAGTTTTTACGTGAAAGAGTAACAAACATCCATACATACAAACTTTCGCCTTTATAATAGTAGTAGGATTTTCCCGTAGAATTCCCAATAATAGATTTCCGTCTACCTACTACTCCGGACTTCATCACGTTGTCATATCACCTTGCCTGGCAGGTGGGTTGGCGAAAGCAGTTTATTTGTCGTTTCCAATCCTCTGAAGAGATGCTCTTGGCCGGGTCCTATGATGCCTCTTATAAGGAGACGGAATAATGTAGAATTATGAAATATTTTCGTCTAGTCGTTATGGCCCAACCATAAATGTCGGCTAGCGCAGGCTTAGATGATTATGCAATACCTGCGCGGGGTATTCAGAATGCATAGCGAATTCTGCATAGTAGGCGACATTCGCTCACTACGAGTATAGTACGCTCGCAGCTCTGAAATTCTGAGGCACTCAGTTCTCGCCGGTTATGAAATATGTCATAAGCTCAGTATCAAATTAAAGAAATATTATCAAATAATGTTGCTGGTGTTGTCCAGCTAAATTTATTTATTTATTATTATCTTAAAACCTTCATGATTAAGTATTTATGTATTATAATATATATACGTGCATAAATACTCTATATATAAATCTACCTTCAGTTTTACGATTCCAATAAAATTTGATTGATCCCAACAAGATTGTATATGTGTTATGCAAGCACTTTCTTCTCGGTTAATAATAAAAATTGCGATATATGTATGTATGTCTATTATGACTATATTAATTATAACATACATATGTTTAGTACAAGTTTAGAACTTACCACGGGGCTAGAAGTTGTTGTGTGGATTATCCGGAAATATATATTTAGTTTAGAGTAGTTAGTATGCAGTTTACAATGTACTTGCATTTCAATAGTAGTAAGACAGTAGCAGTTTTGAATGCAAAACGTAAGCCCGTTTATGCTCGAGCGGAGGGTGACGGTCGCGGGTAGAACTACTAGTTTCAACCGGTCCGAGTTTCCACAATTCTACATCATTATTTCTATTTAAGCGGTGCTGCCAGCTTCAAACCATTTTCGAAAGATCTATGGTATCATAATGGTAGCATTACGATTTAATGTTTTATTGCGTTTTGGTGATATTCAATATGCGAAAACATATAAATGGTTAGTAGCTATTAATATGTGTATTTAGATAAGGAATTATAACTGTTTGTTTTCCGAATAAAATAAAATAAATAAAATATTTATCCTAGACTTATCACATTTCTGACCAAATGCATTGCGCCCTCTCAAATTTGCACGCCAGTATAGCCAAAACATGTAGAACACTTTTTTAAAACTTACCACCATGTATTATACACACTTATGTTTTATGAAAGTACCTAAATGATTCTTATTCTTTGAATTTTTATTTTTTACATTATAATTTTGTAATATTTCTGTATAATCATTATTATTTATTAAACTATATCGGTTTTCCCACGATTTCAAATCTTTATTCAAGCGCGGTGGTGCGAGCTACAAAGCGTTCTCGGGAGATTTATGGTATAATTGTAGCATGAAGACTATTGTGAAATTAGGTAATATGGCAACGTTTCTCGTGGAATATTTTTATAAAGTGTTAACATTTTGCATTCGGTCTCATGAATTTGCGCTGAGTTGCTATAGAAATCAAAACAGAAGGATATTGTAGTGTTTACGTATAGTATCGCATAAATAATTTCTACAGTAACTGTGAAAAAAAAATTTATATTATGTAGATTTGTGCAACGCATGTTCATATTAAGTAACCTATTGTTGACTCTTCTAACGGTTATATTTTTGTTTCAGGTATGTACAATGTAGATGAATTTGAATTCGTGTTCCTGGTAGGTACATAATTAAAAAACTTTCTTAATTTACAAAGCCAACTATTAAATTACACTAAAAGTATTTGAAAAATAATTGTTGAACAGCGGCTATACAAAACACGGTGATATAAAACAGTGGATTGTACGACCCGACTGCAACACACCAATTTAAATCAAAATACATTGTCGACGTGGTTATTTAAATTCTAAATTTGTTGGAAGCATAAAATCGCCGGCAGTGCCTGATGACACAAGAGCCATAATTGCTCTCCCGGGCCAAATCGCATCTGTCATCAAACGAGAATTACCAAGTTTTCATTTTAATCATAAAGCACATACGACGCTTATGCTAAGCCCTGTTGTATTCACATGGAAATGCGACTAAAAGTTTAACTTAGTTTTTGGAAATTGTGGTTTATATTAAAGAGTTTTCTATTCTGTTGTTTTCTAAATGATGCTTGTACACGGCATGTTCTCACCCCAAATAAGCAGAAATTGTTTTAATGTTTACAATTATTATTAAACTTCCATTTATTTTATACTTTGGTACAAAGCAAAGATAAGTTATTTAAACTTATAAGTATACCACTTAATTTATCGTTAAAACTAGTCTTTCTCGAATCTACTTCATAAATATTACACTGATTGAAGTAATAGGCTTTAGTTTACTATATATTACTATTTTTGTGGAAGTTTAAATTCTATTAAATTAAATTCATTAAATTCAATCTACATAGGTACATTACAATAAACTTAAATTAAAAAAAACTGAGTTACATCCAAGAAACTCGTACATTGTAATGTTAATTGAAGATAAGTACCTATAATAAGTATATGTAACACAAAATAGTACACACATTTCCCAACACAGTGACACAATATTGCAGCTAAAATAAGCAATCTCCAGCTAAGAGTAGTATTCGATGGGTACTTCCGAATCTGCCTTCTGTGCAATTCTATTTGCCGGCGAGATAAATCGCTCTTAGACAAGAGCCTTGGCAGAGTGTTTTGGCACTGAATTGTAAATCAATCTGCAGGTACCGTACCGACTGGCGTATCGTGTCCCGTTGGTTATTCGCCAACTGGGGTAACAGCAGTGCTAGTTTTACGTCCTGGTACTATTTCTCCGCCCCGCGCTTAATATTAGAAATCGCGTTATAAGTAGCAGTAATTCAGTAATTCATTATTCATCCAACTTAGGAAATAACAGTACTTGGTTTCGTGAGAAGTCGTACATTTTAATTCTCATCAGCGGCTTATCAGGTGCCTTCCCAAATCTATAAATTTAAAAACATTGATCGATATTAACATAAAAAATACACACTAAAGAATGATAATCACAGTAATAAAATGATTGATTTAATACAACATATTTCCATGTCAGAGAAGGGAAAACTACTTTAATCAATAAAAACAATATGTAATGCAATAAGTTAAAAAATAATTTACAATATTAATATTAGCTTTTGCCTTCTAAAGGGAAATAGCCACAGCCCACAGGCTGCGCTCCGGGCACATTCCACTGAATAAATTCAACCATCTTATGAGGAATTTTGAATCCCTAATAGGCGAGACGATACAAATAATAGGTATTCTACTTAGACCCTCTGTAAGTCCGTCTAAAAATATTTATACATATTTTTTTCTACAACAATTGAATAAAAAAGTACGAAAGTAATATAAAATTGTGTAGTGAACGTCACCTTATAGTATAAATCTTGCCTAACATTACGCGAAACTTAAACTAGTATTCAATATCAAAAGTTATGAACTTATTTGTTCATAACTATAGTATTAAGTACGTAGATATTTGTGAAATTCTATAAACAGAAAATACCCATAGTTGTGTAGAAATATAATTTCGATTTCTTTAATAAAACTCTATTAATTAAGTTACTCTAATCTACAATTTAAATCTAAATTTAACTACATTAGCAAGCTTTCGATTTCCCTATCTTTGTTGTAACGAGAAGCAGTGTTTCACGGAATATATCGTGTGTGTATTGAATAAATTATTACGTACGTACGTCTGTGTCAATCGAGCCTGACTGATTGACACACAATGCAGAAACCAGTGGTTGTAGAACTAAATCTGGAGTGGTGTACTGTCAGTTAGCTTCACTATGTTGTTTATTTTGAATAGTGTTGCACACAAACTTTGGTAACACAATGGCTTTATCGACGTTTGAAAAGAAAATGTTCGAAATCCATTTTTGAATTGATGAAAAATCGTCAATCATAAGTTTGGTTTTAAACAAAACCTTTTTTATATTCACGTCACCTTTGACTTAGTAAAACATTTTTTTGATTTATTTAATTTAGTTGTGAGTATTGAGACTTCCATTAAAAACTGAAGCAAGTTTAAGTTACAAAATTAGGACTATATTGTTCGAAATAAAGGCACTTTTACAGAAAATTTGCTTAAACATATATTAAAATATGCGGAAAATTGCCAGAATTTTATCAACATTTAATTTCAAGCGTTGATTGACATTATAAAAAGGCTCTCGCCTTTTGACGAAAAACACAAGAACATTAAACAATAAGTGGCGGTTTCATAAAGCGCTATCAATAACAGCGACCTTGGTCCGTCAGCTAAACCTTTTAGAAGGAAACTTTGTAATTATTTCAGCGGCAGAAAAACAATTTAATCATTACAGAGTCGATGGGAGAGCCATAGCGGGACCATTCTTGTATTCTGGCTTGCGTCCAAATCGACAGAAACAATTAAAACGGTTTTTGGAGAGCTTTCGTCTGCTCGTGCTTGTATTTGGAATGATAGTCTATGTGCGTTTGAATTTGCGATTTGAAAATGGAATCGGCGTGAGGATTAGAGTTGAGAGAGAGAGAGAGAGTTTGATTTATACTCTATGGTTCTAAAATGTAGATTTGATACTAAACATTTTATTCGTTGTCCTTTCATAATGAGTAGGCGAGTACCATACGGTTTTAAAATTTAGTTAACGCTATAAAATATATTCTATTAGGTCCTTACATATGAAATTGGCGTTTTTCGTACTGGCCACTTTAATCACAAATTTCTCCTCTTTGGTAAGGAATTCCAAATTCAAATTTGTACAGCTATAGACTCATGTATTTGTGCTTCGATGATCGTCATTCATTTGTTTTTTTTCTTCTGTTTTTTTCTGTTTGCGTCACTCATTTTACAAAATGGAAAACTTAAAATATCGCATTATTTACGAGTACGAGTTCCGCCGTGGCACTAGTGCTGCGGAAACAACTCGAAGGGTGAATGATGTGTATGGCGGTCGTGTTGCAAAAGAAAACACAGTTCGTTTTTGGTTCCAACGTTTTCGTTCTGGAAATTTCGACTTGCAGAACAAGCCCCGTGGACGGCCTGAGACTCAAGTTGATAATGAAGAGTTGAAGGCTATTGTGGAAGCGGATCCATCGCAAACCACGTCCGAGTTAGCTGCAGGCTGCGGTGTTAGTGATAAAACTGTTTTAATTCACTTGAAGCAAATTGGGAAGATTAAAAAGCTTGAAAGGTGGGTACCTCACGAATTGACTGAAGCAAACCGGCAAACGCGCGTCGACTGCTGCGTTACATTACTAAACCGGCACAATAATGAAGGTATTTTAAACCGAATCATTACCTGTGATGAAAAATGGGTTCTTTACGATAATCGGAAGCGCTCAGCGCAATGGTTGGATCCTGGCCAGCCAGCCAAATCCTGCCCCAAGCGAAAATTAACCCCAAAAAAGTTACTTGTAAGCGTTTGGTGGACTAGTGCCGGTATTGTTCATTACAGTTTTCTCAAATCTGGCCAGACTATTACGGCTGATGTCTATTGTCAGCAATTGCAAACCATGATGGAAAAGCTAGCGGCTAAACAACCTAGGCTGGTCAATCGCTCCACGCCACTGCTGCTTCACGACAACGCTAGACCACACACTGCGCAACAGACGGCTACTAAATTAGAAGAGCTTCAATTGGAAAGTCTAAGACATCCTCCGTACTCCCCGGACCTTGCTCCAACAGATTACCATTTTTTTCGAAATTTGGATAACTTCTTGCAAGGGAAAAAATTCAACTCCGATGGGGCAGTCCAAATCGCCTTCAAAGATTTTATTGATTCCCGTCCGACTGGTTTTTTTAGTAAAGGGATCAATGAACTACCTATAAGATGGCAAAAGTGCATAGAAAATAATGGTTCATACTTTGATTAATTAAATATATTATATTAAAAAATATTCGACTTTTTGTTCCTCCCATACAAAACGCCAATTTCATATGTAAGGACCTAATATTTGTAGCTTCTCGCAATATTTTTATCCTCTACGCCATTGCGGTAATTGGCTTATCTCTGAGCTTTCTAATGAGTGTTAAAGCCAAATTTTTCGACTATGTACTTAATAAATTTCTTCAGCTAAGTGGGTAGTCTAAAAATTCCCAAAACTTAAAACCGGACAGCTCTTAACCTTTTTTGTAAATTCATTGAAAAACATCTTTAAGACCTCCAAACGTATTTTTTATCTTCCATCTCATTATTCTGATATATCACAATGTGCAATGCAAAATCACATCCATAAACCTTTTTAAATAAAAAGCGTAAATATTCATAAGTCTATAGAAGCACAGTAACGGACAGAAATGTCACTCCATGTTTCTAACGCCTTTTTTGTTTTTTTCTTTCTTTTTTTACTCCGAAAGCAAGCAGCATAAAGCTGTCATAAAAACGAATCGTCCTATAAGGACCGTGGCTGCCCAGTTTTTTACAACCTTCTTTTACATATTCTCAAGCTCGCATAAAATAAATAAAGGAGGTATAGTCTACAACAAAAGATGCTCGATATCGACAGCTTAACAAAACTTTTTACTGAATCGCTGGAAAAACCAAACAGTGTTCTAACCTCTTTTGAAATTATTTACATTTTATATACAAAAAGTTTGATTGATGCATTCACATAGATATTTTCTTTTTAGATAATGAGAAATCCTAACTTTGTCTATAGTTACATTTATTAATCGTATCACTAACCTATATCTCTATATCTCACCCCAGCTAACACCAATAACTTAAATACCATTGTGGCTATAATATCACTCCATATTTGAGTGTGTTATTATTTATTCAACAACAATTGGTACTCTATGTACTCTATTGTTTATGTATCATACTATGCACATATCTTAAAGATATGTAGAAAATCAGTCACTTAACATAGTACAAGATCTGCTTAGTTTGGGGTTAGATGATGCTGTTTGTATAGTCTGGAAATATTTCTTATTACAAAGTATGTATAATAAATTTTGATCTCGATGATTTCAGCAATGATAATTACGTAGTCTACCAGTTCATTATCCTCTCGCCAGTGACTGTACCACTTTCTCCACAGGGGCGACATTATTCTGCACTTTGCTTTCTGAAGACACCCCACACCACCCCACCCCACCCCGGTTTAACCCCCCGTGCCTAATGAATCATGCGATGTCATTTAACCCGAAAACGCGTGTGAGCGCACATTGCTCCATTGTCTTCCCAAATCTGTCAAATTGTCTCATAATTTTTACATGATAAAAATCGTTCGTGTAGGGTGGCTTTGTAGGCGTATTTTTATTACTCTGTCTTTGTGTTATAACATTTTAGGGAATTTCTTGATATCTGATATTAATGTTGAAAGTATTTTTTACGTCGTTTTGATATTCATTGAACTAGACATTGTATCAAAATGACAAGACATTAAAACAACTTAAACATAGAAAGAAACACAGTTAGTATACAAATCATCTTTATTTATTTATATAAATTTTAGAGAAGTCAACTTATTTCTCCATACGTAAGATAGAGACATAAGTAACAAAATGAATACACTCAAGGGCAGCATGATAGAGGCATCGATTAACACGACCGTAGTGCGGCCACCCAATTTGTACGAAGTGTCACTTACTATAACTGGTCCACTAATAGCCCATCGGGGTCAGCTATGCGTCTTCTACTTTACTGAATACGAATAATATATGTAAGAAAATTGTTCTAGCACTTTCGATCGATTATTACACAGTAATTGAAGACCTTTCTGCTATCAGTCCGCTGATATAGTTTAAATACTTATTTCAGCGCTATTTTGAGTACCAAAATGATTTAAGATTGATTGGGAATTATTGGTACGAGTTTGTTTCGTAAACGGCATGAAAATAATACAAGCTAAGAAAAAAAAAACAGATAATAGTTCAAACACAATGCCAATCTAAAAATGTTGAATCAGTCATAGTTTAAACATTTTCCTATTGTTTATGTCTTTTAGCCTGAGATATAGAATCCCCCAAGTTCAAGCTCATGTATTCCATACCTATTTTAAACGTTTTTATACCTAATACTACCTATACTTAAGTGAAATTTGTTAATATTTGAATAAAATTAATTATCATTTTTTTTATCGAAATTCCATTCTATTAGTTGTAATAAGTACAAAACAATTGGTATTACATTCAGCCCGTCTGATAGCCCGTCCTAAAATACTGGCCACCTATTTTTTATTTTATCAATTTAATAAGAAAAGTGCCAAAATATAGACCATCAAAGGTCAAAAAATGGGGGCTTTCAGCGTACAAATTAGTCAACGCGCACGAAAGCGTCACTCAAAACTTCAATGCATTGCATATTCTACATTTCCCGCGTGCAAGATAAAAAAAAAATTGTTTTCTAATTTTATTTATTCTTTTTTTGACATTCATTGGAACACTGTTTAAACACCCTTTGATAACCGATATTACTAGTCATTACTCTATAAGTGCAAGTTACGCCAGCAACGCGCTCGCTGTAGCAAACTTCACGCAAGTTCTGTGCAAAGCGCTTTCCGCTATCTTCATTTGGATTTAGACGCGTTACTGAACTTTCAAACTGCTGGAACAGCTCATAATTTTCTTACCTGTAAGAGGTTTATGTTGTGGAAAGCTTTTGAAATTATGTCGTGGCCATAATCTCGAATACTCGTACTTTAGAATTATTTAATTTAGCATTGTTACTCTTGAACAAATCCTAATTGTTTTCTATAGTTTTGCATTTTTAGGAAGGTACTTGTTATTTAAAAAGCCGTTTTGGCTAAGTGGGAGCGCACTCGACTATTTTTACTAAAAGACACACTTTAATAAAAGTAAAAATACTCATCTGAGATGATCTATATCGTATGAGACCAAACTTGATAGGGCTATGTCCTACGAGTGTAACGGAGATTCTATGGCCAGGACCATTCCAGCTTTTTGATCAGATCAACCTGAAATCATTGTCACATTGTTTCCTCGTGCGATTGATACAATATGCGTGCGGACATTTTAGTAGCGTCAATCAAAAGGCTTAGCTGCATGATGCCAAATATTCGCCTTTTGACGTGTTGTTGATTGTTTTAACGTAGGCAGCATGATACTTCCGAAACGATTATTAATAAAAATTGCAGGCTTTTAAGCAGTATTGCAGAAATAGAAAATAAGCATGGTGCGATTACTTGCATGGAAATTTCTAATAGTTGTCATCGTACGACATACTACAAGTTAAAGCATAAAGTTGGCTTTTTTTTTTTAAATTCATGCAGAAAAAATTAAGACACATCCGTAACCTCGCGCACACAATTACGGAGGTAACAGATGTGTCTTAATTATTATTTCTGCATAAAATTAAAAAATAATTTAACCTGCAAAGTGAGATTTATCACTTATAAAAAAGCAATAAAGTTGGCTTAGTGCGATATTTGGCATTGCGCTACTAAACGTTGTTATTTGACTTGCAAAATTTTAAGACGATTTTTTACAGGTGAAACCAAATAAAAGCTCATAATTAGAGCTTGTATACTGATTCGCATTTCACCAAAGGCTTTCTAAGGCTGCCCACGCAAAACGTAATGTGGTTTTAATGCAAATATCAAAGACCTATTACGAGAGCTGAATGCCGAAGCATTGTCTCTAATGCTTTGACCGGTTCGCAAGTTTGGCTAAAGGGATTTAGGCGTTACAGGATTATAAGGGTCGTGTCCAAATCTAAATACATTACAGTTTAGTTTGTGTTTTTGAAATGACAGGCTAATGGGAGCTTCACTTTTCATAATTATTTAAGCTCTTAAATAATACTAGTAGCCCTGCGTTACAAGCGTTATAATGGATTTTCCCGCGTAATATCATTTTCTAGCGATAAAAAGCTGGCCTTTGTCCTTTTTTACGCTCTAGAAAATATGTTTACCAAATTTTATTTTAACCGGTTTAGCAGTTTTTGCGTGAAAGAGGAATAGAAAGACAGAGTTACTTTCGCATAATATTAGTATGGATGGATTTAGCTTCTACTGTCCCGATGTTTGGTTGTAATTTAATTCTTGCAATAATTTAACACATTTAACTTTGTAATTTTTATGAAAATGCTATTATTATGATGACGATAGAGCTAATGCGACGGAAGGAAGCTTATAGCTATAGACTCTCGACTAACCCCTTAACGAATTTGGGTTCGTTATATTAATGTATATTTTGTCTTAAAATAACTTTATTGTATAAGGTAACAGTAATAATGTAATACAGTAATAGTATAATTGGATTATATGTACAAGTTTGTAAATAAATAAAAAGATTATTTTTCATAATGAAGTCTTGTTTTTACTTGATACATGTGCAACGTAACTGTGACTGTGCTGATGTATCACAAGAAAAGTACTAAAGTAGAGGTATAATATATTGTAATACTCTCTTCCCCTTAACAAGGGTCTTGCAAAGGTTTCCTGTCTTTGTCGTCTAAGCAAAGAATCACCTGTAAAACAGACTCCCTCATAATGGAATCGGGTCTGAGGCCGGACGTCGGGCCCATCGAAGTTTGCTGCTCAATTAAACAAAGTGCGAGACAAGTATTTCTCTTACATTAAAACCTTTGATGTAAGCTTTTTGAATTTTTCATCAGTGCAAGTATTTTCACTTTGTACGCTTTTTCGGAAGGGTTGCGAATTATTAATTCCGTTCCGCCTTACTGTTTTCGGAAGTATGATTTTTGGATGGGAAAAGTTTTTGGTAATTTAATGGAGTTTTTACTGATCGAAGGTTTTTATTTTGTTACGAGTTTTAAAATGTTGGATGAGGAAGTGGGCATTGTCTAGAGAGCAAAGCAAGTACAATAAAAATCAAGATATAAGATGTATAAGACATGATAACAAGCTGCGAATAAAATTTAAAAAAAAATAGCAAATAATATAAACCGAATGCGACTGAACTTTATTGGGTTTTTTTACGGTCTATTAGCCTTTTAAGTGAGAATGGATGTTGCGCAACTTAAAACAACACAGATCCTAAACGGTCAGAAAAATGTTGAAAAAAAGTATTAATGATTTTTTAATACCTATTAAACGATATTCATAGTTCGTTATTTGACATATTTATAATTTTTACAAAATTGCGTCCAGTAAATGTTGTATGTTGTTGTTGTAGTAATGTTGTTGTGCCAAGTTGAATTAATTTTATTTGTGATAATTTTTATTAATCACTTCAAGTAACATTATGCCCATCAGAGCCAGTGCCTACAAATATTATTATTTAGTTGTATTACGTGATAGATTTACACGATTTATAAACACACAAATCTTTCTCCTTTTATAACATTTTATCAATCCTATATATTTAATTCTAAAAAGCTCCACCAAAACTCAATACCCAATCACGCAAGTAATTCAGTCAGTCTATAACCACCAATTTGAATAATCCAAGTTTGACACACGCGAACTTTTTCCCGCCCGCCCAAAACTTCTCGCCCAATTATAAAACCGACGGCAATTGGCACATGACGTAATCGCGGTTAGAACTTCCTCCAGCCGCCCCAAGCTTGCGAACCCTTGCAAAAAAACATCCCTTTAAGGCCCGCTTGCGACGTGGCAGGTTTTCGTGGAAAAGTTAAAATTATTTGTGTTTGTTTATTTATATTATTTATTTATTTAATAACTAGTAACGATAACCCAATTACTCTTGCTTATCTAAATTCTAACAAAACACAAATATTAATACATTACAGTCAAGATAATGTCAAGTTATATAAAAATTGTAATACAAAATTAAAAACATATAATATTAATAATTGAAATCGAAAATGTTAAGAAATGTTATAACAAGGACCAAAAACTTGAAGTATAGAATAAATTGTTCTTTTTTTGAATTTCCTTTTTTATTGATAAATTATATAAAAGTACATCGCTTATCATTCATTATAACTGAGAAGATAAGTGTCTCATAATGTTGTTAACATACAACGTACATTTCAAGTCTCCTGAGCTATTATAGATTTGAAAAAATATGTTTTCCTATTGTCTGTTTTACATCTTTCCTAAATATTTAAAGGTTGGAAGGAATCGCTAATAACGTGCTTATCAGTGATAAGGCAGGGTTTATATTCTATGCTGTGGCACATTTTTTTTCACAATAATTTCTCGTTTATTACTTTACTAAGGATCGAGGAATAAAACTCCAGACACGCCCCGTGTAGCGCGAGCCTAAGCCGCCAATATCCAGGTCGTGTTGATATTTGACAAGTTTATTGGATCAGTAATTGAATTTCACAAGCTTTTATATTGATAAAAATTGTATGAGAGCTTCACCTAATTCCGAAATAAATTGAATTGCTATTACTGTGTGTGAGGGTTGAACAGGTCGTTGTTTTTAAAATATACTTTTGAATAACGAGGTCACTAATTATCTAATTAGGGCGACAATTTTTTATCGTGTTTGTTTTTTCTTGCAGAAATAAAAATTTGATTTATACAGCGTTCAAGTTTCTTAGATGCTATTCATAATATTGACATAATAATACCCAACACCAAATCTTTAAATAAAAAATAAATATTTCCAGACAATTCACTCATAGCCCCGTGGTAAGCTCTGAGCTTGTGCTACGGGTACTACATAATATCTGATATGCTTAATATAATAGGCTTACATATATAGATATTTTTAGTATACATATTAAATACCCAGACCAAGGAGAAAGTGCTTGCAGAACATACAAACACTTTCACCCTCTGCGGGAATCGAACCCGCTACCTCTTGCGCCGCAAGCGGACCCTCACCCACCGCGCCACTGAAGCAGTTGAATCGCGCAAAATCTATGATGCTCTTTATCTCTTTACTTTTTTATAAAATTGTTATAGCTTTGGCCAAGCCTGCGCGACTAAATCGGCTGCGAAGCGGGTGTGTCCGCGCTGCATATTCTACACATGCTTAACTATGATTCTTTGCACACCTACGCGTCCACAAAACGGAATGTCAGTCAAAAAAGTTCGTTATGCGTTTGGTCTTACAAATGTGCTACGTCGCGAGGCCCGCGACTGATCACTTTTGTACGTGTTGGAGATAAACACGCGTCCACGCTCGCTTAGCGCAACGACAGGCCTAAATGCTACAAATGTGTTTTCATGCACATTCATACGTAAACCGTGTCGAACCGTGTCGTTCGTCTGACACTACAAACACTGTTCCGCGTTCGGAAATTATTTAAAAATATAAAATGTCGAAAATTTCGCTCGATAACATTGTGCGCGATCTTCAAAAAACAATAGTGACGCTAGTGAGTAAAATTGACTCGCTAGAAACGCGAATCAGCGAGCAATCGGCGATTATTTCTAAAATATCGTCGTCGAATGCAATGCGCAAGTCATTGTCGCCGGCCCCCTGTACCAAGACATCGACTCCGGCCGAAACGATGCAGCGACCTGTTCGCATTGCGCGCGCGCACGCATCGCTCGCCATCGCCGGACTAGCCAATGCTGGGAAAAAACGCAGCAATGTATGCGCAGCTAATGCGATTTCGCCGCCGCAAAAGAGTGATCAACAAGATACCGGAGTACCGGTATCGTTAACTAAAAACATGGATAACTCAAAAACCGGCAAAGCGGAAGAATCCGTGACACCTATTTCTACAAAGGTCTTGTCCAATAATGTGAACGATGACGGTAAATGGAAGATTGTAGAAGCAAGGAATAAATCAAAAAAATCTCAACGCTCTGTTACCACCGGAACCGGTGTCAACAGGAACGAAATCATGGCCGCAGAAAGGTCTAAATTTATTCAGGCCTGGTCTTTCAAACCAGATACTACCGAGAAACAAGTACAAAACTTTCTCAACTCCATTACTGTAGCAAAGTACACTGTAGAGAAACGAAAAATTCGTTCCGAGCTACATGCCTCCTTCGTCATCGGGATGCCGGAATGCGTATACGAGACAGTGACGACTCCGACCGCCTGGCCTCCTGGGATCCACTTCGCGGACTGGTTTCCCTACCGTCCCCGCGCGCAGCGGGGAACCGACGGTGACGCCAGCATCTACACCCCCTCAGGTTAACATCCCTCAACGAACGACAATTCCCGAAGAGCGAACATCAATTATTGTGTGCCACCAAAACATATGTTCGTTACACAAAAAGTCCCGGGAACTGGAAGTGCTGCTGCGAGATGAGCTTGAGTGCGACGTATTAGCTTTGACTGAACATCATTTAATGGAACCTTACTTAAAATGTGTAAACTTGGACGGCTACACCTTAGTATCATGTTTTTGCAGAACAGTAAGCAACCGCGGAGGTTCTTGTATTTTTATAAAAAATGGAATAAAAGCAATCGAGTGTTGTGAATTATCTGAAATGTCCATAGAACGATATTGCGAAGTATCCGCTATAGAACTTATAGAATTAAATATTTTAATTATTTGTATTTACAGAACGCCATTAATCAGTTCCATAGACTTTTTGACGCATTTAGAACCCCTTCTTGATCGAGCCTGTGACACTGGTAAGAACCTTTTGTTTGTAGGTGACTACAATATTGACTGGTTAAGCGACTTATGCTCCGATAGGAAGAGGCTTAACGACATGCTGTCGGTTCATAATATGGTAAACACTGTAACATTTGCAACACGCGTAGGAAACAACTCGTCTAGCTGCTTAGACCATGTTTATACTAACATGCCTGGATCGGTGGAGACGGCGCCGGTCAGGACACAGCTGAGCGATCACTACGCGGTGCGAGCCGAGATGTCCTGCGCGCGCTCGGCGCCCCCGCCCCGCACGCGGCTCACTAGGCAGTTCTCGCATCCGAACCGCATGGCCTTTCAAGGTGCTATTATGAGCGTTGACTGGGTAGACGTACTACGTAGACATGAGTTGTGTGTAGATAAATTAGCTAAGGCGTTTACTTGCATAATTACTGACAAATTTCTTACCTGCTTTCCACTAAGGAAACAGAATATAAAAACTCTGACATGGATCACCGATGAAATCATAGGCCTAAAAAATTTACTCTTTGACGTCATGAAACTAAATGAAAAATGTCAAAATGAACAGTTGACTTCATTTATAGATTCATTAAAAAGCAAGTATGAAAGTGCAAACAAAAATGAGAAATATAATTATTACAATAGATTAATATGTAACAGCTCAAATTCACATAAAGCTATATGGCGCGTTGTTAACGCTGAGAGGGGAAAGCGAACCGCTACTTCAGTAAGCTTTACGGAAGTAGTTAAAGATTTGAAAGGTAGTAGGTTCGAGTCCCGCAAGAAAGCTGCGGACGCCATGAACGAGAGGTTTGTTGGTGCGGCTGCTGCGTGCGGCGCTCCGACGGCGCAGCTCGGGATGGTCCGGGCGGCTTTGCTGGCCTCGCGCCCGCCCGCCAACCGCTCGCTCAGGCTGACTCGATTCACTGCAGATGAGGTTTATCGCGCTATAACATCGCGCATACCGCGGAAATCCACTAGAGATATCTATGATATTTCTATGGAGTTGCTGAACCTCGCCGCGGTTACATTAGCTCCATATCTCGCGGTATTATATAATCGCTGTATAGACTGTGGAGCGTATCCGAACGCACTGAAAATCGCCAAAATTTCACCTTTATTTAAGGGAAAAGGTAAGCGAGAGGAAATAGATGGGTACAGGCCAGTGTCTATAATCCCCGCCATCGCGAAAGTGTTTGAGAATGGACTTTGTACTCGGCTCTCCGAACACCTCACGCTAACGGGAGCAATGTCTGAACGCCAGTATGCCTACCGCGCTGGACGTTCGACAACGTCGCTCACGCGCGAGGTAGTCCGTCGAGTGCTGGATGCATGCGAGCAGAAGCAGCAGGTGGCATTACTGAGCTGCGACTTGTCAAAAGCATTTGACGTCGCTGACCACCGCGCTCTGGCCTGCAAACTCTTGCACTACGGCATCCAAGGCCAGGCGCACGCATTGCTTACAGACCTGCTGAAGGACCGTCAACAGGTGGTGGTAGGGGATGGTGGCGAGACGAGGTCGGACGCGCTAAGCACCGCCATGGGCGTGGCGCAGGGCTCGTCCGTGTCGAATATACTGTTTTCCCTGCTGCTGAATGACCTACCCGAACATGTAACGCTGGGCGAGGTATACATGTACGCTGACGACGTGGCTGTAGTGGTGAAAGCCCCTTCCATTGAGCAGCTTGAAAAATACCTGAACGACGCTGCCAGGCAGGTCGCACAGTGGTTCGAATGGAATGGGCTCGTACTGAACCTCAAAAAAACGCATTTCATGCATTTTTCAATCTCAGGACGCCAAGTAAGAAACCTATCTGTGACAGTGGGTTCTACAATAATCGAGCAAACGCAGACGACAACATTTTTAGGTTACTATATAGACAGGGGATTGACATGGAGCTCACATATTGACCAACTTTGTGCCAAACTAGGTAGCGCCTGTTATGCCCTACGCAGAGTAAGACGCGCAGTATCGGCCGATGTAGTACGGACATGCTACTTTGCCACAGTTCACTCGCTCTTACAGTACGGAGCTGAATTATGGGGACGCGCTGCTGATAGGGAGCGCGTTTTCCGTATGCAAAAACGGGCTGTGAGAGTGATGGCAGGCGTACCATGGGATACACCGGCCGAACCACTTTTTAAGTCGCTAGGGATAATTACTCTGCCTGGAATAGTTATCTACCAGGTCGCAATGTATGTACGCGCGAATCACGAAAGCTTCACAACACGCGGCGATTGGCACGGCCAGCGCTACAACACCCGCGGAGCGCACAAGCTCGCCTCGGTAGGGCGCAGGTTGGCGAGGTCAGACAAGCTGACACACGTGCTAGGTCCCTCTGTCTACAACCGACTCCCGGAGCATATTGTCGCAGCGCCTAGCTTAAACTCCTTCAAATATAAACTAAAAGTATGGCTCATTGAAAAGGCGTTCTATAAGGTCGAGGAATTTCTCGAAAACAAACTGTAAACTTATTATGACATACAAAAAAATTACATCTGTTGTATTGTAAATTATTTGTGTTGATTTTTTATTTTATTTTAATTGTGACATTTTTTATTTTAATATTTATTTATTAGTTTAATTAACTAGTAAATTTAAGTCTGTGTAATTTGTTATTATATAATTTAAAAAGTGACTTGTAAACATGATTTTTACCAATAAATTGACTATCTGACTATCTATCTATAGCCCTGGGTTTGGGTAGCATGCCGCCTCGGTTGAGACACCTTCTGCGTCCGCCACAGCCAGGTAACGCTGTCATGGCCATCTGCAGTCGAAACAACAATACCCATTAAAAAAATCAAACGAATTAGTCAGTTCTTCATTCTTTAGACGACCGACGAAGAGATCAAAGTAAACAAACAAGTCGTTAATGCATAGGTAGTAGGTATAAACCACTATGGACCATCTTCAAATTTTCTAGAATATTATAATTTTCTAGCAGACCCCAGCAAACGTTGTTTTGCAAAATAAATAATAGATGTTGGCCGATTCTCAGACCTACTCAATATGCTCACAAAATTTCATGAGAATCAGTTCCGCCGGAACGAAAACTGTGACACGAGAATTTTATATATAAGATTTCTTTATGTTCAAACAAAAAATATTCATTTACTAATATGCCTACTTTGATCTATTTAATAAATAACAGGGTAATCGAAATTAGTTCAGTAGTTCAATTCATTTATTAATCAATAACATTCAGAACAAACAAACAGGAAAGAACCCAGGCATTTCTTATTATCATTAAGCCCCTTTTTGTACAAGGTTCAAAGTCTTTTTATAAGTGTTTTTAATCGTGTTTGTTACAATAATAGAAACTATTAAAAAAACTACAGAAGTAAAGTCATTTTAACTTAAAAGTACCTATGTATGTATACACATTAACAGTCAAAGAAAATGCTCGTTTACCCAGTAATAGCAATTCAGGTTGTATCCGAGAGCTAATAAAACAGAGTTGTCGAGATGGAGTACTAAAGTGCAACTGAATTCTTAATTCTACGAGTTTGGAGAGTGCCGCTGTTCTCATTAGAAACTGTCTAGGATTTAATCAAGACGTTATGCAACCATAGAATAAAGTTGGTAATGAAGGAAGAGTTTGAGACCACGAAACAATATTAATCACATCACGATTTCAACAACAGTTGTAATTAATTCTCAAATTTAGTGGCAACCCTAAAGTTTCTCGAGATCGCAAATAAATGATTTTTACTTCTTAAAGATCATTATGTGAGAAGAATTTATGAAGTGCATTGTAATGAAATTAAATGTAATGAAATCATTCATTAATAAATAAGATACATTATTTATAAAAGTAGGTTTTTAAAATGTGATCGATTCTCTGTCTTATTATAAATTTAATTAAAAAATTACAATGTAAGAAAAAAATGTTATATTTTTATGTTTAAATTTAATTATATTAATTTCATTCTTAAAATTTATTAAAATTTATCAATTAAACACTGTAAAGAGGCGGTAATGTTTATTGAATAATTATACTAAAAACCTACCACTTCTTTTAATAGTTCGAGTCCTCAGAATGAGCGAAATACGATTAACGAAATACGATTTCGGCTACTCCAAGTTAAGCCCATTAAAACAAAAAGCTAAGTACAAAGTTTGCTAAACCTTGCTGATTTAAAGGAACTACGCCAATGTTTAAATAACAAAGTGAACCTGCATACATTATTAGCCATACTTCCTGCAAAATATCCGACTCCATAAAGATTTTTAAACTTATACAAGGTTCAAACAGCTCTGTACGAGTATATTCAGAACGACGTATTTTAAATTCAAGACGTGCCAAGGCAGATGTAACGAGATTTGCGCTTTTGTATTCTTGTTTATGTACAGTAAAGGGCAAGAAGTTGCAAAAACAACTTAACTAGTTATTTTGATAAAGCCTGTCGCTGTCAAAAACTTTTTAAATAGTGACCATGGATAGAAAAACACAGCGTGTGACAGCGAAACAACTGGAGCTATTCATATAAGAAAGACATATATTTATTTATTTTATACGACTGAGGCAAATGATAGGTTGCTGGATCGATTCCCGCCGGGGGACCAGATTTTGTACGATCTACAATTTCTGTTTTCGGGTCTGGGTGTTTTCTATGTATCATAAGTATTTACAAAAATATATATATATATATTATCTACAATTCATGTCATTCAAGTCATCATTATTATCATAATTGCAGCCGTAGGACTTGAATGACATGAATGAGTATTTGGGAATTGGTGCGTGTCTACTGAGAACTTGAAGCTAAGATGTCTAGCAGGCTTTCTATGTTAGACATAATTTTGGTGATATACAACATGTCATGATACCAAAATTATGTATTTTTGATTAAATTATGGTCTATTATGAATTTTACATTATGTTCCCACAAACACAATCAAGATGTTTTTATGGAGGTATGCGTTAGTTAATTTTTCGCCACAGTTCAACCTTTGATTTTTATTAAAAACTGAAATTTTGACATTTCTTAATATATTAGAATAGAATAGAATAGAAAACACTTTATTCTACACCACACAAATTAATTATAAACTTTACAAAAACCTTAACTAATTAAAAACATTATATTTAATTATCTTAATTCTTCTGTGAGTGTGTATGTCACTGAACTTCTCTCAAACGACTTGACCGATTTTGATGAAATTTTTTGTGTGTGTTCAAGGGGATCTGGGAATGGTTTAGATTCACAATACGGTCAACTGGATATTGTTTTGTGAGACGTGTGACAGGACAACGTCTGTCGAGTCGACAATTATATTATACATTTAAAACCAACAATTTAAGAATTTATGAAATATCTGATAATTCACCATAGGCATATTATTTGTTTGCCGTAGACTGTACCTAAGTTGTACTTCTTAGGAATTTTCTAGAAGGTGTGCAAAGTTTGAAACTTCTATGTTTTGAATAAAAAATTCGCTCGATATTGATCGGTAGGTGATTAAAAGTTTGGTTTTTTGTTCTAGGGTAGAGTTTTCAGAACTTTCTCATCACTTCCCAGTCTGTATAGACTTCGTTTTTATTTACTGAAGCTGTGAAGACAGCTGATAAAACATAATACCAAATAGAATGTGCTAGCATTCTCAAAGTTAGTACTAGTTTGAACATCGGATATTGAAATAATGTGGGTATAAGAAGTGTGTAGGTATGCAATTTTAAGGTCCAAGCATACGAGTATACACTATATGACATGTGATCAACTGGGTTACATTAGACATTCTTAATTAAGCGTTTGCCAATTTTCATAAATTCCTCAGGTAGCTTATGTTCTATAAGAAGTGATTGAAAACTATTTAGTTTTCCAATGAAATCGCTATCCCTCCACATAACTAGAATAAATATACAAACACTGTCAGACACAGAACAGCCGCGGCTGGCTTTAAAAAGATCTTTACTCCCCCAAAACAGCATGGAACATTTTACCAAAAAAGAATTATGTATGGTTCAAAATAATGAGTCGCGTTACTTATTCAGCGGTTGTTATGCGCCGTTAATACATCCAGGACGTGACGTAGAATAATTATTAGCAGTAAATTATCTCCATTTAAGAGGGTCACAAAATTTTATTGGTTTTCTTTGGAAAAATGGGCCGTTTTAGCGGTGCTCGAGTAGGTGAAATGCCTTATGGGGTCGCGAGAGTGAAATTGCCGTAAAAGTTTCTATAATATATTAAACGGATTTACTATATTTACTATACTAATAAGTTATTAGCTGGTACAGAAGAAAACTTGACTTAAATAGATATTGAATAGTATAAAAATAATAAAGCGGAAGTTCCTCTCTTCGCAAACTTAGTCACCGGCCGCTTGAGCCTAGCTTCGCGGCTGGCGATTCTTCAATTTGATGTGTTTTGGTTCGTTTTATGAAGTTATTTAATCATCTATTGGAAAATATATAATTTTATGTGTTTTTAAATGAAAAAAGTGAAAAATAATAGCCTATGTTTATACAGACCAAAACATTTGACAAATTAAATCTTAAGCTAGTGACTCTGTTAAGTATTAACTTACACACGACATCGACGACTTTATCTGTCTGTCCAACATAGACCCAAATTTTACAATTATTTTAAAGTTAAATAATTTTGTAATAGCCCAAACCTCAGCAAAACACAATCAATTAAATCTTTATTTTTTAATATACTCACTTAGTCTACTTGACTTGTATGTATTACATAAACAATCAATTTTGTATGAACTGTATCAAAAATGTAGTGTTTGTAGCATATGATTACCTAACCTATCACGGTCCTAGGTAACGATCAATATTCATTTATTTATTTCTTGACCTTTCACAAAACAAAGTCTAACCCTAACCATCATCATCATTTCAACCTTATTCTGATTTTCTTAGTCCGGTCAATTTAGACATTAGAAGTTACATAAAGTCCCAACAAGCTGAATTTCAGTGAAATTGTTAAAAACATAATTATAAACAATGTCTAGAAGTTCCCCATTATTCCCGTGTAAGGAAAATTTTTTATTCAAGGTCAAAGGTTACAATAATGAGTTTATCGCGATTTTCAGCAAAACGGTAAGTTTTATCATAAAAGTACCTGAGACAAAATTATAGATCATAAAATGATCTATAAAAAATGTATGAATATTTTGTTTCTTACGAGCCACCGTTTCTGAGATAATAACGATTCAATAAGTATAAATCTAAATTTAAAATTTTAGAAAATCCCCCGATTCCAATGTTTTATTTTCCTTAAAAGCAAAACACCATAATATTTAGTAATGTACACGCGATGCTCTTTCATTTGATACCCCACTCGAGTATATTTGCAGATTTTCGGTTTTCCTTCCCCACTCTCACCCCCATAACTTTTAAACGGCTCAACCGATTTTCATAAAACTTGTCTAAGAAGACCCAGGCCAAACTCACCTTTCATACAAAAAGATTGAAATCGCTCCATCCGTTGAAAATCGGTTGAGCCGTTTAAAAGTTATGGGGTGAGAGTGGGGAAGGAAAACCGAAAATCTGCAAATATACTCGAGTGGGGTATCAAATGAAAGAGCATCGCATGAACATTATGGTGTTTTACTTTTAAGGAAAATAAAACATTGGAATCGAGGGATTTTCGAAAATTTTAAATTTAGATATATACTTATTGAATCGTTATTATCTCAGAAACGGTGGCTCGTAAGAAAAAAAGTATGCATACATTTTTTATAGATCATTTTATGATCTATAATTTTGTCTCAGGTACTTTTATGATAAAACTTACCGTTTTGCTGAAAATCGCGATAAACTCATTATTGTAACCTTTGACCTTGAATAAAAAATTTTCCTTACATGGGAATGATGGGGAACTTCTAGACATTGTTTATAATTATGTTTTAAACAATTTCACTGAAATTCAGCTTGTTGGGACTTTATGTAACTTTACTCTCATTTTTTGGTCTAAATTGACCGGACTTTATCATATTTGTAAGCTCTAAATACCTTGAAATCATTATGAGTTATTAGAGTGATAATCGGCGGGCTAGGCGGGACAGTGCCCTGGGGCCCTCAAGGCCCTCAGTAACCCATGACCAATATTTTATCCCTTTATCAAATGTCCTCTTAAGTAAACAAACATTTATGCACCTTCGGAATTTAAATAAAATACGCCATTTTTTCCAACATCAAAATATAGATGATATGTGTTTAGACCAAAGTCAACATATAATTAATGTCTATGGCCAGCCTTATGCTTCAAATAAATTATCTGTGTAATTAGCTTTATTAATGCCAACTATGGCAACAATTTGTTTTTATAAAATTAATTTTTGTACTGGCAAGCTTATGTCTTGTCTCTTCCCTTTTCATCCGAATGACTGATCGGATTGGATTGATTTTTGATTGTGCTCCTGAGTTTACAAATAAAACTTAATATTATAATCCCACGCATTTTATTTCTCGTACATGCGTGCTGTGGTCCTTCGATAGAGTAAAATCAGTGCTGCGTAAAAACTACGTATTATACAGAGCGTCTTGCAAGACAAGCCGTCATTGCCGGGTTTTGTACGAGGCCCGCAATTTCGATCTATGCCATCATAGATCAAAAACAAGGAGAGGCATCATTAAGAAAGTGCATACACACAAAAATTCATCATCAAACGTCAAGACATCTTATCCAGTTTGATAAATATAACCTCTAAAGAGAAAGAAAAAGTCAAGACGACCGACGACGCGTTCTGCAAGTTCCGGAAAAAGTTGGCGATTGCTTCCGGCCGCCATATTTCTTCGTGTTTGCTGTCGATCTGTCATCCGCTGTGCAGTGAGTGTCAAAAGTGACGTCGATTTGTTTACATCGCGTTGTAAACACAAGTGCGGTGCGCGTAGTGTTCTAAAATATCTCGTAGTTTTTAATGGCGGAATCCAAGGACAGTTTGCGTAAATACAAGCTTTTGCGTGCACAATGCAAGGCGACAATAACAAGAATCGATACTTTTGTGAATGATCCAATATTATTTGCATCTTCTACGGTGGATATACTCGAGGCCAGGAAGGAGAAACTCATAGACGCTCTCAAAACCTATGAGGCCGTGCAACTGGACATACTAAGTATTGACGAAAACGACACTGAACAGGTTGGTCTTGTAGAAGAAAAATATTATAGCATACTTGCAAAAATAAATGCGTCTTTAAAACAAATAGGTAAGAAGACTGTATCAGAGTGTCACAATGTATCAACATGCAAGCTGCCAACGATTGATTTGGCCCCTTATGATGGAAGGGACTTTACTAAATTTAAACCTTTCTACGAACTTTTCTTGGCAATCATAGATAATAACAGGTCATTGTCAGATGTACAAAAATTATTTTATTTAAGAAAGTATGTAACAGATGATGCTTTAGCAGTCATTGTCAATTTGCCATTAGTAAATCAGTCATATAGGGAAGCATTACAGTTATTGGAGAGACGTTTTGATAACAAAGCACGGTTAATAGGAAATCATATTAGTTTGCTACTAGATTATCCAACAATGCAAAAAGGCACTGCAGCCTCAATAAGGTCGCTTGTGTCACATGTACAGCAACAATTGCACGCATTGAAAAATCTAGAGCAGCCCATAGAAACTTGGGACATGATGCTAATTTCCATTCTAACCAGAAAATTAGATCCAATAACAAATAGAGCTTATCAATTAGATAGGAATATAGAAAGATTGCCTTCCATGGTAGATTTTTTGCAATTCCTTGAAAAACGCGCCATCGCGTTAGAAGATAGTTTCACCCCCAAAAGTACTTCCAATGAAAGTACAAGCAGGTTCTATAAACCTATAACATCAAAGGTGACTAATGTTGCCTCTAATGATAAAAAATTGTGTAAAAAATGTAATAAAAGTGAGCATCCTCTTTACAGCTGTCCAGAGTTCAAAGTAGCATCATTAGAAGTCCGACAATCATTTGTACGGAACCATGAGCTATGTATAGTTTGTCTCAAGAAGCACGTAGGAAAGTGTAAGCTAATTTTGAAATGTAAAATTTGTAAAAAAGGGCACAATACACTGCTGCATGAAGATCAGGGTTTACCTCTTGAACAGCAGCCCAGCCCTTCTGAGGATGCAGTGGCTTTGTTATCGAACCCTGTCTCCAATACTATTTTGCTTCCAACAGTAAAAGTAAACTTGCTAAACCAACAAGGTGAGTTAAATTCTGTTCGTGCATTACTGGACACTGGCTCTCAAGCATCTTTTATTACAAAAGGCCTAGCAAACCAACTTGGGTTGACAGCCATAACTCAACACCAAAACATTGTTGGTATAGGTAATAAATGTACACAAATTAATAAAATTGTAAACTTGTGTGTGCTTCCATGCCACAACAAAATTAAATTAAATTTAAAATGTTATGTTGTAGACACTATAACTACAAAACTGCCTCAACAATACATAAACATATCTGATTGGAAAATTCCAAATAATATTAAACTAGCAGATTATGAGTTCAATAACCCAGCTGAGATTTCTTTGCTACTGGGTGCTGATATTTATTTCAATGTGTTACTTAATGGTTGTGTAAAACTTCAAAATGGACCTGTTTTGCAAAACACTTTATTTGGTTATGTAGTTGGTGGCAACATTCCTATAAAAGAGTCTGAAACTTGTGAAGTAAGTAATCTAAACTGTAAATTAGTCTCAAACTTTGCTATTGATGATTACAAAAAGTTGGAAAATGTAATGGAAAACTTTTGGCTCACTGAAAAATTATCTGAACCACCCATACAAAAGAGCTGTGATGAGTATCAAAAGGCTGAAGAAAGTTTTCAAAGCTCAATGAGGCTCAAAGATAATAGATTTTATGTAGATATGCCTCTCATCACCCCTCTAGAAGACTTACAGATTGGTGATTCATTTTCAGTGGCCTACCAAAGATTTCTTATGTTGGAAAAAAGATTTAAATCTGATCCTTTGTTACTAGAGCAGTATAAACAGTTTATAGATCAATATGTTGAGCTAGGGCATGCTAAAGAGGTAGATATTGCGAACTATGATATAAAAAATGGTCCTGCTTATTTTCTAGCACATCATGCTGTTATCAATGAGGCTAGTAAGACAACCCGACTTCGTGTGGTGTTTGATGGGAGCATGAAATCCTGCAAGCAAGTATCCCTCAATGATGTCATGCTGAATGGCCCAGTGGTACAGAGTGAGCTATTTGATATTTTAATAACATTCAGGACGTTCATTTTTACTTTGATTTGTGATATTCAAAAGGCATTTCGCAATGTGTTCATTAATGAACACCATACCTGCCTACAAAATATTCTGTGGCGCGATGAACAAAGGGAACCCATCAGATGTTTAAAGCTTTTAACCGTTTCCTATGGATTAAAAGCAAGTACTTTCCTAACCACTAGATGCCTTGTAGAGTTAGCTCAAAGTTATAAAAGTGATTTTCCACTTGCTGCTGAAACAATGCTTAAAAGTACATATGTAGATGATGTTTTATGTGGATCTGATAATGTGGAACAATTATATAAGCTCAAAGCTCAATTAATAGGGCTCCTTAAATTAGGTAGTTTTTCACTGCACAAATGGTGCTCAAACCTGCCAGAGGTTCTAAATGATGTTCCAAATGAGCAAAAACAGTTTGAAAATATTGATATGAGTGGAGATAATTTAATAAAGACTCTGGGTTTGATGTATGACATAACTTCAGATAAATTCACCTTCTCTATTCCAGAAATTGAGGAGGAACATAATATTAATACAAAAAGAAAAATTCTTAGCTTTATAGGAAAAATGTTTGATCCTCTTGGGTTAATTGGTCCAATAATAGTAGTAGCTAAAATGTTTATGCAAGAGCTATGGTCTTTGCAAATAGGATGGGACGCTATAATACCCATTGATCAGTTTTCATACTGGAATAAATTCTTAAGCTATTTAAAAATTATGGGAAAAATAACTATAACTCGGTGTGTTAATACTGAGAAAATAGCATCTGTAGAATTAGTAGGATATTCGGATGCATCAATTAAAGCCTTTGGCTGCTGTCTGTACCTGAGAATAATAAAAACAGATGGTTCAGTAAAAACAGACTTGCTCTGTTCAAAATCACGGGTTGCTCCACTAAGTAAAAATTTAACAATCCCTCAACTTGAACTTAATGGTGCTTTACTTTTGGCCCAGCTGGCCGATAGAGTAGGTAAGCTCTTAAACAGTAAATATCCACAATTAAACAAATATTTGTTCAGTGATTCCCAGATAGTTCTATCATGGATAATAATGGGCAATGTCAAAGGGAATCTTTATGCTAATAATAGAGTCACGAAAATTTTAGAGTTGACAGATAAAAGAGAGTGGGGTTTTGTGAGGACAGGTGATAATCCTGCTGATTTATTATCCAGGGGTGTCATGCCACATAAACTGCAGCAAAGCAGATTGTGGTTTCAAGGCCCAGACTTCTTGTCAGACAAAAATCATATGCATACTAATTTTGAAGATTCTAAAATGTCTGTATTGCCCACAGACACACATCAGAATGATGAGCAAGAAATACAGTGCAATGTGACACAAATAGAGCCATCATTTTCATCAAAATTATTTGCAAAATATTCTAGCATATTCAAATTACAAAAGGTTGTAGGATTCATTTATAGATTTTATAATAACTGTTCAAAAAATAAGAATAAAGTGATGGATAGTAATTTAACCCCCCAAGAGCTTCGCAACTCTTTGTCAATCTTTGTGCGTTGTACTCAAGGGCAACATTTTAAAAATGAAATACATTCTCTTTCAATTGGAAAAAATATTAAAACAGGGATAGGTAGTTTGTGTCCTTTCCTTGACAAAGAAGGTATTCTAAGAGTAGGAGGTAGGCTCCATAATGCCAGAGAAATGTCTTATGATAAAAAACATCCTGCTATTCTCCCAAAGAATGCACTGATTACTAATATGATTATAGAAAGGGAACATCTTAGGCTCATGCATGCGGGACCCAGACTAGTTCTGAGCTCTCTCTCTCAGAGGTACTCTATTGTCAGTGGTATTAGAGAGGTTAAAAAAGTAGTGCGTAAATGTGTCAAGTGTTTCAAAATTAAGGCAGAGGCATCTAAACAAATGATGGGCTCCCTTCCTGAACAGAGAATAACAGTATCTAGGCCATATCAGCATGTCGGAGTTGACTTCTGTGGACACTTTGACTTAAAGGTTGCTAGAGTCAGAAAGCCTATAATTACAAAGGGTTATGTAGCACTATTTGTGTGCTTTGCTACAAAGGCTATTCATGTAGAGTTGGTTTCAGATTTGACAACTGCCGCCTTTTTAGCATGCCTTAAGCGTTTTATTTCCAGACGTGGCATGCCCACAAACATATTTTGTGATAATGCTAAAACCTTTAAAGGAGCATCTAATGTAATGAAAGAACTATATAATCTACAATCTTCTAAAGAACACAGGGATTCAGTAGAAGGATTTTGTTCACAAAATTATATAAAATTCAGGTTTATTCCTAGCTACTCCCCTGAATTTGGAGGATTGTGGGAAGCAGGAGTAAAAAGTGTGAAATATCATTTAAAGAGAGTTATAGGAAACTTATGTTTAACGTATGAAGAATTCAATACAGTTATCATTCAAATCGAAGGAATTTTAAACTCAAGACCATTACTCTCTGCAAACTCAACAGACTGTAATTATTTAACTCCAGCTCATTTTCTTATTGGAGCTGCTCTGTCTAGCTACCCTGAAGTAGATTTAAGAGGTACTTCTGTCAATTGTTTAAAATTTTGGAATCTCTGTACCAAGCTTAAACAAGACTTTTGGAAATCATGGTCAAATGATTATTTAACTCAGCTTCAAAGCCGTCCCAAATGGAAATATCCAGAACCAAACCTTAAAGAAGGAGACTTGGTTATTGTAAAAGATTTTAACACTGCCCCATTAGAATATAATATGGCTCGCATTGTAAAAACATATCCAGGCAATGATGGTAAAGTAAGGGCGGCTGATATAAAAATGAAAAATAAAATTTATAGAAGATCAATTAAACGTCTCTGTAAATTACCTGTAGAAATAGATTAAAAACATTTGTTATGTAGCTAAATTTATATATAAGTAAACTTAACAATAAGTAGGTATGTAATTTTATAAATACTTAAATATATAATAAACTCAGGCTGCCGGCCCCAACTATGTTTAGACCAAAGTCAACATATAATTAATGTCTATGGCCAGCCTTATGCTTCAAATAAATTATCTGTGTAATTAGCTTTATTAATGCCAACTATGGCAACAATTTGTTTTTATAAAATTAATTTTTGTACTGGCAAGCTTATGTCTTGTCTCTTCCCTTTTCATCCGAATGACTGATCGGATTGGATTGATTTTTGATTGTGCTCCTGAGTTTACAAATAAAACTTAATATTATAATCCCACGCATTTTATTTCTCGTACAATATGGATAAGTCATTAAATATTAAAGTATCTATAAGACGGCAGATTGAACTTATGTTACAACTCACTTCAAAAGTAGCATAAACGCTATTACGATATGAAAGCAAAAAGTGTGAAGTTTCAACAAAATCCATGCGTAGATAGACAAAAAACACACCTGACATCCTGACAAAATTTAAATATTGTAAAATCTAAACAGTTTAGCGGGGGGCCTAATTTTAATTTTGCCCCAGGGCCCCTGACCATCTAGCTACGCCACTGCTTACGAACCATTTACGGGTTAATCGAAGGTGCTGTTACATTTGCGTGCAAACTAACTTACGCCAGGCGTTTAATTATATTCCGTTACAAATATAAATATCATAGTTTTACAAAACGTATATTACTATTACAGTGAACTCACAAACAGGCTGTGCAGGAAACAACGTGCCCTGGATCTGTTTCCGTCGCTAGCCTATGACAAACTTTCTGCTTCGAAAAGGTGCGCTTTACGAGTAGCTATGGAGAAATAAAAAGGGAAAAATAAACAGTTTGTTATGCTTCGCTTAGTGCATTTTGTTAAGCCTCTGCAGAGGTTTTTGTGCGAAATTAATGCTGATTCTGTATCGATTTTGAGAATTTTAAATCTGATGTGATGGTGGAATATATTTAATAAAATACCTATAAATATGAGAGAATTACCAATGTAGCAGTTAAAGACAAAACTGTATTTGTGGCTAGTGGACTAATGTCTTTATAAAATTATTTTTTTGTTTATATATTTAACTTTGACATCGTAAATAATATTAATTCAATTCTAAATTTAAATTTTAAAGCATTAAAACATTTGTATGCCATTTTACTGCTAATGTATGTGAAACCTTATATAAATAAATATTATAAATAAATAACTTTCATTGTTAGATAGCCCATTTATGCAGTGTGGTATATTATATTATACCCATTTATGGCTTTTTGACACGTGAAAATACATATTTTATCACGTTGTTAAACGCTTCTCGAATTCTTTTATAGTGCGCACCGCTAAGGAGTGGAATTCTCTCCCGAAGTCTGTTTTTCCGATCACATACAACCCGCCCACCTATAAGACCAGAGAAAATAGGCTTTTTTGGGCAAACTTGTTCCATCGTTGACCTCGTCTCTGCCTTCTTTCTAGACTGTCGTCAAAACTAAGCCCATAAAATAAATTAAAAAAAATTGTTGCCGCCTTTAAATCCAAAATCAAAGGAAACGCCATGGCATGTCAAACATGTTTTATTTGTCTTTATATCAAAATAATTAATATATATATATTTAACACTGTTCTTTCACTATACAACTAGACAGAGCATGACTCAGCCTTACCAACCTTATCTAGTCATTCCCTCTACTAGCAGCGAGCGTTTGACAGCTAATTTATCGAGGAAGGCTCCATTCAGGCTAGTCGGTTTTACACTAGCTTTTGACATTACGGCTTTGCCCGTGTTATATGGATTTTGCCGCGGTAAAAAGGGCTATCTAATAACCTTTTTTATATCGGACATATAAAAAATAAACAAATTCTAAGTAAAACGTTTTTTTTTTCCTTAGAAACATAGCCACAAGGCAAACAGGTAAGCTTAAAGTTAATTAAACTTAATCTATTATTATTCGTCTATGTTAATAAACATTGAAAACAAATTTTTAATAATCAATTATCAATTTAATAACAGTGATGATCAATTTAATAACATTGATGATCAATTTAATAACAATGTTCTGCCAATTTTGCTTAAATTTTTCAAACACTGAGTTGAGAGGCGAATAGAACACAACACAATATTTGAAAATGTATGCAAAGGAGCGATGAACGTCAGCGTAATTTTCGAGGAGATTTTTAAAGCTATTGCCACATGTGATGAGTTTCAAACGTCAGCAGGTCAGCGCGGTTTGACCCCGCGTCAACGCTGTATGCGGCGCGAGTGACCACCCCGCGTCAGCGGTACGTAACTGACGTACCGTAGCCATATCATTATCATCACTGGAGTTGTATGCTCAAAAATGTATAAAATGTTCTCAAATGGAGATAAGACAGATAATAGAATAGACAAATATGAAATCCATGCAACATGCCAAGCCGTGATGAATGTGATTCGCGCCTCGAATGTCATATTCCCTCAATGTCTACTTATATCGAACTACCGATTCCCCGAAGCCCATATTCATCGAACTACCGATTCCCCGAATGTTTAATTCTCAAAATTTCAAATCTAAAATGGCTTATTCCCCAAAATTTATTATAAAATTATAATAATTAGTGTCTGTCTGCCTGCTCGTATATCCTTCTAATTACTAATTCTTACGTAGATCAATATGCAGGAAAATCTTAGAGTATGTATAAGTAAAAAATATCGGGAAGATTTTGGTATTGAAAAATGCGATCGGTATTTTTGCAACAAACCTATTTTAAGTTTTCATCGCAATCTTTTTAGACCAATTTCTTTTCAGAAGACTTTTTCTTGTCAGGCACTCAGTTTACCACTCAGCTATCAAAGAACTGGAGGAACTTTTAAATCATGTTGAGATACCTATTATTTTTGTGTTGTAAGTGAGAGAAATAGAGAGCTTATAGCTATCAAGGAACACAGAAGAGAGCGTAAAAACCTTGATGTAATCACATAAATACCCTGGAATCTGACCTGTATTCTTCTGATCTGCAAACGTCAACCCGCCGCGCCATAGAAACCGGACAGCCATTCCCGAAACCACATGCCAGAATTGAAAGAATAGGAAACAATGAAACGGAACATTTATTTTTGACTCATATATTAAGTTCTCGCAATTTCCGGAGCAAAGCACAATGAAATGAATTTATGGCGTTCAAAGGCCGATACCGAAGTCGGGAAACAAAATAAATTTCTCTCATATATCATTTAACAAGTTCATTTCCATGGTCCGCGCTATATCATTTTGTTGACGTGTTAGGCTTAGTATCAAAAATGCTGGGTTTTTTCCCTTTTGCCTATTTTCGGACGCGGGTTGCTCGCGCAAATATTGAATGTCAACGGGTATTTTCCAACGATTTAGGCGATTCTGAATTTTGGAACATGTAAAACGAAATGTTTTGGTAACGCCGTTCACAAAAATATGGTTTTTGAAATTCGTAAACCTACATTGCTAATTTAAAATAACAGAAAAATTATCTAAACTAGTTAGGTAATAAATATTAAAACGCAATAGCGTTACGTAAGAAATATATATTTTTTAGAACATCAAAATTATTCAATATCAGCCAAAGAACTAATAAATTGAAATCATTTACCCCCAAAGAACCACCACTTCTCCAAGATGGCGGCTGCACAAAACACCAATTAAATCCCTCTTCTAGTCTATTCATTAAAATCAAGTCCTCAAGAAGCCTGACGAAGTCACCCGTAATCCCTTGAAATTATTCTCTTTGTATATGAATCGCTTTCGCTTTGGTTCATAATTGCTCAGATTAGAATAATCACCGACTGAACAGAAATATGCAACCGGTTGAGAGATCAAACGATTAGTTTCTTTGATTTATAAACGCAATTCACCTCTGGAGGAACCTCAGCGCGACTTACTGAGAAACACATTAGGTGAACTTTCAAGACTTTGATTAAATAGAAGTAGGCTTCCAGCGCAGATTTGTGCTTTCGCTGTATTCAACTTGTCACTATTTATAAATACTGCTCTTTGGTATAGTATAGTTTACACTAAAATGACGACGTAGGAGTCTATTGGCTTCTTAAAAAGAGCACAGACTGCAATTTATTCATTTGTTTACTACAAAAAGAAACACCAAATATTTTGCTTTTATCACAATTTCAACAAAGTTAAAAACCTTTGATTCTCAATAGTATATTCCAAACAGACCCGGTGAAATAGTCACAAAAGCACAGCACATACTAGCACACGTCAAAATAACGCAAAGCTGGAAGCTCATTACCTTGCCTAGAGGAGCATTAACAGTGGCCACATCAAAGCAACATCGTACAAACCGAGGCTTGTATGCTCTGAGTACTTTTGGATGAGCGCAGTGATTATATAACTCTATTGTTTTGACGTTTGTACATATTTAGTTCAGATGGAATTTGGGTAGTTGTACCAGTGACTTTTGCCAATGTATAGGAATGATTCTGATTTTGGATAAATATACAAGTATGTATGCATCGGTGGTTTACTGCAGCAAATGCAAAAGGTCTTCAGTCGATCCATTTTTGGAGATAAATGGATATTATTATTTCGAAGTCAAATAATATAGACAAAATATATTTTTTCTAAGGATACATTTACGCTGCAGAGGGACAGTGGGGGTAAAATAATATGTAAATGGCTCTAGTTTGAAATACGAAGAATTTATAAATAAAGAGGAATATCGCAGGTGTAATAAAACTAGAAATCGACGCGATCAAAACAAACAAGTATTTTGTTGACCAGAATCGGAGTGCTTACCCGTTCGACCCAAGATTTTTCTACCCAATAGGTATTTTGCTCCGTTCAACCCAAAACAATAGATTCAAGTTACCCGTTCTACCCACACCTACTTATTCCTAATTTCTACGCTTGTAAACGTGATTGCCCATATACAATAGTAGTTTAATATATGAGTGGGGTCTCTCGTACGGGCTTTAAGAGCCATCACTATGATGTACAACATTATTTTACTAATTGAGCGTCGCTGGCAGCGCGCCAACCCCGCGGGCTTTTCACTTCGTCAGGATTACCCAAGTAATATGAATATTGATTATCTGCTCTACGTAATGGGTAAAAAGAGAGTTTGACGTTTTTTTTTTTGCTTCTAGAATAACTACCTTACTCTGTTTTAGTGGGGCTGCTACGTAGATATAGAATTACTGCCGTAAATTGTGTTTAAAAGCTTGTTTGGTAATGTTAGAAATGTTGTACTATTGATAATGTTAACCGGATATGTAATTTTAGTTTTAAAATTTCATAATTACATATATTGAGCGAAAGTCTTCTATTTAGTTTGTCTTCCCTTCTTTTACTAACAACTTTTAATCTTGGGCATTGCGCCATGCCCTATTATCATAAACTTAGTGTATAAATCTTGTGTAACATGTCAGAAAATCACATTCTTGTTCTATTTTCACAGCATTTCCATCTGTTTATGACAACAGAGAGCTTGTATTATGTAGATTGTGTCACCACAATATTTATGGCATACACTCGTCCCCGATAAACAGATATCAAATTCATTCATGATAAAATTTAATCACGCGAGCAAAGAGGATTATTTCCATCACACAATTCGACCTCAGTCAATTGAAATTTATAGCGTTACCACTGTTTTTCAAATTCACCCTCGAAAAATGATTATACTCCGCGTATTTATCAGCGGAATAAAATTACAGTATCAGCAGTCATCAAAGGACAGGACAGAAGCTTCGTAATGGAATAATTTAAATTATAAACCCCCAAAGCACGGGGCTTCGGGCCTGCAATAAAACAAGATGAGAAAAGAATTTAGCCGTCTTCAGCTGACGAAGCTAATCCTCTGGTTATGCTGAGAATTTATAAAATGCGGTTTTACATTATTTTACGGTTTCAGGTGCCGTGGGTTTTAAAGCTTTTTGCGATAATTAAGCTCTTGTGAGCTAAGTTTTATTCTAATAATATCAAGCCTTTCACAACGTGCACTACTCGCGTTTTGTGGTTTTTCCCGCAAAAGTTTAACATTTCCCTGCCGTAAAAGCAATTTTAACCTTACGAAGTTCAATTTGTGATTTGCAACCATGTTTTTTAAAAATGTTCTTAAATTATATATGTATTAAACATGACCAGGTTCAACGAAAAGACAAAACGTAGCTGTGAAAACATTGACCCCATACAAAAGTGTGGATTGGAATATTGCAATCTGATACCATGCACAGACGAAACTATAGTCTACAACATATAATTAAACATTTCGTTGCAATTATAAATTAAATTATACGTTGCTGCATATGAAGATTAGAATTTAAACCTCCACATGAGTACTTTCTAAATGAAAATCGCTGAAATATTTGAACAAACAATGTATATTTCAGAGAATAGGCACATTAGCAGAACATATGGCTTTGCAGCAAATTTGCGGGTGGACCATCCCGGGCCATTACCTACCTAATTTTTGTTTCATTATTGTGGTTTGCCTCGCTAATGTAGAATTTATAAATATGTGAATCGTATGTTTCGTTAAATATGGGTTTGGTTTGTTGAATAATATATTCAATAATTAGATCTGCCTCGATTATTATGTGATGAGTGGTATTTCTAATTTTAAATAACATATTTATCGGAAATTACGTTAATGTTAATGTGGAGAAGAATTATATTATTCAATCACTGCAGAAGCAACATCTATGATTTTGATAGATTCTTGCTTCTGTCGTAGGATTTCTGCAACAGAACTTGGGCCTTCCCTATACACTAAATATCGAATTGGGGGTTGCCATACACACTTAGCTCTGGAGGGGTGGAGGGGTAAGCGAGTTTTGGTATTACGTTTCAAAAGGATGCTGTTGCCATAGAAACCGACCAAGAGAAGTTTCGCTTATGGTAAGGCGATATTTGGCGTGGGCATGGCTACATACACTACAGAATCTTGAGGCGCGCAACGCGAGACAAATAATTGTCCGTTAATGAAGAAAAGAATATCGCGTATCGCTCACGTTTATTATGCCAGCAGATTAACCGGGTTCTTCAGCGCCATGGATATAAAAAAAATATAGTATTTAGTTTCCCAGTGACATAATGAAAACACAGAATGTCTGAAATGCCCCGCTCAAATAATGCCGCAGGTATAAAATCACATATGCCATCACGTAGTCCTGATTACATATGGCTTTGTCCTGCGTCTGTAATTTAATAATTCAACACCTGTCCGAGCGAGCCTAATTCTGGCGGCTGTTCCAACACTAATTATACTTATTTGTGTAGTTGTCCGAGCATAAACTCAGAATTAACCGTTTATTTTGATTTGGTTTGGATACCTGAGTGTTTGAATGAGTCGTGAATTCTACTAAAAGGTATAATAAACGCGACAGTTTGTGAGAATGTGGGTAAGTTTGCTGTCGCAAAAACTACTGAAGGAATTGTGTCTTCACAGTAATACCTCATAGTTTACATATCAGAATATAGCCCTATTTACACGGTATAATCCATTTTTGCTAACGAAGCCCTATTTGTCACGGTTATAGATATCTGTTGTTTCGCCAATAAAGAACAAAAGCTTATTTTTTTTCAATTTTTTTTATATTTGAACCATGACCTCACTTACAAACACAATGAACCAATAAACCATGAAACAGGATCGCCAGTTCTCATGTTACGCGCCTCGGTCGTCCATTTCCACAATTGAATTTATATTTGAATGAAACAATTGTTGCCCCGCGGCGTTATCCGCGTTATGATGGATTTTCCCGCGAAAAGTCATTTTGACGCTGTAAAAAGTGGCCTATGTCTTGTCTCGGGCTCTAGAGAACCTGTGTACCAAATTTGAGTTAAATCTATTTCGATATATTTCAGAAAAAAAGCCTTTTATTTTTCCATGAGCTTAAAATAACATTTGAAAAAATTTTATAATAAAATTTAGATAAGGCTTCTTCCTGGTAAAGGCCAAACAAGATAATAAAATATAAATTAGGTTCACATACTTCACCAAAAAAACATTAACTTGCAACAATTTTAAACAATAAAATAAAATACAATAGTAAATAGATTAATGTCCCATAGCATATGTAATCGTATGTGGGTTTCTTCACTGGTTAAGTCAGCAGTGTGCGATGAGTCTAAAGGATAAAGCTGGACTACATCAGTTCCGGTTGACTGGTGGCCAATTGCCTTGCATATATCTCACACAGTATCTATGGCATAACATAATGCTTTGCATATGCATTGACGTACGCACGAATTTCTGTACGCACCACGTGATCATTATTGGTTGTAAATTGGTTGCGACTAATGTGAACTTGTTGCAAAGATTAAATTTCTTGATAGAAGCCCGATGCTGTGCTGCTCTGCTAACACTATTATCAGAACCTTTTGAGTTTTAGACTGTTTTTGGCCATTTCAGCATGATAATCTGCTAAGCTGAATATGTATGAACATCGTTCTTTTCAATATAAAAAACCTGCTACATGATTCATTCCAACCGCCAACTGACAGCTTAAAATGACGTCAACGCGTCCATGATCGGTTCCGACCGTCTAGAATGGAAGCGACCACCGACAAAGCCCATCGGAAGGGCTGCTCTTTCGATGATACCTACGAAATTTCGGTCTGACAACCGGCTTCCACACGCTCCATTTTCAATTCCCATCGACTGATTGACTATGGTCAGATGACTATAGACAATCGGTTGGTCGGAAACGATCGTGTATTTGGCGTTTAAGTTCTAAATCGGCCATGTAGATCTTGATAACAATGAACTCCACTAATCTGGTACGTGAATCTGAGCCGATTCTAGTGATTGAAGACTATCATCTAAATAGCACGAGATATTTGTAGATCGACGCACACTTTTTATAATGTTATGAAAAGAAATCGTTAGATATATATCGCTCGAGGTAAAGTCGCAGAATATCAGGCTTAATCCTTCCGGCGACCAACAAATTGACTAAACAAGACAAATTGACATAACAAGAGCTGTCCCTAGTCCGGGACAAAGGGGGTATTCGTCCAAAAAATGGCGCATTAAACCAAACAGAAACTAATTCACATTATCACTGAACTTAAGGGGCGGTCGTTTTTCTTCATTACCATCATTAAGGGTCCGCTCACCGCCGAGAAAGAGAGCTTAATTCAGCCTGTTATTGCCTGTTCAATGCTTAATGAAGTTGGATTTAATATATGTTCGCTGGAAATTAGTTGCTGAGAACCTTTACGACTGTGGGAGGGTGATAGAGGGAGATGTGAACGGGTTAGAAAGAGAGAGATGGCAAAACAATGTTGCTATCGGTCACGTTTAGTTGAAGAAAAATCATGAAATCTTCTAATTTGGTGCATATGGTTACAAGAACGCAAAAATCTTCCCTCTATGGTTTTCTTCAATCCCCTCGTTTTGAACCCAATCTATCTTCCAAAAAAACAGTACAAACCCCGCCCAGTAACAATATCAGACACTGAAAATTGTCCAAATAGATTTACACAATATCTGTTATAATAATCCGATAAAAAGTCGGGAATAGACGAAGATAAAAGCCTTCAAATACAGTGGAAAAGCCTCTCCAATAACAAGGTAGGAAGTACACGACGCAGATAAATCATTGTTTTAGGCTTGGAAGCCGATATCCAGTAGTTTTTATCCTCTTTTAGTAAATGGTAATTCATCAATTGTCAGACGCTTCCGAAAAACATATTTCCCGGATATTCTGAGCGTAATTTAAGAGAACTGGATGTATATTTCATTCTGTCTTTTATATACAGGTTTTTATGGAGTTATTTTGTGTTATTTATAAATTGATAAAAATATTAATAAAGAATGGCTGAAATCGGGAGGGCAACCATCACTAGACCCTTCATTAGCATTGGCACTCTTTGGGGAATAACTTTGGCGCTCTTGAAGAGAGGAGCGCTTTTATAGGAATACCTCGAATTTGTATGCAAGTAAAATGAGTTTATACGCGGTTTGCGCACCTAACTCCCATAGTACAAGCTCTGCTTAGTTTGGGGTTAGGTGATGCTGTGTGATTAGTCAGTAAAAAAATTATTATTTATTTATTATTATATATCTAAATACTTTATTATTGTAACACTGGTATTTAAGTATACATGCTGTCACACGGCTGAAGTAGTTTCATTATAATCATACATACATACATTCTCACATAGTATAAAAAGTCGTATCCTTGGTATATTCAGTGTCTTTTGCAGACTTTAGTGCAATTCACAGCAATAAAAAATGTGCAAATTTACAAAGTCGATGCGTGTTGTTTTTGTTATAAAAGTTTATTTTTAAGTTTAGTAATTTTATATTGATGACGTAATATTTTAGTTTTGTTCTTTATTTACTATAAAAAATACGTTTAGCAAACCTTATACATACAAAAAACCAGTTGAAAGCTTAAAAACACATCTGCATCGCCCAGACATAAATCTTTTTTATATATCCTCATAATTTAGCATTTATCTCTCTATAAACCCTCAAAACATAAAAAAGGTTTTATATTCACCAATTCCAATTCCATGCAATCGACACCGGCTAACGAACAAAAATATTTTACATAACAATTGTAGGTTCGATACGTAACGACTGGTAACGGGTAACGATCGTTGAGGGCGTCATCGTTATAGTCTTAACGAAGTTTGCTGGCTGAGCGCCAATTTGCCCAATAAGATGTACACAGTTTTATTGTAATTGAGATTTTGAATGGTTGTTCTAATTGTTATTGTGATGCCTAGCCAAGTCAGAAACTAACTTCTGCTGTAGGTGCACTAGATGATATAGTGAATCTAAAATGAATAAATATTCTATAACTGAAGTATTGAACTCAGACATTATTACAAAATGATCATGATGTATAAAAATATCTTAGGAGAATTTTCAAAATTATGAATAGGTATTTATTTTATGAAAAAGGACACAAAATTATCGCTTATTTAATTATTTTAATAAAATGACATAAGTAAAAGATGAAGATAAATATTTTAAAATACAAAAAGGAAGTAGAACTATTAAGATTCATAACGGGATATTCACAATTGTCGTTCGTTATAAATCTAAATACCTAGTATTTGTAACCATGATAGTTTCAAAAGTTATAAAGCTCATAGAACTTTTAACAAAGATAATTTTCTGCAATTTCATTTTCGACAGAAAACATTTTATCTGTAAGTTAAAAATAACTTAACTTCAGTCTGCAGTTCTGTCGGTAAAGCAAAATACGTCAGGATTTGAAGCAGTATATAGCCAAGATGAGGGTTATAAAGATAATGCGACGGTTTACGTGGTTACCCCCATTTATGGAGCTTGCTGCTCCGTCGTGTCTTTATTTGACAGTTTGTCTTCAAACGTCTGCTTGTATAACGGTGATATTTCCGCTCCATTGAATATAATGGGCCGTTACGTTAATATTTTTAATGGTTTTGCGAAAGATTAGCTGTATTATTTTACTGAAAATTATATGGAGTAGAGGCGTTTTTGTGTACGTCAACATTACAAATATTATACATAAATGTTAAAGCTAGATTAAAGCTTTAAGAATTATTGGAAAAGTGACGTTACTCAATTAAAATGTTTGGACAAATTCAAGTGGCAGGCTGATGTCATAAATTAAAATAAAAACATCCAGACCAAGGGCTAGTGACCTTAAAATACATACTGAATTTGAATTAAACGTTGGATTATTCAAGCTTACGTAAAAGTAAAAATTGTGAAATCAGCCCACAATTAAAACATAATACTACAAATCATTGATAAACCTCTAAATCCACCCGCTAATTAGCGCCTACAAATCAGGAAATTACTCAAAAGACTCTACGTTTAATCCGCGTAAGCCTTTTACCGTCGAACTGCGATTATCCGCCCAAGCCGCACCCGCCCAGGACTGCACTTTGGGCGGATGAGGTTATCATCGCGGGCTAGCGCTTTGCTTTAGGATATATAACGATTTACGCTTTTCTAAAATGACGGTTTATTTTATATTGTTTTTTACAAGAATATAAATGATCCATTGTTATTGCGATCAAATTAAACACCACGAATTCAGTCAGTTTACGAAAGCAATAGACATTTAGTCACCTTTTTAGAACTATTTTTTTTTTTATGGACTATCGGTCTTTCTTTGTCCACAATCTCACCTGATGGTAAGTGTCGATGTGGACGAGGATGGATCACAAAGATCTAGAAGGTGAAGGACCTATTCACTCTTGACTTGAAGATACTCAGATTATATCGTATAACCGTATGAATATATTATTTTTTAACTTTTGTTACAAACTGTAAAATCTCCGGTCTCCTAGCATAAAAAATAGAGAAAACTTGAAAACTACCTTAACTGTTCTCATGAAATTCAAATGGGACAAAGTTAATAGTAGCAGCTTTCATAAAATATTCCGCGCCGTATTTAGGATTGATCTCATCTCCCTGTATAAGAGATAACTTTATGATGTTGTCGGTAATCTTTATATATCATATCTAATGAGGAAAGTTAAAAGCATTTTCCGCGGGAAATATAATACTTATGTTACACGGGCAACGCCTAGGGCATGTAAAGTAAGTTTAATCTACGTAGCCCTACTTTATCCTATTACTTGAGTCTTCAAGCAGCGGTTCTAGTCTCGCCTTTAAAAATAACACTACAATACTAGTTTTATCTTTATGCGTCATCATCATCATCATTTGAGTAGGACGTCTACTGCTGGACTTAGGCCTCCCTCAAAGACTTCCGGTGACTTCGGTGCCCGCTAACCACCGCGAGCCCGCTACCTTCACCAGGTCGTCCGTCCATCTACTTGGTGGACGTCCCACTCTGCGTTTGCCGATTTGTGGTCTCCATTCGAGAAGTTTCTACGGCCATCTGTGTGTTAAGTGTTTTATCTTTATTACAATGACTTCATTTTGTTTAAGAAAGTTAGAGATTTGTCACTAATCTTTGCAAATGAAGTCTCAAAATGAATCCGCACACATTTATCATAGTTTTACAGACGAACAAATTTAATACATTCCTGTTTCTTGAATAAATTAAATTCCGTAGTCAAGAGAAATCTCATTTTAGCTTATTGACTAGACGCGTCACGTGGTTTCTCTTAATTTTGTATTCTGCGGTGGGGCATTGTACTCTCAACAGGTCTTCCTTTGAAGATGACGACTTAATATACAAAGGGATGAGTTGCAACTGTAGCATTGAGGCTGCGTGGTAGAACGTTACTTAATTAAAGGTTTTATCTATATATAGTAGAGTTTTGTTTGTACGAGAATTTTCTGGTATTTTTTTATTCATGCTAGTAACAAATTAATATAAGGTCACAATTACAAAAAAAAAAATTGAGAGTGTATGTGTAATTTAATAGTTTGTATGGGAGTATTGTATGTATGTTTGAAAGTCTTTCGTCTTCTTCGGTTGGCTACATACACGTAAATACTTTTTTCTTTTTATTCTTTCGACCAAGAAACATAATTTGCACAAGAAAACAAAAATAACAAAAAACAAACAAAAATATCATCCTGTCGGCATTATATTACATTTGCCTCAAACAAACAACACCCACCGCCGAACTACTGAGGTTCTCCAGAAAAATGCATAAACAACACATACAAAGACATGTATGTATATACTGGAACTTTTCAGGCAAAGCAACGGCACACCAATAGTCAACAAAAACATTGGTAAAGTCAAAGTATATTCGTATTAAAACAAGTTTAACGTGTAAATATCGAAAGTTCAGGATTTCATTTCCTTTCAGACCCCTCCCCACTTCCTCCCCGGGTGGGGCTGAACTCATTATATCGTCCAGTATTGTCCGGTCCTAACCAGCTCTAACCGGTTACCCGCTAATACGGAAAATCTCAGCTTTCAGAACAATGGACGTTTTAATCTGTTGTATGAAGTTTTTAAATGACTTTTGCAGAGGGAATAATATTTTGTGCAAGTTGAACGCACTGTGGGATAATAATTTGAACAAGTAATTAAGACGAAATTTAACCAACTCGAGTGTATCTGGATTATTAAGTAGCTACTAGACTTATTTTTATTTAATTTGAATGGGAGCAATTAGTTTTCTAATTGCTGCATTAAAATAATCATTAAAAAAGATTTAACATTTCTTACAAATCGACTATTTACTCTTTTTCTGAAAATCATTTTACGAACACTACCCAGTTTTAGTCAGTAAATTTATAATTATAACTATCCTTATTTACAACAAAACATGTAACAAAATATCATCCGTCTATTTTCACGAAATTCTTAAAATTTTCCCAAATACGGAGTGAAGTAAAAACGTTAATTATAAACTCGGCAAAGTAGAGAATAATGTAATTATGAAGACGTAACGAGAAAACTGCTGGAACCTGGTCATTTCGTTCAAAAATAAACTTAAGCTCTAATTAATAAAACTGAGATTGGTTTGGCGTCGCTCGTAAATATAGTTAAGGAATAGGGAGCTGGCTCCAGACTGTTTGAATGAGGCAACCTTAAGAGTGCCTTGATCTGAGACAACAAGAGGTTGGACTGAAGACACAAATAAAAATAGTTCTACAATACGCCTTGACAGGCAGAATGTAATGGAACTAATATTGACATAAAATAAGATCTACATTTAAGCAAATAAATGATTTCTATTTCTATTTCTACATACAAAAATAAATCCCTACAAGACATATGTTTTCCTTGTGTACAAAAAACACAAAATATAATTTAAGGGGCGCTGACACTCTTGCCATGCTGTTTGGAGAGCGCGGTACTTGGTGATGAGGCCAAGAAAGACTCTAAAGTTCTCTTCTACTAAATTTCCCTTCTAAAAATTCCCCTTCTTTCCCGGGTTCTATGGCACCCATGGGAGGAGATTTAGTTTTCCACGCCACCTTATTGGCCATATATAAGGATTTAACCAATTTTTTCGGCTAACAAACATAAAAATATATAAAAATAAAAGTTTCGGTAGATAGTTTTTGAGATTATTATCTTTAACTTCACAAACTAACTTCCTAATAACATCAGTATAACCTTTCCAAACGTTTCAGAACTTATAACCAAGTCGGGTAATTTCAGACGCTACATCACCATTGTCTGAGAAAGGGCCCAATGGACACTTGGTTTATCAAACCTCCCAATCTGGGAGATTTGTCATACGCCTCAATGAGGCAGGTCACCCATTCAGGTGGAAGGCATCAATATATTCTGCCATTTCGCGTTACAATAGACATGATAAACGTAACAAAGGCTAGGTAATGGAGTCCGTTTCCTTAACTTTGTAATGAGCCGTCTTTTGGATGATTTAGCTTCGGTAACTGCTTCTACAGGAAGGGTTGAGAGACAATTATTTTGACAGATTATTTATTTGATATAAGCGTAAATAGTATGCAAAGTGCTTTTTACGACATGTAGGATTTTAATCATTTACTTAGCGATTCTAATCACATCAAACAAATTTATAACAGTATGTAGGCATTGCTGATGTAGGAGTTTCTACAGCAAATCTCAAGCGGTGGGGTAAGCATGTTCGCGGATCCACCCCGAAAGGTGGGCACTTGCTGCAACAGCTTGGAACCGGAAGGAAGCCGCAGGCCAGGTCGCCCACGAAAATGTTAGCTAGACGGCCTCCAGAACTTTTAGAAAGTTGGTTGCACACAGCTCTGGATAGGGATCGTTTGAGTGAGTTGGGGGATGCCTTATAACATATACTTAAAAATAAAAATCACCATCTGCCTGACCTTATCCCACATTACGGTGGGTCAGCACAACATATTCTCACTCCTTTCTTAAAAAAATAAAAATGTTAGTAATTAAATCAGGCAAAGTTTTGTTACAAATTGTACAGTCTCTTCTGTGATCTTTTTGCTCCAATATCCCATTAAAAATAACACCAAAAGCTTACTTTGGAAAATAAACGTTATTATTACTTGGCTAAAACAATAACATTCACATTAATAGCCCTCGCGGGGCACAACCACCATACCTACTACTACTCTAGGGCTATTGAATAATAAACGTCGTGCCAACCCTGAATTCGCGACGTGAGTCGACTTAAGGATGGATGCAGGCACGTGCCAGGCCAAACTGCACTTTATTACCAACACTGAAGGACGTTTTTATACTCACCTAATTTGGCGTCCGTGGAGCGTGCTTGAAAAAGTTTTTTAAGTCGGGGTTTCTCAATTTTCTGGGTAATTTCCAGGTTCTTTCATTGTCAGTTGCATGTGTGCGAAACTGTTGAAGCGTCTTGCAAATAATGGTTTGGGGACTTCATGCCTCTGTTATATTTATTAAATCATCATTATCATTAGGTCCATAAAACATAAATTGTTATTGAATAGACTTATGTCGTAGACCCTTCTTAATAACTTCCAGTTACACCGGTCGGATACAACTGGCAACCACCGTGTCCATCATGTTGGTGGACGTCCGACGCTGCGCTTCCCGATCCGCGGTCTCCACTCGAGAACCTTTCGGCCCCAACGGTTTAACGAGCTACATGGCCTGCCCACTGCCACTTATATTATAAATAGGAAATTGCATAAAATATAATAAAGAAATATTTCCAGACAATCCACACAACATCCCCCAGCATCTAGTAGGTGTTACGTTACGTGTGTTGTGTTTGTGTTTTACCTGTAACGAAAATACTTCGTTATAAACATGGAATTGTATGTACAGACCCTATGATATTACTTGTTTGTTTGTGATATTTGATTAGAGTATGTTTATGATACGTTATGACAGCCGCAGGCGTCTCAATCCGAAATCGCCCGAAACACAACGAAAAAACACAACGCAACGGTGAGCTTTCAACACAACAAATATTGGCTCAACTAATGGCAGTACCAGAGGGAAAATAAAATACAAATAAATGGAGTATGCTTTGAAATAACTGAATGCGATTATTGTGATAAATGTGAATGTTACCTGCGGCGCGGGCGGGGGTTATCCTTCATACTAATATTATAAACGCGAAACTTTGTGAGGGTGTATGTCAGTGCGTAAATAATGTTTGTTGCTTTTTCACGCAAAATCTACTAAGAGGATTTTTATGAAACTTCACAATAATAAAGCTTATATATCAGAGAATAACACATAGGCTACTTTTTACTGGTAAAATATTTTTTTTTGCGGGAATATACAATTATTGCGAGCAATGCTTGATTTGAGTCGAATTTGGCATGGACTTAGCTGTTTCCACAGAAAGGACTAAAGCTTTTTACCGCGGGAGAGTTTAATATTACGGGGGCAGCTAGTGTTTAATAAACGGAAGAAGGATTTCTTGCTCTCTCTCTTCATGAAAAAAGTCCCAGTGTCCCAGCAATGGGAACGTTAATAGAGAAGCTATGTCATTTATTTAATTGGCATTTACTTAATTTTCTACAATAACTTCGCTCCGTATGGACTGTGACGTATAAATATTTATGTTTTATTCTAAGCACCACAGAACTTTATCAGATACCGAAACACACATAATCTTGTAACTGTCATAAATCTAATTAATATAAATACCTTTTAGTTCTACCATGCCGCCCTTCATCAATTTAAGGGTCTTCCCTACCTCATACGTCCCTGTGGTGTAATCTCTTAGAATTGCCCAACACTTTTCTTCTTAATATTTTATCAGGCCAGTAAGCGTTAACGTTAAGCAACCCGTTTTGTGGAACTGAATATTTCTATTAAACATTTATAGCAACAATTTGAGAATTGTGAGCTTAGATGCCGTTATTGTGAAAGTACTAAAACTGCCTAAGTGTCTAACTTTAACCCTAGAGCAATCCCTAGGGTCCTCGCATATTCTCACAGACTGTTAAATGAAAATAGCGTATTCTACCGATTTTTAAATTATTGTTATGGCAATTACAGCTTTAAAAAGTTAAGTGAAAGAACGATCGACTTTTGTTCCAAAGGTCGTGGAATCAAACCCTGCCGCGCACCTCCGAATTTTGCTTCTTGATAAACGTATGTGCGCTTTAAACACGTGATTTAACGGTGAAAGCAAACTTGAGAAAACCTGCATTTTCTGAGAACTTTGAAGTCCCTGTGGTCCAGCAGAGGAAACGTAAAAAGAGCTTATTAATTATTTTAATCACAGATCTTAGTCATACATACATTTAAGTTGAAGACCGCAGAATAGTGGCACTAAACCGACAAATCCGATAACTATTCCAAAGATTATTTGCTTTGATACAGTGTTTAACCCTGAGAGCTTTTATTTTCTAATTGCTTGAGAATGCACCGCAATGTACATTCCTACCCTGAATGGACACTTAATTTAATTAACGCAACTCGTGTACTTCTTTAAGGTCTCGACTGGTATTTTGGGTCCCACTTGATAGGCTATAAACATATCGAGCGATTTAGCTAACTTTGCTCGGGTCACATACAAATCCTTTGAAATCCTTGATTCGAAAGCGTTAACCCCATACCAATTAGCTGCGAACGAAAACTACCCACTTTGGGACTTTACACAGTTTACACTAAACTAGAGGCTGCCCCGAAATCATTCGACTATCTTTCAACTCAGTTAGTGCTTTTAATTTATTTAAAATTCGGCCTCAGTGTTTTCGGGTTTACTTAATTAGTCTTGTCCGAATTAGTCGACTGTAGCCAACGGTTGCTTTTAATGAAATGAAATTTCACGGTTTTTGTGTCTTTTAAACTAGTACCGATGCAAATAAAATATCAGTTACATTCTAAGTGCTACATTTTAAGATCAGCGTGTTAATTGGTTACCAGCTCTCTTTGATGGCCAATACCATTATTTTCTTTCATTAACTGTATTTAGTCAATGTCAATGTCAGTGAAATATACAAAACAAACGTAAATTCGTTTTAAAAACATAAATAACGAATATTAATGAAAAACGTGACGTTTAAATTGGTTAGGAAATAGATAGTGAAACCTTTTCGGCTTAAATTCGGCAAACTTTTCGGCCTTAAATTTCCAACGTTCCTATTCCGTGGTTGTTTGGGGTTTTGCATAGTATCTGTAACTGCTGGAGGTTACATATAGCCGCGTCGGAGCGCTCGTGATTGCGTTTAGTTTTAACCCTTACACGGCCGTCCCCAGCTGGGCCGTTCAAACTTGTTTCGTTTCAATTTTAATCCATAATTTTAGTTTTGAATTTCAGTTTGTACGAGAAGGTATCACAATTTAAACTGTTCGGTATGTTTTTTTCTACTTAAACATAATATTTATTAATATCATTTTTACACCTTTGACATTATTAATATCATTGTTTTAGTAAAGATGAAAACGGGTTGAATAGATAAGTATCATGATTTAATGTTTTTCAAGTTTATGTTTATTTTACGTTACAGATTTCTATTTAACGCTAGTCATTCGTATTGCAACCAGCATCCTAATATTTAATTATTTGAGAACTTTCTTATTTAAATATTGTAACGAAGGATGCCAAACAAAGTATTAATTTTATTTATTTCAAGCCGAAACAACGATGCTTCCTACCTTGGACGGCAATATCATTCCATTCCGCAATTCTGTAAAACGTTAAACTCACAATTACATTTTACGAACCCTTCACAATACAATTTTCGTAAGATAATTTTTCAAAAAATCATTAGCCCTATTTTCGTGTGACCTATTTCTACCACATTTCGGTTTTTCGCCTCTCCTCCGACGTTTTAGAGTTGATTTCCCTGTGGCACCGCGGCTATTAGGTGGGGGAATCGCATCCAATTTTTATCATCCACTTACGGATCTGTTTAGGCTTTTTGGTAAATTACCTCATTGCCTCAATCCGGGATTATTTCATGAACATACGGGATATGCGAATATTTTCACTGTTACTTAGCGTGTGTTTTTTCAGAATTGAACCATTTTCCGCTGAAATAAAGAAGGTATTATTCGTTTAGAGTAAATGAAGACACGTAAGACCTCCTTGAAGTAGGATCTTTTAAATGAGAATTGCTTTGCTGGCTTTTTGAAATTAGGCTGTCATTATACGTTTCTTATTGGAAATGTATACAAGGCTAAAGTTTGTACAGTCTTAATAAGTTTCAAAGTTTGTACAGTAAGACTGTAACAATAAGTTTCAAGTATACCCAGAACAAAAATAGTGACTGAATTAAAAAGTACCGTGAAAATGCCCCGCGGGAGCATACCTCTTTATCCTGTCCCGATATTACGAGTACAACGCTTATGAAAACTCATTTCCATGATTTCCCCTGACAGTTTTACCTTAAAAAATCTGCTACAAAACTTCGTTAGAACCGATGACCCTTTGATGGTAACATTAGACTGAAACTGTCCCTGGGACAAAACTCAAGTTTCAGAATTGCAGTCCTAATGAATTGTTGCAAGCGACAAAGGGCGAGCGACTCCTTGATTATAAACCTCGTCTCGTTTTACTCAAAGAACTTTATTAGTTTTTGATCAGTTTTTTTATGTAGATCTATAAGACGTGATTTCCAAGTACCTTTTTATTAGATTTTTAACACGTACGGATTTCGTTTCCGGTGTCGTCGATTTGTACTTTTAATAAAGAAAGAGTATTATGTGTAAGGACGTCTCTAACAAGCCAGTATTGTCAACAGTTCGTGCTTCCTTGGTGCCTTTTTTCCTGACATATTTTGTTTTTACTGTTTATGAAAATATATTTTATATTCAATATCTCCGAGCAAAATTAAACATTGGTTAAAATTAAGAGCTATTACACTCAGTCACAAGTTACAAACTTAAAGGAACTTTTCTCTTGACATAACTAACCATTGTTTAGTTAACTCTTATTTTATGGGGTTAGCCCTAAAACAAGTAAGCAAGCAAGCAAGTTTCCGAGACTAAAGAAGAGATTGATACTTGAAATCCCAGCTTCCAAATCAAAGCCAATATTTTAAAACTCGCAACGTTGGCACGTACTTAACGTATTTACGTGGCACGTAACGTCACGTACATCACGTAATGGAGCCTGGATCTTCGCCAACAGCCTCCAAGCCGATTTCCCAACGAGTCCTATAGCCGGTGTCAGCCGGTTTCAGCCGGTGTCAGCCGGAATTGGTTCTGGTTCATTATAAATACGGCTGGTAACTCGGCTTTATTGTTTTGAGATAAGCGCCGCTGCCAAATCGATTTTGTTTGTTTTTTTTTTTCAGATTTTGGAATTAAGATAAATTGTTGGAATCTGCAAATGTTATAACTGAGCCTCATGTCAGAAATGACTGGTTTCATTATTTTTTTGCGAGCTGCCATATCTGCTACGTTTTGTTTTCTGGGCATGGTCTAAGCATTTATAGTGGAGGTATTCAATTTGGTGAACCAATTTTGAAGAGTATCAAAGTTATTCCGATCTAAAATAACTAAAAATAATCCTTTGTTTTGTTGAAATCGGGTAGTGCCTTAATGGAAATGGAAACCACAATCTCCTGCACTTAAGGATAATCTAAGCTTAAAAATAGTATTAAATGTTTACTAATATTGTTGATCAAACTCACTAGCAATCACACATCGACTAAAAAATGACACCTTTATCAATAAATCCCTTACTTTGTAACTTAGTACTAACAGAATGTTACAAAAAAGTATGTAATTCTAAACTCACCGTTAGCTACGTCCTACGTTACGTTCCACGTGTTCCCCGTTGCTACGCTATCGTGTCGTGAACGGGGGCGAACTAACAGAGAAGATTGTCTGCCTGGGGCGGGCCAGGGCGGCTTCTTAGGGCGGGCATATACGGACAACTTGAGGCGATAGAATCCACCGACACAAATAAAAAAGGTGCTGGACTAATCAAACAGCATCATTTAAATCGAAACTAAGAACAGCTTGTATTAATTACAATATTGTACAGCAAAACAAAACAATTGTTACAAAAATCACATGTGAGGAAGAAGTATAAAGAGCAGCCTCGCTTTGCTAAAGAGCGATCGATTAGTTATTGACCTATCCCATAAATACGCTTTTTTTGTATTCCATATAATGTTTATCTATATATATATGTAGTACGTCAAAAACAGAAGAGTTCATCGTAACCGTTACGTTTTTTACTTGGCTTTATTTAATTATGACCTTAAATTATAAATTCTTCCTTCCTATTTCATTTAATTATTCTCTTCACGTAAAGAATATACGAAAATATTTTTAAGAGTCGAATTGAGTCTATCTGAATCTTGAAAAAAAAACTCAGTCATGTGGAATTCTATAGTGTTGATGATGATGCTACAGTGATTTTGATCGCTGACTAACTGCCCAAGCGAGGCCTGTATGGCCTTCTTTAGGCGGCTTAGGCGGGCGGCAACTGGGATCACAGGAAAAGGTTTTATTTTGATTTCGGTAAGCAATACTTTTGTAAATTGATATTTGATATTTCAACGGTAAAAAAAATCTCTATTTTAGTTTGTTTACGGAAAAAAATGCCTCCAGCTGTTATCTGTCCCTTGGATATATAAATGCTCTGGAAAAAAATATATGAAATAGTTATTAGATGTTTTCTTTAATTGTTAAACATTTGAGTGGCTTTACTGGTAACTACCACATAGCAAAGACGAATTATTAAGAGTATATACGAGTGTCATAATTTGACTACCACTAAATTTATTCAATATTTTAATAAAAACCCCGCCCGAGGGGAGCTAGCGTGCGTGCGTGGATCGGCCGCCGAAGCGCCAAAAATCTCGTTTATATAAAAGTAAATGTAAACAAAACATATTTAAGATCTCCGCAGCGCCACGAGTTGAAAATTGGAGCTAAAATAGAGGCCGCGGTGTCGTATGACGTATCCATTCAATCCCGCTAATCGTTAAACGGCCGTTGCACAAAATGGCGCTGTTTAGTAAAGCAGCTAGCGGTCATATTAAACGGCGGATTACACGATCTGACTTTGACAGACAGACAGCTTCATTTTATACCGTAATGTGAAATACACCCGAAATTGGAATGCAGGAGAATATAATTCGAAATTCAAACCCATTTATCTAAACACTAGCTGCCCGCCCGCGGCTTTTCTCGCGTAATAATAAACTTTCCCGCGGTAAATACATAATAGTTTTTGAAAAACAGCTAACAGCCATGCCTTTGCTCGTAATCATTGTATTTTCCTGCGAAAAGCGGTAATTTTACTTCGGTAATATATAGCCCAAATATGTTATTCTGATATGTAAGCGACATTATTGTAAAGTTTCATCAAAATCCATTGAGTACTTTTTGGGTGAAACAGCAACAAACACTTCACAGACATCTCTTTTCTTAAATAAATAAATAAATAATAAATATTTCCGACAACTCACACAGCATCACCTAACCCCAAACTAAGCAGAGCTTGTACTATGGGTGTTAGGTAACTGATATACTACATAGATACAATTTTTTTTTGTAAATACATACATATGTATTTATAGAAAACACCCAGACCCGAAACCAGAAATCTTATTAGTAATATTCACTGGAATACAAATGTTTTGAACATCATTTTATTCACGAAACAGTATTTACATGCAGAACTATCGGAGACGCGATAGCAGGGACCCTCAATAAGAAGGCCGTGTCCGCAGAGCCCGGGGCCCGCACGCTCGCCTGCCCTCCGGTTTTAATCTCCTCCAAATTGCCTCGGACTGGTAGTAAGTTGGCTGAAGCTAGGGTGGAAACTGGTGTTTTCGGCGCTGGTTCTCTGTCAAGTTGATGTTTTGGATAAATGGATAGAGATTTGACTGGTTTATGAATAATCTAGCAGCTAACCTGAAGCGTTTTAATGAATTTCTATAAATATCATATGTTTCATACAAAATTACATAAATGATTAGCGAGATAAAAGATCAATCATCTGAAAACTTCTTTTCAGTGTACAATCATTTGCTAAGTTTTGATAAAACTAGTCTCAGTATATTTTTAAGACTCTTAAAAGGATTTACATGATTTACATGAACTTATTTAAATGATTTGCGTTAGAGCTATTAATAACTAAATAAACGCTACAATAAAAATTAAAAAAAATGCCGCTGTAATATTTTACACTAGAGACCCGATTCTATCGCTGTTAAAAAATTAGTAATCGTGGGTTACCGCTAAGAGTTAGATATATACTTAAATTGTTTTATCTATAAAAAAATCGTTGTGTACTTGAACGTACATCAAATTCGGTTGTGTACTTTTAATGTCTTATGCATACATGTATGTGTACAGCTCTGCGACTTTGTTTTATACTATGTTAAGATAATACATAAAGAACCTGTTTCCTGTGCACATTTCAAGGTGTATAAATTGACCTGTTTTCTCCGTAAATAACCTCTTAGGGCAGCAGACATCTCGAGTTTTTTTCCTCCTCAATTTAAAACGCTTCCTTATTACCGTGTGTCTAAAGGATGTCTTGTTAGATTAGGTTTTTTCAGTTTCATGTAATTGTCGGATGTTTTTATGAGAAGATTTGCCTAAATATATTTTTTTTACTTATAATGTTGACGACGATATAAAGTATTTCTACCAAGTAGCAAGAAATGAGTTTGGAGATGCTGGCCGTTTACAACCGAAATAAAAGGAAGTCTATGACCAGCTTCTGTTTATAACAGTTTTCTCCGCTAAGGGTGATTCTCGTAACGGTAAAACAGGAATCAGCCATCTGTGCACGTCCTACAGCAGAAATGATGAAAGGAGTGAAATGAGAAAAAAACATTAATAAACAGATCAGATCTTAAGCTCGAGATAAATCTCAATCTTCATTCAATTTATGAAAGCAACTTTATCGTTATCGAACTAAGGATTAATATCCAACTTTACTCACTAAGAGTTTAGAAACTATTATGGAATTTAACCCTAAGTTCAGCTTAACCCGAGTACTCGTACTTGATCGCTATCTGACATTTTCTGAGTGTGGCCGCGGCCTTACTAAGCTTACAATAAGCAGTTGTCATCTCCATCTTCATACAAGCTTTAGCCAGCGGTTTTGCACGTGTGGATTCCATCGTCGTTTATTGTTAATCCAACGAGAGTACCTGTTTTCGAAATGAAAGGTAAACTTATTCATTTATAAAAATATAAATTTATAATAAATATTTCCGGACAATCCACACAACAACATCTAGCCCCGTGGTAAGTTCTTAGCTTGTGTTACGGGTTCTAGACATCTGATAAACTTCATATAAAGGACATATCAATTATATATTTATTATTATACATACTAAAACCCAGACATACTTACAATAAGAAAATAAAAACTTAACCTGCGCTAAGTAAAAGAGCGCGCAGAATTAACTCATAACAATTTCATCCAGACTACCGTAGATATAGAAAAAATTACAAAAGGTTATGGATGGTGGGCTTAACATTATATCTAATTTCTAACGCTAAACCTATAAGTATCCAATTACACCTAAAACTAGCTAATAAATGAAACAATGAAACGTGAACCGATATATTTTGACCACTTTGGGCCCATATAATTTTATTATAATAATTTGAACTACATATTTAAATTTGACGCTGATGGTACCTAATAAATATAAATAAATATTTCCGGACAATCCACACAACAACATCTAGCCCCGTGGTAAGCTCTTAGCTTGTGTTACGGGTACTAGACATCTAATATACTTAATATAATATACATACATACATAGATATTTTTTATTATACATATTAAACACCCAGACCAAGGAGAAAGTGCTTGCAGAACATACACACCTGACCCCTCGGCGGGAATCGAACCCACTACCTCTTGCGCCGCAAGCGGACTCTCGCCCACCGCGCCACTGAGGCCTAATAACACTGACAGTGAAAATGTGTGTCGTGTGCATCTGCGCTTGTAAAACATTTCATGCATATGTTTTGTAAATGTGTGTCGTGTGCATCTGCGCTTGTAAAACATTTCATGCATATGTTTTGTAAATGTGTGTCGTGTGCATCTGCGCTTGTAAAACATTTCATGCATATGTTTTAATATAGTTATATAAGTGTATTCTATGGAAGAGCGTTGTCTCCTAATACAGGTACTTAGTACTTAAAAGGAGGCATCCAATAACGGATAATGTACTGTATCATTTTGTTACCACAATAAACATTTTGTATTTTTTTTGTATTTGTATATGTTTACGTATATAATCAGTTACTTGAAGTAGTTATTCCTTATAATCTCAATTTATAAATAAACACTGGGTTACCTTTTTTACTTAAAATTAATAATTACATATTGTAATGTGCTCGTATGCGCTTTCATTTGAGACCTGAATCGAGTATATTTGAAGATATTCGGTCCCCCTCCCCTTTTTCACCCTCCATAATTTTTAAACATCCCAATCGATTTACAACAAACATAATTATCTAAGAATACTCGCGCAAAAGTCACCTTTTTTTTATAATTGATAAGCCTTTATTTGATCACAATCTCACCTGATGTAAAGTGACGATGTGGTCTAAGATGGAGTATGAATGCCTAGAAGATGGCTTCTCCGGACCACATTACGAAACACGAAAAAATCGCTTCACGCACTGACCCAGCCCGGAGGGTGGTGACAAGCCGACCTTTAGCACAAACAAACGAAATTGCTATTATTCTTTATTGTTACGGGATTAAAAAGAAGTAATTCCAAAATATAGCAATTCCTTTTTCTGTCGGGTGTTAAAAGTCGAGATTCCAGAATAAAACGTTTTCCTTCTTCCTCTTAGCTTCCAAGACGACAGATTCCAGCCCACATGTGCACATGTATCAAGTGAACACGTACGAAAGAGTGTTATGAAGTAAGATAATAAGCGGGAATTGGATCTTCATAGCGAGGTGGGCTGGACGTGACCGGCCTGTAAATAGCCCAGGCCAAGCCAGCTCTTACAGAAATAAAATTAAGCTAGTTAATAGGCTTCGAAGCGGTATTTGGTCGAGTTTCGAGAGTATCGCCGCAATTAGGCTTAGTTAATAATTATGCGGCGCGATGGAGCTGGCTAATATTTTTTATATTGAGGGTTGGAGCTTTCGGTTGTAGGGTGTGGTTTGGTTTACAGAAGGGAGTAGTAATTAGTTAGTAATTATTGATTAAATAGAATTTCATGATTTGTTCAATACTATTTTTCATTTTTTTTTATTTTTAGTTAGAATAGCATACGAGATCAACGATGGAAAAAGTTTGCCCACAAAAAGCCTAAAGGCGTAGGGCCTTATTATTAATATTATATGCGCCCAAAGTAGTTCTTCCATTGTTTCACTAGGGTCTTAAAAGTGGCCGGGTTTTATTTATTCGGAAATACAGACTAAGAATTTTATATAACTCTTGATTTTGTATAACAAATTGCCAATATTTTCAAATTAATGAGCAAAATCATTGTTATTTTTATTATATGTATAATAACTGGTTTTCCTGAAAATATTAAAAAAAGAGATCTTGATAGATAAGGAATGTCATTTTTTTTTTCAGAAATCAGCTCGCCACCGCTTTTCAAAAGAAATAATACATTATTATGGTCCATTGAAATCACAAGTAGGTACTTTCTAGTTGTAAAAAAATCCTAAAATTATATTAAATTTATTATACTGATAAATTAAATACATCTGTTTTTTTCCAGATTTTTTGTTTGAAAAGAAATTTGACAGAAGTGAAAGGAAATAATTATATATTTATTTCTTATCTTTTTAAATTGCAAATCTTTTTTTAACCGTAAACAGCGTAATGTTAAAACTCTTATTTTTAGTTCTTTGTCTTAATAATATTAACAGCTGATTAATAACATTATTGGCCAACTCTCCATCTACTAACAAACAATTGATAATATTCACGGCCACGTCACCCGCTAATTAAAGTTTTACCCACTTATTAAAAGAATAATACGAAACAGAATTTGATCGTTCTTGTCAAGTCTAACTTGAAAGGTCAATATCAATCCAGTTGCCCCAAATGAGGCAAAATGCTCAACTTTACAAAGTTTCTGCTTGAAATGTGCCTCTTAAAGGCCTCAAACGCGGCATAAAATTTTAAACTCATCACGGTTGACGCGAATTATCTCTATGGGCATTAAATTTACAGCTCCTACATAAAACGAGACGTTTTCTGACTTGCTGGGACTTTCACAGGGAGATTTTATTTCCGCTTGTTCAAATTATTTAATCAAATGTTTGTGTGTTATTAATTTGAGCCATAACTGGATATTGGCGCTTTCTATAAGATTTCTATTCTATTCCTTTTTAATGGTATTTTACAAATACATATAAAATAAACAAATGCGGAGAAATAGTGACAATTAATTATTATTATTGATCTTACGATTACAGAATATTTAAATGTAGGTATCTAGTTCCAAAAAGGTTCCAACTCAGTAAAATGCGGGCTGTGAAGCCTGCGCTGGTCTTCCGTTGGAATCTTCGAACAATTTGATTGGAGACAGCCTGCATCGACCGTGAAATACCATGGACTCTAGCTGATCCGCAGTTTTCAATCTTTACGGTCCTAACGGCCATGTATTCCACGTAATTATTATAAATCCTACCTATAAAATAATACGTATTGGTCACCCTCGAATTAATACTTATTTAGGCTCATACCTATGAAAACCGAAAAGCTCGAGTCTCTCGTTTAAAATCCGAGCATATCCAGACGGATACCTACATTGTTAATTGTGCACAAGAACGTAAATTAGGTTTTTTATTTTAATAAATAATCCGACTTGCTGCAATTTATAATAAACCTAACGTTCCGGTTATTGCTGGTCTATTCATACAGCTCCACATTGTGACATGACTTCAATGTCAAAGTGACGTAGCTACATCCACCTTCCCTGTGGCAGTGTTCTGATATTATCTCTCCTGGAAACACAGCCAGTTATAATTATAATTCAGTATTCGTTTACTGAAGTCATTTCCACGGGAAGTGGCCTTTGCCCTTTTGGTATCTGTAATCAAGTTGAAAATTTTAATAAATTATTACCTTCAGTACACAAATTATATATCTGAGTGCTATTTACCCCTTCAAATTAAAATGTATTGTGGTTTCGATGATTTTTAAATTAGATATGACTCAGGGCTTATTTCACAAAATCTTAGAAAATAAGTTAAATCAATAATACGTGTAAATGGATAGATATGTCTTTGTCACATGGGACTTAGAAAAATAGCTCAGCTCATCTAGATATTTAATTTAATATATAAGAGACATTTGATAAAAAATATTGCTGGATAATCCACACAAAAACATTTATTGGACGATAGTTGAATAAATAAATAGATATATATTTCTTCTCTCTTGTGAACTCTTAGGCCCAAATTCACTATTTTATAAAACAAATCCAGTTTCATTGAACCAAGTTCTTACAATTTTATCTAAGAGTGTCAAACACTTATATCTTAGAGGATCTGATCACATCTAAAGGTGAAATCGGTGCTATAGATTACTAAATGAGCATGTTATCTCATTTCAAATTGCACATAAATAGGTGTAATTAAATCTCTGTGAAAAACACGGGCTAAACAACTGGTGATAATGTTTTAAATAACCAAAAAAAAACTTTAATACTTAAATTATCGTATTTCAACTATTTGTATTAAATTTTGTTATTTTGTTTCAGGTATGTCGTGGCTCCTGCTAACATCAATGTTATATTACACAAGTAAGACATTTAAATCGCTTAATAAAAAAATGCACTGATTATTTTTGTAGATATTACTTACGATAGAAATAATAAAAAAAAGATATCATTACTTTTAATCATTTCACTTAAAAAATATGGTTAATTAATCTTTATCTCTATCGAGAATCTAATAAAAACAAAACCCAAAGTTACTGTACGTATTGTAAATCTGCAACTGGTTTTTAATAAAATAGGTATTAGAAATAATAAACTATATTAATTACTTGACTGTTCAAGGATGTATTAGACACTCGTCTCATTAAAAAATCTATATCTTCTAGTTCTTAGTAAGCTCTTAGCTTAGTTTACGGGTACTAGACCATATACGACAAACCCCTTCGGTTAATTTTATAATAATCCAGATTGAGAAACGAATGCTGTTCTGGAAGTATATTTAAGATTATTTATTTTATCAGTCTACTACAAGTCTGATATTTTATTGTTCATGTTTTTTACTGTTCCAACGTCTCCGTTTGTCTAAAACGTAAAAAAAACGCAAGTGAAACCTGCAAAAGCTGATCTGGGACCAATTTGTAACTAATTAAGTAATTTATTATCGCGTACATTTTATTTAATTTAACAGTGTATATTACTCATGTGACATTATTTCATTTTATGTAACATTATGTATGTAGGTATGGTTGTTTTTTAATTTGTAATTTTTAAAAATGTATTGAATTTATTGGTTACAACTGAACTAAAATTTGATTTAAGTACCTATGTTTAATTGTTTTTGTTTTTTGAATATTATTTTTGACGTTTTTAAGATTTGTATAACTAAACAATGGAATTAATGATTTTGTATCTTGCATTTGATTATTAATTTGAAATAAAAGATGAAGGACTTCTCTTAATATAAATAAATAAATAATATTTCCGGACTAATCACACAGCATCGTTTAACCCCAAACTAAGCAGAGCTTGTACTATGGGTGTGTTAGGTGACTGATATACTACTTAGATACATTTTTTTTGTTAATACATACATATTATTCATAGAAAATACCCAGACCCGAAACCAGAAATTGCAGATCGTACAAAATCTGGTCCCGCGGCGGGAATCGAACCCGCAATCTCCTGCGCCTGCGAAACGTTGGAAGAAAGGAGTAAAATCGAATAATACGTTAGTAAATCCCGATTTTTAAATTAATAGTGTAACTGACTATAACTTTGAAATTGAAATAGACATAAAATGTGTTTGTTTATAAATAATGTTTATATCACATCTTTATATATATTAAGTTGCTACTACTTTCAAAGCGTTCTAGCAATAAGACTCAGCTCAAACTAAGGAAGATGTGAAGATCTCAACGGATCCAGTGTTTTTGTTTTAGAATTCCTACGCTTTACCGTTGCCAAGTCGTTGGGCAAAGCGTTTGGATTCTAAAACGAAATAACTGAGTTACTTCGACGAAGATGTTAGAAGCTGAGGAAGGTGCATCTGAAACTGGTTGCTGTTTTGTCTCCCATCGTGAACAATGAAGATTCTATGAATTGTCATTAATTTATAATAATTTAAAACTTTACATAACGTATTATATTTGAAGACACAAGTGGATGAAGGTGTTATGTCGCATTTTTGTATTTTAGGTTTTTCATCATAAATGAAGGAGTTGTGTCACTACAGAAGTCTTGGCTTCTTCAGATTTCATACTCATAGCTTAAACAATGAGAAAAAGAATAGATGAAGGGTCTATGTAAGCAAAACATAAAATTTCTTCGTACTTTTTCGTTTCTTTCTACTTGTTTAAAAATTAGAATAAGTGTTAGTTTTAGTTAGTTTTTAGTACCTAACAATGTTTTTGTACATGCAAATAAACTATTTTTATTTATTTATTTATTATTGAATGTGATACACAATAGAATACTCTTAATTGAACACAACTTTACAATAAATCACATAAAGATAAAAATTTACAATAATTGTGAATATCGCGATTATGAATTATAGGTATCTTGTCCTGTTTTTTTTTTTTGTTTATGTTAATTACAATTTGTTTTGACATGATTGTGTTTAAAACCAGCTGTAATTGTGACGTCTAATTTGACAAATAATAAATGACTACTAATGACTACCGATTATATGAAGGAGTAATAATAATCGTGAATTATTAAGTATTATAATTATTTTATGTAAATCCTTCTCTGTCTTCTATTGGTGCTCTTCAACCAAATACCCGGTTTTCGAAAGTTAGCAAATCGTATGCGGTTAATTGTGTTAAGTTTTACAATACTTTACCAGAAAGTATTACAAGTCTAATGGGAAAATCGTTTAAAACATATATTAAAAAGACACTGCAAAAAAAAAGCGTACTATTCCATCAAGGACTTCATCTCAGATAAAAATGCCTGGGTTGGTGTAACTTAGGAATGCATAGAAATATTGACTATGTAATTTGTTGTAATTTATACTTATTAATTTATTATAAATATTTTTATTTTAAGATGCTTTGTAATTTGTGACTATTCTTAAGTGCACCATTATGTTTGCCTTTGGAATAAAGATATTTTGAATTGAATTGAATTGAATTGGCGCGGCTACGTCAGCGGGCGAAGATTCGTGTTGCTTTGGCGCGCTCAAATCATCGTGAACGGGTCCTTGCCTGGTCCTCAAACACATTTATTATCTTCGCCCGAATATTTCGCGTTGCAACGATGTACCCGGCCACAAACATTGCGTTAACACGATTATTCGCCGTAGGCCGCTAATGTAAATGTAATTGCAAACATTTCTTTAAACTTTTGAATGGATAATGCGTGATCATAACAAACAAAGACATTTTCGCATTTATGATATCAGTTGCATAAAAAATACACTGCAGTGATTGTTAAAACCGTTCAGACGTCAATAATTTAAAAAGACAATTTTTGGGTTCGATCTAGGAGTGCTGCAGATTCCTTGATGTTCCAGACGTTAATAACAAAAATATAATGCATCCAGTAGAAACGTTATGACCATAAATCTCTTAAATCCCTAAAATAGCAAAGGTAGTAAAATTACGAAGTTTAAGACAAAACTTTTAATATACGTTTTAAAGTAAGACTACAATAAAGTTTATAGTTTCGCGAAACATTAATTTCATGGGAAGTCTAGAGATGACATGTGATATTTTATAGCCGTCTCTTACAGGGGCATTAACTTTATACAAGGTGAACTGGAACTTAAAGCAATTTCAAAATCTTTACCAAAATAATATGAAACCCTGACGTCCCAATTTGGGAACTTACCTAAATAACATAAAAGCTCTAACGTCACAATTGTCACAATTGTGACGTCAATTTAATGTTTACTTGAGCTATGTTTTATAAAAAAACAGACAAGAGTTCATTTTAATCAAACTCATTTAAAATTTATGTAAAAGTATGTAAATGGTATAAACATAGTAATGTCATACCGTAACCGTAATAAAGATTTTTTTGTAATTTTTATGTACAGTATGCGTCACTAATTGGCAAACTTGCAGTTAAGTGGTTCGTATGCAGAAGGGGTTACCAGTTAGCGACGCAGACTGTACCGTTATTCAAGATCTGCACGCAACGTAAACACTTTATCGCGATATTTTTTAAGTAAAACACAATTATTAAATAGAAAATGCGAACGTTGGCTCAGCATATGCAACATATTGCGCTATTTGACGCTTTTTTGCATATATAGTAATTCCGTGACACCTTATGCAAGCTGTTAAGCTGTGCAACAAAGTTGTTAACATCCTGCAGATGTTAACTCATTAACCCAATTTAACTTTTAAACCTAGACCAGTAAGAAACTTTTACTTACATACTTGTGTGTAGTTGCATGTGGACATTAGACTTATTTACAAGTGGTGTAAGTTACTTAATTTATATTTATAATATTAAATATGTACTTAAAATGTCACTTTCAAAGTTACCGCGTGAGTTACAATTTCATTTTAAAAATTAATCTTGAAAAGTCCTTTAGTCCTCCCGATGAAACACTTCTCTTGATTATTGGTTGTTCGAAAAGTTGAAAGAAGAAGAAGTTTATTCTAGTAATACGTGAATAAATCAGGTTTTTAAATGTTTAATAACATTTTGTGTGGTGGTAGGCTTCGGCCGCGGCTTGTCACCACCCTCCGGGCTGGGCCAGAGCGTGAAACGATTTTTTCGTGTTTCAAAATGTGGCCCGGAGAAGCCATCTACCTTCTAGGTCTTCATGTCCCATCTTAGACCACATCGTCACTTTAAATCAGGTGAGATTGAGGTGAAAAAGGCATAAAAAAATGATTTTAATGAATTAATATATTATAAAAGCTAACCTATCTATTATTTTTTTATAAAAGCTAACCTATATGGTAACCTTTCTATGGGTATTATTGTAAAAATCAAACCGTTATTACTATTTATAATAATCAACCGTGAAGAAAACGCATTATTTATATGAAATAATATTAATTCGTTTTGAATAGAAAATATACGCTTGAGTTGACATTACTGCCTTTTATCCCTTTGGTAAACAAATTTAAACTAATTGATAATTATAATGCGCATGCCATAGTTAAGTAATTGCTTAACTTCAACTTCGACGCCCTAAGTATATTGACTTCAAAGCAAAATTAAGTTTTATTTTGTAAACTTACAAACTCAATTACAATGTTCTTGAAACTTGTTAAAGGATTCCAAGTTTTAAAAGATTTAAAGTGTTTTCTAAGCATCTTTTTCTAATAAATTTATTGAAGGACTTTTAATAGGGTTTTAATATTTTTATCGTTTCAAGTTTGAATAAGTTTAGTCACTCGAATTTTTTGTACAATTTTATTCAATGTATTTATTTATTAGATAAAGAATATTGTTACAATAATAATAACACTTTTACAAATCTTTTTAAAAATCTAGGAAAATGTTCTGGTATTTGTATTTTTGAGTTTTTTATGTTATATATGACGGCGTGACGTCCTGGTTCTTCATTGTAGTGCGTTTGTAGTAGCATAGAATCAACTTAAAATGTTCGATGGCGTGAGCGGGGCGCTCACGCCACTCGGTCGCGCGATGTTTACCTGCGGCCGGTACCGGTCGGTGTCAGCCGACCGGTCTAACAGCCAATCGGGCGGCCGCAGGTGGAGGGGTTGTTTACGAGTTGCACTGTTATTTAAAGTACAGTTCCAATGGTCCGGAAGACATTCTTTCTTTGGCTTCTGCTCTGTGCAAACGCTGTCGGAGTTACTTATTGACTTTATCTATATCTCTGTTAAACTGAGCCCCAGATATTTGTGTGATTGATATTGTTCGATTAATCCCGTAATTAATTATTATTCAATGATATAATCTGTTTAAATCACTATGTCAAACCTTTCACCTACATCAGAAGTGGGATACCCGCCTCCACAACCTCCTGACATGTTCATAATTTTTCGTTAATATTCTTGAGTTTCAAATAAAATTGATAGACTCAAATCACATTTTATGGACGCTTCCATAAAGATTAGAAATTGCTAAAAGTAAAATTTTAGATTTACTCTTTACGAGCTTAACAGCAATACGCAATCCGATAGTTATCCACTTCCATTAATTCATGATCAACTCGATAAGTTGCATGGCGTTAATTACTTATGCAGGTTATGGGGCTACCCTTATCAAAAAAAAAAAGAAAAAAAATACAGATAATTGGTAAAGGAAAAAAAAACAGTTCCGATCTAGTACAAAAAAAATACAGTTCATTGCTAAAGGGAAAAAAAGAACAGTTCCGGTCTAGCATTCGTACTAATCCAGGCCAGTTCTCAACTGAAGGGATTGTAAAAGATGATTTTAAATAAGATTAATATTGTAGTGTTAAAGGGTGTTTTACTGGGCCAGTCGTCTGAAGGGTCAAATAGACCAGAACATAGTATAGTATGTTGTCAGGATAATCGAGCACTAACTATTATTATTTTCACTTACAGATTATTTAAACTGAGCCTACGCGAACGAGGACGTTCGCAAGTCAGAATGGCAGTGACGGCGTGACGTCCTGGTTCTTCATTGTAGTGCGTTTGTAGTAGCATAGAATCAACTTAAAATGTTCGATGGCGTGAGCGGGGCGCTCACGCCACTCGGTCGCGCGATGTTTACCTGCGGCCGGTACCGGTCGGTGTCAGCCGACCGGTCTAACAGCCAATCGGGCGGCCGCAGGTGGAGGGGTTGTTTACGAGTTGCACTGTTATTTAAAGTACAGTTCCAATGGTCCGGAAGACATTCTTTCTTTGGCTTCTGCTCTGTGCAAACGCTGTCGGAGTTACTTATTGACTTTATCTATATCTCTGTTAAACTGAGCCCCAGATATTTGTGTGATTGATATTGTTCGATTAATCCCGTAATTAATTATTATTCAATGATATAATCTGTTTAAATCACTATGTCAAACCTTTCACCTACATATATATATTACTAGCTGTGCCCTGCGGTGCTACCCGCGTTATAATGGATGAAGTACTCTTAACCAACAACATATTTATTTGAATAAAGATTAATATTATTATGTTGATACAACTTAAACAAATTATTTCGACCAAATTAGGTACCATAAAAACGGGTTTTGTGAGTTAATCTTAAAAGATAGACATATACTATCGCGGACTGTTTTTTAGATCATTAAAAGAGCTATTATTCTTTAATACATATTTTTTGTGTATCTTGTTTTCACGGCGCACGCAACGGAAGGCTTCAAAGATGAAATAATTTCTCCCGTTTTTACACATTTACCACTATATCTTAGCTCCTATTGGTCGTAGCGTGATGTTATATAACCTATAGCCTTCCTCGATAACTGGACTATCCAACACAAAAAGAATTATTCAATTCGAACCAGTAGTTTCGGAGATTAGTGCGTTCAAACAAACAAACAAACACTTCAGCTTTATAATATTAGTACAGATTGCCTAAATTATTGTATAAAATATCAGACTCGATGTACCCGCATCACAAACTTAGAGCTTACTACCGAACTATATTAAAAATAGATAAGTCTTTCAACATTATTTATGTTTATATCCATGCATACTCATACCACCCTCTGGAGCAAAGAACAAATAAAACAGATAAGACAGCTTTCATAACGCTATAGCGATTGTAGTAAACCGTAGCATTGGAAGTAATCCTCTCTGATTGAGGGATCACACGGCTTACCGTTCTGTACAGCGAATATTATTTCTGTCGTACCAAATGAGAGTTGTGACGTCATTTGATTCGGAATTTAGGAGGTGGTCCGTCTGTCTGATTGATTAGTCTTTGGGTTACTTATAGGTACAGGTTATATCAAAAAAGTTACAACGTTTTAATTAAAGAAAACTATCGGAAAAGAATATGAGATAAGAAATTAAATGGGCAGAGCAAATAGGAAAATGGAAATAGTAAATTTGAGAGATTTAAGTTTTAATTTGCTTTTTTATATTAGAAAATAACTTCGTTAATATTATTCTAAAACAGCGTAACAAACCAAACAAGTTTCGTACTCGATTCCGGTTACAATCTCCATTTTGTCCGGACCAACAAAAAAACTATGTACTACGTCATTCAAACGATTCCTTTTTAACGGACACTCACGTGTGAAACGAGCTTTCACAACCGGGTGATGTAAGTCATTTTGCCCGGGTCAACATTAAAACATAACTATGTTAGCCTATAAACGATTTGAAACAATCTTAAATAACGCACACACATTAAAATATTGGTAACGGTGTTTTTTGTACGGACTGGTTACTTGCTGAGTTTAAACGAATCTGTAGGGAGTATATTATTTTTGAAGATATAGACAAAGTTAATTTATTTTCCAAAACATGTGTACATGTATGGTTTACAGTCATCTAAGTATGTGTGTAGTTATCAACATGTTTTTTTTTTTGTTATGATTTCGGTGTACAAATTAAGAGAAATGACATGCAAGTCACTAAAATACAATCAAATAAGTTGATAAACTAATACAAGATACAAAATAATTTATTTCCATTGTTTGGTTTTACAAAACTTAGACAAATGGACACTAGGTATACGTGTAGTATGGTAGTAAGCTGGGTAACGGGTACGAAATTTTTTTTTTTTTTCATTTCCTGACAAAAAAAATCCAATAAATCTAAAACATGAGGGTATTCATTTATATTGTATAATTTCAAAAAAAGTCGAATGTTGATCAATAAATTATACAATTTAAATGAATTCCCCTTATGTTTTTTATATATTTGATACTAGTGGCCCGCCCCGGCTTCGCACGGGTTTTTATTCAATTTTTTTCCCGGCAATTATTCGACTTTTTCTCGCCTTTTAAACCTTCCCTGGACCTCCACGAACATTTAAATAAATAAATAAATCGATTTTTAATCAGACTAACGAACAACAATTCATTTTTATTTATATAGATTTCGTACCCGTTGCACCCAGCTTACTACCGAACTACACGTATACCTAGTTTAACATTATAGAAACGTCATACCCTCATCGTCGTCGTAATAGTATAGACCTCAAAATGTTTGAAACATTCTAAAACAACGCAAGAATGTATCAAACCGCTTGTTTCACATCTCCGGGTAACGTTGGTAAACAATCGCCACTTTGTCCGGACTAATATTAGTAAATAACTACATAAATATCATGTTTCAAACGATTTGAATCATTCTTAACCAACGCACACATCCACCGCGTGTCATCATTCACATCCGATCCGGGTCCTACGTAAACAATCGCCATTTTATCCGGGCGTTAGAAAATAACAACTGTAGTATCTCAAGGATTTTAAAGATTCTGAAAACGCACACATTTAAAAAAATACAAAAACTACAAACACTTTTAGTGTTCAATAAAATATTTGTATATTGTATTAGAGAAACCAAAAACCTAATGTTATAGTTTTCAAACTAGGCACAATCCTTATCTTGAAAACCAAAAAAAAATATTTCAAAACCTTATGATCTCTATTTAAATGTATGTCTATTATATTAAGTACTAGCGGCCCGCCCCGGCATCGCACGGGTAAAAAAAGTTCCCGGCAATTTTTCCTTATTTGCTCACCGTTTAGACCTACCCTGGACTACGACAAACATTTTAAAACCAAAATCAGTTCAATCGGCCTAGCCGTTCTCGAGTTTTAATCAGACTAACGAACAACAATTCATTTTTATTTATATAGATAGATACCAGATGTCTAGTACCCGAACAAGCTTATAGCTAAATGTTGTATAAATGGTTGTAGTGTGGATTGTCCGGAAATGTGTTTTATTTATGATCCAAATATATACAGTATCTAAAAAATAATACAAGTGTGTGTCTTTTTTAGAATACAATTATAGATAAAATACAAAATAATAATATACATATATAATACACCTAACCGATTATGGCTACAGTGACCTTTTAGCAATGTCTAGATCTTATGTGGCTTATGTGGCTTCTAGCGACAAACGTGCGATCGCAAGATGCACACTTTAAAATACAAAATAACATTCAATCAAATAAAAAATGGAGTACATGTTTCAATGTATCCGCGCAACGTAGGTAAACAATCGCCATTTTGTCCGGCCCACATTAGAAAATAACTATGTCCCTCTGGAACAGGATATAAATAAAAAGAGTATCTTTGACGCGCGTCCGGGTGAAATACGAGCGCGTTTTGATCTGATAATATTTATGGGACAACTACAACTACGTAATTGGACTGGCCCGGCTCGTTTATTATTTCACTTTTGGGTTTTTGTGTATGGCATTTCATACAAAAATATTATTGTTTTTCTTTCCTTAGCCGGAAATAAATTATTGGTTTTATAATAACGTTCGCTTGGGTGTATTTAGGTAGTCTTTTAACTACTTACATGTTTTGATTTCTGATAAATAAACTATAGGTACATAAAATTGTATACATATATCGTTTTTCAGTACTAAAGTGATATGAAAAAAAACCACTTAAAACTTTTTTTTATTTAATTTTTTATTTTCCTTCATAAAATTATTCCTTGTTCTGAATACAACACAAAACTTCTAAATCATAACAAGTTTAGCAAAATTCAAGTAATAAAATAAAATATCATATACCAGAAAATAAACCTTACGCAGCCGTATTAAAACTGCCATAACACATAAAATATACCGGAAGTAATCGCTTATTTTACTTCCGCTTATTATTTTTTATTGTTTATCTATATTTAGAGGACTATGGGTTTAAGAGCTCAGTCAATCAAGTCGATTGTATTATTGTTTTGTTTGTTATATAAAAAAATAATTAAATACTTTAATTCAAAACGTACGAAATGAACGTAAGTTATTTTTGCAACTTTTACCAAGTCATTTTTAAATCCTAATAGTTTAAAAAGTAGGTGAACTACGGGGGGATTTTTTACATTAAGTGCAGGTATATTAACACAATAAAGAAGTTACTTCTTGGAATTAGCTACACGACGAGTCTTCACTGATCCTGTTTTGTTGATGTCTTTCGCTGTTTCGGTCGAAGGCGCGGGTGCGGCTTTTTCACTTCCAAGATCAACGGAGATAGCCGACAACTCTGCAATGCTAGTTACACGATGTCGCGATCCATCAGATCCCAAAACATAAACAAGACCTTGCCGTGTCCAGCATTTAGTTATTCCGAAGCGCCTTCGTGCTTCCATGAAAGTATCATGACGCATCTTTGTGAGGAACTCAGAAAGAGTTATGCCAGTATTCTTCAGATTAGCCTTGGCAGCCCACAGTTTCTCACGAAGGGTTGTGTTCTGAAGTTTGCAGAGAATAGGGCGAGGCCGGTTCGATGTGGAACGTCCCATGCGGTGGCAACGACTGATGTCATTCCTAGTGGATCCTAATACTTTCATCTGTTGAGTGAAAGTTCTAACTGCAGTCTCTTCAAGATTTTCACCCTCGGACTCAGGAACTCCATGTATTAAGAGAATTTTACGTCTGCCTCGCATCTCCAGTCTATCAATTTCGCCCGCCAACATGACTACTTGCTCTTGTAGTGTTTTCAGGGACTTGGTAACAAACCGTTTGAAAGCGGAGAAATCAGCAACAAGAGCTGTTATATCATTTGTAGGAGTGCTGGATCTCTGCAACTTAGCCTCGAAGTCAGCCATAGTATCCCGGAACAAAGAACTCAGCTGAGACAGGGAACTCTGGATATTATTTGTATCCATGCTGAGACAATGTGTTCTTTGAGGTTATGAGGTGTAGTAAATAGTGCTCTTGTCTATGTTTGTGGTTGTATGTGAATGGAGAAAATACTGGATGACAGGTAGGGTGCACAGATAAGTTGTTTAACACATAATTGATTTGTTAATTCAACTAAATACAATTTAAAATAATTAAATAAGAGGAGCAATCTTACAACAATGTTTACTTTGTCACGCCTACCGCCCAAAAAAGAAAAAAAAGAAAAAATTGTAAAGTTGATAAAAATTGTACTGCTTTCTAAAATATTGGTGATAGACTCAAAAAAAATATTACTTAGGCATAGTTTTTGATCCACGGCATTAAGGAACGAGTACCTACTGTTAAAAGCAGAAAACCTTAAAAAATAACTAAAAAATTGAGCATTTTTTCGCTCTCAAGAATGAAACCCCCCGCGCCCAACAAAACACTAATATATCTTCGAGAAATTGTTACTTCTCCTTGAAAATGTGCCGCGGTCTACCCCTAATTGTTTTTCCTAAGCTAAACACTAAGTAGAGTCGTGCATTAACCAGCAGCGAACCTGATTGGTGGCCCACAAAAGGCGAGCTCCTGGCAGACCGCCAAAGCTACTGTCGACATACATTGAGCATTTTCTACCCCGCGCGGAACTGTGACGCAATCCGTTTGTTTTCAACGGATAATGACGGTGGTGTCGAAAGTAAAAAAAAAACGACTTGTCACAAAATCATGTTTTGTGACAAGTCGTTTTTTTTTTCAAGTGTTAGTTGGTTTCTCATGTTCTGGTTGCTAATGTAATCTTGGAAGTTATGGACACACTTCCCGGTTTGTAATTGGGCTACTTTTTATGCATTTGTCAGTCGTGTGACGGCAATGTAACATTTTGATGACATAAAGCTGCTCTGTTAAAATGTCTATTACAAAACATAACTGCCCTCGAGTTTGGGCTCGTTTTGTTGATTTAAGATTATTTTTTGTAACCTTATCCAAGCTCATATAATTTAAGCTACGCTAAGGTAAGCTCTAAGCCTGTGCTACGGGCACGGACTAGACTCCATACATACTTAATATAATAGAGATATATGCATACATATTTTTTATAATCCATATTAAACACCCATACCCAGGAGAAAGTGCTTGCAGTGACACAAATTTTTGACTCCTCGGAGGCTTCATTTATAATTTATTTTTTTATGATGTTAATTTTTTTGTTACTAACTTGACATTCTTCCTAATTGGGTTTTTACTGTAAAAATAGGGTAAGATAATATAAATAAATGAAGTAATATCTCTTCTAAACATATTTCAGGGAAAACCAATTCACGGAGCTCCGTGTGTTTATACTCGTAACTTTGATGGCATGGTTACTTGACTACACAAATCGAAAGAACCAAGAGAAAGCCCACGCCTCAGATATATTGCAACATAATTTTCAATAAAGTATCTTTTGTCAATTCATGTTAGTAGCGGCATCATCTCGGTTGGCGGCGAGCCAGCGCGATTTATGCACTCTCTGACTTGGTGACCGGTCTCGTTAATAACGTGGCTCTCGCTTGGCACGTGTATGGAAATCTTAAAAGTAGCTTAACACGACACGGCGTTGCCATGCCGTGAATCGTATCGGTGTGTCAGTTAAAATAGCCTATACACTTTTGCTCTTTCTTTAAGCACCGCTATTTTTATGTTTTATGTATTTTATTCTTAACGTGTCTATGTTTTGTAAAACCAAACAATGGAAATAAATGATTTTGTATCTTGTATCTTGCGATAAATATGATGACACTGACAGAGTTATTCAAATCGGAACAGTTATTGAGATTAGCGAGTTCAAAGAAAAAAAAACAGTATATTCATATTAGTATACCTAGAAAATTCAAAAGAATTAAATAAAAAAATTAAAACAAAAGTAAGTTCTACTCGCATTATTCACTACTCGTTTCCGCTCTTCCCACTTGCCATGCTATTAAAAAGTCTAAAGATAGCGTTCAAAAACTTTTTTTTTGCAAAGGTCGGATAGCCTCTTTCTAAAAGTCACAGTCAAAACGTTAATTTGCTTAGAAGCACAGGGCATACATGGACAGGTAAACTTAAAATTAATAAAATATTCCAATCAGTACCTATTAGAATATAGTAAAAGTCGATCTCAAATAAACAAGATTCTATATAACCTTGGTATCCTTCTCTGTCTAGCTATTTCAACAGAAATAATGTATTTACAACTTAGCTTAAATATTTCTATAGATATGTAATACCTCATCAAGATCCGAAGGTCAAGGGTTCATTAGGAGTCAGCAGATAGATAACTAGGCCTATTGATGCGAATGTAGTGTGAGCTGAGTGTCTTAATACTTTGATTATTTGACAGCTAAATGCTAATATGATAGTCAATAGGTCCAAAAAGTTTTTTAATGTTAACCAGCAACTAGATTATAGATGAATAAGTAAAAGCTGCGGGTTCTGAGTGGTTTTGCGTTTTTCTTCAATTCTGTGTTATGTCTAGCTCTAATACAGATGTATTCATTCGTTCACTACAGTCAGTCTACATTACTGTTAATATAAACATTAAGTTTTTCTTTAAATGCATTAAATTATAAGAAAAAATAAAATGAGGTAACTGATTTTGTGCTTACATTATTGGTCACGAGAAATAACATAAGATTAAAAATAATAATATTTCTAGTATATTCATACAACAATGTCTTACCCCACAATAAGCAACAATAGTAATTACCTCACCCATGTCAAGTTTAGGAACGCCCCATTATTAGCTAGGTATATTTAGTCTAAAACTAATGCTTAAGCTTACTTGTTATACGGCTAAAGAGAGAGAGGTATTTACACGAACGAACGTACATTATAATATCCTTGGCCAAACTTTTGACAGGTTGCGCGGTACACTTTCTTCAACTTCTTCACATCTTCAATCTATACAATATCACTCACAAACAGCACTACAAAACCCACAGCGAAGCCAGCAAGTTCACAACACAAATATTTAATTCATCGACTTATAAAACTTTTTCGCCATAAAATAAATTCTGCAGTTCATTCATATTTTATTCACGAAGGATCAAGACAGTTCGCTCACGCACACGTGCTAATTCCGATACAAATTCACCTTTGCGTCGTAATTTCGCTTCACGAGTTGGAAATAAAATAAATACGATAGTGATGGGTGGTTTGGGCCGTTATAAAAACCGTTATTACTTGTAGAAGCTGATATCAAAAACTGTGACAAATAGAAAAAATGTATACTGTTTAGATAGCTTTAAAATGTTTGTTGTTGTTATAATTTTAAAATAATCTAATGTGCAGCTAGATAGGTTAGTGAGAACTTGCGTCTCAGTTTTTATAATAGCACGTTTAAACGTTAGAGGTCTTTTGTTACTTTATTAGTGATTAAGTAAGTAGTATTTTTGTAATAGAAAAATACAATAAAAAAAAACAATTCTTTGTAAGATGAGTGCTGGATTTAAATGTTTAAAATTGGTGTAGTAGGTGTCCCTACCTAGCAGTGTAGCAATGTGCGATGGAGCCGTTGTTCAAGAAGATAAATACGGTATGACAATGAAATATTTTTCTCCCAACTTTGGGTCATTGGTTGGAAAAATGATGGTTGGATGAATGAATGAATATCGGTAAACTCAAAACCGTCATCTTACAAGTCATGTTACCTGTTTTAAGTTTTTTATATTATAAATATAAATATTTCCGGACTAAATCACACAGCATCATCTAACCCCAAACTAAGCAGAGCTTGTACTATGGGTGTTAGGTGACTGATATACTACAAAGATACACTATTTATTATACATAGAAATACCCAGACCCGAAACCAGAAATTTTCATTGTAGATAGTACAAAATTTGGTCCCCCACCGGGAATCGAACCCGCAACCTTTTGCGCCTCAGGCGCACCTTCGCCCACCGAGCCACAGAGGTCGTCGATATTGTTTATAACCATGGTAATTTAAATAAGTGAAAATATTTTATTCTATATGATTACTAACATATAAAAATAGCACACCACCATGTTATTATCTAATGCATTATGACGCTCAGCTAGCAAGGAAATATCCCATTAGAAAACTCATGCAAAACTGTTATTGAATCAGTTTCAAATCCCGCTACCGGTATACCCAAACCGTTATCGTTTCGCGATTGAAGATATCGACTACACCTCTAAACGGAAAAAAGCAGAAGGTCTTTTTATTAGACAAGTTGGGCCATAACATCGGTTGATGGCGATGCGGGCCGTAATGGGAATTTGATTCCTTCGGCCGGATTGCTTTGGGGTTTATATGCCTTGTACTTATTGCTAGTTTCAGGTTAAGGGCTCTTATTTAGCCCGCATATTTTAAAGGTTAAACAAATTTGAGGCAGTATTTTTTGATTGCCTCTAATGGTCTGGAAATGTAAGAATAAGTTGTTACATGAGTACAGGATTCGATTCCCTCTTAGGGAATGTTAGTTGAGCAATCAAGATTTAATTTTTATTGCTTAATATGTCGTAGTAATTAATGAGAGCAAAATAAGTCAATTTCAAAATAGACTACGTCTCCTAATAAATACCTACAGATAAATAGGATTTGGTAATTTTTGTTTCAGTTCTTCACAAATCAACGTCTTCAAATGACAAAAAAAAAACAAGGATTATCGACATATTTCATTATTGCTCTTATCATGTGCATTATCATTTTGAATGGTTGTGATACACGTAGCCTGAAATGATGATGTTAACAAAAAAAATCTGACTATTTTAACTTATATGTCACCAAAAAAACTATTGAGCAATTCAATTAAATAATCATCCCAAAAGACACAAAGAACCCAAAAGCCATGTGTACATAATAAAGGCGACTAAAATGAAGCTACATAATAAGGCCCCGCGCACACGGCTACAATATAAGGCTGTGTGCACACGCTCCTAATGAGACTCGTTAGCCTGCGCACTAATCCAGGGAAAAAGACATTTACGTTTCGTTAAGGCTCCGTACTTGCTTGAAATCTTAATTCCCGAGTTTGTTTAAATTCGTTTGAAAAATGGAGAATGGAACGCTTTTTCGATTTCGGTTGGAATTATTTACAAAATTCCATAGAGGCTGTAAGCTCAACTGACTTGTGCCTGCCAAGAGGATGAATTAAAAAGTTTAGTTTTTGTTTTTAATCTGTATTTTATTGCAGTAAAATTGAGAATTGTATAAATTCGTTTTAAATATGGAATAATCTTCTTCGATTTCTGTATTGGTTGGATCAGTAGTTAAACTAAGAATTTCATTTTGACATTAGAATTTTCAAATAGTTTGTTTTGTCTTTTGTTTATTGGGACGAGAATTCTGTTGAAATTATTTGAGGTGCTTAAAAATACTTTTCTTTGACTTTTAAATTAAAATTGTTTGGATTATGACTTCTATTGACATTTTTTTACAGATATTCGATTAAAAACATTTGAATACATTAAAGTTCAGTTGATTTCTCGACTATATAATAAACTAGTGATCTTCGGATATTAAGTAGGTCCTTGTAATTATTATTACTTAATCAATATTACTTCACTTCACAAAAGAGTGCAGGGCCATATTCCTGATATTCCATTTACTATAAGGACTTCTGTTCAATTGTACAAACTGAATAGGTATTTTAGATTTTATGGATAAAAAGTCAGTTACCTATAGTAAAGCAAGTTTAGGTACAAATGAAATATTTATGTTGGCATTTTGGTATCCCATTATATTCTGCATGCAAATTTGTTTATGCTTATATGATTTTATTTTTATTTCAGGTCAAAGAGAAGGTTTTAACAAAGCGTTCTTATATGAAAATGAGCTATGTATGGCATTTTGGCACTGTAGTCTTTCAACACGTGTTTTTAATGCGCTGTGGTCACTACTTTGTTATTTAGTACATGTTCCAGATCCTTTCAAACAATTAAATTTACGACGTTTTTAAGCATTACACGTTTTATGCTCGAAATGCAGAAAAGTTTTGCCTTCGTTGAAATTTCAGTTTTTATGTTGCAACTGCAGCTTTTCTCGGTTTTCCTTCTTTAAAGTTCATTGTTCTTCGTAAAATATGGTGAGATTCTTTTAAGCAGATTTTAGTAATGCTTTTGAAATCATTTTAATTACACTAAGCTTTTGGAATATAATGAAAATTGCGATTTCAATTAAATTTGTCGTTGTGTAAAGTTTAATTACCAAGTCCAAAAAATTTTAGTCTTTTATAGATACCTAATCGAGAACAATTTTCCTCGTTTGATTAAATTACACTACACACATTTAATAATTTAAACCTCATAAAAATTTTTATACATTTTTACTACAAGAAAAACTTAACCTATTACTATAAACAAACCTAGATATTATACACGTGAATTGTAAGATGTTTAACCATTTCATTAATACTTTATGTCAAATGTTTCTGTTTCAGTCTAAAATAATTGTATAACTAACTCCTTACCGAAAGTGCAACATAGAATTACACGAAAATAGCCCTTGATTATTACTTTTTTTTTAAGGCATTTAAATTTTGTTTTGTTTATAAACCTAAATAAATAAAATAAATAAATATTTCCGTACAATCCACACAACAACATCTAGCCCCGTGGTAAGCTCTTATCTTGTGTAACCGGTACTAGACAACTGATACACTTAATGTAATAGACATACATACGTAGATATTTTTAGTATACATATTAAAATAAGAGATAGAGATCCACCTTAAAAATATAGAGTAGATTTAAACAAGTTTCAAAAGAGGCTAGTTTAGAACAGATACAAGAGAGAAAATATTGGCTTCCCGCCAGGCCCCGATTATAAGGTCTCTCGGGCCCTTAGCAGCCTTCGATAGTCTTTTGATGTTTGACCATGAGTGAATATCGCATGCTTTACTTGACATGATTTAAAATGTATTTCGGGATATGATGTCATAAACTGGGACATGGGAAAAATCTTTATATATTTTTTATTTATTCTGTTTCATGTTTGTGGTTTGATATTTTTCTGGAGTGAGGACTATTTTTTTTAATTTTCAAGAATATTTTACTGTGGAAATATATATTCTAAAAGTGGAAATGTTCTTTAAGCCACACACACCAATTTAAGAAGCTTTTCAGTATTTAAACACGACATCATCGAAATTTGATTTGATTTATTAAACTAAGTTAATGTTAGAATACCACTTTGAAAAAGTCGTGATTGAAACAAGTTTCAAAAGAGACTAGTTTCAAAAAGATACAAGGCAGAGATATTGGCTACCCGCCAGGCCCCGATTCTAAGGGCTCTTGGGCACTCAGCAGCCTTCGATAGTCTTTTGATGTTTGACCATGAGAATATCGTACGCTTTTCTATACCTACTTATATGCCTTATCGAAATGACTTTTGGAATAAGATGTAAGTCGGGACTCGGGAGAAATCTATAGAAGATTATGTTTATTTGTGTTTTGGTATTGCAATGAGGACTTAATCCTTTCGGTGTATAGAAAAGAAAAGAAACAAAATGTATGTTAACGTGCAGACATTGTACCAAAATTAAGAAGTTCATCCTAACCGAATAAAGTATTAGCTGAAATGGAGGCCTATGCTATTTGTCGATAAAGTATCAGGATATTTCAACGGGCCTCGGACTGTCGCTATGTCTGAAACCGAGCTGTCATTATTATAATAATATAAGATAATATAAATAAGTTCTTATTATGTAATCAATACAGCATCCGTGAGCGATTAGGAAGCTAGACAGACTAGCGGTGTAACGCGTTAAATAAACGAGTAACCATTTCAAATACAAATGTCAAAAAATCCTTAAACTTGCCTCCACTTCAACAAAAAATATTAAGCTATGCTCTCGAAGGCTCTTGGAATCATAAATTTATAGAAAAACCTGTCACAAGTGTTCTACACATAATGTGTATACCCGTAACCCTCCAACAACTTGTTAGATACCAAAACCCAGGTACTCACGACTTTACGGCCGCCTCGTCAAATATACGAACCGCGACACCTGTAAACCAATTCACAGCTTTGTAATAAACCAACGTGATTCGAATAAATCGTGTGATATTATGTCGCTTGCTAATTTGTAATTAGTGTCGAGTTATTTTAGAATAGGTACATTTTGGTATATTTTTCTTCATTTATGTTACAACCATTTTCGCGCATTATTGGCAATTTGAAATTCATTATTGAATATTAACATCAAACATTGTTTATTTTACCGAAATATTAATGTAGTATGTTTCTAAAATACCAAAATATTATTTATAAAATTGTTTTTCTTAATAAATCAAATATTACAATAAATTTTGCACTTTGTCTGATTACTTAGATCTTATAAAATAAATACTCAACGAATTGAATTTTGTGAAAATTGTGGTAAAGAGCCAAGAAGAAGCTGGTGTCCATCTAATGTTCTCCAGCAGTGTTTTGCACCTATCAACATCCTATATTTTTTATTTTTTGTTTTCAAAACTCCTTTTTCTAGAACTCTTTACAGCAGATATCTTCGCAGTGATTCAACAATGGAAGTCCCGGATTTATTTGAAAGACTTCCGAAAAACGCATCGAAAGAAATAAAACTGGCTCGTAGGGTTGCCTAGAATGCACTTTAAAACGGATCACTTCGATTACGGAAATACGTCTTGAACGGAATTTATAAGAAATGTAATCTGCCTTTTTCTTTACAAAGTGATAAACCCCAATTTAAGATTGAAACTATTTATTCATATATTTATTATTTATCCGTGCGTATAATGGAAGATGTGGGCTCGAGTCCCGCATTTCTCTACTAAACTACGTAACTTCGTCTTAAGTTTTTATTCATAAATTTAAGGATTATTTACTAGTTTCTTTATTTAACTTTCACTTCCGTTTTTTAACCTTTGTTTACTTAAGTTTTTTTTGATAAATTTATTGATTAATAAAACACAAGTTTCAGTTTAAAGGCAGAATTTACTCACGTATATAATAAAGGTTGATAAACTCTTCTCTTCTAAGTTACATTATAAAGATACATAATATACGGCAAGTACCGTTTTTAAAGTGTTATTCGTGATAACTTTGAAAGTAAAAAACATCATTAACCAAAGTATAAAAAATGTGTATTTTTTGTCAGATTGGATTAAGCCTCAATTATCTCAATAAATGGTAAAAAAGAAAAAAAAATTCTTTATTATGTAACTTGTACAAAAAAAAAACAACCAAAAATATCCGAGTGAGTTATATTATTTTGACTTGCACCCAGATAGAGGTTTCATATCTTCGCCTCATATTTGATTCAACCTTCTAGTGTCATCTCCAGAAACAACATAAATATTAATCGAAGAAGACATTATGATTATTCCGTAGCCAGTTCTGGCAACCCTACGAGGCGGGTAAAATGAATTCTGGCGTCCATTGTTTGAAGTCTCGACGAAGGTTCTTTATTGTGCCAGTAATGAGGCGACGTGTGTACCGAGCAGCTCTCGGCAATATGTTGCCTCCATTGACCACTGACCACTTTAACTGTTTCCAATCGAATCTAGAAGCTTAGATCAATACTTTATTTTAAATTCACTTCATATGGAAAATCTTTTTCGGGACTAAGTCACGCTTTCACTTTTGGCTGTGAACTCGATCATATCAGGCTAAACTCTTTTTACTGTCTAACTGAGATCAAATTGACATTAAGCTGTAACTTTTCAATGGTTGAACTTGCTCAAATATAACGATTTGTAGCATAAAATGGTGTAGTTACACGAGTGTTGATAAACTCATGGACTTGAGTTGATAGTTTATCAACTTTCGATTATTAATAGCTCTAGTAGAAACAATATTGTACTGCGCCTGTGGTATTGAGTGAATGCTTTTGTAAAGTAAGTCAAGTTGATAATAAGCACAGATAATAAAACTCTAGTTTTTTTATTAATATTGTTGTGTAAGTATGTACATTGTCTTTCAATGGGTATAGATCCTGGTATCACTTAAGCTTAAGCTGTGCCACTGACGTTTGTCCTCATTGTGTCATTAATCTTGCAAGCTCGAACGCAGGTGATATGAAATAAAGAACGAAAAAACAATGCTTCATGAATATAAAAATAAAGAATATTCAATTCAATTACGAGTACACGTCTGCTTCTTTAAACGTATCGCAATATTATATATTTTATTACTAGGCACTTAATATTTTGTATCGAGGTTGAATTTAGCGTACAATCTTGTACTACACCCAGCGGGTTGCTGTGTCGTGGACATGTCGAATGTGCTACAATGCCCTTAATAAGGCAATCATTAGTTCATTTCCTCTACGAATTGTCTACTGATTGTTGAAGGTTTAATTGCAGGGTTTCCGGTGATAAATAAGGCACCAACATTTGATACGGCGACGTCGTCGCCATTTTTATTTACAAAAGTGTTATATCGTTACATGTCTATACCAATCTGTGTTGTTATTGATGACTTTATAAAGACGTGGAGCCTTTCTGGTTATTAATAGTCCAAGCATGCTCCGTGTCTGTATAGAAATAAACGTCTGAGTTTTGACTCTTAAATAGTTACCAAGAGTTTGTTTAACTACGAGAACAAATATGAAATCAGAAGCTTTGTAGAACAACAACAGACAATTATAAAATTATTTATTTTGCAGAGATTACTTCGATATTTTCGAAGTGGACAACTACCACTGAAGAAGTGGAAGTGGGTACTTTGGGCTCACCACCATCGAAGTCCACCGAAAATTAAACATTTTATTTTCCCGCGGTAAAAGGCTCATAGCCTTCCTCGATAAATGGGCTTTCAAACACTAAAATATTTTTTTTTAATCGGACCAGCAGTTACTGAGATTATAGCGTTCTAACAATCAAACTCAATCTTTCGCTTTATAATTATTTATATAGATAACTTCCAACCGAAGTAAACAGAAAATTAGTAAAACTTACCACATCACCTACATCTAAAAAAAACCCCGATTCCAATTTCTTAATTGCCTTAAAAGTAAAACACCATAAAAAATTGTAATGTGCTCGCGATGCGCTTTCATTTGATACCCCACTCGAGTATATTTGCAGATTTTCGGTTCTCCTTCCCCACTCTCACCGCCATAACTTTTAAACAGCACAACAGATTTTCATAAAACATGTCGAAGAAAACACTTGCGCCAAACTCACCTTTCATACAAAAAAAAAACTAAATTGAAATCGCCCGATCCGTTCGGGAGCTATGATGTCCCAGACAGACAAACTTATAACACCCCTCATTTTTGGTCGGGGGTTAATAATTGAATCGTGTGGGCCTAAGTTTATTGACATTTTGCGCTAGAATTACACCTTAATATACTCGTATTCTGTAAGATGTATTATTTTTCTACCGAGATTATTTCGATGTCTTGTAGTGACAGTTTCTCACACAATACCCCTAATTAGGCCAATCGTCAGCTTCTCTCTCCAGTCAATTATCTGCTAATATTGTACAAAAACAAACAACTTTTACTTGGTCTTAGGTTACATTATTGACGTACTAGTTGTCCGTTCGTGGCTTTGCTCGGGTTAAAAAAAGCTTTTTTCCCGCGAATGTGGTATTTTAAAAGTAGATTGTGTATTATTCTGATATATAATCAGAAAAATACACAATTTACTGCTATTTTATTGTGAAGTGAGTAGTTTTTGTGCTTTAAAGGAGCAACAAACTTTCTTTAAAACTTTGGCGCTTACAATAATAATTACTAGGATTGCATTCCGCTGATTTCGTTAAGATATAGAAAAAATTCTCAACAAATCATGATCAAAATATTTCATTGATTAAAGTTTTAATTATATCTACAATTTGAGCGCAACCATTTAAAACAATAACTGAATCTGATAGGTACCTTATTAGGGCGCTCAGCTATTTTAAGAATACTATAAAAAGTATATAACGGTGGCTTTTTCTAATAAAATATAATGTAAATAGATAAGATTACCAACTTTTTGTATCGAAAATATGAGATTAAAAACTAAACCGCAAACCTCCTTGTAGCACATTTTCATGTATCAACCCCATTCTGCCACCTTCCAATTTCAAGAATTAGAATATTCCGGAACGCATTGTAAGTTAGCCATCCTCCTTATACGAAACCTCATCTAATCTCCGAGGCATAAGGTTGTTTTTTCAGCGCCACAATCTCTGTTTTTTGCTCATAAATATGTAGTGATATGTCGCAGTTTAGTTTATGATTTTCGTGTAATGGATTGGAAGTTTCTGTGAGAAATGGAACGTAAAATCATTTTGTTCACCTATATTGGAATATTGGGGTAGATTTTCATTTTTCTTTTGTGGAATTTATTTTTACCTTTCGTATCGGGTACGATGGTAACTTATTTGAGGTTTTCGTATTTCTTCGTCATAAATCATTCATCATACTGATTTTATATTCAATCTTGTGTTTTTCTTGTGTGCTCTGAAAACAGAGCTTCAATTCTAATGAGCGAAGCGTGTCTTTATGGAAGTTTTGGCAAAACATGTAGGGAAGAAACATATATGGATGAAACTGAAATTGCTAGGATGTGTCATTTTCATGAGATTTAAATACTAGTTACTTACTCTTTCACGCTATTTGATTGATGCGATTAGGGTATCACTACAGCCTATAAGAACTTAAGAAGAAGAAGATTTATTTGTGATTAAATAAATATTTTTGGAGAATTGTGTACAAAACAGATTCAGACATATTTATCATTAAAAACCTATTTAAGCTAATTATATTTATAGGTAAAAGACACAAAATATTCATCTGTCTGTGAGAACTAAAAATGTGCATAAACATTTTATAGAACTGACTGACTTTATAAACTAAATGCGATCTAGAATCGAAACATTCGTAGCCTGAACGTTCTCGAAGTGATGGTAAAAAGTTTTATCGCCGAACACACTCGCCAACTTGCTGTTTTATAGTTTTTGAACGAAACCTATTGAGTTCTTTTGTCGATATATTTTGTTGAGCTTCAATGAGGACTTGAAAGTGTACGTTCTGTTTTAGTGTCAGAATGTTCTTTGGAACTTTAGTCTCTATTGGTATATTTTGAACTCGAAAATGGAATTTGGAACATTCTGCAGCATTTTGATATTTACTTCTTATTCTCAGTCGTAGGGTAACCTTCTTTACTGAAGGTCGTGCCCGCCTTGGAAGGGTTTCATGGAGATGTTGACAAGTCGCCGCCACATAGCTCTATCTTTAGCCTGTCTCAAAGCAGCATGTAAATTGAGTCCTGTAATGCCGCAGACTTGGGTCGACCAGCGTGTTGGTAATATGACTACATAGCTGAGGACTCTTTGGTAGCAGATCGTGGTTCTCTTAGGTTGGTACAGAATGGATCGGTTAGTTATTTTCTCTATTGCTTCACACCGTGGTGGTTCGTAGTCCCCAGTACTTTTCCGAATATCACCGAGGTATTTTGTATTCATTTATATAGCAACTAAATCAACCATCCAAACATCTAAACAATCCAACATAGTCAATGTTTACGAAACCGCACGCGAGATGGCGTGTCGCGGGGAACTAAGCTCACCTTAAGTAAAACGCAAAATTACAGACTAATTAACTTATCCGTAAGTTCTTACAAGTTATTTGTTCTGTTGTTTAATTAATTAGTTTTGCTATTTATGGCTTGATGATGGTGATAAGGAAATTGGAATTAGTGTTTGTTTTCGCTGGTGATTTGTTTGAGCACGATTAGCTTTGGGCGAAATAAATCAGGATTTTACTTTTCTTTCATGTAGGTTATAACTTTATTTGTAACTCCTTTATTTAAATTTTTCTTTACTAAAGAATTATATGGCAATGATTGAGGATTTTTTTACACAAGAGTTGTTTTTTACATGAAGTATCAGTAATCGCTAGCCCACTGCCGTTTTTAAAAAAGTAAATGTCTTTAATGCTATTTTTTTCCCCGCTCGTGGTGTTCTTGGTTACCCAGAAACTTTTTTATAGTTGATACACTCTCCTCTACATTTTCAGTGTTGTTAAAATTTTGTAAATTATGGTACCTGAATCATTGGTTCGGCTAAACTACACACAAAAAGCATGGTATGCGCCGGTGGAACCCTTCACACATACACATAAGCAACCCTATTTACGTTCCCACTGCTGAGACACAGGAATTTCTCTCTTGACAAGACAGATGCTTAAGGCCACCTTGTTTCGAAGATTTAGGCATTTTACTCGCCCAGTCGACGTGCATGCGCGTTACGCGGGAGCCGACTTGATATGAACTCCGGCGAACTTTGTCGGCAGCAAGAACGCCACAATACAGCATAATGCAGTAGCTACGGTGATTTTAATTTTATTGACTGTATTCTTTTAGTATATTGATTATTTTATTGACTTTATTCTTTTATTTGATTGAAATGAAAGTTTATTGTAGTAGGTATGTAGGTATTGAATGTAAAAATAATTTTTCTTACTAATCTTTTTGAATTAGTGAGGTGATAATTATGATTGAAGAATTTGTGGTAAAGAAAGTTGTTTGTAACAACAAAATGAAAACAAACATAATTATTATGTACAATATTTATTCTCATTTATAAAAAAAAAAATACATTTTATATGAGGAATAAAATGCTTTTTTATTTCATTGTAATTTAGAGTTCTAGTGCTAGGTCCTGATTGCAAATTAATAATGTTTTGCGATAAAAAAATCTCTTTATCTTTATTTTCGGATTTTGATTTTGCGAATCCACCGGGATTCGCATTCAAGTGTCAGATTCCGTATAGAGGCAACCAAGAGTGTGTCTGGGGTTGACGATTTCTGGCAGCAGACATTTGGACAGGTGGTCAAAGTGTGATAATTTTGATTGCATCTTTGATTTCCAAAATTCATCATCTTTTTCGATTCTTTCGATATGTACTGTTATTATACAATGTTATTATACAGTTGCCGAATATTTCAATGACAAAACCATTGGTAAATAAATGTAATGTGTAATTATTTTTAAACCAAGAAAATATTTAAAGCCAATAAAAAAAAAAAAATATTTTAAGAATTATTTTTAAAGCCGTGTTGGCTAAGTGGGAGGACACTCGACTTTCATTCCGAAGGTCGTGAGTTCAAACCCCGCCACGCACCTCTGGATTTTTCTTGAGAAATTTATGTGCGCTTTAAACACGTGCTTTAACGGTGAAGGCAAACATCGTGAGGAAACCGGCATGTTCTGAGAACTTTAAACAGTTTGAAGGACATGTGACATTCACCAACCCGCACTTGGCCAGCGTGGTGAATTAAGGCCTAATCTCTCTCGTCAAGAGAGAAGTCCCTGTGTCCCAGCAGTGGGAACGTTAATAGGGTGATGATGATGATGATGAATTATTTTTAATCATTAACTAATATTTTATTGAATTTAATCTGATTTATAAAATTATTGACATGTTTATTTTTTAATTTATACAATAAAATTATTATTTTAAATTTCTTATTATTAAATTGTTGTTAATCAAAATGTTGCACGCTCCAATGGGCAAATTACATTGATACAAAACCTTATATAATACCTACCATTAAAACTACATGTAATAATGCAATAAAGATACTTTGACTTTGACTGGTTCTTTTTCCCCGGCCCAAATACCAAATAGACATTGCCGTCGCGACGGCAATGTCGCGCAGTTGTCCTTGTAAAACCAATTACGGTTTTTATTAATTGTTGTAGTTTCACTTCTGTCGTGTGTGAATCGCACACACACCTTTTTTTTCACGTCGCACGTCGCTCGTCGGGCGGGAAGAGCACTGGCACAGGTCCGTCGTCGGTAAGCGCCACCGCGCGACTGACGAAGCCCGCGGGCGTGGCGCCGCTCGCGGGTTTGTAGGTATTTAGGCATAATTAATAGGAAAATAACACTTCAACACGCACCTCAGCGATTTGCACTAGAAAAATTATTTATCTAAAGATTGGTGTAAAAATAAGGTCAATAAATTTATTATTTTAGGCACAGTATTGAAAATGTTTTTTAAAAAGAGGCAACTTTGGTATTTTTTTCTATCGAGCGAAGTTCATCTTATTGTGTAAATGTAAGCGAATTGCACTCTGTAAGATCCTCAACTGAAACATATATTTTTTTCAAAATTTTACGTCAATTTTTGACTGATTCATATTGATCTTAAAAACAGCATTTGCGGTATAAGGGGCCCTTAATGTCAACCGAATTCCCAGAAACCGCCGATACGATGCACCATTATCACGCGCCATTTTGCATCCGTTCAAAAACCATATTTGAAATACTTAGGGGCCACTGCACTACATTTCGGTAGTACCTACTGTGTTTCTAAATTATTCAAAACATGTTTTAGTTATCATGAAACTACTTAAAAAATCATAGTATAATGTATAAGTTGTTTTGTTAATAATCTTAAATACAAAGCATTTTTATTTAGGTATCTTGTTAGTCCAACTACTGCATTATTTTAAGTGCTGACATTATTTTGACTTGCTAACTTTTTTTTTTTTTCTTTCTTTCCTTTTTTGTTTATCTACAATCGACCTTATGGCCATAATTAAATGAGTTCTGGGTTGGAAATTTTTGGTTGTAGACAAGTAGACTCCATTGAGCAACTCATCATCAAAGTAGGTTTTTAATACATAGTCATATTATTAGCTTCTTTGGTTTGACTTGCTAACTAAATAAATCTTTATAAGATGTTCATCTTCCTAAGGTAGATGTTGCCATCCTTCCACCTGTCAGCCTACGCAATGTAGTCTGCACTTTATTTAACCTCGCTGTAAGGTCCCCTCGTCCTGCGAGGTGACATTAGGACCAGTAATCAGTGTAATTGAGTTATTACTCCATTCGATTGGGTTTAATGAAAAAATCTCATTATATTCTTGAACCTTTCGGATTAACCTTGCGATGACTTATCCGTTTTTGAAGATTATCCAGTATTGTTCGTTTTGTCGAATTATATTCGTAATCTGAAGATATCATGATATTCGATTATAAAATTTTTCGTTCAAATCGTCTCGGTTATTATTGAGTATTAAGGTTTTTGTTTCAAAGGAGTATTTTGTCTTTGCTCTTTTATAAAATAAATTTGTTTGCAGTGGTTGTGTAATAATGCTTTGTAATAATTCAGATTCCAAAAAATTCTGTACTTTGCAGTTTTTCCATGATAATAAACATCGTTTTTTTCAATTGTATTCATAAAAGTTATCTCTCTTCAGTTGTAATTTGTCCACAATTGGGAAAAAATAACCAACATTCCACATTAAAATTTCAACTACCGTTTTCAGTGGTACTTTTTTTATATAGTATGCTTAATAATACTTAAGGTCATAGATATATTATTAATACCCTAAAATGTCAAAAATTGGAAAGCCTTCTGGTAATTAGAAAACGGAGAAGTACCTTTCAAATAAAATGTGACAGGCGAGTGGCCCAGAGCTTCTTCTCAAGTTTTAATGAAACATCAGGATTAAGGTCTCCGCACACTGCAGGTTACGACTCAGGTGATTATTGGAGTCGAACTTGCTAGCTCAGGCAGATGGTAAACCTGCACTTACGTTGTCGCCGGTATCGTTCAATATTACCTATATTATACAAAATTACATCAAGGATACAATAGTTTCCACCGTGAATTATCTAATAACTTATAAGAAATAATAAAACAAGTATCGATCGAACATCTATATAGCTTCGTAGTAATAATGTACCTTCTTCTCTGTCACTAGTGTCATTCATTTTTACAAATAAAAGATATAGATAACCAACAAAATTTATAAAAAACGAATTTTACTGGACAATCCACAAATCACCATTTAGATCTGAGCTTGTGTTACAGGTATCAGATAACTTATATGCAAATAAAATTATCATATCTATCAAGATTTTTTGGGTTTTGTCAACAAGGTATATATAACTTTAAATATAAACCTTCTATAGAAATATTTTATTATTATTTAATAAATGATAAATATTGGTGGACTATCCTAACATGAACATCTACCCTCGGTGTTACTTCTAAGCTTGTTTTACTTGTATACAACCACACCTAATTTCAATACACAAAAACAGACATCCAAACTTACAAATTTACGCGAATAAAATAAAAGTAGTTTAAGATAATAACTTTAAAATAAAATAAAAAAACTGTTATTTAGAGTTTTATATAAATTTATAATATTAACAGTATAATTTTCTAATGAGCGGAGACCTTTACCTATACCCTTGGTACTCGCTTCGGGACAAAATCCAATTTAGAAATTGCTTACGACAGTTCGAAGCATTTCCCCTATTACAGAACACTGCGTAAAACAAAACCTCCAATAATACCTAGCGATAATAGACTTTATTTCAACGAGGTTAGAATTCACAGTTGCTAAACTTTTAGAATGTATCGACGTTATTAAGAAAGTTCCGTGGTATTTTATTCATATCAATAATTCGCGAAGTTAATTTAATTGACATTCTTCACAAGGAAATTGTATATTTAAAGACATATTTTTGAAAGAAAATATTTATGAATTACATTTTACTATTAATTCCTTTAAACTACCTTCTGGCTGCACAAACACAGAGGTCTATTAATTTTTAAGTACTATAATATGTTTATTTTTACTTTGTTGTTCCATTTTAATCTATGTTGTCTATTTAATTTTTGTATCTGTATAGTTTAGCTTTATTAGAACAACGCACTACATAAGTATGTCGTGTGTTGTACTATTCTTATTTATCCATGTACTGTGTTGTGATGACAAATAAATGTCTTATCTATCTACAGAGTATTCTAAGGACATAGGCATCATGGCCATGCAAAAAATCCTATTATACATGACTACTCACTGGGTTCAGATTGTATGGATCGAGTGCATTCCGTTCGTGACCTCGACATTCAAATGGACACGGAGTTAAATTTTAGAAGTCATATAGTCTATATATGTAAAAAGTCTTTCAGAAATCTAGGATTTCATCATCATCATCATCATCTCAGCTTTTTGACGTCCACTGCTGGACATAAGCCTCCCTCAAAGACGACCAATCATTCCGATCGGTCGCCACTTGCATCCACCGTGAGCCAGCAAGTTTGACTAAGTCATCCGTCCATCTTGTTGGTGGTCGTCCGACGCTGCGCTTACCAATCCGCGGCCTCCATTCGAGAACCTTTCGGCCCCAACGGCCATCTGTTCTTCGTGCTATGTGGCCTGCCCACTGCCACTTCAAAGAGCTAATCCGTTTGGCTATGTCGGTGTCGGTGATCTAGGATTTATATTGCGTCAATCTGGCGACTTTCACAATTTCCATTAAGGTACTGTATAATGCACTCGTTAGAAGTAGGCTGGAGTGTGGAGCCATGATATGGTGCCCAAATGAAAAAAAGAACAGTAGTATGGTGGAAAAAATGCAGAATAAGTTTTTAAGGTTTCTCTATTTTAAGGCATAGGTACGGAGTTTACCCATTTTTCCCATTAATGTACCCTACCTTATTCGTACTGGGGATGGTAGGGTATTCTAAACTAGAAGTAAGGAGGGAACTGATGTTGATAACTTTAATTTTTAGTGTGATTAGAGGCATAATACACAACCCTCTTGTTTTAATGCATATAGTGCTGCACGTACCTAATAAGTATGTATACGCACGCCGAAAACCTAAATTACTTGCGATCCCGAAAGCAAGAACTAACCTCCTGAGCAAGTACCCGTTCACACGGGCCCTTCGGACTATTAATGATTTATGTGCAGAGGAGGATGTTGACATATTCTATTATGTCCTTGGCAAAATTCAGGGATGCGGTTTTAAAATTTTTGGATAGGACCCATAGGAATCTTTAAATAGGTTCATTTTAAGTTTAATATTAAGTCGTAGTAAGTAGCGTGTAGAATGTTAGTTTTATGGTTTGTGTTTTAAGTTTAAGTTTTTGTTTTTTTTATATTTCTTTGTCACATTGGTGTCCAACTCTAAAGGCATTGTAAATAGTTTATAAATTAATAAATTCAAAAAAAAGACCATTTAATAACAATTAGGGGATTTGCCAATATGCCAGCCTGGTCATGTGGGTTGGCGCACGCAATACTGAAGGTGGTCTTAAATAAACACTTACGAGTATGTCTCTCTTGTGAGATTCTCTTTGCCGGGCTCTACGGCGACACACGCCCTTATTTAATGTCAAGTTAATTAAATTTCGTTTTAATTTAAAATTTACCCACAAAATCTTCTAATCCAAAATTGTACCAACGAAAAGGTAAACTCCTAACCTAAATTAATGTTAAGCTAATTTACATTACCAAAACTGAAATCCAATTTACGAGAGCAATCATTAAATCCAAACTGATTGGTGTACTTTACAAAATACGTAAACGTATTACCAAATGTAATGGGACCTTAACGTGTTTGGAATTAGAACTTCTAATACGGAGATTAGCAAAATACTGTGATGCCAGCTCAAATAAATATTTTGACAACATTTTGAGCACATTCAATTTGGTTGTAGGCGTAGCAGAAAATAAACACTTTGTAGGTATATATATATTATTCAGTTGCTTCAGACTAGGTTCTAGAAACTCATAGGTACACAAAAATACTTTATTCTATAAGAACGACATTATTTTCAATTCCCACAGAAAGCGCGGCCAAAAACAGCAATTTTAAGGTAAAACATGTAAAATATATTCAGGCCATGACAAAAAGGCCCAAAAACTGGGTGGCCGTCCCAAAGGCCCCCAATCAAATTACAATGGTCGGCGACGGGAAGCATGTTAAAGTTATAATAAGATCGCGGCTTTCGCACATGTTCCCGCAAGCCGGGGATCACGGAGTGTTGCGAGAAATTACACGGTTTTTGTGCCTTCACCTTTTTAATGTTGGTTTTGTGTTCTTTTCTCTTTTTAAAGTCGCGTGGTGACAGCATAGAGGTCGAAGATAAGGAGTTTTACCTTAAATTAGGAACACTTACAGACCTCTAGCTGTATAAATATCTGTCGTATAATTGTGAGTGAGGAGGCCATATTTAACCTTCAAATGATCGCCCGGCATCAGTTCGACCGTACTCAGTACATTTTTGTACATTATAATATTTTTTTCTTGTTGCATGGATTCTTCATTCACAAGAAATTTGTCATTGGTTTACCGAGAACGAAATAAAGGTGTTTTTTCTACACTGACAAGTTCTGTAATAAGTACGTAAATAACCTAAACTATTTTAACCTAAATAGTGAAGTTTATCACATAACATTAAGATTAATTTATAATCATTAAGATTTCATATCAAGTCTGATTTTAATTTTGCAAAAAAATAAAGACATTAGTATCTCTTTGTTGCGACCTTTATGTAACGACTTTCAAAGTAACATTCTCAAATTGTGATTTGGAATATATATTCTATATGCCATTTAGTCTCGTCTGCCACCTCAACTAAACTACTGGGCAATATAATTAATTATTGTGCTTGGATCTTGGGTAGCCAGTTTTGTTCAAAATAGAAATATACCGACGAAACTAGGATCATTTACTGAAAAGCCAAGTCACTGTTTGCCCTTATTTAGCCGATCTATAGTTTTTGTAAGGCAACTACTTTGCTCGCAATTTGTTAACGTTCGTTGCAGATAAATGTGCGCTTAGCTTATTAAGCTTCGTCACTGTTTGTTTTAAGATGTTAAATTAATAAGTACTGAGGATTTATCAGAGACAGATTATAGATTATTGTGCTGGCTTTTGATATTGTCGGTAAAACGAGTCAAACTTTGTTGGTCAATTTACTATATTAAAATAAGTACGGTATTTACGTAATCATTTTCGTGCAGTAAACACTAAATTTTATAAAATATGCTATTTAAGAATTAAATTCCTGAACCATTATGAATAAATATTGAAATAATTGTTAAAAATACGAAAAGCTTGCTTTGAGAAACAACATTGAACCCTTAAACGCTCGCGTCCGTAATGCAACAGTCAGTCACTTCATTAAAATCTGACCGTAAATTTCCTACTCTTCAAGCATGACTTGACAGCACTCAATCGAGTTACGATGCCCAATATTGATACAATTGTACCAACAGAGCGAACCCAACATAACTACGGATGGTTGGTAATTTGATTTTGCGACGATACTTCTTGGAGCTTGCGAAAAGGAATTTTATTGCCGCACGCAATTTGACTGAGAATTTTTCTCGGTATTGTTCGATTGAAGGATTTCACATCTGTTTCTTGTGTTGGAATCTGAGTGTTTCGAGTGCCTGGTAATATGTTCGAAGGTCGTTAGCTTGAACATGTATTTTCGAATGAGTACCTACAGGTTTTTGTCTTGGAAATCATAAAAAATGTTTTAACACATTATTATCCTAAAATTGCTAAGGAAGTTGAATATTATTATTTCTCGTATACCACGATATTTTAGTGGAAATTTCACTTTAAATATCGTAAGTAAAATTCACGCAAAACAACGTCATAGAGATAGAATTATGTGTATATGATTGTTTGAATATATAACCAGGCAGTTTTACCGGCGGTTGTACGGTCCTTCTCTTTTTCTCTTTAGCTGAAGAATGCCCTCCTGAACTTAAGCCTCTCTTATAGCCTTAGCCTTAGCATCATAAATATAATTACCTAATATTATTTCAAAGTGGCAACCATCTGCAGTTTATACAGTCCCTTTCCCAATTTGCGAATGAAACAAAGTAACCTTTAGATGTCCGGATCAAAAAATTCAGAATTTTAATTATAATCCCATTAAAATCCAAAAGGAAACAATTAAGAACAGATTCTCACAGCATAAATACAAAACGTTATTTTCGCAACACTTTTAACGCATTTAATATTTATAAGATCACACTTTAAAATCCGTTGTAGCTTTATTTGAGGAAAAATCCGGACTTCATTGTTGGCCCGGAATGAATAAGTTCGGATAAAATATCCGTATATTTTTTATACTCGCTCCATTATTGAGATTGTTGTCGAGGGTTGTAGTAACGTTTAATACATGAAAAATATTCTTAGAAGAATTTTATCATATTGAGCATTATTGTAAGCCTTGTAGGAGACTTTGCTTATAGCCTATAGGGGCCTTATTTCTTCCAGTAAAATGTTTAGAGGAGTAGTATCGTGGTTGTGGGACAAATTTATATGAGTTGCGCGTGTGGGAACATCAGGGTGACCTATTTAGGAACGATGACATAATAATGTCGAAGATGACTGTATACTACATAGTATACAGCATAATATAACAAAACAATAAAAATAAAACTTAAGCCTTAAAATCTTAAATATTCTTAATTATAATATTATTCAAACCAAATATTTTACTAAAGAAAATAATTGAATATATGGCGCTTAAAATAAATAAATATTTATGGACAATCCACACCACAACAACACCATACCACACCAGACTTAATCTGATATACTTAATATAATAGATATACTTAAATAAATATTTTTTGTATACTTATAAAACACCAACACCAAGGAAAAAGTGATTGAAGATCCTTTACCCCTAAAACTATTAAGTTAAAAATAATTTTGGTAGCTCTTTTCTAGGCCTCATCATTATCATCTCAGATTAATCACGACCACTTTTGAAAGAGTTCACCTCGCCGATCACACATCGCCCATCCATCTTTATTAATAAGTACGTATTACCTACCCTTTTCGATTCTCAATCTCCGTCCAAAACCTTGCGGCGCCATGAGCTATCGAGCGTTTTACGAGCCATATAGTCCGCCATCCTTACCCGCTAAATATGTTATGAAACAGCAAGTTAACGTGAAATATCTCCGCTTAATGTCCGGTAAACACAAACCCCATCTGTATTCACGGCGGAAAGCTCAGCGGACATTTTGGTGCATTTTATAAAATGAGCGGATGTCCGGATAACACGTGGCAGCCGTCGTTATCTTGATGGTCATAACATAAAAGTTTTATCATGAGTATGATGTTTTACCTGAATGTGCAAATGTCGTGAATATTAATGAGCGTGTTTGTTATGTTCTTGGGTTATGATCCTTCTTATGCTATTAAATCCTTATTTTAGTATGTGGTTTTAAAATTTAAAATGGTGGCACCGTTTTGTAGTTTTTGAGGTTATCCTGTACAAAAGGACATGTAGACGCGGCCGGAGACTTTAATTTATATTATGTATGTTATAAATTATCTGTAACTACTTAAATAGTTGACTTAACCGGGAAACACCTAGGTGAATAAAGTCTACTAAAATAGTATACTTAATGCACCTGGGTGAATGAACTCAGGTGAATATAAGTACGTGAGGAGTAAGGTGAGTATATATTTAATTTATATGCACCTATTATTTTCCATTGTCGCATTAGTTTTGTACTGTAATGGCAATGTAAAAGTGTAAATAAATAAAATAAAAATAAGTACCCGAGAATTTCATATTTTGTAAATTCTCGGAACTGTCTTTGACTGATATCTTTCTAATAATTTATTTATTGTATTTATATTCGAACGGATCCTTATGCGGTTTTTTTGCAATAGGTAGATTGATTCAAAAGGAAGTTCTTCGCATCCGAGCAAAACCGGAACGGGCCAGTTCTTAGTAATATATTTCAAGTTAGGGTGAGGTATTTTCTTGGTACCACAATAATTAAAGAAAGAAAGAAAAAAATACATTTATTTCGACAACACAAATACAAAAAAAAATAAAGTATATTTAAAACCAAACTACAATAATAAAAATAAAAAAAAATACAACATAAAATCACATAAACATTGTGAGCCGAAATAGGCGTTGGCTCAGCATGTGTCGAACGGTTGCCGCTCAGCGCTGTTTTTCAGCCAAAAACCTTTGATGTTGTGTGGCGTGGTTAATTATGGCGATTGTTAATTTTTCCATAACCACAAGTTTGTTTGAAATTGAACTGGTACAAGGACATTATTATTATTCCGCAATAGATGTCTTGTTGATAAGATTGAGAGTACTTGCAACGAGAGATAACGAAGTTTAACTCCATTTTTTTAAATGCTAGCTGCGCTCTGCGGTGCTACCTGCGTTTTAATGGATTTTCCCGCGGAATGATCGCGGATTATCGTGGAAATCTATATAAATGTGTCGTTTCATTAAAATCCATTCCGTAGTTTTTGCTTGAAAGAGCAAAATACACATAAACACAACTTTGACGTTTATAATATTAGTAGGATTAAGTGAAAAATGCCGGATGTCCAGATTGCCCAGTTATCATGTAAAGACGTTAAGAGTAACTTAACCCTAATGGTCATAACGCTTTATCAACCTAAAAGTATGTTGAGCTCCAAGATACATGCCAAAAGTACAGCTGAAGAATAAAATGGCTGCTTTTTTGACGTAACTCTGTCTTAATTTTAGAACTTACAAAGGCTTGCCTTCTATTTTAAATGATTAAATATTCTGCATAGAACCCTGTTATTTAAGATTATTTTGTATATTTGTGGCATGCATGTTACTTTGTGAAACTTCAATTATATTGGAATATTTTTACAATAAATTTAAGTCTAATTTTAACTCTGTGTTAATAATTCCGTTAATTATGGACTATGTACTAGATAGCTCAAAATATATACCGTACTCAAATTACAAGTAAATGCGGGGATCAACGAACAAAAAGCCTGTTTTAATATAAATGTCGTGAGAAAATTGAAATAAATTGTGGGACAAAACAAATAACGGGCGTGCTCGCGCCACTTTTTGCGATTTCAGCTGCTGCTGTAGGCTGCTAATATTTCAAACGAATTCATTTTTTTGAAGAATCACTCTTCGTAGTAAATACGACAGTATTCGTTGGTTAGTAAAAAGGAATGTTGTCTTTATTAACTACATTTTTAGCTATAAGAAAAGTAATATGAAGCAAATAATTTATTTTAGATGAATAGTTCCAAAATAAGAGGAAATATCCAAAGTTGTTTGAAAATGCTTAGTAACTCAACAAAGTGCTTTTTAATTAAAAAGCTGTTTTACCAGGTTGGGCGAAAGTATAAAGCAAATTAACTTGAATAAAAACTAAAATTTTCCTAGAGAACCAATCAATATTCTTTATTCAGTAGATAGGTAAGGTTAACTTTTGAATTTAAGCATTTTAATCATGAAATATACGTTTCTTATTTTTATATTAAAAATGAGCAATAAAACATATAGATTTGTCAAAATAAAAAAAATCTTAATGCACACTTGTGCAGAATTGAGGAACTAGAAAATATGTATTATATGTGAAAATATCAAATTTTTTTTTTTTTTTTTTTTTTTTTTTTTTTTATACCACAAAGGTGGCAGACAAGCATGCGGCCCACCTGATGGAAAGTGGTTACCGCAGCCTATGGACGCCTGCAACATCAGAGATATTACCTGCGCGCTGCCGACCCCGTAAATGCTTCAAGATACCCTTTTTGAAATAACCCATACTATAGTCCAAGGGGAAAACCTCGGGAGGGAGATCATTCCACAACCCGAGAGTTCGCGGAAGAAAGTTCCTCTTAAACCTGACAGTCCGCGAACTAAACGGCTCCAAGGTGTGTGGATGAAATCTCTTCCGATGGCGAGCGGTGCGATTGTATAAGGTAGCTGGTGGCACTAAATCAAACAGTTCATCGGAACACAAGCCATTGTACAGGCGATAGAACACACACAGAGAGGAAAAATCCCTTCTAAGACTCAGTGGCTCAATATCACCTGTGAGCGAGGGATCATCAACGATTCTCATAGCTCGTCTTTGAATCGCGTCAAGGGGCTCAAGCTGATATGCCGGCGCTCCAGCCCAAAGATGACAACAGTATTCCATGTGCGGCCGAACTTGCGACTTATAAAGCAGAAGTCTTTGCCCCGCACTGAAATACTGTCGGGACCTGTTGAGCACACCGAGCTTTTTAGATGCCATCTTGGCCTTATCCTCTAAGTGACTACGAAACTGGACGTTGCTAGAGATGTCTATTCCTAAGATCCCTATGCTCTTAGAGATTGGCAATGGTGTATGACGGAACTGTGGCCCTATAGTAAAGGAGTTCTTTTTGGCGGTAAAAGCGCAAACTTGTGTCTTAGAGGGGTTAAATTTAACCAAGTTTTGATCACCCCAGACAGAAACTTTGGATAAAATATTTTCAATTTCAGACACAAGTCTCTCTCTGCTCTTCTCCACGAGCGTCTGTGGGATGTTAGCTCGGCCTGTATAAGATGTGTCACCTGTACTATCATCCGCATAACAATGAATGTTGTCAATAGACAGCATATCATTGATGTGTAGGAGAAATAGCGTTGGAAAATAAAAAAGAAAAATGAAGAAAAAATTCAAACATAGTTATATCACCACCATGATGGGCGCCAATTTTTTATCACCGTCACCGTAATTTATCAATATCACTAAACGGCTACATTTTACTTTTATTGAAAACAAAATAATATAATTAATATAGAACCGCTCAACAGGTAACTGTTTCATCAAAAATTTGACATCTTATATTGGCACCCAACGTTGTTTGGTGGCAACGCTGGGCGCAAATATAGGACATATTTAAACATCATAATCAAAAACTCTGATCTAAAAACACAGTTAAATTTTTCTCTATTTTGTATTTCAATTATTTTTAACTTTACTTATTACTTGAAATAAATTTATTTAATATAAACCAAAGGTGGGCCTGAATTGTAAACCTCCGTAGAAGATTACCTATATAACTTGACAGATTGTCCATCAACTTTACCTCAACAACCACAGGCTCTGTGTGAAGTGCTAAATTGAAAAATTCCACAGTACCTGCTAAACAAAATTATTAACCAATTATAAAACCGTTTCCCCACGTTGGGCGCCAATATAAGATTAGTTGAACCTTTTCCCACGAACACTAAGGTAATCTATACTTCTTACTAGAAATAACTTAGAGGTAATAAAAGCTTCGCTCCATATTTAATTTGTCATACCTTCCATCAACTTGACCACAAACACATGGAGTTGTAAACAGTTACCCTAAACCATTATAAGATAAATTATCGTTAGCATTTGTTTGTCTTTGTCAGTCTCTGAAATTTGTGTATGTAAGAAAGATACAATATTTATGATTAATTTTACAGCTTTGCTATCTGTTTTACATAAGAAGGTTTATTACGACAAGTAAATCCAGTTTTAAATAATATGAAGCCGCTAACAAAGTGGAGTTTAATTTAAAAGCGATTGCCCCACGTTGGGCGCCAAGATGGGAGAACTAAACCACTTCCTGAACACTCAAGTAAACTCTGCCCGACCTAGAACACCGATTAATTGAGTTTAGCCGGTATCCTATTTCATGGCCTTATTTCCTGAACTTCCCGGAAAGCTTTTGATGCGATAGGTATCTTATTTTGTATGTTTATTTATTATAGTGTAGATAAGATTTTGTGAGTTGTTTTGTTTTCGCTAGTCCTAATATGTATCGTCTTAATATAGGTATATTTTGTTGTGCTTGAAAACATGGACTTTTTGTGCCACTTTTATATTAAAAGGCGACCCATGAAAGTAAAAATATCTACCAAATTGTAATTAACTAATAGTTACGTAAAGTAAAGTAGGTACTTTACTATAATAATTGTTAAGAAAATCAATAATATGAGCGTTATAGGTATTGCCTTACGTAATAATTTCCTCAAATTACTCAATAAATTTATTGAGAAAGTTTCACGTCATATTACGCGACATAAATCCTTCTCATACCATATTAATTAGATCTCAATTTAGATCTGTTTATTAGAACTGTTCCATTAATCTAGCGTAATTGGTTATTAAGATTCTGATTAGTAATGATATAACTGATTAGATTAATTTGTAGGGCGTGTAATGGGTCGGAGGAGTCATCAGCTCGGACTGTGGTCTGTCAGTCAGCTGGTAAATTAGAGTTGATTGCGCAGACCTCAAGTTCATTATGTGCTTAGCCATGGTATTTAGACATAGCTAGATGGCTTGGTGCAATTCCTTATTATAATACTCTGCGGTTGAAGCAATAGTTTCCATTTGACTGCCTCAGTGGTGCGTATCTATATCTATTACATTAAGTATATCAGATGTCTAGTACCCGTAACACAAGCTTAGAGCTTACCAGATAGATGCTGTTCGGCTAGATGCTTTAGTGTGAATAGTCCTACAATATATATTTATTACTGCCACTATTGTTGTTTTAGTGTGTTTTAGTGTCATTGCTTGGAAATATTGTAGAGCAATACCGTTATTATGAAAATATTAAAAATAATTAAGATACAATTCTCTAACGTGACTTAAGAAAAAACTCAAGAATAGAAAACAAACAAATATCTAGCCTTTGATTTCACCTCGCGCATTGAATAACTAAGAGTATTAAGTAGAACTCAAGTATAAAAAATTTATTAACCATTTGTTACGCCATTCAGTGTGTATATTGTGTTGTGTTTTCTGTTAAGTAAACACTTATGACTAAATACAAAATGGTGTTTTGTTAGTTCGTCTGTTAGATCAAAAACACAAAGTTTGTCTTCACCGTTAGTTTAGCAATGTACCTTATTGTAAACTTGCATACAACGTTTCTTCCTGTCTGCCATCAACTAATCATACCTCGACATTCCTCGTTCACTCATTGTGCTATAAAAGCTAATGGCAGCTTTCTGTGTCATATTGTTTTTAGGGTTGGCCGTTACATGGCGGGGTTATAACGTGTTACGTCCGATATGGCGTTATAGTGATGCTTTTAACGAGCCCAGAGTTCCTTTCCTCGACCTTTGAGTATTAATGTTGTTTTATGGGAAAGCTTGTTCTAAATTAAAGTTCAGCGACCGAGATAACCTTTAACCGTCTTCTATCTACCGTTGATATAATATTATATAGAGTCATTTTAAGTCAGTGTTTAAATTGCAAACAAAAAAACAACAAGTTTAACTTGAATTCCTAATTGATGTTGATATTAAAAAGTAAACAAAATAATCTATGGTAAGAGCTCAAAATTGAATTCGTAAAGCAAGATATTTTTTCGTTGTTGAATAAAGTCTCTTTGTAATAGTAGAGACATTATCATTCTACCCGTAAACATTAAAGAAAACAGAATATTCCAGGATGGCAATAACGAATAATTATAACAAAGAATTAATCCTAAGTTACTACCGTAATTTTCGCTCATTACCACAAAAAAATGTGCTTATAACTCAAGAATATGACTAGCTAATTAAAACACGACGCCATTACGTGCCTTCGGCTATCAAACATAATTACGTTAATTTATACACTTTCACACGTAAATTTTTCAGTAGCCATTGTTTCTGGGGTAATTACGACAACAATGGGGTGTAGCACCCCAATGAATGGGTAAAAAACCCGTCACACCGTGCGCCTATTGTGTTATTTATTGTGGCAATGTCACTACCGGTAATTATTGTTTTTTGCATGCCACCCTTTCTGTTGGCCATTTTGATTAATTTGCTCGTCGTTGAATTGATTTGAACAGCGCTGACAGAAATAAGGGAAATGGATTCTTTGTTTTTTTTCATTTGCGGTTATTCACATTTCGTATATAAATATTTTTTTATAGATTCCGCCATGTCTCTATAAATTATTGTTAATGCAGAGTAGGTAATTAGTTTATTGCCTTTTACGTTTTAACTGTTCAACGGATTTTTTTATTATGAGCCATGTTGAAAGTTGGCGCTATGAAAATGAGCTAGATTATTAAGATAATATAGTTCTTTAAACAGATCTAGATACTACGGAAGCAGACACTGGACTATACCCTCCTAGAATAAGCAACTTGGTGGATATATTATTTTTTTATTATCTTTTTAGTTATTCTGATTCAGTTCAACTTTTACTTAAACTGAGTTAAAGTTTTTTACAAGATTATTCCTTACCGAACGTTCTATTATATTGTAGCGTCACATAATATAATAGTAAAAGTAGTCTTAACTAATCCAACTCTGACGAGCAACTTTTCTATTGTCACAGAAGCCGATTATACACTGGACGACTCATTCTGGAATGAAGAAAGCCCAGTTGGTGAGTGATAAATGAATAATGATAGCCCTTTAGTTATTCATGCTCAGCTCACTCGATCAATCACCATCCATTATACTCTATTCTTGTTTCATGCCGTAGTGTAGTGATAATGAAAATGTAGACTTGGGAAATAATCAGGGATAGGTAGGTAACGTCGGGCTGCTGATAATGATGTTTAAGATCATCATGCATCAGCAGAAAAATGCCCGGTTTGATGATCCCTATTAGTGATTCCTGTGTAGATAAAAAAAAAATAGGAAACAGCAGAAAACTAAGCTATTAAGAACAGTTTTGCACTATGTACTGTCACGGGCTATAGATCGGATTCGAATGGGTCTAGTGTGAAGCCGCAAAAACTCTTTCGCCCTTGCTAGTACCGTTCTTATAAAACTTACAGCTAATAACTGCCCTAGAGACACTCCTGTCCTGATGGACCACTCACCCACCTCCTTACACAGTTTGGGAACTCGAAATTTAAAATCTCGACCATAATAACGGCGTACCTACCGAGTTGTAAAAACGCGCCGGACGTGGGCGCTATTTGTCACCGCAGGGGAAGTAGCCCATAAACCGCCCATAGCGGGATGTTATGAATTTTTTAAACGACTTTTTATTGTAGCAGGTGAGGAGTTAAGTTGCTGTAATTGTCCGGCTGTCTTGGGTGAAAATAATTTCTTGGGAGAAATATTCGGTATTTTTTGTTGCAAACTTTTGCTTCAAAAGTGAATTTCCTATCAAAAAGAGCGAATTCATATAGGTATTTAAATTATAATTTTACTTAATATATACCACTGGGGGATATTGTTATTTTTTTAATCGAAAAGTGAATTCTATCCAACTATACTCCGATCTCTCTTCTGATTGAACTAAAGTACCCAGCCTATTCCAAACCAACACAGAATCAAAATACGAAACTATTTGAATCCACGGTCTTACAAAGGCGAACCTATTGCGGTCTTTTTCATGCACATAAAAATCAAAAGCGATTTCAGTGCCCTTTGAGGGAACACAAAGTTTACTCTACGTATGTAGAGTAGCGCACACACCAATAATACTCTACGTAGAGCAATATTCATGTGTGCGTGCGTGTGTATGAAATGTGTAGTGTTTGAACGGGGTGCGTTCAGTTGTGTTTAATATTAACAGGTCTGGCTAGACCGGTTCAAAGTATCTGTCTTTTAGGGTTCCGTATTAAAAGGGTAAAATGGTACCCTATTACTGAGAGCTCATCGCCTGTCTGCACCGATCGTTTCAATACGATCATTTTATATTAGATTAAATAAAAAAACCCGTTACGAAATAATTCTGGTGCAATTAGAAAGTCTGTAAGTCTGTGGCATCATAACACCCCTCTTTTTCGGACGGAGGTTAAATAAGTGAATACGTAACAGCAATCCCTTTCGCAAAACTTTCATCTATCCTCAACTACCATTCCATATCATTCAGTTGGATCCGATTCTAATTATATTCGGTACGTCAATTCCCGAAAGCCTTCGAAGTCACATCGTGTAGATAATTCCGGCATCGGTTCCGAGATTCCATTTCACGTTGTCTATAATGTAGATTTCATTTCAGGGTTCGCTTCCTGTGGACATCAATCGCTTTATAATGGACAAATGAGATATTGCAGGGGCCTTTATTTATATTAGATGACTGGGACGGAAGGTTCTGGAAATGATATTGTCATCATTTGATCATATCATTGTCATCATTTGATCATATCATTGTCATCATTTGATTGCATTGTCATTTGAGTACGTTATTGTCAGATTGTTTTGGCATAGCAACTGAAAGGTAAAAGCGTTTCAGTTTTTTTGTGATATTATTTCAAAGTGTTTCATAATCATCATCGAAGCTGTAGGAGGAATATTGCTGGATATAAGCTTTCCTCGTAGTTATGGCACAGATTGTGATTATGGTCACTTCAGTTAGAAACGACCCAGAGATGTCCAAAATAATCGATTGTTTCGATACAGCGCATCGATAATACGGTTGTGTGGATTGTCCGGAATTATTTCTTTGCTGTTTCGTGTTGGTATTAAACGAGCTGACCCAGCAAACGTTGTTTTTCACATTATATCGGGAAAAAACTATCACTCTTTTGAAGTTTTTTGCTACTAGTTATTGAAAATCCTGAACTTTCAATCTAAATAGAAACCGTGTAATTTTCATTTTTCAGGTAAAAAAATAACCACATGGTTCCTAAGAACAGATATACATATTAACAGTAACATTAAGTGAAATGTAAATATATTTCTCTTGTAATGAAATGTAGTTCTTAGGAGAAATAAATGTTCCGACCCGAGATATTGCCATACTCGCAAGTTTTTCAAGGCAATCAAGTTTTCCAAGAAAACTCCATAACCCGGTCGATTTTTTGTTCCAATAGACAGTCAAAATTATCTCAATACAAAGTAATAGTTTCCATCTCATAAAACAAACACACAACAAAACAACCGAAAATTCCACAGCTAACTTTTCACCTGACCTAATCCACTACTTCATTGGTTTCACAATTCAAACAACATCCACCGGTATCGGGTTAAAACCAGCCGAAACTAGTGCGAACCAGTTTTAGCCAGTTTGAAATCAAAACTGGTTTCGGTAAAGCTTTGATGTGGCGTCGGAAAACTTTGTGAGTTGTAATGAGTGAATAATTCCAACTATTCGGTTTGTATAAGCGCAGAAATTTGTATTTAATAAGGTTATGTTTCAATGGACTTTGAGAAATTCCTGGTATGCTTTTGATATAAGTTCGCCATTAAGGACGAAGTTTGGGAGGCCATTTGTCCATACCTGATTCACCTTCAAATAATGTATACCAATTACGAGGGAATTTTCATAGAATTCAAAGCTCTCTGGTATTCAGGTTAAAGAAAACGTCAAAAACAACAAAAGTATTTTGTAATTGTAGCAACAATACTGTCATTGTTAACATAACATTGTTTTAACATGCAATAAGTATTTTATTTAAGTAGGTTAACAGTAAATAATTAGTGTTATTGCAATATTTGTCGTTTTACTAAAATGAATATTAACAGTACATCTCTTGTGTATTTGCTTTGTATTCATTGTATTCTTGAGCCTGAGTGACGCAGTAGCCGCATCTCGCAAGCCAAGGTCATCACGAAATACCAGCGCTATGACAGAGTACTCTCGTAAGTCTTAGCAAATACTGAGTGGTCGCCGCTTTTGTCATTTGAAGTCTTCATTTTCTCGAATATATTAGTAATACGTGTTTTAATGTAAATGGCAAAATAAACGTTTTATTATCTTTATATATCTTTGTAGGAGGTCTAGCCTTTGTTCTTACACTATTACATACATAGTGACTTAAAATTATTCATGAACAGCGGTGAAAGTAATCTTCTAAGCCTTTGGGTGGATCCATTATGAGCATGAAAGGCAGTGTGCACTTGCATAAAATACAATTTCTTAAGTGGATAAAGTTTATGAACCATTCCTTTAAGGATATTGTTTTGGAAATATGAAACTCATTTCAACTTTAACTTCACCGTAATCATAAACCAAAGAAAATATTTCATAACTAGTTATCCGCCTTGTGTTAATTTTCTCGCGGTATCTCATATTTTCCCGCCGTAAAAAGAAGTTTTTTTTTTTTATTACTCACACAGCATCATCTAACCCCAAACTAAGCAGAGCTTGTACTATGGGTGATAAGTCACTGATATACTACATAAACATGTTTTTTTTTTGTAAATACATACATAAATTTTATACATAGAAAACACCCAGACCCGAGACCAGAAATTGTAGATCGTACAGAATCTGGTCTCGCGGCGCGAATCGAACCCGCAAACTCCTGCGCCTCAGGCGGACCTTCACCCACGGAGCCACAGAGGTCGTCAAATTATCGTCTTTAGAGAATCTGTGTACCAAATTTCGTTCAAATCGGTTCGGTAGATCCAGAGATTACCCCCTTTCACATATATTCTAACAAACTCACAAAGTTTACCTATTTTTAATATTAGTATACAAAATACAAGCAATAACTGCGTTAATCGTTTTTATGACACTACCTCTTTAGAGTATAAAGTTAAAAACTGTGAAACATATAAAATAAGGATTCTCCTCGTTTTTTGGAAGTCGCTTAAATATCTGTAATAAAACAAAAAAAAAACATATTCCTTACAACTAAGCTATAATTACTAAATAGACGTAGTATAGTATACGTAGTACGTCTCAGAGACACTGTGTGTCGCCCGAGCGTGCAAGCCAAGCGGCGTGCGAGGCGGGCAAGCAGAGCCGGCTGCTGCTACATAGCTACGATAATTATAGTATCCGTTCACGCAACATTTCATTTCAAGAATCATAAAAAATACGCGTCGGATTTAGAGCCTCCCAAGTTTTTTGGAAGTCGCTTAAATAACCTTAATAAAAAGAAAGATTAAATTTTCCTTAGATCTGCGTATTACGTCAAAGCTAGCTTAGAACGACGTAAACCGTACTAAATACCGTACAGAGACATTATGTGTTGCCCAAGCGATGCTTCATAGCTATTTTTGTTTGGCTTTGCAAAGTTTTATACGAAAATGTGTCACGGCGGCCTGGCTACATTGTGTTTCGATCAGAAAATAAATTTTGTGTCAATTCGATGTTACATTTTTGTACAATTTAGAGCCACAAGCTCGCCATTTAAATAAACAAAAAATCTGTACTTATTGTCAGTCACGTTGACGCAAATGCAGATTCCACGTCTATCTCAGAACTACGTAATACGTACTAAACAGGCGCAGTACGAGTATAAGTAGTAAGCCGGAGAGACATTGTGCGTCGCCCGAGCGTGCAAGCCAAGGGGCGTGGGGCAGGCAAGCAGAACCGCCTGCTGCTACATAACTACGATAATTGTGGCTTTGTAGGTTGCCTGAGAAAATCTGCCTTGGTGGCGTACCTACGGAACTCTAATTTGACGAACGTGAGGTCATCGCATATACGCCCACTGCTGGACATGAACCTCTGCCTCAAATACGACCGAACGGAATAATTTGCTTCTTGCATCCACCGTGAGTCAGCAACTTTGACCAAGTCATCCGTCCATCTTGCTGGTGGTCTATCGACGCTGAAAGACGTGGCGTTGTCGTAGCGTGACGGGAGGTTATGTAACATATAATATACATAATAAAATTAGTTTGCTTATAATTTTTACTTATAAAAAAAAATGTTTATTGCTTACACAAAATTTATAAAATACCTCAATATTTGGACCACTTTTTAAGTTACGAACTTGGACTTTAGGAGGAATCGCTCTTCCAAAATGCATTGACGATTAAAATAAACTTCAATTCAGTAGAGTAATATTTTATACGTAATAAGTAGCAGGATTCAAACCTTCAACCCCTTACGTCTAGTTCTATTGAACATCGATTTGGCTCCACGTCACGTCCGTTGCATGAATAACTGAATGCACGGACAGCGCGACAATGCTCGTATGTGAGTACGGGACAATGCCAACTGTGTATCTCTGTATCAGTATTCCTTTCGAAAAACCAAATATACATAATCTATATATATAAAAATGAATCCCTATTTCCCTTGGTCACGGCATCACGCCTGAACGGCTAGACCGATTTCGCTAAATATTTTTTTGTTCTGTTCGTTATTATCAGGAGAAGGTTCTTATGAAAGAAAAAATTAAGGAAATTGCGCGGGATTTTAGAAAATTAAAAATTACTCAAACACCATATAAAATTATTAAACTTTTATGTAACCTTAAGACATTTGACATAGAATTGACAGTACCAATTCGAATTCAATATTCATAGTCATAACTATCGGGTCAGCTAGATCAACCTGACAACTTTATATAATACTAGCAGACCCCAGCAAACGTTGTTTTGCAAATTAAAAAATAGATGTTGGCTGCTTCTCAGACCTACTCAATATGCTCACAAAATTTCATGAGAATCGGTCAAGCCGTTTAGGAGGAGTACGGGAACGAAAAATGTTAAAACACGATAATTTTATACATATATAAGAAAACAATTAACTTAATAAAATCAAAAATCTGCTCATTTATGGCGTCTTAGGCGGAACAAAGTTCGCCGGGTCAGCTAGTATATTATGTGTAAGCCGTGTTGGCTACGTGGGAGCACACTTGACTTTAATTTCGAAGGTCGTGGGTTTAAGCCTCGCCGCGCACCTCTGATTTTTCTTCTAGAAAAACTTTATGTGCGTTTTAAACACGTGCTTTTACGGTGAAGGTAAACATAACATCGTGTGGAAACCGGCATGTTTTGAGAACTTTGAAGAGTTCTAAAGACATGTGACATTGTGTTTAAATATAAGTATGTATAACTAATGTAAGTATAAATGTTTTTATGTTGTATGTTTTGACTTGCCTGTTATGTAATATAACGTTATGGTAAATAAATAAATTGAAATTGACATTCATCAACCCGCACTATGCCGGCGTGGTGAATTAAGGCCTAATCTCTATCGTCAAGAGAGAAGTCCCTGTGTCCCAGCGGTGGGAACGTTGATAGGGTGATGATGATGATACTTTTTCCCCCCAGCTGATTTTGGCTAGAGTGACTTGAGCTTTTGTAATAAAAAACTAAAATGTCTAGTTTTTGACTCTCGTGTGGCATATATACCCAATTTTAGCAACAAACGTGGGTTCGCACAATACTTACGTTAGGGTACCATTAACGAAGTTGTGGTTTATGTTTAAGAATGGCTTGGCTTTGCGAAATATATTCTGAGCTGCTTTTTATACCTATAAAAATCGTTTTCAGTATTTTATACTGATTATACAAAGACTCACTAATGAACGAGTGAATTGATTGCGATAAATGTTACCACATTGGATTGTCATGATGATTTAAGTGAAACTAGGTACAGTATGTTTTTGAAAATGCAAAATGGCGGATTTTTGCCAATAGATTCATATTTACTATATATTGCGAATAAATCAAATTCAGTTTGACGTGTATGCACTTCAATTTTGCCAACGGCTCAATAAACAAATTGATTGGATGCTGTATGAATGGTCCACTAATATTTTCTATCTAAACAATCTAACGTTGTGTGAAATCATTACATCGGAACAATGTTCTGAACATACTCAACTCAGAACTCATCATAAATTATAATGAGGCATGTCATGCGGTTAATACATAACAATTTATTCGCTAGCTTTCACTACATGCTAATACAGACGTTACGACGCCGGAATAGAGTGGATTATTGTATGAAGTATTAGCATCTCGATGACTAGGGGAGCCGAAATCAATAATACTGAACAAACGAAAGTAGAGTACCCGATTTAAGGTTTGTTCCTACTGGCCCCCGCTACGCCCTAGTCACTGGAACATTTGGAGGTATTTATTGGGGGATTTCGTCTCATGAACATTAAGCACAGTGTGCGGGTGGACGACAGACTAACATCTACCTTACTTCGCGACCAAAGACCGACCAATCATGACGGTCGGTCTTTGGTCGTGGTTTGTCTGTGATACAATCACAAACCAACCATGTCGATATTAAAATAAATGAATATGTTATAGTATGTGTTGTTATATGGTGTATAATAGTTGCAGACGGACGGCCCCAAAACATATAAAATAATATTAACATTACGTTTCCGCCTTTGCTTTGGCCGATTCATCTTATCTTTGTGAGTTTGGAGACGATAAATATCGGAACAAGGTATACTGTCGCGCATCACTCCGACTTCATAATATAGGCAAAAGTCGGCATGACACATGTCTGTGGGGTGAACTATGCACTGTTTATTCAGAAGTAAAGCTGTCATTAATTATTACTATAATTTATCTCTTTGTTATATTTAATTTACTAAAAGACACAAACTTAATCGAAAACGATGGGTTTTTATTAAAATTATTCCTGCAGCCTGTAAAAATATTAAAATTTAATCATTACACCCGAACGCACAGCGCACACATCCTTATTAATACGGAACTCTAGGGAATAAACTTGATTTACTTGCTACGAGAGTCCTACGCTGCTACGCCGTAGTGGCGCTTCGTAGACCCGCTACGAGCTATCATTCGTTCCACCGCTAATGTTCCAGTAATTAATTTCAAGTTGAGGTTATGTGGAATTAATTGAATTTACCTTGCCATTTAAAGCCTTATGCCCGTGTAATAAGCTCTAGATTCGGAAGCAGTTTTAATGAGGACTTGAATTTGTTGAAACTAACATTGATATAATGACGTCATCAGAATTAATCAGAATTACGTAATTGGGATATTAATCATTGCGTTGTTTCAAAGCATTAATTAATATTTATGTAATGGTTCTAGCTTGTAATATCAATAATCATGTAACACGGTAATAGCGTGGGACATGATTGATTTATTTATACGAGTTCATAACACTTAGGATATAAATAAAATTTAAAGGTTATGAAACAATATAATGTATTGAGATAAACCTACTCAGAAAATAAGAATATTTTAAGCCGTTCCTATGTCTGACATCCACTTGACCGCTGGACACGGGCTTCGTGGTGACAGTCAAAATAGATTTTGTAGAACAATTTACATAAGGTCAATAATCCTTTACAACTTTATCCCAATCAAGTACACAGTCAGCGTACTTGGCCTGTGAGTGACAAGCTAAAAACGGCCTAACAAGAAAGTTAGCAAGTTACGCGCCCCGACCTGGCTCATTTAAACTCAAATCGCGGACTCAGCCGCGGTTAATGAGGTGTTTCATCATTATTTTGGCAAAATCTACTAAAACTGGTAGATTTTATTCTTAGCTGAATTTGAATTTCTTGTTTTAACGTTTGAGTGCCTTTTGTAGCTTCTGTTAGAGTTTTATTCATCCTTTAATGAACTCAATATTGTCAATACAAATTTTTCATCGAAATTATGGTTGTGGTTTAATCTGGAACATACAGACAGAATAACTATAAACACTGCAAAAGGAGCCGAAATAGTTTCTTAGATAAAAATATAATTAGAAAGATCTAAATATTTTTCTATAAATAGGTGTCGAGAAATATAGGCATGATGACTACATAAATAAATATACATTTTATCCTGGATAAGCCTTCATTTGTCCACAATCACCTGGAGGTCACGTGTAAGGATTCAGAGTGTATGACCGCTTACGGACTAGACAAATACATTCTGTTATGTTCGTCTCTTAGCCCGTCCAAAAATATTATACACATATTGTTCGCTTTATAATTTTTCTACTAAACTGCCAATATAATAGAATATGAAAGTTCCATTATAGCGACTCGAGACGTACAAATTTAAAACAAATCTGACGGAAGCGTTACGGCGCATGAAACTTCAATGCACGTTATAGACTTGATTTTTCGTTAGTAAGAAAACATAAAAATACGAGTATGTTGTTAAATAATCCAAATGATGGACTAGTTATTTTATTTTAGTAATCTACCCTATCATAATCAAAAATTATAAATTTAATCTGCGTTAATTAAATGAATATACCTATAGAGATGCGTTGGCATTCCCATTGCGTAGATTGCTTCGGTAAGTGATAGTAAGTGATCCCGCGGCGCTAGTCGCTAAATGCGGCATGCATAATGTACGGCTGTGCATCGCGCGTGCTGAGATGAGGCATTTCATCCTCATCAGCAGGTAGTCCCTACGGACTGATTCTCAGTAAATAACGGTATGTATAGTCAAAGTCAAAACGTTTATTTCCTTAGAAGCACATAGCCTAAATGGACAGGTCAACTTAAAATTAATAAAACTAAATTGCCTCAATAACAAATATCAAGGAAATAACATTGTCTTGACAGTTCGCTTCAATGTTTTATACTGAGTTAAGAAGCGAATAGAACAACACAGCTTTATCAGTTATTACAATTTTGTAGTTATTATAATATCATACACTGTCTAATGATAGGTGACAAACATTATTTCGCATAAAAAATGAAGATACTGTCGGTGCCTTTGAAAGCGACAACTCTGAGACAAAAAAAAATCTGTGTTGTCTCTTTGCCTTTATTTAAGCCCCCGATAAAAATAATGGGTGTTTTAAGTTTGACGCATCTGTCTGTCTGTCTGTGGCATCATAGCTACCGAACGCATGAAGCGATTTCAATTTAGTTTATAAGGTGAGTTTTGCGCGAGTATTCTTAGGTATGTTTGATGGTAATCAGTTGACTCGTTTTTAAAGTTATGAGGTGTAAAGTGAAGAAGAAAACAGAAAATCTGCAAATATACTCGAGTGGGGTCTCAAATCAAAGCGCATCATGTGCCCATAAGAAAATTATATAACTTTTTTACTTTTGGCTTTAGAATCGGGTTTTTTTTATTTTAATTTAAGATTATAATACTATCAGTTTGATTTAGCATCCCCTTGATAACGTCAAACTATAAAATGTTTGAAACAAATGAGGTGAATAGACACTAACTGACATTTGATAAGTCGACTATAAAAGGTTATTTCACAGACGAGTAACTAAGCAATGGTTAGTTATCTCAAGCGTTTTGTGACATGCGACTGAGCGAAATAGATTTATATTTAACCACTGTCTAACATTACTCGGATATGGTGAAAAGACCCTTAGGTCAAGGACAAGTTATTATTGATTAAAATATTGCATAGAGATACTTTTGAATACAGAAACTTAATGTCACCTTTAATACCAGATGCTGCGGAGATTTCTAAACTTTGATGACCATTTTATACGAAAACCTTATATCTTTATATATATAATTCTTCTGTGAGTGTGTATGTCACTGAACTTCTCTCAAACGACTGGACCGATTTTGATGAAATTTTTTGTGTGTGTTCAAGGAGATCTGGGAATGGTTTAGATTCACAATACGGTCAACTGGATATTGTTTTTTGAGACGTGGGACAGGACAACGTCTGTCGGGTCGACTAGTATATATTATTATATATCTTCCAAATATGCATTTGTACACAAACAGCCCTCAGCGCCCGTGTTAGCTAAGCTTGAGCTTAGCTTCATGTATAATTCATTTGCGAACTCAGACTAAGAACGCGGATGTACTGCAAACTATAGTTATAAATATTTTATATAAGCTTTTATTTAAATTCATATGTTTTGAGCAAATCTTGCAAGTTAAATGTTGATACATATCCTAGTTTTTTTTAGCTGAAATTTAGCAGTTTTAGGATGTCTCTTTTAAATGTGAAGTTTGCCGTGCCGGCTGAGTTAAAAAGCCGTGTTGGCTAAGTGCTAGCACACTCGACTTTCATTCCGAAGGTTGTGGGTTCAAACAACTGTGCTTCTTACTGTTATAACCCTTATACTATGAGACTTAGCCTTACCTTGCCTTACTTTGTCATCATAATTAAACAATAGTCATTTGATACATCCTTTCAACAGTCAGTCCGGTCTGAGATCTCCCAAGGAGCACATCTCCTAAATTATACTTTCTATTTATATCTAAGTTTATTGCAAAATTAAAATTAATTCATGTTTTCGGAAAAAAAATTAATACTGTTTCTACGTTTCCACGTAACATAACGAAATAAACGTTATAACTTTGACTTTTATTAACAGCTGTCCAATATGATTAAGATACTACACTTAATTAGTATTCAACACACGTACCGATTAATTCTAAGCGTTGAAACTAAGTTAAATAATCCTATATATGAATAACTAAGTTTCCTCGATCATTAAATCCGGGTTGGGGCGGAGGAATTATTTTACCACGAGTGGTTCACGCAAATGCAATGAATGCATTATTACCTGGTCTAAGTGCATCCGATGCGGTTTGAATACTCGTAGAGATGGGAGCGGGTGGTCTTCAGAAGTTAGATTTTACTTATAGTTGTAAAATATATGCTATTTTATTAACCATCGACCAAAAAAGAGGGTTGTTATAAGTTTGACGTGTCTGTCTGTCTGTTACATCATAGCAGCTTTTGTTTTGTCTGTTCACGTCCGTAAGTGGTAACCCTCTGAATCCTTACACGTGACCTCCGGGTGGTGCTAAGAACAGTCTCTGGTGGTAGGCTTCGGCCGCGGCTTGTCACCACCCTCCGGGCTGGGCCGGTGCGTGAAGCGATTTTTTCGTGTTTCGTAATGTGGCCCGGAGAAGCCACCTTCTAGGTCTTCATGTCCCATCTTAGACCACATCGTCACTTTACATCAGGTGAGATTGTGGTCAAATGAAGCCTTATCGATCATAAAAAAAGCTCCCAAACGGATGGAGCGATTTCAATTTAGTTTGTTTTGTATGTAAGGTGAATTTGACCCGGGTGTTCTTAGAATCGTGAAAATCGGTTGAGTTGATTGGCTTAATTTGACATTCCCTTAGAAAAGTTCCATGACCGTTTATTTTAAACTGGTAACCGGTTTCATTTATTACTGATGAAATGATACCCGTTACGTAACGGAAAATAGTGTTAGAAATAAAAAATACCTCTGTGCACAACCCGCATTATGTTAATTTAATGTTTTAACTTTTCAATCGGAATGCATAAAGCTAAACTTTTGAAAACAATAAAAGACATACATTATTTAACAACCAATAAACTCGACAGAAAAACCAGTAAAAATCAAATAAGTGCTTAAGAAAATCAAGCCCGCCCAACTCATTGTCTCCGTGACCAATCCCCGGCTACGTGTTGCCAGATTCGGCCGAATTTCGCCGAATCTGGCCGTTTTATGAGCGGTTAGCGGTTTATTGCTCACTCGAAACGTCGTGAAAACGCCAAACTACAGGGTGTGTTTGAAATATGGCGATTACTTTTCTACATTGATGGATGAATTTTATTGTGGTTTTCGCACGCAATCTTGATTCCTGTTTCTGGTAAATTAGAAATATTCAGTTTTGGCAGTAATATAAACAATAAGTATAATCTGTAGCCCTACCACGACGTTTACGACTGTTGGAGACCACCACATGTTGTGCTTTTAATGCATTTAACAGATTTTTCAAAACAAAAAATGCATCTGTCAAATGTCAAATCTGCAACAGACGTAAGTGGCAACTCATGGCAGGGCTACTAAGCAATGATATTGTGCAAACTACCTATCTTAAATTTAATTCTTTGTCATTCACGTACAAAGTGATAGTTCCTTTTCGTTATATGAGTATGGTTACACAAAAAAAAACAAGTTTTTTTATGTATGTGAAATAAATTACTCGAAAACTATGTATAATTGAAGTTTTTAATCACTCTCATTCGCGCATCTCTTATTAAATAATTTTTTTGAGACTCGCTCTGTTCTCGAACTGATGAAAATTATACTGATGATGCCATATTTAATGTGTTTTACAGGTATATTATTCAAACATCCTATATTAAATTGAGCTCTTAAAATCATATTTTCAAATATTAAGTTCCCATTTATCGGTGAACAGAAGGAATGCTAATTAAATGAGTACTCTGAATATAAATTGATTATTTCTTTAATAGAAGAACCCATAAATTGGATCTTTAATAAATGAACCCTTTTATAGCCCAAGTGGTTTATTGAAAGAAGGTTAAAAGACAACAACCATGAATAAAATGTATCTTTATAGTGTTGAAAGCTAATTTTTAAACATATATTTCATCTTATGATATTTATTTGCCAGATCAAATACCTTCTGTATTACTGCAATGATCTGGCGATAGATTGCAGCACTGGAGAAGAAAGAGTTTCTTCTTTCCAGACGTTCAAGATGTTAAAAATTATATATTATCCAAATAGTATATACAGGTGATATGGTGGTATTGAGTTCCCGATATAACTACACTGTTGGTATTTATTTATTTAATAGGAACACCAACTAGAAAATACATTTAAGAAAACGATACACTGAATTATATACTTGTGCTTCCGAAATTACAGGTAGTCACAGCAAGCGCAATATTTTTACAAAACTCAACTGTATTTTTACTGCTTATAAGTCTCACGTGATTTATGAATTGTTATCACTCATGATATTTATTTTATTTGAAATGGGCTATACTTGGACTATGACTTATTTTGGAAAACCACTATAATTGATTCCTTATCACATTATTAACCCCCGACCAAAAAAGAAGGGTGTTATAAGTTCGACGTGTCTGTCTGTCTGTCTGGGACATCATAGCTCCCGAGCTTAATAATTTAGTTTTAATAAAGGTTGTTTGTTGTATGAAAGGTAAAGTTGACGCGGTTGTTCTTAGACATGTTTCATCAAAATCGGTTGTGCCGTTTAAAATCTATGGGGGTGAGAGTGGGGTAGGAAAACCGAAAACCTGAAAAAATACTCGAGTGGGGTATCAAATGAAAGCGCATCGCGTGCACATTACAAAATATTATTGTGTTTTACTTTTAAGGAAATTAAGGCAATGGAGTCGGAGGTATTTCTTAAATTTTATATTTAGATTTATAATACCTACACACCTGCAGCAAGTTATAATCACAACATGAATATACTTAAAAAAATTAAGTAATACCAAATTGCCAAAAGCCAAAAAAAGGTTGCCTCGCGCATGGCGATCAGAATCAAAATGGCGCACGTGTGACGTCACGTGTTTCTAATCTGCTATTGAAGGTGTAGGACACATTTTACAGTATTTAACCGACTTCAAAAAAGGAGGAGGTTTCTCAATTCGACCGTATATTTTGTACTTCTCAGTTGCGTTACAGATTGACATATCAGCCACGGAAGACAATATTGATATTTTAATAATGATTTCTTTTAAATATAGTTTATACAATGTGTTTTGCAGATGGTATATGAAGCTTTGTTCGAAGATTTTACTATATCCAAAACACTTTGTATTTTTTAATAACGTGTTAAATATTTCAATTCAAAAAAACTATTTACTAGTAACAATTACTTGATTTTTTTTTATGATAACCATCTATCTACCCTAGTGGACCGTCAAATAATTAATCTGATAAATACATGAATTACTATTAGTAAACTGTTTCGTTTAAAACATTATTATTAAAAAACGACCTTTCCCAGATTACTTCCTATTAAAACGTAATTACCGCTGTCAATTATAGTTTATTTTATGAATGCCATCAGTTAATATGAAAATGAATAACACAGCAAATTTTATGCTCATTGATAACAAATTACTATCGGAATTGATGATGCATTCGCACTCGGAACTCACAAATTGAATAACGTAGGTACTTAATATGTGTATAGTATCTGTAGAGTACATACAGACAGACTGACCTAATTTGTATGATTCTCTATTACGAACTGTGAAAGAAGGAGGTTTTGTCTGTTCACGTCCGTAAGTGGTAACCCTCTGAATCCTTACACGTGACCTCCGGGTGGTGCTAAGAACAGTCTCTGGTGGTAGGCTTCGGCCGCGGCTTATCACCACCCTCCGGGCTGGGCCAGTGCGTGAAGCGATTTTTTCGTGTTTCTTAATGTGGCCCGGAGAAGCCATCTTCTAAGCCTTCATGCTCCATCTTAGACCACATCGTCACTTTACATCAGGTGAGATTGTGGTCAAATGAAGGCTTATCAAAAATATAAAAAAAAAAACGTGTTTCATTCAAATGTGCGACAAACAACATGGGAACTGATATGTAGTTACCATCAACGCGCACGAAACGCTTCTCGAAATCTTTGTCCCGCGCGCCTTCTGAATGGTCAAGGTAAAAGTTTACAAAACGCAATTCTTCGTATTACCTAATACCTAATCTATACTCATATTATAAAGGTGAAAAGATTGGTTGCTTGAACGCGCTAAGCTCAGGAGCTACATACAGGTCCTGCATCGGATGAGATTGTGGTCAAATGAAGGCTTATCTAGCATTAAAAGAAAAAAAAGATAGCTCAATTACTTTTAACAGCGGGAAAATACGTCGTTTCCACGGGAAGGTACAAAAAATGCAAGCAACGCTGTGGCGTGAGAATCTTGTTATATTATGTAGTATTGTATAGTCTTTCACGAAGCTCTTGTGTAATTTATTTATAATATTAATCACAAAACCGCTAAGTACCCTTATCCTATACAGCAATTCATGCAACATTTTGAGCACGCTCGCGCCGCCGTTCGCGTTGACATGTAATTAGAAGCAATAAAGGCTGATTTTCAGTTATAAATCATGCTGAGTAAAGGGGCATTGTTCTCATAATCATTATTGTGTACTTACTATTCAAGATATGACCTTGCCCGTCTTTATAGAGGTAAATTTCAAAGCAATATCATGTTACCTATCATATTTCATTATTTTTTTTTTAATAAATGATTGATTGACCTTGTTGAACGTTTAACGTAACCATCATACGAGTACATAAGCTTCCTTCAAAGACTTCCAGTAACTTCGGTCGGTAGCAGTCTGTAACCACCGCGAGCCCGCTACCTTTACAAAGTCGGCCGTCCATCTAGTTGGTGGACGTCCTACGCTGTGTTAACGAATGGACGGGACGCTTTGTTGAAATTATTTCGTTTGGAAGCGACTTACAACCATCTTAGTGATAAATGAGCCTGAGTGACCAGCGGCCTTCGCTAAATAACTTTTTGACCCAACGCGTGCAATATGTCCTGCCCACTGCCACTTCAACGAACTTTTCTATTAGGTTTAAATAACTTTATTCTCATAAAAACACATTGGTTCACTTAAAATGAGATACATAATAAAATTAATCTAGGTTTTACATAAATATTACTTAACCTCTGGTAGGTACCTTAAATAATTCTACAACTTATTTATCTTATTTAACTATAAAAATAATGTATTTTACTATAAACTACTAATAATTTAATTTGATACTTCAAGCTATAGGTTACACACATGTTCTTTATGTTTCAATTTATAGGTTTTCAATTGATCACATTCCTTTATGGTTTTTGGCATGTTGTTAAATAATTTAGCACCTTCCGACAGTATTGTTTTTTTGCCATAATTTGTGCGCGTTTTAGGTAACTGTAGTTTAATTTTATTTTTAAAACAATATCTAATATCTCGTATATTCAGTTATAGAGTTTGTTGTGAGTTTTTTAATTGGTCTATTTGACTACATTGGTAGGTAATCCTCGTTCTCTCACTTCATTTCGGATTAATGTCATGGTAAAAAAAAAAATTGACTGTAACTTAGATACTTTACAAAATGTGCTAATATCTTTTTCTTTTCTCTTGCAAACATAAAATCAATATGATACAGTGCATTGAAGTGTCGCGTGACGTAATGCTTTCGTGCAAAATGTACTAAATGTAAACGTCACAGACCCCACTGCGATACTTTATTTTTCTCATTCAATTGATAAAGCAAAAAATAGGTGTCCAGTATTTTTTGCCGGGTTTAACAGAATATCTATTTTTTATGTAGTTATGATGCCTTGAAAATAAGGTCTGGGTCATATTATGCAGTTAATATGGCTCAGTCTTTAGTTTCAATTATGATAGCAACTCGTGGTCATACTGAAAGTTAATTTGGGAACTTAAACAGTTAGTACTTTGCAGTTTTACTAAACTTGCTTAACTTGAATCACTTGGTTAGATGGCGTTGCTTACTAATTTAATTTCGTAATTATTATTTAAAATTGTAGCGGGCTTTCATTGTATCAAAAGAATACAGTAAATTAACTAGATGACCTTAGGAACTGGACAAGACCTCGCGGTAGACCGAGGTGATGGTGGAGAGGTGAACTTGACGCCCTGTTACCAATAATAACAAAAAAAACCGTAACGTATTTTGCTGATATTACTTTAAGGCTAAACAGAGTATATATTGCGGGTATGAAGACAAAAACAAATTGAATGACTAGATGAGAGACTAACCTTTAAAATCTGTCACTACCATCATCTTATTTAAGTTTCTGCATATTATGTTGTAAATTGCCACTGGTTTTCGACAAAACTGGCGTCAGAATAATGTCCACATTTTTAAGTTAGTTATACAAAATGTGGTGTAACCCCGTGATTGAAAAATTGTAAACTAACAAAACAAACAAACAACATGTGTTAGTCATTGAACTCCTCCTAAACGGTTGGACGGATTTTGATGAATTTTTTTGTGTGTGTTTAAGTGGGTTCGAGAATGGTTAAAATTCACAATATGTGCGAAGCGGGGGCGGACCGCTAGTTTTCTGTAAAGCTGTAAATTTATCCGTAGGAGGTCCATTACTGAACAAAGGCTTCTCTCAGATTTGTCCCTTCTAGTTAGTTCTATTGGAACTATAGCATGGATTCATTCCCTGGCTAGCGTGAAACCGAACCCATTTTATCTTATACATTAAAAAATAAATAAAAGATGCAATTCCAGCATCTTTGGAAGTTTAATTACTCTGAAGTTGTGCTAACGGCTTGTTCAAAATAAGGGTTAAACTTGATGATTAGTTTGGGTTCTAACGAAAGGGTTCTGTTTGCGCACTTCGTTCGGGCTAACGAAACTTAAACTATTACGTAAGCAATTAACGGACGCTTAACGTGCCGATTAAAATGTTTCGTGGAGTTTTAATTTTCAGGTTAGTTTCTTCTTTTTTAGTAATATAATTTATTGTTTTGATTTGTGCGGAAATAGAGAAAGACGCTTTGCACACATATCATGGGTTCAGTCTTTTTTGTGTTGTAAGAAAAACCAAAATGAAAATAATATATCCAGTTATTTAAAAATTTCCTATAAGATTTTGAGGTTAAAAAAAACTTATCATCAGCACCATCATTTCAGCCGTAGAACGTCCACTGCTAGACATAGGTCTCCCTCAAAGATTTCCAGGAATTTTGGCTGGCAGCAGCCTGCATTCACCGCGAACCCGCAGCATTTACCAGTCCATCCATCTACTCGTAGTTAGTGGACGTCCTACGCTGCGCTTGCCAATCCGTAAAAACGATATTATTCAAATGATAGTTCATAACTATCACGTAAATTCAATAAGCAATTCATTGCACACACAGTTATGTAATAAGCTGCTCTACCTCGCCATAATGTTAGGGTCCATTGCGAGACTCAACCAGCGCGTCACCGCAACCCGTACTGTGTTGTCCTCCCACCTGGTAAGTGGTCTGTCTCAACGCCTCGCTTCCCTATGACCACAATTCCGATATAGCTCATTACTCCTAGCAATATTCACAGAATATTATTTAATGTATATAGTTTTTTAATATTATAATGTTACCGGACAATCTACACAACAACAAAGACAATGAATATATTCCCCGTGGTAAGTTCTAAGCTTTTGTTTCGGGTACTATACATCTGATATCTATATAAATAAAAATGAATTGTTGTTCGTTAGTCTGATTAAAACTCGAGAACGGCTGGGCTGATTGAGCTGATTTTGGTTTTAAAATGTTTGTCATAGTCCAGGGTAGGTCTATACGGTGAGCAAATAAGGAAAAATTGCCGGGAACTTTTTTTATCCGTGCGACGCCGGAGCGGGCCGCTAGTACTAAATATAATAGACATATATACATGGATATTTTTTATTATACATATAATATATGAAATACCCATACCTAGGAGAAAGTATTTGCATTATTTTATTACTAACTAGTGGCCGGCCCCGGCTTCGCACAGGTTTTTATTCAATTTTTTTCCCGGCAACTATTCGATTTTTTCTAGCCTTTTGAACCTTCCCTAGACCTCCACGAACATTTTAAGACTAGGATAAGATAAATCCGTTCAGCCGTTCTCGAGTTTTAATCAGACTAACGAACAACAATTAATTTTTATTTATATAGATAGATATTGCATACCGTTGCCAGCTGTATGACTAAATAAAACAAATCTAATTGATTGTGTTGATGAGTAATCTATTCTAACTCAAATTCTCAGAACACCGTCTCAACCACTCATTAACAAAACATGCCTTCAAGCAAGAATCCCAACATTCAACTACAAACTTCAAATCAGTCACTAATCAAGTTCTAAAATTGTAAACAGTTTACCAAAGGCGTTTCGAGAGCTCTGGGGAGCGTACCCTTTTGATCTGACATTTGATTTCCAATACCAACTATGTCCTATAAATTAGCGCAGCTCGTAAGGAATGATTAATAGCTAGAACACAACTGAAACTTCGCTGGAACTTTGCTCTTTGATGATTTCCAAAAGCCAGTTACTTTGTAATCGATATGCTGATAATGGAGTTTCATTAAGTTTACATTGTGTATTCCCGGTGGAGTATTTGTTAGTATAAATAATAATAAATATCTCCGGACTAATCACACAGTATGTAGTGTAGGTACTGTAACCTTTTCAGGGATTGAGTGGTTTTTAAGTAGGTATGCAAAAATGGCAGAACTAGGTTTGTGAGGTTTACAAAACCTTGTTTAAATAAATAAAAAGAAAAGGCAAAACATAAAAAAAAAAACTATTGTAAAAATTATTTATGTATGAAATGTCTATAATATTAAATTTATTAGAATACTATTACCCGCAACACAAGCTTAGAGGTAACTACGGGGCTAAATGTTGTTCAGTAAATCAATTATCTAGACATTTTACATATTTACCAAAATTATAACACAAGTGACTTACACTAACCGTGCACCACAAAATTATGCTTTGTGGATTATTTACTTAGTCATATTTTGAATTTTTTACAGATTTGATATGAAATTATTTATAAAGAGTACTCAATGGCGCGTTGGGCAAAGTCCACCACTATAATAAATAAATAATATCCATGTTTAAAATGTCTATAATATTATGTTTTATCACGAACAACCTATAAAGCTTATTTTTAAACAACTACATATATTACGGCGGAATTTTTTGTTAAACCTACATTTAAAGCTTTTATTCACATTCACATTTTAATAAAAGCCAGCCACAAAGACACGACAACTCAAAAACGTATTCAAAAAGATAAAATTTCAAAAAAGCACAATAACAAGTCATCAAAACGCGCGGACCAATCAGGGCGTGAGTAAGGCACGGCTCGATTCGGGACATTGCGGCATTGTGGGCTGCATCTGGAGCGCGCCGCCATCTTGTGACGTAATCAGATTGATGCGCTCGGATCAGCTGTTGTTCTAAATTCGAATTCAGGTGGAATGAGATTGTAAATCAAATAAACTTATATGGTAAATTATAGAAAAAATTAAACTCTATGGCTTAGGTTAGATTCGATGCATGATGGATAAGTTGTTGTTCTAAATTCAAGGTCAGGTGACGTGAATGCAGTTTGTAAATAGAATAAACTGCTATGTTAGTTTTTAAAATAAGTAAAATTCTATAGCTTTTGCTTAGGACAGATTTGATGCTTGATGGATAAGATAGTGTTCTATAATTTTAGTTCAGGAGAATTGAATGAAGTTTGTAAATGGAATAAACTGATATGCGAATTTAAATATGAAAATATATAACTTTATGAGTTTGGCTTACGATAGATTCGATGCATGACCTGTTTGTTCTAAATTTGAGCTCAGGTGGAGTGTACTATAGGATAAATTATGAAACATGCTAATTTTATTAGGTATACTGAAATTGACATCTTGCAAAATGGAAATCTATTTCTTTGTCATAAGATTTCTATTCCGTAGACTGTTGTTCTAAATTCGAGTTCGGGTGGAGTGGATCAAATTTGTGAATCGAATAATCTAACATGCAAATTTTCATATAACGGGATTGAAGCTATTCAAAACAAAAGCTATCTATGTTTTTGCTGTGAAATTTTATGCAATACGGATTAGCTGTTGTTCTCTATTCAAGTGGAGAGAATACAATCTGTGAATTGGGAAGTTTAGCATGCTAAATTTTGAATTGGAATCATAGTATAAAATCTTATATATAAAATTCTCGTGTCACAATGTTCGTTCCCATACTCCTCCGAAACGGCGTAAACGATTCTCATTAAATTTTGTGTGCATATTGAGTAGGTCTGCGAATCGGCCAACATCTATTTTTCATTTTGCAAAACAACGTTTTGCTGGGGTCAGCTAGTAAATCTATATAATCTTTGAAATAATGTTGATGCGCTATAGATCTGCTGTTGTTCTAATTTCAGATGGAATACAATGATACTTATGATTATATTTTATTTATCATTTATTTATTTATTTATTTATTTATTTATTTAATTTGCACGGCTTAGCCTATTACACAAATTAATAACAATTAAAAATTTATTACAACAAAATATTCTTAAAAATTAAATTAATTAAATCAAGACACAGAAACAATTTTCTAACATTAAATCACAAATTATAAAATTTTCTTATCTTACATAAAATTTAATACAAGCACTCAGAGTACTCCAAGCAAGCAGCTCGGAGTACGTGCCAGTCTGTTGCAAACACATCGCAGTCTGGGCGCAGGGCCAGGAGTGCGTTGAGAGCGGAGAGAGATCGCGGGATGGGGGACCTGGAATGAGCCACAGTACGGCACGCCGGGACAGCGAATAGTCTATGTTTCCTGGATCGGCAGTAATTGTTCGGTACATAAAGGCGACACAAACTACTATGCAACTCCGAACAATCTATTAAGCCTCGCAAGATCTTGAACATGTACAAGAGTTGGTCATTAGATCGCCTAACTTCCAAGGAGTTGTACCCCAGGCAACCTAGTAGAAACTTAGTCGGGTACATGTAAGGGTAATACCCTAAAAGTCTCTTATACAGGTACCTTAGGAAGGCCTTCTGGACCTTTTCTAGCAGGAGTGCATATGTGCTTTCATACGGGTGCCATACACATGAACTTGCTTCAAGCTTACTGCGTACTAGTGTGTTGTAGATGAGCTTTATTACGGCTATGTTATGTAGATCCTTACAATTTCGAAGCACGAAGCCCAAGCGCCGGAATGATTCTTTAGCGATAGCAGACACGTGGTCATGGAATGTAAGTCTTCGATCGAATACGACCCCGAGATCTTTGATGTTAGATGATCGACTTATGACGTGACCATTCAGTTTATAATTAAATTCGATCGGACATCGCATGCGACCGAACGTCATCACATGACATTTTTGACAGTTAAATTCCATCTTATTCTCTACACTCCAGCGATGCACCGTGTCTATGTCACGCTGGATCAGCAGACAATCCCGTTCTGACTTCACTTCACGGTACAACTTTAGATCATCTGCGTATAGTAGGCATTTTGAATGCTGCACAACTTCCGGAAGATCATTAATCATGATGATAAACAGCAATGGACCCAGTATTGAACCTTGACTCACACCAGAACGCGTGTGATAGGGTCGTGATTCATATAACCCGTGTCTGACAAATTGCTTTCGGTCTCGAAGGTAGTTCGCGACAAAACGTCATCAAACAATCATGAAGGTTTGAATCCAACGTTTGAAAATTACGGATGCTTATTAATCTTTTTCTTGGTTGTTCAGTTAAGGTATCTAATGATTTTTATTTCCGTCATAATCTAAAACAATCACGCGAAGCTTTCTAACATTGTTGCTATCAATATACAATGTAATAAAAACTATCATAATAAAGATTCGAAACCGTTTCTAGTTACATAACACATCGTTAACAATTTCTTGTAGAAAATGCAATCAAGCGTACAGCCCGAGCGGGATTCGAACCTTATCTCCAACCGACGCATCGCCGCTGAACCATTAACTCTGATTGAACTCTTAGTAATCACGGAACAATGTATCAGATTCACTGCAAAAACATTGAAACTGGGAAATGTAATTATAAAACTATGAACTAGGGAACCGACCCGGTTACCAATGGTAAAATAGCATTTCAATGTAATCTTTTTAACTGTTTCTGAAAACTATAATTATTATCTATGCAATTTGATAAAGTAGTAATTTGCGATAGGCACACCGGAAAAACTGAAAGATAGTATAAAGAAGGGAAAATAATAAAGGAACACTCAATGTACTCACCACACATTTCATGCAAAGAAAATAAAAAAATAGGTATGACGAAAACGGTGGACTTCCTTATGCTGTAATCATGATAATAGCGTACAAGTAAGGTTAAACTAGAAATAACTTGTACCCTTATAATTGAATAATTAACTTAATTAATCCTAAGTATACACCAACTAATATTAACCGTCAGTTAAAATATTTGGACGTTAAATTATGAGCGGCGCTTCGGGTATCCATTAGTATTATTCTAGCTCAGTAAAAAAAGATTCAATTTAGCCGTCAGTTTTGAATGTCTAGATTCAATCAAATATAATCAAGTCTATAAAATTAAAAATTTAGCGGCTAGACTACAAATTAACATTAAAAGTATATACAGCTATATGGACTAGGTCAGTTGCGATTCGTGTAGGTGCGATTTATTAACAGCTTCGTATTTTCATTATAAACAACTTTTTGAATGTCTAGATAGTTGTAGATAGTTAAATCTACTATCTACAACATTGTTTGACTGTCACCAACAATTCACCCTGACAAAATGGTTCACAAAGACGCGTATGAAAGCCAAGCCAAGCTACGCTATGGTCACTATCAAAGCCATTCACTTTATCTCGCTATTGACGTCTGATCGATGGTCGTAAGGAGCCGTAAACCCAGAGGTTTGAGGATAAAATTTTAAAGCTCCATCTAGCGTCGTCTAAGTTAAGGCATTCTTATCAGTTGGATTACGTTTTTCATTTGATTGCTCGTTAGTTCTGATGGGAATGCAGTTTTATGATATATATTTAAGATGAAGCTATTTTTTCTTTAAAATGGTACAGGGAAGGTAGAGAGGAGAGTAAAGTGTTTGGAGATATTATTCGTGATTCCGTCGATAATTCAAGTTAAATAATATTCTTAGGGTGTTTTATAACACAATTATTGATGTTGTTTTTTAATCACGGTAGTATATTATGTTTATGAGTGGTAAGTAACAAATAATAATCTTTGTTTTATTGAAAAAAATCAGTATTTGATTATGAATTCCGGCCATATTTAGTTAAAACATGGAAAAATATAAGCCTCATCAAACCGTTATAAATTGAATTTTTTGTATTTCTACACACAATGCACTAACATAGTAAGCTGTGATTTGGTGTCAATTATACATCACGAATTTTACTGTAACACGGGCTGTAGCATACAATTTGATTAAATAGCAACGCATCACCATGATTGCAGTCTAACTATACACCACTGATTTTATAACTTTACATCGCGGTCCGCTGTTATTTCTGTAAGTTGGTAGCACAATAGAACAACAGCAAAACACTCCCAAACTAACCCAAAAACGTCGAATAACGTGACTCAAATACCGTATTTACCCCATTTTTCAAACCGTCACCACACAGGCCACGTAAGGGCAACACTTATGACCTAAATGAGTTTCAATCCAGCCGTCCATTGTGAGCGTTAGTGCCCATAAAGAAGGATTTACGTCTCAAGAGGCATGCTTTATTACTCTTAAACTTACAATTGCTGACTTTACATAGCAAGCAACGGTTAAAAGCTCTTATGTTCTGTAATACGTCACGTACAAAGTTGCGAGTTTTGCAGTCTTCTTGCCTCTTATACTTTGGTCGTGTATTTGAAGATTTTGGGGATTGACAAGCGATGTGTGTTCTTTGTATTCGTTACTTATGAAGCATTTTAACGAGGTATCCTGTATAACTTGGAAGAATTTTTAAGGCTTTCACAATCAGTTTAAACAATTTGAATATCAAAATATTATTGTCCTAACCGGACAGGTCGAGGTTAAATCTTTAACCTCGATGATAAGCTAAAAATAACGGATAAAGAAGGTATTTTTGAACGGAATGTCCGGTTAGGACAATAATATTTTGATATTCGAATTTATTAGTTATTCTACAAAGATTTGTAGAATATTACATTAATGAATTGAGCTACGAGTTTGTGGTTTAGTTTCGATACTTATAGATTTTTGTCAATGCGGCTACAACAGTTTTTGTTCGATGCGTGCAATGAGAAACACAGAATGTTAAATCCTTATGCAGGCTTTTAATCACAAAATTATGAATACCCATAAACATTTCATTTGATGTCATTTTGTACCTTACCATACAAACTCCTTACATTTAGATTCCTTTACTGATTAGTATTGTTCTGTTCAGGTGAAGTGGAGCGGTTACTGCGCGAATACAGACAGAACCAGGAACTGGTGCGCAACATCGGTGCCCACTACTACCAGATCATATACCCCGTGCAGCTGCGACACCACGAGAAGATGGGCATTTCCACCAGGGAGGTCAACACACAGAAGGTCCGTATCCGAAATATCTTTTCTCTATGAAGATAGTTGTTTTACCAAATCCAAAGCAATATTTACTAAAGCAAACAGGATAGGTAATAGTGGCGCGGTGGGCTTAGGTCCGTTCGCGGGTTCGATCCCCGCCGAGGGACCAAGTTTTTGTATGTTCTGCAAGCACTTTCTCCTGGGTCTGGTTGTACTAGCGGGCTAAATTTATTTTATATATTTACACGAATAAAATAAAGAGTCTGCATCTTCTAATGGTCCTAGCAGATTTTGAATGGAGAAACGGATCTGCTAGCATAGGTATATCCACTAACTAGGTGGATGTCTTACAGGCCTCGGGTTCACGTAGGATTCAGCCCGAAATAATTTGAAATATTTGTAGGGGCCGATATCCAGTTGTGAACGGCGGAAATGATGTTGAATTAATAACGAGAGCAATTTTATAAATAAACCCAAATCAAATAATGATTGGATGGAAAGCCAACGACCTTCTTAATTTATTTTTGTTCACCTGAAATATAGACGGAAATATAAAAAGAAAGTATTTATTACCCTGTGCCGTCCGTTTTGAGAAATTTTCTGGTATGTCCATCTGTTTCAATGAAGACATTAAAGACCTCATTTGTGATTTCTGACGTCCATAAACAATAAAAAATACGATGGGACATTTTCGTTTTATTTTCGCCAATTCATTTATTTGTTCATTCATATGTCCCTATAAAATCAAAGTTCTAACTCTCAAGTCCAGCCCAGGAAACGCGATTCAGGCAGATCTTCGGCAAAATGCATTATTATGTAATGCACGGACAGTCAAGTGTTAACTATTTATTTGTGTACGTGGACAACATATTATCACAATGAATTCAATTGGAAAAAGTTTAGAATATGTTTATAAACACACTAGCGGCACGCCCCGGCTTTGCACGGGTAATTATTCAAAATTGTTTCAAAATTATTCGAATTTTTCTCGCCGTAAAAACCATCCACTCCAACGAACATTAAAAAAAAAAAAATTGGCTAAATTGGTATAGGCGTTGTTGAGTTATGCGCTTAGCAACACATTTTGCGATTCATTTTTAACCCCCGACAAAAAAGAGGGGTGTCATATGTTTGACGTGTCTGTCTGTCTGGGACATCATAGCTCCCGAACGGATGAAGCGATTTCAACTTAGTTTTTTTTGTTTAAAAGGTGAGTCTGGCGCGAGTGCTCTTAGACATGTTTCATGAAAATCGGTTGTGCCGTTTAAAAATTGTGGGGGTTAGAGTGGGGAAGGAAAACCGAAAATCTGCAAAAACTCGAGTATCAAATGAAAGCGCATTGCGTGCACATTACACATTATTATGTTTTACTTTTAAGGAAATTGAAGGATTCGAATCGGGGGTTTTTCTTATATTTTAAATTTAGATTTATTATTTATAAGAAGATTAAGGTAAGAGAAAACATACTATTGATTGCAATCTTCAATTTGGTGTAACCGACAACAAACATAAACTTGGTTCGGGTCAATTTGTGTAACGTTAGTTTTTTGAAGAAAGTTGGTTTTATATTGGTGTATAATTTTTCGTTCAAGCTAAGAATTAGTGTAAGAGCAATGCTGGTTTGCCAAGATACATACACCAACTTAACCTTCTTTGGTCATAGGAATACAACAATTCGACTTATGTAAATGGATCACATACCTACTCAGTTACAACATAATTTCGACGGAAGTCTGCAAAATTTACAGTTAAAATGTGTAGCGTAACTGTATTTTTTTAAAGTTAGAATTATATTATTATGCTCTTCGAAAGAGCAGAAAAAAACTAAAAAAACTGTATACTCAACTTATTTTACGTGTTTTGGTGGTTAACCCAATTGAACTGCCAACCGACGATATTATGTACAATATCTATGCTATAATGGTAGGGTTTAGTTCTGAAAATAACTTTTTGAATGGGATTAGTTACCTGTTAACGAATTATTAACAACTAACTAAGCGACAAAATATTATCAAGCGACAATTTTTTTATTTCCACACACGACCATTCAGTAGGGAGCCGATCGCGCGGCAGATTATTTCGTGATCTTAACCCCCCTCCCGTACCTTCGTGCCCGAGTGACGCCTGCCACTCCACAACGCATAGTGTCACAAAACTATAATAGTTAGAGATATGATGGAACGACGTTTATTGTAGATAATGATAAGGTCTACAAAGTTGTAATACATCACTTTGTTATATATTCAATAGTTTTCGCAGCATTCGCGATTAAAGAAAGATTTTTGGTTTATTTTTTCATAAAAATCGGTTATTGTCACAAAACTATAATAGTTAGAGATATGATGGAACGACGTTTATTGTAGATAATGATAAGGTCTACAAAGTTGTAATACATCACTTTGTTATATATTCAATAGTTTTCGCAGCATTCGCGATTAAAGAAAGATTTTAGGTTTATTTTTTCATAAAAATCGGTTATTGTCACAAAACTATAATAGTTAGAGATATGATGGAACGACGTTTATTGTAGATAATGATAAGGTCTACAAAGTTGTAATACATCACTTTGTTATATATTCAATAGTTTTCGCAGCATTCGCGATTAAAGAAAGATTTTGGGTTCTTTTTTTTTCACCATGGGTTACATTATCGGAGTTCGGTAAGGAATCATATTATTTTTGAAAACTAAATAAAGCCTATGTCACTCAGGGATAGTATAGCTTTCGAATGGTGAAAGAATTTTTTAAATCGGTGCAGTAGTTTCAGAGCCTATTCGAGACAAACAAACAAACAAACAAAAAATCAAACCTTTCCTCTTTATAATATTAGTATAGATAATTATATATTTAATGACTTAAAATAAAAAAAGTCCGCATGAGCTGTGTCTGCACGAATGTAGGCACAGCGGTGATTTAATGATTAATGATTAAATACACACATTTGAACTTACAGACTAGGGTCCAACACATTTAAAAGTTATTTTTAATTTAAATGATGCAGCACGCAGCCTGTTATCACCGTTGTAGCCTATTATAATAAGTTATGAGAAAAAAATAAACTTTTAAAAATAAGTATAACTGTTATTATTGTTTTTTGAGCCGAACACTAAGAATTTTCTTAATTATTATGCTGCCTTATTTGTCATGAATCAGTTTACAATATTACTTCAATATTCTAACGTTCAATCGGTGATAATTCTTACCACTGATATTCTTGTGAGGCCCATGATTCATACGAAGAAAGCCGCGAGATGCAGCTACCCTTAGAAATTATATTTATATTATTAACAGGTTTCGCTTCCCAAAAACAACCGAGACGCAATTCCACAACAAAACTTCACAACTCCAGATTAAATCTTAAAATTATTCGTGATCTTGGCTGTGTAGTGAGTCGATTGGATGTCTTTTCGCCCCACTTTCGTCTTTCGACCCCCCGGGGTGAACCCGTTTCACCCCGCTCGATGTTGTTGTTCAACCTTGGAAAGTTTCGAGACATAAATCGGGATATAATTTCTGGTGTTTCCGTTTGCTAGGTAAGTGCTCCAGCTCAATTTTTGTTATGTTTTATGGAAACATTTGTTATTCATACTAAAATGTTTGGAAGATAAAAATAATATTTAAAATTTTATGACCTTACTTATAATTACTTACCCAATAATTCCCAGTTTACTCGGAATTTATAAAATAAAGCCTCAATAAAATGTATATATATTATTAAACCTTTGAACAAAGATACTACAACCACGTCAATAATTTCATACCCACAATACCTAGTTTTCGTTTCACAATGCGATTCCTTTGTTGACCTTTCACCACGAGCTAGAATAAATTCTCATTCCAGGAGTAAGAGTTCAATTTCCAATAATGCTATTCATAACGTTCCTCGCTTTCGTAGTATTCACGTTAAGTGGCTAGCGGTGGCCATTTTATTGCAACATACGCGTTTAGATTTAAAACTAGATATGATAGAATCTATTATGCTTATAAGCTAAGCGTCCAAATGTCCGTGTACGCAATTGACGCATCGCACGCAACTGTTCGTTGTCTTATTGATATAGAAACTTATATAAGTGACGTATCGCATAATCAGCCATGCCCTTGCTCCTAGGCCACTTTTGCGATGATGACGTCATACGGAATGCCGATCAGTGGACGCATCTAAGAAACCAGGAAATAGGGTGTGATATTATCCATGATCCGATCTCTTTAAAAATATGTTGTGTATACAGTTACAATGTTTCCTTTTTAGATTTCTCCCAATGCTATCTCTTCTGCTAACAAAAAAGCTACAATGACAAATCGTTCATCACTTTCCTTCATTTTCACAGAGTCTACACGTGCGCTCATTACGAAAATCCGAACGAACTGGCATCATCATTTACTTATTCGATATTATAAATAAATTGATCATAATTATTAACTAAATACATATTATTTTAGGTGCATGATAATGCTAGTAGCCCGAAAGGCAGACTAGAGATACTTACTATAAGACCAATATACATGACCACGTTGTTCAACAGCAATATATATTTCATTTCATTTCAATCCGTGTGCTGGTAATCACCGTCGGTAACCCGTAGATACGAATACGTACTGTGAAAAAAATATTGTTATGGTTTTTTTGACAATTCATATATATTAGTTTCGTATTTTATAATTATTTTTTTTTCTTTTTTTCCTTGTTTTATCTGCAATCGGCTATTCAGCCATAATCAGATAGTGTCATGGGTTGCTATGTGTTACTGGACAGATTCCTTTAAATCGTCCTGTGATCTTCAATCGTCGATATAAATATTTGAAAAGGCTTGATTTTCATGGGACTTTCACTTGTAGGTAGATAAAATATAATAAATACACACAACAACACCTAGTCCCGTGGTCAGCTCTAAGCTCGTGCTACGGGTACTAGACATCTTTTTTTATGCTAGTAAAGTTTTAATTTGACCACAATCACACCTGATGTAAAGTGACGAAGACGAAGTGATTTGGTTTAAGAAAGGACATGAAGACCTAGAAGGCAGATCTGATATACTTAATATAATACGTATACACGTATAGATATTCAACTCATACAGGGCGGCCAAAGCTGCGAGGCTCAGCCAGATCAAAATAATATGAAAATCTTTTCTAAGCTCTTACCTTAACTAATTAATTACATCTGTGATGTAAAGAGAGCAATTGCACAATTAAATTCGAACCTAAAATTCTTATTGAATTTCTTATTGAATTCTTGAATTTCCTTCTTCAACATTCCCACAACCGAAGATCTCAAGAATTAGACCAGATTTTCTCGCATTTCTCGGTATACCTATGTCTCACTCTTGCTACACCTATTACTGCATCTTGCATCCCACTCCGATTCAATAGTTCATGGCACGTAATTTAGTTGGACACTAATCTTTTAGTAACGACTTTGATAGTATTGGCTTTTTAAATTCTTCGAGTATTTCTTAGCTGAGCTTTGCTTACGATTTTATGGAACTTGTGAGTTATTTGACGTCATTTACGTATCTTGAAATGGTATGCATGGTTTAATTTTTCATGAATGTGAGTGATATTCATTTTATTCTACGATATTTTATAAATTGCTTAATAAGCAGTTTGAATTACTCCATGAATGAGAAAGTACTGGTAATAAAATCAATTGAAAAAAAAGAGGAAATGAAATGAGTGCGTGGAGGGAGGTTTCATTTTGTAGAATATTTACAGTGATATCTTTATTACGCAATCAGCACTATATTACTTGATTGAGATTAATTTTTAACGGGTGTTATAAGTTTGACATGTCTGTCTGTCTGTTACATCATAGCTCCCGAACGGATCGAGCGATTTCAATTTATTTTTTTTCGTATGAAAGGTGAGTTTGTCCGGGTGTTCTTAGACATGTTTCATGAAAATCGGTTGAGCCGTTTAAAAGTTATGGCGGTGAGAGTGGGGAAGGAAAACATAAAATCTGCAAATATACTAGTGTAGGGTTTTAGGAAATGAAGGCATTGGAATCGGGAGTTTTTCTTAAATTTTAAATTTAGATCTAAAGTATTTATGATGTATTAATGAAAAGTAACGGGAATATAAATATCACTGGACTATTTATGCTTGTATATAGATAAATACCGAAATAATTAAAATCTTATGCATAGGAAAACACATACGCTCAGAAGTGCGGCAGGTGGTCGCGAGTGGTGTCTTATTTAAAAAGTTTCTTGGATTGAAATAACACCCCTATAATTGGCTAACTAGGCGAGCGACACCGAGCTATGGCAAGTCAATGCAAATATACTATCCATACCCTGGTATTGGCCTTCACTCGGCAACGCTCGGCCAATATGTATAGCAATCTTTACATACCTACTAAAATCCACAATATTTCCGCTTGCTACTCAATAAAATGTTTAGAAAAGCCTCACGCCTACCCGTCAGCGTTACGATCCAATACACTTACTTACTGCCGATTCTGCAACGTCGCCGCCAAATCCCATCTCTGTAGCCAGACTGACTGTTTCCTCCATCGGCTTAGGATGACAGAGTTTGAATAACATACCGGTTCCAAAACTATGTCACGTATAAGGCCTTATATACAAGTACTAGCTGTGCCCTGCGGTGCTACCCGCTTTATAATGGATGAAGTACTCTTAACCAACAACATATTTATTTGAATAAAGATTAATATTATTATGTTGATACAACTTAAACAAATTATTTCGACCAAATTAGGTACCATAAAAACGGTTTTTGTGAGTTAATCTTAAAAGATAGACATATACTATCGCGGACTGTTTTTTAGATCATTAAAAGAGCTATTATTCTTTAATACATATTTTTTGTGTATCTTGAACCGTTTTCACGGCGCACGCAACGGAAGGCTTCAAAGATGAACAATTTCTCCCGTTTTTTACACATTTACCACTATATCTTTGCTCCTATTGGTCGTAGCGTGATGTTATATAGCCTATAGCCTTCCTCGATAACTGGACTATCCAACACAAAAAGAATTATTCAATTCGAACCAGTAGTTTCTGAGATTAGCGCGTTCAAACAAACAAACAAACAAACAAACTCTTCAGCTTTATAATATTAGTATAGATAAGACAAACTTCCTTACTATCCCTCTAACTAGGAAAGAGTATTTTTACTTTTTGGTATCTGAGCTCGAAAGTCGTTTTTATCTTCTAAAGGATAAGGTACATTTGAATTTAGAACATAGTGTGCATGAAGGTTGTGATTACAACACATAATTAAACCTAAATAGGTTTCAAACTTCATGGTGCCAAATTTATAATAGAATTATTTTTAATGTATGAAAACCTTAACTCGTAACCTCCTTGGATTTTTTTCAAGGTTTTAGTTAGTTTCACCCACTGATTAAAAAGAGTTTCTTGATCTGAGGTTTTGTTGCAAATAGACATACTTCCCAATTTCCGATTTAGAGGGGAGATTAAAAGTTACGTGTTGCACTCGACTACAAAGAATTTTTACCTTGAGCTCTTCTGATTCCCTATCTACTAATTTTGAAATGTCTCGTTGCGCTAGTGATTCAATTATAATCCTTCGTTTGTTCGGAAAAGCTACTTTGCACTCTTGTATGACCTTGTCTTGTATAACATATTGACCGTCATTTGTCAATATATTTATGAAGCCATTATGTATACGCATAAAAATATTAATTTGTTTACAAAAAATAGTGATAAACACAATGTAAATACAAGAAATAAATATAAACTCGCTTTGCCCACCACTAGGCTGCATAAGGTTAATGTATCATTTAAAGGGCAATGTATACGCTTCTACAACAAGATTCCCAAAGAATTGCAACAGTTGTCAATTACTAAATTTAAGAAAATTGTAAAAAATAATCTTTGTAAAAAAGCTTATTATAATATATCGGATTACCTTGAGGACAAAACTGCTTGGGACGGAATCTGCTCCAACACAAAATCAAAAACAAGACTAACAAATAATGATTGTAAAGTTTCAATACAAAAATGAGCTAGAGTTTCTAATCGCTTCTTTGCTCTAGTGTAAAAAAAGCGAAGCGACCAGATACCATAAATTTATTTCCTACTTATCTTTAAGCACTTATGATTATTTTGTTTTTTTGTAATTTATTTTGACGTGTCTAAGTTTTGTAAAATCAAACTATGGAAATAAACGATTTTGTATCTTGTATCTTGTATCTATGACAAATAAGTACTCGTATTTAAGGCCTCTTTCAATATCTCTGAGTAAAATACCAAGTGATCAGTAACTTAGGATACTCAGATTATCATTGTGTCTGAGCAAGATCTTAAAGATTTCACAAAAAGTAACACCGGAATTTAAATAAAATATATAATTTACCATAAAAATAAAGCAGAAACCCAAAAAAAAATACATATAATTTAATATAAAATATATCGGAAACCTAAATCTTGCTTATCATAGTCTTGCTGACTAAAATCCATATTTTTTATCCTAACTGGTCAATCATCTGTTGTTTTAATGAAACAACATCTTTATCCTAATAAATATAATATTTGCATTTTATCTAAATTAAATGTGAGTGTGAAAAAGATTGCCACTTAGCACCCATTTCACATTTCTTGTTCATAGCAACAGCTCATCCCTCACTATGTATATTTCGCCTCTCACAAGCCCGACCTCGCAGTTTCTCTTGGTCAAGAGATCGTTACATCCAGAATATATGTGTCTTAACATAATAATCTCCCTAATGCATAATGTATTTCCCTGAATTTAGGGTAAAAGTGTTATTCTCCCATGTATCGGGTATTTTTGGCTGACCTGCCGTTGTCACCTTCATTATTGATGTAGGAAAGATAATATCTGACGTCCATGGAGGTATTGATAAGGGGATGAGAACCCTCTGTGATGTGAGGTTTTATTTTTATTTTGCACCATTTGTGTTGGAAATAGAAATATTTGGACCTTTATTTTGGTTTGATTTTGGTATTAATAGGTACCTATACATTTTTCGTTATTCTAGAGTTCCTTCACCCTATTTTCTTTATACCAATAGAAGATTCCTGGAAACAATAAACCATCATCCTTTGTTTACAAGTAAACCGTACCAGAAAACAACACTAAACTTCCCTCTTAAACAATCCACCGTCAAGTGAGATCCCTTGTTGGATGGAAATCAAACTCAATCAAAATAACTTCATTTACTTTCGGAAACTTCAATAACAGCGAATGTTTGTATAATTACTTCCATGCCTAAAAGGTTACCGATCGGAAATCTTCGAAGTTCGCTGTAAGTTAAATTGCTTTGGAATATTTTGGGTGGGAAACATCTAGTGGTACGGAGGAGTGATAAGTGATGTATATTTAATTATCATGAACAACCCTAATAACGTTCCCACTGCTGGGACACAGGCACTTCTCTCGTGGTGAATTAAGGCCTAATCACTCTCTTGCCAAGCTGTGTATATTTACTAGTTTATTATTATTATCGAGTAAAATTCTAAGATTTTTGGTTGGAATAGGGTCATTTTAATGATTTGAAAAATATCAATAGATCAATTGATGTACGACTATTAAAATTCCGTGGATCGTTTTATAAAATATGTTTATACAAAAACGCGTATAACTAAATAGCTTATATATATTGGATAATAAATATATAACGCGGTATTTTTTAAATAGCTTATAACAAATCAACTCGCGATCTTGCGGTAGAACAAATTTATTTTCCCAAACAACACCATATACTATATACCATATAGTACAGTAGGTAGGTTTACTAACTAGGATTCGTGTTGAAGTCAGGCGAATTCACGAATAATAAGTGTTTCGTTTTTCCTTCTCAAAATCGGAACCCTGAAACCTAGAAAATAATAGTATTTGTCAGCAAATATCAAGATGATGTAACGCCCACACAATAATATTAACAGAACAGAATTCTATTGACTCTGCCAATATCCTAACAAAAATCTTCGCAATCCCTAAATATTCAACGGATAGAGCGAGACGGTAGGTGTATTACCTCTGGTGTCGGAGTGGGATGGAATATATTTTTTTGGGAAAAAATCTCTTTTGGAAAGTAATTACACCAGCTTTGTAAACAAGGCCATTCGTTTGACGACTAATTTTGTTTACTTAATGTCCGGGCGTAATGCGTTGATTTTTCTTACGGCGCAAAATCTAAGGGACTATACATTCCCTGTGGGTTTGCTTGTGAAGCACTTCTGTCAGATTTGATTAAGTAGACGTTTTGTGTAAGCAGTGTTTTGCATAGCAAGCAAAATTCGCGAGCCCTTACTATTCTGTTTCTCTTTGTCTTAGGATTTGATGGCGATATAGTTTGATGTTGATTTGACATAAGAAACCTTGTGTTACTATAGTGGTTTTGAATTATATTGGTGGATTAACCCTTAATATAGAATCTAAAAGAAGTATTCTTGAAAACAAATCATCGCATAATCATAGAATAATAAATTACGCATAATTAAGGCGCAATTCCATGCGCCATGATTTCTGTCGTCTGTATGTGGAAGTGGTCGACTAAACGAACTCAAGTGTTTTATTCCTGTAACCATTCAAATAATTATGAAAACACCTACCAGGATAAAAACTGGCGGTTCCAAGTCTTCCATTTATTGCCTCCGTGGCGCGGTGGGCGGAGGTCCGCTTGCGGTGCAAGCGGTAGCAGGTTCGATTCCCACCGAGGGGTCAAGTGTTTGTTTGTTCTGCAAGCATTTTCTCCTTGGTTTGGGTGTTTAATATGTATAATAAAAATATATATTATTTATGTATGTCTATTATATCTAGTATATCAGATGTCTAGTACCCGTAACACAAGCTTATAGCTTACCACGGGACTAGATGTTGTTGTGCGGATTGTCCGGCAATATTTATTTATTTATTTTGCTTTGTTTGTGGCATTTCCGAACCAAAACGGTCTTCAATCCTATGCATTATCATTCTATGTAATATTGCCACTTCAGCGAACTGCGTCCTATTTCATCCGTCCGCTTTCATATCGATTTTGAGGGTAAAAAAGTTAATCCAGTAGGTATGTAAACTTCCAATACCTCAGTAAGGCGAATGTTTTTGTATTTCTATGCAAAATCAACCTATTTGATCTTGATAAACGGAAAGCGGAAAGTTGGATTTCATTCGGCGAGCCCTTGTTCTTTTACGATACATCTCCCGATTCGAATAAATATAATATATATATATAAATTTGCTGTCGACTGTGGTTTCGCCCGCGTGTAATTCCCGTGAGAGCTTTTGATTTATGGATAAATAATAGCCCAAATCCAAATCTAAGGTCTAAGCTACTATTTCAACTTTCGGCCAAATCTGTTTAGCTTTTTTGTCGTGAAAGAGAAGAAATATCCAGTTCCGCCTGTTATATTATTATAAGTACATGGTTCTGTAAAAAAGTAAAGTTTATAATATAATGTATAGTAAGAGAGTTGTGTATTGTATTGGGTTGTGTTGTGTAAATGAGTTTTGTGGAACTTTCAAACGTAAACGTCAAATCATGGTATGTTACCCGTTTTAAATCATAATAAACGTTGACTTTTTATATTGTACTAGCCGGTTGTACTCGAAGTAGTAGTAGAAGTAGTTGTTGTGTTCGTACGCGAAGAGTAACTTATTTCACTAATTTTGTACTGGTTTTCAATAATCCCTTACTTAGAAAACAAAAGTATTTAAATACAAACTCCCAACCCCTGTTTTAAGCCCAAAATAGGTTGGTAGGAGGTCAACTCCACACCTAGAAACGCACTATTGAACAAACATTTAAAAGGTCTCTAACTTTCTCTTACATTTGGCTTTAATACAAATTTCAGACGCCCCAATTTGTCAGTCGGTCAGTCAGCTTCTCCTTTGATATAGATTTCCTACTTAATATTTCCTTTCATCGCTTAATGGCGCTAACAGCTTCCTAGAGCCTGTTAAGTTTTATAAAGCTACCGTTCACCCATTGAGCCATAAATACATTAATATTATCCACTAACTTAAGTTTCAGTAAGTGCTACAACACTATAATTTGTCAAGTAATGAATTGCGCTTAAATAAGTGAGTCTTAGTTCGTAGCCCACGAGTATACTTATACTTATAGAAAATATCACGCGATTCCTTCATCTCTAAATCGCGCGGATGGCTTCCTAGATCCTTCCTAGTTGCGTCCAAGTTAATACAGCTTCCGTTCACCCATCAAGCCATAAAATCACAAAACTTCCCTAATTTTCCGCAACAAGAGCCCATTCAATCTCCGCGGACCTTGAACCACTGGACCCAACAAAACTCTCACTCATAAACTTAAAACATTAGCGGGAGTAGTCTCATTAGGTTGTGATTTACGGAGCTGCCATTCCACTTCTGAGCGACATAAATCCGCGTCCCGATGGTCTATTTCCGAGGAATTACAATCACCACTCCCCTAATTATTGCTGGTTTTGTAAAAAGGCAATGGCGATTTATTTGCAAGACCTTTTGTAACGGAATATTAGAAATAAAATGTTACTATAATTATGATATCTGGGGGCACGCCTGCCAAGACGAGCGGGCGCAGCGTACGGGCTTAGCCTTTTCTCGGAACATTTCGTCGGTTATTTAAACCCTCATAACTTGGATTTGGAATACGATTAAATATACTAATTTATTCCTCATTCCAAGAATCACGAATGGTCTAGGATATACATATTATAATGTACGAATATGTACTTATGTGTTAAAACAATATGTGTAGAATATTAAATGATCTACAATTGTGTCTAACACATTTTGACGATAAAACTTACCGTATTCAAGAAAAAAGTATAAACGATTTTTATGTTTTTTTGAGACCGTGGATAAATATAATTGCAGAAGTCAGATCGACGGAGAATTTGTGCATTTCAATTTTAATGATGTATTTAATGTCAATTTAATGTGTGTCTAGGTTATAACCTATTTTTCCTTTTTGACGTGAAAAGTAATATTATATTGCCGTTTAGGTACCTCTTACAGCCCATATTTGTTTTTATTGGTGAAAGTTTAATACTACTCTCGTAGTATTCACTGAAGTTTCTTTATTCATAACAATCAATTGAATATCAATCAATATCCATTTAAGACTATTCGAATGTGTCTGTAAGATTCTAGGACTATCTGAGTGCCTATAAGGCTTATCAAAAGGCCTATAGTGTATCACGTCCCACAAATTTTTAAATTTATAAATAACTAGCGACCCGCTCCGACTTCGCACGGGTGCATTAATCGTTTCTGCCGGCACAGCCCCCGCCCAGGACTTTATTAAAATCTGTTTCTTAGTTTTAAAGTTTTATGCTTATATAGGTACAGACAGACACGGCAAGCGAATTTGTTATATCCATTTAAACTCTGTTATGATAATATAAGAAATCATTTATTCCATAAAGAAACATAACGTACACTTGGAAAGATGATTCTAAGAAGATCCTCGCTAGAAATACTGCCATATATCGAGTCGTCTAATATTTCAAAACAGTTCTTCTTAATTAAAAGCTCACTTTTTTCCAGCCCACAGTTTTGCAACAGTCTTATTTGATTTATTTTTTCGTGTCGAGGCGCGCAACGCAAAATGGCGGTGAGATTCGTAATGCGGGCTTTGCACAGCTTGTAACAAAAAAGTGTCAAACGCTCTCGAGCTTGCCGCTTATTCGATAAATATTCAATTTAAACTTTGTAACGTAAAAATTGAAGCTGCCTGTTTTCCGTAGGACTTAAGAAATTGTGTTGGCAACTCTTTTGTGGTTCTTGAGTTTTAGTTTTAGTAAGTAAAGTTTAAGTTTTAGTTTGTTTAATGGCTGTTATTTTGACGGGTGGATACGACTAGCGGTGTACTGCGGCGTTTCTATTTTAACCCCCAGACGAAAAAAGAGGGGTGTTATAAGTTTTACGTGTCTTTCTGTGTATCTGTGGCATCATAGCTCCCAAACGGATGAAGCAATTTCAATTTGGAGTTTTTCGTAAGAAAACCGAATATCTGAAAATATACTCCCGTAGGGTCTCAAATGAAAACGCATCACATGTACAAAATAGTATTACTTTTTAGTTATAAGGGAACTAAAGTTTTGGAGAAAGTTTTTTTTTTTTATTTACATTTAAAATGAGGATCTTCCATTTGAAATTTGATATTTTTCCGCGATTAAAGTAGTACGAGTTATGTACTTATTATAAAATAGCTACTTGTCAGTAAAACGCGCATCAATGTCTATTCCAGAGTTTAGATACGTAATATTGCTGGGCTTGATTTTATTTAATCATACCAATAAAAATCACAATTAAAATAGCTTAACTCGTTTGAAAATATTTAGCAAAAAAAAAACAATATACGGCCGAACTCAGAAATGTTGTACTTTTTTGAAGCTGGTTAAAAAGCCTTTTATTTTTCAATATTATGGTTAAAAAGTTAGGCCAAGGACATTATATTATAAGTTTTACTATTTTTTGTTTTATATTATTTAACTCGTCATTTTACATAGACGTTTTATAATCACTTTCATTATTTTTAAGTGCGTCTACCAATCTATGATATTTTTTGAGTTTCTGTGGAAATCTCTATGGTACCTAATGGACAGGAGGTGTCTGAAGTCTTGTATTTTGTTTTAAACATGTTCATTGAATCATACATACGTTATATGTGAATGTTTTGTCCACAGGGCCGAGGGTACGACTACCAACAGGGCACCAGGTCACGCGCTCGGGTGAGTACCTACTTACGTACCTATCTACCAACTAGTGAGTACTTGCGCACGTGACGCCGTTCACTCACGACACGGGGGAATGAAACGTGTCTGAAACTCGCAAAGTATTATAGTTATAAGAAACTGTAATATTGATGACAATTACACGGACATTCTCGTGGGTGAAATTTTGTTATTGATTTTAGAAATAGTTCTATTTAGTTGGCTCATATAATCAGTAAGTGTGGTCCGGAGAAGCCATCTATCTTCTAGGTCTTTAGGCCCCATCTTAGACTAGATCGTCACTTTACATCAGGTGAGATTGTTATCAAATAAAGACTTATCTACCATAAACAAAAAAAAACAGTCAATCAGAAATTACATTCTATTTCATGAATGTGAGAATTATAATATACATACATTTATAGATATATTTTATTATACTTATATAGAAAAAAAGTTCTGTTTATATCATAATACTGTTTTAGAACATAATAACATTTTATATAACAATATTTTTATTCCCACATACTAACTCCCAGCAAAGTTGCCGCTTATTCAACTGCAGTACACATAAACAGACCTATTACCTTTTATATACGTAACATTAGCTTTAACTCCAGTCTCTATAACGGCGAGCTTAACGTTATAATAACGCGAGGCGTTACCGTTAAAGTTACGCGATACGTTATATCTACGTGTGTGTGTCTGTAAATGTGTTGTTGTGAGAGTAAAGGATATTTTATTTTACTTATGACTTTATGAAACTGGATGAAACCTTTAAGGGTCCTTATAAATATACTAGCTGACCCCAGCAAACGTTGTTTTGCAAAATGAAAAATAGATAGTAGCCGATTCCCAGACCTACTGAATAAGCATAAAAAATTTCATAATAATCGTTTAAGCCGTTTCGTAGGAGTGACTAACATTGTGACATGGAAATCTAATATGTATATAAAATTCTCGTGTCACAGTTTTCGTTGCCATACTCCTCCGAAACGGCTTGACCGATTTTAATGAAATTTTTTGTGCTTATCCGGTATCTATGAGAATCGGCCAACATCTATTTTTCATTTTGCAAAACAACGTTTGCTGGGGTCAGCTAGTTGTTTATATAATAAATAAATATTTCCGGACATTCCACACAACAAATTCTAGCCCCATGGTAACGTCGTCGTCGACGTTCGCCCACCGCGCAACCGAGGCAGTCACGATTTTTATGGTATTTATAAAATAAAAACTTAAATAAAAAGTTTATACTAACAAATATACCTAAAGTTCAGTACGTTTTAATTATTAGAACTCTGTTATCTGCTACTGGTTAGCCATTATGACATCTTTTACAAAACATCATAGAACTATGCAAAGTGCATTTTTATAAATATGAGATACATTTTTTTTATTTTTTCTCTCCATCCACGGTTGTCTGGAATTGCTTTAAGCAATAAGACCGCTCATTACGCATTCTAGGTTTAGTTTTTAGTTTCTTATTGTATTTTTTGTTTGTTTGAAGTGTAATAAAGCATTTTCTATCTATCTGCATTAAAGAATATATTATTCAATTCTTACTCAAAGTTGTATAACTAAGAAATAACTGAGTTATTTTTTCAAACTATTTGTTGGAAACTTATTGTTTTCAGTGTAAACTTGACTAGCTTGAGTTTGCCTACTCAAAGGCAATAGGGCGGTCGTATAACCACCCCTAGGGGTGTTTGCAAGGACCAGTGCCAATTCCCTTTTAGGGTACTCCATACTGCCTCAGGGAATAGAAACGCACAAAAGTAGCAAATGTATTTTTCTTATTTTTTTCCTATTATTACTTTTCATATTTACACAGTATATGATACAAAAATGATTAATTTGAAATTACTTTTTTTTAAACCTATAAAATGTAGCATTTTATTGATCAAATTACGTTATAACGCTATAAATATTAACTTTTGTCCCTGCTGTTAATATATAAATATAAGAATACAAAAGGCAACTTCATACTTCTAAAAACGGAAGATACTTTGTTAAAGAGAAAATGTCAATCTCGGAAAATCTACCAAGAAAAAAATGGGCGACGCTATGACGTTGAAGCGAACCAAGAAAATGTTATTAACTTGATATTATTATTTAAAAAAAAATAAGTTGACCTGTAGCCTTATCACGAGTAGCCACTGGAGATAACAACATGTTGTAATCCCATGCATTTGACTGATTTTTAATAGTAATATATAGATAATATTATCATTATCTAGCTACTAAACGACATGTATGTCCTTTGCTTCAGGTATAAAAAAGTTTTGTCATAAACTTAGCATGGTAAACCAGTTGTTTATACTGACATACCTACAATATACAGACGTCTATTTATAGAAATAATTTCGCATATTCAACAAGCTTGTTTACGAAGATAATTGATACCCAAATCATCATCCACATTATTAACCAATAGCCTATCATCTCTGAATCCCGATCACTCACCCTCCGTGATTGGATCCCATTCACTTCTTTCAGGAAAATACCTAAAGGAAATAATTACTGTAGGGCTTTGGCCTGATCGCGGAGGGCTGTAATTAAGCTTGGGGGAGGAACTACTTTTCCCTCAGGATGCTTGGAAACATTCGTATGTTACGGAGGTTCTAAATATATGAGTAAAAAGTCGATATATATGATTAGAGGGATATTATAGGAGGTAGGGCACAGTAGGATTATTTTCTTACTCAAAATGAGCAGCCCGTCTGGGGAGGTACCTCCGCTTTACAGAAAGCCGCAGCCAAATAACGCGTTTGTAGCGTGTTGTGTTCCTGCGGTGAGTAAGGTTGCCAGTGCTCAATGGGGGGTTGCTGTGTCGAAGACCGGTGGGCCTATTATTTCCCACTGACTTTCGACACAGTAGTCCACTTAAGCTTCAGAAACCCCTTAAAATTATAGTATGAGTTATTTCAAAAAGGGTATCTTGAAGCATTTACGGGGTCGGCAGCGCGCAGGTAATATCTCTGATGTTGCAGGCGTCCATAGGCTGCGGTAACCACTTCCCATCAGGTGGGCCGCATGCTTGTCTGCCACCTTTGTGGTATAAAAAAAAAAAAAAAAAAAAAAAAATATTTGAAATTATTTTGCTGCGACGCAAAATTTGTTGTATTCAATATTCGATTTTTCGATTTTGACGTGTAACTGGCTGACAAATGCAGTTTAGGATATAGCAATCAAAAAGAATCTGGTAATTGTGAATTAGCTTAATTAAATTATAATATCAAAATAATTATTGGAGTAGTTTTGATTCAGAAAATGTAATTAAGGGTTATTGAACAATAACTAAATATACCAGGAAAATACAAATTGAGTATATTTTGTAATTTGTATAAAATAGCACTCAGTGAGTGCGTTCATAAGCACCCTATTAACGTTCCCACTGCTGGGTCACAGGGACTTTTTTCTTGCCGAGAGAGATTTGGCATTAATTTCCCACGCATAGCAAGTGCAGGTTGGTGAATGTCACATGTCCTTCAAAATAATGTATTCGAAGTTCTCAGAACATACCGGTTTATACTATGTTTGCCTTCACCGTTAAAGAATGTGTTTGAAGCGCACATAATAATTATTTTCAAGAAGAAAAATCTTGAGCTGCACGGCGTGTTTTGAACGCACGACCTTCAGAGTAAAAGCCGATAGTTCTCCTACGTAACCAACACAGATTTTAGTTAGGGCATTGTGATACGTTAATTGGTTGTAATTTTGAGGTCTTTTGGCACAAAAACTCATTGAGAACCCCAAATTTGTTTTTACTGCCAAAGTTAACATACTATGAGAATGCCATAATGAGAAACAGTCAATTTAAACAATATAAGAGAAAAAAAATCATATAATTACTGACTTTTGAAATAATAATAAGCGAATACACCATTTATTTGTAAATCTTAATTTTGCTCATTATCACTTTTTTTTATACGAGAGCAAAGCAAAGCTTTAAATATGCTTGCTCAGTTAAACTCTCGTTCAAAATCATTCGGTTATAAACCTTCGTAAATAGAAAGGTAAATACAGAAAAAGTTTCCACAATACAGTTCTTGGAACCGTAGTTCAAAATTGTTGAAAACTGCTATAAATTTTAGTTCTATTTCATAAATTGTGGGAGCATTTTCTCTTATCCCGTGCCGTTTGACTCCGGCAACTCCGACTGACATAACTTACGCCTTAGAATCCACGATTTAACGTTAAAAATATGTAAAAAAAATAATACGATTTTTTGAAACACGTTATAAAAAGTAAACAATGGTGTTTGAACATGAAAACTTGATTAATATTTCAAAATAAAACATAAATTTCATTATATGATTTATTTAAAATTGTATGCAGAATTGTATTTAAAATTGTAATACTTTCGCACACAGGATTCGAACCTACCTGCACCTCAGGGAAAGCGCCCCGATGGGCTACCAATTACACCAACGCGTCGATGACCGCCGAAAACCTCCTACACTTCAAATATCGAGTAAAGCCTCGACTAACGACATCTTGTACAAAATCCCGGAACTATTATAAAAATTAAAATAGTTTTACTAAATGAGGTTAATCACTTTAAAAAAAATACATTAAGATTTATTATTTAAAAAAAATACATTTTAGACATACTTTTTCTTTGTGCATGGTCACATATCACTGTTATCTAAAGTTTGACTTAGTTTATCGTTGATGAGATGCTTAACTCGTTTACTGTCCGTGCATTACATGTCATGCATTTTTGGTCTAGCTGTGACGTTCATGCATTGCATGTAATGCATTTGCCGAAGATAACTGAATCGCGTTTCCTGGGCTGGACTTGAGAGTTAGAACTTTGATTTTCTAGGGACTTATGAATGAACAAATAAATGAATTGGCGAAAATAAAACGAAAATGTCCCATCGTATTTTTTTATTGTTTATGAACGTCAGAAATCACAAATGAGGTCTATAATGGCTTTATTGAAACAGCTGGACGTACCAGAAAAATTCTCAAAATAGATGGCACGGTCAACGTTTTAAATATTTAATTCACGTTTGTTAGTATAGGCAGTTACAACGGCAACTTAAGTCAAAGTCAAAGTCAAAAAGATTATCTCCTTAGAAGCCTATGCTGACATGGTTTATTTCCTTTGAAGCCTAAGCAATCTTAAGCTAGATGAAGACAAAATAGAATCCTTCTCGCTGGTGTACGATATCTGTTGTGAGAACCGTCGGCTCCGATGGCAGATTGAAACGACTCTATCCTATTCTTTAGATGTGTCTCGATTTAATCCAAAAGCTATATAGAGTTTGTATACAACGCGTTCGTAGAATACTCGATTGAAGCGTAAATACTGGTGAAATTACGGAGAAATTCGCGTTTTATAATGGAGCAGGTATTCATTTATTTATAAAACCGTTCCAAGAATCATCAACAAATACAGGTTGAAAGGTAAACAATACCTTTCAACCTGTATTTGTTGAAGGCCTAGGCATTAAGCACACATTTTTGTACAAAAACGAAATAATAAATCTAAATTTAAAATTTAAGAAAAACCCCCGATTCCAATGCTATAATTTCCTTAACAGTAAAACACCATAATATTGAGTAATGTGCACGCGCTTTCATTTGATACCCCACTCGAGTATATTTGCAGATTTTCGGTTTTCCTTCACCACTCTCACCCCCATAACTTTTAAACGGCTCAACCGATTTTCATAAAACATGTCTAAGAACACCCGGGCTAAACTCACCTTTAATACAAAAAAAAACTAAATTGAAATCGCTTCATCCTTTCGGGAGCTATGATGTCCCAGACAGGCAGACAGACAGACATGTCAAACTTATAACACCCCTCTTTTTAGGTCGGGGGTTAAAAAATACTAGGTACGTGCTAAAACTGAAAAAAAAAAACGAATTAGTTAATGCACTACCAACATGCAACCAGTTGTTTTTTACCAGTAGCGAATAATTGTACTAGGAATTAACGCAAAACGTTTTGTTCTATTCAAACCAAGCATCAGTCGTTGGTAATATTTTATTTATCAATGACAGAAGCCTGGGTGCAGCAGCGGGCGACTCTCGTTCCTCTAACCTAACGAATCCTGCTAAATCTGAAACACTCTTTTGAGTAATGCCAAATGCTAAAAAAATATGACTAAACCCGTGAACATTAATCACCATCAGTTCACTTAACATTTTAATTAATTCCTTTGGTATCGATTAAAACCGGAGTTTGCCAATAAGAGATGACAGAAAAATACAAACGCAAATGCATAAAAACTCGCCTGAAGTTATCTTCTCGTTTTTAATTAAAGATATGGCTCTGATCTCGAGAATACGTTTCCAACAATATTTTTTGCCTCCATTGTACTGCTTGAGTGAGTTCGTGGAGAAATATTGTTCTTAATTCGAGCCTTTTGTCGCGATTTTACCGTTTCAAAATTAAATTTTGTTTTCTTGGATCTGTTTTGTGTTATTGCTTAATTTTATTTCGTGACTCGTGTTAAGCAAAATGTGATTAAGTTTCCAACTAAAGCGTTCACGTTTTGTATAGAATAATTATCAAAGCTGGAGTTAAAGTAGAAGGAAATAAAGTTTCTTGAGGAAATGTACAAAATAATTTTCTATTTCGTGGTCTGATTTTGTTGTTGAGTATAATTTCCTAAATATTTTCATATTTGTTTATGAATATTATATCAGTCAACGAGTAGAAGCATCAGTAAAAATGTTTTACAATTGCAACAACATATGAATTATGAATCTACTTCGAATCGATGAATGTCGAATGTACTTTTAAATATTAAGTAATTCCAAATTGAAGAACCATATTTTATTGGGAAAATATGGTTCCCCATAAGTATTTTCAAACTTCTGAACTGAATTTATTGCAGTTTTCTGAAATTCTTTTCCGATATTATTTTAAGCCTTCGTGAGTAGATATTATTATGAAAGGTAAAATAAAAAAAATAACATTGTGTACAATAAAATATATTACGAATAATTTTCAAATGTATATATATAATAATAATACAACGCTAATCAATAAACCTTATACTGGCTTTGAATAAGAATCTAATGTTTTTAAAAAAAAATACTAGTTTGAACATAGAACTCCAACCCATTCCAAATATTCACGAGGTTTGTATCCAGGATGTTCTGTTCTAAATTTGAAAGTTAGAATTGGTATCGGTAGAATATTGCCATAGACAGTTTTTGTATCTGTGGGTAGGCTTGTCACCTACGTAAAGGCTCGTCCACACTGCCGTCAATTACACGAGCTAACGGAGCGAGCGAGAGCCGTGCTTCATTAGACAGAGGCGCCCTCACGCGTAATGTCCTAGAAAACGACGCTCACGACCCCTGACGTTTGTTTACGCGTCAAATTGGGCCCTGATTTTTGATGTGTTCATTTTGTTTGGTTGGCAGTATGACAGGATAATTTTGCTAGAAATTTTGAGTTTAAAATAACTAGATCCGAGCGGTAAGCGTCGAAAGCATACATTCAACAGTTCACCCAGGTGGTATTATGCATGAGGTGGTTGGTAGGTAAAAACTCAATTAATTTTGATTCACACTTATTTGATTTTGTTGTAATCATCACGTTAAATAGTGAGATAATATTAAAAAAAAACAAGAAATTAATAAGAGTCGTTAAAATTTATGATAATAATATTCAAATATATTAGTTAAAATGATAATAAGTGCATGTAATGAGTACATTTAGAAAACTATCTAATCTTATAAAATTTTAATGGGACCAATCTCACATGGGATATTATCAATAAAATGACTATTATGACTATTATTATTTCATATGCACCTGGGTGAATAAGCTCAGGCTCAGCCCTTAAATTTGAGGTAAAAAAATATAATTAAAATACGCGTCAAATTAAGGAGCTCCACTTTTTCCTTAAATATTTTAAACGTTTCGTAGACAGATAGCTTACTAGCAGAAAAACAGCTTGGTAAAACTGGCCATTACTGGCTAGAACCGGTTCAGCCCTGTAATAGGCGGCGAGTGCAGCCGACAGCATCCAATTAGAGCCCTTTGTGCCTCCAGCTTATTGACATTGAGCATTTTATAACAATTACAGGAACTGTCAAAATTAAACATCTCAGCATTTTACAGATCGCGGGACCGAGTGTTATCAAATTAAAATTTATTTTTAATTAATACATTTGGATAATTTGAAATCTTAGCGCGATTTACATAAAACAATGTTTAGTAAGTATGGGTGTTTCTAAAAGTAAGATTTAAATTTTTCATGGAGTTCCCTAAAATATAAAATAATAGATTCAGTTATTGCAATTTAAAAAAAATTACATTTCGGACGATGTTACCCATTTGAATTTAAGGAGCGTTGTGTATATGTCGCAGTCATCTGGTTGTATCTGCTATTTGATTGTATGACTGGCGCGTTCATTTAATGACGACATTTAATTGAATGACTGAAGGACAACTCGTCAAGTTGTTTAATGTAACGTTCAACGTCTTGACTGAACGTCATTTAGCATAGTTGTTGAATGGGATATAGCTGACTTTGTAATGTTTGGTTAGGGTGACCATAAGTTCGCATCTTAAAAGGTAACTTAACTTAACTTACTTACTTTAGATAACAAAAATGAGGACGTGACATGACACACCATATTATGATTTTATGTTGTATTTGAAATCTTAAGATAGGCTAAAAATACGAGTATATCAAATTGTTTCAAAGGTAATTTATTAATATATTCTCTGAGGTAGTCTCTGAGACTCCAGAAAGTTAACTTAAGTCTTTGTCACATTGTGAAATGAGGGATTAGGTAAAAAAAAAACAGTTTCATTCATTTAAGTAATATAATACTGTAAAAAACATAACAAGTATAACAACTTTCTTACATGCAGTAAAATCTTTACTTATTATTATAATATAATTATTGAAATTTGTAAGATATCTAAATCTTCTTCTTGTTTTTAAAATAAGGATTTAGCCAAAGCATCTTATCAGGCTTGTAATGCATTTAAGGCTCAATTTCTTGGTATATCTAACGTAATAGTAATAAAATATATAATTAAATTAATAAAATACTATTATAACTATCAGTGTACTAATGAAACTGCTTACCGATAGTACTGACGACAGTGTAAGTGTATAATTATTATTATATAAAATAATATTATTCAATCACTTGACTGATTTTACGTCCGCTCTGTTCAAAGAGCTATGCTATAGCGGTTTATACCGCTTACTGGTTGGACGTTTTGCGACGCTTGTTCAATCAACGTTCAGCCCTAGTCATTCAATTAAATGTCGTCATTAAATGAACGCGCCAGTCATACAATCAAATAGCAGATACAAACAGATGACTGCGACATATACACTACTGTACCTTTTCTTAATGAATTAGGTACGCCTATTATCAGATGTTTTTAATTTTTGTAAGAAACTTTTTTGACATTCTTCCTAAGTGCATTGTGTTTTTCCTGTAAACATAGGGTAAGATAATGTAAATAAATAAATAAATAAAAGTCTAGTAAATGTATCCGAAACAAGGTTCAAGTTAACCACGGGACAAGTTCTTGACAATGTTGTAGCCAGCCCAGAATAGCGCGTTGAACAAATGGTCGTTGGTGCTAAAGGTTTTGAATAGCGCAGCGAACAACGGCCACCAACTAGGTGGACAGATGACATGCAAGACTCTCCACACAAATATTGTAGAAGAAGTATTATATTATACATCTATATTAAATATATAAAAATGAATCCCTATTTCCCTTGGTCACGGCATCACGCCTGAACGGCTGGACCGATTTTGCTAATTCTTTTTTTGTTTTGTTCGCTATTATCAGGAGAAGGTACTTATGAAAGAATAAATTAAGGAAATTACGCGGAAAATTAGAGAATTTTAACCACCATATAAAAAGCTTGCAAATAACCTTTTTTAATGTAACCTTATGACATTTGACATAGAATTGACTGAATGCGTGCTGCAAATTTAGTCTAAGAGGATGAAAAAAAAATGACGTTTAAAACAGATTCTTCTGTCAATCTTATTTTATTGATAAACAATAGAAAAATCTGCTCATTTATGGCGTCTAAGGCTAACAAAGTTCGCCGGGTCAGCTAGTATTAAATAAAAAAGGAGATACCTGATGTGATGTTCCATTCGCTTTTCAACATCAGTGTTTAAAATTAAAGCGAACTGTTAAGACAATTTTATTTTAATTATATACTTTTTAGTTTTGTTTATTTGCAAATTTACTCAGACAATTAAAACACATTTTGATATTTCTAAGCATACCTACCCCGTGTATTTATCGAAATAAACGTATTGACTTTGACTTCCCCGAATTATAGAAATCTTTAAGAAGGCCGTCGTAAACGCCCTGCAGCATGCATAATTACTGCGTGGAAGATCTAAAAGGTTTGCCAGACATTTTCCATTTGATCAACGGGTTAGCATTTACCACGATCAAAGTCAAAGTCAAAACGTTTATTTCCTTAGAAGCACATAGCCTGCCCGCCATAGCCTGCCCGCCACGCACCTCTGGCTTTTACTTCATGAGAAATGTACGCTGAAGGCAAACATCGTGAGGAAACCGGCATGTTCTGAGAACTTTAAAAAAGTTTGAAGGACATGTAACATTCACCAACCCGCACTTGGCCAGCGTGGTGAATTAAGAGAGAAGTCCCTGTGTCCCAGCAGTGAAAACGTTAATAGGGTGATGATGATGATGACATAGCCTACATCAAACGCCCATAAATCAATTTAGCGTCCCCATCTAAATCAATGGCGGATAAACATCGATAAACAGTAAATTACTGTCCGTCCGTGTAGGCGCGCCATGATTTGTGGCCTGTTGCTAACTATTTTTCATCTAACCTGCCAGCGCTAAATCACCCCGTCTACTCAGCTGTACTGTGAATTACAACATTAGTTCATTGTTATAAGTGTAGTAATACTATTACTATATTACGGTACTAGTAATATAAAATGTCATTGTAAGGTGTAAAATCTTATAAGTAGTAAGTAAGTTGAGTTAAAAGAGTAGTTTGTAAGTTTTCACGGTTTATTCGTACTAGGTAGTAGAGTATGGTCGCGAGAGTACGGAGGCGGCTTGACTAAATGTGGAATACGACGTGATCGGTTTTTCTTGCCCTAAAAGGGTCCCGCTTCGTAGTCGCTTTGGTCGCGCAGCCTAAAACTTTATTTATTACTTACATAGATACAGAACAGGATATAATTATTAAGAAACCAATAAAAGGTCTTCACGAATAGGAACACAGAATTATTATAACAAATGCCGTTGAGTTAAAACGTCTTAATATAGGCTATGCGATATAAAAACAGAAAAAAAGCTAAACTCTGTGATGGAAAACTAACTCCAAACACATACTAAGGTATACCTGTGTTATTACACAATCAAAAATAAAAATTAAACTTATGGTTTTCTGTGATACTTTATGATGTTGTTTATCTATCAAATAATTTCAATAATAGTATATTGCCAGAACTAAAACTGGCACTTTGATAGCGCTGATTATACGTAATGTTATATACAATAATAGTTTTATAATGAATTTATACATGCTTGGTAAAAATTAAAGATAGTTCCACGTATTAGCTAGTATCCCAATTTCCTGAAGCTTAGGGCATTTTTTTCAGTCGTCAGATATTCAAATGACCAATAATGATTTAGTAAAATTATCTAACTCATAGATATTAATTTCCGAAAACAACTTCTTTCGCACACCCACTTCTCAAATCTCTCATCTCCTTTCCTCAAGGATTTATTAGAATCCAGCATGATTCACCGTTACAAGCCTGCCGAGGCGAAAGTAACCACATTCTATTTTTACATTTCGTAAAACTCGAATAAATCCCCAAATATTTACAGAGCCGCCATTACCGAACGACTAAACCGTTCGGAAAGTTCATTTACATTCGTAAAATAAATTAAAACAAGGGCAGCCTGAAATAAAATGTTGGAAACACACATTTTTGTGTGAATGTATTTGATTCGAGAATGTTAATGAGAAAACGAATGAGCTTGGAAGTAATTTAGAAATTCATTACTGCAATATTATTTCATGACTGTGTTATGTGTGTAATGATTATAATTAAAATCGTGAATGTATGTTAGAAGGTGTAATTGCTTTAATATAAACGTTAATTTTGACTGGATGTTCTACGTGTCATTTATTATTTAAGAATTATAACTAATCTCTCTCTGTAGTCGGTCCCTTATGTGTAAGGACCGTGGAGTTACATCTGTAACGGAGAATCTGTCTCCACCGAGTTCTGTCCATTGCATCTCTGACTGTGTCGTAGAATTAGAATGAGGATGGAACCTTCATCTGATCTGTCCAGCGAGTTGGCGAACGTCCTCGGGATCGTTTCACTTCGGTGCTACCGACGACAATCAGTTTGTCCAGGCTCTCATCGCCTCTTCGCACTGTGTGCCCGAAATATGCAAGTACACGCGGTCATATGGTGGACGAACGAACCTTTATTCCAACCCTTGTATGAATTGATGCATTGGTGCGTTTCGCCGTCCAAGGTATTCCGAGCATCGCGTTCAACACCACCTCTCAAATGCATCAATTCGATGTCTTTCGCGGGCCAAAATGGGCTGGTGGTATATCTTATAATGTCAAGTTAATATATTAACCCCCGACGCAAAAAGCGGGGTGTTATAAATTGGAAATGTCTGTCTGTCTTTTGATGAAATCAATGTGAGGGCTAAAAGCATATCTTCAAACATAGTAGAGTGCTACTATGTTTGACAGACAGACATTTCCAATTTATAACACCCCGCTTTTTGCGTCGGGGTTTGATACCCCACTGGGTATCAAATGAAAGAACATTAGATTATTATTATCGCTATAAACGTACGATATACGTTGTACCAATTACACATATTATGTGTCAACCTAATTTGTCGTATTCTACTATTTCTTAATTTTCTATATTGTTTTATCAATGACAGTGTTTATTAAAATTGCAAAATTCGGCCACTATTTTGCCCATCCCTTCGTTCGGAATCTCCATTGATTACTTTATCCGCAACTAAAGGATTATTTATGCTAACTCCCGGTTTATGTTTCGGCGATAAATTCTGATATTACGGTCGAAAGTAAAATGTTGTTCGGGCGATTTATGATTTTTCGAGCGTTCGGATATCGTGCTATTACACAATCGGGATGTTTGGAATGTTGTGAATGATCAATGAAACGGCAAAAATGACACCGAAATAATGTTTGTTGGCAAATTTATTTTTTTGTTCGCTAGGATTTCAGGTCATGAAATTTTATTGTGATGCTTCTTATTCGTTGCGATTATAGATACTAAATTATTAAATTAAAGATTAAAGTGATGATGTTTTTTAATTGTCATCGATTTAGCCTTCTTGATTACACCTTAATTCTCTAGGAACATTCCTGTTACAATATGTTATGATATGTTACATCACTCGAAATAATGGCTTCTGATCCACCTTTCATTAATTGCAATGAAAACATTTAGAATACGCTGCTGAGTTCCTTGATAACTAAAATAAGATAGAGGACTATTTAAAAATAATAAGTGCGTCAATAAGGTTATTGAAAAAAATATACACAATTTTTCTTTACTGCAAACGAGAAATCAATGCGATAGGAAGTTTGTGAGGATTAAGGTGTGTTTGTGGCCATTCCACGCAAAAACTACAAAATGGATTTTGATTAAACTTTACAAGTTTTTTTTTTTTTTTTACTTTATAACTTACATATCAGAATAACACAATACTCTACTTTTTACTTTTGATTTTCGCAGAAATATATATAATTATTGTGAACAAAGCCTGATTTGTATAGCTGTTTTCCCAGTAACGGAAAGAACACATTTTTACTGCGGGAAGATGTTTTTAGTTGAAAAAGCGAAATTAGTTATCCATTATTTTGAATGGGCTATCAAACGGACTAAACAGAATACCTACTTTTTATAAAGTCTTTATGCCTGTTACAGTATTTTTAAGAGAAGAGTGAGTAGCCTGCTTTCTTAGCACCTACAGCACAATGCTGAGTGGCAACCAATTTGCGTCAGAATTTCTTACAAATGTATATCGATCTAACTAAAATTAAAGTTATAGTTGCTCTGTATTGTGTTTGTATATGTTTGACGTAAATAAACGTTTTTCTATTTCTATAATGCACCTTCCAGATCTATAAGAGGAACTTACTCATCAGGTCTGTGGTCAGACAAACCGCCATTTATCATAACGAATATTATAACCACTCCTATTAATTATAACAACAGATAAAATAAAAAAATGTTGGTTCTCAGCTCTTGCTATACCTATGAAGGTTTTTATAGCGCTGTTCTTCCGCGACTATTCAAAAATATTTTTTGTTAACCAAAACAAAAGAGTTTACCACAGAGGGAATAAAAAATATACCTAAACCAATATGCGGCCGTCACCTTAAAATAATGTGGAGCCGCCGACCCAGTTTTTCATTTAATTTGAACTCATTTCCATTAAATAAATTAACATTAACTCGTATACATACGCTGTTCTTTAGCGGGACCACAATTAAAACAAACGTTAATATAAAATTAATTAACCTGTGGTCGACTGTATTGGTCTGGGCAGAAGTAATGTTACTGGGCTAGGCTTGCAGTTGAGTGTTGAATTAAATAAAGTTTTTTGTGGGTAAATCGTTTTGTTACAGAACTCGTTACGGCTAGTTTGTCTATCTTCCCTTCCTCTCACTCATATAGTAGTCTGTCTGTCTTACTCTTACCCACAGCAGCAGCCGTATTCAAGATAGACACTTCCTTAGTTAACACTTCTTTCGAATGACCCATACTAATGACAATTCACGACAAGCAGAGTAAATAGGTACCTTCTAGGTCTCATCTTAGACCGCATCGTCTACATCAGGTGATATTGTGGTCAAATGAAGACTATCTAGAATAATAAATAAAATACTAAAACTTATCTAAAATGACGTCATATGACTAAAACGACCGAAGATGTATGACTCTAATGTAATTTTAGTCTAGTTTTAACAACTTTTGTGGCTCCGTGGGTGAAGGTCCGCCTGGTGGCGCGTGTGTCTACAATTACTGGTTATGGGTGTGGGTGTTTTCTATGTATAACATGTACGAGTATACAAAGAAGACCTTTAAGACCAAATTCGGCCTCGCAAGCCACATTAGGGCGCACAGTCGCCAAACATGATAGTGGGGTTCGCCATCGTCGGATACGACGAGGACGATATATTTACAAAAAAAAAACAATGTAGTTTATCGTCCACCTAACACCCTTAGTACAAGCTCTGCTTATTTTGGGGTTAGGTGGTGCTTCACAAATAGTCCGGAAATATTATTTTTCTTTCTTCTAATAAAGTTCGTAATCGAATCTAAATGTTTTTTTAATGAGTGATATACCTCAATTTTTAGCTTCGAATCTGCGTGCGAAAGTTACCGATGCGTCTTAATCTTTTCCTGGATAAAAAAAATTAAATATTCTAAATCGAATTAAAATCTACATAAAACTTTTCCGTATATCCAGCTATAACCCAGCGTCATTGAACTAAATGCGAAAACAGCCTTATTCTATATTTTCCAATAAGAGCGCGTTCAGTCAAGCGCGCCGTCCGACACAGAACGCCCGAATAAACTCGGAGACACCTGTGTGTAGGCACCTTTAAAAACCGGCACACGCGAAAATACGCCCTTTTCACACTACATTACGGTTGAATTCTCCTCGTGCCTGATTGATTAGGCAATTCGATTTAGAAATCTTGTTATGTTCGTAAAATGATGCAAGATTTGGGTTGTCTGATTGAAATGCAAGCGGGCTGGAAACGTGTAGCAGGTAGAAGTAATTCTATATAGAATCACTTTTGGAAATTTAGGTTTGAGAGTTTGTGAAAATAATAATGAAATAAAGGTACCTACAATAATTTTAATCTAATACTCGTACCCCCTACATAAATAGCTGCCTCCGTTTGATTTGTTCTGTTCGATTCATGTCCATCCCAATATTGCCTACAAATTATCACTTTTAGCGATAAGATCGCCCAATGATTAACTGTATATATGTATTATTAAGCTTTTCTATCTGTATTGTAAAATACATTGTTCTGCTGAGAAGATCCATAAATACAGACGTGGCGTAGCGTTAAAAGTTAGTCACGCAAAACATAGCGAACACTCAAAGATAGTTTTACGAGTACAATGGCTGGAATCTAGAAAGTTTGATACCTATCTAGGTTCCTTCCTAGTAATTTAGCTGCAGTTTGCATGATGAGGGCGAAGTTTCGGCGCCCGCAGCTACCGTTTACTGAAATATGATGCTGCGCGTAACGCTGTAAGGCACTAGAGAACCGCTCTAGCCCGAATGAGTGAAAATAGTGAATATATAGATATTGCTTAAAACTGTTTTAAATTTTGTTGAGTATGTACTTTAGAGAATCACATCATTTTACTAAAATAAGCAATGTGGTAATTTATATCAATAATAAGAGTCAATGGCTTTTTCAAGAGGTATCTCGCTTTGTCACCATGTGACTGAAACCCTCTGAATCATTACACGTGACCTGCGGGTGGTGCTAAGAACAGTCTCTGGTGGTAGGCTTCGGCCGCGGCTTGTCACCACCCTCCGGGCTGGGCCAGTGCGTGAAGCGATTTTTTCGTGTTTCGTAATGTGGCCCGGAGAAGCCATCTACCTTCTAGGTCTTCATGTCCCATCTTAGACCACATTTTCACTTTACATCAGGTGAGATTGTGTTCAAATGAAGGCTTATCAATAATAAAAATAAAAAAAAATAAAAAATAGACTGAACGAAATAGCTCTATATTTAACCATTGACTAATGTACCTCGGAAATAGCGAAACAGACCCATAAGGTCGCAATTAAAGGTAGCGGGAAAAACGTAGATTGTCAGTGAAACTTAACACAAGATCATCAAGATAAATTCATTAAAAAATATATTTTACTATCCCCAAACAATCACATATAACCAAAGAAAAAATCTCCAAAAAACCCTACACAAACGCAAACCAAAGGGCACATAACCCCAATCTCTGACTGCGGAAGATCAATAAAAACTTTTGAAGCACTCCGCAAACACGGTGAAAACGTCAAGTACGCCCAAATGTTCGGGCGACTGCGCACAGGTAGCAGGACACGTCATAAAAACCGTGTTTACTACATGTCCACACGATCACTGTTTGCGAAGGACCCGGCAAACATATTGCTCATCGGCAAACTGCGAAAGGGTTTCGATCGCTTTCTAATGGTATTCTGCTGGGATTTCGTTTAATTCACTTGTTTAGCTTAATTTCTTTGTTTATTTTGGGACTTAATCAATTTTGATTGGTTTACGCACGGATAATTTTGGGAAATTGAACGTGCTTCGATTGGGCGGTGGAAGTGCGGGTGTTCAATTACGGTATGTATAACTTTCCTGTTGGTTTTGAGTACCAAAAGCAATTTTGGAGTGTTTGTTGTTTTTGGATAAGCTCATTTTATTATTTCTTCATCAGTTACACGCTTATGAAGAGAGCGTAGTCTTCGCAATACTGTGAAAAGAAGAACAGACGATAATAATACAAGCAAAATGATAGCCAAAATCAATACATTTGAAAGCCATTTTTATGCTTGATAGGCCTTCATTTGACCACAATCTCACCTGATGTAAAGTGACGATGTGGTCTAAGATGGAGCATGAAGGCCTAGAAGATGGCTTCTCCGGACCACATTACGAAACACGAAAAAATCGCTTCACGCACTGGTACCCAGCCCGGAGGGTGGTGACAAGCCGCGGCCGAAGCCTACCACCAGAGACTGTTCTTAGCACCACCCGGAGGTCACGTGTAAGGATTCATAAATTATCATCAAAATCTGTTCATGAAGAAAGTCCTTAAATATCCGACATATAATAAAAAAGGCTAATATTCACCGATTGTAAGTCACCAAGCTATGTGGACAAACACGCCAACACGCCAAACGTCGGCAGTGATCCACCTCCTCTATCCTCCTCGGGTCCTGTTTTATTTATTATCCTTATTTATTCCATTCTAAAGTAAACAGAAGTGCGTCATTTTTCCAAGTTTACGGCACCCAAGTCACAAAAAAGGTTTTAATTAAGGCTACATCACATTAACGGAACCCACGAGGCGAGAATTAATAAACTCAAGTTTGAAGGGAAAAAATTCGCCCGCAAACAATCAAAATAATTTCCGGCTGAAGGGTAAATAAAAAGTGGTGGGGCCCTTGGGGGGCTTTATGAGGGCCGGCGCTGAATTCGGCCCAAGATGCTCATAGACTGTGTTTTGGCCAAATGCGAAACATTTCACATGTACACTGCTGGACATAGAATAAGCCCGTTCTGTTACTGTTTATGGTTGTCATTTCTGTTTTTATTTGTCATTATTTTTTAAGAGATGTAGGTTCAGCTCGCATTTTCCCCCAACACAGAGTTAGAATTAGAATTGTAATTTTTTTTAATGTTATCATCGTAAGGTTATTCGTTAGATATTCACCGCTGTATATTTCTTTCCTTTCTTTTCAATGAGGGATATTAAGTTTCAGCTACTTCAGTTTGCAGTTTAAAATTACCGTCAAACAGTTTTAAAAACAACAGATTTTTTATATTATATTATTTTATTTGTAATGATTTTATGATTAACCAGAACATTTTATTATAGAACATACAATTTCTAGTATTTGAATCAACTTTTTCTTTGTTTTTATGAAGCATTTATATACCGCCGGCATAAGGCAACAACTATTAAAAAAGAGACATAAATAAAAAAAACCTACAATTCATATGACTTTTTTCGATATTTGTGGCAAAATATTAACACTTATAAAATTACCAAGGATGTACTAACCACCAAAGATTAAATCAATAATTAGCTAGAACGTGTTTTATAGATTTTGTATTTTCAAGTCACCTAACAACCTCAAGATCCAAGCTTTTGTACAAGATCTTTTGTAGTACTTGTTTATGTCTATTCATGGCTAGGTGTGCCCGTCAACGGACCTATATTGTTTTCTGTACCGTCACCGACGTATAAGCAAGATGATATATCGTCCCTGGGATATTGCAATTTTGTTGCAATACTGAATTATAGCGGTAAGACAGGGACAAATTATTATTTGAGTTGCGATTTAACAAGAAAATAGTAGTCTTACGCGATATTTCAAGTGCAGAAGAATTTCGACCTATCACGTGATTGGCGCGCTTGTGTAATTGGTTGCACGTCGGGGCGCTTTCCGGAGCTTCAGGTTCGAATCTTATAAAAAAATATATTAAAAGAAAATAGTATTTGATACGAGTTTGATAAATTGTGGCATTTATCATGCCGCGGTAACTGACAAAATACCAAGTCATACTAATTTTGTACATTAATCTGATAATGATCTCTCTCGCAGTTTATATGATTATTTTCTTTATAACAAATAAAATTTAAAACAAGGATACACAGACCCTATTTAAAAACGTTTCACAATATCAATGTTTGTTAGCGCTCCATGTTTCAACACAATTATTAATCTTGTATTCAAAACACATACGCAAAGCACAACAAACAACTTCATACGAGTAATGCATACTTTCATGTACAATTAATAAAAACATTGACGAAAAATATAAACAGGCATTCAAATACAATTTAATAATTTAATGTTACTTAAAGCATAAAAAATTAAATAAAAACACATTCTATTATCAAAACACAAGAATTAAACATTAACAGAAACACAGGCAACAGTAATATTTCAAAGGCAAACTATCTAAGCATTGTAAAAAATGGGGCGTTTATCGCGGCCAGCAGTATACAGCATTAGTGCTCGCAATATATTACGCTAAGTGTTCACATGTTGTGTTGCCTGTACGCTTGGATTTAGCATTAGTTATTTATACTTGTATCAGTGGCTGAGAAACGAGGATTGTGCTATTATCTCCGTTGTGTTCTATTATTTGTTTGGCAAAAAGACAACTCGGAGAAAATCTCCGAGATTTTAGTCTCCGAGTATTCTTGATGTTTGTTTCAACTCGAGCAAAAGATACAGAGAGAAGAAACTTTTATATCGGTTCCATCTTTTTAAGTTCTTTTTATTGATGTCTAGTTATGTTATGTTCTCCTTGACCCTCACCTCAGGTAATAAGGTCAGGTAAGCGGTAACCGGTTACCGCTTGGGGATTAACCTCATCGCTTCATAATATGACCATTATTAATATTAGGCTTGAAATTGACAATAGAACATTTTGCAAATTAAAATTGTGAAATTCTTAGGACAATCATATGCGTTGTTTTTGAGATAGGATATTAATTTAGGAGATAAAAATTATACAAAATTTAATAAAGCCGTGCTGGCTAAGTGGGAGGACACTGGACTTTCATGCAAATGGTTCAAACCCAGCCACCCACCCGCACTTGGCCAGCGTGGTGAATTAAGGCGAATCTCTCTCCAAGAGAGAAGTCCCTTTGTCCCAGCAGTGGGAACGTTAATAGGGTAATGATGATGATGATAAAATAATAGAATTATTTCTCACATATTTTGCTCAAGTTATAGGTAAGATACAATAGAATAGCCGAAAGCTAATTTATCTTTCTTAACAATAGATTTAATATTGCAGTTTAATAGAGTTCCTTTATCTGTTAAACCTAGGGCCCTCCCGCAAAGCCTGGCATTGTTCCGTTGGAGAAATAGCAGTAATAGCCACATTTGTACTCTATTCTCAGGCAAACCTTTATTATGTGGTCAGTCGAAATGTGCTGAGCGAAATGTCCTACAAAATTCTTGTAGATGTCAAAAACTTCTTAACTGTTTTATTGCTTCACTTCTTAGTGGTATAAAAATCTCTCGATTTCTATTTTAAGGATTGTATTCTAATAGTTGTAGCTATAAACGGGATTTATGTTAAATTATGATTTCTGATAATAAAACTATGGGATTTGAGAATAATAGCTTAAATCAGTTTTGTTGCCTTTGATTTTACTAAAATATTTTGTAAAAACATATTTTTGAAAGCTATAAGTTTTGCTTTAAACATTTTCGCTATGCGGGTACTTATGTGATTTACTATGCAATATTTTAAAATGAAATGTCCTATAATAAATAAATATTTCAGTAGGTGTGGAGAATGCTTTATTGTAACAAATGAAACAAACATAGTTAATTTTCATTTCCGAGCTATTTTTGACAGAATAAATCAGCAGACAACCGAATCGACTGTATATAGGTATAATACACCCAGTCGATTTCCGCTTCAGAGATGTAAGCCTTTGTAATAAAAACTTAAACTATGAGTGTTTGGCTCACACGTGGCTAATGTACAGCACTAATGAAACACTGTGTAGTCAGCACTTTTTGCCAGAAACGTAACATATCTGCAGACATTAAGTTCTGAGCAAAAGCTTTTTTATTACTTACCTTTGCTCATTACTGTGCCTATTCATGGCTCTCAAAAGGCACTTTTGGTTCCTTTGTTAGGGTATACAACTAGGCTACCACGGCTTAGTGAGCAGTCTGCCAGTAAGGTAAAAAGAACATTTTACTTTTGGCAAAAGGTACGTTCTACTTGAACCAAAAAAATAGAATCTAACGATGTTTTTTCGTCACATCTTTTTCATTTCTCAACAATAAAGAATATCGCGGTAAATTGTATTTTTCTTCTGATAAATTAATACAATTTACCACAGTTTAGACTTAAGACGAAACTCAGTTGCCACGATATTCTGTACATAATACTGACTGAATTATCCGCAATACATATATAATTAATTTTGTTAACTGCGATCTGCATAAAATAGATCCTATTCGTACTTCCATAAGATACAATATTCTCGTAGAAGACAACCCATAACTATATTTCGGCAATAACGCTTATAGCAAAGGTTAGACGAAAGTTTATTGCTTTTGGGCCCTTGTATCTTTGAATACGGTCTTAATCTGTGCACCGCTGAGATATTACCCCGGTATTGAGATTAACGGGTACAGAAGCTCAGAGCGTAGCTCTTAAGGGATATCTGATCTCGTAAATTCTTACTAAGATTATGAACGGGATGTTTTGACAGGAATATTACGCAGATGTTATAAATAACTGAATACTATGTACTGTTTTGCTGTTAAATTTTATTTCAAACGTGGAATTGTATGTATTTATGTTTGTTAATTTTTCGCGCACAAACGGATTAGCGGATTGTACGGAAAAACTGAATAAAGAAAGCTTCCTCAAACGGAATATATAATACTGCATATAATTTTTACTGTGGGGATATAATCCGTAAAGGGATACCGTAGCGAGGCTCTGCTGTAGCTAAAATCCTGCCCGCAGTAGTTTGTAATCTTCAATATCCGCTCACGGAAAAATTCTTCAAATAAACGTTTATTTTTAAATAGCCCAAAAAGGTTTAAAGTTTCACGTGAATTATGCGAATTCAACAGTTTTTATAAATGGTGTATCTATTCAGTTTAAAACATATACACGAATGTGTGATATATTGTAATTTACAAGTTTATAACTTTGAATATTAATAATTTTATACTCTTTAGATGCACACTTACCTCTATAACGGATAACAATAAAATCATGGTAGATTTGACGGTTTTTGTGTTCCCGTTAAAAGTCATAGGCTTTTTAGCGAAAGGGCCGCCGTCCATTATACATTGTTGTTTTTCTATTTTCCTGTACAATAAAGTAGTTTTGTATCGTATTGTGTTGTCATAATATTGTTAAAAACCATTCTAATTTAAATTTTCCAGTGTTTACAATAAAGTGGTTTTGTATTGGATTGTTTTGTCATCATATTGTTAAAACCAAGATTTATCTTTAGATTCACTACAAAAACGGTATATACCCACGAAAAACTTGGATCCTTTATAATATAAGAGCATTTTAATGGTGTAAGCAACATAAGCTCATTATACCAGGCGCACGTAACAACCTAAAAAAACTGAATTTCCTACAAAACTTGACTTAAACAAGCGGCTCAAAAAACCGCGACTTCACCGCTCGACCATAAGCCAAGCCACTACATTGTACAAAAGTTTCTTTAGAAAATATCTGCATATATTTTCTGCGGCGGATAAAACCCTACTAAAATAAAATGGTCAAGCGCCTCGGATTTGCATTTTGTGAGTTCCGTGAATTCTTACTGATCTTGAGTCTAATATCTACTTGAAATGGGACTGGACTGGAATAAAACGTTTTTTTTTAAGTTTAGTTTTTTATGGAGATTATACAAAAAGTACCTATGTTTATAAGATTATTATTTAACTTTTTCTTTTAGTCTGTTGATGTTTTACACGTCAACAAACTAAAGCTCGGTTGCGTCGGTGCTGCGTTCCAGTATTCCCAGCCAAAGGCTTTCTGTTCGACATTCGTCTTGCAGCTGAAATCATTGTGATGATTATTCGATTTCTTAAATTTTTTTCAAGCATGGACCACTGGTGGGTAAATATAACGCGGTGGTTACATGCTGCTACTGACCGAAGTTACTGTTAGTCTTTGAGCTACCTCTGAACGACTGAACTACTTACGACTGAAATAATGAATAATGACCGGAGTTGAGCCTTTCTTCATCATCATCATCATTTCAGCCATTAGACGCCTACTGCTGGACATAAGCCTCCCCCCAAAGACGACCAATCATTCCGATCGGTCGCCACTTGCATCCACCGTGAGCCACCAAGTTTGACCAAGTCATCTGTCCATCTTGTTGGTGGTCGTCCGACGCTGCGCTTGCCGGTCCGCGGCCTCCATTCGAGAACTTTTCGGCCCCAACGGCCATCTGTTCTACGTGCTATGTAAATAAGCGCGCAACGTTGCCCACTGCCACTTCAAAGATCTAATCCGTTTGGCTATGTCGGTGACCCTCGTTCTTCTACGGATCTCCTCCTTTCGGATTCGGTCCCGTAGAGAAACCCCGAGCATAGCCCTTTCCATAGCTCTTTGAGCGACTCTGAGCCTATTCATAAGGCCACTAGTGAAACACCACGTTTCGGATCCGTAAGTCATCACAGGCAACACACACATATTGAAGACTTTGTCTTGAGGCACTGCGGTATTTTCGACGAAAAGACGTGGCGTAGTTTTCCGTACGCTGCCCATCCGAGCTGGATTCAGCGAGTGAGCCTATATATAGATGAATAAAATTATGCACTCACCAGGCTTGGCAGGCGGAATGTCAAGCGAAAAACAGTTGCTACCTATCTTTTGATGAGTTCCCCTTGTCCGAGTTCTACATTCACACGGGAAGAGATGCGGACAACACTCTTACGCCAGTGCCCGCGCCGAGAGATTAACTCCCTTATATTATATATGAACAAGTTAATGTAGCCAGGTCATGCGGTGTTAACTGTAATGCTGTTAGCTTGTTCTGTACGTATACTTATTATACATAGCTGTAACCACTTTTATGAAATTCAGCTGGAATTCGGCTACTGTGGTTTGATTTAGCGGACAGAGACCATTTTAATGTTATTTATAACTACATATTTTGCAGTGGGCATCAGCTATTTCGTATTTTCGGGAAATTGTTTTCGGGCAGTTACTTTTTATTTCCGATATTATGTGACGGCATTTTTGTATGTATGTGATGTATTTGTAATATTTAAATGATAAAATATGCTTCTCTGTAAAAAAACTTTCACCTTAAGTAATATATAATTGATTACATGTAGGCACTTATTTACAATGAAGAGATCTTTTAAACTACTCACCAGATTTGAAGACCGACAGTCTAGCAACTTTTCTCCGATGGGCTAAGGTATGAAGTTTAGATGCAAGTTTGGTTGAAGTTCTGAGAACTTTAAAAGAGTTTGAAGGACATGTGACATTCACTTGGCCAGCGTGGTGAATTAGGGCCTAATCTCTGTCGTCAGAGAGAAGTCCCTGTGTCCCAGCAGTGGGAACTTTAATAGGGCGATGATGATGATGATGTCAGCAATAAAAGTATGATTAATGAGGATGGTTCCATGTGCAGTTAGTACCATCGTGTGCAATCAACCAGCATGAGGCCAGAGTCAACACTCCAGCATAAACGGTCAAACATCAAGCACATACTAAACAAACTCGGAGCTTTTAAAAAGGGGTTGAATGTTTATGAGTGGAATTTACAGAAATAAATAGTTATTATTTCCGAGCCGTAAAAAATTTTTTCAACTAAAAAAAAAAATTAAGTCTGAATATCATTCGTATTTTATACACCAATGAAATGAATAAATATTAAATATAAATAAATAAATATTGCCGAACAATCCACACAACAACATCTAGTCCCGTGGTAAGCAATAAGCTTGTGTAACGGGTACTAGACATCTGATATACTTAATATAATAGACATACATAGATAGATATTTTTTATTATACATACCAAACACCGAGACCAAGGAGCAAATGCTTGCAGAACATACAAACACTTGACCCCTCGGCGGGAATCGAACCCGCTAACTCTTGCACCGCAAGCGGACCTCCGCCCACCGCGCCACTGAGGCAGTCAAATAAAAACAAATAAACATAATGATAAAATGATAAAACCTTTGGGGCGGCCAAGAAATGCGAAGAATGCTCCCTTCAGCGCCACTGGGGACACCGTATTCCCGCATCGGCAGCGCTATCTTTGGCAATAAATAACAGAGTACAATATAGTTAACCGATAGAAAAAGTGTACATATACATCATCATCATCATCATCTTCCTGACCTTATCCCACATTACGTGGGGTCGGCACAACATGTTTTCTCCTTCCATTTCCCTCTATCACCCGTCATCTCAACACTCACCTCTTTCTTACACATATCATCTTTCACACAGTCCATCCATCTTTTCTTCGGCCTACCTCTTCTCACATATCCATCTACATTCATATCTAACGCTCTTCTCGTTACATGACTTTCATCTCTTCTCATGACATGTCCATACCACGCTAATCTATTCCCTCTCAACTTATCCGTAACTGGTGCTACTTTCAAACTGCCTCTTACATACTCATTCCTTATTTTGTCCATTCTAGTTACTCCACACATCCATCTTAACATCCTCATCTCTGCTACATGGATTTTTCTTTCATCCGTCCTTTTCACTGCCCAACACTCCGATCCATACATTACAACAGGTCTGATCACGCTTTTGTAGATCTTGCCTTTGAGTTTAAGTGGCATTCTAGGATCACCTGTGCCTGAGACCTGCCGCCATTTCATCCATCCCACATTTATTCGATTTCTTACATCCCTGTCAATCTCACCATCATTCTGTACAACTGAGCCGAGGTACCTGAAGTCGGAGCAAACTGGTAGGAATACACCATCTAAGGCAATATTGTCGAAGTTGGATGGACCACCGAAGTCACAAAACAGATGTTCTGTTTTGGTCCTACTGAACTTCAGTCCGACACTCTCCAACTTCGACTGCCATTTTCCCAGTCTGCTCTGGACCTCGGTTGCGTTTTCTCCAACGAGAACAATGTCATCGGCAAACAGCATACACCAAGGTGCCTCCTCCTGGATGTCCGATGTAAGTGCATCCATCACCAGGAGGAACAAATATACATATTTGTTTTATTAGTCATGGATTGGATATGCTCATTGGCAGGTTTTAATGCAATTATTTATTTTAGATAAATGTGAATTGAGAACAACTTGTCTTCGATTCGCGTTCGGATTGTGTTACCTTGTTCGGTATATATTAGTAAATATTTATTAGCGTTTATATTTCTGTATGTTGCTTGCTGATTAAATATATATATGAAAGCTTTGTTAAGAATTTATGGGAAATTATTGTTACAAAATGTATGTGGTTTGTCTATTGAAAGTGTGTGATTGAAAATTTTGAAGGTTATATTGTTGTTTTGAGACTTAATTTCGTCCAAAGACATCGAAATAGGTTTGTTTTGCATTTTCTTTAATCAGACGTCTTAGAAAATCTTTTGACCGTTCTTTAACCGTATAAAACATCCAGTTCGTTATAATATGTAAATTATGATACCTAAGATCATCGCGGGGCGAACAAGCGATTTAGTGCGGCGCCCGACGGTATTTCACGAAGGTAGATGGCTTCTCCGGACCACAATTCTAAACACGAAAAACTCGCTTCACGAAATGGCGCAGCCCGGAGGGTGGTGACAAGCCGCGGCCGAAGCCTACCATCAGAGACTGTGTTCTTGGTACCACCCGGAAGTCACGTGTAAGGATTCAGAGGGTTACCACTTACGGACGTGAACAGACAAAACCTCCAAAGTTTTCTTCCGGTGCCCCGCGGTTAACGCGCACTGAAACTGAACCCAAAAACGGCTTCGTATTTTATTTGTGTAACTCTTGGGCCAGCGGCGGACAATAGACAGACGCGCACTGTCTCTTCTGCTAATTAAAAACATTGCCCCACACTGACCTAGCTCTTATCACTACATTTATATTTAACACTATCTTTCTAGATTACATTCATACTGTATTCTTATTATGAACATCTTTATTAATATTATAATCATGGCAAAAGTTTTAATGTATAGATGTTTTAACTTATATATGCTGAAACGGTTGAAGAACAAAAATATCGATAAATGAATTAGTAAAAGCTGCGAGTTCACGTTATTAGCACTTGCAAATGAAATAATTGTAAGGACTTATTTCACAAAATACGAGAAGACTAAGAAATGGCTATTTATGTCAAGAGCTATCTCACTTTTCCACATGTGACAAAGTGAAATAGCTCTATATTTTAACCATTGTCTAAGTTTGCTCGGAGATTGTAAAATAGGCCCTAATTCTAATAATTTTGATCAAGTTTCCCTTGAAAAATCAATGATAGGAAACCAATATCAATTGAGGAAATCAATCCTACAAATTTGACTTATCAAAGTCAAATTTGTACAACATCAGTATAATAGTCTGTATACAATAAAAAAATCTCACATATTATGCACACTCGGCTCCAAGGTAAAAATCACCACAAAAGGAAACTGGTGACCAATTCCTGCCTCATCTCATTACATGACACGGTATCTGCGAACGCCGCTCATGTAATCAGATAATCTTAATCAATTCTACGGCAAAGGTCCCCGAATCTATTCCGATTTTATTTCTGGCATTTTTTTCGCTTTCTCGACCCTTTTGGGCCCTGTAGGTCTATTTGTATGTGAATGCGTGCTCTCCGGCCGTTAAAGAGGCATTTAAAGTAGGCGTATCTGCGTAAATAATGGCTAAGATACATATCCCTTTTGGTTTTATACACACGTGCGACTTTTCAGCGATGGAAGCGCGACTGGGACGTGTTTGGAATCGTAAATGGTGTTGGTTTGATGGAATTTAAGCATTGCAGTTTTTGTGTCAGTTTTAACGATTAACGTTGTTGTATTGTATAATCTTCTTTTACTATTTTGCTCGGAATGTAAGTTGGATGTTTGAAGTTTTGCTTGAATAGAATTCAAACGACTAGAATGGCAACACCTCTTAAATTTTGATGAACTGATTTTAAAAAGTATATGTGGGTGCGTTATTCACAGTAATGGGCGTTGAAAACCGAAGAGAGATAGAGAGGAATGTTAAAATGTTTTTGAGTTCTGTCTCGTTATAATTGGCTAAAAGCCAGATTAGTGCTATGTTTTAATGCAAATGGAAAACTAATGGGTTCGTTAAAAAACAACGCGACCGAATCAAGTAAAATACAGAAAATGGCTCGAAATGCACTACACATTAAGTTCGCATTGCAAATACTGTTCTAGAATAAGCGCAAAACATGCACATTTGGTTCACTGTGAAGGATTATTGTAAGCTTTCATAAATATACGGTTACTTTTTTTTTGAGATTATGACACATTTATGACATTTTTATATTATATCAGTTATATTTGTAAGTCAGATGTCTAGTACCCGTAACACTAGCTAAGAGCGTACCACGGGGATATTTGGTGTTGTGTGGATTGTCCCGTTATATTTATTTATTTAACGCTTTTTATGATTATAAAATCAAGAAGCAACGTGCTAATTTAATACATTATTTTAATTTATAAAAAAAATACCTTCGTTAATTTTAACCAATAGAGTGATCCTAAATAAATAAATAAGGTGAATTAACTTGCTGTTTCATTTAACGGATAAAGAATTGCGATTCTTCAGCGACTTTTCATCGCTAGTTTGTGTCTGGCGTCTGAGATACCGTGCCCATTGTATCTCTGCGGTCCGCGGCAAATAACTCTTTCAGTGATGAATATTCCGTTTATGGTTGTAGGAAGGACTTTCTATAATGCGAGCCTCGCTGCTTCAGAAATGGGGAGATGTTTGCATTTTAGATTACTGCTCATTGTTTAGACAAGGTCACAACAACAGTGGATATGATACGTTTGTAAAATGTCTTCTGAAACATTGTGGATGAGGTTTCGTTCAAAGTTCATTTATTGCGTGAATACATGTTACAGCGATGTTTTGGCTTAAATCTTACATGGTTCAATGTATTTTACCTGTCCAGGCATGCAATTATATCGTTATTATGGAAAGTAATGGTATTCAGTAAACTTTATGCCATACATTTTGTTATCTTATACTTTATGCCAATTGTTTTTTTGCTGTCAACCTATGGCTAGGGTGGCCTATATAGAACACAATAATACTACTTACAATTTTACTACTTTTGATTATTTTCTAGAGCTTATAGTGACTGCTGATTGATATTCAGATAAATTTGGATTGAGCATTTGAAATGATATGCTAATTATTAAAGTTTTCCAAATGTGGGTCACAGAATATTAATAAATATGTACATTGTTTTTTATACTAACTCATAGTTCACAAAATTTTGTCGAGTTTTTTTTATACAATATACTTAAAAACAATAAAATAAGCTTAAACAAAATCCGCAATTAATAATAATTAAACGTTGGCTCTTGTTTCATCCCGTCGAGAAAGTTAGACAAATCTCCGAGATGCTCGATAGAGAACTTGCCAGATGATAGGAAGCTCCTATAAATCTCGCAAATAGTTTCCAAGTCTACCGAGATATTTTAACAGCATCGATACTTACAGCTTTTATTTAATGGAAAACAAACACAATTTGTGTCTAAATAGCTTTCAGCGTTCAATCAGTATTGTTTCTAAACTTTAGACAAAAATGGAGTGTGGCCAAATTAACCCCAATTTTCTTATCCTTTGTTTGGACAAAAAGAACGGCTAGTATTTGGAAAAAATCAACCGTCTTGAGTTTAAAATGAATATTGAAAATAGCTCGAGATCTAATTCGAATAAATCCTATATTTTTTTATAAAACATATCGAGGGTGCAGTGATAATACCCGATAAGTGTGCAAAATTAGTGTACGAGATAATCAATATTCAAGTTTGCTGGCAATATAAATCAGGTTTACTTAAAAAGTAAATGCAAATTACTTAGTAACTTAGTAAGATTATATATCTATGATATTATTTTTCATGTTTTTTAGTCTATGTTACATAATAAATTTTTGCATAGAATTCAAATTTGTAAATTGGGGGGCTGACTTATTGGGTTTTACCCCAAAATTAAATATACACATTTATTACTTATTGGCTTTATTAATTAAAAAAAACAAATGAAAATCACGGTGCAGTCTACTAAAATAACTAATCACTGTCGGTTTCAGATTCAGGTATGTCTTTGAATGTTTTCAGGTTGTGTATCCACCCATGAAATTCCTCGGGGATGATTTCTTTTCTACACATTGTTTCCAAATCATTTTTTTTGGCAATGCTGATTTGCAACTGACTTTGGTATAATAGCTCCAACTGTTCTGGTATTTGCATGTTGGTTGATAGTCGCTTTGCCCTTGTTTTAGGTGTATTTGGAGTGGTACTGAAAATGTCTATGTGTCGATAATCCTCACTCAAATCGTAGTTGAAGTATATCTTCAGATCCCCTTTTACATAGCGTATTTTTTTTTTTTTAGCCAGTTTACAGCTTCTTTTGTGTTGTCTTTGTTTTTATTTTTCATTAATACAGTACTCAGCTTTTTTAGGTCTAACATCTCGTCGTATTTAAACTCTTTTATTTTGTAGTTATCCACCACAATTTTTTTTTTCGTTTCGTCTGTTTTTATAATTTTTGTTCTCTTTTTTCTGGCAGCCTTAAAAACATTCTTCCACTCTAATACACTACTGATCGACAAGTTCTTGGAGGCATTTTCAATGGCCGCATGCATGGAGTCTACCTCCATGTGGGAATGCCCACTTTCCAAGAATTTTTGTTCAATTACCTGAATGTGATCAATTTTCTGCACAGCCCAGAGCAAGAGAGCTGAAATGTGTTGATTTCTGTTTTGGCCACTGCATGTGTCTGAAAAAATGCTCAGCTCTGTCACGCTTTTAGGTATCTCTTTAGATAAATAGTGGAAGAGACAAGTACCTATTTCGCAACTGCCCTTTTTTCCATTTATTTCACTCCAGCACAGGCAGTAAGCATTATTTGGAAGACGTGCTTCATAAATGGTAAAATTGTATAGGACTAATTTTCTCATGTAGTACAATATACTTTCACCTCCACTAGGTATCTGAAGAACAGCTTGTAAGTCCATAGTTATAGACATAAATGTTTCATCTGTGTTGGCGCGAACTTTATCGGCATCTTTTGCTGCTTGGCACAGTTTCTTCCGCTGTATATGCTTTTGGTATTCATCTTCTAGAGCTTAATAATATATTATATTATTCTCAATCTGTTTTTAATTCAATATTTATTCAAAACTATTTTTCTCCGTTTAACAAAACAAACTTAATTAATATCCACACCTGCTTGGTTTGAAAGCTGAAATTTAGATTTGCATTTATCTATATTTTGTTACTAAGTACAGAAATGCGAAATTATCAACATACCTATTTTATATAATAAGCCGCTAGCATTCAGTTTGTTGAAGTCTATGAACATTAACGTTATCATTTACTAGCGGCACGCCCCGGCTTCGCACGGGTAATTAATTTCGTAATTTTTTTTTTAATATAAAGTATCAAATGTTACCTCTAATACCTTCAAGAGTATATGTGTTTCAAAGTTTCATGATGATCGGTTAAGTAGTTTTTGCGTGAAAGCGTAACAAACAAACTTACATACACATTTATAATATTAGTATGATTTGTCTTTGTAAGAATGAGACATAATTCATGCTAACATTAAAAGGTTTGCTATCTTTTTTGCATAAGAGGCTAATTATATTCTATTCTTACAAGCACGAACTTAAAACAAGACAATCAGACCCAACAAGAGCCGGAACAAGCGAATTTAATGTTAACAGAACTATTGCAGACGCGATGCAACTTTCAACTTATCAAAGGCGCAGTGAGTTGATAGCGAACTTTGATAAACCCGAGGTAGTCACGGAGCTGGGATCAAGATTTTGATCTCGAATATTTTAAAAACGTCTTTGAACAGCTCAAATAAATTGTGTTATTGGTGGAAGTTAATCTGCTGGTTTGAGTTATTGTGTAATATTTTGAAATACTGTTATATTTATTTTAAAAGTTTGTCCTTGTATTTAGAATTTCTAAATGTGAATTGAAATTTATTTTATGGGCGGCACTGACATCCAGCGCTGTATTTGCATTCGTGTAGACACGACACTTGCGGAGTCTCGACTCATTCGTGTACAGTAATCTAATCTTATACTGAATAAGCTTTTATAATAATGTTCTCTGTAATATTTTTGTTCACAAATAAATATTTTACTTTTCTTATCTTAAAACAACAACACGTAAAGTACCTGAGTTGATAAAGTTTAATTCCTTAATAAGAGAATTAAGTCAAATGATTAAACACTGTTTGCGTCTGACTCAAGAAAATTATTTAGTACTAGCTGTGCCCTGCGGTGCTACCCGCGTTATAATGGATGAAGTACTCTTAACCATCAACATATTTATTTGAATAAAGATTAATATTATTATGTTGATACAACTTAAACAAATTATTTCGACCAAATTAGGTACCATAAAAACGGTTTTTGTGAGTTAATCTTAAAAGATAGACATATACTATCGCGGACTGTTTTTTAGATCATTAAAAGAGCTATTATTCTTTAATACATATTTTTTGTGTATCTTGAACCGTTTTCACGGCGCACGCAACGGAAGGCTTCAAAGATGAACAATTTCTCCCGTTTTTTACACATTTACCACTATATCTTTGCTCCTATTGGTCGTAGCGTGATGTTATATAGCCTATAGCCTTCCTCGATAACTCGCCTATCCAACACAAAAAGAATTATTCAATTCGAACCAGTAGTTTCTGAGATTAGCGCGTTCAAACAAACAAACAAACAAACAAACTCTTCAGCTTTATAATATTAGTATAGATAGTAAGTACACTATGGTTTGTTCCGGCAACCTACAAAGAAATTATGGAGGTTCTCAATTCAATGCTTTTATTGGACTTTTATTCATTGCTTTGATAAACCTTTTGATGTAATGTTTTAACAACATGAGTTTAAAAAAAAACATTTATAAAAAAAACCTTGTAAAATATTTTTTTAACAATTATAGTGTCTTTTTTTTTCTATGGTATGATCATTTTTTGTTCGGGAGCAATTAAAAAAAAATTAAACAAGCCTTAATTAGTGTTATGATGTTTACGTCCGACCTCTGACGAGTATTTTTCAAACCCTTGTTTGGCCTTACCCGCTGACTCTCTGACTACAACTGTCGATAAGGATTTTCGCTCTGTTGCTCTCTTTGTAGCCTTCGAAGATTTCCAATGATCTTTACGTAGTTCAACTACAACAAAGTTTTCCGATGGACCGATCAGATGCAGACTAATTAAGCGAGAAAATAATGGAAAACTATCTGCAAAGATATCATATTTCAAGGAACTGATAAACCTGTGTTTTGTGAAACTGAAAATTTCAAATGTTCACTTTTAATTAATAAATAAATATTTTTATAAATATTAACGGACAATCCACACAACAACATCTAGTCCCGTGATAAGCTCTAAGCTTGTGTTATGGGTAATAGACATAATGATATACTTAATATAATTGACATACATATATAGATATTTTTATTATACATATGAAACACCCAGACCAAGGAGAAAATGCTTGCAGAACCCTTTCACCCTCGGCAAGAATCGAGCCCGCTACCCCTAGCGCAGACCCTCTCTCACCGCGCCACCGAGGCAGTCACAATTACCTCATAATGTATTATTATTGGCAATTACACGTATTTCAGCTAAACTGCAAGTAGCGTTTGTCCTCATCAATCTTTTCGATGTTTGTGTGGCATGCTATTTTGCATGACAGGGCTAATGAATAAATAAATAATAATGTAACCGAAGACAGATATTATCCTGATTCAGATTTAACTTATTGTACATTCAAGTTACTTCGTTTTCCTTACATGAGAGCCATACAAAGGTTGTCTGGAAGAAATTGCTTAAAGCTATAAGACCGCCCATTACGCATGCTAGGTTTAATTTTAGTTTGAATAATTTTGTATTTTTGTATAACATAATGGTATGTGTAATAAAGAATTTTCTATTCTATTGTATATTCCATTATCCCTACATAAATAAAAAAATGCAACAGTTATTTTTATTTAAATCGCTCCATCCGTTCGGGAGCTATGGTGCCACAGACATACAGACAGACAGACACACAGACAGACAGACAGATCGACAGACAGACACGTCAAACTTATAACACCCCTCTTTTTTGGTCGGGGGTTAAAAATTAGGAACACAACAAAGAACTCAGCAAAAACGATCTAGCCTTTCAATCAAGTGTTTCAGAGTCCAAGGACAATAAGGGTATATCGTCTATTCCCCGTTTTATATCCCTGTCTCTTTCCACTTCAATTAACTAATCCCCTTGACCTGTTCTAAGTGAGTCTCCTATGTGACTCCAATCCGATGAAATACGTACCTAGAGGTATAGAAACTTTGAGAACACTCCTTCAAAGCTCTCAATAATATGCATATTAAATAACACAAAACGTGTCTGCCTGCAATGGAATGTATACGTGCGAATATGCTTCAGATTTGCGTTACGTGACAATATTTAATTTCTCGAACTCTCTTTTATATGATGTAAAGTGACGATATGGTATTAGATGGGACATGAAGACCTAGAAGGTACAAAATACGAAACAGTTTCACGCACTGGCCCAGTCCGGAGGGTGGTGACAAGCCGCGGCCGAAGCCTACCACCAGAGACTGTTCTTAGCACCACCCGGAGGTCACGACACTTACGGACGTGAACAGAAAAACCTCCACACGTGTAAGGATTCAGAGGGAGATTCTCTGCTATATATATTATATAATTCAAAATGTATTATTCAGAACATACATAATATATTTAATATAGTATTGTGCTATACATATTGTGGGCTTTGAGAAGTGTTATAAGAAAAGATAATCTTTTTGTTTGTTTATCTGTCAAAGGTCTCCTAAGACATGAAAGAACGGCTTTGAATTTTGAATAAAGAGAAGTTGATCCCTTACAGGGTTCCATACCCAATTGGAAAAACGGACCCTATTACTGAAACTTCGTCGTCTGTCTGTCTGTCAACAGGCTGTTTATCAAGAACTGTGATAGTTAGATCGTTAAATAAGTTAACATTTTAAGAGATGGCGAATTTATTTTGCCGTTATAACATCATCATCATCATCATCATTTCAGCCATTAGACGCCCACTGCTGGACATAAGCCTCCCTCAAAGACGACCAATCATTCCGATCGGTTATAACAATTAATACAAATAACAGACCTAATATATAAAATTCACGTGTCTCAGTTTTCGTTGCCATACTCCTCCGAAACGGTTTAACCGATTTTTACCAAATTTTATTTTACGTATTATATTCATATTATACGTAATTCAGTAGGTCTGAGAAACGGCTACTATCTATTTTTTATTTTGCAAAAAAAAAAGTTTGCCGGGGTCAACTAGTAATAAATAAATATTTAAGGTGGCTCCCTTCCAACAAACGTGATTTTGGCATTATTTGGATGGGTTACAGATCCGACATCTTATTGCACTCCAAAAAACAATTGTAATAGTTCATAACAATAGGTTACATGTCAAAAATTATTAAATAATAAAATTATGAAAATGATAATAATAATATTATGATAAGTATGATATAGAAAAAAAAATTGTCCGTTCATACTTATCAAATTTATTTAAAGTTCTTTGTTAAAGCCATTTTTGAGATATTATGGTGAATTACTGCATACTCAATGAATGTTAAATTAAAGAATATTCATTACACGGAGTGAAACCGTACTTAGTTTTTGTTTAGTAGTATATACATTATGTATATCTAGTAGAAAGAAAGAAAGAAAGAAAAATATTTATTATTACACAATACAATTACTAAAACAATAACAACAAACTTAATCTTATAACAACGTAGTAAGTATATCATTTTAAATATAGCGTTTGTCGATCTAATTGGGTACCTACATTAGCCACATAAGATCTAGATATAGCTAATAAAGGTTACTGTTGCCTAAATCAGTTTGGTGTATTACATATTATAAATATATCAGCAAAACACTTTCTCCTAACCCCTTTAAATGTTGAACAAACCTACACTAATACTATACAATATACTGAGCTGAGGCGCAGGAGGTTGCGGGTTCGATTCCCGCCGGGGGACCAGATTTTGTACGTATCTACAATTTCATGTTTCGGGTCTGCGTGTTTTCTATGTATCATATTATTATGTATGTATTTGCAAAAAAATATATATCTATGTAGTACATCAGTCACCTAACACCCATGGTACAAGGTCTGCTTAGTTTAAGGTTAGGTGATGCTGTGTGAGTAGTCCGAAAATGTTCACTTATATAGTATGTATATTTATATTTACTATGCAGATGTTCCCGAATAAATCCAATCACATGAAGCATCCTCCCTTAGCCATATTTGCAATTGGGACGCTGATAATTGAGTTTGGCATACGGGTAAAGCAAACATTAGTTTTAAATGTCCAAGGGTAAGGGCGGACGTGGTCACATGTAAATTTAGAGGCTGTTTGACTACAAAACTCTCGGGTTGACTGTCCCTTTGAGCGTATGAAATGAGCTGCGAAAGCGTAAATAGTTGTGAAGTACGGTCAGTGCTTTAATTGAGTTTTTTATTCGAGTTTAAATTGTGTGGTCCGATCGGTTTTTTGATTGGAATATCTTTTGAGATTTTACTTTAAAATTGTGTTATGAGTTAAATTTTAATATATTTATATAAGCTTAGTGACTGTAAATCATACAAAATCTGTCCGGTTCAAGGCTTCGCACTTTAGGCTCGGCGCCAACGGGCTAACTACAACCACCGGTGGCGGCCACTGTAACCACAACGTCTATATAATATTGTAAGTGTCAGAAGCGAGCGACAGCTAATGGTCTTCGGAAGCCACCACTTATTAAATCCGCTAAGCGGGGTGGGCGCCAGGTGTGACCACAAGTATCGAGTCGCGGATACTTCTGTAGCGAGTGGCCGCCACCGACCACACGCCGCGTTTAGCCAAATGTATGACTAATCGCTGTGGTCGGTGGCCCGTTTGCACCCGGCTGTAAACTTCTCAACAAAAAATAAGAGTTCGTATTTTCAAAACAAAGTCAAAAGTTGTAGGACGACGCAATCTACAAAATAATACTAATTAGCTGATATCGCGATGTCAATGGGCAAGTTTTCGCAAAATTAAACTCTAGAAAACTTTGCGTCATAAAATGTACATTTAAATGCAAAAGTGTAAATGCTAACTGGCTGACATAAGTCAGATATGAGAAGGCAGGTGCCAGCGCCTGTTTTTCATTACGCGAGCGGAACGCCCAAAGCTGGAGATTATTAAATTTCCGAGCTGCAATAACCCGACGCATCGCCGTTGACATATTTTGTGGATTTGCACACTTGCTTAACGATTAAAGACCGTATTGTTTGGATTTACTGTATGATATTATTAAAATATGATATTTTTTTATGCTTGATGACTCTTGTGGAGTCATGTTCGTATGCATTTGTAGTTGGATTATAAGTTGTTAAGAAAGAATCATTTTAATTTGATTGATAAAATGTCAAGATACGCCCGCGTAATAATAGATTTTCTCGCAGTAAATAGTTTATTTTGTTCTTTGCTGGGACAACAGCTATGAATAGGTACCTAAAATTATCCAAATCGCAATTATAGATTTTCCCGTGAAATTAGGTATTTTTCAGCGGTAAAATGAAGCCTATGTGTTATTCTGAAATGTAAACTATATGATAGTTGAAAGAGTAACAAAAAGACTTACTTACATCTTCACTGAGTTTCGTTAATAATATTAGTAGAATTCATTGACAATTTAAGGATTGTTACAGGAACATCCTTAGAATAAAATAATTTATTTTCATAAATCATGAGAAAAAATGATGGTAAATCAATTGGTTAATGCATTTTTGTAACAAATTTGATATGCCTGTTTACAAAAGAAATACTTCTTAAGTTTATTATTAAACAGTACGAAATGTTTACGTTTAAAATAAAAAGCAAGCAAAAAAATGCAATATTCATACAGCATCTTTGGAGCTCAGCAACAATTTACAAAGATCATGCGGTTTGTTAAATAATGTAGTTCTGTAAATTCTTGTAACATTGTTATCGGTGACAGTACTAGGTCCAGTTCGCGCACAAAAATTGAATTTTTTAATTGTTCTGAACACTGTAACTTCATTACCTTTTGTATGTATATTTTTCAGCGAAAAATTCATTTAAATTTTTACTGCACGCCGAGTGAATTGATTTTCGCAGCTATACAGAATAAATTCGCTAAGTATGAGTCGGACTGGTATCGAAGGTTCCGTGATTTTCAACGGTACCCTTTTCTTGTCATGCAAAAGCTAAACATGCCATTGCCTCTAAAAATTATGTTCGAGTTTAAATTACTTATTTTTAATTCTTAAATTTTGTTAATTCTATTTCCGCAATAGAGTAAAACATCCAATGATTTGTTGTAATACATTTGATGGTCCCGTCGAGTATTTTGATTCCTTTCTTGAAACAGGATCGAATAGGATATATTTATATATATTGCTATTTATGCATTTTTCTAGCTGACTGTAATTTTCATCCAAAATCTGTGAACGCAGTTCAGAATATCTCTTTAAAATATTTATAATCTTCTAAGAACGTTTCCTTGTAACCTTAACGGTAAATGTACCTGCCCTTCTTAGAAAGTAACCCTGTATACAACAAACGTTTTACATTTTGGTTACGTAACCCTAAAAAAAAATATTAGGAAAATTTTGTTACAAAAATCTGTCTGTGAATTCAAATGCAAAAAGTAAAAGCTTTCAACACAATCAAAAATTCTGTTGTGGAACTAGTCTCTTATTTACTTTTAATTACGAACTCGAATGAATAGAACGGAATACAGAATCCTTTTACAAACGCAACGTAGCATGCTTTTTGTACAGTGTTAGACAACATTATTTCTTGCTTGTGGTATTTAAAAATTGTAGTATAAGATTGTGATCTAATTAAACAAGAAAATAACATTTTATCAATAATCTACCGTCTTCTATTTAATAAACATTGAACATTTTATTATTTTAATTAGCATGGTTTTGAACAATATTCAGTGTATGCCGTGATCATGGCGCTTGCAGCAGCGTCCAAGTAATCGGAAAACTAAGAAACCATTAAATTATGGTTTCGTTTCACGTTTAAATTTCAGAACCAATTAGATTGGAGCAAAGTTACAGTTTCAAATATAAAAAAAATAATTATCAAAATCCGCATTATGGTGTCAATAACTGACAGTATAACACTAAAGATTGCAACTTATTATGGGAACTTGCAACTTATGTACCCCTATATATTACAAATAAATAATATATATATATATATATTCATATTTCCGGACTAATTACACAGCACCTTACCGGTCCGGCAATATTTATTTATTTATTTAATTGCGTTTATCTAGTGTGAGGCATAAATGGGTCTATTGAATGAAAACCTTGACTAACAAGAAATGCTAAAAGGTCTGGCAAAACCGTGTCAAGGTAGTTTCTAAGATCTCACTAATGAGGTGCGTGTTGTAAGCTTACGCTTAAACAAAGAACAAGGAAACAAAGCCATGCTTAAGGTGACGGATAAGGATTCTTTATTATCTGGTTTGGTATTTCAAGTATTTAAAATAGTATTTTTTGTTGTCCAATAAAAACTTTAACATCATCACAAATAAAATCAAACTAACTAATTCACTTTTAGCCCTTTGAAAACTTAATACAAACATTCACTTGACGCGATAATCTACATTTAAAATATATTTGCAGATATTTGGTTTTTCTTCCCCGCTTTCCTTCCTTTTTTCCTCAAAACTTTTGACCGTAGACTCGACCAGATTTTCATTAAACAGCACTCCGGCAAAAGTCACCTTTCATACAAAAAAAAACGAAATTGAAAACGATTCAACCGTTCGGTAGCTATAATGACACAGACAGACAGACTGACACGTCAAAATTATAACACCACTCTTTTTTATTATAAATAAATACACACAAAAAAAAACACTTTCTAATAAAAATTATATGTTCTTGTGGAGGTAGAAAATGGTGGAATTTATACATATGACTATTACTACAGGACGTACGCCTCTTTTTTACAGTGTGAGATACACAATACAATACAATACAAAATTCTTTATTGCAACACCACAATATAGGAACATATATAGGAGATACATGTTTCATACAGTTACACAATGGGTGACCTTATCACTAATAGCGATCTCTAACCTTTGGATGGATCAGAAATTTGGTAATAAGAGAGAGCAGTGGTAGTGGAGATTGTAAAAAATATTACTACATTTTGTATGATCGTTACCTTAACGACAGGAATCGATCCAGCACCGTTTCTTAGATTTTTGAGGGTCTGATATATAGACACAGAATGGGCAGTCAAGCATTGCGCGTTCCTAACAACAAAAATACAAAATAAAATTATCGCGGAAATGAGCCCCAATGCAGTCCTTACAGTTTCGTACATAACTTCTCTTACAGATCTAGATAACATAATAATTTGGTATCGTCTGTGAAAGAGTTTCCATGATATTTTTAACTTTTCAATTTGGTTACATTTACGTATTCGCTCGTATTGTTGCGGAATAATCTACGATCGAAAACACGAATCGACTCGGAGAAATTGATCAAGAATAAACATCATTATTTCGCCGTCCGTTTCAGTCAAAAAAGCTCATAACGGAAACGAAGTATTGTTTTGAAAGCGTCGTCAACCAAATTTTTTTGTTTAGGATAATAGTGTCATAATCAATTTTACTAAAAATAATTTAATAAGTTTCTTAACAGCACAAATGCTATATTACAAAAATAATTCAAGCCTTTTTTACGACGCGTCGTATATCCTTGCTTATTTGGTTCTGATTAATTAAAAAAGCAAATCAGAAAACAACAAAGGAAAAGGACGTAAAACATTAAAATTCGTGATAATTATTCGTCATAAATTATCATTTTCCTCAATACAATAAAGTGCCAATATTAAAATTTCATATTTGTAAGCAGCTTATGTTTGTGTTCTAGGAATTAACGTGTTTCATAAATTCGCTTTAAATATCGTTTCTGTATTTGTTAGTCCATTTACATATTTCTATATATGAATAAGCTTTATTTTCAATATGGATTAAACTTTTATGTTAAAATATATAATTCATTCCAACGTAGCCTTTGTTTATCTCTTTAGCATACTAGTATAAACTAATACACTCAAGGCTGTCTGTAGAGATCGCTCTTTAGCGATAAGACCGCCATTTGTCACATAGTCTTAAGTGCTGATGTATTGTTTTGTATTTTTAATTACCTATGTGTGCAAAAAAATATATATATTATTATCTTATCTTCTCTTCTTCTTCTTCTCTGTCGTTTCACTCTTGAATTTGAGGCATCATTTGGTGATACAGACGGAAACAGCTTTCTTAACGATCGCCCGCCATCTTTCCCTGTTTGCAGCCTGTGTGGTGCATCTTATCATAACTGAGTTGTTATTCAATAATATTATAAAACTTATTTTTCTTAAAACGACACATAAAAAAACAGTTTCGGGAAAAAGGCTGTGACCTACGGACAGACAGAAAGACAAATGAAGAATCCATAAGGGTTCAGTTTTTTGCCATTAGGGCTTATTTCACGAAATCCAAGTAAACCAAGCAATTGTTAGTTATGTCGAATAAACGCGTCAATGGTTAGATATGTGCATAATATGAAAAGCTATCTCGTTTTGTCTTATGTCACTGAGTGAAATTTAATTTCCTTGTATGTTTTCAATATTTGTACGACTATATTCAGGCAAAAACATGGCTGAACTTTTTTATTTGACCAAAATGTTACCTATTTTTTGAGCAAATAAACCATTATCTTTTCTTATAAATATTTTCATCATCATCATCACAACAACTATTCACATTAAATAAATTATTATTCTCTTTATCACCCTATTAACGTTCCCACAGCTGGGACACAGGGACTTCTCTCTTGTAGAGAGAGATTAGGCCTTATTTCACCACGCTGGCCAAGTGCGGGTTGATGAATGTCAAATGTCCTTCAAACTCTTTAAAGTTCTCAGAACATGCCGGTTTACCCACGATGTTTGCCTTCATGTATGTATATAGCACGTGATTAAAGCGCACATAAATGTCTCAAGAAGAAAAATCCAGAGCTGCATGGCGGGGTTTGAGCCCTCTGGATTTTTCTTCTTCTAAATATTTTAACCATGGCCGAAGTTTACTCGGAGATGGAAAAACAGGCTAAGGCTAAGCAGAGTAGCCCATTTTACCGCATTTTACGAATGCTAACCCTAAATTCAGTGGCGATTTTACACAAAATAATTCCAGGTCTGGTTTATGATCCATACCTCCTTGTAGCACCCTTATCAGGCCCGCATTAGCAGCCCATCCCTTTGTTTACCCGCTATTGTAGGGACAGAATTTATGTTCGTGGCTATTAATGGCTACTGAAATTTCACGCGATTTCGGATTTCGCATGGCTTAATTAGAAGGGGATAAAGGTGGGAATTCTTTGACGTAGGAATATGGAGAGTTTGTATGTGTGGGTGTTCTTTGTAATTTTTTGTGGAGAAATTCCATAATTTAATTATTTTTTTTTGAGATGTGGAATTTTATCATAAATCTTTATTAGTAGGACGTCTGATGGTGGAGTAAGGTTTCCGCCATGGATTTCCAATTAATATATTTGGAAGTCATCCGTCCGTCTAATTGGAGATGTCAGATTCCCATAGAATTGCAACAGTTATCAATCACTAAAATATTAGGTCCTTACATATGAAATTGGCGTTTTGTATGGGAGGAACAAAAAGTCGAATATTTTTTAATATAATATATTTAATTAATCAAAGTATGAACCATTATTTTCTATGCACTTTTGCCATCTTATAGGTAGTTCATTGATCCCTTTACTAAAAAAACCAGTCGGACGGGAATCAATAAAATCTTTGAAGGCGATTTGGACTGCCCCATCGGAGTTGAATTTTTTCCCTTGCAAGAAGTTATCCAAATTTCGAAAAAATGGTAATCTGTTGGAGCAAGGTCCGGGGAGTACGGAGGATGTCTTAGACTTTCCAATTGAAGCTCTTCTAATTTAGTAGCCGTCTGTTGCGCAGTGTGTGGTCTAGCGTTGTCGTGAAGCAGCAGTGGCGTGGAGCGATTGACCAGCCTAGGTTGTTTAGCCGCTAGCTTTTCCATCATGGTTTGCAATTGCTGACAATAGACATCAGCCGTAATAGTCTGGCCAGATTTGAGAAAACTGTAATGAACAATACCGGCACTAGTCCACCAAACGCTTACAAGTAACTTTTTTGGGGTTAATTTTCGCTTGGGGCAGGATTTGGCTGGCTGGCCAGGATCCAACCATTGCGCTGAGCGCTTCCGATTATCGTAAAGAACCCATTTTTCATCACAGGTAATGATTCGGTTTAAAATACCTTCATTATTGTGCCGGTTTAGTAATGTAACGCAGCAGTCGACGCGCGTTTGCCGGTTTGCTTCAGTCAATTCGTGAGGTACCCACCTTTCAAGCTTTTTAATCTTCCCAATTTGCTTCAAGTGAATTAAAACAGTTTTATCACTAACACCGCAGCCTGCAGCTAACTCGGACGTGGTTTGCGATGGATCCGCTTCCACAATAGCCTTCAACTCTTCATTATCAACTTGAGTCTCAGGCCGTCCACGGGGCTTGTTCTGCAAGTCGAAATTTCCAGAACGAAAACGTTGGAACCAAAAACGAACTGTGTTTTCTTTTGCAACACGACCGCCATACACATCATTCACCCTTCGAGTTGTTTCCGCAGCACTAGTGCCACGGCGGAACTCGTACTCGTAAATAATGCGATATTTTAAGTTTTCCATTTTGTAAAATGAGTGACGCAAACAGAAAAAAACAGAAGAAAAAAAACAAATGAATGACGATCATCGAAGCACAAATACATGAGTCTGCTGAATTTGGAATTCCTTACCAAAGAGGAGAAATTTGTGATTAAAGTGGCCAGTACGAAAAACGCCAATTTCATATGTAAGGACCTAATAATAAATATTGTTAAAAACAATCTTTGTTAAAAAGTATATTCTAACATAAATGATTACTTTGAAGACAAAACTGCTTGGGACGGAAACTGCTCTAATAACAAAATAAATAAAAAACTACCAATAAATATTGTATATCCAAAAAATGTGCTAGAGTTTCTAATCGCTTTTTTGCTTTAGTGTGTAAAAAAGCGAAGCGACGGTATACTTATTTCCTATTTATCTATAAGTATACTCAATTTATTTGTGTTTTTTTATGTTTCAAAGATCTGTAAAATCAAATCTTGAAAATATATTATTTCCTATCATGTATATGGAGTAAACTGCGTGATTACTGATTCGTACAATAAAATGTATATTTGTTTCAGACGGGCAAGCATTTCCACCGGACATCACTCCTCATCAAAGCTTTTAACCACAAATTCAGACTGGACCTCGAGCTTAATACGTAAGTACCTAGATTTAGAGGTATATATACAGGGTTAAAGGATAAAAGTATCGAAAGTAAAAATGTTTCATTCAAAACACTTTGTACACATTTTTTTACAAAACTTTCAGACTTATGCGCAATCATATTGCTCAATATAACCAATTACACAATATAGTTGAATAATTACAATAATTAAATTAAATTAGATGTATATCGTATTCAAACAACGAAACAATATTTGTAATTTTATTGTAGCTATGTGGAGCGCCTTACTCGTAATCTGATGTCTCTCTGTAATGAAATGTCAAACGAAATATAAATCATTATTTCCAGACGATTCACACTGCATTACCTAAGCCCAAACTAAGCAGAGCTTATACTTAGTGTGTTAGATGACCGAAATAATACATTTATCTTTTTTTTTAATACTATCATACATATTACACATGCATGTAAGTGTTTGTATGTTCTGCAAGCACTTTCTCCTTGGTTTGGGTGCTTAATATGTATAATAAAAAATATCTATGAATGAATGTCTATTATATTAAGTATAATCAGATGTCTAGTACTCGTAACACAAGCTAAAAGCTTACCACGGGGCTAGATGTTGTTGTGTGGATTGTCCGGAAATATTTATTTATTTATTTATTTATGTATCATATCAAGTTATATTTAAGTGTCAATTGACAATGAATTCAAACTATACCAACAATACAAGCCAAGAATAAAAACCCAGCCAGTAATCCTCGGCAATCTCCCCGGTTCCTCAACATATCGCCCGCATCCCAATAAAGGCTGGGCATCAATCCAACCTCCAGAGGAAAACAATCCACGCCAAAAGGTAAAACAATTTACATGGGAGCCCGAATATCAACCTTCGCCTATCGCCAGGAATCCCCCAATCGATTGGAACTTACGAAACTTGAAAACAGTTTCAGAACGCAATAAATGAAATAAAAGTGCGCGATTTCATACAGGGTGGGACGAAACTAGGAAATAAATAAATAAAATAAAAAATATTCCCGGACTACTCACTCAGCATCTCCTAGCTTAAACTAAGCAGAGCTTGCACGATGGGTGTTACGTGAATAGGTATATTGAAGCAGAAATGGCAGTTGTAGATTTTAGTGTGGACTAGATTTATAACCAACTTCCAAAAAAATAAGAACATTGCTTTATTTCTTTTCGTACCTTTTTTATGATTAAATTTCTCCTTTTAATTTTACTTTAAAAGGTTGTATAGTCACCAAATCAATAATTTGGTGTATCAGAATTTAATTTTTTTTCTATAATTTTTTTAACAATTTATATATGTTAGGTGTCTCAAACAATATCAGAAAGCGGTTCCACCACGTAAATACCAAACACACATAAAAAAGACACTCTATAATATTAAGAACTCAATTAAAATCTGTTATTTGGAACACGTGTAGGTTTTTTTATGTTTTTCACACAATCACACAATTTCTTTAATATTTAGAAACAATAAACAAAATACTCACAATATTTCAAACAAATTTAAATCCTTCATAAAATTCGGTCACTTAGCTCTTCAAATTTAAAAAACGTATCCAAACGAGAAAAAAATACACTAATAGCCTAGATTTCGTCCACCCTATACTCGAGCAGGACACCAACACACGCAAACAGCAAAGCGCAAACGAGACAGAAACATCTGTAAAAACGTAATATTCGGATTGAAGAAATCATACCGTTTTTCAGATAAGCTTTTTGTAATATGAGAGGGAGGTTTGAGTGTACGTTTCATCTTTATGATTTATTATTATTTTCGGTGATTGTTGAATGGATGCGAACTGACAGTGATTTAGCCGAGTCGTTATTTGTATTCAGCCCTCATTGCGTGGTTTTCTGATGAGGGAGCGAAAACGCCCACGAATTGCCAATGAATGTGCCATTAAATATTTTCGTCGCGGAAAATGTGGAAAAACATGTGTGTGCTTTGACACAAATAATATAGAATACCTGTTCAGGGGTACCTTGTAGGAATCGATAGAATACGTACACTTTGGTTGAAAGTAATTTGTGCTCTTCAATGATGATGCAAAAATCGAAGCTATTGGGAAAATATATGCTATAGGCATCTCTGGAAATATAAGGGAGTCAGACCAATCACCGAAGCTAAGCGTTGGCTAAGTGGAAGCACACTCGACTTTAATTCCGAAGGTCGTGGGTTCAAACCCGCGCATGACTGGATTTTTCTTGTCGAAAAATACACGTGCGCTTCAAACACGTGCTTTAACGGTAAAGGCATACATCTTGAGAAAACTGGATTGTTCTGAGAACTTTGAAGAGTTCGATGAACATTTACCGACCCACAATTCGCCAGCATGGTGAATTAAGGTCTAATCTCTCTCGTCAAGAGAGATGTCCCTTTGTCACAGCAGTGGAAAGGTAAATAGGGGTGCTTATGTAGATCAATCACCACGCTGGTCATAAGCAGAATATAATACAAGAAAATGTTATCAATAGAACAGGTCAAAATGTTCGTAGAATAGGGGAAAAAATGAATAACATCGTCGTTCTATGACTAAAAGATATATTGATTCAAACTTTCATTAAATTTTATGCTGTGAAAGATTAAGACACATTCGTAATCTTCGCACACAGGATTCGAACCTGCATCTCAGGGAAAGCCCCCCGACGTGCTATCAATAACACCAACGCGTCAATTACGTGATAGGTCGAAATTCTTCTGCACTTTGTAATATCAGGTGAAGCCCCGACTTACCTAAATAGTTTAACCTAAAAAGTAAGGTTTATGGTTGATTCAAAGTTCACTTTATGGCCAGACAGGACTTTATCAAACAGTTACACAAATACTACTTAACAGAGCTTTCAGAATCAGTTCCCTTTTTCAGACAGAAATACTGAAAGAAACATTTATTTGTAATAAAAAAGCGAAACGCGAAACACGACGCATTAACGGACAGCATCCGTTTTTTCCATTTAGCTTATTTACGACGCTGATTTTGTTTTATAAAAACTTTATCACAAAGAGTGTTCAGACAAAACGCAAGTTGTCAAACAAGCTAATTTGAGGGTAGGTACGTAAAAGGACTTTATGCATTTCAAAGGAGTTTCTATCATGAAGTGACTGTTTCCGTTAAAAGATGTGATTTTTTTTTGTATGCAGCTCGAGGCACGTTCAGGAGATGCTACCGGAATATTCAAAAGATTTTTGTAGCTTGACAAAATTACAGTTCGTTCAGGATATTTGTTAATAACATCCTACTGACGTAATAAACGCGAAAGTTGGCGAGGATGTAAGTGTGTTTGTTGCTATTTCACGGTAAAACGAATTATGAGATTTTGATGAAACTTCATAATAATTTAGTTTATACATCAGAATAACACATAGGCTACTACATTTTACGCCGGTAAAATACAATCCGCGGGAAAATCAATGATTGCGATTAAAATCAGATTTGGATCAAATTTGGCATTTATATAACTGTATTTTATAATATAACGAGCCAGTTAGGTTGTCCAATACACAATCAATCGACACAGCAACATTTAACCCTGTGGTAAGCCCTAGGCTTATGATACGGTCTTGAACATAATTATATACGTAGGTATTTACTATACTATAATACACTACCAAAAATTAACGAGTCATTCACTTTAACTCTAATATTATCTCCTGAATTTGTATGCTACCCTAATTAAATGAACACTGTTCAATTGAGAATTTTTAGTTATTATGATAATAAAAAAGCTGTTTTTACCCCCGACCAAAAAAGAGGGGTGTTATAAGTTTGACGTGTCTGTCTGTCTGTCTGTCTGTGTGTCAGTTTGTCTGTCTGTGGCACCATAGCTCCTGAACGGATGGAGCGATTCCAATTTAGTTTTTTTTAGCGCCAGTGTCCTTAGACTTGTTTCATGAAAATCGGTTGTGCCGTTTAAAAGTTATGGGGGTGAGAGTGGGTAAGGAAAACCGAAAATCTGCAAATATACTAGTGTGGGGTATCAAATGAAATCGCATCGCGACACATTACATAATAATATGTTGTTTTACTCAGAAATAATGACATTGGAAATGGGGGTTTTATTTTAAATTTAGATTTATTCATCCCTTTCTCCATGTTAGTACTTTGTATTGTACACCAATATTGTTATTATAACAACAAAAGAGATGAAAAAAAGCTGGGTTGTTCTATTCGCTTCTCAACTCAGTATAAAAAATTGAAGCGAACTGTCAAGACGATGTTATTTCCTTGATTATTCTTAGTTTTTATTTAAATTAGCTTTAAGTTGACCTGTCCATGTATGCATAAGCATCTAAGGAAATAAACGTTTTGAGTTTGATTTTGACTTTATTGTTGTTAAAAAAGCCGTGTTGGCTAAGTGGGAGGACACTCGACTTTCATTCCGAACGTCGTAGGTTCAAACCCCGCCTCGCACCTCTGGATTTTTCTTCTTGAGAAATTTATGTGCGATTTAAACACGTGCTTTAACGGTGAAGGCAAAAATCGTGAGGAAACCGGCATGTTCTGAGAACTTTAAAGAGTATGAAGGACATGTGACATTCACCAACCCGCACTTGGCCAGCGTGGTGAATTAAGGCCTAATCTCTCACGTCAAGAGAGAAGTCCCTGTGTCCCAGCAGTGGGAACATTAATAGGGTGATGATGATGTTGTACCTTCTACAAGCTCCTCTGACAGCTTCCAGGCGATGAAGCATGCTCTACACCAAATTTCCGAGCCTAGCTGATCTGAATACCTTCCCATTTCTCCAGTTTATTTAATGGTTTTTGTTTTTTTTTAAATTGCGTGTAAATAATATTATTTGACTAAACTAAGTGTACGACCATGTTCCAAAACTTTTATAAAGATTTGAATTTTGAATTTTACTGTAAGTGAGGTATTTAATTTTTTGAGTAGCACGATAAATTAAAAGTTTGTGAATTCAAACTATGAAAATAAATGAATTTGTATCTTGTTTCTTGCACAAATTATTGGATATTGTCCTAAAAACTTGTAAACCCATTGCGCTGTAATCGGACTTTCATTGATGAAAGTCGAAATAAGTCGAAAAAGATTGATGTATGATCAAAAATTGCTTTTATGTACGCATGAAACGGAACCTCTCGTAAACTCTCATTCTCATTTCCAATTCCATTAAAACAGTAACTAAAAATTTACTTCCATCAGTAGCTATTTTAGCCAGGATTATTTAAAAGAAATGGAACTTGCTAATTTACGTTCGGATCGAGATCAATCTAGTAATGGCGGTTCCGTGCGAGCTCGGGCTGAGCCCTTTCCTTCACTGGGACTAGTCAGACTCTCATCTCGACTTGTGTTTGGTGCAAGGCAAGAAATTTAAGCGTCTTGTGGGTGGTTTAAGTGGGTAATGTTTTATCAACACCCTATTAACGTTCCCACTGCTGGGACACAGGGACTTCTCTATTGACGAGAGAGATTAGGTTTAATTTAGGTTAAATGCGGGTTGATGCATGTCACATGTCTTTTAAGCTCTTCAAAGTTCTCAGAACATGCCGGTTTCCAATGTTTGATATCACCGTTAAAGCGTGTTTATAGTGCACATCAATCTAGAGGTGTGTGGCGAGGTTTGAACCCCTGACTGTGCTACCACTTAGCCACCGCGGCTTCTTTAATGGGTAATGTTTATGTGCGTAACTATCATTTAACGTTTTATACATTGTGAAAAATAATAAAATAAAACATTTACTTGTTATTATGCCCTTAGATACTCTACCTTCTACCCATAACTGTTATAAAACCAATATTTATAACATGGTTTACTTTATTAGTTATGTAAGTATGAGATACAAATTTTGAGATATTATTATTATTTTCAATAATTTATTCTAATTATTATATATGGGCCTTTGTCTATTATTAAATTATTACTAATATTACTATCTATATATAAATATATATTTATGGATAAATATTTTATTATTTTATTGTCATTTATACTTAATTTTATATGTTTGATATGTATTATATGTTAAATACTTGTATGGTGCAATTTTATTATGTTTTTTATGTACATTAGTTGTTGACTGCTTAACGTCCGAACGCCACACAACACCAAAGGTTTTTGGCTGAAAAACAGCGCTGAGCCAGCGCCTATTTCAGCTCACTATTCAGATCTTAATTGTCCACCAAATGCGTAGTACTTATTAGGATTTTTATATTGTTTTTTTTTCTTATTTTAGCTTGGTTATTAATATAATTTTATTTTTCTGTATTTGTGTTGTCGAAATAAATCTCTTTCTTTCTTTAGATATCGCAATGATTCTAATTGAGTACCTAGCTATACTTCAACTTCGGCGAAACCTACACTTCTACGAAAATGAGATGGCCGAACATCCAACAACCAATCGAAACACAGTCATGTCATTAATAACCAAAAACTTATACTCTCATCTCTCACAAATTGCACCAGCACTCCCATCCGCCGCTCGACAACTTCATTAAAACCAGCGCACAAACAAACGGCGTAGTAATTACTACGTAATCTGTGCTCTGTAAACACGACTCTTTGTGCGCCAATCAAATGGAAGTAGGACATGGTGTGTACCGTCACATAACTGAAAGAAATTTTGAATTACGAACAGCTCGACCATAGACGAAATAAAACCTTTTTGCATCTGTTACGTAAACATCTGAACACTACAGACAAAATAAAACCTTTTTGCGGCGGTCAGTGATGCATAAACACACAAAATACACAAACCAATTCAAATTTCGAATGGATTGCCCGGCAGGAATTTTCTTTATCGGTAACAGAATAAAGCAAATAATTATTTAGTAATTCTTGTAATTATTACGTAATCTGTGTTCTGTAAACAAGCCTCTTTTGCCAACCAAATGGAAATAGGCATGTGTACCTAAAGCAAATAAAAAATATTTTTTTGAGAATTTAGGAAAAGCAAGCACGGAATAAAATCTGTTTTATTGCTTTTTTACATGTGTTTACGCATAAAATAAATATTGAATTTAGCTTCTTTTTTGGTAACATAATCTAAATATTTTAAACAGACTGCCAAAATTGCTCCGTAATCTATGCTCCATAGATAGTTGGAGCCTAACACTTCACTATTTTCTAAGCTGTGTGAGTCTTATCAACACCAATCAAATAAAAAAAACCTGTATCATGATCAATTACTGCCACAATTCCTCAAAATCTTTAAAATACCCTGTCCACAAACGGAAAAATAACTATATTAATAAGATGAGAAAGCTCTCTTCTCAACAAGGTTCGAAAATACACATTGTATTTGGAGATTTATATTATACTAGCTGACCCCAGCAAACGTTGTTTTGCAAAATGAAAAATAGATAGTAGCCGATTCTCAGACCTACTGAATATGCATATAAAATTTCATAATAATCGGTTAAGCCATTTTGGAAGAGTACGGTTACTAACACTGTGCCATGAAAATGTTATATATTAGATTTTCTTTAATTTTAGAATCGGATAGATATCCGATGTAGTTTCTAATTAAAAACCTGTGTATATTAAGAGACTATCTCACTTATGTCTTGATCTTTTGGAAAACAGCCCTGCAGTGTCTGTCTACCTTGACACTTATCATCCGGCAAAAATCTGGTTTAACAAAGATTTACCATAAAAAGCGTGCGAGACATTACTTTTAATAGTCAGTAAAGTTAAGATGTCTTTTATGTGGTAATTAATTCCAGTTCCGCTAATTTTTTGGGATAAAAACTATTTTTTATACTATTGATCTTACTTCTTTTCTACTTTTTTATCTACCCATAATGTATTTTATTGTAAAACACATTTAAATTATGAGCCATTATGTTAAAAAATATATCATCATCATCACCCTATTAACGTTCCCACTGCTGGGACACAGGGACTTCTCTCTTGACGAGAGAGATTAGGCCTTAATTCACCACGCTGGCCAAGTGCGGGTTGGTGAATGTCACATGTCCTTCAAACTCTTTTAAAGTTCTCAGAACATGCCGGTTTCCTCACGATGTTTGCCTTCACCGTTAAAGCACGTGTTTAAAGCGCACATAAATTTCTCAAGAAGAAAAATCCAGAGGTGCGTGGCGGGGTTTGAACCCACGACCTTCGGAATGAAAGTCGAGTGTCCTCCCACTTAGCCAACACGGCTTATTAAAAAAAATATATATATATATATATATATATTATTGAAATAATTATAATTTTCAAGCGACATACGCTGCCATTTTATGGCGCGCTTTTTCTGTGACACCACGAAATTAATGCAATAACGAAGTGTTTGTTTCAGAAAGTAAATGAAAATTGGAAAAAAAATTTAATGCGTCGAGTCGAGGCCTCCTCTTTTCGTTGAAAGTCGATAAAAGATCAGGTTATTACGATGGGAGCGATGGTTTTGTTTCGGACAAGCGTTACGTTTTAGAAAATTTGCGAGTGAATATAACCACGTTTTGATGATTAAGTTTCACTTTAAAATTATGACAAAGTTTAAATAATATTATCTTTATTTCATTTCATAAAACATGAACTTGTGAGATTACCACTCCTTTCGATTTTAGGATTGTAACTTTAAAAAAAAATTTTGGTTACAACTTAAATTTAGGTAAACATAAATAATTCGCAATCGAAACTCATTTCAATTAATTCAAACAAACAGGACACCCAACGAAATCCCACTGCTATTACTTACCAAAGAAAAGTCGGCCATGTTGTGACGTCACCCGCGGCTGATTGAAAAACAATACAGCTTATTAAAGCAAACAGGTTTTATGAAAATAGGTTTAAGAATGAAGGTTGGTTACGAGTCGTTCCTACTTCAAATTTGAACGCGAAATATGACGCTTTTAGTGTGATAAAAATTATGTATATTTAAATTTGCTTGGTAAACGGTACATATTGTGTTGTAATGCCGCAATCTAGCATACAATAACATCAAACACTACTGAATAGAAGAAAGTTTTATTACCTGTAAGAAAATTTGACACAATGATGTTATGTAAGTTTCCATTGAACACTGCCAAATGAAAACGTCAGATCAATAATGACAGTTTAGTAAAATAACCGAAATAAAGGATTTTAGGATATTGGAAATAGCAAGGGGGACCTCAAAATGGCGTTCAACTGATTAACATCTTTTTCACTTTATAAATTTATTTAACTCGACACTGGCAAATTGTAGCTTCAAGTGCAAAGTCCAATTACAAGAAACTTAACTAGGATATTTGAGGATATATTATGATGGGTTTATGACATTTGTGATCAAGAAACTCCTTTCTTGATTTGAAGGACTAGTCATCGATAAAACTGCTATCCTAGAATCAAGAAACATTTTTCATCTCTTTTTACTGTTTTCGCTTGTGCTGCTCCTTGCGCGAAAACATTGCAATAATTTCCCCTATTGGTTGCACTGTAAACTATTGTTAAGTTAATAAATTTGGACTATAATAGTTAGATATTTCTGTTGAAAAATACCTTCTGAAAATTTTATATATTATACGTTTGATATGTTTGCACGGAAGCAACATACAAATTTCAACTTCGTTCGTATAATTTATAACTTGGTCATACCAAGTAAAAATACGTATAAAATAGATAGAGATTTATACAAATGATAGTCGTCGTAATCTGCAGACGCAATCCACCCAAAACCACAATGAAGATACGCTCATAAAAATATATCTGTCACACTTCCCCACACCCACCTCGTTGGGTAAAAGCTGAGATAGATAATCTTTAATAATAAAACATTTTCGTCTGTCTCAGCGTTCATAATATATTCTGAACAAGTGGTCGTCGGGTAGTCGGTAATGAGATGAATTCAAATTAATGCCACTGCTTATCTTTAACAAGACGAGGATTATATTTTGCTTGGAAAATGAGAATTTATTCAGAGGAAAGAGCGGGAGATTTGCTGAGGGAGTCGTTTTTAAACTGACTTTCCGACGATTATTGAGTATCTGCTACAAGTTGACGAGATTTATCGCAGTTCCGAAAGATTATAATATCCATGATGTCAAACCACTGACATGTAAATTTTGTGTGAAATTAAAAAAGAAGAACATAATTTACTTATATTCTCAACATGCTACATTCAAGTATGTATAGAACTATGCAAATCGATATAATGTCATGTTATCCCAAAAGGTTTACGCTTCGATCGATCGCGAAGTTTGCGGCCCGAACGGATGATGAAAAAAGCCCTTAGCTCGATGATGTGGCAGTAGGTACATACATAGGTAACAGGTAACCGTTCGGGCCGCAAGGTTCTCGATCGATCGAAGTAAACCTTTTGATCCGCACATAGTAAAAGGTAAATAATAATCTTTATATCTCATTTCATATATGTGGATTATTAATAATTATCTCTTCTTTAAATAACGAGAATAGCAAATAGGGTAATTTTTTGCTCAATTATATAATAAATACACCGTAGGAATGTTGTAGACAGTAAATACAAAAACAGACAAACCAAAACATAGCTTATTATAATATCAATAAAAACAAATTACTCAATTCAATTGTGCGTATTGCATTTTACGCTTAAAATCACTTTTATACAGAAATTTGCATAATTGCCACGTGCAATAATTTTTATGAATAATAATTTAAATTTCACCTTTTACGAGGGCAATTACACGGTGTTTCATGTTGTATCAATTTTAATTAAAATTAATTAAATTAGGTCATGATAAGCGGAAATGAAGGGGCAAATTATGTCAGGCTTTTTGTACCGAAGGTTTTAAAATGTGCAATTCATTTATTGCGATTATTTTCGTTAATATTTCAACTCCTCTTAAATGAAGGCTCTTAAACATAAGCTTAAACCTATGACGGGCCAAGAGTTTCGGAGTGGATTGTCTTACAATATATTTTGTTGAATTATTCCCAGTAGTTTCCCCGATTAGTCTTACCAGTAGAACAACTCGGAAGTTCCTCCAAACAGTAAGACTTCTGAAAACTGACTGAACTTCTGACAGTTTTGAATTTTCTGATATTCTAGTCTCTTTCAAGCGCCCTCTGATAAACTATTGAATAAAAACTTTATACACTTAATGAGAAGCATCAAACTATTCTAGTAAATATTGCAAAAATAGTAATAATAATTTAAAATATCAGCAAGGTATCTTTTATTTAGATAAAAAAATAATCCGGGATTATTGAGGTTCCTTACTCAAAGCGTTAAACGAGACTCTTGAACTTAAGCTTCGTCGTCTGTCTGTCTGTCTGTCACCAGGATGTATCACAGGAACGTTTCGTATCGAAAGGGCGTTTAAACAGAACGCCCTATTTACAGAACGACCTAAGCTAAGTGAAAGCTAGAGAACATTTAGGTATTATGTATTTTTGATGTTCGCGTTCGATAACAACTACTAAAAAAACGTTTATTTTTGTTTATATTTGTTTATTTTTATTGCAATATGTGTATAAACTGTGCACGGTGCACTAGGAGTAGTATGCGTCCATCAAAAACTTAACAATTTATTTAATCCACATTTCTATTCACCCATACACAGCTTACATTATATAACATACAAACACATTCAGGAAAGATTCAGAACATTGGATGGCTTTCACCCCGTGGTCGTTAATCACTGGGCGTGCTGAAGGAAGCTAAACAGGGCCGCTAATTAATATATGGAGAGGTTCCGTTGTACGTGGAAATAGCTTGTGTAGCCCTATGCAAATATATGCCTATATATGTACCTATATGGCACATGGTTCAAAATTATTTTGTTGTGTTTCTTTTAATGGATTATTAGTATTTTTTAGGAATAGGTTGTTTACTTTTGTTAGACCTGAGCGGTATAAGAGCATGAAACGATTTTTTCGTGGTTTCTTAATGTGGTCCGGAGAAGCCATCTACCCCATCTTAGACCACATCGTCACTTTCAGGATTAAAGTAAATTAATAAGTTTACTTCAGGCAACAATCAATTAATTCAGTGAATCGAGTATCAATAAATTAAATAAGATAAATAAATTAATAGTAATTTCAATTATTACAAGAACTTTAATTGAGTCCGAATTCATATCCGATCCGATAAATATCTTTAAATATCAGGATTACTTTTAAAAGTTAACATGTGGATTAAATTTACTTGCACAAATGTGTTTTCTGTCAGGTTGAAATTCAATAATAAGTTTAGACTTACTAGAGGATGAACCTCAAAGATTTTTTTTTTATTTAATCTCTGATAGCGCATCGTCGACCCTCGCTTGAACCCATTTATAAAGTCTAGTTAATATCGAGTTAAACAAGGGCCTTTTATCAACAAATTGAATCTAATGCTAATAGAACCAGCGAACTAATAGGCGCTATAAATATGGAACTAGATGAAACACGAGTTATGACGTCATATTGAAAATTAGACGGTAGATATGCGTTTGATAACAAGCTATGTTAATGGCTTTAGAAATAAATCATTTTGCTATTAATTTCCATGCGCTTATAAACATAACCTTAGGGTGTAATTTGTAAACTGTTTTTTGAGAATTATAGGTGTATTTAATGGTACAGTGTTTTATGGATTTTCCGCGACGAACGACGTATTTTCCCGTGGTATAAAGTAGCCTATAACCTTCTTCGATATTCGATAATTCTACTACCTAATACTAACCTACAATCAAGAGTGAAATCATTCTTCAAAACGAACCTGTGTAGTTCCTGAGAATAATTATTACTTTTTTTTAATTGAATTTTTTTATTTATTTATATCTATGACGGGAATAAATCGTAATCGGAAAAAAATGGCCAAAACCTTGAATTGTCACTTTTGACTTAAAATTACATTAGCGAAAAACCGTTTTGTTAGCGCGCTGAAACCAATCATTGTTTGCCCGATTTTAGTAAAAAATCTTCTCTATCTTACAAAAATCTAATCATTTTTAAGCGTTATGAATTAAAATCTTAACTTTAATACATTCTAGCGATTTAGCCCTTCAGCAAAAGTTCGAAACAGCCAGGTTTAGCAGTTTCCATAATATAGGGCGAAGTCCCTCGCCCTAACCGACGAAGTAATATAACTTGCGTTGCCTCGCCACCCTTCAAACTAAAATAATTACTGAGTTGTCTTTGGCATGTCGCCTAGACGTTAGGACAGTCGGCTACAATAACTGTCATTCATAGTTTTTCATAGTTAGGCATTGGTGATTTTGACTCTGTATTCCAGATTTACTGAAATCTTTCTTTGTTTTTTTGTGACTTTATTAATTTAATTTCGGTATCAAGTCCGAAGTCAAAGTCAAAACGTTTATTTCCTTAGACGCCTAGGCATACATGGACAGGTCAACTTAAAGCTAATTTAAATAAAAACTAAGAATAATCAAGAAAATAACATTGTCTTGACAGCTCGCTTCAAATTTTTACACTGAGTCATTTATTATGCTATGACTGAGTTGAGAAGCGTATAGAACAACCCAGCTTTCATCTCTGAGATATTATAACAATATTGGTGTACAACATGGTTACAAATATACATTTAACATTAATGAAATATTTTAAATAATATTTTTTAGTTAATTGATAAATTAAAAAAAAAATTCTTTGTATTTTTTAAGTTCTAAAAGACGGACTTAACATTTTCTAACAGACCTATATTTAGTGATCTTTTGATTGAATTTTGGTCAAAAAAGGAATATTCGCAAAATGTATCATCTTTAAGTACGGCGTTTGGCGCAAACGATTCCACCTTTAATACGCTACATTCCTCATGATAGACGTAGACCGCCTCTATGTATTTTCTCGGGCGTACAATTTCGTCGCCGACTGTATTATTCCGTAACAAGTTAATTTATGTTGAGACTGTGTAAACGTTTGCTAACTGCGATACTGGCTGCGGGCGCGCTATAGGCAAATGTGACGAAATTACCCCAGAAATACATTAGGTTATTTGGTTATTTACCCCGGGAATCGCAATGTGACCCGAATACAGTTGCTATAAACACTGCAGGCTACGCATGTAGGAATTTGTACTTAGAGTCCGTTAAAAAAATAAATGGTGCATTTTTTAAGAGAAGGTATCTTAGATATTCTTGTTAGTGGTTGGGTATTTATTTTCCAAAACATTAAAAATGTGCTGTCTCAAATCATGATAGCTCAGATCGAACAGTAGAAAAAAATATACATATATCAGTTATTAAGTCAACCCGTTCAGCAGGTAGAGTGTGAAAGGTTAAATAACATCCCAACAGGCTCTAGCGTTGATAACAATCTTTAAGAAGATTTACCATAACAGTATATATTTTGGTGCAGTAAATAATTTTACTATAAGTTCTTAAATAAAATTTACAAGTAATTTATTTAAATTGGATCTCTGAAACTTTGTCCGCCGGTTTCAAGTTAAAAATGATAATAATAATCGTACAATATGTATGTTTTGAATTTTAATGTATGTCACTTAAACCGCATGAGAAAGTGACATTGGAATGATGAAATTCTTAATAACTTTTGGATGTTGTATTCAGTTATATATCTAATTTCTATAAAAAAATTGTATCATCTATTTTCGAATTGATTTAAGGATATATGTCATAGAAACTTTCAAAATGTTTTATGTAAAAATGTTGCCATCAATGTCTCTATAAAAACTCACGAGAAATATAATATGGCGGATATTTAAAGTGGATCCGTCGGAGGGATCTTTTTGGTGGTCCCCACAGGTGCGTCGCTAACGACGTTTCACGGTCGGCCGGGGGCTGATCAGCCGGACTGATGACGAGCCGAAATCTGGGGGGACTCACCGGATTGCGTTTTACATTGTTTTACAAGACTTTTATATTTAAACTATAATTATAAGATTTTTTCGTGTTTCGTTATGTGGTCCGGGTCTTCATGCCCCATCTTAGTCACATCGTCTCTTTACATCAGTTGAGATTGCGATCAAATGACGGCTTATCTAGCATTAATAAATATATATATTTACGCCTCTAAGGATAAAATTTTATAAATAAACCGTATATTATGCACGTTTTACCTCTACATATTATAGTAAAATATTGCATATTTCTGCGTCTTAAAAATATACTTATTGACTTTGACTTTTAATCGAAACGATTTCTATGTAGTTTTCAGCATTAGATAGAGTTATTACATGGAACCTTGGAAACACTTAACTCCAATGTATTATTATAATATCAGAGGTCTTATGTCCGACATAATCCCGGAGCTAGTGCTCAGCTATGTACATAGATGTTGTTGTTTCGATTTATAAAACTATGATATTCTTTTTTCATATAACGAGGACTTTTCCTAAAAATCCCCTGTTGGCATAGATAAAGCATACGAATGGGAAGCGTAGAATGATTTTCGGACAAGTTATCCCCTTCGCTGGGGATAGTCACAAAGCATTTTTGGAATAAGACTTACAAAGCGACGCAAAAGTAGCTGTCATTGAAACACACTCGTACTTTGATGTTTTGAAAATTTATACCTTTTATACCTTAATGTATGTGAGTGAGTGAGTGGGTCAAAATAAAAACAGATGGCAGCACTGTGCCGTGACATGTTAGGTAATCTGTTGTTGGTCTGCGCCGCAGAATCCATTCCGTGCTAATCCCCGGCGGTTAATTCCGCGCTCCTCCAATATTGATGTAATCAAATTCTAAATCCAACGCGTATTATTCCCGATTCAAATGGAATTCGATTTTAAGTTGGCCAATCCCTTAGCCTAACCACGAGTTGCCTTACGACTATTGGAGATCACAACTTGTTGTTATCACATACATTTTGCAGATAAAGATAAAATTTTAGTTGTGAAAAAAAAATGCATGAGATTACAACATGTAGTAATCTCCAACAGTAGTAAGTGGCAATTGTAGTATGGCTACTTGTCGGCCATTTGCAATCAAAATCAGAAAACAGAGTCATATCAAAAATATTTCCAAAATCAAATTATCCACGGCAACTCGATAAGCCGGAAATATTCACGCGAGATGTAACAAAAGCTGACGAGGACAAAGAGTTGCCAGATCTCTAATCAGAATTTCGCCACACGTAGCGACATATCGGTGACGTCACACAATCGCCGCGGTGACGCAGCGCGCCGCAATCGCATTGCACTTGCTTGCTCCCAGGGTGGGGCTCAAGTTATAGGCGGGCCGGTTTTTGAATATTCAGTATTCATTTATTTAATTATTTGTCTTTTTACACAAAACTTAAACAAGTCACAACATTCTACAATAAAGTAATTAGTAGGTATATTCATTTATAATGAGGAAACACCATATGGGACATGTTCAATTATTACTAACAGACAGATAAACAATACTTCACTTTTTCTATATACTTAATTACATTTTGTCACAAGTTAAATAAATTGTAAAGTCCTCTAAGCTCATAATATTGTAACTATTGCAGCTAATATTATGAATATGAAAAGAAGGTTTCTTCTACCTAACTTCATATTCGTAGATAAAGTAAGGTTTTACAAATCTTAAAAACGTAGTACGAGAGGCTTTAGTTCTGAAAAGACGTACTATATCCATGAGACTTACGATTTACTACTCTGGAAATGGCAGAAAAAAAATCGAATAAAACGCAAATAGTTTTTTTTTATGTATATAGATTTTTGTTTGTCCACAATTTCCCCTGATGGTAAGTGTGTTTTAAATAAACTTGTGATAATGCAAACTTACGCGCAAAAAATTGTTACTTTTGTTTTTGCTGCCATTTCATCACTACATAAATTGAAGGATCCCGCCGCATTTGACTTTATGATTGCGAATATTTCAAAAACCATCGATAAAACATGCAAGCGTTTTTTAACAATAATTCATGTCATCTATCCAGGAATAGTAAAATAACCTGTTTGATAGAAAGATGGATATATAGATACCAACTTTATTGCACACCATTCTTACGAACTAAATTACAAAAAAAAACAACAAAACGTTCCAATAATTAGAGTTATAAATTACTTAAAAATTCCTTTGTTACCATAAATAGCTGAGTGATGTTTGTAACGAAATAAATATTATTTCATTTTCATTTTAAATTTTATAAATAAATATAGAGATTTAGGAGATACACATAGAGTTAAAAAACGGCAACTCTTCCGAAGCGCATTCCCCGCTACCGCTCACAGCTTAAGCACATTGCCACTACGTTTGCTGCACTAATGAGCTGTGAAGATTCCAGCGAAGGAATGCAGCCGCCTAATTCTTCCACCGGCGGGCGCTTTTACAATTCCCTTGTTTTAATACTACCAGCGTACATGTACAGTTGGAGGTTGTGTCTGTTCACGTCCGTAAGTGGTAACCCTCTGAATCCTTACACGTGACCTCCGGTGGTGCTAAGAACAGTCTCTGGTAGTAGGCTTCGGCCGCGGCTTGTCACCACCCTCCAGGCTGGGCCAGTGCGTGAAGCGATTTTTTAGTGTTTCGTAATGTGGCCCGGAGAAGCCAGATGGCTTCTATGTTCCAGAACATGAACATGGGACATGACGACCTAGAAGGTAGATACCTTCTAGGTCTTCATGTATTCGTATTCGGATACGAATAAAAAATTTCATAATAATCGGTTGAGCCGTTTCGGAGGAGTACGGGAAATTTGACTTATTAGAAGATAACTTTCACCCGGGAGCAGGTTCCACATAAGTACCCTCTTTATTTAAATACATTATCTAACTCTGATCATTGAATGAAATTTTTTTTAGTCGCTTGTCAAATACATACTTACTGGCAATACGCAAACTGGCTTCGATTTTCGTGTTCTTTTTTAAGTTAGTGTAATAAAACATTAATTTGCATAAAACTAATTCAATTCTCTCGAGTGCTAATAAGCTACCGTAACTTACATATTTATAAGTTAAAAGCTTATATGAGAGGCAAAAACATTATGAAATAAACCGAGTTCTGCCGTAGTCGGATAAAACATAAAATGAAGGCTATCGTTATAAAACAAGGAAAATACGGATAAAAAGTACGGCGAGTCATGACTCGTTCATTTATTGTTCCACAAATGGGCTTCGTAATAATATTGCTGCGAAATAATTGAAACAGCTCTTGTAGGAAATAATACGCGTAATGCTTCTTTTATAATATTAGCTTTGCGCCTTGGCTTTGCCTCGGTTATTTGGTAATATGTATTACATGTGGTCGAAATAAGCAATTAATAATGATTTCTGGACAATAAACAACATCTAGCCCCGTGGTAAGCTCTAATCTAGTGTTATGGGTACTAGATATCTGATTTACTTACTAATAGTAATACATATACGTATATGTAGATAAATTTTATAGGGGATAAGATATTCAAACAGCAGCCAGAGAACCAAGCCAACCTCAGGAGCTTTTGGACCCTTCACCCCAGCATAACGACGATCGGTGGTCTCGCATTCATATTGTAGGTACTATTTATATTATACATTGTAGGTAGGCGTGGGGCTTACTCCAGAAGTTCAAGTGGCGGCAGGGCATTTCAGGAAAAATAATGTTCAACTATGCCCTGTTTTATTTACTCGGTATAATCAATATTAAATTTTCGGAAAACAAATCGTTCACTCAAAACATAAAATAAACACATATAGTCAACCACGCTTATGCTTTGAATACGGCTTAGGCTTTTGTAAAAATCCAAGTATGTATAGCCCTGCTCAGTAAACTCAATACGGCAATATACTCAGTACATTCCCAATAATGGATGTTTTTTAAATCAACTCAAGTTACGATTGATGTGTGATGTGATACGAAATCGGTGCAAAACGAGCGCTCCGCCACACACGGTGGTTTGCAGTAACTGAAACTGATTATAATTTTTGATTTTAACATAGGCCTTAACTTGTTAAATCTTCTAATATATAAAAGTCTCGTGTCACAGTTTTCGTTGCCATACTCCTCCGAAACGGCTTAACCGATTCTCATGAAATTTTGTGAGCATATTGAGTTGGTCTGAGAATCGGCCAACATCTATTTTTCATATTGCAAAACAACGTTTGCTGGGGTCAGCTAGTATACCTATATTATTTGTCTCTCAAAACTAGAATTACACTATTTCTTTTGAAAACGGGTTTCAATCGCGTGTCATTGTTCGGATTTATAACATTCTGAAATATTCCTCATATTAATGAACGCGAAAACCCGTTTTCAAAATGAATAGTGTCAAATATTGTTGTTATAATTGGCAACTCTCTCCGGCCTGTTGAAATTGCCTTTTGATGTAAATAACAGAAGCATAAAAATCTTGATTCAATAAAACTACGCACACTTCCGACCTTACTACTGAATTCACATGAGAATTGTCCCAAAAGGACCGTTGCCACGCGACGGACAACCGTTCTGATATCGTCACAGATATCAGTCCTTGACTCACTAACTTCAACCCTCTCGCTATAGATATAAAAGCTGAGGGAATATTCCACCATTTCCTCAGTCTTAAGCCTGTGAACAAGTAGGTATTATTGGATTAGTGAAAATGTCAAGTTGGATGTAAGGACTACGGAGAGAGTGTCTTTTTATGTCTTGGAGTCGGATTTAATAATTGCGAGCAGGGTTCTTTGACTGTCGAAAGGTTAATCTTGCTTTGAACTTCGTATTTGATATAATGTCTTGTAGGGAACTTTATACATTTTGCTGTAGTTTTTGATTGAGGTAGCGGGCACTTGAAAGGGCATTATTAATATCTTAAACTAGTCATTGAATTTTACTTATCAAAAAGTATTGTAAGAGTATTAAAGCAAAAGCAGGAATTCTTCCTTCCAAAACTGGGTGGAAGGAAGAATTTACATGCACCACTTATTAGAAAATATAGTTTTACTGCCTCAGTGGGCAAAGGTCCGATTGCTGCGCAAGAGGTAGCGGGTTCGATTCTCAATCAAGTTGCACTTTCTTAATGTTTAATATTGAAAGAATAAAAAAATTCTTCAAAATATGTATAAATATTATATTAAGTATATACCTCTATATGTCTAGTTCCCGAAACACAAGCTAAGAGCCTCCCACGGAGCTAGATGTTGTTATGGGGATTGTCAGGAAATATTTATTTACTTAAAACAACTTTTAACGTACTTGTCTTTTGTATCAGAATACCCACTTCTGCCCGTAATTCATTCAACTTAAAAATAGTAGGGTAGGATTATACAATAAACAAATTAATGTATTATTTATCAGTCCAATTCGTTCAAAGTGTTGGATACGATTTTATTTCATCCTTTACTTATTTTTCTCGTGAAAAACAACACCCTCCCGTCCGAACCATTCCGTACATCGGAAGCTCAAACGATAACAAACAAAATCTTAAACTAACGAACACAATGCACGAAATAATAAACAGATATTTACTCCGCGTAACGAAACGTTCGGCGAAGGAACTGACTCAGTTCCAGGGCTGTCGCAGTTTTTCATTAGACTGCAACTCATGAGACGTCATCATCATCATCCTACTACTATTATAAAGGCGAAAGTTTGTAAGTATGGATGTATGGATGTTTGTTACTCTTTCACGTAAAAACTACTGAACCGATTTAAATGAAATTTGGTACACAGAATCTCTAGAGCCTGAAAAATAACATAGGCTACTTTTTACCGCGGGAAAACGTCATTCCGCGGGAAAATCCATTATAACGCGGGCAACACCGCGGGACACAGCTAGTTATTAAATATTTAATTTAAAACACGGCTTAATATTAAACAATCATATAAAGCTACCTATTAAACAGAGAATCACCGGCCACGGTGCGAGAGAGGAACTTCCTGACGTTACGCGCCGAGTCTAGGAGTACTGCCTTGTTAATCTGAACCTTGATCCGGCTTGCAACATTATTATTATTGCGGATAATAGCCCTTCCTCGTCAATTTCCAATTATAACTTTTGGAAGCAGCCTGCATTCACCATAGATCGGCGGCCTTTGACAAGTCATACATATCTAGGAGGTGGACTTTCTGCGCTGAAATTGCCGATTCGCGGTCGTCATTTGTGTAGGTACCTTTTGGTCCATATGGCCATTTTTTCCTCTCGCTAAAATGTCTATTGCCACTTTAACGAACTATTTTGGTAACATAATGAACCACGATCTTCTACTTATCTCCTCATTCCTAATTCTATATTTAAAAAAAAACATAATATAATAATAAAAATTGTATGGAATGAAGTTAGTATTTTACGAAATATTCACAAATATATTTATCGCTGCACTCACAGAAATCACAGTTTCTTTTTTTTAATAACCTTTAATGTATCGGTAATCTGTAATGAGTATTGCATTATTGGCAGCCCTGGCAGTTCCGCTCCATTTTAATAATGTTTACCGTACGCAAACTGGGCGAAACTAAAAAGCGGGTTATGCGAAAAACGAAAACTCTGACGGAACAATTCGCGTTTGAATTTAGAATGGCAAAGTTCCGGTTTTAGTGTTCGTTATTTTTTAAGCTGTTTTCATTTACAAGCCGTACAAGCTTTTTAAAAAGTTGATGGCTTTTGTTGAAGGAAATGTACCTATATACTGTGGTGTAGTTACTACTTAAATTAAGAGAAGTTAATTAAACGTTTAGATTTGGTCGAGAAAATGGCAGGGACTTCGATAAGTGGACCGCTTTACTCAAAATAAAATAAACCTCTTGTTTACTTTCTAAATCCTTGAAGCTTCGTCCAAGCCTGTGCCTCAGTAATGCAGTCAACGGGACGCGATGCTGGAGCGTCTGCAATACGATACTTTTTGTTTGAAAACCTGCCGCTTTGTGGTCGCGTAGGTGTGTAAAGAGCCATAGATATAACTGATAGATAAAACAGACGGTTTGGTCGCGCAGGTTTAGCTAAATCCTTACTCTATATTGTATCTTCGTGTAAAATATGATTATGTCTATATTGAGCAGTAAATATTATCACAGCGACGGTGTTCCCCTACCTACTGATTATAAATCCAAATATTCATATTCTGACAGCATAAACAATATCGAAATAACATATTTTTCTTGCATAAACCAAATTTATGTGAACGATGTGGTACGCCGCGCTTGTAAATATTTTTTGCGAGGAAATTGTACAGAATTGATTTGTGTTCTGTTGGCAACATTGGGCAGAGCTTGGAATAAGACACGTCATTTGCATAATAGATTTAACATCACTGTCGAGTATGCATTAAAAGTATTATCGGAAATGCGAATCCATTCCCTAATTACCTAGGTCTGGTATAGGCGAAGCTAGCTATGTTTTCAACTGGCTATAAATAGTTAAAGAGCCAGCTTAAATCTGACAACACATTCTTTACGGTATCTGAAACTTCGTCCAGTAAGACTTCTATACCCAGTAAACAAGCAATGGGTACTGGCTAAGCCCGGCCGCGGTAGGTTTGGGGTCCCTCAGGTGAGTCAGCTATGAAAAAAAGTAAATTTTTAAAGTATTTTACGGCGTCTGCCGTTTTAATATGTTTTAATATATCTCTGGAAAAATTGAAAAATAATAATGGCTGCTGATTTTAAAGGTTGCAACATCCTGGCAGCCACTTTTCAAAATTCGAAAAAAAATAAAAAAATAAAGTATTTTACGGCGTCTGCCGTTTTAATATGTTATCTATTGAACTATTTTAAGTTAATATTGAAAATGGCTGACATTTTTTCCGGTTGTAACTATCCGTTTTACAGCGAAACATTACTTGCAGTTTATGCGTAGAAAACATGCGGTAGTTTATGCTCTCTCTCTGTCTATCTCTTTAGTCAAATATTTTCTTCTTTTGTGTTAGGGCTGAGTGGTGGGGATTAAGTTCCTTTTACGAAAACAAAGGCACACCTGGCCCGTACGGCTTACAGTAAAATTATTTTCCATGCTTGTAGCATTATTGATCAGTCTAATATTGTTATTAGAGGTTCAGATTATTTTAATAATCATGCTGGGCAATATGGTTAACTTGGCAGGCTCAGAGTCGCTCAAATTATCTACGAGATCGAATCAGAAATGAGGAGATTCGTAGAAGAAAGCGGGTCACCGACATAGCCAAACGGATTAGTTCTTTGAAGTGGCAGTGGGCACGCCATATTGCACGCAAAACAGATGGTCGTTGGGGCCGAAAGGTTCTCGAATGGAGACCACGAATCGGCAAGCGCAGCGTAGGACGTCCACCAACTAGATGGACGGACGATCTGATGAAGGCTGCGGGCTCACGGTGGATGCAGGCCGCTGCCAGCTGAAACCACTGGAGGTCTTTGAGGGAGGCCTGTGTCCAGCAGTGGACGTCTTACGGCTGAGATGATGATATAATTTTAATGTTACATAAATTTTACGAATGTAAAAATTACAACTGTGGACATACGTATGCACTGACTGCGGGTAATGTTTCGCTGTAAAACGGATAGTTACAACCGGAAAAAATGTCAGCCATTTTCAATATTAACTTAAAATAGTTCAATTGATAACATATTAAAACGGCAGACGCCGTAAAATACTTTATTTTTTAAATTTTTTTCGAATTTTGAAAAGTGGCTGCCAGGATGTTGCAACCTTTAAAATCAGCAGCCATAATTATTTTTCAATTTTTCCAGAGATATATTAAAACATATTAAAACGGCAGACGCCGTAAAATACTTTAAAAATTTACTTTTTTTCATAGCTGACTCACCTGAGGGACCCCAAACCTACCGCGGCCGGGCTTAGCCAGTACCCATTGCTTGTTTACTGGGTATAGAAGTCTCACTGGACGAAGTTTCAGATACCGTAAAGAATGTGTTGTCAGATTTAAGCTGGCTCTTTAACTAAAAGCCGGAGGGTCTAAACATGTCCCGTGAAGGTGTGTAATAGATACCTATTTATTGCATGCTATTGTTATAAGACTAGATCAGTAACTGGATATAATCAACCACAATAAAAGCACCATGCAGTTTCACAATGATTTATCAACTGTTTGAAAGAAAAAACTATGACAGAAGGTTTTTGAAGACGTTTAGTACTCTGATGCCAGCTTTCCAAACATTATTTTTGCCGATTGTACTATTGTGTACTTTGTGTATTGTAAGATACGGTATCTGGCTACACTATGATGTCTCTTTATTTTAAAAATAGTTTGTCGGTTCTATTGAAATTAGCTCTTTCTCAGACAACCTTATTGAGACAGTTGTATTTTAAATTTGGTATACATTCTGTCAACTTTGGAATAATACAGAATTGTGTAGAATGTTCTTTGATAACCACAAAGTATCAGTTGAATTTGGTTTTGGAATATCTATCTGTATTATCATTTTCTTTCGTTGGCATTTCACAAAAAAGTTTTATTAGTTATACAAAAGGAGGTCGTTCTCTGACAAACCTTTTTGCGTCACTTACATTTTGATTTCGGAATACTTTCTCGCCATTTTGGCGCGTTGTACTTACTATATCACATCTTGCGAGGTCACGAACTCGCGGCAAATTTATGCCAAATGCGGAGAAGCCGACAATTTTTAAAAGTTATGACGTTATTTCCGGTTTTCCCTTCCAGAAAGAGCGCGAATAAATAAATGGTGTCAAACACAGCGTAGCTCGTGTACTTCTCAACTTAGTCTTTATAAGCGCGTGTTAAAGGTTTCGAGGAACTCGGAATGTTTTATATAAATAAATCGCATCGCTTCGAAACAATTGATGATTTGGATTAGCATTTTAGATTTTAATAAATTAGATAATTTTGGGTTCCATCAAATAATTATTCAATACATCGATCATTATCTTATTATGGAAATTCAGCACATTATTTGGGCGAGATATGTATAAAGTTACCAACCAACCTACCTACTACTGAGGTTTAAATAAATATATATATATATATATATATAATATTACCGGACAATCCACACAACAACATCTAGCCCCGGGCTATAAGCTTGTGTTACGGGTACTAGACATCTGATATAATATCTATTATATTAAGTATATCAGACATTATATAGATAGATATTTTTTATTATACATAATAGACACCCAGACCAAGGAAAAAAGAGGTATATTACCTTAGCAGTACCTTATTTTATTCAATTGGCCTATAATATTGTGACATACACATGCAGCCATTTTTCGTTACATTGACCGCAAGGCATTGCAAGAGAATAACATAATGATTGTTATGATAATCTATGAAAAAACAACTACTGACACTCTCACACTGTCAACTGATTATAGTAAGATTTGGTATTTAAAGCTTTCCAACAATATTTTATCGTGTTTGAGACCTTTTACGTAGAAGCTGTAGCTAAAACATATACAGCTCCACAATTCAAGCAATAACATCCCGGCCCAACTTCAAAACGATAAAGCCCTTATTCCGCATCTAATAATCGGTAAAAGCCGTCACAGGTAATTTTACTCACGTACCCTTTAAGATTAGAGATACGTACATTGAGGTCACCGTTTAATATGATAATCAGTACATTACCTGTTCAAATAGAGGCTTAATGAGCTTAGGCACCTCGATACGAAAGGCTACGGAAGGCTACGGAAAGGTACGGAAAGCTCGGAAGCTTATACAGGGTGTCCCGAAGTTTGCGCCGTTACGGAAGTACAAGTTATCTGAAAGTTTGAGATGGGGTAAAGAGATCAGTCACGTGCACGCAAATTGGAATTTTACTGCTCGAAATTGAACCTTAAATGGTTTATGTAATTTATTTTTGGGGTCGGATGAACTCTGCCTTATTTCATGTGGGACTCGCAAGCTCTGGCTTTATACGGATGAAATAATTATGATTTCTTAAGTTTTTTTATTTGTTTTTGTATTATGAGCTTTCAGAAAAACTACATCATTAATTTATATTATATAACTCAAACGGTTTCTGAAATAATAAAGAAACAATTTTTTCTTTTATGCCTCTCAGAAACCATATGATTTGGAGATGTTTGTTGTTCTTTAACAATATTTGTTTCTAGTAACTGTGATCTGCACTGACATCTCGCCTAGGAGTGTTTTGTGCACCCCGGTTTAGGTTCCCACTGCTGGGACAAAGGGACTACTAATTTGACGGGATAGCTTAGGCCTTAATTCACCACGCTGACCAAGTGGTTGATTGGTGAATAAAATTAAAGTAGATCCTTTATATTTAATCCATAAGACTCTAAGTAACATAAATAGCTGAAAAGCATCAGAGTTTGCATTAGCCGCTTATCACAGCAGCGCAGTTTGAAACATTCATCCTTTTAAGCTGAAACTTTCAAAATTAACTGCACGTGTGGGCGTAATACGTGCTATAACAACAAAGTGCTTTATGCGCGTTACGTGGGCCCTCGCCATCACCTTGTGACAACGACTTTTACAGCTAAGTATGCTTATGGGTAACGATTATCATTCGTAACGGATCGTCATTCCGTAATTCGTATATTTAATCACCTAATTAACTAATTACAATTGGTTTGATTGGTGGCAGCTTTGCGTTGTCAATTGAATGTGATCCATATAAAATAAAAGACCACGCAACTTATTAATTGAACACAATGACGAAATCTTAGTTCATTGATTTGATATAATATTTCAATGTCAGACAAAAGTTACAAAATAACCAAAAAAACACAAAATAATCATTTTTGGCGGGTTTTCAAGCGCTTTATTCATGTTGCTGCCCAACTTATGGTTAATTTTCTTTGGCTTACGGCCACAGATGCAAAAATCTATGGTACTCACAGGCGGAGATAGGGCAACATTCTTACGCCAGGACTTGTGGCACCTTTTTGAAACTTCTAAAACAGCTTTTATTTAAAAAAAAATGTCATAATGATTTATGAAAACCCAGTTAAAAGGATTACAAATGTATAAGAAATTTAAAATAAAAATAAATTTTACTATATACTCTACACTCTCATGTATTTGGAAAAATACATGTTATAAGTGTTATTATATGATTAATTAGATTTTCCCAATTGAATAGGTTAGTTTGCAGTTTTTAATTTTAATAATATGCTATTAATCTCTTCATAACATTAATAACTATGATTGAAATTCTGCGAAGCTCGTTGTCAAAAACAATTGTATCTTCCACGAATTTCGATTAATATTGCTGCGCATAAAATAATACGTAATTCGTCGAATACGTAATCCCACGCCATCTATCATCGGCGTAGCATCGACCCCAGCGAGATATACATAAATTATTACATACATAGAAAACAATGAACCCTTGTCCGTATGAAAACAATGCCTCAATAATCGCATTGGACGGCTGCCCCGGCCGATAGGCCAGCTTTACGGGAGGATAGTGTGTTTATTGGCCAGTTAATAAGGCGAGTGGAACTCAAAATGAAAGCTTTTGGGGCTGAAATAGAGGGGCAGGTTTGTTGAGATTCAATATTATCACAAATCAGGTACTAACAAAATCATTATAGACATAAGGTAAACCAAGTTACTAATGACAAAGAAGATGATTGTCAGTTTCTAGTCGATTAAGGCATATTTGGAACACTTTAATTTAATCATTTATATAATAATAGTCGCGCCCGCAAGATTACCACGGTTGCTCTTCATCTGAAACTGAAGGAAACTCAAATTTAGATTTCTAGTACCTACCGTCTTCTTGGAACAGAACTTCCTTTCTTATCGACTTATTCTTTATAATATAAGGTAAGTCGATAGGGAAAGCTGAAGTAGTGGACATTCTACGGCCTAAGATAAAGATCTATTAAGAATTATTTTAAAGACCAATCTATGACTTTTAAACTGATAATAAAATAAAAAGAATTTATACAGTTATATTTTAAAACAACCACTCACCTCATGTAAACCCAGCCTAACCGACCCCCAGATATTAATACCAGAGAAGTCTTTTATTGACGTGAACCAGAATAATTTGTACGCTATGATTATAGGCTTAAGATCGGAATTCCATTACGAAATAAACTGGGTCAAAGTCTCAATATTGGCGATTTTAAAACCTTGTTATTTCTGGGATAAAGTTGAAATTAAATACATTTTTTTATTTTCGTTGTATTAAACAAACAACCGTTGATTGAGTTTTATACAGTAAAATTTTAACAAAGGTGTAATTGCACAATTAAATATTTACATATTCGGTTTAATAATAATTTAAAATTACAAACTGCGGGCGATTTTAACTAGACATATTAATTTCAGCCGTAAATCTAGACACTAGGTTTTCTCCTGTCTTTGTCATCATCTCCAATCATTTTGAGTAGGAATTTCTCAATACACTGTATATTTAATAAGCGTATTGGCAAATTCAGTACCTAATTTCAGTTTACCTCTAGTGAACTTCCGGGGCTCCCACGGGGCCCACAGGAGATGGGAAAGCAACAACACCTAATTTCTGACGGAAACGGAGTGTCTTTTTTACCTTAGAATTATTTATTCTTCAGTGCAATGACTTATTTATCCGCGATAAAAATCCTATGTCTTAAAACAATGTATTATCCATTACTATACCTAATTTCAAGCAAATACGTTATGCTGTTTTTCCGTTGGGACGAAACATCGAAACATCTAAACTTACAAACTTCAACATTTATAATATTAGTTTGTTTCACTAACAGAGATACGAGAACTAAAATGCTTGTTGAGAACGAAATGCTAAGCATTTTTCGCATTATAAATACGCCCAGTGCTACGAACAAGTTACGACCGCTACGGCGTAGCACCTCGTAGCATCTCTGCAAAATAAATTATTATAGTACTGAAATTTTGCTAAATTTGTGTAGCATTGTTACATAAGAAGAGTCCTTTTAAAAGTTATTCGAAAGTTCTCTCTCCGTATGAAAGTACCATTTAATCGACTAAAACTTTTATAGTTTTGTTTGCTATTTTTTATTATGTATCAACAATTTTTAAAACTTCACAGATTTATCCGAGGTAGAAACTCATTTTGCACACATACACTTTTAAGTTTCAATTGTCGATTCTGGTTTTATTCACGAGGCATATAATATATTATTAATTATACTTGCTGCACAATTTACAAAATAAAATGTAGCCTCAAGGTTAAGTTTAAGCTAAATACCTGTGGTATAAGTTGTCAGATCTGCTTAATTGAATGTACTTACTTTTAAATTTATATCTGTTATGGTACCCACACATAACTGCGATGCGACGCCGAAAAGCAGAATTTTCTTCTTATAAAAAAAATATATAAACAGCCTTTATTACTGATAAAATAAATTTAATTTTAATTATTTTTTCTATTTATTGTAAATTTTTCATACATATACAATTCTGTATATAAATAAATTACAAATTTCATTAGCTTTTAATTTTCAATAAGATTAGTCTTGAGTCTTATAATACTGATCTTTGACATCGATATCGGTATCAGTTTGCCGTTTGGCATAGGCCTCCCCTAGGCTTTTCCATGTATCTCTGTTTGCGGCTTTTCTATTCCATGTTGTTCCAGCCAACTTTCTAATATCGTCCTCCCATCTAGTTTTTTGGCTTTCTTAACGAACTTCATCACTACATAGTATAAAACAAAGTCGCTTTCTCTGTCCCTATGTCCCTTTGTATGCTTAAATCTTTGAAACTACGCAACGGATTTTGATGCGGTTTTCTTTAATAGATAGAGTGATTCAAGAGGAAGGTTTTTATGTATAATAACATCCATTAAATAGTGGAGAAGTACTGTTATTTTTGAGGTTTCTAATGTGATGTCGTAAATAATTTCATTTTATCCGCTTACATTGCAAACGCAGGCAGTTTTATCAAAATAATGTACTAAGTATTGTACACATTGAAAAGGTCTACAGAAAAGTCCGTGATGGTATATGTCTATCTCTTATAGATAACCCACTATAACTTTTTTTGTCATTTACTTTATATTTATTTATTTATTGAGTATCAGCATTGCACCCGTGCGAAGCCGGGGCGGGTCGCTAGTAACTGATAATACAAGTTTAATTCTTTATTAACTGACGCTGGTGATACACTTTTAACCGTCATATTATAGCACTTTCCCTGTTTCAAGTTTTGAATTTCGCAGAACTCTCACCAAGTTTGAACTTAAAGTAATCACGACGCGTGCCGTAGGTGATTTAGAGTGATTCCAATGATACAAGCAATTGCGATATAAAACAAAGTGGGACAGAAAATATAGAATATTTATAATGACGTATATTGTAAACGCGCTTATATATACATATGTATAAGAACTTTTTTGTACTTCAATATTTTGTAATTTGTTGAATTTAAAAATAAGGGCAAAATTTATTTTTTTTAAATCAAAAATATATAAGATTTAAAATTAAACATATGTAATGCAACACAATAAATTAACGATTAAGTTATTTTTTGACATTATAATATATAAATAAAAAAAATGGTATCCTGGTCTTAGTAAATATAAGTAGTCCAGGAAACCGCTAAAGTTTATTTATATAATGCCTAAAATACAACGAAACACGTAAACATAATCCAAAAAAGGCAATAATAAATTTAAAACTACGCCACATGGATAATTTTATTGTACACTCTAAAGTATTATGATCGTATTTCACTTTCAAACTTATCGTGAACTATATTTCTAAGTAAAAAATCTACTACACAATATACTAAAGATATTCACATCAGATATTGACCATATCTGATGGTAAAACTTTTAATAAGCATCGTCTGCGTTCAATGCTTCAAGTACTACTTCTAATAATACTTACTAGCTGGCCCGGAAATTGTTGCTTTGCCATATGCGCAACGGAATGTGACTACTACTGTCACTTGATTGACTCACCACACACAGATACCTTATAGGTATATACAAAACTTTCGAATTAAATGCTTGATTTAAAATGTATTCAAAATGTAATAATAGATTTAAGTTTTTTGTTATTTGTTAGGAAATAAATGTATTTTGTTTGTTTGTTTTTTGTTTGATTTTGCTCGGCTCTTTCAACAATTACCAAATATTGGTTATTCAACTAATTCTCATATATCTTTAACAAATTATACACCTCCTGAATTGTTCTTCCTAATGCTGAAAACGGTTTGAAGATTGTAGCTTCTGAGTATATACCGAACATAAAGTCAGACAGACGCGTCTCGGGACTTTATATTATAATATGCCATTTGATGATAATGTTTATTTGTTTGTTCCAGACAATTGCTAGCACCTAACCTCAAGCAAACGCAGTACCTCGCAAACGGAGCGGAGAGTGACTTGCGGACGGTAAGTACTTTTATATTATAATCTTATTATAATTAATTCCCGTATAGAATGCTGGATTATGTGAAATCTGTGAAAACCGTGGTAAGACAACAAGTGGTAAGGCAGTTCCATTTTGCACATGAGCCAAATCGCTATATAATAAAATTGATCACTTATATTCTTTCTAGTTAGTATTAAGTTTTTTTTTATTATAATTGAATGTTTCATAACAGCCAAAACAGGATGTCTTAGCCGAGCAATTTAAATAAATAATAAATGCGACAATGGATTATATAAGGCGTGATTTTAGAGTAGTAATAGATTTTTTAAAGAAACTTGTACCCGAATTTATTGTTTTTTTTTTCAATTTATGAGGAAATAATGAAGTTTAGGAGTTCTGCTTTACGTGTAATGTGTACGGCTATACAAATGAATGAGTCAAAATCGTTGTCACATGAATAAATATTAAGAATACTCTTTTTAATAACGTATCAAATATAAACTTAGTTTTTTGTTACACATTTAATTGGAATTTATATTGTAGCATTTATATTGTATATAGTTTAATTGTTGTAGAGAAACAACAATGAAATAAGTTTTTTTCCATAATTATTACTGGGCAATCCACTAAACAACATGTAGTCCCGTGGTTACTCTGCGGGTACCTAAGGCGGTGTTAAGGTTATACAGATACAGACGGTACAGAAAACATTTAAATTATCGTAACATAGCCATAATTAAATTAAAATAATCGTATTACGCTTTTATATTAAACTACAAGAATAATCAACGTACACTCGCAGTGCAATATTTAAATGGAAAGCCAAATGGCTATATCGAATGGCACAATGACATCAGGATCGGTTCCTTTTGTCGCATGCTGTATTGTATCGAGCATCGGAGCACACGACCAATTTTACGCTTCCCCGCAGCCATTTTCTTTTTTACCCACTACATACCTATAGCTCACTAGTGATGTGCGTGTAAAAGCGAATATCGATGTTGAACGGTCGTTTGCTATGATGTGTCGAACGCGGGATTTGTTTGGAAATGGAATTTGCAGTATACAGTCTCAACATAGCACCCCTAGTTACATTCCCACTGCTGTAATACAGGGTGATTATGTTTTATAAAAAGAAATTATATTATTAAACAATGCAAAAACTTTAATATTTTATTGTGCTATAATATAATGAAATTGGAGCTTAAAAACGAACTGTACCTATTTAATTTAAGTACACACACAAAGGTATATTGTTGGTTATTGACGGGAACTTTATATATGGTAACAAACAAATATATTTTTCGAAAAAAATATGTCTTGAGAAACACGATACTTAACATAAATTGCAAAATTGAAAGCATCTCCCAGATTATTTACAAAATGTTCTCTTAAAAAGCAGTTAACCAAACTTGCAACACCAGAAAAATGTCCCAAATATTCTCAAGGCTTATTTTTCGTCAAAAAAAGCGAACGCTGGCAATTTCATCGTCGCCCATCTATTCCCCGAAGCACCATCACAAGACACACCGACGTCGTTCTGACGAAGCCAGCATATTTATGACCAAATAATGCGCCATAATGCACAGGCCACGTTTTACCGGTCACGGGATTACCCGACCCTATTATGGCGGACTTATTCCTGGGATATTCACGGCAGGGCCTGGTTAACAAGAGGTATTATGCTAATGAGAATGTAATAGGCTGTGTTTTGTTATTTAAAAAAGAGGCTGATTTTGCAGAGTATCTTTCTATTCGCTTGTGTTTACTAGTTCGCCTTTTTAACTTATATAGACTCACCGATAACCAATAACTAATCTTTCAAAAATCCCAGAAGATTCTATTTACTAGTGTCTCAAAGGAGTTTGGATGTATAATGGTTATATTTAAATTCAAATATGTTTCAGTTTTAAGTAGAGGGAAAACATACTTGAGTTAAAAACGGACATAAAAGAAGGCCCTTAAAAGTTTGACTATGTGGTGTGCCTGTGTAAAACCGTAGATCGGGAATGGGTAGACAAACCGGCGTGTTTTTTTTTTAAATCTTAGATGAGTCTTTATTTGACTGCAATCTCACCTGTTGTAAAGTGACGATGTGGTCTAGGATGGGGCATGAAGACCTAGAAGATGACCACATTACGAACACGAAAAAATCGTTCCACGCACTGGCCCAGACCGGAGGGTGGTGCGAAGCCGCGGCCGAAGCATACCACCAGGGACTGTTCTTAGCACCACCCGGAGGTCACATGTAAAGATTCAGAGGGTTACCACTGAGACGTCAAGTCAGTCTAAGTAGTCGAAAGCTATAATGTAGATTATGTTTATTACATCTCTAGCAGTTTGCTAGGACGTGACGTTACACGCGCGCCTTTTTGGAGGCAACCGCTATTCGCGCACTTTTGGCAATTTGAATTTCATTATCAATTTTTTAATGTAATGCATTGTTTTAACGAAATAATTAATGTGGTATATTTTAAATGTAATGAGGAATAATTTAAAATAGTTTGCCAATAGAAGTCAAATACCCTATTATAGGTAATAAAATAGATTTCAAATGAAAACGTTATTATAAATATTCTCAAGTAGACAAAATATACTATCTAATGAAAGGACACAAAATCAGCACATTACTGTAAATAAAATAAAAGTCAGTCCAACCATTTATAAGACATAAGGGTCGATGTTTGGGATAAACTACCGGATGTTTTCTGATATAGCCGAGAGGGATATCAAATGCGAGCAAGAAATGTTACAAAACACCCAAAACACTCGTACCAGCAGAATTCGGAGGTTTTGGAAGTGTTACTGCTCCATTTTGATTTTATATAAGCAGTTCCTAGCAAATTTAAAATTTTGTAATGTTCTTTATATTTGTATTAATTCTTTCTTGTAGATTTATTGTAGGTACGTTTTTTTTATTTAAACTAATAGAAATTGCAAAAATTTCAATAAATGCACTATGGCTACTTATTATACATTCAAATATTTGTTATTATTTTATCAAAATTTTGATGCTGTCTTTGTAGTTACCAAATAAAGCAATTTTTTTTATCAAAAAATGTTATAGAAAAAACTTTTTTCGAGTAATAAAGATATCGACTTTTCGACACTGCAGTCACTGAACCCATCCCTAGTTCAAGAACGTACGATTTATAAGAAAACTTTAGATCGCTTGCACTTCGCCAGACAGTTGCAAGTTGAAGATTAAGTGGCCTTCGAATGAATTGTTTCCGCAACAAAGTGGACTGCACTCGTTCATATTAATTGCTTCGGAGGAAAGGCTGAGTGACTTCGATACTTAAGAGTTGCCTTCAATTAGGGATGCCTTTAAATGTGTTGGCTTGATTTTGTTTCCTATACTGGAAAATGTAGCCAAGACATTATCTTCTTGACCATTGTACTCATTGCCTGTTTTTTTAACATTATTAATAAAGAATATGCAACTTCTATAAAATATTAATTGCCTGTGGGGCAAAATATAATTTTTAATGCATATCTGCCGCCAATAAGAATAGCCGAATTGATTTATTTATTTGTCAACGACTTAATTCATGGGAGCATTCTATTTAGTCAAAAAAAAAGAATATACTTATAAATGTATTATCAAAGTCAAAACGTTTATTTCCTTAGACGCACATGGCATACATGGACAGGTCAACTTAAAGCTCATTTAAATAAAAACTAAGAATAATCAAGGAAATAACATTGTCTTGACAATTCAATTAAATTTTTTACACTGAGTTGAGAAGCGAATTGAACAACCCAGCTTTCATCTCTTATGTTGTTATTATAACAATATTGGTGTACATTATATTGCCTACCTGACGATTGAATCTACTCTTAGTCATTACAGAGATTGTAAGCAATGTACCAAAAGTACACTCAAAACATTAAAGTTGACAGCGAACAAAGAATAAACTCCATGTTGATTCCAAAACAAACTCCCAAGTAACAACAACACTTCAAACACTCTTTGCCCAAACAATGTCTTTTAATAATCAGAAATATAATCAAGACCTGTCAGAGAAACGTTTTAAACTCTCTGCAGGGCTGCTAAGGTTTATTTTTAATTGAATGCTGTATGTGTATGTTTTGATGTATTAAATTGCTTACAGAAAAGTTTTGAAAAGTCTGACTTTGTCAGTTTGGTAATAAGCTCTGGTATGAGTAGTAATGCAGGGAAGTATGCTCGCGCATGAGAAAGTTATTTTTCACTACAGATTTCTCTACAGAAGTAGGTAGTTGTTACGTCTGAGGATTTCAATTATATTAATATACTATAATATCTAAGATCAAAAATACAGTATATTTGCATCTGTTCTGATGGCCAATAAACTACTTGCATAAATAAAATATTGATAAATTTTCTGGCCTTAGGTAATTGATAATCCTATTAATATTATTCACGCGAAAGTTTGTGAGAATGTAAGATGAATATAAAGATAATTTCTTTATTGCCCACCAATACTTATATACATGTACACCACTACAGTAAGTGTGTTTGTTGATCTTACACGCCATAAATACTAATAAGATTCTGGTTAAACTTCACAATAATATTATTATTATCAGTATTTTTACTACCGAGCCATATAGCTTACATTATAAAATTAATCTACAATTCTTTACATTTGTAATTTTTCCGATAATGTAATCAAGTTTCAATGTAATTTAATATCAATTAAATTTAAGTGTTTAGTTAGTTTAATATATCATTGTAATTATTTCAAATACGATTGGTTATATAATTGTTTTATGAATAAATTAATATAAATGCATACCTAAAAAGGAAGGCTAATTTTTACCTAGTTTAAATACCACATTTTGCGGAAAAATCAGTTATTGCGAGTAAAGACCGATTTGAATGAAATTTCGCACGAATGTAACTTTTTCCCCAGTAAAGTACAATACTTTTTACCGTGATAAAATCTATTATTACAGACAGTTATAACTCTAAATACATAAAAAATCACAATAAATCTCATTTATTTTGTAATAACAGGAAAAGCGTTAGTCTAGATTTCCGGATTTTACCGGAAGTCGGAAGTCTAAGTCGTTATAATCTGCTCAATAGCACCGTGCGACTAAGTGGTAAGTTTGATACCACTGGCATTGCGAAGCAGCATTTCAATGCTGGTCATTTGAAATAGTTATAAATTCAGCCCCATTGAGGATTTGTAGAAGTTTTTGGCAAGAAGCTGCCTGTTTTCATCGTACGGCTTTGATCAAGTCATCCGCACATATAGTTTTTGGGGGACTGACGTCCAAAAATAGACTTTAATTGACTTTTTATTCAGGAACATTACAATGTCTTAATAACTATTGGAACACGATAATGTCACGATGAAGAACAGTCTCTGGTGGTAGGCTTCGGCCGCGGCTTGTCACCACCCTCCGGACTGGGCCAGTGCGTGAAGCGATTTTTTCGTGTTTCGTAATGTGGCCCGGAGAAGCCATCTACCTTCTAGGTCTTCATGTCCCATCTTAGACCACATTGTCACTTTACATAAGGTGAGATTGTAGTCAGTAGTTTAAAATAAAACTATGTCGCAGTCATAATCGCCCTCCTCTTTTAACAAGGTTTCGTATCAAATGCTCCTGTTGAAGCGTGAGATAAGTGCGATACAATATAGAATAAAACTAAACTAATTAAACTAAACTAATACATATGTAAATATCTATTTATGTCTTCGTGAACTCATTAATATGTATGTTATATAATTTTAAAATTTATATAATAACAAAATGTATAACAGTTGTCGGATCCACTGTATATATTTACAAGTTTTCTTCATGAATTGTATCTATATACGTAACCCAACTTACGCCTACAGATTTTGTAATGACAAGTTAAATGGTTAGCTTAAACATTTTGTTACTGGTCTTACTGAAATAAAATCATATTTCAAGTTTTCAGTACCAACTTATTTAATAAAAAGCTTTTGACAGATTGTGTCAAAACTTTGCTTGCGATCGCAACTGTCAAGTCTAAGGCTCACATTACGAATTAAACTTTTTGACAGTATTCATCGCATGAACGTCATTCAACGAGTAAAGGTAGGGGAATAACCGTAAATTAGTGAACTCCATTAGCGACTTGTAAATCTGTCAAACCTTTAATAATTTAATATAGGTCATAATATCTATGGGAACGTAAGTAGGAGTCAGGGGTTCCCACTGGTGAGACACAGGGACTTCTCTCTTGACGAAGGAGATGATGTAGAATGTTGTAATGTGAATTGTTAATCTTTAAAAAAAACACATGTTTTCTCTATAATACACACATATACACATAGATCATTTTAAAATTACAACAACAATAAACACTTTATGGTACTATATTTATTTATTTTTACCTGAATAGTCAAATCACGTATGTACGTAATTGTATGAGTAAAACATTATTCTTACCTAGTTAAACTTTTTAATAGTTTTGAAATTCAATAATTATATAATGTCATCATCATCACCCTATTAACGTTCCCACTGCTGGGACACAGGGACTTCTCTGTTGACGAGAGAGATTTATTAGTATTTGTTTATATGCATTTAAATATGTATATAAACAAATACTTTTTTCCTTATCGCAGTGAGCTAATAATATTCTCGCGCTTTGTTTAACGAGCGGCAACTTTAGCGGAGTACTTTCAGCTAATTTCAATTACGCGAGCGGTATAGAGTTCACGGTTTTTCAATTATGCCCCTCCTCGCCAGTTCCACATTGATTTTAATGTTAAAGTGAACCTCTCTATGCATAACAGTGTTTTATAATTTACTTTGTGCATTTGGATCGCACGCGATGCTTATTACAACACCAACTAAATTATGTACAGAGTCATGTCAAAGTTATAATGCCTATGTCATTATGAAATGTGGTACCATCCATATAAGAATATCAGACAATTTGATGTTCTCAATATATTTAGTTTCGTAGCTTTTGAGATTATCGCGAACATACAGACAGGAGGATGAAACTTTTACAAATAATTATGTATCGATGAGTTTCCTACAAATATACAAAGCATCGTATAAATATTTTTTTAAAGTAATTTAGTATTTAATGATAATCGTTTCAAAACTTCCATAGGGTATTTATTAAAAACAAGGCGTCGGAACTCGAAGTGATTTCATTCGTCACACATTCTTTGAGTAAACTATAACTACTCTATTAATGTTATATACTTGACGATAATTATCAAAGTGGAATTATAGTATGTTGGTGAAACTGGCGATGATACACGGCAGGCAATTTCGTCCCTTTAAGCTCACCGTATAATCCGGGTTAAGTTCTATCATGTTGATATTTACCGGGACTTGTAATTAAAGTTGGGAATTAATTGGCGCCTTGGGAATGCATGAGGAGCCTTTACCTGTCAATTAAGTTTTGATTTAGAGGTTTCTGATTAGATTTGACGAGCTTAGAATATTGTGTAGAGTGCTATAGTTATTCCGATGTTTTCCCTAAAACTTAGATTGTGATGTACACTTCAGTCAAATGTAAGAAAGGAGTAGGACCTGACTTTAGTTACAATTTTATTTAAGTGTCCGACGCTTTCCGTAGAATAGTTAGAATCTCTATTCTAACTAAAAGTATAGCCTAGTAGGTTTCTATTAAAGTAGAAACATAAGTTAGATCACTCTAAGACAATAGTTTTCATTTTATTATTCCGATGTTTTCCGTAAAAAGTAATTTATGAATACCGTTATTTACATAATACGAAATACTCAACATTATTGTTGTAGATGTGAAAGACATTATAGTGCGGGTTATTTCAGCAAATATGATTTAAGTAGGGATAATAAGCTGGGTAAATGTCACCGGAAAGTTCGTATTTAGGATATCCGCTACCTTTTCAATATCAGTCAAAACAGCTAATTAGGGAATTCCATATTCTGTTGCAATCTTTATACAATTCAATTTCATACATACTATTTTTATAGAAAAATATACTCTTCGAAGACCATTTTTTCGTTTAGATTCATTAAACCAAAGATTAGTTGAAACAAAGCAATATTTTATCTTTTTATTCTGATTAAAGATTTCGCAAAACGTATCATAAATAACAGGATTGGGACGTGCGGGAGTCTATTTTTTTATTTATTATGCGAATGTATGTGTATTATTTTTTGTATCTTTTTTTGCAACGATAAGATAGGGAATAATTAATTTGCAGCTAAACACAAATTATTTATAATATTAATTATATTAAATATTACAATAAATTGTATAAATTTATTAACATAAATTTATACAATTTATACCTACTCATCTACAAGCTAAGGATATTTATTGTGTTTATAAATAAAAAAAACTTAAACTTACATTGTTGTTTGTATTAAATTCGTTTCACCATTTCACCGATTTCACCATTTGCTATCAACGCGAACAAATCAGGCTAAGCCCGTTTTAACTAACTGAGATCTAATTGACATTTAATTGTCATCTTTCTATGATTAAACAAAGTTCAATAAAACTCGATTTGTACCATAAAATGGTGAAATTGGGACTTTTACTTATTTATTAAGGATTACCAACAAAGGATACAAACTCTTATCTTCTAATATATAAAATTTTCATGTCACAATGTTAGTTACCGTTCTCCTCTGAAATGGCTTTACCGATTTTTACCAAATTCAGTAGGTCTAAGAATCGTCTACTATCTATTTTTCATTCTGCAAAACAGCATTTGCTGGGATCATCTAGTAATATAATAAATTACAATAAAAGTAAAGATATCGGTTACATAAACTTACTTGTTTCAAAAAGAAATTTTGAGTTCTTAAAAATCCCCGCCGTTATTCTACTCTACCTTCTTTTAAAGTAAAATGTAACAGAGGTTCTGTTGGACCATGTTCTAAGTGCCAGACTAAGATATCGGTTAAATAAACTTAATTGGTCCAACAAATACAATCCAGACCACAGTAGCTTAGCTCCTTACAGTTGTGAGAGCTATCGAAAATGCATTAACTTTTTGTCTGTCGGGTAAAAGCGCTGCAGGCAATCTCCCGGAACAACTCTGATTAAACCAGATTTACCTTTATAGTCTGTTTTAAGTAAATTATTACCTTTGCTTTGCAAAAACAGTAGGTAAGGAGTTCTTGTGCTTTTAATTTGGATTGTGATTGAGTTTTCTTTAAGGTTTTTTTATTAACCTAAAGTTACTCGTAAATATTTTTAGACTAATTGAATATATTGATTAGACGTTTGATAAAATTTCAAAGAATTATGAGATTTCTGGACCGGTCTATAGCACTGACGTAACATATCAGAATATTAATTTCTTAAATAATTCGGTATAATTACCTAAACTTTCACAATCCTTTTACAAAATAGAATCAAATCAATCTCATAAGGATTTGTAAATATTTTAATAATGTTTCCACAAAGCTACTTCTATCACTAAACATCAAAGATCGAACTCTATTTTTCAAATTTAAAAATGGATCTTCCTCAAGCAGGAATATCGATAAAAATCTATCGTCGCCCGAACGTCCCTAGCATCGATTTCCTTTTCCCTCGCACGCATTAGCCAGGGCTGCCATCCGTCAGGCTTGCGCGAACCTGTCGTACCTACTCGTATTTTACGCAGAGATTTACACTTTTTGTGACCCCTCGCGCTTTTTGCCGAGCCGTCGGATTTCAGCTTGTTTTGACTTAATTGGGAGCATGAAAGCATGAGTAAAAAATATTGTTTGTAAACACTTTTTGGTCGCAGTGAAAAATGTGTAATTTTTTGCGGGGATTATTCGGTGATCCTTAATATATTTTCAAAATAGTAATCTTTATATAATAATTCTTCTGTGAGTGTGTATGTCACTGAACTCCTCCTAAACGGCAGGGCCGATTTTGATGAAATTTGTTGTGTGTGTTTAAGTGGGTTCGATAATGGTTTAGATTCACAATACGGTCAACTAGGTGTGAAGCGGGGGTGTACCGCTAGTAGGAAATACAAAAATCTTCATAACAAACTTGACATATTTGCGCTTTGTACAATTTATTTGATAATTGTCCAACAGAAACGCAATACATAAACCATATTCTCTATCTTTATATTTTTTTCTTTATAGTTTAATATTTTTAAAGGTATAAAAACGGACAATCATTTTACATTAAAGGTTGTCTTGTAGAGATCGCTGTTGAGCGATAAGACCGCCAATTGTCCCATAGTATGACGAATATTTTTGTAACGTTTGTGTTATAATTGTGTGCGCAATAATTATTATTTAAATTATTATTATTAATGATAGATGTTTAAAGATTTAATAATTCTCTCACCGAAAAGAGTTTTTCCTAAAAAAAACTTTTCTTATCCAAAAGAAATAACACTAGATTCCAATAACTTAAATGACAACCCTATGAATGGGTTAAAATGGCTTCAAAACAGGTATCAGCGTATGCAAACGGTCGACAGCGCCGTAAGGCGGTCGTAAAATCGTATCGATATTGACACCTCACTAGACCTTATTGTTTGCCTCAGACCTTATGAGCTTTTAAGTTTTTGGGACCAGCTATGGGCCCGTTATCTGGCTAATGGGCCCAGATGTGACTATTTCAGAGGTTTGCTTTCAATTCGAATTTTCGATTCCGTTGGGTACACACTTTTAGATTCAAAGCTAAAGCAGTTGTACTATAAGATATTAACTTTTACGAGTATGATTCTATATTGAAAAACGCCTTTGATTTTAAATGGTATTTTTTGGTCACAAAAGCCATTATTATGTTTTTATGATTAGGTGTTAATTTAAACTCATTCTTCTTCATTTGTAATAATTGTTTCTTAATTTGTTTTATTTTAATTTACGGATGGCATCATGTCGTCCAGGGATGGATAAAAATTTAGCACTCGTACATATTGAAAAACAGCTACCTTCATAACAGATTTTGATGCAGTTTTCAGTAATACATTTATTTTAATAAAGGTTTGTGTGTTTGAAACCACTGCAAAGCCTCTGCGGGTTGTTTATAGGTACATTTATACAAAATAAACTTTTAACGCCCGCATTTCCTGCGCTAGTAGTACAACTAATGTATTTGTGTTAAATTTTTGTTTTTTGTGACGAAGCTACTAAGGTGTACTTTTGGTACTTTTCAACATGTTTTTTTTTCAAAGTACAAGTTTAAAAGTTACGTGTGTTACCTAGATACTTGCTAATTTCAAAATCTTGCATATTTATATGATAAGATTAAGATAGAAAATTATGATATGATAAGTAAAAATAAAATGTAATGTTTCATACAAACATCAATGTAGCAGAATCTGTGTCGCTTTAAATAATCTTTATATCAGATTTCCAAATAATAAACAATTTGAGATTTTTAAAAGTTAAATTCCAACTGCGTCCAGCGAGAACTAAACTTGCATTCCCTTCACCCCCGTGCCCGTAATACCCGCCATTATAAAATATGGACTTCTAAATAAGTTTTGTGGGTATCGCAAACAGCAGTGCAAACGATATCCATTCATTTTGATTGCGCCGACGATTGCAAACCCATTTCCTGGCGCACGGGGGACTGATCTCAATTTATGTACAAGCAAACTATTTTCTATTTTTCAGTATGCTTTTGCAAATATTAGATAAAACACTTTGCTAAATTCAAACCGCGCCCGCGGCTTGGAGTAGATTGTGTGTTAATCTAGATTATAGGATATGTATATTATATTCATTTGAAAACGGGTTTAACTCAGGGAAAGCGCCCCCACGTGCTACCAATTACACCAACGCGTCAATTACGTGATAGGTCCTGAGTGCAAAAGGTTACGGATTTGTCTTAATATTTTTCTGCATACAAATTTTAAAAAATGTAGTTTAACCTATAACGTGAGGTTTATCAATTATTAAAAAATCATTAAAACTATGTTGGCTAAGTGGGAGGGCACACGACTTTCATTCCGAAGGTCGTGGGTTCCAACCCCGGCATGCACCTCTGGATTTTTTCTTCTTGAGACATTTATGTGCGCTTTAAACACGTGCTTTAATGGTGAAGGCAAAAATCGTGAGGAAACCGGCATGTTCTGAGAACCTTAAAGAGTTTGAAAGACATGGTGACATTCACCAACCCGTACCTACTTGGCCAGCGTGGTGAATAAGGAATAATCTCTCTCGACAAGAGAGAAGTCCCTGTGTCCCAGCAGTGGGAACGTTAATAAGGTGATGATGATGATGGCAAAATCATTGCGTTGCTGTTTTATTATGGATTCCCACGGGAACAACTTTTTTCCGCGGTCAAATAACCTATAGCCTTCTTCGATAGTCTAACATTTAAATATTATTATAATCAGACCGAAGGTCGGTTCGGAGTTGTTACTAAGATAAGCGCATTCTAACAAACAAACAATATTAGTATAGATATTTCTGAACATACAGCGTCTTGTAACCCCAAACTCAACCACCTCACTCAACCACATTATCAAGTTATACCTTTTAACTTGATCTAGATAGATAGATAAAACATTTATTTATCATCACAACACAGAACATAGGTAAATAGAAAAAATAGAACAACGCAGTACATGGGTAATTAAAGGAAAACAATACAGATCTGTGAATGTTTTTTTTTTGTATTTTAGGACAGATACGTTAATTTAAAAACATTTTTCCTACTACATATACAACTATGCAGAAAAAAATAAATTAAAAAACGAAAATACGTATTGAAACCCCCCCCCCCCTTAGACATTGGAAACCTGTTTATACAAATATATTTAGACATTTACCTAATGTACTTTGTAATTGTCTGCGGAGCTCGGAGCTCTTACTGCCTTTCAAATTGGAAGCCCTCGAGATACCATTTATCACGCCCTGTATTACCTCGCTGTGAAAAGGGTGCTGAAAGACCTTCAGATACTTATATTAAGTATAACAAACACAATAAATAAACAATCAAATTAACATAAATAATTATAATAAAATTCTAAAAAATAACCTGGTTTGTCTATAACATTTCTATTCATTTTGAAAACAGTATTACTCATTTTGTGACAATAAATAAAATAAATAAATCTTATCAGACAATTCACACAACAACATCTAGCCCCGTGGTAAGCTCTGAGCTATCTGATATACTTAATAGGCATACATATATAGATATTTCATAATATACATATTAAACACCCAGACCAAGGAGAAAGTGCTTGCAGAATATACAAACACTTTCTGCCTCGGCGGGAATCGAACCGAATCTCATCTACCCACACCGACGACACATGGCGACCACGACCGCTCTGTCAAGCGCGTAACGGAAAAGAACAGGATTATTACTATTAACTTTATAAAAAAATATAAATATTTCCGGACTAATCACACAGCATCACCTAACCCCAAACTGAGCAGAGATGGCACTGTGGGTGACTGATATACTACATAGATACCTTTTTGTTTAATACATACATACATAGAAATATAATAGAAAACACCCAGACACGAAACCAGAAATTGTAGTCGTACAAAATATAGCCCCGCGACGGGATTCGAACACTCGCAACCTCCTGCGCCTCAGACGGACTTTCGCCCACCGAGCCACAGAGGTCGTCAGAGGTTTATAATGTGTAGATTGACCAGAAATATATTTACGATAGGAAAATAAAGTGAATACTGTACTTTATAGTAACATCATCTATTCGTCTCAATATTTCCTCTGTCCTGTATCTCGGGTCGCGCCTACCTTTCAGAACGAAATAAATTGCACGGAGGGAACAGGACCGCGCGCAGGGAAGCATTCAATGGATTAACAACATTATTACATAACTTTTAAAGCGTCTAAATACTTTAATTTTAGTAAACTTAGTTCAAGATATTACAATTACGTACATTTTGTGATTCGTGGAGTTCATAAGCGGAGAATAACTGAATGGATGGTGTGGGTTAATATCATCGATATGGATTAATTTTGTTGTCAAGTCCAAATTGTAACAAATATAGATAAAAATGGATAGATAAATACCTTATCCTAAATTTAGATATAAACCTAACACAGCTGCTGATTTAACTGATTTGATTTAAATTTACAAATAAAATTCAATTAAAAAATTCTAATTGAAAACAAAATTTTATTTGACAAAGATGACGTTTTTCTATTACTCTGTTAGTTTCAGATTGTGGCAACATGATGCCTGACTACATGACTGACTACAAAAATATTTTCATCTCTAACAGTATAATAAGGGCAATAAAATGGTAAAGAAACTATGCATGAAGCTCAGCCAGTGACCGTGAAATAAAAAAAAACGCCAAAGTTGGAATGACTTACGAAAGTTGGCAAACATCACTCATAAAAGTTGGCAACATTTTATTTGCGCGCGTTTATGTGGCCACAGACAGAAACTAATAAAACAAACCATTCCTTGAAATTAACTAGCTAACAAGCTCTGAATTAGCGCCATGTTGAGTTATGTGTTTCTACTAAAACATGCTTAATTCTAACTCAGGTGCCTTAATATTTGATAGTTTGTCGATGTTTCGCTTTCAAGGTTAGCACATGATTTTGCTAAGTTATTCGATTTTATTTAAAAAACCAATTGTATTTTATGGACGAAAACGAATTACGAATTTAATAATCCGTTTGTATACGTTTGGTCATTTTTTAAGTAGAAACTCTGCAAAGAAATGTCCCAAATCATCCAGAATATGGTCATTCTAGTAATAAAAAACCAGACATAGGTATAAAGTTATAGTTGATAAGATTTGTAAAATTAAACAGGATTCTGGATAGGGATTATAACAGGGAGTTGGGGTAAGCCTTTGCCCAGCAGTGGGCTATAAAAAGAGTGATTTTGTATGTTGTGTCTTATAACGGGGTGTGGTACCGCTGCGCTGGTCCTGGCGGCGCCCCTGGCGGCCGCCGGCGCGCGATGGGAGCAAGGAAATTCAAATTGGATTGACGGAAGTTTAGATTAGATTGAATTTACTGGCACCTTGTTTAATTTGGCACGGGTGAACGAGTGCTGACAGCCATGTCATCCGATAATGAGCTTTATTGCCGTGTGTTTAGAGTTAGATGTTTATTAAACAAATTGTTTAATAGATAAACAGGTTAGCGAGCGGATATCAAATAGATTAGGTATACCTATAGTTATTGTTGTATAGTTATATTATTAGTTCGTTAACTTGTCAAGTCATTATATCTCGCTGAATAAAGCCGTTAAATGAATAAAGATATTAAATGGAAGCACAGTGAAGAACCTCAACTAGGTAAGTAAAATATTTAACAAGATATCTATGAAGAAAGTTTATGTCTTTGAAATAATAACCATTGTAATAAAATTTGATCTGGACACTTAGCCATAATCGGTCAGATATAACATCATATCAGGACGCCCACTGCTGGAAATAAAGTCTCCCTAACATACCTACAGTTATTTCGATTAAAGGCGCGAACACACTGCACTTCCCCCTTCCCTCCGGACCTCTGCGCTGTTCAGACGTGTTTATAGTGAAAACCTGTGTTTAAATAAATAAATAACATTACAATTTTAATAAATAACAACAACCGAAAATAGAGGAGCATAAGTCGTCAGAAGGTCTACGAGCACTCTACGCACACACGCTCACGCGCAGGTTGCCGCCCAAAATTCCACACTGAATACGTGAGTGTCTCATTCGCTTATTCAACTCACCCACACGTACAACACACACGTGTAGGCGCCCGAGCAAAATAGCAAATAGGCCGCCAATTACTAGTGGAAACGAGACAACAACAATAAGCGCAACCCATACCGGCGTGATCTTGTTTCGCTGGACAAGCCAGAGTCTACCCGTGCGTCCACTACAAGCTGACCCCTTCTCTGCCTAGTACAGAACTCGGCTCACATTACTCATTGCATAGCTTCGATCTACTTGCGCTTTCTGCTCTCCTAGTAAAGTCTATGATGCCACTTAAGCGTACGCCGCCAGGCTCACCAATGCCAGCGCCCTCTACATGCGCGGTTGCGATGAAACCCACGCATAAAGATATTCTAGAATTGCCTGCTTCACTTAGCTTACATAATTGTGCCTCTGAACCTGACTTATCAACTTCAGTCATGAGTTCGGCAAAGCGCAGGCGTGTAGATGGTGATTTCGATGTACTGGACGTTTTCATGGCGGAGATCCGACTTATGTTTACTAAGTTCTCAGAAAAAATTGACAAACAATATGATAAATTATATACCACTGTGGAAGAAATCCGCTCTACGGTTGACTTTATGGCAGAAAATTACGAATGCTTAAAATCTAAAATTGAGTGCCTGGAGGCCATGCGAGAGGACGACATGAAATATATTAAAACACTTGAGGACCGAATTGACGGCCTGGAACGTAATTCCAGGTCTACGTGCATAGAGATACGTAACGTTCCTACGGTCCCGAAAGAATCCAAGGTTTCGCTATTAGAGACGTTTATTGCGACATCGAAGGTACTTCAAATACCCATCACTAAATCTGATGTCAAAGACATATTTAGAATCAGTACCAAAAATACTGCAAACAAGACCATCATTGTTGAACTTGCCAGTGTCCTCACCAAGGATCAAGTCATCTCGATGTTTCGCAAATTTAACAAGGGTTCATCCCGTCTATCTACAGAGCATCTGAAAATAAGTGGTCCCTCTATACCAGTATTTATTTCAGAAAATCTATCGCCTAGCATGAAAAAGCTATTCTTCAAAGCTAGAGAGACGGCAAAAGCTCTTAACTATAAGTTCTGCTGGGTGGCCCACGGTAAAATTCTCTTGCGACTCAAGGAGAACAGCCCAGCCATACGAGTCACAAACGAAATGGATTTGGATAAAATTAGGAATGCATCCATTTGACTATTTTTTAAATCAGTATATTCAAAACTTAAACTTGTTTCTAAACTAGTTATAGTTTTAATTCTGAACATCGCATGTAGATTTAATAAATGTATTAGCTTAATATTTTTCAAGTTTAATAATGCGAATGCAAACAGCAATAACCTATTTAAAAAACTCGCAATGTCTCTTTTACATTCAAATTTATTCGAACACATTATTTTAACAAAAATACAACCTTGTAATATTGTCATTTTAGATATCTTCTCTCTTGCTTTCTTATTGACAGTAACACAGTTCAATATGTACTGCATTTACACCGTTGTCTCCTGTTTACCTATAACTTATTTTTTAGGTGTATTTGCTTCAGAACACCAGCTTAACCTTACCTTCCAATATGGTTGATAGTTTTAATCACGTCGTCACCGAATTAGATAATGTTTCTGTCTCAGATTCCTTTTGCTGTTCTCCAGAAAACATTAAGGATTTTATGGTGGACTCCATAGATGACCTAAAAATCTTTCACGTTAATATTCGGAGCATCAATTGTAATTTCGATCAACTCTTAATATTACTGCATAGAATAATGGTCAGATTGGATGTTCTTGTATTGACTGAGTGTTGGCTAAGTAAAGCTACTCTAATCCCCGTCATTCCGGGTTACGATCATTACAAATCAGACTTTGCTAAACAAAATGACGGGGTGGTAGTTTACATTCGATGTGGCTTGCATTGTAAGATTGAGCAACCAAAAATACAAGACGCAAACTGTCTTACCGTTACATTTAGTAGCAATGTTGCTATAATAGCAGTATATCGCTCTCCATCGTATAAAAATATTAACCCTTTTCTAGATAGTTTAGATCATATTTTGACTTCATTCAAACCGTATAGTACAGTAACTATTATTGGTGATATAAACATAAATTTGCTCTCTAATAACACTGACTCCTCCATAGATGATTATCTTAACCTAGTAGCAGCCCATGGTATGCTTCCTGCTCATCAGTTTCCAACTAGGGAGTCAAACTGTCTTGATCACATTATACTTCGCACTTCAAACTCGGCCACTTCCTTAATACTGGACTCTCTGATAACAGATCACTCGCCTATTATCCTGATTTGCAAGACACCTGTTAGTGAAATCAAAACCAATAATATATCCAGACGCTTTGATATCCCAGCAATTATTAAATCATTAGAGTCCTGTGACTTCTCTATTGTTTATAATGCGGATACTCCGGATGCTGCCACTGATAATTTATTAGATTTAATAACACCAATACTTGATAAACACAGCTCTCTTGTTAACATTCCTTCTAGGAAACGAGTAATAAAACCTTGGGTCACTCCTGGCGTTCTGAAGTGTATACGTCATAAGGATAAACTTTACCGTAAATTCAAAAATAACCCAAACAATAATATACATCGACTTGTATACAACAGATATCGTAATTATTGTAGAAATCTTTTAAAAAAGCTAAAACTTGAATACAACAAACAGCAAATTGAGAAAAATAAATCAAATTCAAAGGAAACATGGAAACTTATAAAACAATTCACAAATTTAGATAAAAAAGATAATAGCTCAACTCATCTTCTCACCTTAAGTAGCTCTCCTGAGTCATCAGTGAATGAAGTTAATACATATTTTGCAAATATCGGTAAAACTCTACCTCTTGAAATTAAACTAACCCCTAGCTTCCCAGTGCCTGATGATCCACACATAGAATCAACTCTAACTGACAATCATCAGTCGGAAAGTTCAATGTTCTTTTATGCAGTAGATGATGCAGAAATTAATTATATTATCTTAAATTTAAGGGATAACTGTGCGATTGGGTGGGATGGTATATCCACTGTTTTAGTCAAATCGTGCAGACATGTCCTAATCCCCCTTTTGAATTATATTTTTAATTTATCTATCAATTTTGGAATTTTCCCTAGATCATTTAAAAAAGCACTAGTACATCCAATTTTTAAGTCTGGAGATAAAGGAACACCGTCAAACTATCGTCCAATTTCAGTTCTATCTGTATTTTCGAAAATATTTGAAAAGGTAATTAACAATAGACTGCTTAAATTTCTAAACAAAAATGATATATTATCGAAAAACCAATATGTTTTTAGGTCCGGTAAATCCACTGAGGATGCAGTAATGGACTTGACTGAAACAATTGTTAAAGAAATAGATGCAAAGAATAAAATAGTAGGAATATTTTTGGATCTCAGTAAGGCCTTCGATACTGTTTCGGTTCCTTTATTGCTTAAAAAGCTCGTAATATATAGTAGTATTTAAAAAAAAAAAAAAAAAAAAATTATAATAACTTTATAGGTAAATTTTTAGCTTATGTCCAGCAGTGGACGTCTTTTGCAGAAGTAATGATTTTAGTAGAATAAATTTTGTAGGTTTGCTGTTTTTGCATTCTCATCCACTTTAATCTTAGACTTTAAAATGCTGTTTTTTATAATATTTTTATTTTTAATGTTACTCTAGGATAAATTGTTATATTTACTCATATTTAGTTTTAAGGAACTATTGTCATCTAGCTTAAGGAGGAGGGCGTTAATACCCGCGACACAGTTTTTATAACTTCTGCGTGTATTACCGTTCATAGCTTCTATTTCTCTGTACCATGTTCCCTGAATAAACATTTTTCATTTTTTCATTTTTTTCATTTTCACTTACTGTATCACCCGTAACCACCCAATCAATGTCCCATCATTGGCGCGACTAAAACCGAAAACTAAGCGAGAGCCAATTCAATTTGATAAAAAATAGTATACTAAATACTGTGATGAGTTTCATTTCTTCCGTCAACCGTACTCAGCTAAGCCTAAAAATGTAATATCCCGTTTTACCGTAACAAAATTGGATATCTAATCGCGTAGTGAAATTGCCCCAATATCTCATGTCCGGTGTCCAGGCTCATGCGTGAGGCTGAATGCTCTGCTCGGTAGGTCTGCGCGTTCCGACTTTGAAATTATATTTGGAGTACCATAAAATATACGATTATTATGTGTTTATTGTTTTAATTTTTTGTTTGTATTTTCCTTTTTGGTTACATTGAAAATGACGATATATTATGGAAGGTAATATTGATAAAAATCGGAAAATTACTTCAAATTACAAATATTTTTCCAGCAACAACGTTTAAAAAGTGTTCAACATATACACCGGTAGAATTTCAGTGCTTATTATTTGAACGGAAATTATATCAAATGAGAAAGTTGATCTTAAGTTAAAGGAAATCTTTTTATACGCAATATCCAATATCCCTCGAATCTGAATCTGACCTTCGCTGGATTAAATACCGAACAGCCGCCATTATGCACTTATGCTTAAAATAATTTCCTATTCAAATACGACACTTAACCCTCGCTCATAAAGCTCAAAATCCATAAACGTAATCCATCTCCTTGTATCTGACTAGTGTAATCCGAACTTACGGCGGTTTTCTATTCTCGTGTGAAAACTGCCTGATTTATTAGTTCCACTTCACACCCTATAAATTACGGAGTGCTCTGAACTGTTCAATGTAAGGAAAATGAGAATAAAATAAGATGCTTAAAAGGCGGCGATATTGTCTTGTACTAAGTTGTGGAGGCTGACTTGTGTCGTTTATGAACTATTAGTATCTGTGAGAGTTGTGGTTTCTCAGTCATTTCGAATTTACTCAGCAAATGGTGAGTTTAGCACTCAAACACAAACCAAAAAACATCTTTAATTAACAAGCGACACGCCCCGGCTTTGCACGAGTATTGTTACTTTGGCACAAAACAAAATCGAATCAGAAAAATATATTATGAGTAAGTTCGCCTCAACTTCTTATTCAGTGTAGTCAGCAGAAATATCAAACATTATGAATATCCGACTACTTCGTATGAAGAATTTACAATACCTTTGTTGCTATAAGACAAGTTTCTGGTACTAAAATACAGCAAGACGTCCATTAGGCCACACCGCAGGGCCTTTTAGGCGCCCTTCAAGTTGCGGGTCGCAGAGTGGGCGAAACCGCTAAGTGTTTTGAGGCCGATATTGCCCACAGATTGAGCCCTTACAACAGATAAACTATGACATATCCATTTCAAGATGCGACAGATTTAGGACAACAATGTTCTGAACAGGAGTTGTTCGGATCCGAGATGTAGCACTATCGGCTGCTTCAAGCTGATTCTCATAGCTAGCTAGTTTTGGAGTCGGCAGCTTGCGTCCTGCGCTGCGCTGGACATCCTACGACTGTAATGTATGATTACGATTAATGATTAATCCTATCTTAAGATCGTATTCTACATCTAAATCGTCATAATGGGATTCGGCCTAAGAGGTATTGTAATCACACGGACGATTTATACTTCCAGACGTTTTGCTACATTGTCGTTCTGATTTTCAGTCATTCAGCTGAATTGACTCTTTGCTGAATTCACGATTCTGTTTTCACGACGTCCAACAATGACAGATATGGCAGACATTGACTTTTTGCTGTATTTTGCTTTTATGACATCTAGCTGAAATGGTTATTTAGCTAAATCTATATACAGTTAATTTGATATTAACCCATTTGAATTAGATCAAACGTAAGTAGGTCATTATTTTATTTAAAAACATGAAGTACTTACATAAACCTGAATAAATCTCGCAACTTTTCTGTTAACATGTGAATTTTATCCCCAAAATTTTATTCACTTACAAACTTTCTCAATATATCAAGTTAACACTCGAATCCCTTACAAATTGCGAAAAACTTCACATCTCACATTTAGCTAAATTAATCGTCGCCACATTGTGCCCGCAAAAATTCTTGGCGGTAATTTATGTGTCAACAATTTTGGCGGGAACGCAGCCGATCCATCATGGCGGCGTGACACCGCGAAAGTGCGTCTCTATGCTTTTTGCTTGTGTTGAATTAGCTTGAGGAACAAATTAAGGGATGTGTTATCATTAGGGGCCCTCAGAAACTTGAAAACTGCTTGCGTGCTGGTTTTTGGGGTGTAACAGTTTATCTGGCGGGAATTTAACGACAACAATAACAAACAGTTTTAATTTTTTGATGTTTGATGCATATTTTTATGTTTTTTTTAAGCAGGTGACACAAAATCAGAACTAACCATGGAGCTAGATGTTGCTGATCGCAAGAAAAGATTCAAGTTATGAAGAAAACCTCTTTGTCTTAATTTGTATAAATACTCTTAGATACACCAAAACCGACAATATCATAGAAAACGCGTGTTTGACTCATTTATTGCAGACCAAATATATCATTAAGAATTTGAAAAACATTCTCCTATGATATAAAATTTAATTGATAATGACTCAAACTATTTTGCTGTGCCCCAACGCACCCCGTTGCACATTTTGACTTAAGCTAGTAATATGACCTATGTAGGTATGTACATATAATCAAAATAAAAGAATATTACCTGTAGCGCTATTTCTCTTAGATTTACATATATATCTTTAGTTACACCAAACCGCAAAGCGGCTAAGCATTCCGCTACCGCAAAATATTCCACGTTAAAAATGATATTTCCGGTCAGATACCTGTTTAATTAAATATCGGCTCAAAGGCTCTGTTTTGTCCTTTCAGCGAATGAAAGAAACCTTTTTCGATTCGTCCTCCATTCAGAGTACGCGCCTAATTGCGAGTGAGGCTTTCAGGCGGAGGCCACAGAAACGAAGGTTTTATTGAATCAACGAGTGCGCAATTTGTAACTACATTACTTTGAGTTTACTATACAAGTTGTTTCAAATTTCGTGTATAAAGCGGAAGGGGTCAAAAGGTGAGCTTATGACGAGCATTTTTTTCTACGATTTTTGGATTTCAAAGCCTATTTGTAACAAAAAAAAATTTCAGTTTAAATCTGTAAATACAATTTATTCGTGACAGCGACAGCCTTAAATTGTTATTTTATTGGATACCTTGAGAGGTATCCAATAAAGCCTATATATCATTTAGTATCAAAATAATAAAATAATAATCACAAATTAAACAGTGGTTGGAGTATTTAATTTATTCTATAAAATAACAGATGCTACTTGTATTTTATTACAGAAGAAATTGATGTGATGAAGTTATAAGCACGAATTTGTTACATAGAATGCACAGGGCTGCGTTTTGTCTGCCTACAGTCTATATAATAATATAATTATTCCTCGCATGATCCAAAAAGTCCTTGTACAAAACAAAACCTTAGCGTATAACATTCCAGACTACAATACAGAAATGCCATCACGCACAAAATCATATCATCAACACGTAAGTCACATTACAAACCGCTCGTCGCCGCTTTAGAGGCCGCACACGTACTTTTTCCCGAAGACGATAGAACAAAACTCTTGAATGACAAATTAGGAGATCTTACGAAGCTCAGAGAATGTTTTATTGAATTTCTTTTATTATTAAATGCGCCTGTCTGTGTGTTTGCGGTGACGGAAATGGGCTTTTTGTTTTTCCTGAGCTGTGGAATATTGCTTGAAATGCTAAAGTGTTTCCCAGTAAGCTATTTATTTGGAAACATCTTAGAGTACCTAATGGAACCATTTGAGTATTCTTGCTAAGTAATTGTGATCATTTGAGTACAAAAGTCTCAATATGTATGATAAATAAAATTGATGACGCAATGTTCGTGTACGCAATGTGCCAACAATTGCCATTTCAGTATTCTCACATAAAAGCTTTTCTACTTTTACTTACCATATTGTTATTGCACCTGTTTCTTAGATAGTAACAATTATTGTACCATGATTGTTATAGTCAAAATGCTAATAAATATTTTATTTTATTAATTTTAACAAAATGACTTGATAAGCAACTTACTACTACAAACTTTTTAATAATGAACAAAAAAAAAAGCTAAAAAAAGCTTTTTAGAAACAGCTTTTTTTGGAGTGATATTTTTTTATGGAAAGGTAAAGTACTTAACGCATTACGGCGACAGTCTGCTAAACTAGGCATACTAAGTTATCAAATACCGATTTTTTTTTAACCCCCGACGCAAAAAGAGGGGTGTTATAAGTTAGACGTGTCTATCTGTCGGTGTTTTGTGTGTCTGTCTGTCTATCTGTGGAATTATAGCTGTGAACGAATGAAGCTATTTCAATTATTATTTTTTTGTATGAAAGGTGAGTTTCGCGCGAACGTTCTCATACATGTTTGGCCGAAACCAAACATGTATGAGAACGTTCGCGGGTGTCTGGGTGTTTTCTAAGTATGAATTTACAAAAATAAGTCACCTAACAACCATATTAGTAACTCTGCTTGGTGTGGGGTTAGGTAATGCTGTGTGAATTATCCGCAAATATTTATATTATACTAGCGGCCCGCCCCGGCGTCGCACGGGTTATTTTCCCGGAAATTATTCGAATTTTTCTCGCCGTAAAAACCATCCTATCTCTCAAGTTGGATTGAACTGCACATGGTGTGCGAATTTTATTATAATCGGTTAAGTGGTTTAGGAGTCCATTGAGGACAAACATTGTGACACGAGATTTATATATATTAAGACTAGCTGACCCCAGCAAACGTTGTTTTGCAGAATGAAAAATAGATAGTAGCCGAGTCTCAGACCTACTGAATACGCATATAAAATTTGGTAAAAATCAGTTAAGCCGTTTCGGAGGAGTACGGTAACTAACATTGTGACATGATTTTTTTTAATATAAGATTATTCAATATTTATGTTCGATGCAAATCGGTTGACCCATTTAAAAGTTGTGAAGGGTAAGAAATACCGAAAATCAGCAAATATACTCGAGTGGGGTCTCAAATGAAAGCGCATCATGTACACATTACAAAATAGTATGACTTTAAAGGGAACTAAGGCTTTGGAAACTTATTTTTTTATTTTAATTTTATCGAAACCGCAGGAGGTTGCGGGTTCGATTCCCGCCGCGGGACCAGATTTTGTACGATCTGCAATTTCTGGTTTCGGGTCTGGGTATTTTCTATGTATAATATGTATGTATTTACAAAAAAAAATGTATCTATGTAGTATATCAGTCACCTAACACCTAGTACAAGCTCTGCTTAGTTTGGGTTTAGGTGATGCTGTGTGAGTAGTCCGGAAATATTATTATTATTATTATATTCCTGTATTCCTACACGCAGCTAATCCAATTAACTTGCGTTACCAGGAGATCGAGCACTGCTACTACCACGGCACCGTGAAGGACTACCCCGGCGCCTCCGCCGCCTTCCACACCTGCAACGGCGTCTCCGGCGTCATCCACATCGGCAACGAGACCTTCGTCATCCACCCCTTCTACGGCGGCGATCTATCGGTAAGTCCACTCTCGTTTCCGTATCTATAAGAACAAAAAAACTAACTATTGTGGCTCAGCGACCCAAAGCAGATCCTGGCCTCCAAAACGAGAGACTTCCACCGGTCTCTATCCTGCGCTAACTCTGACCAGCAGACGCATTCTATAAAAAATCGAATCTGAACTCGAAATCACTCAAGTGACCGAGCTCACTTCGAACGCTCGTCACTGAGGCGCTACAGGCGCTATCGAGTTTTACAGAATACAAAACTTTAAACTCACCGCGGATTCAGCTTAGTAAGGATCGAAATGAGTTTACAGAATGCGTCTACTGTTCTCAACCCCGAGCTCTCGTAGGGCGGGCTCCACCATTGCCTTCCAGAGAGCCTATCTTGGACAACATATTGGACAGCTCCCAGCCGATCGTCCCAGATATCGCTGGAAGGAATAATCTATTTATTTCACACCCAGTTAAAACAATACAATAGAGACTTAAAGATACACACAAAATGCGTAATGGACGTAGCCTTATTGCTTTTAGCAATATCTTCCAGACAACCTAAGGATGGAGAGGAAAATGCACAGCAAAAAACTGGTCTGTTGTATTCTATATCTCTAATTGTATTTAGATTTATAACGGGATAATTACGATGATTGTCCCTCGCGTTTCGGCACTGTTACATGCGCCATGATAACGGTTGAACTGAAGCTGCGAGCGGAATAATAGTATTATTGGCAGACAAAGCGATCTACCCTCTTTCTCAGTGTCTTATTACGAGACGATGCATCACTAGAGTTGAGAACTAGTTACGCCGAAAGATATAGAGGTGGTCCCGGCAGAGCTTTCGTGGCCGATCTTCCCTACTACTTCCTTCTGGGACCCAGGGTGTTACGTTATGTGCCCATCTCTCTATGCTTAAATATAATATAATTGAATTTGAAAAACAGAAACCATTCTACACTTATACCATATTGTGATGACAGCGATTCATTGTATTATATCTTTTTTAAATATACATGATTTTTAACAATATTTAAACTTGAAACGGGTAACATACCATGATTCGATGGTTTTTGTTTTTCCGATGTTTCTACTGTTGCAAGCGCAGTAAAGACTCAGAAAGAGGGTAGACCGTTTCTACAGAAAAACTATAAACAGCAAAAATTAACAGTTTTTAGACACACTAAAGTAAAAGGCTGTTCAAACAAACACCACTGTTTGAAAAATAACAACGTATATTAAACTCTTGAGTATTAAAATCTTTCATAAGCAAATTTGCTAACAAAGTAGTGCTTTTATTACGATAACTTCGTACATTTTCGCATAAATCTGTATTTTATAAGCTTTGTGCGCAGCGGGTTCACAAACAGCAGGAACAGTTTTCTGTTTAATTTTTCAACTAAAATTATTATAGGGGGACATATAATTTAGCTGTCGCAAACGCGAATAAGTAATATAAATATAATAATATACTTCCTAAGAGAAAAAAAAAGTTTATTTAACTATTTTAATATATGTATATCTGCAGAGTTAGGTATAGATAACTGATTTACGTGACTGATATAATACTCAATTAGTTCTTGTGAATTCATTATTTAGACCAAATATTTACCAATTCTAATACTATCATTAAACATGAATAATGTAGAACCACTAACATAATTTTATTAAAACGCTACTTCACTTCATTATTTAAAAAATAAGATAATAGTTAACAGTGAACTGGGCTATCTATGTATTACATTATCTCACCGTTGGGTAATATTTTAACCCGTGTTTAACCCTTAATTAAGTTCCTGCATAAAATGTTTTATGCTTCGTTAAAACATAATTATTGTACGCAGAGATTACCGTGAAGAAAGGTCAAACTATACATGATGGCTTGCAGGTTTGACATTGAGGCATAGAGATGAGACAATGGATATATGACAACTATTTAAATTTAAATAAAATTTAATACAAAACAGCGTCATGGTTTGAACAAAGTATTGATCTATATATACAAAGTATATATTGCGATTTGATTAGTTAGATGTACAAGGGGTGTCCTATAAGGTATATTCTACGGAAAGGGGGTGAAGGGCACACACCAAGTAAACATAATTTTGTTCGACAACTTTTAGATTTGGTGGCCTTTTTATCGGCCTTTAAACAAAGAGATTTGAAAAGATTGCCACTTTTCTGTTTTGATTTATCACGCCAGCCATACGCGCAAAAATTTTCAATACCATCCGAAATAGGACACAAGGTAAATAGAAGCTACCAAACTTTTTACTTGTGGTGATAAGACCTCTTTTGTTTGGTATTTAATGTTTCGAATGCTTGTCACGTGTGGCTGTGCTGAGTCTATCCTCTATATGTCTCAGCCCCTACATTATAGAATACTCGTAGACGTTGATGGTCAAAGTTATTTACAACAGTTGTGTATTCGGAACGGCAAGTTGTCATTTTAATGTGGAGTTGTTGTAAACCAAGATACAAAGGGCGACTTAGCAATAAAGGAAATGGCTGCCATTTTGTTTGCGAATCTCTTGATAGTATTAGGTGTTCTTTTGTTATGGCTCTATTTATTTAGTGTTCGTAAAAGTTGAAGGGTTCTACTGTTAACGCAATGGCAAATTTCGTTTTCTTATCTTATTTTATTTTAAAGTTTGATATGTAAATTAAAGGGTCTACCTGCGACATGCTTGTAAAGTTTTTTTTAAATAAAATTGAAATAAATAAAAGGTCTATTTATTTCAATTTATTTAGGTCGCTCCAGCATGAGTGGGGGAAAGTGTAGAGATTACAAATATTCAATACGAATACAGTAAAATGTTTTACATGATGCTAACAATCATTTAAAGAAGCAAGTATATAATATCTGGTCCTAATTACCAAAACGTTTAAAAGAACTTACGAAAGTCAGTTAGTTTCAATATTTGTCTTCAGAGACTAATTTCAAAACATTCTTAAATATCTAAACTAGATTTTTAGGTCCTAAGTCGTAATCACAGACGTGAAAGGTCGACCTCTGAACAGCCGAGGTGCCCTCAGAAACTAATCAGAGCCGTCTCTGTTGCGCCTTTTAAAGCAATTAGTAGCCAGATAATACTTGCCATTTCTTTTGAGACATTAACTTAGCCTTTTTTCGGTCACACTTTTTTCCCATCGCAATAAATATTCACAAAATGGGACAATATTTAAGCGAAGACAGCTCGGCAACCCTAATTGTGGGAATTACTCGCGAATTAGCGAACCCGAATATTACTTTTTTTAAGCATCTTGGAATTGAAATTCGTTTTATGGAGGGAAATTAACGGAAAAGGTTTTATGAAGATTCTTGTTATTGGATAATAGAGATTTTGTTTCAAGTGTCTAGTGACTGAGCCACCATGACACCGCTCCAATTTGGAATTTTAAGGATTGTAGATGGGATTGGTGTAAGTTTGGGTGGTATTCGTATGTAATGCAGTACTATAGACTTTACTTAAGCCGCTCTCAATGGTCAGAAAGAAAGATATTAAGTATAAGAATAAATGACAAGGATGTATATACATATACACAGGGTCTGACCTGAAAATCAGCCTTGCCCTGGACAATGTGCAGGGCAGCATAGTGCTGAGGTTAGACCCATTCTGTACACAATACAGACCTTCGTATTATTTTATTTCTTTTGTTTTGTACCATAATTACTAATAATATTTGATGTCAGTATTATTATTGTATTTCTTTATTATTTAATTGTTTTTTTAGCTGATATTTTTATGTTCTGTGTTTTCTCTTTATTGAATATTATTTTCTGTTATACTGTGTCTATTGTACTTTATAACTGTGTCTGTTTATGTGTACCGAATAAATCTATTTCTTTCCATCTATATGAATAAATACAGAGTTATCATACAATATTTAGTCTACTTATTACATAGTTCTTCTTAACCTACAAATAAAGGCAGAGGTTCTCATTTCAACGAAACAACAATCGCGTTGTTCGCGATCCGTGTCGCGAAATTTTCGTTGACAGCCGACAAAATTAAAACTCGTATCTCTGGAAATCGGTCTACTGATTATGTTCATTTTAAATGTTACTTAGGTTTATATTTTTGAGAACCATAAAATATCATTATTAATTAGATTCTTTATAATATTGACGGATTGTCCATCGTTACTTAGAAATTCTAAGTTTACTGACTAAAGTTTAATTTAATTATTGCGCTCAATGTAATTGTAAGATATTGTTAAAATAAACTATTTTTTGTCTTGGAGTGACAGTGTTTTTTTTTGCATCATAACAAAAAGGGTGACGCTCTTTTTGCGGTATCTTTTCGTGAACTTGAACTGAAATGAATAATTCTTTGAAAACGTAATTTATTTGTTTTAATGAAACATTTAATTTGACTTCAGTCTTAAGGGTTGTTCTTTTAATTTAAGCTTTTGGTCAGACCCTTTTGGGTGAATTATTGTTGTGATTGAGGTTGTAAAATGAGAAACCCTTGCAATTATACAATATAAAAATATACAGTGAGGTATTTTGGGATGATGAAAATTTAAGCAAAAAGTTATTTGTTTAGTAGTGACTTTTAATACCAGTGTGCGGTTAACTACTTTGATTTAATGGTTACCTTCACCAGCAGTAAAAATTATTGTTAATACATATGTATAAATATGTCATATTAAGATTTTTACAAAATAGTAACTTTGGTAAAATTAGGCATAAGTTTGGTCAGAAATTTTAAAATTGCCAGGCCCAATTTGCCCGCGTGTCTACAGGCTACAGGCAAGTTCGCATTAATCTAAAGACATCGACGTCCAAACAATGATACTCTTATCTTGTACCTGCGCCTACAACAATGCCGGACCCGGGGGCGAGATTAATCGTTCTATCTCACAGTGCTGCGGGAACAGCTATGTGTCTGAAGTATTTAAGTCTTTATGTACTAGTCACACATTCAATTTCGTTCTTGATAACCAAAGTCAACGTTCGCTATGTCATCCACTGACGCGCCTTCTAGTTTGTCCTTAAGGCTATTTAGAAACCGTTCTTCGGAAGTGTATCAGTGCAATTTATTTATTTTAACACAATTGAACTTACCATAACACTCCAGAGTCCAACACATTCATAAACTTTATTGATAAATGGTGGTACAACTTTGTAGATTAAAAATAATTCCTTGCATAGCATTTTTTCAAAAGACAAAGCATATTGCATAAATGGAAAGGTTCAAGTTAAAATTAATTAAACCTACTTTTAGCTCTGGAAGGAAAGTATTGTGGCCATTGCCCTGCACTGGAACACCACAGGCTAAAAAAATATATATCAAGACAAATAACATTATAATTACAGTTCGGTTAATTTTTTTTTACTGAGCTGAAATATTTTTTTTTTTTATGGGATGGAAAGTGTCGATGTGGACGAAGATGGAACATATAGAAACTAGAACAACACAGCTGTATCTGTTTCTTACAATTTTAAAGTTATTATATACAGGTATTGTAGTGGTAGTGTACCTATTATAAAACAGCGATAAGGCCGCCCTTTGTACTCCAATGTATTGTCTTGTTATTGTTTGCAGTTTGTATTTTATTTGTGGTGTACAATAAAGAGTTACCTATCTTTCTATCTAAAATTTACATAAACTATAAAATGTTTGTCCGTGTAAAATTTTAAGTGATGATCTTATAAAAGGTGAAGTAGCCGGTTTATCTCTAGTCTGTGGCAGTATTGTGCACTAGAGCTGTATCACCTGCCCTGCCGTTAATGTTACGGGTGTTTAGGGTCTGATAAATTTGCGCTAAAACAGACCTTGTTCAAAGGGCAACACTAAATTGTATAGAATCTATACAACGCCCTCAATTTGTTTGCCGATGAAAGGTTAAAGATCGAGGGCAATCTGTAAATTATATTCACGGCTAAATTGTAAGAAGTTATTTGTAGTTTTGACACTGAAAAACATGCCAACCCGTGCGACGAATTTTTGATTATTTTGTTATTTTTTGACGGTTAAAAAGAACCATATTCTCCATTTTAATTGAAAGATTATTGAAGCAACAGCAGTTTTGTATATATTGCCTTTACAATAACCTTATTTCCCATATTACAAAAAACAATGAAGTTTATCATGTCCAAAACAAATAGCGAACAAGCAAGCACTCCAAAGTTCACCTTATTCAGCCAACATAAGGTTGTAAATAGTTTGCGATATTACGTCCGTCTGAGTATGACACGCTAAGGACGCGGATTATCTCGTTCTGACAACTGTCACGGGATTATGACAGTTACTGACGCGGGCCGACGCCGACGCGGACGAAATTGGAGACGGTTTTAACTCTTGGGTTAAAGTTTTGGGGCAGAAGTGTACTCGTAAAACTGTTTTGGGCTTCTTAATCTTTGAAAATTATAGTTCGCTATCTGCCTATTCTTGTTTGGGAATTGCAATACAGAGTAACATATCTGATTTCCTGAATGATATTACTTGTATTATATATGTGATATACAAGATGATTTATAACTCTGAAAAATCCTCCGAGTTTTTCGTCTCCGAGAAGTTGCTTGACCGATTTTACAAATTCTAGAATCGTCAACATATAAAACACTTAAACACAAAAAACTGAACATATTTATAGATAGATAGGACATAAATAAATCGCATCTGTAGCCCTCCCGCGAGTTGCCACTTGTAATCCTATGCAATTAACAGATTTTTCGGAACTAAAATTTTATCTATATCAACAACATGTTGTAATCTCCAACAGTCATAGGTGGCAACTTATGGTAAGGCTACTGGTCGCTTCCCGTACGGAGACGAGGCGGGTCGCTAGTCTATGTTAAACTGAATGGTTCCTTTGAACTATAAACATAAACTTTCTACACAGTCCTGTCAAACTGTTTGTAAAACAATATTTAGATTAGATAAATTATGTATCTACCAGCTTCCCCGGATAACCACAATTCCGGTGCTGACCCAAATATCTGTAATCATTAATTTCAAAGTCGACCCCGACAAATTGATTCAAACTTAGGTAAATAAACATAATCTATACTAATATTACAAAGGTGAAGAGTTTGTTCGATTGTACGTTTGTTCAGGAACTATTAATCGAGGAAAGCTCTATGCTATTTTACAGCGGGAAATCCATAAAACATGAGCGTTGCCATGGCGTCGAAATATTGTTAATTCTGATATATGAATTCTGATTCTTCAAGAGCTCTTGCCATGACTAATAAAAAGTAGGAGGTCCTTGACGGAGTATATTCAAAAGTAAATTTGACTGATTACGAAGTAATTTTACTGACATAAATCTACTTATATTCTATACAGTAATCTCTTTTGTGGCAATATGCAACATTTCTGTTAAGAAATATTACATGTATATATCCGGATCACAGCCCACCCAAGTAACATTCTTTGCAATTACTTATGTTGTCTTCTTTATACGTGATTACATGAGACGCGGTCTCGCCGGAGGCATATTCAGATTGGCATGATATCATTACAGAATATAATAAGCAACATTGTTGTAAATAAAGCGAATAAAGCCCAGAAATCGGACATTGCTCGAAACATTTCATTTTCGCCAAATGACAGCAATTTCCTTAGAGTTAAGTTCGATGGAAGCCACGCTAGGCCTGTTATATTTCAGCGAATCTTGGGAGAAAAAAATACTTCCTTAAAAGGTTCATCCTTTTGTGCATTAGCAATGATTAGAATCTAGTAATTCTATACTACTAAAGTTATCAAGTCAAGTTCTTATTAGCCACTTGAAAGTCCTCTGGCACTTTTGTGCCACAAAATTTTATGCCTACTTACGTCCATGGTACAAAAAGGCCACACGAGGTTGTAGCTCTTTTGGTTTCGGATTTATTTATTATCTATTATGCCAAGTTGCTACTGTCAATGTCAGATGTCATTGTCAATAATTATTTTACAAGATTCCAATTAGAAAAACCCATACCTGGCAACAAAAATTATGAAAAAAAAAATATTTTGACAATAAAGTGAGAGAAATTTTCCGTGATTTTCCGATTTTCCGCAAGTTAATTTCTTTGTGATTTACTTGTGATATCTGTATTAAAATTATATATATTGCTATGGAAATGTAGAAGGAAGATAGACAGCGCCTTTGACAGTTTAAAAATAACAATAAAATCTAAATGCCCTTAAAGTTATGAGAGAGGTATATACCCATTAGTGCCTCTACGCAGTGGTAGACATAAAAACATAATAATTGCCATAAAAAACTCTACAAAAGACTTGGCACTCGGATGGTATTAAACATATGAAACAAATGCCTCGTGACAAGTACACATGTTACATAATACCATCCCGGCTTTTATTATTTTTCTTCAAGCACGCACAACATAAATGATTGGCGTGCAATTTTAGGGAATATAGTACGCTTTACCAGGAAAAATAAATTGTAGTAAGGAATTTTGAACGATATGTTCCAATTTTACTAGGCAATTGATAGGTTGCCTAACTTTATGTTTGGGACAATTACATTGAAACTAAAATACCTAAAATAGTTCGACCTGATTGCCAAGTGGATGCCATGAGTTGATGATGATGATGATTCATCATCATCACATCAGCGTTAACTCGTCCACTGTTGAACCTACCTCCATCCCACATTTTTAATAATCGTATAAATATTGAATTATATTCTACAATAAACAGCAAAACAATTATTTTCTAATTTATCAGACAACCAATTAGAACTAAATTAAACATGCCCTAGCGACTTCTAAGAGAGAGTGCCTTACTTTTTTTGAATGTCACCTCAAGTATTGCTTGCTAATCAAAATAGATGTAATTTTCAGTGGGCCTGGTCACGTTTTATCAAAATAAAATAAAGCTCAAGTTTTGTTTTGCGTAAATAGACCTTACCTAAGTAAATTCTTCAACTAATCAAGTCTAGACTTGCTTGTAGACAAGCACTTGAAGCTTCACATTTTCAAGACGTAGACGAGATCACTTTATTATGCAGACTTTGCTTAGACTATCTAACATTCACAAACATTGAGTGAACATTATTGAGGAGGTCTAACTTCGCTCAGTGGTGCCACTTAGCCAAGTTTAATTTGTGAATTACGGGTGTGTTACTGAGGCTGTTATCTCAAAACTCTGCCAACAATTTCCACAGATTTTTTGCAACAATGTTTCGCGCGTTGACCTTTGCGGGGGTCGAACAAGCGCGTGTTCCCGGCGGGTAAAACACGTGGTCACGATATTATAGAAAATGTGTTCTCGCTTTATAAATGTGTTCGGTGAACATCGAAACTCCATTAGCATGTTGTTGAGACGAAACTCATTTAATTTATGCGTATATTCCAACAACAACGTATGTTGTTCGTTTGTTTTTGTAATCTCGTTTCGAATTATAATGCGCGGTGAATAATACGGCAAAATTAAGTAGGCACTTACCTGTTTAATAAAACTTTTGTAAAATAACTTAATTTTAAGGGTAAATGCCAGTTTCCTTGTGGAAGCATAGCCAAAGGCTGTATTTTCTGGCTCATGCTGAATTTCGTGGAGGGCTTAGGAGGCGTTCTGACATTGTATTTTGAAACCTTTTATTTAAATTTTAATCAGAAGGATGAGTTGGCCCTAACGAGAAAAAAAATTCCACCATTTTGAATTTTTACTCTTCGATGACAGAAAAGTTTTATTAGCAAAGGTGTTTTTATTAACATAATTGAATATTACAAAGACAGACACATTTTTTTCGATTAATTTTCGCAGAATACGACTCCTAGAGATTATAATTTGCGGGTTTTCTTATGCCTTGAAGTCAAGCCTTTGAGTATTCCAGAGTGATATCAATTGAGTTCTCAGAAACACAATCTATGTCTGATTACCAGCTTCGTACAAATTGCTGATAAACTAAGTACATACCTACAATGCAGAACATGATCGACTTCATATTGATTAACAATTTATGAGTCTATCTATTATAACTTTATCATTACATAGTATATGAAAGTCGCGTCCGCTGTCAGTTTGCTTAAAGCTTTTAAATTACTCATCTTACAAGAAGAAGGTTTGCTCAAAATACTTCTAGGAGAGATGCCAGTGCAGATACTTAGTTCTCCCATTTAGAATTAGAAGAAAAAGGCATATTCAATTTGCATCCGTACAAAGCCGTTAGAGTTCCGTTACCTACTAATAATAGACTCGCCAATAACAACAAAATCCCCAACTCCGTTGGCATCCTATTATCCGTCGTGCATAATACAACCTTATTTTACATGAAGCAGTATCCATTCGGGACACGTATGCCTGGGGCAGAAACGTCCCAAGCACCGGGTAGCGGGGTATAGACTGACCCCACCGATTCGATTTCCGCAAGCTGCTCTGACCTGGAAAGCTTGGGTTAGATGCATCCCGTCATAATTCTGAATCTATACACACAGCTATCGATTCCGAATCACAGAGCTCGTATGATAAATTTACCAGAGATATTTCCTTATGGGATTCAAACTTGTGTGGACGAGTAGGGTCTCAGTTTGAGCATGCAGATTGAAAGGTTTTATACAATCGGTATACAGAGAAGTTAAACGGAAAACTTATAAAAATCCAGATTTTTGTCAAAAATCAAACACTAACATATTGAAACATGTGTTATCCCATAAATTTCATCTCATTCCCAGTAAAATACACAATTTATTAAATTTCCTTGGCCAAGGAATAAAATGCAAAAAAATCAGAATTTCCTACACAAGTCACCACCACTCAAAGTATCTGAAACGTACAAGCCACTAAAAACAAATAATCACCTCTAACCCATGGCAATAAAGCCAAAATTCCTTTTTCCCCGTCGCTGTCATCGGCCCAGCTCTAGAAGCCATGCCTAATGAAGTTTCAAAAGGTTTCAAAGCTCAAAATATAATAGTGGTATCCTTTCTCAAGTAATGAGACTTTCTTTGTGGAGATACGGCATTGTTCCTCGGCTTTGTTCGCCTTGATTCGTGGCTTTAATAACTGAATCACTGACAGTACTGTCGCTGGTTAAATTGAGATTGATTAAAATTAACGCCTCTTGATTTGGCCGTTTAAAATACCAATTATCTAATTTTGTGACGAAAGTAATGATGGTAATGTCAGTGACGTCACCAATCTAGGATTTTAAAAACCAGTAGGTATAGCTTTATTGGAGGGGGCATATTAAACCGAGACTTCTAATTTTTGTTACAAAACAGCGTGGAGGGAAACAAGTTTGTACAATTATTTTTATATTTTAAATTGTTTGTGTCTTTTTGGTTTTGGATTATCTTCTGTGTTGTATTTGTTGTAACAAAAACTTAAACGCTTTTCTATATTATTTATTCTTCAATGACTCATCGTCCATATTGATCGAACTGGATAAACGTCTACGACCAATGATATTAAGGAGCTGATGTGGTAAATGATAATGAATAATTTGAAGATGCTTATAGTAAGCCACATTTGCAAAAAAGGTCAACAAGGTATATTTTAACTGAATTTCCCACGAGTAATAATATGATGATTTTGGATAACTTAAATTTAGCATAATGAAAAGGAGAAAAATATATGGAATTAGTCTGTATACTTACACTGCCAACAAATAAATAAAAATAATTCCTTAATCAAATTAAATCAAACGAGGTTTATCTCACTGAAAATATTTTCAGCTCCAAATCCTAAATATTAAAATAAATTTATCTACTGGGAGTCTCGTCCCTCATTTCAAACGCAATTTTACAAAAACTCCGACAAATTGAAACCTTGAGGGATTTAAAATATTTTCGATCAACATATTTATAAGTGAGTTGTGGAGCTCGGATTAGTCTGAGTGGATTTTCTCTGATCTGTCGTACAATTAGAGAACTTTTTACTTTTTTTAATATCCAATAAACAAAAAGGTACCTAGTACCCGAAGAAAAAGCAATGACTTTAATTTGTTCTAAAAGTGTCATCTATCCGAGTTTAACACATTCATGTTTTTTATTTTTCAAAATGGCGGAGTTTATTGTAAGAAGGTTCCATCTCCTATAACGGTCAGTTGTACACACAATATACCAAAAGAGGTTTTTGCTTTACCCAGTCATTTATAGATTTATAGAACTGCAAATAGCACGTGCTTACGAGTACTATCTACTCATACATAAAATATAATAAATATTTATGTACACACAAATAATTAAAATTGGTGGTATTTATTTTATATAAGGTACCTAAAAAAAGTTGCTAAACAATTAATTAATCATTTTTGTTTTGGCTCCATAGCATACCTACCTTTAACTTGTTTTTTTCACGTCGCTGCTCTGAAAAATGATTCACTAGTCAAACTAAGAATCCTCAAGATCCATATATCTTGAAAATCTAAATAGCTCAATAGCTCGTTCAAAAATAAATAAAGCTAACCTTTCAGAATACATTTTATTTTGGCTACAAGTATCAATTTAAAAGGATCGAAGTTAATCGAAAGGGTTAGGCGCGCCGATGGTCAAATTTAATTTGTTTCATATTTCGATAACTTTTAGGAAAGTTTCAATATTATATCGAATGGATTTATCGGAAAATCATTATTTGAAATTAAATTATTTCGGAAAAGTTTGGAATACTGTTACGGCGTGCTTTCCGCTAGATTGGCTGGGATGTTTAATAATGTAAAGTTGCTGTTTCACTGTTGAGGCTGGTGGAGTGCCATTCAATAAAATCTGTAGATACATTCAACTAGCTTATTTTCTTCAAACTTAAAAGGTTCAATGACAAAAAGCTTTTTGGTATTTTGTTCGTGCCAAGTGGCAAAGCGATACAAAATTTCATATGGGTATATTAATATAAGTTCTAAACTCGCGTGCTTTTGCGCCCTCTTGGACAGCACTTTGGACTTAAGTTTTTTGTAGAAAACCAAAAACACGTGAGGTGCACTACTAATATTCCAAACACAATATACAATACTAATTTTTATTCCGTCTCCGAATCCCAGGTACATTTACCTTGATTTTTTCACGTCGCTGCTCTGAAATATGACTTCCCCTGCCTGAGCGAGCCTTCCTTCCTTCCCCGAACATGCTTCCATTCATTCAGCTCGAAATGTGCCCGAAAACATTCGCCTACTGGTCCATAGTCATAATGCGCTTAACAGATTTTGGTGCGATAACCGCTGAATTATGCTTAATTTGAATATATTTGTTTATTTATAATATACACTTTTATAATGGCTTGTGACAGGGTTATCAAACCACTATTGCTCACAATTACAATCACGCATCTAAAGGTAGGCTTCGGCCTCGGCTTCTCACCACCCTCAGGGCTGGGCCAGTGCGTAAAACAGTCTTTTCGTGTTTCGTAATGTGGTCCGGGGAAGCCTACTACTAATATCTACCTTCTAGGTCTTCATGCCACATCATAGACCACATCGTCACTTAACATCAGGTGAGATTTTGGTCAAATGGAGGCTTATCTAGCTTAAAAAAAAAAGAAAATAAAGCGGCCAGCACCCAAAGTCAACTCATGGTCGTAATCATCACCCTATTAACGTTCTCACTACTGGGACACAGGGATTTCTCTCAAGGCGAGAGCTATAAGGCCTTAATTCACCACGCTGGCCAAGTGCGGGTTGGTGAATGTCACATGTCCTTCAAACTCTTTAAAGTTCTCAGAACATGCCGTTTGCCTTCACCTTCATATTCCTCACGTCGTTTGCCTTCACCACTGAAGCACGTGTTTAAAGCGCACATAAATGTCTCAAGAAGATAAGTCCATAGGTGCGTGGCGGGGCTTGAAACCACGACCTTCGGAATGAAAGTCGAGTGTCCTCCCACTACTCCCACACTGTCCAACACGGCTTTAACACACGCTAAATCATGGTCAAAATAACAAAAATTATTTTTGCTTTGAGATTTTACAAGTAAAATACAAATATTTAATGTTTTATGCATTGTAGGTAAAGTAAAATACGTTATACAAGAATTACCAATGTAATGTCATATAATAGATTTGATTTTATGAATAATCAGAACCATCATGTACAAAATGCACATCACTAAGCGATATTTTTTGTTTATCAATGTTCAGCTACTTTTGTCATCTGGCAGTCCCTCGTTCCCGGGGCAATTTTTGCGAATTTACTCGTTCACTTTTCATTGGAAAAGTTTAAATTTTCGACTTTTTGTTCCGACGTGTAGATGAAGCCGAAGAGACGAAAGGGATAATATTTACCGTTTACTAGCGGCCCGCTTTGACTTTTCCCGTGTCCCAATTATACGTAAAAAGATATCTTTTAAATAACTATAATGTACTGCCAAATGAATATCCGTTTAGTTATTTTGAGATTTTCGTGAACACATAGACAACCAGACGGTGGGAAACTTTAGTTTAAAATACATAGGTATTTCTTAGCATAACGGATTAGCATTTTGTAGTGGCTGTGGTCAGGCCAAAATGGCCATTTAATATGCAAAATTATGAACATTAGTTATATTTTCAAACATTAACATCATGAATCACCCTATTAACGTTCTCACTACTGGGACACAGGGATTTCTCTCAAGGCGAGAGCTATAAGGCCTTAATTCACCACGCTGGCCAAGTGCGGGTTGGTGAATGTCACATGTCCTTCAAACTCTTTAAAGTTCTCAGAACATGCCGTTTGCCTTCACCTTCATATTCCTCACGTCGTTTGCCTTCACCACTGAAGCACGTGTTTAAAGCGCACATAAATGTCTCAAGAAGATAAGTCCATAGGTGCGTGGCGGGGCTTGAAACCACGACCTTCGGAATGAAAGTCGAGTGTCCTCCCACTACTCCCACACTGTCCAACACGGCTTTAACACACGCTAAATCATGGTCAAAATAACAAAAATTATTTTTGCTTTGAGATTTTACAAGTAAAATACAATTATTTAATGTTTTATGCATTGTAGGTAAAGTAAAATACGTTATACAAGAATTACCAATGTAATGTCATATAATAGATTTGATTTTATGAATAATCAGAACCATCATGTACAAAATGCACATCACTAAGCGATATTTTTTGTTTATCAATGTTCAGCTACTTTTGTCATCTGGCAGTCCCTCGTTCCCGGGGCAATTTTTGCGAATTCACTCGTTCACTTTTCATTGGAAAAGTTTATGTTTTTCGACTTTTTGTTCCGACGTGTAGATGAAGCCGAAGAGACGAAAGGGATAATATTTACCGTTTACTAGCGGCCCGCTTTGACTTTTCCCGTGTCCAAATTATACGTAAAAAGATATCTTTTAAATAACTATAATGTACTGCCAAATGAATATCCGTTTAGTTATTTTGAGATTTTCGTGAACACATAGACAACCAGACGGTGGGAAACTTTAGTTTAAAATACATAGGTATTTCTTAGCATAACGGATTAGCATTTTGTAGTGGCTGTGGTCAGGCCAAAATGGCCATTTAATATGCAAAATTATGAACATTAGTTATATTTTCAAACATTAACATCATGAATCAGAAATTCATCCAGACGTCAACCAACTAGATTGACAGATAATTTAGTGGAAGATTCCGTAAATTAAGTAAAGACTGGAAAACGAGCTTCTGTCCAGCAGTGAGGGGTAGATGTTCTGCAGCTCAATAATAACAATAATAATCTTTATTTTAGGCATCTAAGGCCCATATAAACATATAGACTAACATACATAAAAATGATGATGATGGACCCTTCTGTAGCGGTTACCTGGGAGACGTAAAAGGAGGTAAGGTATCATTTATGTACCGCAGGGTTCCACCTAACCGTCATTCCGAAATTAATTTAAAAGTAGTTTATTATTCAGTGAGAACAGCATTTTAAGTGCCCCGCTGATGAATATGCTCATAAAAATGTTAACTAAAACCTAGAATTACTCTAACGAAGTTAAATTACTCTGTAAGGCTGATTAAGAAGTTTTATAAATGAGCTAGCTTTTTTATTGCAATGTGGGCAGCTTGCTAATTTCTCGACATTTTTAAGCTTTCCTACAGAAAATGTACAACCTTTCCGTGAAAAATTAAATTAAATCGATACCATTTACGATACGTTATTTAGAATGTTTTTTAATCACTTAAAGAAAAACGGAACGCAACCATTCGAGTTTTGAATTTTAAATAAATACGTGAATAATGTAGTAAATATTATGTCGTTCTCGGAAAATAAATTCCGGGGATGCATGGTAGAACCGATCGTTCCGGAAAATACATTAAACAAATTGGTTTTGGAATAAAAAGTCCGTCAGCACACTTTAGATAATGAGTGCACACTCAGATAGATTACGGCGGAATAAAGTACCTACGGTTTGCAGTTCGGCAACTATTTCAACTTTTCTCTTATAGGTGCTTTGAGTTTTCGACTTGAGGGAAAAGGAGGCTTGTCTTGAAATGTTAACATCATTCGGTATATTTTGTTTGTAATGTTGGTAGTATGTTATGCATGTTAAGATAATGGAAGGATATTTTATGGTCTCCTTGTTATTTTTTTTGTACTTCGACCCCTACTGGTGATTCAGGGAGACAGGACGAATCTTCTCATAAAAAAAAAACCTTTGATAAGTGCTATCCAAACACTAAATCTAGCAGCCGAGAACATGGATTTACTGCATTGCTCTCTGAATTAGTTCAAAAAAGGTTCTATAGGCTTTAAAGTATAGGTGTTATAAATAGAATAATAGTGAAATATGATATCGACTTAAAAATAAGTATAAATAATTATGTGATGTTTATGGTATAATTTGAGACATACAGGGTGTGTGTCTGAGACACCCATGTGGGTATTTGAGACACATAGGGTGTTCACGAACAAAACTTACTCTTAACCGGAATAACTGTTTTGCTATTATCCATTCAACGCATGCAAAGCAAAATTCTTGCTCTATATAAAATCGTAACCTATTCAGAATTCCAGCGCCGTCGCGTCATAAGAAACACATCAATGTTTAACATAACTCTAACCCAATCCGTCATTGCGCCCGCATTTAATCCGAGACGGAAATTAGATTCGCACGAGATCTGGTATGTTTGATTTGAATTACCAGAACACGCCAGCCAGCACGTGAGTTTGAGGTTATATATCTGTGATCATGTCACCTGATATGCTCGAGTGAATCTTGACGGGTTTATGATTATGCGTGCTGGAATTAAAATTTACGGTTCATAACGGACTTTTACTTATGGAAAAGTAGGTTGCGTTCAGTTTAAGGTATAACGAAGGCAGTATTAACAGACATTAACTTTTTTACATATATTATTTTATTTATGTAGAACAGGATGCTAAAATGCCTGAGACTTGCTTTGAGAAGATTGCAAAGAACAAAACGTAAACTTTGTGGCAACATTTACTCGACTCCTAACTTAAATCTTCATACCGTGTTTACCTCTAGTTTCACTTTATACTGATAGCAGTGAACTTCCAACAAATGGAAGACACAGGACGGGTTATAGCGGTCTGTTGTATATTTTACAGAGTAAAGTATAGATTTACCTACACTTTACTCTTTAAAATATACACTATGCCACAGACAGAAAATTTGCATTACTCTTATTAACCCGCCATGCCGTTCCAACCATGTATCAAACACGCGTGACCACTGATCACGCTTTCTGCAATTGAAGTATTCCAATTGACCACCAATTTTAAAGAGTACCAAAGTTTTTCCAATTCGGGCACCAATTCTTATAAAAGGTCTAGTGATATTTTGATGAGTCTTTACTTAGAGATTGTAGAGCAAATGCAAACAATAAACACCGCGCGATTTTGGAGCTGCATCCATGATAAAAAAAAAGAGAAATTCAGCTCAAAGCGAAGCGGGAAGTACCGGAATTCCATTAAACAGCCTTTAACGTAACAGGGCTAAAAAACAATCTTGTCCCGAGTGCGAACCAGAAGCAAAATTTCAGAGGCTCGTTATCCACTCACGTACCAACTTTTGGGCGCAAACTGCGCTGGTTATCGCAAATTTGGCAGGGCATGACTGGTTTGTTGTGGACGCGACTTTTTCGCGCAAATTTATATTTCCCATAATTGCGTTGAATGTTGGCTAAGAACGGACGTTTCATACGCTACCAGATACGCTACTCATACGATATTTACTGATCATTGAGTTTCGCAGCAGATACCAGGAACTTCGATTTTACATTTGAGCATAAGCATCAATATTTATTTTCCTAGTGCTGGCAGACAGGGATACTCTTTTGACAAAATAAATTATGACTGAATTTACCACGCTTAATACTCTTTACCAAGTTTTAGCATTAATATTATGCATACAGTAATTTATACCACTTAGCTTAAATCATGACAATATTAAATTAAAATTAAACTTATATTTGCCCGCTTCAACAGCACTGCTAGTCCTGCTATGTATGAGACCTATGCCCGATTTAATACAATATATTGTTTTGATGCAATTTTACAAACACTTTTCTAATAAGTCTGAGTCGCGTCCCCAGAGGATTTCAGGATTTTCAGGTAAGCGCGATAAGTTAGCGCCCGGACGTGATCAAACGGCAGGTGTGACAACTTCCGGATTGCATTAATTACCACAGATCATAACTGTGCATAATAAACCTTTGCGGTGATGGGCCTTTGATGGCAGCGGATTAGTCGGCAGAATGTGAGAGCAATTTCAAATTAGAAACAAAGTCAAATTGTGTCATCATGCTCATAGAGTTAGCAATAACTAGCAAAGAGTGTGCATTTAATATGAGGTAGGTAGTGCTTTTGGTTAATTCAACATACAAAATAATTTATTTCCATTATTTAATTTTACAAATCTTAGAAACGTCAAAAATAATATACAAAAAACATAAACAAATTGAACATAGGTACTCAAAGATAAATAGGAAATAAATTCATCGCATCTGGTCGTAATTGGTTGTCAAGCCTTAATTTGAAAGTATTGATATCACAAATTTTTAACAACTTCTTTCGCCAAAGTAGGCAATATATTTTACGATTTTTTCGCTTATTATATCTCAAATCAAAATCACTTCAGCGCAAATATTGAAGGGTCTCATCCACCCTCATAAAGCATTACCATCAATATTTAAGGGCGTACACCCAATTTTAAGCAATAAGTCTCAGAGCGCGCGCAATTGCGTCGCGGTATCGCTTATTTCCGGTTTCAGAGTTCCGTATCGAGATTTATGTGCGCAGATAATGCGGACGACTCTGTTTGATAAAAAAAATTGCTTCGGTCCGTTTTCTGATTGAAAAAGTTTCGGTTTTAGCAAACTTTTAGGTGCTTCTCGGCCGTTTGGGCGTAAGCACTTTTGTGAGATACAGGCCGTCCGTTCAAATCCTAGTTGTCATCCTATTTCCCAGGCGTGTACTGTTTTAGTTATTTTGTTTGGGAACAGTTATTTTGCGAGATCCCTTTGTTTTTAGTTGGACGTTATTCGTGCAAATTATGTGACTGGAGTTAATTACCTCACTGACGTGGGGTCAGTCTGTGCTCGCCGTTTTACTTTGACAGTTCGTAATTATGTCTTTTTGGTGGAAAAGAAGGTGATTTTCGTGACTTTTAGTTTTTCGCCCAAAAAGTAACGAAAATTGCCTTATTCATTCGGACCTGAACTTCTGTCAGTTTTTTTGTGCTAGTAGCACTATAAGATACTATGTTCGGATTGCATCTAGTTTGTATATATGAAGATACCTAATACTTAGCAAAGCAACGTTCTTGGAAATTGATGGTCTATAAACTAGTAGGCCAACAAACTTCGTAATAACTATGACTAAAATATAACACATCGCATTTAATCCTTTTAGTCATGTTTATTTTATGTTTGTATCTTGTGTTAACTTGTGTTGGGTGTCCTTTCTTAATAAATAAAATAAATAAATAAAATAAAATAAAACATCTCTCCTGTTACCGCAAACTAAGCTAACATACATGGGATCGGTCACTACGAAGCGGTCACAATGTACATTAGCTTTTACCTACATTGTCACTAAGCTACTACGTGTTCACATTAAATCCTTTTAGTGTATCTATTAATTGTTTTGTTACAATAAAGTTTCGAATGGTTTCAGTTTAGCTGTGGATTTTTTTTAGTTTAGAGGTTTAAGCTTTTCATTATGATACTTGAATTCCTAAACTGTAATTATAACGTGAATTTAATACCGTTAATTAATTACGAGTATAAGGTCAAGTAGATAAATTCAAAATTCACAAAAGACAGTGAGGTCTTACTATATCTGGATGGGATAGAAAACGCTTGGGAAATATGCACTTATTAATCATACTGCCCCAGCGCTAGAGATAGCGGGTTCGATTCCCGTCAAGTGTTTGTATGTATAGTTTGTGTGTTAGCACTATCTCCTTGGTCTGGGTGTTTAATACGTATACTAAAAAATGTCTATACATGTATGTCTATTATATTTAGTTCATCAGATGTCTAGTACCCGTAACACAAGCAAAGAGCTTACCACAGGGCTAGCTGTTGTTGTGTGGACTGTCGGAAAATATATATTTATTTATACACATATCATAAACTTTACCTTGTTAAAATTTATTTACTATCTATATGTCCACCTTGGCTATGATTCAAAACAAGTCGGTTGCCTATTTGAATGTTTTCTGTAAAAACATAGTCAAAATTAAACGCCATACAACCTTATTCGACTTCCAAAGTATCTGCAAGAAGGCGATATGCGAAACTTAATCAAAGTTACCTACTTGTCGTAGAGCGTTCTTATCACGAGGGTTCTTTCGTTTTTAAATGTCTCTTAAGCCTCACGCTTCAACGACGTCTTATTCATACTAACTTTGTTAAAAAATCGAGCGTCTTACGTCTTATTATAAGTATTTTTATAATATAGAAGAAAGATTGAGGATTTTGAAGGCCAGAAGAAAAAATTCTTCAAGTTTGAAAACTTTTGACGATTTTCAATGCTCTAAAAATAGTCCATTGTATAGCTTTTTAATTTATCATGACATATTTTGCGTTTTATGATATTTTATTGCTGTTGCATGCGCCATACTTCAATAACATCCTTATAACCACACTCTTATGGTAATCTAGGTCATAATATAAGATTACAATCATGTAATTTTTCTAAATTTTCTTTGACAACTTACTTTAAATTCCGTTTATTTCTGTTTGTAACAAACACCTCTACCCACCTCCCCGCACGTCCCTGCAACAGAAACAACATCGATTTTTACTGCAACTGATATAATGGCACAACAGCGTCAAAATACTCGACAAAAACCAAACCCGTTTTTGTTATTTCCATCCTGGTAAAGACATAAAAAACTATAACGCTATAACGGTTATCGCTGGTCTATTTATGATAGCCGTTTTCAATTTCCTTTTACATTCGTCTCTCAATAAAAACATCGACAAGAAATCCATAGAAACTATTCTCCCTTAAGATTACTCTCGTTTCTAGCAATCCGGATACAAAGAGGCCTGGACCTCTAAAGAAGTGTATTTCTTTCCAATCATGATGGTGCAAAAAATTCACATTGAGGGGTTAACCCGCGGATGGTCGACGGGGATTTATAGGGTACTTCATAAAGGGGCGCAAACACGGCAATAATTTGTACGCCCGGCCGGGATATAAGTCACACGTGTGCGGTTTTTATTTATCGTTGTATGATTGGATGAGCGGCTCGAGCCCTTGGGAAGGTTGCAAAGATTGTGTTATGCCTGGTTAGCTTAATCAAGTGTTTTATATTAAAGCTTTGGAAATTTAATGAGTGGCAATGAATTACGTATGCGTTTTGATCCGCATTGTGATCCGTTGTGTGTCTCATAAAGTAAAGATCTGCTTTTTAGAGTTATTATTATATTATATTATATATGTTACTCATTTTGCGATTCCTTTCGAATAATAACATATATCACTATTTTTTTGCGAATAACACATGTGTCATGCTTCGTTTAACAATTGATTTAATATATATACATAGAAATTATAAGCAAAAACACTAGCTTTAGTAACTATAAACGCTAAAGTACTTATGTATACTAACAAACTCTCGTTCCGACTGTTTTGACTGAAACTCGGAATAAACATTCTAAAATAGATTACCACATAGGCTACTGTGGCTGAAAATACCTTTTACAGGGTAATCCTTTATATTCGTGATAATAATGTTCAACAATCGCAAAAAAACAAACAGAAGAGAAGACACATAAACACACATCGGCACAACATCTGGCCGGTCCCTTCGAATTCATCTCGCCGACAGATCCCGAGGGTGAATTAATGCATGCGGTGGACTCGCTAAACAGTCACTGGGTCAGTACGACCCGCCACTTTTTGCATGGAATTTGTTCAAATAACTTGTTTTCAGAGACTTTGTTTTTCACGCGATTGTTTCGATGGCGCTTTTGGAATAGAGCAAATTTGAATCTATACTCATTTTATAAAGTTGAAGAGTTTGTTTCTTTGAACACGCTAATCTCAGGAACTAAGGGTCATATTTCAATAATTATATCACTGTTAGATAGCTTATTTATCGAGGAAGGCTATAGGCTAAAATAAGTCAACAGGCAACGCCGTGTCTTGAAAAGCTAGTATGTATTACCTTTCTCTGGCTAAATTCAGAAATATGTAGGTATCTAACTAGTGTTAGCCAAATATCTTAGTTAGGTACGTATTTTCTTCTTATGGCAACTAGCAGTATTGTAAAATCGTTTTGTTATTGGAGTTAGACTTTGTTTTTCGTATTGATACTTAGCGACCCGCCTTCGCACGGATGCGAATAACGTTATTTATTTTTGAAAACAAAAATAAGTGTATAAAAAGTCTAAGCTAACAGACAGCGGAAGCAACTTCATTTATTCAAATGGAAAGTTTCAACTTTCTATTCATTTTAAAGTTTTTTAGCATAACCGTTTACTCTAGTTGGATATTCCTTTAGTTTTGCCTAAGTAGACCCTCAGAAGTTACCGTTAGAAAACTCAGAACTACGGTGAAGATGCTTATAAATCTCTATTCCCGTAGATATGATGAATGGGAATCAAGTGAGATAGTGCGTTCATATCTCTATGTGCCGTTTGTCTGGCTAAGGGAATCGTTCCTGCGATAAATTCTCCCGTGTTAGATTAATTCACGCGGTTTTCGTGCTAAGCGCCCACCGTTTCAGTAGAACAGAATAATCAGTAACGGATATGTGTGAAAAATAAAATATGGTCCATGGCGTAGGTAATTCTTTGTTTCTTTTAATCTTGCCTTTCTAACTTTTTAACCTATTTCAGCAAGTTTGGTGAAAATTGCTAAAAAATTAAATCTTTTATTTTACACACAGTTCTTAAATTAGTGTGATAATAAAATAACACACCCTTCATTAAAATTATTTCCGTACAAAGGTTGTCTGGAAGAAATTGCTTTAAGCAATAAGACCGCCCATTACGCATGCTAGGTAAAATTTTAGTTTTAATAATTTTGTATTTTTGTATAACATAATATGGTGTGTGTAATAAAGAATTTTCTATTCTATTCTAACATAAAAGACATAGACAGATACTGGCCTATCCTACTTCATATTATTTAACTGGTAGTATGCTAATAAGGGATATCATGGTATGTTACCCGTTATTACTAGTATTATAATCAGAATGTTATAACTAATTTTGTAGACACAGTAAATAATGAGGACGAATCTGAGCTGGCACACCTGCTTCCCGAGCGGTTGTGGGTCGGATGAGGCATTGAGAGGCTGGTTACCTCTCGCATAATTCTCAATTGGGTTACGTGTTTCTAGATAGTTTTACACCTGTGACATTGCTTACTATAAAATATATAATTTTATATTAAGCAAACTATGTGGACATCTGGGTCATCGGAAAATTCAACAGCCCACTTGTCCCCTCTGAGTGACCCGTAGAGGGGACCAGCGGGATATCGCTAATACGATGTCCCGCTTGTCCCCTCTACACGGCCCGAAGGGGACAATCCTAGAGGGGACCAGCGGGACATACCCATGTATTTATTTATTTTGGCACAGAATACACGTTGCAAGCAATACATAATATAAATAAATTAACATATAAAAGCTTTGATCTGGCTTGAAAGATAAATGTAGTTTGCAGTACAAAAGAAGAACTACAAAATAATATGTGATAAACGGGAACGAGAATTGGCTTACATAATACGGATTTAAAAAAAATTCAAACATTTCTAGGACAAAATTAAAAATAATTATATAGAAAGTTAGGTTCTTTTTCATTCATTTGGTAGTACGGCCTAATAAGATGTGCGAATTCAAAATGGGGCCATTTCCTATGTAGCAACTTACTAACTTAAATTGGGTATACAATTTAATTATATGTAAGTTGATAGATTAGTATTTTGAATAGTCAAAGCATCATCTAATTTTATTTTATTATATTTCTGTTCCAGCTATTGTTGTACGAATTTAAGTTTAAGTTTGATTTCTTATTTTATTTTAGCGTTTCTGTAGATATCATCATTATAAAATAATACATTATGCTTTAAGAGGAATTTACTGTTTTTGTACGTTTTGCCATAAAATCGTAATTTTCATCTCTCCTTAAGGAAAACCACTGAGATTGGGGGGTGTAAAATTTCGGCTTTCTTTTAACAAACCATAAAATCTTAAATCGTAAATAATCTAGTGAGAGTGGGCCTAGTCGTAAAAATCATTTTCTGATTTTTTTTATATTTTCCCATGTTTGAAAAAATTGTTTTAAGCTGGTTCAGTCCATTCAAGTACAAAAACAAAACTATTATTTCAACAGTCTTTTTAACGGGCTTTCTCTTGACCGCACAGTCCAACCCCGTTAGGAGAAGTCTTTCGAATACCAGGTTAGTATTGCAAAACTGCTCAACAATAAATTATGGCAATAAAATAAATATGGTTACAAACCCCGCCACGCACATCTGGATTTTCCTTCTTGAAAAATATATGTGCGCTTTAAAACACGTGCCTTAACGGTCAAGGCAAACATCGTGAAGAAACCGGCTTTTTCTGAGAACTTTAAAAAATAATTTAAAGGACATGTGACATTCACCAACCCGCACTTGACCAGCGTGGTGAATTAAGGCCTAATCTCCCTGTGTCCCAGCAGTGGGAACGATAAGAGGGTGATTATGATGATGAATAAAATTAAACATTGCAACAAGCTTTGTTATACTTTCACTTCACTTTCGATCAAATCCGACACTGTAATAGTAATTAATAACTCATTTTTAGACATATAATAGAAACGTAATGTCCGCAAGTAGGTCATCGGCTTAGCATGAAAACTGACCCTGTGGGGTCTCGACATAATGCCTACAGCGGTGCCTCATCTGACATTTTTCTTCCTACAAGTCAAGCAAAACCACACTAGCTCGAGCTTTTATAAAAGAAAGAAAGAAAGAAATAAAAATATTTATTAAAAGAAACATTACTGTGAGTTTACGAGTTGTGGGAAGCTGGCCTACAGCGCGAGTCGTGGGCATCGGCCCGCACTAAATAACGCGTCAAAATTATACTCTATTTACGCCCATTTATTTACGGCTGGGGAGGGGGCGATTTTTTCCCATTTTACCGCTGTTTTTATATGTACATGCCGATTATTGATGGTAAAAGGTGCAAATTAAGCATATTTTTAGCCCTTTGTGTCCACGTGTGCATAATTGACAATTTGATAATAGTTCTATCATTCCTTGCGAATTCATCTCTGTAATTCATTCATTATTTTATCAAAGTAAGGGATGTTCTTTTGAATGGTACCTTTTCAATCTAGTTTAAAATGTCAACGATTCTTTACAGTTCTTTCATTGTAAGTAGATTGTAAGAATATCCTTTAGAAATCCGAGTCCATCTATTTGACTTGCCCTTTTGGCAGTCCAGGCAAACTAAAACTTTGTCACTATAGACAAAGTTTTAGTGAAATCCTTAAGAACCTTCCCAGTTTAGTTTTATAATTTAGGAACTCTTTATTATTTACTTGTTACAAAATTCAGTATTTTATTACTATTGACTTCAGTTTCAAACTCTCCGAGCTCAGAGTCCGATCAATAGGTTTCCTGTTTCTCTAAAAAGGGCTCCTCAAAATTGAGTTTGAATTCGCAGGCGTTAGAACACGTCCCCTGGGTAGAGTACGGAATCGTTTTGTAATTAGGCTCCTCTGGGTATGAATTTATTTCCCTTTTCGTAACAGAATAATTTCCTGTTATCTTCCGAGTTTTTTATATCCCCGTGGGGATGGGAATTTTTAAAATTGTATAAAATATGAAACATGATTTGACTAACTACATTTTCATAGGTCAAATACTTGTTATTCTGATTATGTGCGGCTTCTTGTTTACTATAGGTATAAAATATGTATTCTACTATTATATACCACTATTTATTTTCAAAAATTATTAAAATAATAGCATCTATAGGAGTTGATTAAAGTCGGATCCCAGCATTTGCTTACGTGGCTAAATACACCATCGGAAAGTGGAAAACCTCAATTTTAAACCTACTTACAAACTGAAAGTCTAATTTCATCCTGTGATCTTTGATCAATAAACAAAGACGTTCAAAAACTATTCTCCCAGCTTTCCAACCCGTGGTGTCCCTGGTACTAATAAATGATGTTATACTCTTTCTAAATACAAACCTATAGTATGCGGCCGACCCAACGCAAGCAGATTTTTTATCCAGTGTTCCTGATATTACCTACCCATTATCCCCCACAAACTCACGATTCACAATCTTTACCCCTTTAAAATATTGCGAAGAAATCTGCACTGCATCTCTATGCTGTGACGGAGAAATATACATAGATATATAGGTTATACTGAATTTCTCAAAAGAAATTCTCATTTCAAGAGCCGTGACCACAGCCACCCAGAAACCGCGTTCTTATTTACTCTACGCCGTAAATTTCTCCAGATGAAGATAAAATTTTATTGGGAAACTTTAGTATTTAAACCCGGCTCGGTGTAAGTTCGGCTGTTTGTCTAGTTTTTGTGATTTTATTACTCCGAGACCCTGAAGGTTTTTAAACAATGGAGAGTGTATTTTAGCGGAAAGTAATTGCTAAGTTGACTTTCGTTCCAGAATATGCATTTGATTTACTGGTCATTGTGTACGTTGCTGTAATAAAATGTGATGTTTATCAGTGTAAAATATGGAAGCAATTGTAAATGGAAGAGAGAGGTATCTATGTATAGTCAAATTTGTATAAAAGTTTACCAAGGCAACTACAACTCTCATCAATAACAGTATGTTTATTATTTTTTTGTAATATGAAGTGTTTTAGCCTAGGCTATATATGTTACTGATGTATAAAGAATTAGACTTGACATTTTTTTAATACATTAACGTAAGCTAACGACAGGTGCTTTTTTTATAGTTTACTAAAATGTAACCGGTATTTTAAGTAGAGAGGTTTTCAGGATCTTTCGCCCGCAATCGTACCTATTAAGTAAATGTCGGTTTTTTTCATAAAATATCGAATCTGTTATATAATTGGTTTTAGCAATAATGAAAACGCGCTATCTCTCTTCAGGGAGCTAAACACTCGTTACTGGTATCAAATTTTAGATCATACTCTCGTGAGTCACTGCGGATTTTCGATATTAGTAGATAGATACAGTAAAATTATGTTATCAGTAGAAAATAATTGATATTAAATTAACAAAACTAAAATATAAAAAAAAAACCTGACATATCTATATCACGTCCTTAAGTAGTATTAAGGGATATACCTAATCTCTAGAGAATACCTTTGTAACTCCGCATTATTACTATTTTACTAACCCTAGTCATTAAGTTTACTAACAAAGTATGGATTATTGTTGTCCGAAATAAAAGATTTTTATTTTGTTTTATTTTTTATTATAACGCTTTATATAATTGTAACGAGTACGATATAATAACCTAAAATCGTTAGATTTTTTTGTGTTTTCTAACGAATCGGTTTTAATCATGAGCACTAGAATTGTCTCTCGAGGCCAAAAAAATCTACGGACCATAGGTTATGATATCGAAGTAATTATATAAATACAACATCATAGTCCCAAGGGTTGCCTTCCTTATTACTCTTAAATATATAACTATATCTATGGTAGTCTATGACAGTCAACCTTTAGACCACTTATAATTTCATTACCTTATTTCTTAGTTTTTCAGGTAAATAGTTTCAGGATTAAGTAATCGTTCCAAGAAATAGTAAATTGTATTTTCGAAGGTACGAGTATAATTTTAATAATTTTATTATGACTTAAAACGGGTAACATACCATGACCATACCCGTTTTAAGTCATAATAAAGTTAATATTGTTAAAAATTATAATTTAAGGAGTATATCTTTATTTCATTTCAACTTGTACACTACTAGTTATGTGAAAGATTCATCGCAAATCTTGCACCATGAATCAAAAACTTTAGAAACAAAGCCATATAAGTCCCATTAAATAAAATGGACGATAACTCTCGTCTTTCCCGAACTGTTTCCGTTCTAATATTTCCGCACGCTTTGCCGGTAAACAAACCTTATGTCAAAACTGACACTGACAGTGACAGGTTACCAAGACAAGCCGAGACCATTATGGAGAGGTTTTATTGTCAGTTTTTATGAAATAAGTAATAGAAGAGCATAATTATTGACATGATAAATTTTAAATGACACAGCTCTTTTATAATTTATTCGTTTCAAATACAAATCAAAACAGACTAGGTACGCTAATAATGTCTATGATGTCTGGAATAGGTACTATTATCCAGCAATCATTAAAGCGGGTATATATAATAATTATAATTACAATTAGATATAGTTACACAGTACAGCTGACGACAAAATATTATAAAGGTGTAAGTAAAAGCTATTATTGCTATCTACTTTTAATATGTATACTATTAATTGTTTATTATGTATTATAAACAATATGTATGTCTATTATATTAAAAATGTCTAGTACCCGTAACACAAGCTTAGAGCTTACCACTAGATGTTGTTTTGTTGATTGTGCGAACATATTTATTTATTTATTACTTTTGATTGTTATGTATCTAAGTCATTCGCGGTCATGTCAACTATTTAAATTTTAATTGGACATTGTAAAACGGGCCTATATGTATGCTGAGTTCAGATGCGATGGTCCGATATCGTCAAAATGAACATGTCATCGGCATACTATTGCTTTGTAGGCACCGCTCATTTGGCTTGCATAGACTGATGGACTGCTCGCTATTCCTCTAATTGGGTCTGCGTTGAACTACTGGGGAAATGTTATTTGATGACTTGGCGGTAGAAATATTTAAAAAATATATATATATCGAGGGCTTTTTTATTGCCTATTTAGTTGGAAACCCTAAAGTAACTGTAGAGGACATCAAGGAAAAGAGTGTTATATTTGAACACTGCACAATTTATTTAGAAATACTTAAATGTAATGAATGACGTGTTGATGAGCCGCGATGGTAATGTGGACTGACGCGGGCGCTGCATCCCGCGCCCGGCGGTCCCACGGTAACAGAAATGCTGCGTTGCATTTCTGTATACTATACATATTGTAGTAACTGAAACTAAATATAGGTATATAAGTTTCCCAAATAGCGCTCCGCCTCGCAATCTTTAAGTAAACATTTACAGGAAACTTTAGTCTCCGTGTGAATTGTAGCCAGTGGAAAATTGTTGATTTTCTTAGTTTCTAAGAGTCTTAGTTCCGCAGAAGTTTGTCTGGCAACTGGAAAGTTTCTGATAGGGACGAAGACGCATTATTTTTAAGAGATAATCTTCGCTCCGACGGAGCTTGGAGTATATACCGATATGTTCGACAGCTGGTCTGTATGTGCTGTTGAATGTGTTTTCTATGTATTTAGGAACTGGCACAGCTGCCAAGAATTTTCATGAACGTCTTGTCAAATCTGTTGTTAAAGCTGTATTTTTATTATTTTAGAGGTTGATATAATGAGGTTGACAATTTGAATTTTCACATTCACACGAATCTATACATTTTTATGTTTTGTAGTGGTTTATCGAGTTTTTAGTTTTGGTCTTTGTGACAGTTCTAAAATGGTTCTGAAAGTAATCTGCCGTACAATCAAGAGTTAAAAAAAAATGTGTTTCTGGGCTCTGCAGAATGCGGAAATTACTCTGTCTGTACGTCCGTAAAATGTCCTTCTAGGAAGAACTATTTTGACGCCGACAAAGCTATTGAGTAAAAACATACCAAACATAATGACCCAGTAGTCTTCCCTTAGGTGGATGAGATTTTGCCAAAATAGTCCCATGATTTAAAAAATAATAATGATTTTCAATTCCATCACAAACACAGTCGTAAAAGACATCTATTATTAACCCACACAAGTATCAACGCTCAGGCCCATCAACGCCCCAGTAATCGATCTACAAAACCACTTTATCTTTGACACACTTTAATTAATCTTGGAAGTAATTTAAATTAAATCCGGCAAACATTGGACCCGGCATTTATCCCGAAATTGAGAGGCCAAATAGACCCGGCGACTCGACAAACATCTGCAAGGAACGATGGCGTAGAATGAAAGCGCTACACATGAATATCTCAGTGATACTGTGAAACTCGAATAAGGTTCATATAACTTCATCGTGCTCGTGAGATCCGAATTATGAAGCGAACGAGACAGAACATGATAAGTACGAGAATACCGCTGAGAGTACGGATTTTAATCGAGAGAGAGAACTGTGTTGAGTAAAGGTGAGAAAATCTTTGTCGGTTATTCAAATAGAGCAAACATTTTTGAACATTTCATCCAATCTGGGCAAACAAGTATCTCGCGATAAGATACAGACGTCAAACGTAAAATTCATGTTAAGTTCAATTATAATTACGAGTTCAATAAATAAATAAATACTGAAAACACTTGAATTTATTGAACAGATTTTAGAAATACTGTTTTTTACCACAAAGTATACCAGTGGGAAATGCATACAAAACAGTAAAACCTACTAGCAAAACACTATACTAGTCCTCAGGGAGCCCAAAGTATACAATTTGTAAATCCGGATGGCCATTTATCTACAAGACCGGCCAAGAAAGACGAGTGCTCACGATTCTCAAATATTTGCGCTCCAGATTTCCGTACGTTGTCGCTCGTGATTTATCGCAGCATTTCGGACGTGTGAATACGCCTTAATATGTCTTTGTGCATACACCCTAATATGTCCTGTGATTAACCTTACGTTGCTGATTGGTTTGCCAAGCTTCCAAATGGTTTAAGAGTGCTCGATTTCGAGTGCTTCAATTTTTTTATGAACATACCATAAATTACGTACTTGATAATACATTGGAAATTATTTATAACTAACAATCTATCAATCCATCCTACTACGGATGCAAATCATCCTTCTCTTTTATATAATGTTGAAAACTACTGAAGTTTCAACAATCTAAGCAAACAGGCAGCCGAAATGACTTCATTTCATACTATGTACTATGCAAAGACACTCAATCTTAAACTCTTGAAAGATTCTTCAAAATGCGCAATTCGCAACTAGTTGAGCTTCCGCTCTCTAAACCTTGAAGCTTTGATGTACTACTCTATACTACTCACTGTAGCAACTACAAAAGAAAATGAAGAACCCTTTGGTCCTAAAGTTGCTTGGAAGAAATTGTTTTAAAGAAAGAAAGAAAGAAAGAACATTTATTTCGACAACACAAATACAGAAAAATACAGTATATTTAAAACCAAACTACAATAATAAAAAATACAACATAAAAAACAGTACTACTCATTTGGTTGACACATAAACATTGTGAGCCGAAATAGGCGTTGGCTCAGCATGTGCCGAACGGTTGCCGCTCGGCGCTGTTTTTCAGCCAAAGCAATTCGTCCGCCCATTATTATTATTCGATTTTTTTTTCTCTAAGTCAAAGCCAAAACGTTAATTTCCTTAGAAGCACATGGCATACATGGGCAGGTCAGCTTAAAATAATAAAATTAAGTTGTTTAAACAAGAATTTTCAAGGAAATAATAAAATGTCTCGACAATTCGCTTCAATGTTTTATACTGAGTTGAGAAGCGAATAAAACAGCAAAGGTTTATCAGTATTTTTCTCGCTATCTCTCGCAGTTCAATGCAAGAGATACGTCGAATATGCAAAATGTCACAACGTATGGTAAAAAAAAGCTTGAAGTCTCATCTAGAAAACTAAAATTTTGACAAAAATCACGCATGTTGTCGAGTGTCAGTGATTAACTGTAAATTGCTCCCGAATTTTCCGTAAAATATGCGCCTATAAAATGTGAGAATGAACCGGTGTTACCAACAATCAATGCAGTGTCACATAAATAAAGGTAGGACACGCCTGGTAAATTACCTATCGAATAAATTGCGTGGCGCGTCGCGTCGCTAATCAAACAGATAGTGCCGTGAGATATTACACGTCAGCGTTTTAGGGTTGAAAATTGGGATATCTAAACCGAATGTATCTGTCATTGTCAGACTAATGGATCGTTGGACTGGTTTTTAGACATCGAAATTCTCTCCTAGATACGTGTATTCGAGTATATATATTATATCTAAAACCATTATTTTACGACGCATCCATTTCAATCCAATATAAATGAGATAGTAACTCTATCTGTTCCTTTTTAACGTAAAAACTACTGTACTGATTTAAATGAAATTTGGTATACTGATATTCTAGAGTCTGAGAATACACACACACACATAGGCACAGGCTAGTTTTTTAAATAAATAAATAAATAATAAATATTTCCAGACATTTAACACAACAACATCTAGCCCCGTGATAAGCTCTAAGCTTGTGTTACGGGTACTAGATATCTGATATACTTAATATAATAGTCATAAATATATAGATATTTTTTATAATACATATTAAACACCCAGACCAAGGAGATCGTGCTTGCAGAACATACAAACATTTTCTCCTTCACTTTTTTACTGCAGGCAAATGTGATTCTGCGGGATAATCCATTATAAGGCGGAAAACATCGCAGGGCACTATTAGTAACGAATAGATTTTACATTAGGTATATTTACTGTTACTATAACCTACTACCATTTTATTTGTATATTTTTTAAAAAGCTAATCCGTAGCTATGTTGCTATCTTTGCATCTACCTAAGACGTCCCCCAAATAAAATGGTCGGATGACTTAGTAAATTAGGGCTCATGGCGACTGCAGGCCTTTTAACCGAAATAGTTGGAAATCTTCAAAGGGTTATGTCCTACAGCTGAAATTATGATGATGATTACGTGAACTATGTGTCGGCTAGTATTCGTCTTTCATTTGTCACTTCGCATTTGTTAGGAAGAGAGAAAATTTATTTAATCTTACTTAAGAATGTTTGCTTGAGAAGGTATGTTTTACAAGATACTTTTTATGACAAATTTCAGATTTTTTCAGAAAATTCAGAAAAGAAAGAAAGAAAAGTTTATTAAAGTTACCAAAAAACAATAATAAATGACAAAAGATTGAATTGAATGATGAAAATCATTCAGCATTATGCTGTGATAGAGCAAGTCACAACACAGTGCCGTTCTTCCATGATCACCTTGAGCTAGTTGTTCTTAAACTATTAAAACAATTACAATACAGTAAACCTAATTGCAAATATTCATACTTATATAAAGTAATTTAAAACTTTCAGAAAATTTTGACACGAGATACGCTAAATTGAATCATATCATTATTTGGGAAACTTCAGAACAAAGCTATCCAACGGTTATTTGTCAACCTCGATAAAACTCATTCAATTTAAACTCTCGTTCTCTCTAAACAATGAATGATGGACAGACATCCAAAATTAATCGCCGAGCCGGTAATCGATTACATTAATCCGCACAATCGAATGGGCTTGTATCGAGATGCTAATTCGATAGATATTAAATTAGTGACGCGCCGTGTACGTGTAATAGAGTTCTGGTTTATTCGATTTTGCTATTGAATGTAACGTTCTAATTCTTTTTCAAAATGTTTTTTTCGGGCTTTATTGTTACAAATTGCTGTTGGTTTATTGCTTATAGACGAGCTTTGGAAAGGGCTATGCCCTGGGTTTCTCTACGTGATCGAATCAGGAATGAGGAGATACGTAGAAGAACGCGGTTCACCGACATAGCCAAGCTAATAAGCTCACTAAAGTGTTAATGGGCAGGCCATGTAGCATAGCCAGTAGAACAGATGGCCGTTGGGACCCAAAATTTCTCAGATGGAGACCACGTATCAGTAAACGCAGTGTAGGGCGTCCACCAACTAGATGGACGGATCACCTGGTGAAGGTAGTGGACTCGCGTTGGTAACAGGCAGCTACCGACTGAAGTTATTGGAAGTCTTTGAGTTTATGTTCAGCAGTAGACGTCCTACGGCTGAAATGATCATGATATAATAGAATAGAAAATTGTTTATTACACACACCAATAAACAAGAATACAAAATTATTAATAGTAGAATTAAACCTAGCATGCGTAACGGGTGGTCTTATTGCTTAAAGCAATTGAATTCAATTGCATGATGATTGTTAGTAATCGCAAGTCTAACTTATTTTGCGGATAAATATCAAAACGTTTAATAAATGGCATCTAAATCAGAAAGTTTAATATTTTTCGTGACATTTATACCGTTGAACTTTTATTGCGGCAAACCAATTTTATGTTTTCATTTTGATTGGAAAGGTCGTATGAGTGGTTTATGTTGTGGTTCAAGAGTCAATAGTGGTGAGGTTCAATTTGGGTCACCAACCAACTCTTGACTACATCGTTTTTGAGCACAATAAATAAATCAATAATAATAATAATTTATTTTCAATAATAATAATTTATTTTCCAAATAAACTTAATCCATAGGTTACAATACCACAATGGTTCCCAAACTAGGCAAAGCCTGTACTATGGGAACCTCCTTCCATATGTTACAATCAATATTTCCGTCACCTAACCCCAAACTAAGCAGAGCTTGTACTATCATATGGGTGTTAGGTGCCTGATATTCAAAATAGATTATTTTTTTTGTAAATGCATACATATTTACATAGAAAACACCCAGACCCGAAACCAGAAATTGTAGATCGTACAAAATCTGGTCTGGAAGAATTAATCATGTTATTTAAAAGAAGACGTTCCATTCGAGTGATAACCTGGGCAGATTATATTGTTAACTCAGATTTTGGTTTGCTTATTTTGTAGCAGTCCATTTACAGCACCTGTCAATATTTTTGACACAACCGCCTAGAGCTGGCTGATAATATTAGTGTATGTGAGAGAACAGTGTTTCCTGTCACAACCATACAACAATGAACTACTGTTTGTACGCGATTAAACCGTAATTCTCTGTAGACTAAAATTAATCTGTTATCCCTGTGTATCTGACGATTAACGCTTGGTGTATTTAATTAGCTTGTAAGCCATTTGACTAGCAGCAATTACATGTAATCTCGACATGACCTCAATTATAACGTACTTCTGTATGTTCTACTTAATTTTATAGATATGTGAAAGCAAATGGATTTACGGAGCTGAAATAGAAGATCATAAGCAGGCGATACATTACACACTGAAATTGTATTCGCTTTTCTCTTCTTTTTTTTATAAGTTAAGCGGTCAGTTGTTATTTTTTAAGTTTCTATATGTACATAATTTTTTAAATCTTTACTTTTTAATAGACTAAATATAAAGAGGTTTTATTTTATGTTTCTTGAACTGATTATTATGTTTCATAATACATGCGGATGAAAATATCTTAAACTTTGGATAATGGAACGATCTTAATAATTTAAATATTTCAATGATTTCTGGTACAGTTGATGTCGATCGTTTATCCAAAATTTTTGAAAAAAGAAAGCAGGAATGTTTTCATGCTCTTTTATTTTACTTCCTTCAACATTAAAATTAGTGATTTTCACTAACACCCGTTCCCGTGCCTTACAAATTAATCGCCTCAGAAATAAGTATTCGTCGCGCATTAATAAACATACAGACTAAACGTGAACAACTATGCAGTGCAAATACTAGCCGAAAATAACCGCAAAAGTTTGCCCATAAACTATTTCAGCTCGAACAGCCAAGTAGTAGCATTTTCGGTAAAATGCCTGATAGTTAATGAACGCGTACACAAGCGAACAAAAACTATGCAGACTATGTACTTAGCTGGTCAAATAGTTCTTGTATGCAATTCAGATTAGCTCGCGCCACAGTGTAGGAACTTGCAGTTGTGTAACTTCGAGCTAAATTGTAATAGTAAAAGTTTATTTCACAACTTATAAATAAACGAATAAAATGTTTATTTTCTTATCAAATAATTTATTTCTAGTACATTTAGAAAAACAATATTCGCTATCAACTATTACAAAAAAAAAAGAAGAAAACCAAAACATTGAAACAGTGAAAAACAGTTTCTTAATAATAGGCTAAGCTATGGATACTTTAAAAAAAATAATTAAATAATATTCAAGATATATACAAAAAAAAAGATAGGTAATTCGAGAATTGAACTGTACTTCCCGTGTAGTATAAACAGTGTTACGGCAACGTACAAAACTATGAGAAACTATAACAGTTATAATTGCAAATGGCTTACGTAAAACTTTTGTTAAAACGTTTATTACTGTAAAAATTAAATGCCAAATATAATCCTTTAGGTCAGTTGAAATTTGAAACTTTGCCGATCGAATAAAAACATCGCTAAAAAATAACAGAGCGATTGGCTTTATTTCGGGAAACACACCATCCTTCCCATTTTTTTATTCAGTTACTCTCTTTAAATGATCTATACTAATATTATTAGGCTGAAGAGTTTGTTTGAAAGCGATAATCTCATTAAGTACTGGTCGGATTTGAAAAATTATTAGATAGCCCATTTATTGCCTTTTTCCTAAATAAACGGTCTATAAGCTTTTTATCGCGAGAAATTAGTTATTTTCCGCAGAAAAATCTAAAAACTCAGGCAACACCGCCGTGTGTATAACCCGGTCACAATATCTTGTACGGTGGCCAAAAAAGTTTTTTCGAGAAATGTGAAGGAAAAAAAATTACTAACCTTTTCAGATCAATTTATTATTGATGAAGGGTTTGTTATAAAAAACATTAATTTCGCATTCCAGCGAGGTGCACAGATATTCTGACCGGGTTATAAAGCTAGTTTATACGCATTTTCAACAGTCCCGCAGGTTGAACAAGGTAGAACTTGAACTGTAATCTAGTTCTCCTTCAAGTCTAGCCGCTGTGACTATCTGTGCGTCCTAAAGTTTGATCGCACGTTCATTACCGATGGCCTGAGTCGACGAACTAAACTAATTTGCACTAAACGCCACAGACACTGGTGGAATAAGTTTCAAGGAACGTTTATTAGGCGAACAATTGAATACAGTTGGCTTACTGCCGGAGTTTCCTTACACTGTGGCTTCAAGACTTTGGATCGGGCTAGGTGGTTTTCCATTGAAAATTTTAATTACTCTTTTATGTTTTCGTGAATAATATTTTCCAAGCTTAAATCAACTCGCGGCGTTTTCAGAAAACAATAAGTGAATCATATTTTTCAATCTGCATAAATCCAATCAGTGAGCACAAATAGCGTTCAAATTTTATTCAAAGATATTTTGAGAATAATGAGCAAAAAGTTTTATAAATATTTTCTGCAAGATTTTACTCAGATGTACGTACTTTACATCTGAGTAAAATCTACGAATTTTTCTATCGTTTTCGTCCCTTCTCTAACGAGCTAAGTCAAATGTTCGATTTATGAAGAACCGATCGGGTACGTTTTACTTCTGGAGTGAGTGTGACTAAATTACTTATTGGCAATCGAACTGCTGACGTCACAAAATGATGTGTTCTCAAAATACCAGAAGTACAGATATGTTGGCTGTGTTCTGGCAGGAATCTTGATATGAAATGAAAATATTTATTAAAAGTGAAAGACACAAATAACAATGGCTAATAAGCTAATGTTCAGTGTTATCAAATTCTCGTCAAATACAATGAAATACATAATTTGTAAACAATTATTATTCCTATATCCACCTATCTATTTATTTAGGCATGTAACGATCAGGTAGGTTCGTTTTATGATAAATTTTAAATTTATGTAGTAGCTTGTATTTCTCGTTAGTAAGGAATATTAATGGATATTTTAGGACCATGTTAACTAAAATTGTTGCGACATAAATGAGATCTGTAACATTCATTTTCATTAACATTTTCATTCAACACTAGGAGATTTCCTTTATTAAAGACACTTCACGGCACAGCGTTGCCGTGTGTTATGCATTTTCCCGCAGTAAAATAGCCGGAATTTAATCAAATTGGGCCAGTAGTTCCCGATTAAAGCCCGAAAAAAAACAATGGAAAACATTAAAAATTCAAAATGTAAAGCACATATTTTTATAGCATAGTATAAACACAACTATTTAATTTAAGATTAGATGTGTGAACAAGTCCGCTACATCAGGGAGTTGGGCTGGTGGCGTTCCACAAAACACTCCTAAGCGAGATGTCAGTGCAGATTTCTATTCTCCGTTTTAGAATTAGAATAAGGGGAACTTACATTTATAATATGTGTAAGTTAATTAATTTAGAACGCAAATGAAACCACACACACACAGGCTGAGAATACAGAGGATTCGGTCGGTTATTAAGATAGTTTGTACGAGCCGTGATGTGCAAGTTAGCTGCAAGTTTTAACGAGCAGGTACCGGTTCGATCTAACTTCGGCTTAGTGCAGTTTTGAAGCTGGTATCAACTTAGCTGTGCGAAATACAAATGTAACTTTTAAGGGGTGTGTGTGTGGTTTGAATGACGTCATAGTTTTGGATTAAAACTCTATAAACCTCATCATAATCGCGGCAACTCATAAATATAGAATCCCCTTAGACCGCGAGCACGATTTTTATTTTTCTTTTCTTATTAGTAGAATAGTACTAGCTACCCCGTTGCAGGTTTGCGAATACCTTCCGCTTTATATACTCAATCTAGGTATTGCAGAAAACCGGATACAGATTCTTTCCGTATGTTTTTCAGAGTGTGTATGGTTGGAGTGACGTCATAATTTTGGTTTAACTCTCTGTATACCTCATCATAATTTCGAAAACTCATGAATATAAGCTCCTTAGACCTTAAGCCTCGTTTTTTGTTAGTTAAAGCTTACTAGCTTTCTACAAATAGTTTTAAATTAAGTCGCTTTCGCTGTCTTTTCGAGCAGATACTTTAAACTACTGTTTTTAACATTCGATTGAGTGATTCGAGGGAGAATAAAATTGAGTAACGACAGATTTACGACTACTTTTAATCATATATATTGAGATTTATTTTATGGACAAAAGCTCCAACAGCAATTAGGAAGATAACAATCAAAAACTATTAATTCACGATATTTCGGTAGCATTCACAAATTGGAGCGTACTCTATTAGAGTAGCTGCCAATTTGGACTGCCTTCCCAATTATAGGAGACGAGGGAAATATAGGTGTCACGTGGTTTTAGTCACGTTAGTAACTATGCATTTATCTTGCTTGCAACAAAATGGTGGCAATTCACATGCCTAAACTTAACCAAGATAACGAAGACTAAAATGACAGATGATGTATGTGTATATTTTCGGGCAAGTCACTCAACAACAAATAGTTTCATAGCAAGCTCTAAGTTTGTGTTACGGCCACTAGACATCATATACTTAATATACATATAATGATATCATGTCTCATGTCGAGCTATCGACTTGATAAATCGTTTTAATGACATATTTGCTGACAAGCCCAATAAGCTCTTAAGCATGATATTTTTATTTTATTATTGTCTGACATTTAACATTAATATATGTTAATTGCATTTATTTTTTTTTATTTTATCTTAAATTGATTTTTAATTACCATTGACATTGTTATCAGAAAAATGTTTTTAAGGTTTGAATGTGTTGGACCCTAGATTGTAAGACAATGTGTATATTTAATGAATAAATGAAAACTAGATATTTTTGTTTATTAAACATATATAATACACACCCGGGCCAAGGAGAAAATGCTTATTTATTGTATTTATATGCTGTTATCTTAGTTTTAAGCACGTTGTGAATTGCCACCATTTTCAATCGTTGGCTTATCTGAGTCAGAATAAATCGATAGCAAATTGAATTTGAAAGCTTGTAATTGGCTATTCCCTTTGCGAGGTAAGTTATAATATATACATTATGTCTAAACTTGGCTAATAGAATTCTGAGCACATTATGTGGTGACATTGCAATGATTTAACGTCTAATAATTGAACATATTGTCACCGTGTGCAAATGTTTTGATATTTATGTGTAACTAATGAATTCGCTCATGTAAATTTTATAAGTTTCCGTTTCTATGAAGTTGAAGTATGTTATTATATTTATATGTATTTTAACAGCAGAAAAATACATATAAATAAATCTATATTTATATCTATGTATTTTTCTGTTAGGGTGTAAATTAATTTTTAACCTTTTTTCATATTATTTATAGTTTTTATTTATAATCATTTACTCTGTCGATTGACATGAGTTTCATCAAAGTCCGTAGAACCACGATTCGATTTTCTAAACTTTTTAAACCCAAATATCTCAGCAACTGTACACCTAGGCTTTATTTGATAATTTTTTGTTTCTTTCAATTTACATTTATTATTTTTTGACATGCGTTTCATGACTGGCATGGTACTACAAAATGGCGGACTAGGTGGATGCCAAACTCCATGCCGGAACCCCTTTTATTCCTATTCTGACTTGAGTCACACTGCTACGGGCGGTGGTGCCAAACTCGGCCTCTCAATAAATTGTCGACCGAACATTTGGAGGACTCACTGCGGTTTTAGTCCTACATCGTCTGTAGTATTTTATTTTCTAAATTGAATTTCGATATTGGAAATGTAATTTATGTCTTTTGAGCAAATTCTTAAGTGTTGATTCAAGAATAGAAAATAATAAATTCTTTATTGTCGAAATATGTTATGATTAGGAAGGATTCATGGATAAATAATATATGAAAGCGTACTAAAACATTACTCAAAATCAAATTTAAGTCAAAACTGTACCAAAATATGTGTAATAAGTTATTTAATACCGTTATCTAACTCCAAAGAAATGTCACAAAAGTTTTTCTCAGGATAAACTTAGCTGCGAGCCTGAGAACTTATCTAGAGCACTTCTGAGAATGTTCACTGAAGGCCCTCGGGAATCTAATTCAAATTACTTGAGTCATGGCTTGATGTTAACAGAGTAACGCTTGAGATTTGAACCCTGATTACGTCGGATGGGATTATGAAGAGATTAGATGGTAGGTTTGTTACGACAAAGTGGACCGGAGACCTTTGTCTTACAATGTTAGAGTTATCAGTAGCACTATGGTGAATCTTAGAACTATAATCTTGTATGGAAATGACAAAGTTTGAAAACTAGAAGTATTTTGTAAATATTTATTAATATTTATAATATTGTCTCCCCATGTCTGTCTGAGCTGTTTTATGATTGTAGAATCAGTTTAGTTTTAGACAAAGTCTCTTAGATACAATTCCTTTCTAAATGGCCAAAACAAAATAATTTTAAAACTCGAGATTAGTATCTTCCGCGATATGTAGCCCTACCACTAGTGGTTAAGACTGTTGCAGATTGTAAGTGGCACCTCGTGGTAGGGCTAAAGAATACAAATCATTATGAGCAAATAAATTAAGGTAATCAATTTTATAACAGTTTGAAGTTATCAAAATAATATATATATTAATTATATTGACTTTTTAGTAGAAATAAAATTGATACCTCGATCAAAGCACCCACGCAGCATCGCAAAATAAATTTGACTACTGATAATCAGATCCAGCCATCAAAATTCAGCTCAGACGTAAATTGGATCGCTTCAAACAATCCGTCTATACAGAATATTTCTTAGGAGCATATATGAAAATTGTATGGCATTTACCGAATTCTATTCAGCTTCCACCGATCGACTTTGAAAGCCGAAAACCCGAACTAATTTGCATGAAGCCCGTACAGGGATTGTGTTCCAATTAGGGTGGATTCCATGGGCAGGTGGAGATCGGGCCAACTTATACATTAAACATGTGAGGTTGACTAGATCGATTCCTAAATATTTTGTGTTTTTATAATTTTAATAAAAAATAACCCTTTTATGATCACTTTGTGGTCCTTCTATCTTTCTGCCTATCCTTTTTCTCAGGAACGCGTAAAGAAATCAAGCTGAAATTTATATCGAATACGCAGGCCTACAAGAAACTAACGCGATCAAAAGATACAGCCGTTTATGTCACAAAATCCGCAAATGTTTGGTACAGTCATCCTAGAATCTTCAAATTTGTCATAAAGTAATGCCATATATCAAAGATTTGGGAAAAAGCTGCAAACAGCATATTTTTAATAACATCATGTAAAAAAAATAACTACCCCTTTGTAAATGAACGCGTAGTAGTATTAAATTGAGATTCATAACAAATTCTTCCTACAGGTTTGTACGAACCTCTCGGTGCGCGTGTAAGACTCGCACTTGGCCGCTTTTGTTGTATAGAGACACTTATATTATGGGAGTTAGGAATTATTAGGCGAAACAGTCCATATTTTTTAGCGTTAAGTTTATATGAAATACAGAATAATCCGGATTAACGGATGAGATACTACACGTCGGGTAGTGAAAAGGTGTGCTCTTTATTCATAACGAAATAACACGGCAAAAGTTCACTCGAAAAACCGCACCAAAACGAATTTTTCCATATTCGATTCTATACCATAAATCCTTGAATTTATGATTCAATTCCCTATATCCAAGCCCATTCTTTTGTATAATATCTGAATGGCTATAACAAGTGAAATTTTGCGCCCAAAACGATAAATCGAGTGGAATATCTCAAACTATTCAAAATCAGTCTCCCTCGGAATGACGTCATATATCTTTGGAGGGAATTATCCCGCAAATTTCGTGTTTCGTGATTTTGAGTAAATTTCTTTTTTGCTACGATTCAATGAATTCACACAATTCGCAGGAAATGATTATTCGTTAATTTTACTACAAATTATTTAATAATTAAGTGTTTCTGGACTAAACCCAACATTAACTAACCTTTAAAACAACTACGTGCGTTTTTGTACTATTTTATTTTATTCGGAAAACAAACAGTTATAATGACTTATCCTAAATACACATATCAATAACTACCAACCATTTATATGTTTTCGCATATTGATCCTAAATAACACACGAAAACTTTCAAATAACAAAATTAAAATTAACATTATTTTTAAACTTAACAATTACTAAAAAAAACACACAAAGAGAACAAAAAATGAAAATGAAATAAATTTGAAGAAGATTGAATTTGGTTAAATGTATATAAACTAAAAGAAAAAGAAAAACAAATTACAAAGAATTAAACCACCGACTGGTCAAAACATTCTTGACTATGAAAGTTAGGTGTCTGATTTACCTACAAAATAATTAAAAAAAAACTTAGTGTAAACCCAATCAAGTCGTCCTTTTTTCTATATTTATAGGCAAGAACTAGAACATGGACAGCATCTGAAATTATATAATTGAATACTTTTAGAAATTTAACTGAAATGCTGATAATATCAGGCCCATACTTCCAAAGGCATATTTCATTATCTATATAAAATATTTTTTTCGTATATTTAAGATTGTTTTTCAAAAGGAAATCCTTCGACTGTAATCTTAATCTTAGCAGGCAGCCACCTCGGCTAAACGTACAAATGCGCGCCGTCCCTCATACTGACAATGACAAAAAGGGGACGGATTGGACTACGGTCCACATATACATACATACCTATAACAATGCGTACCTTACTCGTAAGCCGGGCCGTAGAGAAACACGTTCTAAATGTGTGCTTGAGATGTATAAAAGTAATTTATAAGACCACGAAACTCTGAAATAAATTAAATACATAATTTATAAAAACTTTAAACCTATTGCTATTATAAAATTAGTAGGTTTTCAACACGATTCGTATACAAAACCGACTATTTATTTAATAAATAAGAAATTCACAATACAACGCATATTTTAGACTACTACAATTTAGACTTATTCATCATCATCATCATCACCATATTCCCTATTAACGTTCCCTGCGTACTGCTGGGACACAGAAACTTCTCTCTTGACGAGAGAGATTAGGCCTTAATTGACCACGCTGCCCGATTGCGGGTTGGTGAATGTCACATGTTCTTCAAACTCTTTTAAAGTTCTTAGAACATGCCGGTTTCCTCACGATGTTTGTCTTCACTGTGAGCACGTGTTTAAAGCGCACCTAAATTTGCTTTTTTGTGTTTATTATGTTCTGGTTTTCTCCGTTAATGGACTTGTTTTTAAATTTTCATATAAATAACACGAGTTTAAGGTTCTAAGTTAACCTATGTTTTATTTATCTGGGAAGATCCATTTTGTTGGTGACAAGAACATATGTCTGTGAGATAAACTGTAAAAGGTGAATGCATTCTTAAAAGCATTCCGATTTATGGGCTTCCAATATGTTTGCGACAAAAAACTACAAGGGAGGTATTGGAACGGACCCCGCGAATACAGGGACATACTTAGGATGGAAAGAAGCTTTCTTTAATAAAAAACTCGCTTGTATTGTTCAGACAAAAAACAATCCAATAACTATATCACTTACCTGAAAACAAAGCTACAAAGTGTATCGATTTAATTTTGTCTTTTAAAACATTCTGCCATAATGCTTTATACTTGCGATGTTGCGCGCGTAATAATAGTTTTTCTAATTATTATTTTTACTGGGAATACTGTTATATATATAATACGCACCAAATTTCATTCAATTGGGCTTGGCTGGCAATATTATTTTTTTCTGTGGTAAGAAGTGGCTTATGTATTATTCTGATATGTAAGCTGTATTATTGTGAAGTTTCATCAGAATCCATTCAGTAGTTTTTGCGTGAAATAGCAACAAACACCCTCACAAACTTTCGCGTTTTTAATATAAGTAAGATGTATTGATATTATAAAACAAATCTACTTTATATTACTAAAACAACAGAAAGTATTCCTTAGTACAGAAGTTTATTACAACTAACAAAAACATGGTAGAATGTTCAAATGACTTTTGCTTCACGACTTAAAAGTAGGAAATAAAAACGACTATATTGCTTCAACATTGCATAGAGAATCAAATTGAAAGAGATTATAAAAGTTGAAATGGAGCTGCAGTTTGTTAAGATATGCTTTAAGATGGACACTTTTATGGCGTTTGAAGATGAACGTGACAGGTTTTTGGCATTTTATTTTTCGAAGTAAAGACGGTCGGTCGCTTGGCAAAGACTGATAAATCAATAAAATCATAGAAATAACAATTCAAACACATCCAGGTTTGCGATTGAACCGTGAAGTGTTCAGACGCGTACTATTCGGATACAGATACAGAAAATTCCGCATTAATAATATTAGTAAGGATTACATACTTAATTCGAATTAATGTACGTTGGTCAACCACACATTAAATTGGGTAAATGTATTATTTCAAAGTTTCAATGATTGTGTTTCGTAAATGCAAATGTTGAACACAGCAACCAATAGCTCAGGTCAAATTAGGCATAATACACTGTACACTAATGGGGTATCTCTCATGCATAATTCTGTCAAAATATATTGCTAATGCACTTCATTAATTGAATTAGAGTACAATTAGATGGGTAATTGCATTGTGCGAGGTAGACGAATCAATTAAGCAATTATGTAGCTTACGTTTAATCAAATCTATATGTAAAAGTAAGCTAATGGACAAAAATAGTATTTTGAATACTCATTAACAATAAAATAGTTACTTCAAGCAAATTCTCAATTTTGTACAACTCCCACGGACTCGAGCTTGATGTCGCGTTAAGGTTTACTTAACGTGTCTTCAAGCTCATATAACTAATTTATACAATAAAAATAAAGCAATATGCACATCACCAAAGCCGCCGGCGGATAGTTGGCTTAGAAGTAATTAATTTAGTGGAATATATTAATATAAAAAATTATAAAAATTTTCATAAGCCCATTATTTCCCATGAAAATCAAGGATCGATAAAAATATTTAATTTCCAGTGGATAAATCCCATTTTTTTTCTTAAGAAAAATACTGTCAACATCTAACTCGAAATTATAACTCACAGTCACACTTTCAAGATCTTTATCTTAAAACAATACCCCCTGAGTGTTCCCTGAAACGGGCCCCGTAGTAAGATACACCAGAGGTAATTTAGAAGGAAGTAGATTTAAGAGATGCATTTACTCCGGTCCACCTGTGGCTTATTTATGGTCGGAGAAAACGATTGCTGTGAATAATCTATTTTTGAGAATGTTCCTCGAATGCTTTGCTTTAAATCGGAATATGAATAATGCTCGCTCAGTCTGAGAGTGTTTGATTAAGTAAATAAAACATATGCTGTCGTATTGAGAAACTAGCTTTAAAGTCGATTATATGAAAAGAACACCGTTATCATTTATTTTGGTAAACAGTAAATAAAAAATATACGAACATACTTAGTGTTAAGCATAGTGTGCCGAATATTTTTAGTTACGTTTGTGTTATAATTGTGTGCGTATTAATAAAGAATTATTATTATACTTTTAGGGCTGATTTTTACTTGCAAACAGGTTATTTATATCTTATATTATTTTCATTAATTTGAGAGTCAAGACGATTGAAAAATGGACACAGGGGTTTTGAATTGGCTAGATAGGAACAATTTTCTCACACACACACAGGAGAAGCTCTCCCTGATTAATCCCTTATGAATTAATTATTATTCCTTCTTTAAGGTTATAGGAACGACGGAGGTTATATATGTATAATATGGTCATAGTTTTCGTGTTATGCGAGTTCACTATCCACAGAGTACAAATATAATATAAATAAATCACTGCATTCTCTTAAAATTACTCGGCTCACTTTAGTTGCTACAGCAGGCTTATTGCAAAACCACACGAACGCCTTAAAGCTTGCCTCCGAACTGCGCCTGTTCTCGAACTTGCCAGAATGTTCCACGGACAGGAAGTTAGTTGGAAATTCGGCGTCCATTCGAGACCACAGCGCGTGACTGCAGTATGCTAATTAGCACCTGCTAAAGCCGCGGACATGCTAAGTTGTATACTCTGGCTAGTTACCACTGGTTTTTTTTGCTGACGTGGGCTTATGTGATTCATCCATAGGTAGAGGAACTTAGAACTAAAAGGTTTTTAGATAGAAGTGTGGATGGTGTGGAATAAAGCTACATATTCTAATCGCTTCTTTGCTCGTAGTGTAAAAAAAGCGAAGCGACCAGATACTATAAATGTATTTCCTATTTATCTTAAAGTACCTATGTAAATGGTTTTGTATCTTGTAAGTATACAAAATGTGTGAATGTGTAAGATCATCATATAGACCTATATTCAACACAGTGTCCACACACCTGTCCTATATTCACATATAGGACAGGTGACAGTAAACAAAACAGAATTGCAACTTTATAAAACTACCTATTTATGTCAGTTGAATTGGGCGTGCATTCTGAAGCCGCGTCTGCAGTATGCTAATTAGCGCGTGCCGGAGTCGCCACACAACTTCCCAGCTCGTCTTTGTCGACTTGAAACTGTAACTAGTTACAACTGGTTTGATACTTCATCATCGTCATCAACGTTTTAACCGCTGTTAGCTGGCTTTTAGCTTTTAGATATACGAGAAATTAAACTCAATATCAGTTAAAGTTTCCGTAATCTAAGATCAAGGGGTGAAATTTTGCTGTGCTACAACACAAGTTGACGAGAAATAGATAGAACACTATCCACTTCGCAACTCAGTGTAAAACATATTTCCTTAATTTTAAATTTAAGTTTTTTTATTAAATACAAAATAAATAACTTTACGTTGATTGTCCACCAATATTTTACTTATTCGATTTAATAACAAACAGTAATTGATTATCATCATTTAAGATAAAGAGTGTCTATAATTAATTAAGTCAGTTTATTGAACTTTTACATTTCATGTCGCGTACACGAGAATCAACTTTTAATTATTTTGATTTTCCCAATTGAAATTTTCCTGGCATATCCTTTCTCGAATCTAGAGAATCTGTGTACCCAGTTTCATTTAAATCGGATCGGTTTTTGCGTGAAATAGGAAAAGATAGACAGAGTCACTTTCGCATTTATAATATTAGTATGGATAGTACGTCACTCACAGCGCAGCGCACTAAAATGAATTCTAAAATGTCCACGCATTTTTATATAGCTTCATTGTTTTAGAGTGTTGGCAAATTGAAAACGTTTCAACCAATACAATGAATAAATTGTCGAGTTTTTGTTACAGAACTTTTTAATTGCCTTTCAATAAAATGTTACTGTATATCCATCATAATTTTTTTAAGCTACTACGTACAAACAGTTTAATTTATTCGATTTACAAAACCAAGCTCAGCCTAGATAATCATCATGTTTTTGTTTACGTGCAAGATTATTTTAAAGGTGTGTAATTATATTACATAATGGAATTATATCAGCCGATGGACAGAAATTTTATAAAATATTGAATATAATAGAATGTCTTTATTGCTCCAAACATGGTTTAAAGGTGATAATAATTACATCTGAAGTCCTCATGTTTCACTAAAATCTAGCGTGCAATGATTTAATCAAATCAAGGACAAATGTCACAATAAAGTCTTTTCATTCAACCATTTAAATACATTTATCTTAAATAAATAAATAAATAATTACAAGACGTAACATTTTATCCTACTCATATAATTTTATACCAGTTTCACACAAAATTTATATAGCATGTCTAAACGCAGACGTCTTTGCCACAACCTACGGGTTAACTGCTTTCGGAATCTGCCTTGAAAGAAGCTCAATCGTGTATTATTGTGTACGCTCTCTACGGCGTAGAGGCTCTACGAGATACGAAGTGCTACGAGCTATCTACGCCGTAGAAGCTTATTTTGCGTAGATATGTGCTAATCCCATGAATTTTATATAAGTTTTTAACAACTAAAATTGTATCTTTTATTGACAAATGTATGGGATTACAAGATGTTTTAATCTCTAACAGTCGTAGGGCTACATTATTCATTTGCTGCGCACTTTTATTTTATAACTAGGCACATATCTGTCGTTGTCAACATATCCATTCAAGCTTATACATTTATGATTGAAATTTAATTCATTGGATGATATTTATTATTTAATAATTTTAATAATCACTATAATTAAGCTAAGTCTACATCCCTGAACATAGTTAGGTCTGACAATGTTTGCTCTTAATATTTTATCCAAAATCCTATCTGTCATTAATGTATTTTATACAAAATATTAAAATTAAATTAAATCAAATATCTTATACATTTGATGCAAAGCCTCACTGAATAAAACACAATCTTGAGCATAACTTTGTAGTAAGCGCTGTCAAAGAGAAGCCAACTTGCAATAAAGTCCAAACAGGACACGCCGTAAAGTGAAACTGGCACGTCAACCGTTCCTCCGTTTCAGACTCACCGAGGCATACCTCCTGCATGCTATAAATTACTTCCCAGCAAAGAGATCTACATCACAAACAACAAACTAAATGTGCTATGTGAAGACAGAGTTTTGAGCACTCTATAATATGGCGTGAACGTTCTCTTTTCTCCTATGTTTCCAACGTTCTAAATTTAAATTTGGAATGTATTTTATAGTTAAACGAACCTTTTTTTAGATTATCCCACGGTGTAGCATATAGCCTTCAATAAATTCTCTATCTGAAAAAGAAATAATTTTACAAACCATAACAGTAATTTTTAATAGTAGCATGTTCGAAGTCATCATGCAGACTCTATAATATAAACATAGATTCAGATGAAGCCTAAATAATAACTTCCTTTTAACAAGCGGTATTAATGAGTTTCTTTCCCTTTATAATAAGCATAATATCTGTCGAAGTATTGACATATACATGTGTATGTCATGCTTATGCATCGAGTATTGACAGGTGTAATAGTATTGATCAGTCAATATCTGAAAACATATTTTGCCCATTACAATCCTTTCTGTTAGATCCTCTAACGAGTATAAACGTTACAAAGGTGTACCTCTGCTTACCTTAGAGGTTTTTACTATTTTACAAACTTCTGTAAACATGTACTAATGCTCGCTCAAACTAATTAGGTATGACATTTTTGGAAATATTAAAATTTACTTAAAATACCCATGTAATTGTTTTTTAAACATTAGTTTTATCGCTTAATTTGACTATTTTACTTTACAATACAATCTTATGTTTTATTCTAATTCCTCCAAATAAGTCTAAGAACCATATAACAAATTTGGACAAACACTTATATTAAATTAAACTCGAAGTTATAATATTCCAGAGTGACAGAAACAGCCGCGGGACAGAAGTTCACCTTGTTTGTTTCCTCGTTAAAACTACTAAATGCATCTTCTCACCGCGGCGCCACTGTCGCAACATGGCGGCTCTAAATGAAAAATGGCGTCAATTTACCGGGCAAACGCGGCTAAATTGGATATTTCTCACACTCTAAACCTCCGGCGGGTTGTTGCCAATGTTTTTGCTGTTCCTTGCTTCAGATGTTTTTATTTGTCGAGGCCTGCTACACAAAGGTCCGGAATTTTTTTCCAGGGTGGAACTAAAGAACAAAAAGTATCAAAGTACTTGTCAACATCTAGCTCGCTTTTTGTGAGAATGCGTAAGCGAGGTAGAAAGTTTATATTGGCTTATGATAAAAAATACAGCTAACTCAATTAATAACCATACCTACCGCTGCCCTATAAAATTGTAAGAACTAAGGATATCTATATATTTTCTTGCTAGTATAATTTGGACCATCAGTCAAATCGATTCAGCCATTTAAACTTGAAAGAATAACAAACAAGATACATGCAAATTTTTGGCTTTAAAATATAAGTAAATTAATATTAGGTAGGTACTTATATAATTAAATTAAACGAGTTGCAATTGATTTTGATAAAAATCACTAATTAAAACCATACGCAAATATTGACAATGTAATTTTTGGACAAATTAATCAAATGAAAAGCCGATTACTGATATTAACTCGTAAAATAATTATGGCATATAATTCAATGTAAATGTTTCAATTAATCGGTAACTACAAGGTAATAAATTCTGTTAAAATCTGTCGTTCTGTGAAAGTAACGGGTTTAATAACGATTCCTAAAATTATCCAATTCAATGCTATTAAGTTGAATACAAAATAACATGGTTTATTAAATGGGTGAATTATGGCGGTAATTGCTATTGCTTCCCCTTACTGATTCAAAATAATCTACGTCTTTAAAATACTTCATACTACAACAATGGTTTTAAAATTGTTTCATTTGAGGAGTGTGGAGTATCATCACTGATGGGTACAGGATTTTTCTAAAACCAATATCAAGCTCCTCCCTCCTATAGCATACTTACACATGAATATCTTAAGTTTATAAGAATTCTCAATATATATTAATAAAGAAATAAAGATATAGCTAAAGATATCGCGTCAATAACAACTTAGGTTAAAACCTATCATGTATTTTCATTTTATGGGGCGTAATCGCAGCAGCAGCAAAGAAAGTCTTTTTATCCATTCGTTCTTTGTAGTTTACGTTCGGTCTGAGTCTGTGACAACCATAACACCATACACTCTTTTCATTCATTCGCACTCCCAAAGTCCCAACGCACTTATTTGTCGGTATAAACTCACCTGAAATCTTTGAAGCCAGAGTAATTACAATCAGAATTGAGATCATAAATCGTACCGCGAGGGTCCTCCGAGACCGATCCGGTATCGACGGCCATCAGTTCGATTGGCAGACTACATGCTGAGCATTATCAAACATTAAGATCTATTGAGCTTTTCATTTTGTTGAAGGGTTCATGTTTTTTATGCCAAATTTCCAAAATTATCTAATATATAAAATTCTCGTATCACAGTTTTCGTTGCCATACTCCTCCGAAACGGCTTGACCGATTCTCATGAAATTTTGTGAGCATATTCAGAAGGTCTGAGAATCGACCAACATCTATTTTTCATTTTGAAAAAAAAAAGTTTGCCGGGGTCTGCTAGTCATCATATAAATGTATCTGATCATCAGGCTAGAAGACCTTGTTATTTATTCTAGATGTTTTCTACGAATTAAAACCAATTATAATTTTTAGTGTTTATTGTATATTTATACCTAGTATCTAGTCAAGTACACCTAATACAAAGTTACCTTTTTTGATAAAAATCTCTGATACAAAACCAAGCTGAAATGTCTGAGCTAAAATCCCTTCCTAAACTCGCACAGTGATTTAGGATCCTAAGTACTATCTGCAAGCCAGGTATTGTTCATCAATAAGCCTGACTGAAGACCCCAGATACTTCCAATACCGTATTCCTAGTTTTCCACATTCATCAGTCCGATTGGCTTCGCTAGGGCGAGTGCACCAATTAGCAAACTTCTATAAACGTCAAACTTGTCCTAATGAGAAAACTTGCGGAGTGAAACGATCCGTACATATTTTTGCGCTGTTTGAGATATGGCTACAGAAATATAACGTTATTATGTTTTTATATGCTTTGGGAAGTTTGTATTTCATTTGAAGTTTATATGTGCTCGAAGGCTCTTTGTGAAAGAGGTAGTGAAAGGAGGGAAGTTTCTGCTTGACGGCGGCCGTTAGTTTTTGTAAATAGTCATGTGGGTTTCGTGTGACGTTTTTTGAATTATTCGAGTAAAACTAAATTGTTCAGATCTTGTGTATCTTTGTTATTAAATTAGACAATGGATGAAATATAGAGATCTATTGCGCTCAATGGCATGTGACAAAGCGAGACAGACACCTAGCTCTTAGCATGACTAACCATTGGCACGTATCATTGACATTACTTAACATTACTCAGTTTACTCGGATTTTGTAAAATAAGCCCTTCATTTTATATAAATCTTAAAAAACAAGTTAAGTTACAATTGTTACAAATAATAAATTGCCATTTTATAACATATAACACCGTAAATTACCAGTCTTACTTACATACTATATTACTTATAACTCCGTAAATTACCAGTCTTAAATACCAGTTTTCGGCAGCTCAAAGCTGCTCGAATATTATGCTGAGCGTTTACCTTTTTTGTTGCCTTTATTTTATTGTACTGTTCATAGTATATAGATTTAAGTTGACCTGTCCATGTAAGCATAGGCTTCTAAGGAAATAAACGTTTTGACTTTTGACTTTGAGTTTTAAGTTTTACTTTGTGGCACAAAATAAATAATTTATTATTATTATTAAATTGAACTAAGCACCTTCGGATATCTGTTTGTTAATAAATAAAACCCGCTGGTATTTCCACAATTTGCAAACGGAGAAGTTGTAATCCAACCTACGGAGCGTTCTCAAATATCCCTTTCCAATCAGCTGATCTGTTTTCACAGAGAAGACCGAACAAGGAAAACCGATAGATTCATTTTGTGTCAACTCGCTCCCACCGAAGCAATTAATGTTCCACACTTTCCGTTTTTGCCACTTTGCTAGATACGAACGTGATTCTCGATGTAATTCAATTTGTCTACGGTTTTTCTGGATTTCAATGAATTCATTCAAGTTATCACTTACGCAATAAAATGATGCATAATCTCTTCCTTATCTCGTTTTTGAATGAAAATTGAAACATGAATAATAAAGTTGTTTTTTATATAAGATATAGATATAATTTGGTCCACAATCTCACCTGATGGTATTTGAATAAAAACTTTTTAGACACGAAGTAAATTTGATTTATTAATTTAGATTTATAAATTCATACGTATTTTGAATAGTAGCAATACATATTTTATGTTCGTATAGATACTTGATTTACTTTAAAAAAAATTGACATAATAAAAAATCGCTTATCCTAATGAATTATGAAAAACACCCTAATCCGACTATAATTTTTGGCAAATCGCCCCTAAAATTTGATTAATAGAAATTAAAATCCATTGAAGACAAGCGCTCTCAATCAACGCAAAGTACCTTAGTTAATTCAGTTCAGGCACAAGAGCGCTGAATGGTGTATTGATGGAGTGGCCTGGACACGCTGTACGGCTTAATGATCTAATAAAATAGGACTGCTTCGGGCACGTGACCTGAGAACCGAGGAGGCAGGGCTGCACTCGAGGGGGCATATTAATTTAACTTTAATCTATCTGAGAACGGTTATAAGTTTAGCTTTTAAATCACTTTTGGAAACATAATGTATGCTGGAATGTTTATGTATTTTCTTTCTCTTTCTTTTTGTTGTAATTATTTAATTAATTCTGTAAGCAAGCAAATAAAGGTACAGACACCCTTATCTGATGTTTTGTTATGTATTGAAAGAAAACAAAATGTTGTCTTAAAATCAATACAAAAAATATTAATTCCCTGCCTGAACAAATTTCACCCTATTATACAAAGAATAATTAATATTTATCTATCAATGCGCATAGCAGTTCTTGTTAAAAATTCAACCATTTTGAGTGAACCTAATTGTCTAATGTGACTCTACGGAGAGTCCACGACATCCGTAATTTCACCTGATCTGATATTTAGATCATGAAACCAGTATAAAAACATATTTTAACCTGAAATTATTGAAGGTGCCCGGAAATGCATAGCGTTTAAGTTATGTCTTTTGGCGGAAATCTTGAATTCGGTTGCCAAAGAGCCTTTAAATGCGGACGGCTAAATGCTGAAACAAACTTAAATAAACTGGTTTTATTAGGAGGCACTGTATAGCCGGAAATACTTTTCCTTTTTACAGAGTTTTTCAGTACCATTCTTCAAATAAATTGGTGACAAATACTAAGTAAATACTCACCTACTTTAAAATTTCATTTTATTAAAATTTATTTAGAATTAGATGCTTTTCAGTGTATTGAAAATAGAGTATAGTTTTTTATTAGTATTATTCTCACTCTGAATATGTCAGTTTTTGATAAATTATATTATTACCATTATTTTGTTTAGCCATGATTATAGCGATTTACGCTTAACTCAAAAACCGTTACTCTTTTACGAGTACAAGTTTATAGTCATAATAAATGGGCCTGTATGGTCTAGAATTTGAGCCTAAGTCCGTCTCTGTGGCCCGAGGCGACTGAAGCGCTCTCTAATGGAACAAGTTCGTGCAAGTTTTGTATTGATTGCCTGTTTATTGAATGTGAAATGGCGTTAGCTCACTATTTTCTTCCTGTTGACTCCTCAAATGACTTCCCTTGTTTTTTGTTGTAAGAATGTTAATAAAATCTGGATTATCTGGAGCGTCTTGAGAAAGGGTTGAGAATTGGCTATTCTTTTTTTGTCTGGTGTTTATTGTATAGACCTGTGAACGTAGATAATTTACATAAAAAAATAGTTTATAGTAGTAGTTCGAGACGGCACTTATTTTTTAATCTTTATCAATCGAATTAGTTTATTATATAAAATTGACTAAATATTTGCACGTCTGCTTGTAGGCTGAACAAATGGACATAAACGAGAACTTACATATATTATTGATTATTATGTATTCTCGTAAACAAACAAAATTTCATTTATTTCATTTTATTTCACAAATAGCAAGAAGCGTTATTGACAGTTGATTATTAATATATATTTGTGGACTATTCACACATTATTTAAGTTAGGGATTAACACTACTATCTAAGCAGGTTTATATTATATAGGTTTATATACCTATTATAAAACTTAGCAAACTTGTATTAAGAATATTTGGTTAAGCACGTGGCACGGATATTAGTAGTGAATGTACACAAATATCTCATAAATTGAACCCGTAAGAAGGCAGAGAGCGGATTGGCATAACCTTTAAATAACAATAGGTACTGTTAAACCAGTTACAAATATGGTAGCTCTCCCAATTTCCATCACACTATGTTTCCAACATGTATAGAATTTTATCGAACTTTTAATGGAAATAAGTTCGGTTTGCTTTGCGAATGGGAATAGCTCTGGCGCGTTATTACTACATTGTTTGTGCCGATACAACACTGTTACAATTCATACACAGTAAATAACAATAAAATCGTGTCCCTGTAGGGCCGTCGCTGTACGATTGTTGGATTTTAGCTTGCACATTATGTCTAGCTTTCCGTGCTTCGGTTTGCCAAAGAAAACAATAGGTTTTGGTCATATACTTGGTTATTATTATTATTGAATTATGTTTATTAATTTTAATAATAATATTATTATATTATTAATCTTGACCACATCGTAACTTTACATCAGGTGAGATTGAGGTCAAATGAAGACTTATCTAGCATAATATACATATATATATATTAATTACTGCTGGATAAAATACCTAAAATTTCCCTGTCCTTGTATTGTACAACCACATGTTTATACATTTTGTGTAATTATATAGCTTACCAAAACTAGGACGACGTGGTAGACCGACGATGAGATAGCAGGACGTACTCGATGCCGACCTAAAATTTTTGGCCTGAAATAGCAATGAATCGAGAGATGTGGCAAGGGAGACCTTTGGTCAGTAGTGTGAAAGCATGACGCACAAAATATGCCTACATTTAAATTATAGAGTAGCCATAACCATGCAGCGCGTACAGTTCGCTGTTAGCGGTGTCTCGCTTGCCAACTCATTCAGAGTTGGTGAGTTGCCGAACTACGTTTTGAACTAAGCTGGTGGTCGGCTTGGTCTGTTAGCATCTCATTTAATTGTTTGCCTAATGAGGCCGTGGCTCTGTGAAAAAGTTGAGAGGAACGTAGGTATTTTAATCTCAATACAGGTGGAAGTCATTGAACATTGTTAGATAATAAACATTTTACTATAAACACAGTTAGAGCTTAATTTATTTGCGGATAATTTACAATGAAAAACATTTTTAGTCTTAACTAAGAAACTATGTAAGTAGGAATCTTTTTGAAGCTATAAAATGTAAAAGTAACTAAACTGCCTCGCTATATATCTGTTACATTAATCGCAAAATAAATTTTAAAGAAATTTTGCTTCAACTGCCATTCAGTTTTGAGTCTCAGAATCTCCCTTGAAACCCTTATCTCCCATAATACAAACTTCCTTTAGAAGAAACCGATTACTGACTGACCGACGACGTTTGCCTGGCGAGGCTAGGGCAAAGCTGCGCGTTTCTTGACGAAACGTTCCTGGGACGAAGCACGTCCTGAGTGGCTAAGAATTTGCCACAAGACGTTTGCCTTGAAAAACTTGGTCAGTCAGAACGCGGCTTACAACCAGTGTACCTTTAGACAACCAATATTAACCAGCACTTTCTCCGAATTGTTCCACAGAAGCACCCCCACGTGATCTTCGAGGCGCGCACGAAGGCCAACAAAGGCTGCGCCAACAAGCTGGAGTTCCGCGCCAAGAACCGCCGCCAGAAGCACGTCTCCTTCCTCGAACAGACTATGGCTGATGACCCTGGGACCATGTAAGTACTAAGTATACACATTAACATTAAGGCATAAAATCGGGTTACTTATAAAGATGGTATCATCATGTATAAGTTAAGCCACATCTCCGAAAACTGAGTACGCTGTGGGTTAGAGTGAGAGAGAAGGAGTCTACCTCCTGCCGTAAACGTGAGAGAAAAGTATGCCAGATAGATGCTGGCGCCGTTACGCGTTACGTGACAAACTGGTTCACCGTCGCATATGAGAAGATATCGCTACTACTTTTCATAATTTAATTTGAACCATAATTACCTTGAAGGTTCCGTTACGATTGCCAGCTTCATTGTAACGTTTACAATCTGAGGGCATGTAGAACATAAATTGACCTACATGATTTCCCTAAGCATTCAAAAATGTAAACTCAAAAATTGAGCTCATGGCCATCTTCCTTTCATGCCTACGGCCTCTTAAATTTGTAGTCAAATTGATGAAACCGTCAAAAGAAGGCAGCTTCTTCAATTGACGGCTTTCCTGGCAATACATAATATGCTAAAAATTCGGTACGTTTTTCTCTCCCCATATTTATATCATTAAACAGATCTGCGAACCATAAATCGATTATTGTGTTTTATTCGATTATGAAATTCGGGACGAGCAGTCGAGCAGATAATTCACATTAATTATGTAGGAGCACGGTCAGGTGCGGCGAGAACGCGCGTATTTGCGTTACGCTGTTCTGTTGACCTGCGACGGTAGAATGGATTTGAAATTTGTGGGATAGGAGATGATGGTAACTTGTCGAACTTTATGGTCGTTATACATGTTCCAGTGTTTAAAGCCAGTGACAGATAGACGCCCTGTACTAAAAAAAAAGTTTTACGGTTGGAACTCGGTCGCTTCTTTAGCATTTTTAGCAGTTTATACAATTCCTTTGGCCTATTATTTTGTCTTATTAAGTGAATAAGTATATCTATTTCTGCAAACACATGTTGAAAAAGAATTCAATCATGCCAACTTTGTCATGTGAAGAATATTTAAAAATTTTGATAATAACATATCCATTTTGATAATTCTATAGACAGTTCTGAGGCCGGAATTCAAAGTCGCAAATAATCTCTGATTACATCTGCAATTGCTAACAATTAATGATAAGAAATTTTATATTTATTCATTGATTGAAAGTTATCAATGATTATTTTTGACTATCAATTCCGGCCCTAATGTTTTATTTATTTATTTCAAAAACTTACAACTATTTTTACAGGATTTATCTAATACTTAAGTGTGCTTATATTAATAAAACCCACAGCCTCTGGTGCCTTAGGCGGACCTTCGCCCACCGAGCCACAGAGGTCGTTAATATTCCTCAGGACGTTAGTGGACTTTTGTTCGGGAATTCTTCATCTATTAATTTCTACCGCCATGCTATAAGATACATGTAACTCCGGCTATCTTCCTGTCTACGCGTTATTGGCGGAACGCTGTAAATCCAAAACGTGATGCCGCTTATGATTCCTGGCAAACAGTCGAATGCTGGCTGAATTTTGCCACGTTACAGATAAGCTGTTTCGCCTCCCTTTGTTAAAATAGTAATCTTCGATAGTAAGAAAAATCGGTAGTAACAAAATAAATAAATTATTCAAATTATCTACAAATTAATAAAAATTAATTAGGTTATCATAATATTTTATTGTTAAAACAGATAGAACACCTTTTAAATGTATAAACCTTACAAGCATCGTGATCACCAAAATCCACAAAACAGATTAACAATCTCGATCATACATCACTCAAATAAACCCCTTAAATAAAGAGCGAGCCGGGCGCCATTTTGCGTAAAAATATCAACAAAATGGCCGTAACCCATTTCCGCGATGGAGTCATCATACACTGCATTCATAGCACTTCCCAAAGGCAATATTTACAATACTGAGCATTACAGAGAATCCTACCATTGTGGCGTGCAGCACCTCATAAATCATTCAGGCCCCCAATTTGTTGGCGCGGACTGATGAAAAGGCTCGCTTTGAGTGCACGGTTGGGGCTTTCAGTCCAATGGATTGTTTTTATTGCTCCTTAGCTGGTAGTACTCGCTTGTTGGATATTAAGCTGAATAGGAACAATGAGAAAACGCTACAGTTAAGTAACAAATTCTTAAATAAAGCTCCAAAGTAAAAATGTGTGTTGAATGTTGAAAATTAAGCTGTACATTTGTCTAAATTATTATGGTTTGCCATTTTATCTTGTTTTCTGTAATAAGTAAAAACCACAAACTTGTCTCATCATCACATTATGTTATCAAGTAAGGAACAACGTGTTACGATACAAACAAAAAGGTGCGATAGAAAACGCTTGTCTGACGAGTACTAACAAAACTTTGTAAAAAAACTTTTTGGAGGTTTTTTCTGTTCACGTCCGTAAGTGTTAACCCTCTAAATCCTTACACGTGACCTCCGGGTGGTGCTAAGAACAGTCTCTGGTGGTAGGCTTCGGCCGCGGCTTGTCACCACCCTCCGGGCTGGGCCAGTGCGTGAAACGATTTTTTCGTGTTTCGTAATGTGGTCCGGAGAAGCCATCTACCTTCTAGGTCTTCATGCCCCATCTTAGACCACATCGTCACTTACATCAGATGAAATTGTGGTCAAATGAAAGCTTTTCTAGTTTAAAAAAAAAAACAAACAATGAATCGAAAGTAAAATGAGAAACAACTAATACTTACCAAATAAATGTTTAGTAACATTTTTTATTGACACACCATTACTAGAAGAGGGGAGACCAAAAATCTCGCGTAACAATATAAAATGTCGGTCCAACCATTTGATTCTCGCCATGTATTTGAGGTCCTCATTATGAAGGCTTGAAGGATTCTTCCAATCGCTAGATTCACAAGACACGACAAAGACGGGGTCATTAGATCCACACGACACGACACAGACGAGGTTACGAGGTCACGGGGTCTAGCGAAGGGCAAGTCCAGATTACAATCCAATCAATACTTACAGCGTCTGCGAGCAGCTTTTACGAGAAAAAAAGTACCTATTATGACTGTTTGGAGAATATCTGAAAATAAGATAAAGATTATTTTTTATGGCAACGGTGGATACAGATTTAAAGCTTATAAAATGAAGAATGGTTTTGAAAGAAAAGTGTGAAATGGCTGATTTAGGTTTTTTTTATGAAACAATAAACTAAGTGCTACGAGAAGTAAACCTAGGCTGGGACATTGCTCATAGCGGCCAGATTTATGGCAAGTGCGCAATGGCAAACGTGATTTTTCAGTGTCCTTATAAATGTTATCTTGTCTTTAAACATGATATAGCATTTTTTGTACGAAAGTAAAGAATCAAAAATGATTTTTAAAATACTTGCTTACTGACACATTTGAATTGGCAACCTAGTATTCGTATATTCACCAATGTAATCATATGCATGACAAAAGCCTATTCGCTTAGAGTATCTATAGTAAACAGAGCGCGCGTATCACTAAAACTTCATTGTGCAGAACGTGGACAGCTATCATAGACAAACGAAAAAAATTGAATGACAGGTAGAGATAGGGCGTGCCGATGGGGAAAAAGCTATCGATAAATTACATTAATTAGGTTCTCTGTTAGGTAATTAGTTACACACTCATAATGTTATTTACTTGTTCTCTTGTTCATTATATAAAACATCTAGTAATTTACCCAATTATAATGATAGTTCTACCATTTACATTATCATTTTCTGGTTGTTTCAAGTGGTTACATTAATTATTATTATAAATGTAACCACAAGAATATAAATAATTGTACTGTACGGTACGAAGGTCCGAAAGGTGTGTTTAATTTAGGTGTTTTATAGTAGTAAGATTCTGACATTACCGATAATAATAAGAAGATAAAAATGTGCCGATATTTTTTTATCTTATATAAATTATCGAAGAAAAACCCTACTCCCAACTAATATATATTTTTTTTAAAACATCGGCTACATTCGATCGCATCCCATCACTATACTTTTGACAGTCGGCGCGGTGCGCTCGATCCACGACTGCGAATGCTCGCTGCGCAAACGTCATGTTGTTCTTAGACGTGTCTAATGTTCGCAATTCAATAGGCTCACTCTATTCTTACCATAGATAGATACTCTACCTATACGTTATAAGCGCACTCTATAAGGAGGTTTCATAGACGCACCATTTCATAAAACATACTAGTAGTTGATAGTTTGTATAAATGTTGAATACAACCTTCATATTCGAAACGCATAATCGAATTCAAAAATGGAAATGAGTTCCAAATTTTATATTGCAATAAAAAAATAACAGATTGTTTTTTTTTAGTCCAAAAAGACCGGTCACCCATCCACGTACTGGCATCGCGCAACTTTGGTTGACCTTGTAAAATCACGTTTGTTGTTATAGCGGCAACTGAAATATATCATCCCTAAAAATTTAAACTCTCTAGCTATCACGGTTCTTGAGATTGCGCTTGGTGACAGACGACGAAATCACAGCAATAGGGTCCCCTTTCTAACCCCCGACCAAAAAAGAGGGGTGTTATAACAGTTGAGTGAGTTGAGGTGAGTTTGACGTGTCTGTCTGTCTGTCTTGGACATAATAGCGCCCGAGCGGATGAAGCGATTTTAATATAGTTTTATTTGTATGTAAGGTGAGTTTGGCGCGAGTGTTTTCAGACATGTTTCATGGTAAACAGTTGAGCCGTTTAAAAGTTATGGGGGTGAGAGTGGGAAAGGAAAACAGCTTATATATACTCGAGTGGGGTATCAAATGAAAGCGCATCGCGTGCACATGACTAATATTCTGGTGTTTTACTTTTAAAGAAATTAAGGCATTAGAATAGGGGGTTTTTCTTTTATTGTAAATTTAGATTTATAACCTTTGGGTCCGGTACGAAACCCTAAAAATCGTAGAAAAATACATACGTGTTCAACGCTTTGTATTAGCAAATAATTCATTCTCAATGGGCAAGTCACGTAGCACCTGTGGACGTAATGTTAGTCCACTGTCCCAGAGATCCCTAACGACGCAGCTCGGCCAATAACCAGCTTTTATGACTACCAATATTATTGAAATGTGACTGAAAATATCGGTAAATGCATTCACAGCGTTATTCGGTTTGGGTGCTGTGTCATTCTGAATTTTAAATATTCCGGTGGAATTGTTTCGTTTTATTGTTTAAGGTTTGTGTCGTAAATATTACGCGGCATTTCAATTTAAAGATAATCACTGTTATACATGGTGGGAAATTAAACATTATATTTTGAGAAAATATTCTGCTATCAAGCATCGATTTTTTATTATCATAGGTCGTATGGTGTGTTATTAACCAATACGCATTCATTTTCATTGTAGTTACCATATTTTACTTTGTGTACAAACCGTCTGAAAATATCCATGGAATATTAAAAATAAAATCCAAATAACTGGAAAAGGAACGTTGGAAACCCCACAATATAAGTTAAAAAGTATTTGACAGTTCACTTTTAATTCATCATAATATTTACAAACTTTATTATATTGATATGAAAAAAAAAAGATTTAAAGTAAGTTTACGAACGTCGTCCAAACCCTAATTTATCCATTTCTAAAATTCAGCTCCATCCTTATAATTTTTACCTTTGTTCTCAACCTATACCAAGGGAAATTACATAAAATGACTTGCAAAACTTTTTGTAATTTCATTCCAATTAATATAACGTTCGCTTTGCACCGTGTCGGGCATCCTCTCATCCCTACGTTCCGTGTACGTGGCCGTCATACAAATCCGTATGTTCACTGTTCAGAATACAGAACCGAGCTAACAACAGGAAAACCCCGGTAACGGAACGTTAGCACCCGCGGGACGCGCTGAAAATATGACTGATGAAAATAAAAAATGCCTGCGTAATATTCTCAAAATTCCTAAATAAATATGAAATATTACTCGCACCAACCATGCTACAAATTGTTGGAAACATTTTCCATCATCAAAATGAACCGTCTGAAAGGAGGTAAACACTCATTTGTTTTTAAATAATTGTAGCAGGCCGCGAGGAAAACCGGAGCGTTCTAAGTTCAAACTTGGGCTTGTGGAATTCTTGGTTCGAAACGTAACAATCGATTTTCACTTTTTCAGTTTAGTAATTGTTTTCAAATTATATAATTTTGAAATACATTTCGATTTTATAGTCAAAATGTGATTTTTAATAGTTTTATACACCTTTCTTAGAGTATAATTTCAACGCATCGTCATTACGTACTGGTAAGTCCAAAAAATTTCAAACAAAATATTATTTCCACACCAGGGAAAATTACTGATTAGTTTTTAACTCTCTAATCGATAAGTTTATTGGAAATTGAAATAGGATCCTGCAACAGCACAATCTGTAATTAGTTTCGCGTTTCACGCTTCCAAGAAGGTTTTCATTATTTGAGGTTTAATGAAAATACCGTGCACCGTTTCTTCAGCTATTTTCGAAGGCAGCAAAATCAACCTGACATCTGACTCTGCAAAACCAATGAAAACCTTACTTCAAAGATAAGGGCGCTCTTTCATTCATTTCATTTAACTTTGATATCTCTTTCGGATATTTTAATGAGGCCATTGACATTTCAGAAAGCGCGTTTAAAACGCTGATTCGTTATTGAAAAGTTAATGAACGTCTATCAAGTTGTAATCGCTTTTAATTGATGCAATGTATTTGGTGAGATTTATTTGTAACGAATATAGGTAAATCACTTTTGCTTTGAAATATTTTAATGAGACGCGAGGTGGGGTTTATATAATATTTGTCTCAATTATGTGGAGCTTAGGTGATGAAATGGAACTTATGTATAATTTACTTACATAATAATTATCTCTTCAGTCGTAGTATTTCTGGTTATTTTGCAAACAACCAGTTTCCAAGTTTCCAGGGTCAATCCGCGGCTTCTACCTAAAAAAACATTCGGAAACTTGATTTTTAAAGATCAGAGATCGAACTCCCTTCTCATCTGCCGCAAATCCACTGCATCCCATGCTTAAACCAAAATATATCGCAAACGACTATAGTTTCAAAAGCAATATAAACCCAACTACCTGAAACTATTACACCATAAACCATAATGGTTAAGCAAATGTTTGAAGAATTCCACGGCATCAATTAAACTCGGTGTTTATTCAGCGAAGGAATGTTTATCGGGACATTTGTAACGGTGAAACTGTGACTAATATAACGGTTCTCCTCTGACAAATCTCCTTCGCTCACGCACACCTAAGCCCGAACGGATGGCTTCTACTGAAAGCTTCTAACAAACGAAACAGTTCACTTGGATTTTATTTATTGTTTTGTCCACTAAATCTATCTTTATGTCGTGTTTGTATGTGTAAATAGATCTTGATTTTCTCTCAGCCCTCCTAATAGATATATTGGCAATTATTTTTATGTCAAATTTGTCAAAAAATGTACAGTAGTGTAAATGTTTTCTTATAAATTTGCAACATGAACTATAAATATAGGACAAATAGACAGATGTGAGGGAAATAGGACTAGGATTGATCCCGGCAGTCTCATATTTATGAAGACAAGCACGTTCCTTAATACTTAATCGTCTTTAACAATAAAGACAATAAAGTCTTAAGAAAACGGAAAAAAAGATATTTCGATAATATTGAATATCACAAGTAATTCAATAATATCTGGTCTAGAGGGTTTAATAGTCCTTCTGAATTGAATAAGAATTAGTAAGAATTCGATTTGCGGATTTATATTTTCATTTCTTCTATACTCGGGAGCTCTCTATGTCCTGATTTGATTGAATCATCATCACCACCATCTCCATTTAAATTCATTCGTTCTAGCTGCACTGTAACAAAGATTTATTATTTACTGCTTCAGTGGCGCGGTGGGCGAGTGTCCGCTTGCGGCGGAAGGGGTAGCGGGTTCGATTCGAGCCGAGGGTGAAAGTGTTTGTATGTTTTGCAAGAATTGGTCTGGGTGTTTAATATGTATAAAAAAAATTATCTATATATGTGTAAGACTATTATATTAAGTATCAGATATCTAGTACCCGTAACACAAGCTTTTAGCTTACCACGGGGCTAGATTGTTGTGTGAATTGTTTGGACATATTTATTTATTTATATTTGCATCAAACAAGCTCAAAATCTTAAGTGTTTACACACGTTTATAAATCCTCCCTAATAACATGCTTATCTCGATCAATGATCCCAAAAACTTGCAAACTGAAAATCTCACCATCAATAAAATCTGAAATGATATCTACAAAAGCCCTCCCAACATAATCCTGCCCTTACTCCGCACGAATATAATCCCAAAGGGATTAATTCCGCTGGTTAAATTATCCCTAAGTCCGCTTTTTCCAAACTCGATTGTCTATGGAACGTATTGTGGCTGGGTGTGGGTGCTGGTGATAATTCAGTTAGGACATCATTATGAAAGGTCTTCGGATATGGGTATCCTTTGTTCTTTAACAATAGATTGATGGGTAGTGGCCTAAAATAGGTTGGTATTATTCGGTGTGACCTAAAATTACCCTAGCGCCTAATTTTGCTAGTCCTATAAATAATGCTTCATTGTGGGTTTTCAAATTAATAGGTAGTTATTTATCAAGCAATTAAATACTTTTGAGGTTTTATATGAAAATTTTATCAAATATCTTCGACTGCGAGTTCCCATAGCTTTTGTAATTGTATTATTTAAATACCCGTAAAACCGTCGATTCGTTTATAAAAGTTAGTACAAAAGTACAAGTGGATGGCAGAAATACTGGTCCGCCTACGGTCACGCTTAACGTTACGGTAATAGCTTTACTTATTAATTTAGGTCACGTTCGATATCCCAGTTTTGTTTTAGATACGAGAACCCTACATAAATTGTATAAAAGGGTCTCGAAAATAATTCCTAGTTATCAAGAACCCATACATGAATTTACCTATATACAGATTCTTAGTTCTATGCTATGAATTGACCAAGCAAGTATTAAGCTGTTTTATTGGTCACTAGTTTATAAAAAACTCGATACATTTGCAACAAAAATTCATTTTCCACTTATCAAATCCATTGTGAATTAAGCGGAAATAGCCGGTACCATAAGCGCTTTTGTCCGCTATCTCAGCGTTTTATCTTCCTGGGTCAATATCCGATCGGGATTATAAATATCCGTAAGGCAGATTTATAATGACGCTTTTCATGTACCATGTTCTAGCTCCTTTGTGGCCGATTTCGAATATCAGGAAACTGAGGGTTGCGATATCAGTCATGTTCTATTTCCTTTTGTTTTTTCTTACGCATCACTTTGTTAGCAATATATCAAGTTGCGTTGCTTACTGTCTGCTCTTACTAAATGTTTTAGCCCTGAGATGTAATCGTTTATGTTTTTCCTGCCAATATTATAATATTCTTATAATATTCTTGTTCTTAAAAGTTTCTGTGTCGATTATAACACTGACTGCACAACTAGAATTGCTTCTATAGCTTATGTAGGTACACATTTATCGCAACCTCTACTTAGTTGTTGAAGTAACAAAACTTTAGGTGAGGTTTTATAAATTTAATATAGTAATTAGTATTGACATGACTATCGCCAGCCAGACAATTGTTATTGATCACTTCTCTGTGTACTTACCGAGTCTACACAGCGTAATGTTACAAAACGATACCAGCGAGCAATTAAACGTTTCAAGTTCGCTTTGAGAAGAAGAAAAAGAAGAAGAACATTTATTGTAAAAAACTGTGTGCATAGATGGTGGGTTATAAAAATTGTTTCAACAGTTTGCCCAATCTGAGCATAAAATGAGTGCTCCACCCAGAATTCAGTTAATTGGTAAATCCTATGATCCAGCTACCTGCTAATCCAGCAGTTACAACAAACATCTTTTGTTCGTAGGGACTCAAGCAAAAATCACGCCGCGAACGAGCAGAGCTGGCGCTGGTGGCAACAACCCTCGCTGCGCGCGCTGAACCGGCGCAGGCGCGACGTGCGCGAGACCACCAAGTACATAGAGACGGCGCTGGTCATCGACAAGGCGATGTTCGATCGCAGGAACGGGAGTACTCGGGCCGAGGTGGTACATGATGCTATACAAGTCGCTAATATTGCTGATCTGGTGAGTTATATACTATTCTATTTCGTATCTTATACACAGGTCCCCTTGCATTTCCCATTAATCCTATCCATTCAAGATTATAACTTTTGAAGGTCCATTCAAGGTTGGCTGGTAGAGAATAGAATAGAAAACACTTTATTGAACACCACACAAATTAATAATAAACTTTACACAAACCTTAACTAATTAAAAACAGGGTACAAAGGGCCGCCTTATCGCTATGAGCGATCTCTTCCAGGCAGGTAGAGATCGCTCTTTAGCGATAATACGGCTATTTTTCGTATAGTCTTAATACTTATTTATTGTTTTTTGTTTTAATTATGTGTGCAATAAAGAATATATATCTTGTTTATCTTATACAAATATTATGAAGCTGAAGAGTTTTTCGTTTGTTTGAATAATCTCAAGGACTACTAGTGCTATTTTAAAAATTCATTGAGTGTTAGATAGCCCAAAATCGGGAAAGGCTATACACTAGATATCATTACGCTCTATTAATAGGAGCGGAGCACCAATGAAGAATGTTTTAGAATCGGTTTTTTTTTTAGATCGCATTGCAGTCTGCTGCGTGCGCTGCGTAATTGGTAAAATCTCGCAAAAATAATAAATGACAGAATCGTTCCCACTAAAAACATCTTAAAAACTATCCACGGCAGTATCTCTCTTTTAAGGCTGTCTCACCATAACTTACGTTCAGACAAACAAGTTCTTCAGCTTTATAATATTCGTATAGATAAAATAAACAAGAAAGGAAAACTCTGTTCCGCGTCTCCAGATTAACTGTCGTCTGCCAAGATCCATCTCAACATCGCAACAAACCCCTAAAGATACTCACACTAGATTTAATATAAACCGAAAAGAAACGTAGCAACAACCGAATCCTTTCAACGCAAATCGCGCCTCACGTATCGACAATCCCACCCGCAGCCTTGTCATGACCCACAAAAGTAAACATTTTCGCAACTTGTCAGTACTCAACTTTTCCCTTCGATATCAGAGCTTGCAGGCGAACTGTGGCCCGACATTGTCACTACAATTTACTCCTCGCTATTATGCCCCGGCTCTATGGGAAGCCGACAGCTTGCAGAGGCCGATAAAATGTCCAAATTACACTTATGGGAGGTGACGGTATAAACAAGGTGTGACTCCTATTATTGGAGACTTTCGATTTATATAATGGACACTATCTTTATATAATTGTATTTATTCTTAATAGGAGACAGGAAATAATACACCTTTTGTAGTGCCTTACTATTAATAATCAAAAATTATATCGGAATCATAATCAAAGATAAACAGTTAAACATAAGAAGAAGGAGTTACCAGTTAGCGACGCATACTGTACATACCATCCTTATTTAAGACGAATTCAACACTATTTCTTAAATAAGTATGAATAAAATGATACGATATATTTTTTTAATTACCTACATATTGGAGATTTTAACTCGAAAACACAATAGTTGTATAAAAAAACTTCCAAGTACCTCCTCATAGATAGAGTTCAGACTTTTTTTTCAATAAAATAAGTTGAAAGTTTCAATAAGAGAAGTTTGATTTTGCTAGTAATTTAAACTTTAAATGCAATAAAATACAATACAAAAATTCTTTATTGCAACACCACTATAACATAAAAAATGATCACGAAAAAAGTACTGTTTTCAAAACATATCGTCATTGCATTTTAGGGCGAACCCTAAAAAACAGGATGCATGTGTAACATGATCCTGTTTGTTGAAAATTCATTTATAAAGCCCTACTTGATGCAAGCTTATAATGTACCTAGTGCTAGGTTTATGAACGTAGCAGGATGTGAGTAAGTTCGTTACACCAGAAATTGGGTGTGCGCGCCCCAATTAGGTTTTTAAAGCTATACCGGTTATTATCCGAAGCTTTCCGAAATTACGCCATGGTTTTTAACAGAAAATGGATGGGAAGTGTTGCAGCACTAACTACAACAATTTGGTCGCTGAATCTCTTCTTGATGGTTTATGTTTCAAGCAGTTTCGTAATTTATTAAAAGTTAAGTTGGTCTTGCGACCATTCGGTAACGGGTTTTTGTTCATGTGTAAATTTTGTTTGCCCTGTGCTTCTAAGGGATTAAACGTTTTGGCTTTTTAATTATTTCGTCTTTATTAGATGTAGGTAGTTAATTTTTTTCTTTGGTATCCCGAATGTGATTCAGTTTTCAATTTAAATTAATCTATTGAAGATTGTAATGAATCACTATTCATTGTGCAAGGCTAAACACACAAAATAGGTTTCCAATAAAAAAAATATATACTCTCTTTGCGTTATTTTGTTTGCCCATGATCAAAGTCAAAGTCAAAACGTTTATTTCCTTAGACGCATATGCATACATTGATAGGTCAACTTACAGATAATTTAAATAAAAACTAAGAATAATCAAGGAAATAACATTGTCTTGACAGTTCTATTTTTTACACTGAGTTGAGAAGCGAATAGAACAACCCAGCTTTCATTATGTACTCTCTGCTTTCATCTCTTATGTTGTTATTGTAATAATATTGGTGTAAACATAGTTATCACATACACATTTAACATTAACAAATAAATGTTGGTCAAACATGCACCTAGCAGAAAACATTAAAAAATCAGCTATTTTGTCCATCCTAGTGGAACCGAGTTACATCTGCCCAAGCATTATCTATCATCTTTGATATAGTCTTCTGTAGAATAAACAGCTTTTTTCAGAAACTTTTTTTATTTAACAGCTTAAAAGACCTACTTTATGGGTAGGTCAGTAATAAACTGCGGAAGCTTATTATGAAAACGGACACAATTTCCCATAACAGATTTCCTCACCTTACGTTATCTAAATATATATATGTACTTAAGTAGTTTATTCTTATTTCTTGGTTTAACATTATGGAAATCGCTCTTTTTTTGGAATTCATGGTTATTTTTGTGTGTCTACAGTAAATTCTCGTAAATATATTGTGAAGCAAGAATAATTGTAAAAATACAACAATGTAATATTAATAAATTGATCTCAGTAAGACGGTTTAGCCTGACTCGATCGCGTTTATATCAAATGGTGTAATCGGGACAAAGCCTGCTCTATTCTATATATTTAATAACTGTTCCACTAAAACCTTTTAATTAACTTAATTTAGAATTATGATGAATTTATATTATAATTTTACTTGACATATAAAATGTATCTAGTATTATAATAATAATAATATTTCCGGACTACTCACACAGCATCACCTAACCCCAAACTAAGCAGAGCTTGTACTATGGGTGTTAGGTGACTGATATACTACATAGATACATTCTTTTTTTGTAAATACATACTTAAGATACTTAGAAAACACCCAGACCCGAAACCAGAAATTGTAGATCGTACAAAATCTGGTCCCCCGGCGGGAATTGAACCCGCAACCTCCTGCGCCTCAAGCGGACGTTCGCCCACCGAGCCACAGAGGTCGTCACCACCATTTTGCTCTTCTATAATAATTATTTGATTATGATATTTATGAATTTATGTACTAATGTATTATTGAATTAATTAATTAATGTAATTGGTATCAAACCGTGTTAATTAATATTCATAAATAAATAAATTAATTAAATAATTTCCACAGTACTTCCGGACTCTAAACACGAGGGTATCCCTGGTGTACATCGAGTCCTGGCAGAGCGCGAACCAGGCGGACATCGACCGGAAGCAGGATATCACCAGGGCCATCCACAAGTTCAGCGACTACACTGCCAGGAAACTCTTCAACGTGGAGAAGGATACCACGCAGCTGCTCACGTGAGTTAATTATACCATATACCACCTCTTTTATGTATTTTCTTTGAATTAATATTCCCGACAATCCACGCAACAATATACTAGCACCGTGGTAAAATCTAAAGCTTGTAATACGGGTTACCGACATTTTGATATAATAAAAATACATATATAGATTTTCTTAAACCTGTAGTTGTTCTTGGTTATACTGTGTGTATTAATAAAATTTAATCCGTTAGTAGGGATATAAAAGTATAAGTGTTTACACATACACTACGTGTCTGTTTATTTGTCCGTCTTCACGGAAAAACGGCTGAACTGATTAGCCTGGAATTAGGTATGATCCCTGAATAATAATTTACTGTAAGGTAATGGGTTATACATTGGATAAGGGCATAGGCTACTTTTAAGTACGGGAATAAATTAAAAAAAAACATGTCGCGTGAAAATTCATTGTAACGCGGGTAATACTGCACACTAATAAATAAACGAAAATCCTCTGATGGATGATTAGACTTTGACAGCACAATGAAACATGAAAATCTATCCTTGCTGGCTTTGCTCACATGATTAAAAGATTTATTTTGATTATACATAAATATAATAGAATAGAATAAAAGCCGTGTTGGCTAAGTGGGAGGACACTCGACTTTCATTCCGAAGGTCGTGGGTTCAAACCCCGCCACGCACCTCTGGATTTTTCTTCTTGAGAAATGTATGTGCGCTTTAAACACGTGCTTTAACGGTGAAGGCAAACATCGTGAGGAAACCGGCATGTTCTGAGAACTTTAAAGAGTTAGGACATGTGACATTCACCAACCCGCACTTGGCTAGCGTGGTGAATTAAGGCCTAATCTCTCTCGCCAAGAGAGAAGTCCCTGTGTCCCAGCAGTGGGAACGTTAATAGGGTGATGATAATAATAATAAAATAAAGCAGATTTCTGTATCAATCTATAGTTCTATTTAAAAAAGTAACATAAAGGCATATGTATTTAATTCTTAATACGATCATTATAATATCTTGAAATCCTTTAAATCGGTAGGATCACTCACAAAAGGTTTCACCATTTGATGAATCATGACAAAGCTGTGAACATGTAGACAAGTTAACTCCGTTTAATGGAGTCACAAGCCACTACGCCTCGTAAATCAATGATGAAAATCCTGCAGACGCTGCGTAAATCACTTAGAATACCTAGACGTAGACATTAGTCAACAGCTACTATATCTCAGAGCAATACTACTGGCTAAACAACAACACGCTAAGATATACCAAAAATAAGATGTTATATCTCGAAATATAAAATTTACTCTTTCAACATTATCTTAAAAGATCCTCTATTCTTCATTTTTGCATTTAAAACAAACATTTCACCGCAACTACGAGTAAAACAACGAGAGCAACTGTTCTCGTTATTATTTCATCGTAAACAAATTACTTAGCATTTCACCGCCTTAAAATATACCCTGAAGAGTTCTTCGGGCTTATTCAGAATTCAACCGGTCGCATTTAAACCATACAAATATTTTACGAGATCTCTCCGTACCAAATCTGTTTATTCTACCCTTTCATTTTGAAGCTGGGAATCGCTAGACCCCGGACTCTAAACAGCTTGTATCTTAACCTCGGGTACAAATTAAATTCTGCTCTATCGTCTTCGAGCGTTTTCGGAATATACTATTATTAAGACAGATATCTCTGGTAGTTCTTTGAAAGGCTTAATATTATTATGCTTTCAAAATTTGTGTTTACTATTTACAGCTATTCCAGGGCCATTGTTTTAAGTTATGAAGCATGAATTTTGTAGAGCATAACTCTGTTGGTTAGTAAATAGTTTACTTCTTTTGCATTATCTACAGTTCGCATTTCATCATTCAATTTTAATATATTCACAAATAAGAATTTCATTTCTCTTATCAACTTAACCAAAAACACTTTGGAAATTTTTCCATGAAATCGTTCATAACTATAAAAGCGAGATCCGTAGAAATAAATCCTTGAGCACACTTATCATTACCCAAATATCTTTCATCAAAGCTCAACATCTGCTGCAGATTTCCGAGACATTCGACTATCACCGTTTCGCAAATTGGAAGTCTGTTAGATAATCGCTCCCTCAATCCAGTCATTACTCTCCTGCAAGGCCGTGTCTACGCAACCTTCGGTTCTGGATATTGAATGATTTATGCCCAATTGATGTTACCTATTGATAAGGGAGCTCGGTTCAGATTCGGTTGAGAAACTAAGCTATAATATATAATAGGGAGCGGTTGGCCTCTATACTCGTTAGGGTGCAGCAAAGCAAGCCGATTCGATCATGATTGCTTCAAGAATTGTATACACATGTTGATACAAACAACCATCCACTCAAGTTAAAACGTCATGCAGAGAGTGAATGTTGTGTTAGCAGCAATTGAGTTATTAAACATAAGTTGAGTAAACAAAGTACATAATTAGGTAAATATTCTTATTTAAAATTCAGTAATAACCTTTCGAGATTTCACACGGGAATGTATCGCTTACTCAGGAAATCAAGGTCACCGACATGACACTGGATTAATAACACAGAAGAGGCAGTGAAAAATCATTAAACAAAACCATGAATTTATATGAAGTCTATCCTAAAACATTGTGTTCGTAAATCAATACGAGGCTTTCTGACGCGTAATGTGACCCGATGTTTGCGCCGGAAGCTTTAGCAATCTATTGTCTGATTTCCTACAAATATATCTCTGTTTTCTCCTTCAGATATCTACTATTCCATTTCAAGAAATATCCAAATACGGTAATAAATATTTTTCACAATTACCGAATCAATATTGTTTGGCGAAAGGTCCCCGATGAAAGCAACTTAAACAAACCGGCCTAATGTAATAGCCTTTAGCAGAGAAATTAAATTGAAGGCCAACCCTTCCGCCCGAGGCGTCTCGTCGGCAAACACGAGAATTTTATCCAATTTCTAACGTTTCCCAGTTTTGTTTATGTAACCACGTACAAGTCAGGAGATCCTACCTGCCTACACTCGTTCTTTAAATATAAACCCTTTTCCGACGGCCTCAGAGTTCATTTTGTCGGAGATAGAACATACCTATTAATTAGGTTTATTCGTTTGTGAAAAGGTGCGTGGCGGTCAACATCATTTGCGGCACATTGGAGTCCTAAAAAGTCTAAAGTTTTCTATTTTTATGGTAAATAAGCGCTCCTCCAATTATTGATGAACTAAGCTATTGCTTGACACGTGAGAAGTACAACTGAAGTATGCAAGAATTCTTCTTAAAAATTCAACTTACAAAGTTATTTACGGGAGCATTTCATCATATTCATCGCCCTCGTAACGACAAAAGTTCTGAATGATTATCCATCAAGCGAACTAATGCGAGTATAATCTCGGATATCCTGTAATCGATACGCGTCGGTATCGAGTCAAAGTTGCGATCTTTGCAATAACTCGGGTTCCGGCTTTATCGCTTGTTACCGAGTTTCTCGAAATTTCCGACGATCATTCGATAGATTATGAGCTCGGTTGGATCGATTATCAGGTTTTTTTGGCAGGTGGGAGGGTTAATGTGATATTATGGTGAACCTTTAAAAGTAGGCGTAGGGGAACCTTACTTAATGAGATTGGATATTGATGGAAAAATCATCCTTGTATAAGAAAACGGTGTTCAAATTGAAATAATTCAATTGCGAAAATCTCATTCTACATTTTGCTGAATTCCACAAATAATCGTAATAATAATAAGTAGTGAAGTGTTCTCTATTACCGCACACACCTCGAGCTATTGCCTGTTTCAAATTATGAAGTTTGTGGCTTTCAAGATTTCTAAAGAAACAAATTAAGAACTGCAAAATAGTTTGTAGAAAGCAGCTTTGAAATGCTTTATACCAGTTTTGCATTGCATAGTTCTCGCATTGTTTGGTCAGAATAATTTCCATGTCATTTTATATTCTCTTTGAGAACATTCTTTGAAATGCGATTACTCGCCGCGCTTATAGGAAGGAAGCTCTCTTGCTTTCAAATAAACTAGCCAAGTGCGTTAAGACTGTGCCCTCTATCTACTATTATTATTATGTGATGGTTTGATGTTGTCACAGAGTTTCTATCTTTATTTTAACGTATTTTTCATCTTTATACAACCTTGTGTTATCTCTGTCATTTTTCCAAACACGTAAATTCTCTGAATCAAAGCGAAGCCGAATACCTTTCAAAGAACCAGGAATTCTTACAAACCTAAAACCATCCAAAGTGAAGGAACATTGCTTAGCGCAAGCGTACTTCCCAATTTAACCGAAAGAGCTCTCAAAGAAAGTATTTTTTATCAATAGACCGCTTTTCGCGTTTCGCAACTCATTGCCTGCTGAGCCAAAAAAGCCTTCTTCCTATTTACTCCGGTTCCACTTAAACCTTCAATTGGATCATGAAATAGGGAGTAATTCGAACAACGAAAATAGAGCTCACCAGACCATGAATATTGGAAGGAGGGATTAATGCAACTATCATATTTATTACTGACACTCAGACGAAAAGAAAGCTCACGTGTTAATATAATATTTTACCTATGATATTTGTAGTAATCCTATATCAGATACTCGTAAATGATGATTAAAATAGTTTTCAATGTAATATTCACAGATCAATGTGAATAAAAGTACATGATATTGTGAGATACTAAAAAGTTTTGCATTTATATTATCCTCCTATAAGTTAAATGTTAGCCTCTAACCTGCCATACAATTATATATAACTGAACATCGCTTGTGGGCTGGGTCCAGCTTGTAAAATACATACACTCAAATCACTTTCAAAATGTACATTAATTTATATTTCATACAATTGAACCTTCATCAAGAACCAACCGACATACATTAGCTAAGTGCCACGCCGCATGTGCTCTAATCTCTTCGCGACAAAGTAATGCCGCTGGGTACAGTTATTATAATTTTTATGGCCGCCGTGGCGACTAATTGTTTAAAAACTCCCTGTTTGGGCATAATTCTGTTTTTCAGGATTTTTCGGACACTAATTACATTTTCAACAACATGCCTTACTGAATAATTCATTGTTACTTCTTTATTCGTGTAATTTCATGCTAATTTACCTTGAACATTTATGAGAATACTCGTAGAGAGTTGTGCGTTCTTTGTTACAACTGAATGTAGTAGCACAATTTTGTTACTCAAGTGAATTCGAATTTCTGTAACTGTGTAGGATTTTGTATCTGAAATTAGATTTGCAAAACTGAAATACTCTTGTTCCATGTTATATTCTAAGGTAAATGGGTATCTGTACCACAGCACTTTGCTTCCACTTTAGAGAATGAGGTTGTTGAACCATTATTATGAAAAGTATGATACTTTACCATTTTGACAATTAAATATTAACAATTAAAAATTTAAAAAGTAAAAGTGTGTACATATGAAACTGGGTTAAAAACTTTAAATTTTCTCTAGGGCTTCTAAAATAAGAAATAACAATAGTTTAACATAGCTATTTATTAACAAAGGTTCTAAAAATACTTTGTACTACTTTCATTTAACTTTCTATATTAATCAGGATAAAGATTCAATGTTTATCTGGAAAGGCTATAATCTTAAATACCTAGAAAATCCTTTATAACGCCTGCAAAATGTAAATTGAATATTCAGTAGACCATACGGAAAACCTTAAGCAAATACACATCTCTATTTTGTTAATTCATTTGCGTATTTAATACTAAGAGAAAATTTAATTTTCATAATATTCTGCTTAAATTATATTCCTACGTAATTGCGAACTGTTCATCAAAACGGTAAAGTTTATTTGGCTTTTATGCTGCGAGGAAAGTCGAGGGAAACGAGAAAATGAGGCACGGGAAACATGTTCTTATTCCATTTTTATGCACCGAGTGAAGTGAAATACCTCGGGCTTGTGATTCAGATAAAGCGTGATTATAAAGAAGTACTTATGCTACGGCAATCTGTTTATTCGTAGTCTTGAAACTGAGATTGGAGACCGTACGTGACAATTGTGTCTGTTGTCAGTCGTAGCTTTTCGTAAGATGAAGTAATGGAATGGCGCAATAAAGATATAAGCATGTATTGAAAAACTCAGTTTTTTTTATTTGTGCTTTAAAATCTAAGATAATTAATGAGGAATCGTTGTTATAGGGTTACGAACCTAAAGAGTTAGGGTTCCCAAAGGGTTAAAAAACGGTAAAAGGTAAAACTGGGCCCTATTACTGAGAGTAGTTACAGACTGGCAGTCTGTATTAAAATGTTAAGGGATTATATAAATAGTTACATCTTTTGTGAGATGTTATATAGGCAAGCAAAATCTTTTGTCACTATAACAATTTAACACATTTAAAAAAGATTAAAACTCAAATAATCATAATAAAATTCATTTCACATTTGTTTCCCAACAAACCCCTCTTGAACCTTCCACAAAAACCTAATAAATATCTATATTAAATTCCGTGTCAGATAAATACTTTACTCTGATTTATAATTCGTTTCAGAGGGCTGACGTTCCCGGGGGGCGAGTCGGGAATATCGGTGCCGGACACGCTGTGCACGCCCAAGTCCGTCGGCATCTCCGTGGACACCAACACGTATGAGCCCCATCTCCTTGCTGGCACTATGGCGCACATGATTGGACATAATATCGGTAAGATTCTGCCTACCTACATCATCATACACACGATGATATTTGAGTATATAAGATTTATATTTGTATGTACATAATGTTAGTCTGTAGGGTATATGTTAATATGGGGCTGAGATGCCTGAAATAAATGATTAATTATTATTATCATTGTGGGGATATATCCATAGAGCGTTTGGTGGTGCAGGGCAGGGTGGAAGGTACCCGCGTGCGAGGCGAGATCAAACAAAGGCAGCAATGGACGGCTCCTTATAAAAATGCGCTAGTAGAGCAGCTGTCAGAGAGGAATGGAGACGTGCTGTGAAGCGTGTCACAAGTGGGCATCAAGAAGAGACATCATCATCATCATCATTTCAGCCATAGGACGTCCACTGCTGAACATAAGTAGGCCTCCCTCAAAGACTTCCAGTAACTTCGGTCGGTAGCAGTCTGTAACCACCGCGAGCCCGCTAGCTTCACCAGGTAGTCCGTCTATCCAGTTGGTGGGCGTCCTGCTCTGCGTTTGTTGATTAGTCTGAAGTTAGCGGCGACTAACCTCGACGCTTGTTAGGGGTTTGGACACGCGACGTACGACGTACGTGCAAATGCATGTACATGCATTTGCGTTATCTAGGTAGATGTACGCCTACGGCAAACATAATCATGTCGCCGCAGCCGAAATCGGGTAGGAAGACATCATCATCATCATCAACTACTGCTAAGCTAGTTGTGCCTTTACACGGAGATATGGAATCAGGCTCTGAAGCATAGTCGACTGTAAGGATTCGTCTCGCTAAGCATAAATCATAATAGGACGTGTTTTTGAAGTGAAACTTCTATAGAATCGTTGTGATTTGAAACTGTATGCAACGGAAATGGAAATAAGATTGGCTTACCTGTCGGGTAAGCCAATCTTAAACGCTAACAAGGTTAAGCAACTTTGCGCGACGCCAGTACTTGGATGGGTGACCGCCCGAACAAAATCTTTTTGCATAGTATTTTTTTTTTTTTTTTTTCTTCTTATTCTTTTGTCGATTTACTGAAGTTTCACTTCTATCGTGAGTGAATCGCACACATACCTTTTTTTTAATGTTGTCCATTGTGTAGGCATGGGCCACGACGACGGGCGCGAGCAGTGCTTCTGCCGCGACTGGCACGGCTGCATCATGGCGCAGAGCATCGTCGGCTCCGACAACGTGCAGCCCTACAAGTTCTCCGACTGCTCCAAGAACGACTACATCAATGAGCTGCGGCTGGGGCAGGGCCTGTGTCTCCTCAACAAACCTAACGAGGTATTTATCAATGCATGTGTGCTTAACTATATATCTATACCTTAACACGTTTTCCAACAGTTGCAAGGTGTATGTAACCTGCTTTAACGACTTGTACCTCGAACGAAAGTCGTTGATAAGCGATGAATTGGATAATTATTTCCAAAAGTCGGTATTCCGCATACAATGTGTTTAATATATGGTAATGTATATTAAAACCGACAAATCATGGTATGTTACCCTTTATTAGTCTTAATATTGTTTAAAAGCATGATAGTTAATAAAGTTATAATAATATTGAAAAGGTTAGCACAGAATGCTATATCCGTGCCTTAAAAAGACATCAGCGTCAGGGCAAACGATACAGTTAGTCGATTGGCACCGAAAACGACTATTAAGTTGCGTCTCGATGAAAGCTTACCGAAACGCATCCTTACCGCCATTTTCAATTCAACCTTTCTACACACGCAGGTTAATTCAGAAATTTTGGAAAAGCATTTAATTGATTCCTGATTAAATTATACACATACCACTTAATATTTGAGTAAATAAAATGCATTATATATTAACCAAAAGTGCGCAAAAACGGTTCCCTCTAAGATGTCGCTCGTGTAACGCCACGTGCCGGAAATCTGCTAAAGACGGCGTAGGACAGATTACAGTTTTGTACTACTCACTTTCGTCACAGTCAGGCATACGAACGCCATTTTGAAAAGAAGCGTTCTGGTCACGTGATCAAAGACGAAAATATTATAATTTTAATAATTATATCTCATAAAATGTTTTTTATATATTTCTTCAAAAGCACCATTGTCTAAAAAACTATTTGATAAAAATCCGAAAGTAACTCTTCTAAAAAAAATTTAAACTTACTATTTAAATAAATTATTACTGAACCGTATAATTGATAAAATGTACAATACTATAACAAAAACAACGTAACATAATAGGTCTGTCAGAGATCAATACCCTTTCATGTTGGCACAAAACATTTGTTAATAGGCCACTCAGCATAATACCGGCAATTTGATACTAATAGTTCACGAGTTAACTTGTGTTGCCAGAAACAAATTGAAATTAACCCCAGCATCGAGCTTGTTTTAGTTAGCAGTTAGCACAAGTCCTCCCACGTTTAACATTCTCAAACTAACCACTGCACTTATAAATAGCTCGAAATATCCACTAACTAGTGAATATTTCAGATAACTTGCTAACTAAGCAAATAGTTGTGTTTTGCTAACCTGTGTTTTCTCGTGTACTGTTTGTATTTGAATGTTGTTGTTTATTTTGTAATGAGATATTTGCAATCCTGATGCTGTAATTATTGATGCATTTGGGAATTATTCTGATAAATCCTTTTATTAACACAGGGCACTTTCTAATCTACAAAAAAATACAAATACAAAAATATTTATTTACCAATACACAGTTAAAATTACATTATGCAGCGGCCCCCGCACGAGAGAGGCCTGTATTGCGGGAGACCTGTTAAAGTGTGTTTTAACCAGATTTTCAATATAACACAGATTCTATAATATATGTACATAATAAGTACCTTTTTATGTACCTAACAATGAGCAGTATTCATTCGTTCATTCATATCTTATATCGGCATAGGTCTCCCTCAATCTCAATGATAAATCACTCGAAAACTATAACTTCACGTAGATTAACCAAATGGTTAAAAACTATTAGTACTTTGGTAATTTATTTGTAATTTTCTATAACATTGGCGTGACAAGCAATGACACTTCCAATTATGTTGAAACATACTGAATTAAATTTTCTGTACAATGAATTGGTCATCTCGTTCTCATTCAATTTATAACCATCATATTACTGGCTACGTATTGTAACTGAATATTGTAATGACAGAGTACGTATCGTATCGACTGATAATATATTCAAAACCTATTTTAGTGCCATAATGTGAAATGTTTTCCTTAACTACTTTCTTCTCCAAGGAAATAGGTATTAAAAGGAAAATCTGATGAAACAGCCTGAACTTGGTTAGTGTTAAATCATTATACGTTTATACTTTCGTTAGCCTAAGACATATACTATATCAGGTATAAGGCATTCCGATTAAATCGATACATATTCCCCTTGGAATTTCGAGGTTTCCCCTTGGACTATAGTATGGGTTATTTCAAAAAGGGTATCTTGAAGCATTTACGGGGTCGGCAGCGCGCAGGTAATATCTCTGATGTTGCAGCCGTCCATAGGCTGCGGTAACCACTTCCCATCAGGTGGGCCGCATGCTTGTCTGCCACCTTTATGGTATAAAAAAATAATAAAATAATATATATATATTATAAAATAAAGTACCCAGCCGCGTCTGGCTCTCTTCCTGTCTTTATCTTCGGACTAAACTCAAAAACTACTGGACGGATATTTGTGGGGTTTCTTCAATAGATAGAGTGATTCGAGAGGTAGGTTTATCGCGTCCGATCAAAGCGCGATCAAGACAGCCAGTTAAATATATTTACATAAAAGGAAAAAGAGATCACAAGGTATTCAAGATATATCAAAATACCTACTAAAACGGTATAAGTAAATTATTAAACAATTTCCAAGACCTTTAGCCATTATTAAAACCGAGAGCATAGACGCTAATTTACGGAGGCAAACATCAAACACATCATTAAAAGCGTAAAATTGTGTCGAAGTTAAATGGATAAGTTGAGGAGTAATCAGGTAGTGTGGTATGGACATGTCAAGAGAAGGATCATTAGTTAGGTGTCGAGAAGACTATTAGATATGAGTGTTATAAAGTATAAGTATAAGTATCAAAGTTTTCCTTGGTCCCAAGGAAAACTTTGATGGACTATTGGAGAGTCCAGATTTGAAAAAAACAAGTGTTCAAAGCACGACTGCAATGGAAAAAGGAAAAAGAAGCATTATAAATACTGTGCCACACAGTTTGTAAGAAAAAATACAAGTAGATGATGAAAATTCAGATGCTAAAGAACAGCACAAGTATAAAAACGCCTTTTGCTTAAATTGTGAACTAAACCTTTAGTTGTTTTTGTGTTCGGGTTTTCCACAGTTAAAATAAAGTTGTGTAGGAGTTGAGGAGTAGTCAGGCGCCCGGCGGCCGTGGCGGCGGCGGCTCCGCTCGCTCCTTATTAACACGCTCGCTTCACCCGAATGCAAAACAGATTCTCACGTTGGAAATTAATCAGAGCCGTCGCATTGTTCCCGTTCCTGAGGCCCACTCCTTTAATAAAAGTTATGGAAATACGGGCTGCCCGCGCGCGGAATTATCTCTTCGTTTGCGAATATATAATAACAGGAACGAGACTCCCGGCGGTTTATTGGAATAAATTTACATACCGCAGAATGATAATGCTCCTTGCTTCTCCCACTTCGATTCTCTACGTTTACATATTTATCGGAGATGATTGTGACGTCATTGATGCTCGCCCCGGATCCGGCCGCGATTGCCGATGTAAATTCAATGTGCCGCCGCGAACAGGTTACCGCCGCCTCCGCGCTCCGCACAAATGTTTCTCTTGTTCCATTGATGCATCTTTTATTATCTAGCACGCTTCGATGGTTTGTTCGCCACGATCGATGCTCTCCTTTGTTGTCGACTTGTTTTCGAGCCAGCGGCCTCATTTATTTATTTGGGAGACGGAACGCAAACCTACAAGTATACCCGTTTCCTCGTATTTATCTACGGAACTCTGCGACTCGACTTCGCTAAACTACAGGCCGGTTAGGCTCACGTAATATAAATTAATTCTAGACAACTGGCCACAACCAATTGAGACGTTCGTGCCTGAAGAAGCGAATTATCCTGAAACTCGCAATGAATTTAATCAGAAGAAAAATAGACGGCCCGGGAAAATAAAGTTTTCAACTTTGCCGTGCAAAGCGAGCGGTAACTAGATGAGCATCCGATAAACTCGAGTATTTTTTCGCATGAAAGTCGTAGAACAAAAATTGTTTTCCTGGAGTTGGTTAGTGAGTTACGCAAGAATCTCCTGTTCGCGAACAAGTGAGTTTATAATATCAAATGCCAACCGTCTGCTTTGAATACATTGAAGGCGGAACAACAGTAGGTGAGGAAATGTTCCTAGTTTACTCGTTATCTTGTTTGATGTGATGTCGTTGAGATTAATTTGAGATGCCAAACTGGGAGACACGACACTATCTAACGATCTCGACGTACTCTGTTTGTTACGCAATTAGATGATATCATTGGGTACCTACAATCAGACGTTGGTGTGACCTACATAACACACGCGTTTAGTCCGTTTTCGCAATTGTAGTTTCACAATTGACTGTGAAAAAAGAATTATTTTTCACTGTTTCGTAATTAACTGTCAAACAAGAAATTATTTTCTGTTTTCGCAATCAAGTTTCACAATTGACAGTGAAAAAAGAATTATTTTTTACTGTTTCGTAATTAACTTCAACAACTAGGACCATGCTAGGAACGTAACGGACAAGTACTATAGTAGTACTAAATGAATAAATGAAAATGAAATGAATACGTTCCTAGCACGGTCCATATGTATCGATCTCCGAAAGTGAATTGGAAGAAATAAAAATATGAAAATGGTAAATAATTCCCTTTATTTTTCTCGAAATAGAAACCCTCTTTTACATTAAAACTAAAATTCTAATTCTTACATAATTAACAAAAATATACTTTTTACTTTAAAATATTACTTCTGAGCTTATTTAATAACTAAATGGAGCAATGATCTCCACACAGTGCCCGACCATAATCTCGTTATTACATAATTCTGCTATTGTTTTTTTAATCTCTTCATCGATTTCCTGATAATTTTTATTTATTTTCATAGCAGGTTTAAAATTACGAAGCTTAGTTTCTTTTTCTAAAACTTCCAGTATTTGTGCCAGATTAGGGTTTTTTCTTCCAACATATTTATTTATTCGTGAGTGCCATGCCTCAACTGGGTTTGTAGTCCGGATTTCCTTTTATTATTTTATTTTTATTTATTTTTTTATTTTCATGTAATTTATTTACCAAGGAGTTCAATTAGTTCTACTAATTCAAGTCAAACTAAGTCAAACTAATTCTTGTTTCGTAATTAATTGTGAAAAAAGAAAATGGATATGTTTTAAGTAATTAACTACAAAAGGAGAAAAATATTTGATTGCGAAAACAGAAAATAATTTCTTGTTTGACAGTTAATTACGAAACAGTGAAAAATAATTCTTTTTTCACAGACAATTGTGAAACTACAATTGCGAAAACGGACTAAACGAACACACGAGAGTTTACTTATCAGCGGATTCTAGTAGGTAATTCATATTCATAGACACAGAGGAAATCACTTTTTGATTTTTGTTTAGGAAAGAATAATGGGTTTTTTGGTTGAATTTGTAGTCTTGGTTAGAGAAATAAACGTCGTACACAAAACTATTGAAACATTGTTTGCCTCCTGCTACAAATGATATCCAAATGTTGTGATACAAAATAGAAACCGTTCTAGGTATCATAATACGAATAAGTAGATAAGTCGACATATTGTTCGAGTATTTAGATTCGGGTTTATTTTTGGCAGCTAGACCTACTTAACTTTTACTTAACTTTAAAGTAGTCAACTGAATAAGAATCAATTTTCTGTTCTATTGACACATTACATCATATAAACCACAAATTAAGCAGAGCTTGAATGGTATTAGTTGACTCATGATACAATTTCTGTAAACACCCACACCTGGAACCGAAATATAGATCTTTTTCTAAATCCTGTTCCTCATTGGAGAAATCGAATCCACTATCTTCGCCACAGTTATATGTCAATTTTCAAATGACTGGTGCCTCCTAGCTGGTGATCCACCATCAATGCGGCAACGGTCGCCTGGACGAGGGCGAGGAGTGCGACTGCGGGACCATCAACGAGTGCCAGAACACCAACCCCTGCTGCGACCCCTTCACGTGCCGGCTCACCAAGGAGGCCCAGTGCGCCACGGGGGAGTGCTGCGAGAGATGCCAGGTACAAAGTCAAAGTCAAAACGACTATCTAATCTTTACTTAGACTATCTAATCTGTGCTTAGACGCACCGGGCATACAGAAGTATAGAAAATTTCTAAAATTTGTAAAACCACACAATGGAAATAAATGATTTTGTATCTTGTATACATACATGGACAGAAAATAACATTGTCTTGACAGTTCGGTTCAATTTTTAAACCGAGTTGAGAAGCGAATATAGCAACCCAGCTGTTATCTCATATTTGTTGTTATTATAACAATATTGTTGTTCCGGACAATCCACACAACTTTTATCCCCATGGTAAGCTTTAGGCTTGTGTTACGGGACTAGGCATCTGATATAATAATAAACGTACATAATGTATATAGATATTTTTTTATTATACATACTAAACACCCAGACCACGGAGAAAATTGCTTGCAGAACATACAAGCACTTGACCCCTTGGCGGGAATCGAACCCGTTGATCATCAGTTATGTTTATCTCGATTTTGTTATTTATTAAAATGTAGTTGAAACACCTACTTAGACTAGGTCCCAGAAGAAAAACCTTTTTCATTCGCATCATTGAATGTTTTAACCATGTCTCAGATTGACGGTGTGCAGTAGGAGTTATTAAGCACAAGTTTAACTTTGAAAATTGCATTTGAATTTATCATTGATGGTGCGATTGCGAATCAAATACATGCCCATCAAAATAGTAAACAAACCCACAGCTAAAACCCCGCGGCGTGACCTGCCGAGACGCGACGAACGAGTGCGACCTGGAGGAGACCTGCAGCGGGGCGTCGGGCGCGTGCCCCGCCGACTCGCACCGCAAGAACGGGGAGCCCTGCGAGGACGGCAAGGGCTACTGCTTCGCGGGCCAGTGCCCCACGCTCACGCGCCAGTGCGAGCGCGTCTGGGGGCCCGGCACGCTCGGCGCCGACCGCGTCTGCTACGAGGAGTTCAACTCCAAGGGCACCAGCACGGGCCACTGCGGGAAGGACTCCAACGGCGGCTATATCAAGTGCGACGTCGAGTGAGTATTATACCCTCTGGTTAGAGCGAGCGCACACTGAGCCACTAGTGGCTTTCTGCTGCGGACGCGCTTCTCCATACATTATACAGCATCGGCGCACACCGAGCGTTTGAGTGGCCGCGTCCGAGCCACAAGCTGCGGGAGTTGACCACGCTCGCTACTAGTGGCCGCCACCAGTGGCTGCCACTGGTGGCGGCGGTGGCGGCGACTAGACTATAATATGCGGGGGCCCTTAAATGGTGCGGTTGAAAGCACAGACATATATGCCTGTTGCCTGTTTCAGAGAAGGCTCAGAGCAATATTACTCGATAAATGTTATTATGTCTATTGACAAAATTTTACATTGCTATTTTAATTATGTAATAAACATTTTGACATTGAGCTGATATATGATTATTTGTTGGTACATGGTTCACAGGACAATGTCCTACGCTCAATCGGCAGTGCGAGTGACTGCATCAAGTGTGATGTCGATTATGATATATTACCTGAAATGAACCCGTTTGACGTTCAAAACTATCGCCGTATTCTTAGATACCTTATGTATAAGCCTGATTTGACGCCGGTCCTTCTTGAACGAAACAAAAATTTCGGATATCCGTAATAATATCGTCACAATTATATATAATCACCGCGAAGCATCGGAATAATGGCTTGGTCAGTTTATAACCAGCTGTGGGCGTCTCATCACTGAATTGATGATGGTGCATTCAATATTAGAAAAAATCCCCGAGGTGCAGAGTAGTGCACATCCCTTTATATAAAATAAACACAATATAAATGAACGGTTCAATATTAATTGCCGTCACATACCAGTTATACAAAGTCTGGATATCGGCCAGGTATTATTTTTATTGTTTACCATTGTCAATTACGATATAGCGAAACAGAGATAAAACTATGCCACAGCCAAATGAGGTAGTCGTTGTTTTCAATCGCCATATACAGAAATCTAGTTAGCACACTTCCTTCTGGACTTCCAAACTAGAACTTTAAAGGATTTTACCAATAAATAATTTTGTATGAGAGAAAGAAAAAATTTATACATGCCCAGTAAGCATTCCTTCCTTCGATATCCGCGAAAAATTGTAAAAATTAAAAAAAATATAGAACTTAATGGTTTGGTGATCCCAAGGTTGCCTCGTAAGAGATCTTAATCAGCGATAAGGACGACCATTGATTCACATTTAATTGAAATTATTATCTTTTTTTGTGTTTAAATGTAATATCATGTGTTTGTTGGAGATAGGGAAGACATAGTGATTTAAAGAGATTATCCAATTGAATAATAATTTATTACAGGATCACACAAACAATATTAATCACAAATAATCTAAGGCTTAGTTATAAAAACAAAGTCAACTACTACGAAGAGCGTTTGCACAGAGCAGAGGCACAAGATAGAATGTCGCCCGACCATTATAACTCTACTTTAAATAGCAGTGCAACTCGTAAACAACCCCTCCACCTGCGGCCACCCGACCGGTTGTTACAGCCCGCCCGGCTGGCACCAACCGGTACGGCCGGCCGCAGGTAAAAGAGTCGCGCGATCGGGTGGCGTGAGCGCCATTGGATTTTTAAGGCTAAAATAAGTTGAATCTTCGGTACCTCCACTCGGTACAAACACCTCACAATGAAGAACCAGGACGTTGCGCCGTCACTGCCATTCTGACTTGCGAACGTCCTCGTTCGCGTAGGCTCAGTTGACACTATCTGTAAATGTAAACAACAAAGTGCTCGATTATCCTGACAACATACTTTACTACTAATGTGCTGAACTGATCTATTCGTTTGACCCCCAATATCCTTCAACACTACAACATTAATCTGACAATATCAATCTCTTCAGTTGAGAACTGACCTGGATTAGTACGAATGCTAGACCGGAACTGTTCTTTTTTTCCCTTTAGCAATTATCTTCTTCTTTTTTTTTTTTGTAATACCTTCAGTTAAGAACTGGCCTGGATTAGTACCATTGCTAGACAAGAACTATTTTTTTTTTTCTTTAGCAACTATCTGTATTTTTATTGTAATCCCTTCAGTTAAGAACTGGCCCGGATTAATACCAATGCTAGACCGGAACTGTTCTTTTTTCCCTTTAGCAACCAAAGCTTTTTTTTTTTTTTTTTTTCATTCACGATGTATTATGGCTTTTTTTTTACTATTTTATTTGGATTCAGATCAATGGAATCTGTTGATTCTGTTCCTATATATAGAGAATGATTACTAGCTGTTACAGTAAAGGAATCAATTGACATGGTATCACTATTACCGGATTCAGTATCGCTATCACTAGCTACTTGCGATCTATCGTGATCAGTTTCATGAACAAAATCGTTTATGTCATCAAGCACCGTCACGTCGTCATCACTGTAATTATTAGCGATTTCTAGCAAACCTGAATTACCCCGAGGCACTTCCCGTAAATTTTCATGAGCGAACTTGTATAACCTGTTACTTCCATTGATATGTCTTAACTCGTAACGATCGTTTTCTAAAACTGCAGTAATTCTAAATGGGCCTTTATATTTTCGGTCTAATTTACTTTGATGTCTCTCTTCGCTTTTAACAAAAACGAAGTCCCCTACAGAAAACGGTCTTATTTTGGCTTTACCTATATTGTACCGGCAAGCATCTGATTTGGCCTGTTTCTGAATGCTATTGGATGCAGATGATCGTGCTATTACAAGGTCAAGTCTGTCAGTTGTCTGGGCAGGGACAGAGATTTTAGATATTTCTAGTGACTGTCCCTGAATGCCAAACATTAGTTCAATAGGAGTGAAACCTGTAACCCTGCATCGAGTACTATTAAGAGCTAATTGAATTTCTCCTAACTGGTCCTGCCATAGGTTATTTGTATCGCATTCTACAATTGTTAGCAAACTTTTAAGGGTTCTCATGATGCGTTCTACTTGTCCGTTGGCACGACTAGAACCGGTTGCAATTAAATGAAGTTCAATACTATTATCTTTACAGAAAGTCTTGAAATCTTGATTGTCATAAGAACGTCCTCTGTCGGCAATAATTCGTTTTGGGGCACCAAATAAGTGGACTGCATTTTTAACAGATTTTATGGCATCTACTGAGCTTAAAGTATGGGAATGTTCCAGTAGAACAAACTTTGTAAATGCGTCAATAATTACTGAACAGTATTCTTTTCGTTCACTTTTGCCACTAAGTTTACCCGTCAAATCTAAATGAATTGTATGCCAGGGAACAGGGAATTTCGGGATGGGGTGCAAACGCACTTGCTGAGCCCCAGAGGGCCCTTTTGAAGCTTTACAAATCAGACACGAGTCTACAAATTTTCTTACGTACTTTGACATGTTTTGAAACCAATATAATTCGTATAGCTTGTCAAGAGTTTTCTCATAACCAAGATGTTTTATATCAGAATGAACATGGTTAATGAGAGACCAGATTAAAGATCTTGGTAACATTGGTAACCATTTAGAAATTCTTGCTCTTTCAATTTTACGGTACAAAATTCCCTGTCTAATGTCATACGTATGTGATATGTCAGTTGGTAACTCATGTGATCGTAATTTATTTATAACATCTGAAATTTCAGGATCGCGAGATTGTTCTACAGATAGCCATCCCTTATCTAACTCTGAAACATTAACAATTTTAACTTGAGGCCTAACTTGGTTTTGGTCTTTTAATGTTAACGGATTACGGGATAGGAAATCAGCGTGAGCCATGGCCTTCCCCTCTTTGTAAATAATATTGAAATCATATGATTGCAAAATAGCCCACCATCTATGAACTCTTGGAGTTAGGTCCCTCTTAGAGTGGGAAGCTTTTAAAGCATTACAATCAGTGTAGACTGTGAAGTTACGCCCGTAAAGGTACTGACGAAAATGCTCTACGGCTTTTACAACGGCTAAAGTTTCTAACTCATAGGAGTGGTACCGACTCTCAGCATCATTTGTTTTATGGCTAAAATAGGCAACTACGTGTGGCAAATGGTTATGTTTTTGGATGAGGATAGCCCCATAACCTTCACTGCTTGCATCAGTATGAAGTTCTATCGGCAAATCGGGATTAAATATTCTAAGAACTGGCTCAGATGTGAGGTATGCAATTATAGTTTTATGAATTTGGTCATGTTCGGGCGTCCACGTAATTTTACCTTTATTAATAGAGGTGAGTGGATACAATGGTTTCATCAATTTAGAAAAATTTGGAATGAATTGTCTAAAGTACGAAGCTAAACCAATAAATTGTCGTACTTGCGTGACCGTTTTCGGAGTTCGTACGTTTTTTAATGCTTCTACTTTACTAGGGTTAGGTTTAATTTTACCCTCGGATATTACGAAGCCTAAATACTCAATTTTCTTTTTCATAAAAGAGCACTTTTTGAAATTCATTGTAAAACCGGCTGTAGAGAGGGTTTCTAGCAACTTATCAAGTCGAGATAACCCTTCTGGGATAGTTTCCGATGCTGATAATACGTCATCCATATAAACGAGTATCTTAGTATCTTTGAGTTGACTAAGTGCAGAATTTATGGCTCTTTGAAAGACCTGAGGTCCATTTCGAAGACCAAAGGGCATAGCTAACCATTCGTATTGAGATGATGGAGTAACAAAGGCTGTTTTTTGGATTGAATCCTCATGAACCCTTATCTGATGAAATCCAGATGTCATATCTATTGTGCAAAAATAATTAGCACCATGCAACTTATCAATTTGATCATTAATTAAAGGAAGGGGATAACTATCGGGCTGCGTGTTACTGTTAAGCTCCCGGTAATCTACACACATTCGGCTTGTTCCATCTTTTTTTTTTACTAATAAGATTGGGCTTGAGAAAGGCGATGTACTTTCCCGGATAACATTGGCATCAAGTAATTCTTGAATTTTACTATTAACAATATCTAATTCGATAGGGGACAATCTATATGGACGCCTACATACAATTTTGTTTGGGTCTATCAAATTTATTTTTAATTCCCCGGTCCGAACTCTAGAGATAGGGAGGCATTGAGCAAAGCTACCAGAATATTTAGTCAAGATTTCGATTAACATATCCTTGTCTTTACCTGTGAGATCAGTATCGACAAAGGAAAAGTTAAAGGATTCCTTAGACTTTAAGCAATTATTTATTTCTTTGGGTTTCATGAAGTTTATGGTACTATTAGTCACTTCAACCGTTACGCCTTCTGTTAAAATATCTCTGCCTAACAGAACGTCCTCACTTAGACATGCATCTGGTAAAATGTGGTAGGTTACATCGAGCAAAATACCCTGAACTTCAGTTAGACATTTTATTTGAGATGTACAGGCAACGTTTTTGTATCCTACCCCTTTTAATAGAACATGTTCATGAAACTTTTCACCTTGAAGAAATTTACAATTACTATGTCTTATTAAGCTACATTCTGATCCAGAATCAAATATAAAAGGAAACTCGGCGTTACTTATCTTTAACATACCTCTAACGGCCTTGGAGCAAAGGTTTGTCTCCTTGACGTAAGAAGTAGTCAGCTTGGTATCTTCTTTCTTCTTCCAGCGCATAGGGCAGCCCGTTGCGACATGTGAAGGCTCACCGCAAATGTAACACTTCGATGCTGACACGGTTGGTTGTGGTTTTACTGGAACAAAAAATCCTTTAGAAACGAATCGTTGTTTCTCCCTACAATCGAAGCTTCTGTGTCCGAACTTGCCACAGAAATGACAATTCCCACGGAAATGCGCTGTAGTGCGACTTCGTTTCAAGTCAGCCTCTTGTGTGGGTGCCTCATCCGCTCTTCGTTTATAAGAAATACCACGCAGGGTACGAAATAATTGATTTTTGCCATGAATCACTACGGAATTTAACTCTCTACGTATTTTATCATCACATTGAGAGAGCACTGAAATTGTAAACCCAGTTATCACGCTTTCTGGAAGATTAGCTTCCGGGATTTTTTCTATTAAATGCCACAATCTCATTCCTGCTTCAGCGGGGCTTTCTTTAGAATCTAATTGAAATTTTATAACGTGATCAAAATGATCTTGAATCATCATAGGTTTTGAGAAGCTTGATAATAATATAGCCTTAATTGTATCCCAAGATATATTATTCGGCTGAATTTTTGTAAGACACATTGCTGCACGACCCTTTAAAGCATGAGTTAAGGAACAAATAAGTTCAACTCCTTCGATTTTTTTCTGGGTAATTATCAATTCGCTTAAAGTACACCAGCCAATAATATCGGATTCTGGTGCGTCCGGGTCAAAAGGCACTAACATCGTGCGAGATTGTGTTGTAACATTTTGAGAGGGAAAACTGTCGGCAATTTTATGAAGAACGGCTTCAATACCAGCCGAGAACATAGACGGAAAATCACTTATTATGTCAGGAGTTTGTGGAGACGGGTCCGCCACTTCTGATGTTGGAGATAGGGAAGACATAGTGATTTAAAGAGATTATCCAATTGAATAATAATTTATTACAGGATCACACAAACAATATTAATCACAAATAATCTAAGGCTTAGTTATAAAAACAAAGTCAACTACTACGAAGAGCGTTTGCACAGAGCAGAGGCACAAGATAGAATGTCGCCCGACCATTATAACTCTACTTTAAATAGCAGTGCAACTCGTAAACAACCCCTCCACCTGCGGCCACCCGACCGGTTGTTACAGCCCGCCCGGCTGGCACCAACCGGTACGGCCGGCCGCAGGTAAAAGAGTCGCGCGATCGGGTGGCGTGAGCGCCATTGGATTTTTAAGGCTAAAATAAGTTGAATCTTCGGTACCTCCACTCGGTACAAACACCTCACAATGAAGAACCAGGACGTTGCGCCGTCATGTTCAATAAAGAGTATTGTATTGTTTGGTAAAAATTTAGACACATTTTCGTATTTCGTTACAAACCGACTCAACAAAACCTGCTTCTAAAGCGATATTACAATATAACTAGCAGGATATTACTCTGTTGTACCATTAGAGCACGCTGGATAAAATATGATCTCGTAAATTTCCTTACCATTACTTCCCTGAAAATCTGCAGAAGACTATAAATCAATTTTTATTCATTATAAATTGATTTTAAATCTTCTTACGATGCCTTTATTCGAGCCATCTATCACTATAACAGTCGATTCTTATACACCTCAATTTTAACAAAGCATATCATTGTATAGAGCTTCACTAACGCTTGTTAGGGTACCGTACCGAAAAGGTAAAACGGGTCAATATTACTCAGTCTTCGTCGTATGTTTGTCACCAGGCTTGGTATCAAGAACTTGAAATTTTGAGGGATGATGTATTTCTCTTGCCGCTTTAACAAAAAGTACTAAAATCACACAAAAAAATAATATATAAGGGCACCCATACAACCAACAGGATTTTCATAAAATTAAGCGACGTTGTGCAAGTAAAACTGGAAAAACCGCTATGTTCGTGGCAAATTTGATCTAAATCGGGCGTTAATCATTGATTTTCCTAGCCTATGTTTAATTCAGATATTATTATGTAAGCTACATCAAAATCTCTTCAGTCGTTTTTGCGTCAAAGTACAACAAACACACTTACATCCTCACAAACATTTTCGTTTATAGTATTAGTAGGATATTACTCTGCTGTTATAATTCGTAAAATTAAATACCTAATAAAAATAATAGATTTAGCGTTAGAAGTTGAATTACCATTAACTGAACCTACGATCTGAAATCTTAAGGCAAGTCATCTTAGCTACCGGTTCTACAAAATGTTTAATACCGTTAAATTAAAAGTTGGAAAATATTGCGGTTTCACATTTCAGGAACGAATAAAAGTAAATGGATTAAAGCCCACTATGAAAAGATTTAATCCATTTGCTAATCGTATAACGTTCTTACCGTGGCTTCACCACAGTTCAATTTAAATGTATTGAAATAAGGATTTAAAAAAAGAGCAGTATATAATGGTGTCGTCGGTATATACTGTCGGCCTAAATCTTAACAGAGTCAAGCCATCCGTAATTAATTGCATAACTTAACCACTGAATAATAAATTACTGACTTAACTAAAGCCCAAATCAAAACTAGTCAATTCGCTACCTAAAAGGGTGTACTCTTGTAATAAAATTTGGCTATTCTGGGTTGATAAATTAGATTTAGGTAATTGTGTTAGGCGTCACCAAGAAATGCCTAGAAGTCTGCAATCCTTTCACAGTAGATTACAGCGCAGAGCAACCCTCATCTCACTAACTTGATTTGTTCAACTCACTTTTTACTTCGTTATTCTATACAAATGCGTCTAGACGAGGATAACTCAAAACAGTAATATCATGAGACCTACAGTGAAAAGAGTAAAAAAGTTATATAAATATGTAATTTTTATTCAATAGTAGCGGCCCGCCCCGGCTTCGCACGGGTAATTATTTGGATTTTGCTCGCCTTAAAAACCATCTAGGACTTCTACCAATATTTAAAAGAAAGAATGAGCCAAATTGATCTAGCCGTTGCGTTATTGGGTTATGCGCTTACCAACACATTTTACGATTTATTTTTATATGAAGTTTAACAAAATTTACTTAAAACATTAGGTATAAAACATTTAAAACAGGTATATAGTACCTGAGTCTGAACTAGGTTAATCTTTAGACCGAAATCTATTGATTCTATAATAATAATATTCTATGTTCTAACAGCGCTTGCAGTGCACTGATTGTTTTTAAATATGGAGTCTGACTACTGTTTGCATATTTTTTTATCCTGTATGGTAAATACAAAGCCGTTTTTCTGATAACGATTTCTTTCATTATTTAATAAAGACGGGATTCCAACATTTTGGCTTACCTACTCTTCCGCCCTTTGCTCGTACGAATTCTGAGAACATTCTGGTCTAACATTTTTTATACTTTTTAACCGAAATATTTTTATCTCATAAACCGTATTCGTTAGATATTTGGTTCCTGATCACTTTTTTATTTGACATGGGTTTCATCACATTACGTCTTTTAAAATGGGCCGGACTAATAGCTAAGCCATATCCAAAGGTTGCCTGGAGGCGACCGCGTTTTAGCGTTAAGGCCGTTCATTGTCCGTTTCTGTTTCTACGTGTTGTTGTATTCTATTTCCCTGTGTGTGCAATAAAGCGTTTCTGTATTGTAAGCTAGTCTCGATACAAAATGTGTCGGAATGTCGGAACCTCTTTGGAAATTATTGAGGAGGACAAATGAGCGCATTTCGGCTTAAATAGTCACTTGCTAATATGCATATCGGGATAAGTTTGCGGCGGCGTAGAGCTTGTTGGCCAATTCAAGATAATTAGTATAGGGCTTGTAATGCGTGGCCCGCTGCGGAATGGAAAGCTAGTAGCTATAAAAAAAACATTTTCTGCACCTTGACAGTCAGTCACCATCTCCCAAACATGTGTGGAAATGTGGCTATCATTCTAAAAATCTTATTTTATCCTTATACTCAGTACTCAATTGCCAATTCATTATGTTTATATTTATAGGAACGTTCGCTGCGGCTCCCTGCAGTGCCAGCTCGGGAACCGCTACCCCATCGTGTCGGGCTACGACGAGTACTTCACCAGGACTGTGTTCAACATCAAGGGCAACGAGTATGAGTGCAAGTGAGTCATAGTCTTACAGCCATAAAGCGACTAAACTGAATTCCCGCTATGTGTCTCCAAATGTATGAAGAATATCACGAAATAACGGGTGTACTAATGGCGTGGAGTAACATTTGGGTACTAACGTAAAGTCATTAATATTAAATTAAATCATAACATTCCTTTTAAATGTAGCTCCAGAGGGGCTAGATGTTTCTGAGTAGATTGTCCGGCAATGTTTGTGCATCGACTTCACGCGGCCACATTGTGCGAGCGCGGCAAACATTATGATTCCCGCAAGCCAATGTTCGATGGTTTGCCGTACCATCTACATTATTTTTAATGTTTTGACTTACAAATTAGTCATCATCATCGCCCTATTAATGTTCGTCTGCTGGGATACAGTGACTTTTCTCTTGACGAGAGATCAGTCCTTAATTCACAAGTGCGGGTTGGTGAATGTCACATGTCCTTCAAACTCTTTAAAGTTCTCAGAACATGCCAGTTTCTTCACGATGTTTGCCCTCACCGTTATAGCACGTGTATGAAAGCGAACATACATATTTCAAGAAGAAAAATCCAGAGGTGCTTTTGAACCCACGACCTTCGGGATGAAAGTCGAGTGTGCTTCCACTTAGCTTAGCTTTTACAAACTAGTAACGTCAAAAAACACAAATATATCTTCGCGTAATTAAAGGAAATCAATTTGGGAAAAAATCTCCCGTTTCTAATTAATTTGAAATTTATGTGCGTGAATTTTGCAGGATAACGACAGGTCAGCTCGCGTCGACGGAGATAGCGCCGCTGGGGCTGGTGCGCGACGGCACGCCGTGCGGGGACAACCTGGTCTGCGTCAACCAGAGCTGCACCTCCATGTTCCCCTACATCGACCACACCAAGTGCCCCACCGACCAGAACAACAACGAGTGCTCCGCCAAGGGGGTGAGTCCAACACCGCTCACAGCACCGCTAGGAACCTATACAGATACACCCTATAGGCGTGAGCGAGTACGATTCCAAACAAAATATGTCTTCCTTTCAATGGGAAAAAAACCTGTAATTGGTCTTCCTTGACCGTCTCATTACTAGAACTATTGTATGCTTACGTAAAATTGACAATTTTCGAACGTAAACTCTTGAAACCTAAGGCTGAAACAATTCTCTGTACGACCAATGATGCTGAAAGCTGAGAATCCATCCAAAGGCTACAACCCAAATGCGACTTCTAACTTGAGATTTTACATTTTCTTTTGTACAAGGCAGCCTTAACAAGCTCGCAAGTTAGCCGGGCACTAAGCGAGTGTACCTTGTTCCATGAAATGGATCGGCCGGGCAGCGCCGCCACTTTTTAATAGTTTGAGTGGCGGTTATAACATTTTTGCTTTAAAAGGTGGAACGGCACACGGCACAGCTTCCTGGCATTTTGTAACTTTATGATCAATTACGTTTTATGTCAGGGCCTTATTGTTTACTTACATTGTTATTATGATACGTGGATCCTAAAACCTTGACTTTTTATACCGCCTTTGTCTTTACTTTCGATATATCCTTGATCATTTTTATTTGTGTCTGTCCCTGTATGCTCTGTGCTGCTGAGGAAATAAACGTTTCTACTTTGCCTTTTGTAACTCTATAAAATTACCTTCAAGTCATAAAACTATGCAGAGACTTCAAGCAACTCGCTTCATTAGCAACAAATAATTTCACATTTTCGAGTTTATAGAAATCAAAACCTGTCCAAAGCGGAAAAACTAATTTCAAAATACATGAACTGCTCAGTATTATTGCTCTTTATTTGTTCAGTGGCACGCTTAACGGGCAAATGAGAACTGTAATGCGTTTCCAATGTGCGGCCGGCGGCGGCGATCTCGCCCTGCTTCATTTCATTGCTGCATAGTGCCAGGATAGCAGGATTACCGTTACTAACGGGTAACGACGTACAAGTTACAACGGTGTAATGAAGGATTTGCCATGTGTTCGGCGCTGAACGGAGTTCCTCATGTGTGTATTATTAACAACGAACGTGGGTTTTCGTCATACGATTTGCGCAATATTTGATAGTAGCAATGATGATAGCATACACTTTTTCAGTTGGAAATTAATAACGAGCTATTATTGAATAAAAATGACATAGAAGGAGAATTTTGCATTGCTTTTTCCTTTGCTCATGCATGGATGTTTAAATTAATATTTAACGTCAAAAAACATGGAAAGTTGAAGACGAAAATAGCACAGAAAAACATTTTCTCAATTCAGTTTTAAACTTAAAAATGCAACAACAAAGCTATACTCCGTCCAACCAGCATAGAGCATATTTACTAACAAACCATCTGACAGCTGACAGTTCAATCTGCTGATGCAGGGGTAAAAAACATTTTATTATAATTATTTTGATTGAATCAATGCCTTTATGGTGTTTATGTTTTAATTTGTATAATGTCCTATTAATTACTGTAACTGGTGTAAGCCGTGGTGATTAAATAAATAAATAAATTATTGAGGTTAGCTCTTGCCTGCGGATTCGTTTGCGGCCTACGGCTATACGTAATTTATTGTCCTTATTCAATTTTATTGAACCAAACATTATAAAACTTGACTGCAACAAACAAATTAGTACCTGCATAACCTATCAAGATATACCATGTAGTGGCTACTATCTTGAGCTTTGATGGGTGTGTCTCTGGGCTATGCTAGATATTTGATGTAATGATGTAATTGATGTAGGATTATCTTGGAACGAAAGGAACGAAGAGCAAGTGTTGCTAGCTGGTTTCAGCTTACCCTATTTAGTGGTGTTAGAGAAGAGAGACAAATGTATTGAAAAATAGAAGGATGTCTTTATGATTACATTTGTAAGACATCCTTTTATTTTTTTATCACTTTTTATAGTAACAGTGATGATGAGTAGATTGTCCCAGAAGAGAGACACATGTATTGAAAAAATAAAATGAAGTCTAATGTAATGAATGATCCATAAATAAATATTTCCTTTAATTTTCATTTATAGTTATTTCATCTTCCTTTAGCTTGTATTACATTCTTTAAGAATAGGTAACGATTAAAAATTGCCAGTAGGCTGATTTCACTAGGCTGTCTTGTTTAATTGTGCCACATAAATTTACATCAAATATCTAGCATAGCCCAGAGACACACCCATCAAAGCTCAAGATAGTAGCCACTACATGGTATATCTTGATAGGTTATGCAGGTACTAATTTGTTTGTTGCAGTCAAGTTTTATAATGTTTGGTTCAATAAAATTGAATAAGGACAATAAATTACGTATAGCCGTAGGCCGCAAACGAATCCGCAGGCAAGAGCTAACCTCAATAATTTATTTATTTATTTAATCACCACGGCTTACACCAGTTACAGTAATTAATAAGACATTATACAAATTAAAACATAAACAACATAAAGGCATTGATTCAATCAAAATAATTATAATAAAATGTTTTTTACCCCTGCATCAGCTGATTGAACTGTCAGATGGTTTGTTAGTAAATATGCTCTATGCTGGTTGGACGGAGTATAGAAAGCTAGAGCTTTATGCTAAATGTGTTTCCAAAATTGGTCTATACAAGAGCGATAAGTATCCACCAGCTCATGCCTTCTTTCCTGTGTTATTGCATAGTATTGTAGTATTTAAATTTAGTAGTTCAGCTGTCCAACCTATCCCATTACGATAACATGTTACTCTGTAATTGGTAATTAAAACGTTGATTTAAAACGTTTGCTCGTTTGTCGCCTGCCACACTGCACTCTAGTTTAATGAGATAAAGGGATTGGCTTTAATTGCTCCTCCTATACGAGACTAGGATTATTACTTTCATCCGTTTTAATTAATTGCCATGATAGGTTGTAAGCTGACTTGTTATGAGCAATTACTTCCGCTATATTCGTACAGACATTGATAATTTAATGATAGTTTTGTCCGTTGCATATTAAAGTTTTCTTGGATATCGTCATTATCAAAAAAATCTGGAAATCTTCTAGGGATGCCTTTATCCAGCAATGGACGTATTTTTTTTCAACTATCCAGTTAACTTCTCATTCTTCACAAGTGTGTTTCTTATATTTTTCGTTAGTAACTTTAATATACCTTTTTACTAAGACTATTTCCTTTCATGGAATAATTTATGTTTATAATTTAATTATCAACTGTTCTAAAATATTGGAATCCTAAAAAAATAATCATTTCACGTATTAGAGAATAAAATAGAATAGAATGTCTTTATTGCTCCAAACATGGTATAAAGGTGTTAATAATTACTTATAAAGTCCTCAGGTTATATTTTAGAATAATTAATCAAATCAAGGATAAATGTAGCAATAATTAATTAATATCATAAACAATATTTTCTTCAAAGCATTTTGCTTTCACAACAGGCGGCAGCATACAATGCGAATAGAAAATACTTTATTACACACCAGATAAACAATACAATAAGAAATTAAAACTAAACCTAGAATGCGTAATGGGCGGTCTTATTGCTAAAAGCAACATTTCTTCCAGGCAACCGTGGATGGAGAGAAAAAATTACATGTGTTATGGACGGTGGCTGAAACAATATTTATACCTAATATCTAATAATAAACCTAAAACTCTGCCGTACAGAACCAATACACTGTATCTTTGAAAATGAAGTTTTGAGCAATTAATAAATAAAGTTTTTACCGTTTTTTTTTACTTTAAAGGGTGTTATTAAATAAATAGCACACAAAAACTTTTTTATTTATTCTGTGGGGTTGTACTTAATCTAGCCATCAATTTTTTAAGTGATAAAAATGTAGATAAGCTAACTTATTGCCAAAAACTTGTTTTGCCGGAACTATCTTATAAAAATATATATCACTATATTATGGCAATACACTCTATCTTTAATATACAGTGTATTGGCGTTACAGAAACTGAAGGCGACGCTATATTTGTACTATACGATTAATGGGGTTTGTACTAAATAAAAAGTCAAAATATACTAAAGTAAAATTTATTGTCTTTTTAAAGTAATTATTATAACAATAAAAGGACATTAAACTTAATACTGCTGACTGCTAAATAAGTTTTATTATATATATTAATCATATATAGCGTCAATAACTTGGCAAAGATCTGGAGCGTCATCATCTACTCGTAGATTTTCAAAAAATGGCTTCCTTGTTGCTGGCAAGGACTGGCACAAAGTCATCAAGTCTGTTTTTTTTCTAGCGTTGATACCTTTCGGCTCAATTTCTCGAGGGATGTCATCTAAGAGATCATTATGCCCTCTGTCAATCCTTTTTTGCAGGAGCGTCTCAATTTTTTTTTTTAAGAAATGAATCTCCTGGTAATCTGTCCGGTAATCATTTTTAGCAAACAATGTAAGTTTGTTACGCTGAAACTCTATCACTTTTAGATTGTTAATATTGTAACCCTTCGGATAGGATACTTTTGAATCGTCGCAAATCAAAATCATATCAGTGTGGTTTATTACATCAACTTCAATGTTTTTACGAGACTGTTTAATTTTTTCTACAAAGTCATCAAGGTCGTAAACATTACCCGATGATTTAAACTTTTTGGCAATTGCACCATGAACTGTGTCCGCAGCCATAAAAGTGTGACCTGGCTCAAAATATTCAAGCGTAACCTTCTCAATACATGTCATGTTATCATTAACAACTCTGACTAAAGCAGAAAATAGAACCTTGTTTTTGTTTTGAGCATTACAGTTATCTAAAAAAAAGTGTACGTGTTTCATATCTCTGCAATACTTCCGCAGCACATATATATAAGCACTAGCAATATTATATGCTTTCCTTCCACATTCTCCTTCATGCCAAAGAATGCATACTGCTGTCTTGTTCTTACCTGGTGGTACAAATGACTCGTTAAAAAGCACCAGTTTCCTAGAGAAGTAATAATCCTTAGTATTTAGAATAGGCATACAGATAGCTTTCTGCATATCTACGGTATACAAGACTTCCTCCTCATTATTTTCACATCTTTTCTCTACAGTATTGAGATCGATTTTTGAGTTTCTCTTGTTATATAAATGTTTGCCCAGGTCAATGCAATCCACACAGTTGCAGGGAAGTTCAAGAGATTTATGCTTGACTTCATGAGTTTTGCACTTGGTGCAAATATCTTGTGCGGGTTCAGCTGTGGATATGTTGAGTAATTTGATGATATTGTGGAAATGGGTCCAACTGCAAACTTTCAAATTATTTTCAAGACAATCTTGCTGGAAACCTTTGTACATGACGGAAAAATTTATATTTACAGGGAGGTACAATCTATTCGGGGCGTGCTTTAGGTTATAATGGGATTTGACTGGATTATAGCTCATAATGTGTTTCTTTATTCTTTCATTGTAATCTTCTGAAAATGCATTTGAAGGCTTATGACGCCCTCGTGGATCAGGTGCAGCACTTACGGATGGATTCGAATTGTTAGCTGCAAAGTTACATTTTAATACCGACAGTACTGCTTCGTCGTTTGTGTATCCTAAAGTATGTAAAAAAAAAATTTTGCACACTTGATGGTCGTTCATTTTCCATTTTAAAGTGTTATGACGGCGGGAAGATCCTGGAGTTGTTTTGAAAGCAGTTCTGTTCTTTTCCACATGCCTCGATAAAAAATCGCGCCGCCTCTGTCTTTCTAAAGTCCAATATTGGTCCCAAATTTTTTTTCTTGTATCTTCTGGTATCTTATCCACACAGCGCCTTTTACAATCGCAAGACGGCAGCAAGGGATGCTTTTTTCTTTGGTTTTCTGTCATTGTAGCAGCCTCTCTTGCTCTCTTTTTTTTTGGTACTATTTCTTCTTCATTTCCTGTAGCGCTGGATTGAGTAACGACCAGTTGTTGGTCAGTTACACTATTTTCAGCGGCAGCAATATTATAATCTCTTATATTTTCGGAAAAGGATACTTCTGGGCCTACCTCGGAGATATCTGCCTCTTGGTCGCAAACCATACTAAGATCTGTAGAGTGCTGGTGATCGGAGGTATTTATCTCTGCTGAAAATAAAATGGTCACTGTTAGGGTCATCTGTACAATGATCGGAAATTTATCCTTTATTTGTTAATCACAATTTCAATAATAAATAAATAATAAATTATGCTGGTCTATTCACACAGCATTATCTAGCCCCAAGGTAAGCAGAGCTTGTGTTATGGGTACTAGATAACTGATAAACTTAATAATATACCAGTACATAGATAGATATATTTATTTATTATACATAGAAAACGACCAGAACACCCGGAACAAATATCTGCAGATCGTACAAATATTTGTCCCAAGGCGGGAATCGAACCCGCAACCTCCTGCGTCGCAGGCGGACCTTCGCCCACCGCGCCACAAAGGTCGTCAAGTTCAATAAGATGTTTAGATGGGATTTACGGCTTTGAACGCAATATCTGAAGTATTTTATTAAAAATAAACGTTTTTAAATAAAAACAAAAAATAAAACATCGAAAATCACCCAAAAGTAAAGTGATTGGCACCTACTTATTACTAGTTACTGCAGTTTACCATACTTTGAGACTTACCTGGTCCTGAATCACATCCATCAGCTAGATGGAGATCCTGGTTGAAATTGATAGCAGGATTTGAAATATTCTGCTGCTGAACGGTTCCCCTATTCTCAGTTGGCAGATAGTTAGTTTCAATATTTTTTGACTGATAAAGGTCTTGTGCGCAAACCATTTCAAAATCTGGAATTCCATCTTCAATGCAAACCGGCAATAATTCTTGATATTTTTTTTCAATACCAGGTTCTTGCTCTCCCAAGGCAGACGAATCGTTTAATTGCTGGAGAGGTTTTATGGTGCTTAATTCACTGTATTGTGTATTGAGATCTGTAGGGTATGAGATGTTAGCACTGGGTCGTTCAGTATTTTGATTTTCATCAGATTTCAATCCAAACATTGATTCATTCAGCTTTGATGACACCACCACTTTATCACTTTGTATAATAACATTATTATTAGCAGCATTTATCAGTAATTGACTACGAAAACTCATTTTTTTACATTAAAAGCGCGCAAATTAACTAAAACAAACAAAATTTAAAATGCAACTGTCAAAACGGCTTGGCGCGTGCCGCGGCGCCGCGCCGGTCGCTACACGCACAAACCCTGCGACAACTCACTGGAATATATCTATCTAACTCACTCTTACGAATAATTTATACGTCGCTTTCACGCGCTACTCCTACGCTGACGCGGCAAAACACTGTATAATTTATATGTGACGGCAAAACAATGTAACTTAAAGTTAACATGTTTTGCCATTTTGAGCTTTGTATAAAACAAGTTACAGTGTATTTTTATAGCATTCTGCTGGCCTCAAATCTGTTATAAATAAAGTTTGAATGATATAGCTATACATAAATGGCTCAGAAAATGCAATTGGACCATATTATGACAAAACACTGTAACTTAAGTTACAGTGTATTGGTTTTGCACGTCAGAACTAGCCTATACTTAATTAAATTTATCCAAGATACTAGGCCATAGATCTCAGAAAACTATGTATGTACTTTTTAGACCAATAAACGATGCGCTTTCATTTGATACCCCACACGAGTATTTTTGCAGATTTTCGGTTTTTCTTCCCCACTCTCACTCACCCCCAAGACTTTTAAACGGCACAACCGATTTTGATGAAACATGTCTAAGAACACTTGCGCCAGACTCACCTTTCATACAAAAAACAAAACTAAATTGAAATCGCTCCATACGATCGGTTCTATGATGTCCCAGACAGACAGACAGACAGACACGTCAAACTTATAACACCCCTCTTTTTTGGTCGGGGGTTAAAATGTTGTGTTCCCGTGTTTCCTCGCAGTCAATATCCGGCGCGGTATATCTCTTGTAATTCCTTCATTAAAGTGTCCACATAAATTCAACTCTGTAAACCTTTAGAAGTCCGCCGTAGCCCCTCGCCTGTGGGACATAGTGCCCGGCAATACACTGCCGAATAATGTTCAGGAGATCCCGCTCATATTTTTCGATACAATGAAATGGAAACTTGTATATACGTATAACGTTGCCATGTTCCCACTAATTTATAGCCTTACTATTTCCATTCTGCAGCTTGCTAGCGAAATATGGATTATCTCTCGGAAATCGTACACTTTTCGGGATTTGATATATCCGGTTGTTAATGTCATAAAGTTATCCATATCAATTTTATAGCATAAAAACATAAAATTTTTAACATGTACCTATACTAAAGAAAGCGACAAACTTTTGTATTTTGGCATGTGATTATAAGCTTACTAGATAAGCAAATTATTTTCTAAATCTATATTAACTACATTGTCAAATTAATGATAAAATGTATCCTTAACTATTTATAATTTAGCAGTCTTGTTCTAGTGTACAAATAGATATTTTAAAAATAGTGATTATCTAATATATAAAATTCTCGTGTCACAGTTTTCGTTGCCATACTCCTCCGAAACGGCTTTACCGATTTTTACCAAATTTTTCATTTTGCAAAAAAAAGGTTTGTCCGGGGTCAGTAGTGTATTATATAATTTACACTAGCTGTGCCCAGCGGTGCTACCCGCGTTATAATGGATGAAGTACTCTTAACCAACAACATATTTATTTGAATAAAGATTAATATTATTATGTTGATACAACTTAAACAAATTAATTCGACCAAATTAGGTACCATAAAAACGGTTTTTGTGAGTTAATCTTAAAAGATAGACATATAATATTGCGGACTGTTTTTTAGATCATTAAAAGAGCTATTATTCTTTAATACATATTTTATGTGTATCTTGAACCGTTTTCACGGCGCACGCAACGGAAGGCTTCAAAGATGAACAATTTTCCCGTTTTTTACACATTTACCGCTATATCTTTGCTCCTATTGGTCGTAGCGTGATGTTATATAGCCTATAGCCTTCCTCGATAACTGGACTATCCAACACAAAAAGAAATATTCGATTCGAACCAGTAGTTTCGGAGATTAGCGCGTTCAAACAAACAAACAAACAAACAAACAAACAATCAAACAAACAAACTCTTCAGCTTTATAATATTAGTATAGATAATATGTGTATTGTCATCGCGTACAAGTCTAATCAGATATATATGTATATTATATACTATTTTTGAATTATATCGTCTCTCGACGCAAAACCCGACTTGCGCACACTGGGGTGTGCGGACAAATTTTTACAGATTAGTTTGTTTGGAAAAAGTTAAAATTATCCTTTAACTAAAAAGAAAAGTTAGGTTCTTCTTTCCGGTTTTGTTGTCCAAGTTTTTCCAAATATTATGTTTTCTATAAAATTGACTCATAGATAAGCTATTTTTATTAACACTTGCACTTTTTGCGTTGCTGATTCCACACCTTCAATAACGTACTACGAGTACATATAAACACACATGCCCCAATTCTTTTTTTCTTTGTTTTCGGGGGATAAAATCTGCTAACAGATACCATACTGTATGAGGGTACAAACATGGTTATGTGGGGTTCTCAGAATAAGTTCTGGTCCCAATTCTATGTAGGTACGTACGTTTATGTTGGGTGGCTTACTCAGTAACCAAAGTTTACTAAAGTTTTAATGTCATAAAATAAAGCTAATAATACGCCCAAGTAGATAATTTGCATTCTCACGTAGTTTCCATCCCACTGTGAACTCGGCAACTAGTTAAACTTTACTTAGAGTAATCCTCTACAACCCCCTACGGTTTACAACTCAAACGAATAATCGTGTGTTTTATAGGAAAACTACTGCATAGGGAATTGAACTAAATAAGGTTTTTTGTCAGATGCTACTGTTTTTTATACTAAAACAAATACAACCAGTTTAAACAAAGAAATCACGTATTTCCAATTGATTTCCAGCAGAACACGTCCAAAAAGTTTCTAACCAACAAACCGATTTTCTTCAATTATTCAAGTCAATTCTTAAAAGCAAACATTAAATATTCATAATATTTGTTTCTGTATGTAGTATATTGATGTGAAAGTAGGTGAAAACCACACATCCATCATGTTTAACGAAAAAATCTGCCTTCTAAATCACATACAATCTATCAACTTCATTTATATCCTCTACACCCAAAACGCAGTTTCGGCGTGCAGGTTTAGGCCGTAGGCCGGTGGAATGAAATTACGTGAGAATCTGCGGCGTGCAACTCTCGGTAGCAATCGTAAATCGAATTGCGCGGCGCACGTGAGCCCGTGGAATTCACTTACACGGGCGACCTGTGCAGTTTCCAGCTTGTTTTGCGAGCATCTGCCTAGTTTTAGATAGATCCAACAGATTTTTGACTAGAAAAATAACTGCATTTTAGTCGTATGGTTATGGTCGTTGGGTTTTCACTAACTCTCGTACAAATGTTATACCTAGAACAATTGTATAACTCTACTTATTCGTACGAACACTCAAACACCAGGAATCAGGAATAATGAAGCCGTTAGTAATGAACCTATAGTATTCAACAATTCTATCACAAATTTAAAGACACGTCATTGTACGCCATGTGCTAAAAATTAAATATTAAAAAACGAGTGGGCGCCAGCGAATTCGTATAAGCTTTTAAGTTTTCTACTTCAAAAACGTATAAGGACTTTCATATAAACTTCCAACCCCAAATATCAGAAACTGTCTTTAAGCTTCTGATATTTCGTGAATAAGTGGTAAAAAGTGATTTAGCTTTTTAATAGTAAAGACTTATAAACCCTCTATAATTTCATGATCTAGAACATTTATTACATAGACGTTCCTAAAAACAGAAGCGCACCGAACACAAGTTTTGCAATAACCATGTGACGTAGAAAACGTATGCGTCCCGTTATTACTGTGCCCAACATTGTTCATAGAGTTCTAAATCATTTCAACTCCTTAACTGGCACTAGAAGAGCTAAACTAGCTGAACGCGCGATGCATAAACTCGGCTTATCCAACTGGTTTTACGTCTGTCGTGCGCACGGTACTCGTAACTCGCGAACAGATGTAACTACAGTCGCCTGCTATGTCGCTTTCAACTTTCGCCAACTTTAGTTGTGCAGATCGAAAATGTCTGTTTAACAGTCGTGTGATGCTTCTTCTAGTTTTAGACGATATGCGATTATAAAATCATAATAAACTATGACTTATATTTGTGTATTTCTTATAATTCTCATTCATACAAATTATTGTTTGTTGTCTCTATCAGTGTGTTGTCCCAGCA